>OY751336.1:10226396-11531553 GCA_963564715.1 Catocala sponsa | reverse complement strand
CTGTACCCTCAACTGAACAAAAACATTAATCGAAACAGTTGACAGTAAATAAACGCGAAGAAGTAAAGAAAAAATATTATTTGGTGAGATTGTATCCAGAAATTTATCGGAAGGATTTAGTGGACTACGGAAGAAAGAAAAACGGGTATTTAGTGACATCGTTATGAAAAACAAAGACATTTTCAAAAAACACAAAATTATTGGACATGCGAACATGTTTACAGTCCGAGATAAAACTTTAAGTAAAAATCAAGATTGTATCTACGTTAGGCCTAATATTCAACAACAGATTGAAGATTTTTTTGACGTTGACAGCAACACAAAGATATGTCCGAAAAAGAATGAATTCATAACTCGAAATGGTCTTAGGAAACAAAAACGCTATTTAGCGACATGTTAAGTAATCTTTATAAAAAGTTTATTAACATGCAAAACAGTGAGGTAGCGTATTCCACGTTCTGCAAGCATCGACCATTTTGGGCACTCTATCCCAAAGAGTCTGATCGCAATACCTGTGCGTGTAAAGTACGCGTGAATTTTGGTTTACTAGTTAAAAGCCTGAACAAAAATAGAATCATCAAAGAAGCAAATGGAGCTGCGTTACTTCAAAGTTTATGTTGTGATATTTATAATGAAATATGCTTGAATCGAGTTTGTGAGGCATGCAAACGAAGAGTTATAAGCTTTCAAGAGTTTGATAATGACAATAAAATAAACTATTACGAGTGGGGTTTAAAAAAGGAAAAATATTTCACAAAAGGGAATGAAAAAACTAAGATTGTAAATACTAAAACAAAAGCACAGGATTATCCTAAAAATGTTATAGAAAAATTGCTAAAGTCATTGAACTCATATTTTAAACATAATGCTAACATTGTCGCTCAGCATAAACATTTAAAAACTCTAAAGGCGACATTAACTGCTATGGAGGCTGTAGTACATTTAGATTTTTTAATGAAGAGATACAGAGCTTCCACTTCGGTGGTAGTCGTACCCAAATAACACTACACACAGCTGTGGTATATATGATTAATGAAGGCACCGGAATTATGAAGCCTTATAGTGTTTGCAGCGTCAGCGAATGTAATCAACATGATGCCAGAGCTATATGGGCTCATCTGATACCACTGCTTGCTTATATTCAAGAATTATCTTCGCGGATTGACACAATTCATTTTATATCTGACAGCCCATCAAGCCAATATAGGAATCGATACATGTTTTGTGTCATTAGTCAATTACAACAAGACTTTCCGCAGATCAAATCTGTAACATGGAATTATTTGGAAGCAGGACACGGAAAGGGAGCACCAGATGGAGTAGGAGCAGTTTTAAAAAGAACTGCTGACCAAGTTGTGCGCATGGGTAAAGATATTGGTACAATTAAAGAATATTGGAAGCAAATTAACCGTAAAGTTAAGAACATCAAGCTGCTTTCTGTCTTAGAACAAGACGTGAAAGATAAAAGTTTTCCCTCAAAAGTTTAATCATTTCACGGAACTATGTCAGTACATCAAGTACTCTGATCATGTAACAGCTCCCGAATGACCTTTAGAAAATTAAGTTGCTTCTTTTGCGAAAATGATATAATATGCTCCCATGGATATCACCTCGGATTTTTGGACACTCCACCTATTCCTGACAACGAATCATTGGAATTCGAAGACTTTCTGGAGAAAAACACGACAGGAAGCTTTTTTAAGGAAGTGGCAAACGCTTTCAGTCCAACTCTAGAACCTTACAGTGAACTAAATCTGACGCAGCATTTACATACTGCGAGTATAATAGATATTGATATGCCACCAAACACTAAGGCTTCAACAAGTGGCATTACTCGAAACAAAACCATCACAGTTCTTTCAGATATAAGACTAGATTGGAGTAACAAACGTTTTATTTAAAAAAAATACGATGGAATGTTACCCAAGAGTTCCTAACTCTGAACGATTTGTTGCTGAGAAGGGACGAGAATAGGATTTCAATAAAGAAAATAGACAAGGGCAGCTCAGGACTGCAAAAAAAAGAATAAGTAACTTCTTTGATGATTCTTCCGATGAAGACCTAAGATATTATGCCAATAAGAAACTAAAAACGCAGGAAATAAAGTTCAGTGTGAAGATACACGTAAGGACGTAAGACAAATTAGAGAAGATGTTAAGATAATATATCCTTGTGATTCCTCTGAAGATGATATTTTCTGATTTTGATGGCGAATTGTTAAATAATGGAGACTGAGTTGCAATTATAGTTCCTATTAGATTAAACTTTATATGTTGGTTTGATAGTACAATTGACTTTATTAATTTTAAGTAAGTACATCATTGTTCAAGATTTTCATAAAACTTTATTGATAATGTTGATTTGTTTTAAACAGATTTTAGATTACTCTTATGTGTTTAGGTTACCTATTCGTTATAATGCAGATATAAACTAGCAAACAACATTATATAGATAGTAACCTAAATCGGTTTTATAATTGTTTATTCATAATGCCATTTCTGTATAGGCTTCTTTTTAAAATGACATCCAAAGACTTGATACCTGACTATTATCTTATGTGAACAATATATTTGATATATGTATAGTCTTTACATAAAATAACATTAACAGTCCATATACATTATTTACCTACTAAGTTACCAACCTTGACTAACTCAACATACTTATAGGTAGTTTGTTTGGAATAAAAAACCTTTTTTAATTATGAAAATAAAAATCTGATTTGACATATAAATGTTTTATTTAATAATTTTCACGATCAGATCGGAGGCGTTCTGGGTAAAGGCCAGGTTAAGAGCACCTAGAACCGACGGGCGTGTATGAGGAATGTGATGAAAGTGAATGAAGCCAGAGAAGTGTGTCAGGATCGTAGCAAATGGAAATCCGTAGTCTCTGCCTACCCCTCTGGGAAACAGGCGTGAATCTATGTATGTATGTAATTCTTTTCTTCATTACCATCATTATATTTTCATTACCGTAATAGTAAATATCATTACCATCTCACATTTCTCATTACCATGCTTTCGAAAAAAATATATTAGGTAATATCTCCGGCAATTTTGCGTATAATTAATTAAAACCTACATCAATATGACTAATTTTAATGTAACTTTTAATAGGCATGGAAGATCAATATTCTTTTTTCTCGCAAATTCTTCCAATTTGCACGAAACGAGAGAAACACCCTTTTCATCGTTATTTTTTGTTCGAAATCTAACCTACAAATTCAATAAAATACAGCACATTCGGCAACAGTAGTAAACGGAGAGACATAAGCGCGGGGACGACGAACCGTAAGCGCGAGGACTGCAAGCTTGTCCCGAGGCGAGGCGATTACGTTACGATTCCGATTAGTGTGCGTTGCAGTAGGGAGTTTCATACAAAAAAACGTGCAGGCTCGAGTTGATACGGTGACGATCCGTTTCCGAGTTGATATTATGTGTGCTATGACCTTTAACCTACTAAGTGGCACTGGCAACGGCACATCAGCGCTACGCAATAGGTTTTATATTAAAACCAGATTTGATCGAAGGTGCCCGCGGTTTCACCCGCGTTTATCGTTACTGCGCCGACCCGTGGGTCGTAGCGTGATGTAATATAGCCTTCCTCGATAAATAGGCTATCCAACACTAAAATAATTTTCAAATCGAACCAGTAGTTCCTGAGGTTAGCGCGATCAAACAAACAAACAAACAAACTCTTCAGCTTTATAATATTATAGTATACTAGCTGTTACCTGCGACTTCGTCCGCGTAGAGTTTAACTAAAAAGTGTTTCTCTAAGAAGAACCCTATTTTTTTTCTAAAATTAAAGTAGCCTTAGTTACTCCTTATAACATCAGCTATCTGCCAGTGAAAGTCCCGTTAAAATCGGTTCAGCCTTTTTGGCGATTAGCCAGAACAAACAGACAGACATAAAAAAATTTAAAAATATATGTTTTCGTATAGGTACCTTATATACTTTCATAAGCATTAGATAAAAAGTTGTTATTTTGACATTACAAACAGACACTTCAATTTTATTTATTTGTATCGATAGTATAGATGTTTTGCATTCTAATTGACAGGTTAATTACGATATTCCAGTACTTAAATGTTGACAGTACAGAATGCGTAGTGGTGTGGGTTTGATCCTTGCACAGAATAAAAAATTGTGTGATCTACAAACAATTGTTTCGAGTCTAGATGTTCTTTGTTTTCCTTGTTTGTATGATTGTAAAGTCCTTCGCGATAAATGATTCTTTGTAAAAAAGAAAAAAGAAACGGATTTACACACACAAGTCACACATAGGTACAACAACAGACAAAATGAGATAAGATAACTGGGTGTCACTCCGCGAATACTACCTATACTTTAACGTACTTATTTTTGAGCCACGTTTTCGATACCTGTCTACTACTTACGTGACAAATAATCACATTACAAGCACTAAGATGAACCGAAATATTGCTAAAATGTGTAGGTAAGCCAGTTGAGTAAAATAACTTACGCTTTGGGGATACCTACCTAATGCTTGTGTTTGCTAACATTCAAACAACATACATATAGAATACCACGACTTTAATCAAGTACCTATTGACTGGTCACTCCATTTTTGTTGCTTGTGGTCGAACCCACTATACTCGGTGCACTGGCAGCTGGAAGAAAACCAATCAAATCTTTTCAACATCCAAGCACAATCGTCTTATAGTGAGATGCGTCGATCAAGCCTTAGGGCTTGTCCTACTACCTCCAAAATAATAATACAACAAGCCCTAAGGGCTTAGGCCCTTAGGGCTTAGGCTCTTAGGGCTTAGACCCTTAGGGCTTGTCCTACCACCTCCAGATAGCATTTATCTATAGGATAAAAGTCTCGCCATCTCTCTTCTCTCTCTTCTTTAACCTAACATGAGTGAGAAAGCATACGATTTATCTTTCGGATAAGTTTTACTTGTTAGTTGTAGTTGTGGCTATAAATGTTGTAATTTAACAATTAAGCTCTTTCTTTAATTCAAAAGCATAGGACTTTCCAACATTCCAGGATCCATTTAATGCGCTCAGCGATTTTTATGCCTTTCATATTGGATACTTACAAGCTGTGTGCATGCGTGGTGCATGTGGAAACCTTACCAGCCGAATTGCAAGTTTAGCTTAGTAAATACGTATACGCTTTATAGCTCCATTGATTTCATGATAAATCAGTGAGTGTATCTACACGTTTTTATAACAGACAGTTATAAAGTAGGTATTGCTTGTCAATCGTCTGTTGAACTACTTATTCACGAGTAATTTTCTCGAAGGCATGTAAAATGTGTAGATACGCACGTGCCCAGCAATTGGGCGGCTGTAGCACGGTAAATATATTTATGTACTGTGGCTGTAGGTACCTAGGTACCTAACAACTGATAACTATGTGTTCGTAGTTTTTATCGCTTTTTGTTTTCTACATTGTTTTGACAACATTGTTTATCATCGCTCAAGGGTTATTGTGTTATTAGTTTGTTGAGATCTATGAATGAGCGGGTCATAGGTCACAGGCCCTCAATAGTAGACGTCATACGACCAGCTGCACGAGAGCGTATCTACGTAGAAATCCGTATTGCGTAGTAAAATTCTTCTCGAAGAACCTACATTTTAATTATCAATGTGACGCAGTTCGCTGGAGACGTTTAATGCGTTTCATACAAAATTACAAACTTTAGCAGAATTTATGCGACTTATTAATGAGTCTAGTCGTAGTAATTAGACTTTGCGTTTTACTTTGTTCGCTTTTCTATACTAGACTAATTAAAATCAGTCAATTTAACATTAATATATTCTCTTTAAATAAAGTGAACATTGTGCCACTTACGTTTATTACTTAGGTACTTATCTACACTAGGCATACTTTAGCATTGGTACAATAGACGCACATATAAGTTATAGCTTTGAGACAATTTAAATTAGTTATGTAGGACTAAGAATATACAAGTATTTAGTTTCAGAGTGCGAAAAAATAGGGCTCTTTTAGACATAAGTAGTAACGTTTTGACTTATGAGTATGACTGAGACACATAACCTATATTCCAGCTGACTGTGAATATTGATTGTATTGAATTAGAAGTAAAAATAGACAGTTTTACACACAGCTAAAGATTTTTGGAAACTCATACAAAATGTATAAGTAGATCAGGATTAATCAGATACAAAACAAAAATAAAATGTTAATAAAGAGGACAATCAACAAACACTATGCTTAGTCATGTTTTAAGATTTAATACCTAATATCTCCTATTTAGAATTATTTTATATATTCTTGTAATTTAAAATGTAAAAAATTCTTTGAAATTTTAGATTTGCCTTCTTTACTGCATATTGAACTCAATATTTTAGTCTGATCTGGAAATCGTTTCACAACATTTTAAAATTTAGAAAACCACGTTTGATCATTCATGAAATACATGGAAACGGACCGAACATCAATATTTCAATAGATGTGTAATAAATGGATTCTGCAATATTGGACGAAAACTGCATTGATGGTAGATAAGCTATTATATTTTCAAAGAAAAATAAATTAATAACTATTAAGTACATAGGTAAATAATTGTTATGGCCAGATATCCCACCACTATAAATTTAAGTTATAATAACAAGCTTCAAACATTTGGGACCACACAAGGGATCACATAAACACAAATAGTGATGTTTAGTACCTTAATCGGTATTTTAGATGTTTATTAAAGAAATAGGTATACAATATATTATTATTTACCTACCTATTCCATTCATCAACGTCTACTTGTTTACAATGTAGGGTAGGGAGGGGCTGGTTGAGCATACGGGTAAGTTGGGCAATCGAAATATCTCAGAAACTATACATCGCACGCTAATTCTTCAAATTGCGAAAAGATGCGGTCGCGGATAGGGAACTCATTGCGCGACCGCCAGTGCAGACTTGTCGATCAAGTGAAGTATAAGCAGGCTTTGTTTATTTAGCTACCAAAAAGTTAAAAAAGTGTGCTTAGTAATATTTCTTTTGTACGAGTCAAATATTATCCGTTTCCAGTCAGGTAAGTGTTAAACTTTTATAAATTTAGTATATTTTCGGTATGTATAAAGAATATGGATATAAATCTTAAAAGTTTTGTCATAACTTCACCACGGTAATAATATTTATACAGTATTGTAACTCGGCCCTATTCTTGAAATAATTACCTACAACAGCGCGGTTGGTAGAAACGCGTTAGGGCTGCCCGCCTACAGTATTTTAATTTTATCTACCTACTTGAGTTTCTTTCTAGTTTAGTGATAGTAAATATTATATTATATTATAAAAAATGAAATTCGTAGTGAATAAAATAGAAAGTGTTCAATAAAAGCATGTTGTGTTTTTTGATATGTAGATTTAATAAAACACATACCTACTTACTTATAAATTTGAGACTGAAAAATATTTGCGCCTTGACCGAGACGTACGAAAAGCTTTATTGTTAAATTTAATAGTATAAAAAATCCGCATTCGGATAAAAAGTCCCCAGGTAATTTAAAAAATGATATCTCTGGGTGCGTTATTGAAGAATTCCAGCAACCACGAACAGCACAATATATTCTATAATAATTGCTCTTTGACATAATTATTATGTAAGTACTTATGTATGTAAGTACTTTTAGTTATTTCAATAAAATATTCACAAATCGCACGCTTAGGCCTCATTTACGGAGACGCGGGGCGTCGCCCGTCGCGTGCGGCGGCGCGGCTCGCACTGAGTTCAAACATATGGCGTTGTATGAGTGCGTTTACGGAGAAGCGATTTTACGCGCGTTTGCTTGAAATAGAGCGTGCGCCGCAGCGATAGCCGCACCATGGTAATGTTATTAACAGTATTCTATCTTCATACAAACGGTCGGCACTTGAGTCAAACCTACGCGCCTCGGCGTTGGTATGCGTTTGGTTCGCAACGAGTCGCGAATGCGCCGCAGTGACGAACGGACGGTGGGATTGTTTTGTAAGCAGTAAGCGTGCGATTTGTGATAATTTGATTTTATTGAACACTTTCTATTTCATTCACTACGAATTTCATTTTTTATAATATAATATACATATAATATTTACAATCACTTAACTAGAAAAAATCTCAAGTAGGTAGATGAAATTAAAATGCTGTAGGCGGGCAGCCCTAACGCGTGTCTACGAACCGCGCTGTTGTAGGTAATTATTGCAAGGACAGGGCCGAGTTACAATACTGTATAGATATCATTACCGTGGCCGCACGCTTGGCGACTCGCCGCGGGCGCAGCGGCGGGCACCGCGACGCGCGACCGACGCCCCGCATCTCCGTAAACAATATCATATATAGCCCTATGTTTGTGTTTAACCGTGCGATCATGCGTGCCGCTGCACGCGCCGCCTCTCCATAAACGAAAATAACGTTCGACGCGCCGCGCGACGCGTAGTAGAGCTTCGCTGATTTCAGCCTGAATGGGCTGGCTTGACCGGGGAAGGACTACCCTCTCACAGAATATCGACGTGAAATTAATAGCAGTATTCCTACTGTTGTGTTTCGTTCGGTGAGTAAGAGTGCCGGAGGCCTAATCACCCTCTTTCCTCCATTCCCGCTCCTTTTCCTTCCCACTTCCTTTCCTAAAGGATCGGCAACGCGCAAGTGATGCCTCTGGTGTTGCAAGCGTCCATAGGCTACGGTAACCACTTACTATCAGGTAGGCCGTATGCTTGTTTGCTACCTTAATTGTATAAAAAAAAACGCGATTCCCAACGCGCCGCGCAACGCCCCGCGTCTTCCTAAATGAGGCCTTACTGCTTACAAAACAATTACACCGTCTGTTCGTCACTGACGGCATTCGCGACTGGTTGCGAACCAAGCGCATACCAAACCAACGCCGAGGCGCGTAGGTATGACTCGAGTTCCGACCGTTTGTATGAAGATAGAATACTGTACAGACTTGTGTGACCGCTGGGGTCGCACAAGTCGCTGGTCGTATCCAGCAGTTGGGCCTTGAGGTGGCCCTGTCCAAGTCTGAGGCCGTTTGTTTTCACGGCCCTTGGAACCGGCCACCTCGAGGGGCCCACATATTGGTAGGCGGGGTCCGCATCGCTGTCGAGCTAACCCTTAAGTATCTGGGCCTCTTGCTCGACAGCCGATGGGATTTTGTAGCCCATTTTCGTCGTCTGGCCCCCAGGTTTCTGGGCGCTGCAGGTGCGCTCGCACGTCTGCTGCCCAACCTAAGGGGCCCAGGCACCTCCTGCCGGAGGCTCTACGAAGGGGTCGTGCGATCCATGGCCCTTTATGGGGCACCAGTTTGGGGAAATAACCTGACGGCCCGTAATATTTCGGCGCTCCGTGCGCTACAGCGTACAATGGCCGTCAGGTTAATTAGAGGCTACCGCACGATCTCGTTCGAGGCAGCGAGTCTCCTTGCCGGATCAATGCCCTGGGACCTGGAAGCGGCGCTTTTGGCGTCGCTCTACCGTTGGCGCCAGTAAGCGCTAGCTCGGGGTGAAGGACCAGGTCTTCCCGTTTTAGAGGCGGCACGGTCCGAACTCCGCCAGGTCCTGTTGGAAGAAAGGAGAAATCGACTTGTGCACCGCAGTGCCGGGCACGCCACGATCGTGGCGATGAGTCCCGTTTCTGAGGAGTGGCTGGAAAGGCGGCATGGCGCCCTCACCCTCCGGCTGACACAGGTAATTACTAGCCACGGTTGTTTTGGCCAGTTCCTGTGTCGCATAGGCCGGCAGGTGACGCACGGATGTCATCACTGTGGCGACTGCCGCGATGTTGTTGTGGACACGGCGCTGCACACTTTGGCTGATTGCCCCGCCTGGGAATCGCAGCGCCGTGAGTTGATCGCGGCAGTCGGATTGGTTGCCCTCTCGCTTCCGGTCATAGTTCAGTCTAAGGTCCGGAGTGAGAGGTCGTGGAACGCCGTCGCCTCCTTCTGTGAGGAAGTGATTTCCATCAAGGAGGCGGCAGAGCGGGAGAGGGAGCGTTGAAACCCTCTCCCCAACCGCAGAGCCGGGCGCCGCAGGGCGCGAGACGACCTCCAGCCACCCTGAGTTTTGACCTGGGGGTGGTGGGCTTTGTGGGCCTGCCCGCCATCGGTTCAGCACCAGGTCCGAGAGGCGGCGTGCGTGTTCCCACATGCGCCTCTGTGTAGTGTCTTTGTCCCCCCCAGGGGGCCGGTGGAGGAAGTATTTTTGTGTAGTGGCTTGACGTTTCACACGGCGGGCCGAAACCATGGCGGGGTCGTGATTGAATGTGAAAGCGATTCACGCGGCCTCGCCGTCTATGGTTATGTCGAGGAACACCGTGGTAGGTTTAGTCAGTATTACCGAGGTATCTTTTCCCCGGTGAGCCCGACATAACCTCTCCGTCGCCCCGCGGAGAGATATGCGTCAAAGCATTCCCCCACGTAAAAAAAATAAAAAATATCGAAATCACCTGTATACCTCCGTTTTAATTATTTAGTTTATCTATTCATCGTTTATAGTTAACCTAATTTTGCCCGCGGCTTCGCTTGCGTTAATCCCAATATTGTCAATAAATTTATATATCTCGAGAACAGTACTTTTTTCTGGATGAAAGGTGCCCTATCTTATCTTATCTTGTGTGTGGGGGCCAGTCAGTACAGACCGGCGACACTTCAACCCAGTGGGATCTTTTATGTCAGCCCCAAGATTCATCCCTTAGCTATCTCCTTATGAATGTACTGCATTAGCTGCAGTGTACAATTCAGAGGGAGAAGCCTGAAGTCTTCAGGGTTTGGATATGCCAATCCCATCAGAGCCATCCTAAGTCCAGCCAACGCGTCGCATTCACACAGTAGGTGCGATATGGACTCGTCCTGTTCACCACAGGCTCTGCAGATCGAATCGTGTGTCAATCTCAATCTGCACAGGAAGTCTTTGGTGCCAAAATGGCCAGTGAACGCTCCTGTGAGCAGGCGCATTTGGCTCTTGCTATACCCGCAGAACCTCCGGTTGAAGCCTGTGGCTCCGTTTGCAATGAATTTCTTGGAGTGTTCCAGACCCCTAAGGGCCATCCACTCTAGCCTGTGTTTTCATTGCCGTATGCATTCAAAGCTGCCTTTACGGTGCTCTCAGAGAGTCCCACGAATGGCTCGGGGCCCACAAATAGTTGCTCCGAGCCCTTTCTAGCTAATTCATCAGCTTTCTCGATGTCCTCTCCAGGATTGTCCTGCCCCTTAGGTTCAGGTTGTTTTTCCTTGTTCTCTTTCGTTTCTTCTGTAGCGGTTGAGTTACTAGGCAGCGGTAATGGTAAAAGTTTGGTGATAGGCCGTTTGAGTTTGCCTCTTTTGGTTTTAAGCGTTACTACTCGTACTCTGCCATCTGTACCCGGATGCAATTCTATCACTCTGGGAAAAGTGGGATGAGCATCTATTACAAAGGTAGTAAAAATAATGTTAGTAAATAAAGTAAAAAATATAAATAAGTAATTAAATATGTAAATAAAGAACTCAATACGAAATTATATTAAAAATTGAATCTTCTGTCCTTCGGTTTCGCTTCGCTGTAGACCGGTTCCGAAGACGTCAGATTTCTCATCTCTCTCATCTCTATTTCTACTGCAGCATTGTCCTGTCCACCCGAATGATGTTGCCTTACGGTATCAGATGAGTCTATCGTTTAAAAAAAGCGTTTTTTGATAACTCTATATCTCTATAGAGTTATCAAAAAACGCTTTCGCGTTCGCTCTCGCGAACGTCGCTATTCCTCCCAACAGCACAGAAGTCACCGAATATAGGTATATGTCGTGACTAGATATATATGACGTCACAGGTAAATGCTCGTGCTCCTTTTGATATACCAACTGCTTCTCTATTGTTAAGAAGTCATGAGCAGTAGTTGTGGTTATCTCCGTTATATTCAATAGCGTATTTTTCCACCCAAGGTCAAAAATGTTATTAATGGTGGAATTTATAGTTAGAACCATAATATCTGCTTCCATGTAATAATTACTTCCTAACTGATTGTGAGTAAATATTGTGGCATCCTTTTTCTGGAGTAAGCATTTCTGTTTCAATGTAATGACTCCAGTCCCGTCAATGACCGCGGGCGTAACTTGATCGCCACACGTGACGCGCATCAGCTGTCTGTCGCACAATGTAAACAGCCACAGGTTAGGTTTGTGTAGTTTGTACCAGGTTTCCTTGCAGATTACATCATCGATGACGCATGACAGTGACGTCTGTTGGCTGAAGACTCTTGCCTCACAGGGTGCCTTTCCATCATGTAAGCTGTATACAGGCTGTTGCGATATACATGTGTATTTGTCTTCTCCATAGGAATTACAATGATGTAAATCCTGCTCTGTCATTGTAATGTAAATGTTTTTGATAAGGTTGATGGCCAGAAAGTTTGAATGATGCTTCATCATTTTTAACCGTCCTTCTCTTAGGAACGGAATAGGTATTACACGATATATTTTATAATCATCATCACTGAGTAATGGAACGTGTAACTCGAACAGCAGGTAATTATGTGTTAGTCGAGCTTTTACATAAATCAGTTCGTAAATATCTTTAAAATCCTGCTGAACATCTTGAACAGGTAAAGACAACCCCTGTGGAAGTTTTCGGGATATAATGTTAAGCTGCGCAATCAGTTGCGATGCTGGGAAAAGATGTGTGTCCAAATGTCCTCTATAGATGTTTACAAGAGCATTCACGAGCATGTCTTGTATTCGATTTAAGTTGTTTAAAATCAAAGTAGCTGTCACTGCAGCGGAATTGATATCATTCATTGTATACAACATTTGAGCTCTGTTATCAATTCTAGTTATTTGGTTGCTAGTCTGATTCATGTAGGCATATATAGTGTCAAATTGCCTATTCATAAACTCCGTGTTGCCTTTAATTATGTTATTCTCTGATTCGATTATGAGTGTTTGATTTTTTATTAATTCAAGTAAATAATTGTCGTTCGTTTGTAAGTTTTGAATGTCCTTTTCATATTTCAATGCAAATTCTTGGTCTAGGACACCGAACAGGGTTCTCGCTAAATTGCCGACACCATCAAAATAGCCTCGTTTCTTTCTAGTTTTGTGAGAATAACATAGTGTTATATTCAGCCAAATGCCGTAACTCGTTCCGCAAGTTGTGCATTATTATTTCGCAAGGTGTATACTCGTGAGATATTCGCTTACAAAGTATATCCATTTGATTTATATACACGCTTATTTCATTTGTTGGTTGCCAGTATGATGTTAAGTTGTAGTAGATCAAAAGGGTCCATTCGTCATGTATCAATTGTAATGTTCCAGCTTCATCAAAGTAAATAGGATGGTCATTTTCTATACGTGTCAATATGTAGTTGTTGTTAGTGATAGGTGATGATTGTACACCAATTATTCCCATAGCCATTACCATCGCAATCAGTACAAGAGAAAGTAGACTCTGCTTTTTTGTTCTTACATATCTATTCTTACTTCGTTCTGTAGACTCTGGTTTGGCCATATAGAAATAATTTTGTAGTACATCTGCAGCCTCTTTATGATTGTTTTTCTCATCCTCTGCGAGTTGATACAGAGTGCGCATTGCAAGATAAGGCGCACTTTTCATGCCATAAATGACAGTGCATAATTGCCAATCTTGCAGAAGTTCAGTCGGGGATGATCTCCATATTATAGTTTGTAGATGTTGCTGTTTCTCGTTTAGCCAGATATAACGATACATTTTTTCTAAATCGGCTGTGAATACGTATCTGTAAGTCCTCCAATTTAATAAAAGCGTGAGCATATCTTTTTGCAGATTAGGGCCGGCATACATGCGATCATTGAGGCTGCTGTTATTGTTTGTTTTGTACGACGCATTGAAAACTACTCTTAGCTTCGTTGTAGTAGAGCCAGCTTTCATTACGCCGTGATGGGGTAAGTAGACATTAGCCCCACTTCGTGCAGTTATGGGTTTCATGTGCCCCATAGAGATATACTCGTTCATAAAGTGCTTGTATTCATTACAAAATTCTTTGTTTTTCTGTAATTTTCTTTCTAGCTGTAAGAACTGAGCGAGTGCTTGAGTGCTTGTATCTTTTACGATAGTGTCGCAATCCGGTTTCATGGGCATTTGCACCACGTATGTCCCATCACCTGTTCTCTCAGTAGTCGTACTGTAGAATTCTTCGCAAAATTGTTCCTCACTAGTAGGTGAGACAGTTTCAGCAACTTCCTCCGTTTCCCAAAATCGCGACATGCTTTTCAAGTCGTTGACGGTCACGAAACAGTTAAACGTTTTCACTTTTCCACATACAACCCAACCCACTCTCGTTTGTTGTGCTATAGGGTAACTATTATCACTCCTTATAACACCATTCAAAATGAGTTCTGAGTAAATATCTGCCCCTAAAAGTAGGTCAATGGGACTCGAAATTTTAAAGTGTGGATCCGCTAGTTACAAGTTTTCTAAGTAGTGCCAGTTTTTAATAGAGAATGATACAGTTGGTAAATTATTCATAAGTTTTTCCATTACGAGAGGTTCTAAATTGAAAACATAGTCTGAATGCATTGACTTGCATTCTAAGTGCATTAACCCTCTACAGCTGCCGCTTAGTGACCCGACACCTGACACAACGGCGCTCATTTTTCGTCTCGGTAACCTGAGGCGCTGTGCTGCGTTTTCTGTTATTAGACTTACTTGTGAGCCTTGATCAAGTAAACCTCTTAAATTTATATAATTGCCGTCTATTGTTTTGACAGCCAGAACTACAGTAGTCAGCAAAACTTCTTTTTCTTCGTTCGTTATATTGTTCACCGCTCGGGAAGAATTAGACGACGATAGGGTAGATTGACTTCTGATTTGCTCACTCTGAGCCTCATGCATAAGTGTATGATGTGGTTTGCTACACAACTTACAAGTCTTCTTCGAAAAGCATTGTTGATCTCCGTGGCTAAACAAACAATTATTACAAATACGTAGGTCGCGTATAATGTCTTTACGCGCGTTTATATTCATAGCTAGAAATTTATCGCAATTCATCAAAACATGGTCTGTTTTGCATATCGGGCAGTTTTTCGCTGTCGTGAAAAAGGTTTGTGGCGTTTTATATGACTTGTTAAAGTACGATGACTTCTGTGCATTATTATATTTTTGATTATAATAATTGTTGCGTGCTTCATATGTATTTTTCTGTTGTTTATCGACCGTCAGATGTTTAATTAAAGACGACGATTTTTGATTGCTCCCTGGCAAGGCTTCCAGTGCCATGAATTTGGATTCCAGGAACTTCATAAATTCTCCTAAGTCAGGAAATTGTCTCGATTCTTTGAGATCCTTTATATATTCGTTGTAAGTCACGCTTTCCAACTTCTGAACCATAAGGTATACAATAATGGGATCCGACTTAGAAATATCTAATCCAATATTCTTGAGCCCGTTAAGACATTCCAATATGACGTCATGCAAATTCCTTATATTAGAGGCGCTCGCTTGTTGGATGTTTTGTTGATTTATGAGCGTATTCATATAAGAAGTAAACAGCAATCGTTTGTTATCATACCGGTGGGTAATTATCTCCCAGCATGCAGTATAGTTTTCTGCGCTAATACCAAGATGATGCACCAGCTTTTCTGCTTCACCCTTAAGTTTGGTTTTCAAATGATGCATCTTTTGCGCATTTGAAAGTACAGGATTGTTGTGTACACTCTCGGCGTAGAGATCTCGGAAGGCTAACCATTGATTGTAGTTGCCATAAAAATCAGGTATAACGATTTTTGGTGTTGATTTCTCGTAATGTGCATTATTCCAAATGTTACGTTGAATTTTCTTTCGCAAGTCATCATATATGCTTTCCGCCGCATCATATTTTTCTTTGTATATCTAATCTTCTTCCGGCAGGATATAATCTAGTTCCCAGTTCACTTTTTCAATAAGTTCCCACTTGGTTTTAAGAACGTTTAGATTATCTTCTAACTCCCACTTCTCCATCGAAACGTCCAAGTCGATCTTTTCCACAGTTCGCTGAAAAGCTTTGAAGTTACAGTATTGGCGACGCAATAGATCCCGTTGCTTCTCAGTTGTCTCAGTAGTCTCCCGAGGAGTTACTTGAAACTTTATGTCATCGAAACTAAATCTCGAAGTTAATTTACCTTTAGTAGGTAACGCAGAGGGCGACTGCGCCGCAATGCTTGTAGATGCAACCGACAACTCAGGCCGAGTTAGAGTCGGCAAACTCGCTTTCCGTTTCAGCATATCTTGTAAAACCTCTTCATAGATTGCCTTGGTGCTGTTAAAGATATCATCGGCAAAATAATGAAGGTCCGTTGCTCCGGACTCTTCCAATAGTTGGTGGTTGTGTATGAACTGCTCCCAGCTCCTGTTAAGGCGAGAAAGACGTACCTCCAGATAATCAGCATCTTTTCTGCTAGAACTGTCCTTTTTATAGTTGCTACATATTTGTTTCAAAATACAGAAAATTGTTTCTTGACGGCTAATAAGTTCTTCCACACTCTGAGCCATGTTTGTTGAGATGTTAGTTAACGTTGGCCGTAGGCAAAGGAGAGTTATATCACCACAGGCACTAAGTTCACTTATTTACGAAGTTTTCGCAAATAGTTATTACGTACTCAGTGCGTTCGCGCTCCAATACCGATATGTGCGTTCTCGTCTCAATACAACTGGGGCGACCCGCTTCTGGGAGACCAGTTGCACCGATTCGCTATCGAACTGAAAATACTACATGCACTTTGTATCCACTGTTCACTGCTCGAAGGACCAAAACGAGATGTATGGCCCAAAGGTGTGTGTTAAGTTATAACGGGTGAGTTGACGTAAATCACGGATTAATAAGAATAAAAAGTTTATTACGATAAATGTACAAGTTAATTATTATGGATTTTTTTTTATATTGCATGTATGTACATATATTACAATTACATAGTATTATTTAATATACATTACGCTATTTGTATCGCAAATTGTTCATAATTTCATAGGCTTTGATTTTTCTCCGCGGATTCCTTACTTATTTCAAAAATAAAAGTAGGCTAAGTTACTCCTTAGAAAATGAGCTATCTGCCAGTGAAAGTTACGTCAAAATCGGTTCAGCCGTTTCGGAGATTAGCCGGAACAAACAGACAGACAGACAGACAACATTTTTAAAAATAGATGTTTTGGTATAGGTACCTTATATACTTTCATATGCATTAGGTAAAAAGCTGTTATTTTGACATTACAAACAGACACTTCAATTTTATTTATTTGTATAGATGAATCGGATATTGTTCACTATTTCATTGGTTTTAATATTTCTCCGCGGTACCTTATTTTTTTTTTCTAAAATCAAAGTAGCCTAAGTTACTCCTTATAACATCAGCTATCTACCAGTTAAAGTCTCTTCAAAATCGGTTCAGCCGTTTCGAAGATTAGCCGGTACAAAAACAGACAGAAATACAGACACAAAAATTTTAAAAATAGATTTTTTGGTATTGGTGCCTTATATACTTTCATATGCATTAGGTAAAAAGCTGTTATTTTGACATTACAAACAGACACTTCAATTTTATTTACTTGTATAGATTGCGAAAAAAAAGGGTACCCAAACGGTATTGGTTTCGTCCCTTGACGGTCTTAAGGCCTATGAAGGGTTTTTTTTTGTAAGATATAACGATCTACGTTCGTATCCAAAAAAGTTTTTCGCCTTTACCGGAGAAACGCCAGGTAACATATCTGTGTCGCGTCCCAACAGCAACTGAATGAGTGTCTCAATGCGTTTTTTTCACCGCAGTGCGCGGCACTTCTTGAGATCTCTATGCGATACAAAAATATGTGCGGTAGATTCACCGCAAATTTGCAGCAGAAGGCCAACGACGACGTTACCCATTGCGTTTATTTCACCGCAATGCGCGCACTTCTATGACACTCTATACTTCACAGAGTATGCATTAAAAAAACGCAATGCAGTGCGCGCTAGGCCTTACACAATTGCAGAGACCCAGATATAATGTCGGATGTAAGCAGCACAACATCTATCTCTACAACCTTGTTTAGTTTTAGCGTTTGGGGAGTTTCGCAGTGAAAACGTTGCCGACTTTATCAATCTACAAGAAAATAAATATATAACTGAAGGTAATACATAATTTGCTGAATGTTAATAAAACTGAGCTGTGTATGTAAGCGCTTTTGTGGTAAAGAAATAAAGAATTATCCGCGCTCGGAGATGCGGCTGGTTTCAAGTTAGGCGCCCGGGTTTAGTTCCAGGGACTTTAACATGAGCATGTGTTCACGGTCACCTGATGTTTTGTCTTATATATTTACTATTTTCGTACTTTTATCATAATAACTACTTAGTAGGTACTACCTCTACACAAAAATGTTAAAAAAAGTGTGAGAAAATTCTGATGTGCTCGGTTGCGTTTGTGATTGCCTCATTGGCTGTATTGAGATAAGTTTTTTATAATACTTTTTGTATAATTATCCCGTAAGACTTGGGAATTTCTGCGCAAGTCTGCCGACTAAAATCCTATGTTGCGGTATAACTTAATGTCGCTTTGAACAAGTGGACTATTAGAAACTAATCTATTTTGAGCGATCCTTGGCTTTAAAGGCTCACTTTCGTCAAATTACTGCAAAATCTTTTCATCCTGAGATTGAAAGATGTGCCGGGCATTGCTGAATAAATGGGGAATCTGAAGTGCATGCAGAACCTGAAACGCATGCCTTGTGTTTAAGCACAAGGCATGCGTTTCAGGTTCTGCTAACGCGTAAGCTGTGGCGATACAGAAACTTCGTATTATTCTGACCGTAACGACTCCTTGCAGTCTTTATAAAATAACCTTACACCGGACAAACAGGGAATGCATCGTATAGTGTCATCGACTAGACAACCCTTGTATACAGCCACCGGCAACCCAACGCTGACCCTGCCCATATTTAGCAGAATTCGCCCAACTGAGAACGGGGCATCGAATTCGGCACAAAAATTACTGGCAAAATAACAGATGTATGGAATAACCAAAGCCTTTTTTTCTTTAAGACGATTCTCGTATTAGGTACCTATCCCTAATTTCTGTATCGCGGTTATTTTATAAACATTTAAACAATGGCTTTAAAGGAAACCCGCACTCGGACTGTTTGTGGCAATGTATGTCATTGGATTGAACCCACAGCACACGGCGCACAGGCGTGGCGAGGCGCGATGCTTGCGGTAAAATGTTCTTAGTATTCATCCTCAATGCTAAATAGTAATGAACTATGTAGTCGAGGGATGGTCTATATGCACGTATCGTATGATGTTCTGTAATCTCTTGGCATCAGCTCCCGGTCATTAGTCTCTTAATTAGCAATTACTTATTCTTAAATCACTACCCAGTTTTCCTGACACGCTGCGACAGTTTTTATGACCTTAAAAGTATAGTGGGTTTGTTAGATTTTAGAGGACAAGTTCTTTACGTGGGGGAATGCATTGACGCATACCTCTCCGCGGGGCGGCGCAGAGGTTATGTCAGTCACCTGTGCAAGTACCGGTCCTACCGACTAAACCTATCAAGGTGTTCCTCGACGTTACCAGAACGGCGAGGCCGCGCGAATCGCTCTCACATGGGAATCGCGACTTCGCCGAGGTTTCAGCCCGTCGCGCGTCGCCGTCGCCGCGTCGTGTGAAACAACGGACCCCTACACGAAACTAACCTACGCAAAGTACATATTAAAGAGAACTAATTACCTAAAGATCTGATAACCTCAGGTATAATTTTATCTCACAAATAAGTGACTGTCGGGTGCCTAGCTGCCTACTATTTATTTAAGACCTATTTTATCTATCACAGTTTAACCTACAGGTGAGAACCTAATCTACCTAGACGTATCGATTGACGTAAATAGGTGCTTTAAATAGAAGATAAGAAGTTCAAACTAATAATATGCGACTAGGTATCATTAAACATTCCAACCTTAGATGTTATCAAAATATAATTCGAATATTCGATCGTTATTCGAACTTACATACAATCAATGGTAACTCATAACTACACATTAGAATGTGATTTCTTAGTATTTTCAAATCATTTGCTATTTATCGCTTGTCACTAGCTATTTTCACTCATTATGTGGTTAAACAACTTAACCTAATAATACTTTAGGTATTTTGTTTGTTCACAGGTATTCGAAGCTGACAATGCATTGTCAGTTTTTATACATCATAATCTGATGTTTAACGGATATAAATAACATAATAAATTATTTTACATTTCTATTTGCATAAAAATATATAAATTTATCTGTCATTAATATCCGATACGAAATTTGTACCTACTACAATCTACATCTATAGGTAAGTAGGTACATATAATAAAATTATAACTGGTCCATGTCCGTACAAAGGCGTTATTTTAATAAAACATAATGTGAATGGATTTTATAAAAGCTATAGAAGCAAAACAATTATTTTAGTTTATTTGTCTGTCTGTATGTGTGTACGCGCATCACGCAAAAACTACTACACAATATTGAATTGCTAAAAATCAATCTTTGGTGCTTGTTACATTATATTACGCCACCTAGAACTCGAGAGGTATTAATATAAACATGTTACGCCTTACGTGGCCTTACGCCGCCGCCTAGAAGCCGTAACAACAAAAAATAGATGGAATGACGAAGAGAGAGACACAAGCTATTTCCATCTTATTACTTTTGGTATTGCTAAAACAAAGAATTATAGTTTGGTATCTACATCCAAATTCCACGCGTACAAAGTCGCGAGCGTTAAAAATAAAAAGAAAAGAAGACTGCCTATTTCAAAAAATCTGGTTTCTGCAATCCTCGCTTTATCAGTTAGTAATCCCGTAAAATGTTAATGCTCTAAAAACTACAAAAACTAAGCAAATTGCTGGCCGATAAATAAATAATAAAAATCTTTTTACTTTTTTCTAAACATATGTAAGTACTACTCTGTCCGATTAGTGTAACTTTAGATTCGGTTAGAAAAAAGTAATAATTTAAAATCGGAACATAAGAAGTTTAATGATATAATATGAGGTGAGAAGTTGGCAGCCGACAATGGTGATCTAATCGCTCGCATGAGTACCTAGGTTCATATGCATCCAGTGCTACATGTATAGGAATACCACACTGCGGTTGCGGCCGCCTCGCAGTCTGCGATCGTTTTACAACTGACACGTGAACTATTCTAGCTTGATAACAAATTTATTAAGTAGTTATTTAATGAGCAGTAGTTAGAAAAGAAGAGTCGTCGATTGTTGTTGTCTAGGTCCAGCGGTGGACGCCCATATACATTCACACACATTAATCATACATAGTACATTCGCTGGTTTGCCGGAGGCCCAAGCAGATTCTTCAGATTGCAATTAGCTACGATTCTGGAATACTCTCTTGCTTCATTCGCTCGCATTACATTCATAACGCGCGCTCACATACATTATGTACGTAATATTATATATAAGTAAAAAAGATACATAGGATTACGACTATATACCCGTGAACAGTTAAGCTAAGGTGCATCACAGCACTGCAGTTACTTTTCGTGGAGCAACGTTTCCAAGTTTTAGTCGCCAACATCCGGTAAGAAAAAGTTACCTACTTGTTGTTAGTATATGTTGCCGTATTAGGAATCTAATGTTGCCTCATTTCTGATTAATGTCAACAAATGGTAGGTAACAATTGACAACATTGTTACAGAATGTTTTCTAACAACAATGACAACATAAAATAACAATTTGTAGGTAGGTATATATTTACTCCCTCTTTATTTTTCCCTGGACTTAAGTGATTTGCGCATACATACCGAGCGTCGATTCCCATCTTCTTTGAATTTATTATGAGATAACATGCTGTCGCAATAATCACTTCTTTATCTGCCATGTTATAGGTAGATACGTAACTTCTCTATTATTATAGGTAGGAGGTACATGCCCGTTGCCTGCAGAAGATTGTGAACATGTGCTCATAGAGGCATAGAGTACTGTTATGGGTCTTTCGTCGATTCACACCACGGGTTGTTCGCACCACGGTGTGAATCGCAGAAGGACCCATTTTGAATTAGTCGTTTCGCACCATAAGCAGACAAAGCAATGTTTATTGTCGTCTTAGTTTCTTTTAGTCACATGACAAAATATTAATTATCTTTAATCATATAAAATAAATATATAGGTATTATTAATATATATATATATTATTATTACTATTTAGTAACCAAAGAATTGTTATTTTTTTTCATCTAATCATGAAACAGTTTCAATCTCCAAAGCGATAGCTTAGTAGTGTATTAATAAATAAAAAGAAATTGGTGTAGGTACTAACACTTTTATGCGAGACTGTTCTATTGAACAGTCTACTATTGTAGTAAAATAACATTGATGCGAATCGACGAAGTACAAAAAAAGAATTCACCGTTTCACACCATGGTGTGAAACGACTAATTCAAAATGGGTCCTGCGATTCACACCGTGGTGCGAACAAACCGTGGTGCGAATCTACGAACGACCCACTGTTATACATATAATATAATGTTGCATATGGCGTGCAACTCGCTTGTGTATAAAAGTTACTCTTTGTTAGTGTGAATATATTATTGTCTCAACTGTGAATGCTGTGTTAGCTCGTAAGTGGCATGTATGTATATTAGAACTCTGTCATCAAAATTTTTCACTAAATTGTATCATATATATGCTGTGAGTTAACCAAATAAATAAATATATGTTACTGGCGGTATGGATACCAAAAAAACATTCAACAAAAAACAACAAACAGTCGCAATAGTTAAAGAATGTTACCTAATGTTATCATGTTGAATGCAACATTTAATTTTGGTCAAGGAACATAATGATGTTACTTGACCAAAAGTAAGTGCGATGTGGATGCACCATTAGACGTATTAACACCTGCATGTCGTCGGCTAAGTTTAGCTCTTCCGTAGCAGGGGCGGGTGGGTCAACCGGGCGAGTTTATTGGCGTCTACCGCACACGGTGCTGATTTCAAGTAAATATCATGTACATCAGTGTACATCAGTGGTACCTATTTATAATTTTGAGACAAATAGGTCCAAACAAACCAACTTTGTCTGCCTTGGGAATCGAATAATCACGATAGGCGCCTGCCCTCACGGCTAGGCAGGTTGACCGAAATACTCTCTCTCTCTCTCTCTTCCTAGCTTTAGTCCCACATGGTGGTGGGGCCAGCTTTCCTAATGTTATATTTATAACAAACTACAACAAAATTAGGTATATCAAAAAAATATGAATTATTATAACAAAATTATATCTACTATTACAAATTCCGGGAAGTCAAAAATACGATGTTACTTTCATTTTCCTTAAAATTTCATCGGTTATCTGTGATGAGTCCCATATTGACATTTGAGTTATTCATTTTTTATGGTGACAGTGCTATCCATCTGGACAATATTTTTAGTTTGCTTAACAAAAGATAAAGTAGCCGGTGGATCAACACACGTTTGTACTCATAGGGCACGACATCCCTTTTTTTAATACGTCCGTATGTCCTTGAACAACTTTCTAGAAATCTGTAAGATTATACATTAGCTATATTATGATTTTCCTCATACGTTTCTGGAAACTTTGTTATCGTGGAATGACAATTCTCGGGATGGCCGTGACGAGTCGCCGTTGCAGTCCAGACGCACCTAAATAAACTATTATGTAAGCGGTAATTATACCGTCCGAAATTGTTGATCTTCTTTTGATAGAGCATTGAACCCTGTGCTACGGTGTAAACTGCCAAGCCAAGTGTTTCTGGGTCGGCGGTGTGATTTGTTTGCCAGACGGATGTTGTTAGACACCGGTGATATATCATACGCGTTCTTTGAGATCTCTAGCAGATATTTCGTCATTAGAAACATTCGTTTAATTAGCCCACAGCTATTAGAAAAAGTAATCACATTAACCTAAGTTATCGCACAATGTTTAGAGTAATAACTTCTGGTCACTGAGTATTTAATAAAGAAAAATATTGTTACTGTAACAAATACTGATAATATTTTATCATAGAAGCCTCTAGGAGATTATAAAGAGATCACAGTATGATCATTACAATAGCATCAATGATCACACGATCATTACTAGAACTACGTAAATCGCACGGAACTTTTGGAGCACTGAAACGAAAACCTGTGAATTGTGGTTAGAGTTGTGCACCAAAGTGAAGTATTGTGTATTGTTATATACGCACCTCGCTCTTACATATATGCGTTCGTATATTATGGCCATTATTCTGAGCGGTGCCCGCACATTTCTAGTCGGCTTGTTGCTGGGCGCTAATTTCGAAGAACACTCGAGATGTCGTTTTAAATTTATATTATCTTACTTGTATCACTAAATACAAACGTACACTTTTGGTAATAAATCAAAATAAAACAATAACCGTGCTATATATGTACATTAGTAACTAGTATATATTTTTGCAAAATGTCAGTCGTATATCAATTAGTCTATCTATTAATAAGATTGACCACTATGGTCAATCTTATTACGGCATTTATGAGAGCAGGACCATAAAAAGATTAATGAAGCTACATAATTACTTGACATTATTATGTCAACACTGGTAAATTTACTATGTTTTAAAGGGATGTCAATTAAGTTGTATACAAATTCGACATAGGTACTCTAAATAAAATATAATAATATTCTTTCCAGCTTTTAAAATCAACGTCTCCGTTAGCGGAGGTAATAACATATTTTTACGTTTGTGAACGGAATAGGTCGAGCGCGTTGCACGCATATTGTACGGGCAGCTCGCGCGCACGACGGAAACCATTATTACGATTTAAAATTTGTACTCTTCACGAATTTTAGAGCCATACGTACCGATTGGTTTTGTGAGTAAGACGGTCGCAGACCATCAGACAGACATATATAAATCACCGGCTTTACAGTCGTATTGTTGTTTGTGAGCCCGAGCGCCCACACTTCGTAATGTTCGCTTTTTTGTGGTGTCGTAAAACGTGGATTTGTTTGGGTGCGTTTTTGAGAGACTGCGCCAGAGATTAGCCCGAAAGCTGGCAGAGCTCCAGGGCCTAAAGACACGCGGCGGCGGCACAGTGCGCGCCACGTGTGCAAACCGTTCATTTCGATTTAAAGTCCACGGTGCCTTATGGACAAGTGACTGCCTTAAGTACATATTATGCGGTGTTACTCAAATGTGTAAACCTAACTCATAATAAATTTAATTACCAGTAGGAATGAAGAATACTAATGTAAAGTTTATCTCAACCTCAGACATTGTAAAGAGTGGGCGCGCGAAACGTCGACGGCATCGAGACGCAGCGGCACCGTGCGCCCGCGCACGTGCGTAGCAGATGTGATCTCTGCTAATTAATCCTAATACTCTCTATTTACGTCTCTAATCTTTGTTTGTTACTGGTATCCACTGGTAAACATCTAGCTAGAGTGTAATACGCCTTTAGATAGTTGCAAACTAGAACAAACTAGACTGTTATCTTTTCAGTGGTATTTCATTTCTTCATGCATTTTATAGAATATTGCAAATCAATAAATTTATTTAATACCCTAACTTAATCACTTAGAAATATTTTCCAAGAAAATGTCTGAAGAATGTTTTGCGACAGGCTACTCGAGCGAAGGCGGGGGTGTAAGGTAGTTTGGTGTGAAAGCGTCTATACTTGGCACTTGGCACTTCAGACGTTGAATAATTTATAGCGAAATATTCAATGCGAGGTAGCAACGCTGACATCCTTTACAATCGTTAATATTTCACGTTTAACGCCTGCACTTTTTGTACTAGCCATAAATATGACTTTTTTAAGTTCATTAATAGGTATTTTCACGTCGTCTCTTTGGGTTTCAAATAACTATTTATAGGCTTCGTCATGTGCCAGCACGAGTTAGGTGTGCACTCCATTGCACTCGACTACATTACTGGCACCTGAGTGCATTAGCTATTCTTGGCGTATACTATTAACGGGGGATTGGATTTTCCATGGTCGTGACGATCAAGGTTGCATTACCGATTTATATCATACCTACCCTATTATTAAAACAGTTCTTCAGAACAGATTTTTCACGATTATAAATCCCTACGATTTCCATCAACCACGTTGTTGAAATTGTTGTCGTTGAAATCAGCATTCTCTTCTTTAAAACAATATTACAGTTTTCGTTGAATCCGTACAAATATTTATTGCAGTAATCTAAAACCTTTTTCTATTCTGACAAGAATTCGCTACTGGGACGTATAAAAAACTAAAAATTTACTTTTATTGACTAAATCGCTTCTTTTTGTAAGGCTAATTAGCATTGCCATTATTGCCTTTCAACATCAGTTATCGCTGCCCAGAATTGGACTTACTTTCTAATAAGTGTGGACAGAAGTATTTATTCCGTGGCAGATTAAACTTAAGCCGTCTAATGGTTTAAAACTTGACTTAAGTATTGAACAAGAAAATAGTGCACCAAGCAACTGTATAAAATTAAACCGAGCGGCGGCGCAATTTTCTCACTTTTGACTTTTAGTATGTCTCTGCAAGATAATAATCAAGGAGGGGTTGTATTTATACTTTAATAGTTGCACTGCCTAGCTTACTTTTTCTGCTTTCTAGCTTCACTGGATTGGCTGCTTGTTTAGTATAGATGCATACCTACTTTACCCGACTCTTCAAGACGAGTAAGGTGCCGATGGTCTTAGGGGAGAGTGCAACAGTCGTGTAGATCCCTAAGACAAGTCTGGTAGGGAACTATTCACGTGTTTGCCCCCTGTTATTGGTCTAGGTAGTTCCCTCTGAAATAGACGTAACTAAAACTACCAGACGACAACTGCCTGGGATGGAGAGGTCATGTTCCGGCGGGTCCATCGTCGAACGATAGACGCTGGATAGTAATGATCTCCTGCGTGTTTGTGCCGTGCGCAGGAATCCGTACGGGAGGATGACGGAATCTCGATTCTCAACCCCCAGGTTGAGAACGTAGCGAGCCGGTTGTTATTGTTCGCTGCCTTCAACAGACCCCTTTGGTCCGGATTTCTCTTCACATGGGAGGCCGCTAGCTAGCCACTAGCGGTCAATCGGCTGTGACGTCCGTTTGAGGGCCATCGGCGAGGGTCCCTAACTGGGGGAGGGCTGACAGCGAGGCGCGGAACCCGGTGGTAGGTGTGCGGCTTGTTCTTTGGTCGTACACAGCCCAGGAATTCTTCGCAGCGTCGAGTCTCGTCCATCTCACAGGGTGTGGGCCCTGTACCTATGGGGTAGCTCTGACGATCGTGCGTAGAGCATACGACGTCCCCGACTGAGGACTCCGTGGTGGGTGGAGCGCTTCATAGATGATATTAACTTTACAACAACTATGGCCTCTAAAAGAAACCAAAACCCCCTTTTCGATGTGAATACAGCTCCTTCCCGGAACTCGGCTGCGACTTCGGATGCGCAAATTCCGACAACTTCTCGGGTTGCTGCGTCCTCGAACGCGCGAATGCTCCACACACTACCGGCACCGTCTTCGGGTGCGCCAACCCGGAACGCAACCGCAGCTCTGAATGCGCTGAGTTCCAGCAAAGCCAGGTCACAGACTGTTTTCTGGAGACACTTAACCTGAGCGCGTCCCCATCTCAGACGGCGCTGCGCACGGGCAAGGCGAATCCACCGAATGCGCCGAACCTACAAACTACAACGAGCATGCGCATTCTTCTTCCAATGCAGCAGAATGCTCGGCAAGACATGGGGACTCTTCCCAAAAATAACACTGTGGCTATATACCGCCGTAATTAGACCAACAATAACAAACGGTGTTATCGTATGGTGGACCAGGACTGAACTCAATATCGTCATCACCAAGCTGCAGAGATTCCAGAAAATGGCATGCTCAGCAATAACAGGGTGTATGTGAACAACACTGACAGCCGCCCTCGCAGTCATCCTAGGGCTGGCCCTCTTAAACCTCTACATACAGCCAGAAGCGACTATAGCCGCAATACGGCTGAAACGCCAGGGCCTGTGGGGAACCACTAGAAGTCCACATGCATCGATCTTACAGCGAGCTTACGAACCCCTGCTCACCGCCCCGTATGACAAGATCCCCAAACAACATCTATTTCAAAAAACTACCATATACAACTTCATGAGGAACAGAGAGATCAATCGGGAATCAACGAGGTCCGACTCTACACTGATGGCTCAAAAACCATACAGGGAACGGACGCTGGAGTTCACTCCCTAGATCGCAATATTAACATATCTATGACACTAGGCTCATACAGTTCTATTTTCCAATGCGAATGTGTGGCCATCACGGAGGCCGCCACCGCGATCGACAGGAGACGGATTGAAGGCTACAGGATACGAATCCTCTCCAACAGCACAGCAATACTTAGAGCCCTAGAGAGCAATAGCTGCAACTCCAGGCTCGTTTACCAATGCCACCTTGCTCTTGAAAAATTTCGATAAAAAACATTGTGATTTTACAATGGATAAAGGGGCACGGTGAATCACTGGTCAATGATGCTGCAGATGAGTTCGGGTAGGATCGGAAACCACCACGGCAGGTCCACCTCCATTCCTCCCTCTACCATTCTCACAACTAAGAACATGGATGCGACTTTGCACTCAGAGCCAACATAATGAACGCTGGGCACGGACAATGGACTGCAGACAGTCGAGAGTAGCCCTGCCGGCCATCTCACCACGGCCACGTCTGACACACCGCCTGCTCAACCTACAAAGGTTGGACCTTCGGAAACAAACATCTGTACAACATCGGAGCAACAGACAGCCCACTCTGTAGGGGATGTCTGACCGAAAAAGTATCTGCTGCCCACGTAGTCCTGGAATGTGTGAGAGTAACAGCACAGCAGCGTAAGGCAATCCTCAACAACCCGAGGTCACTCCGCGAAACCTGCGAAGACTCCAGGATACTTCTGTGCTTTTGTGCGGTGTTGGGCTGGCTATTTCTATAACCGGCCGACTCTCACGCTTAATGGAAGAACTTGGAGTTCAAATACGGAAAAGGGAGTCCAACTACAATACAATACAAGACAATAACCATCACAAACAGGTTCCCAGCGACTATTAGGGATTAAATGTTCACATAACAATACTCGTTTGTGTTATTTTTAGATTATACGACTTAGGTTGAAGTTATTACTAGCAAACACTGAAAAGCAGTATAGCACAAAAGGTATAGCAACAAGCGGAGGTATATTGTGATCAGTACCGGTTCAAGCCAGCGCGAGATTTGTTGCAAATCTATACTCTATAATATCTACTCATATTATAAAGCTAAAGAGTTTGTTTGTTTGGTTGAACGCGCTAATCTCAGGTTGAATTGAAAAATTATTTTAGTGTTGGCCATAGCCTGCGAGGAAGGCTATGGGCAACAAGGCTATATAACATCACGCTACGACCAATAGGAGCAAAGTATCAATGGAAAATGTGACAAAAACGGGGAAAAATCTCTTATGTGACGCAGATGAAGTTGCGCGGGTCAGCTAGTTATGTATAAAGTAAACTTTTTAGAACTATAAAATCAAATGCTACTATTACATACAAGCAACTTTATAGATTTCCTCACCGATTACATTTTTCAAAATTGTTTTTGTAAACATTGAAGGTATATTCAAGGCCTCTTTTTATCTGGCTAAGACTGTACAAAATACACAAATCACTTTATGGCATACTTTCATACTACTCGTAGTATAATCAAAAAGTATATACACCGTGAATTCTAAAAGTTAATAACAATAATTAAAATAGGCCGTTCCACACATGAGTTGCGAGAACAAAGTGAAGTCACTTCAATTTCTTAA
Organism: Catocala sponsa; assembly: GCA_963564715.1. Taxonomy (NCBI): domain Eukaryota; kingdom Metazoa; phylum Arthropoda; class Insecta; order Lepidoptera; family Erebidae; genus Catocala; species Catocala sponsa. The sequence continues at coordinate 11,501,840 of OY751336.1, read as the reverse complement.
AACTGTATGAATAAAGTATGTGCTCACGAAGTTCTTTAACTAAAACAGATACTAATTATTGTTAAATTTGTCAATTATTACTTTTACCTTAATTCTATTTGAAAAGCTGACAGATTTTATAGGTGGATTTCACATTATCCTGTGTATTCCTTATAGATTATTTTTTAGCTACAACCCGCAAGATAGCGCAAATTTCTTTAAAATGTAACTTTATAACGATGTTAGTCTTGCTTTTAGGGTTATCACTACTTACCCTTCACATCACAGCATGCTATCTGTTCGGGGCAGTACTTGTGAGAATTTTATTAGTCAATCCCAATAAATTACTGAGGTAATTATACATTCTGTTGATAAACACGTATTTTCCGATTATATTTTCCTTCGTTATCTACAGTCTTAAGCGTGGTGTACACGCATTTTACTGAGTACATTAATTATTAGAAAATATGCACCGATGCGTTGTTCTGAACGTTACTTTTCAAAACACGCGTAGGTTCTCGAGTCTAATAAAGTAAAGAATCGAACTCACGTTAAATTAGCAATCACACTATGAGTGGACTATTAGACACGCTTAACCAACAAAATCTATATGAAAATAATATTGAGATTACCGAGTAATTCACTTATAATCTTGCATAAAGGTATTTTTGGTGAATTGTTCACTTATATCCGAATAGAATGTGTATTAACCAGGGATTTCTGAATTTCTACAAACATTGTATTACCTACACTAAAATCTGAGTTTTATTTACATGGTTCAACATAGCCGCCATTTATTTTGCCGCCGTAAGGCTCAGTCTAATATTGCTGATTATAGTGAAAAAATGTGTGCGCTTTTCGAGTACACTCTTTATCCAGTCATTCTCATAGTTCGATGGGGTTAAAATATAACACACAGGAGGGAGATTAGAAGCAGGACTAACGGCTTTTTGAGGCACAGGACCAGCACAATCCATAAGCAGATTGGTCATCTTCAATCAACCACTTTGGTTGTCTACCCATCAATGAGTGGAACTGATGATGAATCCTGCGCTCTTTTTATAGCGTTCAGAAGCCAGTAGCAAGCTTGTAATGTGCAGGCAGACTATGATGAGTATATAGACCGTATAGAGTGTGCCATGAGACCTTTCTTGACACACTGCTGATATTGTTAATCTAAGGTTAGAATCACTATCAGAGCTATTAGTGCTACTACGCACTGCCCGCGACGGGGACGACTATCACAACTCATAAATTGTTGCGCAATTCAGGATCCAAGTGCCTCTTAGCCGGGGTAACAAACTGTATTCATTTAAAAGGAAATATTTTTTAGGCTGTAAAAGAACGGGCTGAATAATACGATTAGATGGATTGGTGAGCTTTGCACACTAGGTAATAATATTTTTTTGTAAATTTATGATTAATTGTTCGACGCAGTTGGAAATTAATTTTCTACTGAGAATTAGGGATGGGAATATTGACAGAATACCTGAGGCTCATCAGAGCGCCAAAGTCGACCCTTACGTGTTGGTGTTAGTGGGTACAATTTAGAAAGTAACAATAAAATTATTAATTACTAATCTATATAAAACTATATGTATTTTAAAGGATTGATACTTGTCGGGGACCCTATTGAAGTCGGCAAAGCCGCTAACTTATCGCCTACTCCGTTATACTTAATTTTGTGTAATATCGAATAATTTTATTTATCGAATAATTTTTTGTGTCATAACTCTATTCGATTTTCATACTGCTAAAGTCGCAAACAATTAAGGTTATTTTTGTCTATGGATGATTTATACCAATTAGGATCTCACTATGATAGTGTACATTTCCTACGAAAAAAGATATAAGACATTCGAAACTTGAATTATTTCGTATCAAAATGATGATTAATTCGTTAGTCACAACGAATTAATCAACATTTTGATTTTATTATAATTACGATCATAATCGAATATTTGACACGATTAATTGTTTGATCGTGGTTAATCAATCGATCGTGTTAACGATATTGTTGTGTGCAGCGCGCAGCGGCGTCGACGGGGACACTAGGTTCAGACGACAGTGTCAAAGTCTTTTAAATCCTTTTCCTAATGTAACTGTGCTCAATAAATAAAATATAATATAAAATATTCGATTCAAATGAAACTAGTGATAACCCAACTTAGCGACGTTTGGTTATCGATTAATACCGTCGAGTCAACAAAGCGGAAACGTCAATAAAATAATCAATATTATGGCAAGACAAATCTACAATTAAACCTACCGAGTTGCGATATGAAATCTCTAAACTTCCAGTTGACAAATAAGACCAAAATTTAACCAAAATGGTAAGGATTATTAAGTCAGTATAGCATTAGCATTTGTTGCAATATTCCCTTTCATTCAGGTGCTCATACCATGACCCTTTTGGTAGAGGTGATCATAATAATGCCACATACAAATTAGCAAAGTTTAAGCTACAGTCATGTATACATGACAAAGCAAAATGTATCCAGCACGCTACGATCACGACTACATGACAGACTTTTAATCGCTAATAAATCTTATAAAAAGTATTGTTGTTCTTATGTGTGTTAATATGTAGCTAGACTCATGCCAATTTATATTATGTCAACTGCTTACTATTTATTTCATTAGTGCAAGATCACAAAACGATATAGGTGTTAAAGGAAGAAATCGTAACCTGGGCGCTGAGAGCACGCTTTTGCTTTTTTGACGTGGCGGTCAAAAGGTTAAGCAGTGTTCAATGATGCTCAAACAAGATTAACACAATACATTCAGGTTCCACCGATAAATAACGTTAATAGCATTACACGATGATTTATTCAAATACTATAAATAGCTCTCTCCATAGCTCGCTGAGCGACTTTGAACTGGTGGACCAACCCTACCGTGGGTGTCCATGTCTCGGCTCCGTAGGTCATCACGGGTAGCACGCACTGATTGAAAACTTTCGTTTTCAAGCATTGCGGTATGGATGATGAGAAGACTCGGCGTAGTTTCCCAAACGCTGCCCAGCCCAGCTGGATCCTCCTCCTGGCCTCCCTCTCGAAATTGTTTTTACCTAACTGCAGAATCTGCCCGAGGTAAGTGTATTCGGAAACGATTTCGAGAGGGTGACCATGTACGACGATCGTTATTGAATCAATGTGGCCATTCATCATGACTTTGGTTTTATCCAAATTCATGCCAAGACCGATACGTCGCGAGGCTGCAGCTAAGCCGTCCAGCATCTGGTTCAGCTCCTCTAGCGACTCCGCCATTAAGACTATGTCATCTGCGAATCGCAGGTGTGAGATGTAGTCGCCGTTGATGTTAATGCCCTTTCCTTTCCAGTCCAGCGTCTTAAACATATCTTCCAACACGCTTGTGAACAATTTCAATTTCAATTTCAGCTATGCTCAGAGTTTCTCTGAAGGATAGGATTCGTAACGAATATATCCGACAGAGAACTAAAGTCATCGACATAGCTCAGAGAATTAGCAAGCTGAAGTGGCAGTGGGCTGGCCATATCGCGCGAAGAACCGACAACCGCTGGGGTAAGCGTGTTCTTGAGTGGAGACCGCGACTCGGCAAACGTAGTGTAGGACGCCCTCCGACCAGGTGGGATGACGATCTGCGAAAGACTGCAGGCAGATGCTGGATGCGGCAAGCTGAAGACAGGGCGCTATGGCGCTCTTTGGGGGAGGGCTATGTCCAGCAGTGGACTATTATAGCCTGATGATGATGGTGAATATAAACTCGAAAGTAACTCTGTCTTTCTGTCTGTCTGTCACCTTTTCACGGCTAAACCACCTAACCGATTTAGATGAAATTTGGTACAGATATAGTTTAAAATCTGGGAAAGGACATAGCTCCTTTTTATTCATGTAGGTACCACGCGGGCGGAGCCGCGCGCAAAAGCTAGTATTATATAACCGAACTTGAGCGATCAACTTGAAATTTCGCGTCGTTGTCAGGGGTACAGAAAGGGACATAGGGTACCTTTTAGGCAGACAAGAACTACCTACCGTTCCCGAGGAATGGGAATTCATTGACCAAATCTACATTAACGTGAGCTAAGCCGCGCACATAAACTAGTATAACATAATTATATAGCATATTTTCCTGCCGTCTATTGCTGCCTATATTATGTGTAACACAAATTGACACTGCCCGACTCGGTAAACAAACCGGGGACCTCAGGATCAGCAGGGTAAGCGCATACTTATTTTAACAATTAATGCTGTGTTATTATCAATGAGACAGTGTTATTACTTAAATTAAACAAATGTTATCTGTTCATAGTATTAGTACAGACTAATATTATAAACAGATAACATTTATTTCCTTAAGTTAAAGATGACCTCTGGAACTACTAAACGGATTCTAAAATCTTTTGTTCATAGATATAAGTAAGTGACGTAGATTTAATTACATTGGCGATCAATGCCGCAGATTGGAACAAGTATAAAATATAATTGATTGGGCTCCTATAAATTTTTCGTTTAAGGCTTGTTAGCGACAACCATTTAAGAATTTTCTACTAGGAGCCAGCGACCCACCAAGCGTTAAATGTCGCTGTTTCAGAACTAGAAATTCTCTTGGGTTCGTGGAAATAAGCTAAGGAAATAATAAAGGTACTGCCTACCGTAAACCACATGTGTGGCGAATAAATAACCTACGTTCACGTGACGGGATGTAAGAACATACTGTCCCCTTCACATATACACACGGAGGAGATGTGTGCTCTCGATTCCAGCCTTCTCCTAGTCTAGGAAAAGGTACGGCACGAGAGGGTAATTTGACTTGCAGCGCTCTCACTCACAGAACGAAACGCCAACAAACAGTACATGAGTTAATGCTGTTTTACGTCAATATTTTGTGAGGGGGTAGTACTCCTCGAGCCAGATTTATATTGAAGCAAGCCTCTAATACTACTCTGCAATGCTTTTATCATCCGTTCTTTATCCAAAATATAGTAAAATTATAGATATTGTTAGACATTTACCTTTATAGTAGCAAAAGCTTTGGTAATAGCGCATCAGCTGGAATATTATTCAGTAATTAAAAATCATGTTCCAAAGATAATATTTGCGGAACTTGAATTTAATAGTCTAAAAATTTGCACAGTCAGCGACATTTGAAGTAGTCATATAATAGAAGATCTATTTTGCTTCATTCACTCTCATTATTATATTTATATAATATACTAGGGTACTGGGTACTGAAATTCGACCTGGCCGTTTGGCCGACAATTTCGATTTTAGCTTAGATTCAGAATCATCCAAATAATTAATCGTATAATACGATAAATTGTATCGCTGACGAGGAAGTTGGACAATTGATGTATGGGTAAGTGTATTAATTGATTAGGTACCTATATAAATACTTAATATATCAAGTTGACAGTCGACAAGGTTTTGCTAAATTAAAAATAGTTATTATTGTATTGAATCAACAAATAGTTGAGTTGTCGCGGCATTCTAAATTGCTGTAGGTTCTTACTAGTCGGCAAACATTCGCCTAGGTCTTGAAATATTTTCTTGCTTGATATTTTATTAAGCATTCTCTTAGCGTGTCCAAATTATCTCAATCAAGGCTAATCTTATGACTACGCATAAAAAAATATTATAATGTCATAATCATTGTTATGGAAAAAACAAGAATAAGTTGTTTATATAGTTTGAGGTGAATATTGATATACTTGACAGAAAAATTATAAACACTAAATGTAACAGTAATCACATAACAAGAATTTCGCCTTATGTATTAGCACGCTGTTTGGCCTATAAATGAATGGAATAGACTTTATGTGACAATACTACCTACCTTCGACGAGCGTGTATGAGGAATGTGATGAAAGTGAATGAAGTCAGAGAAGTGTGTCAGGATCGTAGCAAATGGAAATCCGTAGTCTCTGCCTACCCCTCTGGGAAACAGGCGTGAATCTATGTATGTATACTGTGTGTACTACCTACTAGCCTTCACACTGAACACATTTAAAAATATATTTGAGTAAACATGTCTAGAGTTTTTGGATGACGAATATATTATCAGCTTTTTACTGGCTAATATTTGCGCCTGTTATTAATATTTGTAATGTATCCATTACATCCGGTCCCGTTTCCCTAAAGCTTTCGAAGTGCGTAGATATAACAGAATGTAACTAAGAGCTAAGAAGACATCGTTTGTGGGAGCCATTGCGTAATTATTAGGCGGGTTATTGTAGTGGCACTGCCATAACTATATATTTTTAATTACCGAACATAGTTAATTCGAACACAATGATAACATGTAGGTACGTAAATGAAAATTATACCTATAACACTAATTAATATTGATTAAATGACTGTCAAAATCCAAAGACAGTTTTTAAGTTATTTATTTAACATATTTTTATTTACACATAAGTACAGAGAATTTGAAATTGTATCATCTAAGTCGTAAATTTTTTTAATACTTTCTGATCTTGTTTAGTGTTTTGTATGTACTAGCCAGCATATAATTATGAACGATTTTCTAAAGTTATACATAATGTTGTGCTCTATGGTCGGGAAAGCCACATTTTGTTTTAATGTAAGCTGCCTATATATTATAAATTCGAAAGTAACTCTGTCTGTCTATCTGTCTGTCTGTCTGTCTGTTACCTTTTCACGGCTAAACCAATCAACCGATTTAGATGAAATTTGGTACAGATATAGTTTAAAACCTGGGGAAGGACATATGCTACTTTTTATTGATGTAGGTACCACGCGGGCGGATCCGCGCGCAAAAGCTAGTAAAGTATAAACTAATTAACTGGGTAATATAAGGAAACTAATATGAAACAGCTGCCTTAATTTTTTTAAAGCAGAAGCTTACATGAACAGGTCGACATTTTTAAGTCTATAGCCTTTGTTAACTGTGTAATGATAATTAAGGCGGACCCTTAGAATGGTTTCTTTCATTTTGCCTTCGAACGAGTTCAACTTAAGCTATATTAATACATAGGTATATTACTTTTCCCTAGCACAGTCTAAATTATTCAATGTGCTTTGCCCTGTCTGCAATTAAATATAGTAATAATAATAGAAATTTAAAATGATGATAAAGTAACAGCATTCAAAAGCAGCAAACTAAATAATAATAAATAGGTACTAAAGTATATAATATTCATTATGCGTAGAACTTATGAAAAGTATTCAGAGTCTACCTATCCATAAGAATCTACATAGGTATCTACATACCTATTATTACAATATGGTAATAGTACCATATTGTATTAGTAGGTATGTAATTATTGAAAAGTACCTATTATTTCACCGTCTTATGTAGGTTACTTTTTATGTTATTGGATTTGGCTTACAGAAGTCACAGAATACTCTGTGACTTCTGTGTGTGTGTGTACTGATACCAGGACGAATACCAATAGTATCACACACAGAAGTCACAGAGTATTCTGTGACTTCTGTGTGTGTGTGTACTGATACCAGGACGAATACCAGTAGTATCACACACAGAAGTCACAGAGTATTCTGTGACTTCTGTGTGTGTGTGTACTGATACCAGGACGAATACCAGTAGTATCACACACAGAAGTCACAGAATACTCTGTGACTTCTGTGTGTGTGTGTACTGATACCAGGACGAATACCAGTAGTATCACACACAGAAGTCACAGAGTATTCTGTGACTTCTGTGTGTGTGTGTACTGATACCAGGACGAATACCAGTAGTATCACACACAGAAGTCACAGAGTATTCTGTGACTTCTGTGTGTGTGTGTACTGATACCAGGACGAATACCAGTAGTATCACACACAGAAGTCACAGAGTATTCTGTGACTTCTGTGTGTGTGTGTACTGATACCAGGACGAATACCAGTAGTATCACACACAGAAGTCACAGAATACTCTGTGACTTCTGTGTGTGTGTACTGATACCAGGACGAATACCAGTAGTATCACACACAGAAGTCACAGAGTATTCTGTGACTTCTGTGTGTGTGTGTACTGATACCAGGACGAATACCAGTAGTATCACACACAGAAGTCACAGAGTATTCTGTGACTTCTGTGCGTGTGTGTACTGATACCAGGACGAATACCAGTAGTATCACACACAGAAGTCACAGAGTATTCTGTGACTTCTGTGTGTGTGTGTACTGATACCAGGACGAATACCAGTAGTATCACACACAGAAGTCACAGAGTATTCTGTGACTTCTGTGTGTGTGTGTACTGATACCAGGACGAATACCAGTAGTATCACACACAGAAGTCACAGAGTATTCTGTGACTTCTGTGTGTGTGTGTACTGATACCAGGACGAATACCAGTAGTATCACACACAGAAGTCACAGAGTATTCTGTGACTTCTGTGTGTGTGTACTGATACCAGGACGAATACCAGTAGTATCACACACAGAAGTCACAGAATACTCTGTGACTTCTGTGTGTGTGTGTACTGATACCAGGACGAATACCAGTAGTATCACACACAGAAGTCACAGAATACTCTGTGACTTCTGTGTGTGTGTGTACTGATACCAGGACGAATACCAGTAGTATCACACACAGAAGTCACAGAATACTCTGTGACTTCTGTGTGTGTGTGTACTGATACCAGGACGAATACCAGTAGTATCACACACAGAAGTCACAGAGTATTCTGTGACTTCTTGTAGTATTGGTAGCTACTAGGCTCCTTTAATCGATGTATAGAGAGTCTTGTTAAATAAGTACATAGAGCAGTCGTACGTAGTAAGTAGTGGTATAACCGATAGTCGTATCATATGCTAGAGGTTCCAGTGCTAACAACATATCTATGCACTTCCCTTTTAGTGAACATAACAACATTTAGATTAATACGCATGTATTGTATTCGATATAATGACAAGGTGACGATTTTCGACGACGTCGGCCTCGATGGCGTAGTGGTTAGTATAACCGACTGCCACGCCTGAGGTCGCGGGTTGAATTCCCGCACAAGTCAAACATTTGTGTGCATTAACATGGATGTTTGTCTTGGTCTGGGTGTTTTTATGTATAATACGTATGTATATACAAAAAAAAATTATATATGTATGTTTATCCATTGTCTAGTACCCATAGTACAAGCTCTGCTTAGTTTGGGCTAGATGGTGTTGTGTGTATGTGGTAGAATATTATTATTATTATATTTATTATTTTATCCCCAAATTATATCTTATGAGGTTTTGATATATGCAAGAACCGCCGATCCACATGCAGCCATGAAGGTGTTCAATCGTCCTTGCGTTTATTTTTATACTTACATAGAAAGCTCGTGCATAGAGTAAAATATTTTATAAGAAGGGTGCTTTGATAAAAGCCACATATTAGTATGTTGATGACTCATGTTCGTCGACGAAAAGTTAGTAAAGTTTTCTATTCTAATGTCATAAATCATAATATTATATCTTATAAGTACCTATTGTACTCGCTATATTTAATTAAAGTTTACATTTGATAGTTTAGTTTAGATTAAATCTGCAAAATGAAGTTATTAAATGTCTCCGAAAGTTGTCGTTAGTGTAGTAACAAATACAGATGTTGAATTAGTTTTGTTTTCGGTTACGTTTGCATGCGTTGGGGTTTAGGATGATGCAATTGTAAACATATTTGTCGTCAGCGCAAGGGCACCGATATTCCCCTCCCTTTCCCGCCTGAATCACAACATTTCCCCATGTTTCTGCTCAACTACCTCTACCTGTGAAACTAGTCTTTAAAATCGTTATATTCACTTTGTGTATTCTTATGTTATCATTATCATGTAATACGTATGCATCGCTTCTATGCTATCATTTTAGTATGATGTAGATATATTAAGTTTGATTGGGTGTAGTTTTGCAGTACGCTGTAGTAAAAACCAGACATATTTCTACATCCTTCCTTTAATAATTTTATGTAGTTTAGAGCATACATTATTATCTATAGGTAGAAGGCGCGGTGCCCTTTTGGATTGTTAGGCTACGTTGTTAATTGTGTCTAGAACTCGCAATCGCTTCAATCTTTCCATAATTCAATTTATCGTAAATAAATAGGATACAAATACCTACCAGCAAAATAATGATCAATAAATTCATGCCAGGTATAAATACAATTTAGATAAGTAGTAGGTAAGTACTATATTCGGTAGGTATAGATTTACTTACAGATTTTTGTATGGACTCATCCGCGCGCTACAATAACAACAAAATTATCATGCGTGACAGACAACTCGCTCGGTTTATCGCCACATCTTTAGGCTCGACCATTCATGTCAGTTTAATTACAACTTGCAAACAATAATACGGGTCTCGTGTCGCGTAGTGCAGTTGCCAGAGGTGGTAACTCTGTAGGCAAATCAGTACGATATCGATGATAGCGGGTCGGTATAGGTGGTATGGTCGACCGTCTCGGTGGGCCTCTTCACTCCTGCCGGCGTAGGTACTTATAACGGCGCGCCCGCCCCGTCGCCGCCACTCCGGCACGCTCCACGCTCCGTCACTGAGCGCACCAAAGTTTTTTTGCAAGTACCTGTACATCTTTCAGTCGAATAGCCGCGATACTTGTGACCATGAAAGGAAGGCTGCTGATTCTGTTCGCGATCTGTGCGTTAGCCGCTGCCATGATTCCCAGAGCTAGGGTGAGTATATCATTTTTACAGTAACATCTTGATTATGTGCGTAATTTAAACTTACGAATATATTTTAGCAAATCTGTTTAAAAATTTCCTTGTTGTTTATAGCCACTGCTGTAATGACGAATTAAAATAGCAATGATGCTTTTGTCTACCTTTTTATTGGCTGTTGTTCAACTAAACAAAATTAAAAATCGCTTTACGCTATATAAATCTTACGAAGCCCCATGTTTAGAAACTGCGTAATAAAATGTAAACATGCCTGTATCAAAACTTATGACCAAAATCAATCAAACCTTACGAGACATTATTTGCGACTTTTTCCAATACACATATTCTAGTAGGTAGCTTAATATGCCGAATATACTTACGAATCAAAGAATATCGTAATTTTTCTCTAGAAAATGTATTCGCAATTAAGATACGAACAAAGGAAATAATAAATTGTTTTTAAAAACTGTTATGTTATGTATAAATGATGTAAATTTAAACTTGGATGAGGGTAGGTTTCGGCTTGTAATATTAAATAAAACTAAATTTTCCGACGTGATAAATTTTCTAGAAAGTCTCCGAATCAGCAATATCTACTTTAGCTTACAGTGAAATGTTATAAATATTTATACTATATGCCGTACTTACATATCTTTAGTCACGTTATCAATGATCCAAATAATTTCTAAATTTTGTGTTGCTATGAAAAATATGCTCATCCAGCAGCATGATAATATGTAGAATTGCACTTTCTCAGTACGTAAAACTGCAGTTATTCTCATTCATGACACGCACACAACATTATACGATACAAGACGTATGTACGCTTATTCGAGTAATTATAATGAAATCTCGTTTGAACCGACTCCGGATCGGTTCATTGGTTATGCCGATAAAGATGACGCTCAATTAAATAGGCACCCATATACTATGAATTATACATTGAGTTCTCATGTATTTATTTGATTAATATAATAAATCTTATCGTGCTTTGTTTACGCATTCGATCATCAATATTTTTGTTTGTGATCAATGTGCGAAGTTTACGTTTGTGATGTTCGATTAAAATGTTGACGCTAACATGTTTTGACAGTAGTAATGTGTAGATAACTTTAAGATATCTGTGATACGTATTATGAGAACGTAGTTTTAAATAAATAAATCCATAGAACTTGAAATTATATTGCTATATTATTTATATTATATTTTAAATAGAATTTGGTATGCTAGTTATCAATAATATGTACCTATATAATAGCGGGAAGCAATTCGGACACAACAGTTACTGGATCCCATAACTATTAATACCGCGCTGGGATTGAACTAAATACAGTCGGCCTATTGACAAATTGATCCCTTTAATCACTGCACCATCGGAGTAGTCAAAAGAAATGGTATTAACACGTAGACCAACATAACTTATCTGCAAATAAATATATTTACAATTTCTCTGAAATAAGATGCAATGTTATGAAAATACTAAGTAGTCCATAAATAAATGTACACCTCTACAACATACGTAGCTAGACGTATGTAGTAGAGGTGTCCGTCTGTTTATAGACGTGAGTGACGACTAACGGTCCTGAGTCGTGACCAGCCGGCGACGCGCGTTCATTCAAAACATTCGAAGGTGATCTTTTTAGGGAGAGTATCTTTCACGTAAACATGACGCGTCATGCCATGGGACTGGGAGTCATGCGCGACATTCGTGTTCGTGACTTCGTAAACCCTTGTATCTTTCTTTCTTGGTACCTAGTTAATTATTAATTGTAACATATAGAATGAATTATTTGTTACACACGTGTAACTATTTAAACGTTATTTCGCCGCAATGTACTTACATAACAATCCTTGCTTATGTTATATCTACGAAACTGTCTCTTTTTACCGGAGCAAAGCATCTGATATGGTGATATTTTGTATATGATTTTTGCAATTCGCCGACCCATAAAAGTATTTATGGTTAGGAGAGTTCCATGCTAGTTTATCACCGAACAAAACGGTAGAACTACGTATAGGTACCAGCGCTAGCGCTTCCTCGGTCGAACCAACACATTTAGTAAGTATATTGAAACCAGCTCTACAACCTAAACCAATCGTTTCCTAAATAAAAATTGGTAAACGAATGAAATTTGTATCATAGGTAGGTTGTTAAAAAATAACTAAGATGATAGTACGAACGTTAACAAATGTGATACAGAATCGTTGCTTTCGGAAGACGTCATAAAGTACACGTTTGTAACAAAAAATATGAATTTATCAAGTCTTAGCATATTAAACATAATGAATGATCTATCGTGTCTGGCCACCGGTTTGCAGCTGCGACTCAAAAGGTTAAATAGATTATAAGTTTTCTATTCGCTTTGCCATAGGCCACTTCAAACTTACAAAAAGTTTTATATTATTAGGTTATAATTTTATTGCTATTGGCTAATAGAAACAGTCCCCGCGAAAGTGCCAATAGTGAGGAGCCCAGTAAGTCTCGTAGACAGCGCAATCTTTGAGAAATCCAACCAGAAATAAAGAGCCGCAAACATGAACAAAGTATTGAGTTTCGGGACCAACAAGACAGTCTTTCTCTAAATGTATGTTTATTATATTTTCTAATTCGAAAATAAGCAGTAGTTACTCACTCCGTCCATACCGGTGTATACTTAACACCTACTTACTAGATATAACTCTTGTCTATATCATTTCGCGGGTAAGCCGGTGCACAATAAGAAACTATAAGCTATAGGGCAAACTTAAAAAGCAAGCATAGTCGTCGATAACAGCTAGTAAAAGTATAAATATCTGCAATGTTGTGCAATAATATCGCACTGCTCGCGATACATGTTGATATTACCTACAATTTTGTTATGAATGACGTCTCCAGTTCCCATATAAACATTAAACATTTACAATCTGTTTACATTTTAGATTGTTTCTTAGAAAAACTTGCGTTATTATCTAAGTTTGGTAGCCGGCGGACAATATTTACGACTTATTAATTAATGGCTTTTTTTACACAAGCTCGTTAGCTTTATGATGTGATCGTGACTTCGTGACCCTTAGGCCAATGTTGATCTAAGCGGTCAGACAAAGTTAATCTAACCTAACTAGATCTGAGTTCTATGGCAAATATGCGATGGGGTCTAATGGATAATAATTGGATTTTACACGACTCCTGAGCATAAGTGGCCAAATATATCGTACTGCGTAAACTTTTAAGCAGTTTTACTTACGCCCGCAATTTTTTTATTAGCAGATAGGTTCAGAAATGTGAGCGCAAGTACAAGTACCTACTATTTGTGCTGCTATGCGGGCAAAATGTTAATAGTTTTATCAATATATCAGATTTTAAAAAGAGAAGTGAAGTTTTGTCAAGAACTTGTTTTGCAGTCTACTATACAACATAGATTTCTTCCGTTTTATACTACAACGTCGCCTTCTATATTCAGTCTATTCCAGCCAACATCTTCAGGCCGTTGATCTATCGGCCTGACAACTTCAGTTGTATTGTTTATATGTATAGCCAGCTCCAGAGAAGAACACAAGTGCATCTTTATACGTTGGCAAATGTCCAATAATTCATAGAGCTTTCCAGATTATAAAATTGGTTAAAAATTGATCATTAACGGAGGCTTTTCAAACAAAACAGCAAATGTTGTAAACCTTTGTAAATGTAAATCGGGAACTTCACTAACATTTGCAGCTGGCGAGATGATTGCTATACCTACTATGTAATTTAGCAATAGGTGGATTTATGTAAGATTTGCACATAACACATTGACACTTTATTGTATTGGGCTAACGAAACAATTTGCACAATTTTAGTTACAATCAAATTCGAAATCGGTCTTGATGATCTAGAATTCCTTAAAGTGTGTAAATTCTAATAATTTATATTTAGCCTGGTTGACTGTATTACGAGAACAACAAAATATTATCTAGTTAATCGTATTGTAGCGTTGATGAAGTACCTAAGAACCAAATAACATATCCAGTTTACACATCCCTGTTTCTAAATCAAATTATTTTTGAAACAATTACAGATAATACTACTTTGTAAGCTTATTTTAGGATTTGTGGTAAAATCAATACGTATATTTTATTAAGTTTCTATTATAATGTTGACCTCTGACGTACGCTATTGACATTCACGCAAAATAAAATCTTAAACTCTACCTATACTTTAAGTAAGTAAGCAATTTAAAAATTATTAAGCAATCTATTTAATAATTCCTAATCTATAAGCTCAATTCAATGTAACATTAGGAAAATTACACAATATTTTATGATTATTACATAACATTTCATCGCACGCCACGTACGCACCAGACTTCATAACAATTCGGCGCAACAGTGTAAACAGTATCTACTATTAAGTCAATGACCTGCATACCTACACCCGAATGTTGCTTCCTGTTTACACGAGCGTGGATCTGCGTGACATTCTCGTATTAGTCATTCACCCGTCACCGTTCATTTGATTCATTCATGGCTTGTTGTGAG
Source organism: Catocala sponsa (assembly GCA_963564715.1). Lineage (NCBI taxonomy): Eukaryota > Metazoa > Arthropoda > Insecta > Lepidoptera > Erebidae > Catocala > Catocala sponsa. The sequence goes on along the minus strand of OY751336.1, from coordinate 11,486,767 downwards.
AGCGCCACCGCAGTATACTATACGTCGGATACGCTCAAGGGCGCGGCGCGTACACATCGTACGATCTAGTACCATGTCATTATAGCATACATTGTTACACGATATAATATAAATTAGAACTTAGATAACCTATTGACTGCGACGACAAGTCCGGAGTCCGTATCCGCGAGGATGGCAATGGACTTTTCAGTATTTATTTGCGTATTATATTACAGGATTGGAGAGGGCTAATTCTTGTAATAAAAACAGTTCAAAATAGTTCGGTCTAGCCTAATAAACGTCAAATGTAAACTACAATACAAATTCACGTTCACATTTGATGTTTATCTCAATTTAGGAGAAAACCATTTCTAATATTTTTTAATAGTAAGTTATTTAATATATTCAAATTTAACACGGAAAGTGCGTGACATCGTAGAGAAATAAAATAAATATATTGTATGTGTGTAAAATATGTATTTTATAATAATACTAAGTACATAATTATATACATTTTTATCTATACAAATACATACATACATACAATACATACAAATAAATAAAATTGAAGTGTCTTTGTAATGTCAAGATAACAGCTTTTTACCTAATGCATATATTATAAGGTACCTATATCAAAACATCCATTTTTTAAATTTTTGTCTGTCTGTCTGTTTGTTCCGGCTAATCTCCGAAACGGCTGAACCGATTTAGCCGGCCTTTCACTGGCAGATGGCTGATGTTATAAGGAGTAACTTAGGCTACTTTGATTTTAGAAAAAAAATAGGGTTCCGCGGAGACAAACACTTTTTAGTTAAAATCTACGCGGATGAAGTCGCGGGTAACAGCTAGTCAGAAAATAAATTCACATGTACCAAAATAAGTACGTGTTAATTTAAGGCGAAAGACCAAGATCTCAAAAACTAAAATAGTATTTTGAGAACGATATTTTTTGTAATTATACCTACGTAAACATTGGATCTGATTTTTTTGTCTACATATATTACGAACCAACATTTATTTTCCATTTAATTTAGAGTGACAATTATAAAGACCGTATTTAAATACAGGTCGACTTATTTTGTATCGACATGCAATGGTTTCTCATATTACGTAAGCATCTTAAGCCGATACAAATCGGGAAGGTCAGTATTAGACATAGAAACGTTTAACTTTTTTTGGAGAAAACTGACACATCCAAAAGTAGTAGTTGCACTTAGTTTTGATTTCCTCATATAGGTACTATATTGACGATATATGTAATTGATACAACCATGAAAATATAGCGTTGAAGGTAATATTCTTGAGGGTAAAATACGTTGTTGTAAATAGGACAACGACGATAATTTGGATGCGTACGTTATTTTATCAGAACGTAAACACATAAATCTAAAAGTTAAAACATAACATATTAATTAACTTTATCGAAACTTTGAGATGATGGCATTTCTCCGTCAACAATGTTTTGAGGTCTAACTATTTACGTAAAATTTACGAAACCTACAGCGTATAACTAAGGGGTCTTTCGTCGATTCACGCCACGGGTTGCTCGCACCACGGTGTGAATCGCAGTAGGACCCATTTTGAATTAGTCGTTTCGAACCATGGTGTGAAACGGTGAATGCTTTTTTTGTACTTCGTCGATTCGCACAAAAATAGTTCTTCAGTGTTTCACACGATGGTGCGAAACAACTAATTTAAAATGGGTCCTTTTGCGATTCACACCGTGGTGTGAATCGACGAAAGACCCTAACTAAGTATATCTGGTCTTATTTTAAGGTCTTATAGTGGACCATGTAATGTAACTAACGTAGAACTCTCAAGATTAAAATTAAGTAGGTATTTTACTCAAAATTGGTCGTAGGTGGTGTACAGAATAGTACAGATATCAGGATATCCACATATTGTTATTTATGACAGAGACTGTATAAAGGCGATTACATGCAAGTTACAAAACATGGAATGCCTTAGTTCTTATTGGCAACGGTCACATATATAATATGCGGACGTACCGAGCATATTATGAGCCACTTTTTGTTCGTCCTAAAACCAAGAAGGCGGAAGCTCGTGTCGCAAATGCTGTGCTTATTCGTGCTCATGCGCAGTTCATGCGTCGTCGAACTATAAAAAGTAGAAGTATACAACCTTTTTGCTACTACATGGTGAGTTGCTAATATCTGCACGCAAGTTCACGCAATACAACTTTCATGTCACAATGAACGTTGACGCACGTAGGTATTCGATAACTTAATTGCCCTTTAAGACAATGTTATCAATTACTTCGACAGATAAAAAATGACTTGTGCCCGTTAGAGACAGTACTTTTTTCCTTAGTGTGTGTACTATCGTTTACATTATGACATGTATCAATCAAACTCAACGTTTAGAATAATTTATGGCTTTGTTATATCTATATGATGTTAACCGCACGCGTCCAAACTGATATTATATACGAAATACTAATTATTGTATCATGGAAATGGAATACCCAGCGATCAGTGGGATTACCGTTAGGCAAATATTATATTCAAATATAAATACTTTATACATTATGCTTTTTCTTACCTTCATGGTATTAGCTTAAACTTCTGTCTTTGGTCTATTTTTACATCTGCTTAATATCTATGTTATTACCATAAACCTGAAACGAAACTTCGATCTCTCCAAGGCTACGGCGCTGGTCGATTAGAGACCGACCGATCGACGACTTATGCAATTCTATCATACGATATCCTGTCCTGGGACATGATATGGAGCCTTTTAAATGACTTAATGCGGCTTTAGCTTTTATCCAAAATTTTAATTGAGACAGTGTGTCTATCAGTTTATCTCAATATCTTACTACAGTTTTCTGTGTGGGCAAGTCAACGGACTTTTGTTAATAGCCACAATCATGACCACCGATAACCTAATAATCGTGGCATAACTTTTAAATGTGTAAAAGTAAGTTCTGCCTGGAATAAAAACTGCAAACTGTTAATGTAATATTTACGTCCTAAAAAAAATATACCTACTCAAAGAAAAGTCATGTTTTATAAGAAGATATTCTTTATTTGTACAATAAAAAACATATTTTAACAGTCTTTAAAGGATAGAGTATTATATATTATTTTTTCTAAACTCATTTCAAGTTATTTGGACTCAGCATTTGTCGTTATTAACCATCATCGCAAGATTCACTTCCAAACATGATTTAATTCCCAAGGAATTATTGCTAAGATTAAAACTAGTGTATCTGTTATGTACAACAATTTTATTGTTGATAAATACAACCATTAGGATCTATTTTTCTAATTACTTAGGAAGTTCAACTGATGTATCCTCTGGCCCTACAGCTTTACGACTTATATTCACTTATCTCCGTTTTTCTTCATGCTTTCATACAAATTTATTTTAGTGGTTCATCATCTAGCACAGAATGCTAAGCATAATATACCTACTTCATCAATTTGTACTTTCAAGGAATATCGGCCAATGCAGTTCCATCATTATCTTATGCACTGTACATAGCTGGTGTCTTAAATCCTGTTTCGCCTAGTTTTAGTAATATGGTGGTTAGTACAGTTTTTCTGACCTTTGACCTAAAAGTCGTATATTATGACTTTAAATATTTTTAGCTGTTGCTACAGCTTTTATACTTTCATTTTCATTCCTAACTCTGCTTCTGCTTACCTTACTGTTAATGTATTCTATGAATTATTTGTTGCGGAACTTTCTACATCTATTAGTGTTCCGTCATTTGCATTGTAATAAAACTTACATTCTTCACCAAACTATTTTGTTACCTGCAAACATGACTCGTTTATGACCGGTCGCTTATCGGACCTCACTCTTAAGGCCTGTTCAAACCTAAGCGGTATTCGCTACCGTCTGCGGTAGAGAAAACCAAGTGGGTATGCGGTAATATTACTGTTCACACCAAAGCGGATTTCGCTATCCTTGTGGGTAGAGTTGATTCTAAATACCTGAGCGAAACCCGCGCGGCAGGCACTTCTAGCCACAGCGGCAGCGAATACCGCTCAGTTCGCTCTAGCCGCGGAACTTGATAGTAAATATCTGAGCGATACCCGCGCGGTATATAGGTACCTCTACCGACAGCGGCAGCGAATACCGCTCAGGTTTGAATATGCCTTTAATACCTGAGCGAAACCCGCGCGGTATATACCTCTACCCACAGCGGCAGCGAATACCGCGCAGGTTTGAATAGGCCTTAATTCGGGATTGCGTTTATTGGTGGTTACGTTCTGTTACTGAAGTAACACCTTTTTATGTAAATGCTTTGGAAAATATACCATTCTTGAGAATGGTGAAATGATGTTGACATCAGAATATTAAGTTCTGAACCCGAGAATGTTGCATTTTCGATTGAATTTTAATTAAAGGTATAATAAACTTTATAATCTGAAAATTATTTTGTATAGTAACATTATAAACTTGTATCATGAACAGCGGTATTTCCACCTTGTGGGTGAAGAAATTTAAACAAACAGCTCGATCACGCCGTTGATCAATCCGACTTTTTAAGTTCTCCTTCGTTCTCGTCGTCTGCTTGATCTGGATTTCGTGTTTTACTCTGTATGTGTGTTTCTTGCTGCTTGTGTTTGTTACAAAAGTCATAGTTGTGAAGTTTCTTTGCACTTGCATATTATAAACAAAACATTATGCGTTGAACACAATTGCATACTGTTGTGGCATTTCTGGCGGCGGCTTCTCTCACAAATTGCCACTTAATCCTTTTTTAATGTAATTTTTAATATTTCACTACATTCAATAATCAAATCATACATATAAAAATATAAAAAAATACACACTACTGTAATGGCCAAATGAACATTCTCAAACATGTAGGTACATACTGGGAGCTTTTAGCTATTTGAGCATATCATCAAACCCGTTATTAATCAAGAGAGAAACAAAATACATAAATGTTTTCATTATCATCCATGTTCTTGCCTTGCCTTCAAAATGTTGTTTAAGGATATAGAATACTTAATTTTATGCAAATTGTTTTATAAGGCTAGATCTTTCTGCTGTTTGGTTAACCAGCTATGTTACCAGCAATAACATCAAGGATGATAACTCGTCCATGCAGTGCCAGCACAGCGACTGCATTTTTGGAAAGTAACGTTGCAAGCATCTATATGTAAACTGAGGCAACCTCTTACTAATAGGCAGGTTATACGATTGGGTGCTACTTGAATACAACAATAAAAAAACTATTAGTTAGACTCGCGGCAATCATATTATATATTTTATAATCACATATTATAATAAGCGAATCATGTGTTTGTACATTGTTACTGCCCTGTAGTTTGAACCCCGCGATAATTATGTATTTGCCACTATATTTTGCTGTTCTGATATATGCGCCCAAAGATCCTAGACGACCAGCTAGTTCAGCTAAGCCTTCATTATTTATTAAGGCAGTGAGGCACGCTCTATCACGTTTGCCAAACGTGGCTTCACTTTTTAATCAGGACAAGTCTTCATCTAACATTTTTACAATCCAGTACTGAATACCAATTACAATATTTCGAACATTATGTTCCAGCGAGCAGTGCCAAGTGAAGAACAGTCGAGTACGGACACAGCGACACGGATATGCGCCTCGGAAACCCCGTGCGCCTGGACCGTCTACAAGACTTACAAAGAGAGCATAGAGTACAACCTCACCAATACTTAGTAAGGCCATAAACTTTATCACTTAATAATTTCAGCTTAGTAACTGTTGCTAAGAAGTTTCATAGATCAGATGAAGGTAAAAGTGAAAGTTAGAAAGGTATGGAAGAGGCTTCACCGACAAGAGCAAATGCTCTGAAATTGATTAATTGAACTGCTGTTACTCGACTACTTCCTGACATACATAGAGGAGTAACTAATAGAAATACGAGTACCAGGGCTAGACCAAATTTAAATATTGCTGAACAATGAACATATTGCAAAAGGAATAAATAAAACGAAGACTGCCGTTATGCGTTGTCGTTAAATGCCTACCTTGCTAATATTTTACATCTACAGAATAGACAAGCCTTGTCGGTTGTACAATTCATGTTCATCCCTCTAATTAAGCGCAATAGGTGGGTTTACAACGCAAGTTTAAATAATTAGCTGGTACGCTGTGATAAACAGCCATACTATCAGAGTTTGACTTAATCAAATAGCATCGACTCTTTTTCAATAAAAAATCCGATGCCTTGATAAAATAAAGCTGTATAATTAAGTGGTTGTTTCTTTATTGTAGTTGCACATGTAGCCCGGACACTGTCTGCCGGATCTACGTGGACGATACGGCGATAAGCGCGTCTGTGCACCGCTGCCTGCCCTTGCAGACGGAGAATGAAAACTCTGAGAACACGGAGAGCTAGCCCGCGTCGCCGAATACACGACGACGTCGATTGGTCTCCGCGGCCGCCGTCACATGAATCACGCCTCCCTCCGAGCCGTCTCTGACAACTTCGCCATATCTTCACGCGACTACTCCTCAACATATTACATTTTAATTAAACATCAAATTATACTATTACTCATATCTCATCATTGACGAACCTTTGAAACATTGTTTATTTAAAGTAATCTCATAAAAAATATTATATTGTTTAAAGTAATCTCTTACTTTTATACAATATATTATATTATATAATGTTCAATTTAATGTTTCAAAGGTTCGTCAATGATGAGATATGAGTAATAGTTCTCGTTGAACCAACGACGCAGTTCTGTGACATCATATCGAAACACTTGAATTTTTATTTGTGTCATTTAAATGGGTGATTGGCGCATTTTTAAAATATTACAATATATTAGCCAATGTTACGATACCATGTCGTGTCATGTATCAATATTATCATAATAACCTTTATTTATCTACACATAAAGCATAATATTATAATCATCTATATCTGTTGAGTCCGCCTCAATACTGTACTATTGTATTAGTTGGTATTTTTTACTTCTAAGATCGTACTTACTTGCCAATTCTCTTCATATTTGAATCATTTTACTCGAAATTCGTTTCTTTCGTGTTTATTTCATTACAATAAAAGTACTTACTAGTTTATAGTTCATTTTATATAATAAAATAGTTTTAAGTTAACTATCATACCTACATAACTTAACGACGGAGGTAATAGGCACGTCATTTTAAAAGTTCCTATTTTTATTTTTTTATTATTTATAATGTAAAACTAAATGATTAAGTATAGGTAGTTAGCTTTCTGTAACAACAATAGTTCACCTTTATAACAAGGTTTAATAAAGTTTCATAATAAAGTTGATTATTAATTTAGAATAGTTTTGTAAAAGCTAGTAGATATTTGTCGAAATAAATGGTCAATAACTAAGTGTTGCGTTTGTTCATTTTCACTTTAATAATCCTGATCACCTAACTACATAGATGGCTGAGCATAATTATGTACTAGTGTCAACCAACCACGAGAAAGCGGATTTATTCCGAGCGTAATACCCGAATAATATGTAATACGAAACAAAAGTTGGTGATTTTTGGAGAGTTGCAAACAGTTGGACAAATTGTAATTGCCAACAATTTTGGTGGAAACGCGCCTTTAGGCACAACATTTTGCTGCGGTATCGCACACCATTAGAATTTACTATTAAGTTCTATAATATTATTTTTCAGTTAAGCGATATTCTAACCACAGTACGTCGATATCGGTGCAGCTGAATATAATATAATATAATATTCTACCACTTACACCAATCACTACGCATGTTTGAAAGCTTGGATGTTTATTATGCATGTAAAACATTATACTTTAATATATATATATATATATATATATATATATATATATATATATATATATATATATATATATATATATATATATATATTATATATATATGTATAATATATTAATTTCTATAGGTCGCTACAGAAAGGTTTCAGGTAATTAATGTAAATGGCGCGCCGTGATTATGGATTAAGTGTTGTCTATCCTATTTATCATTACACCAGTTCAGTATTTTTACAAGTTACACCAGAAGGTTGAGTTTTGATCATTTTTATCATAATATGAAACTACGGCCTTAAAAGAATTTAAAATTGTGCCACTCCTGAAAAGAGTAGAATTTAAAGGCAAAATCTGATTTATAATAGGTATTGGTTTAATCAGTTTTAGCCATTTTGGCACGGATCTTACAGATATAAATTAATTCTATAAGTGTAAGTTATACCTAATCTTAGTTAGTAGGTACTATGAGTCTAAATTTATAATTAACTAGCTGTTACCTGCGACTTCGTCCGCGTAGATTTTAACTAAAAAGTGTTTGTCGCCGCGGAACCCCATTTTTTTCTAAAATCAATGTAGCTTAAGTTACTCCTTATAACATCAGCTATCTGCCAGTGAAAGTCCCGTCAAAATCGGTTCAGCCGTTTCGGAGATTAGCCGGAACAAACAGACGGACAGACAGACAAAAATTTAAAAAATACATGTTTTCGTATAGGTGCCTTATATACTTTCATATGCATTAGATAAAAAGCTGTTATTTTGACATTACAAACAGACACTTCAATTTTATTTACTTGTATAGATTTCTTAATAATTTCCTTTCTAGACATTTATTTTGTCCTCATAAGTATACAAAAATCATGCAAAATGTTCTCATTTAGGTCACAAAGTAGCACTAGTTAAGTTCAAAAGTTACAACTACTTTGTACTATGTAGGTATGTCAATTGCCAGATTCAATGTCTTAATTACGCGGTATTTTAATAATATATTTGTAACGCGTTGAAACTATACATTATTCTACAGGTACAACTACGTCCACTAAGGTACCGCTGAAAACGTATGCTGTAGAAAAAAATGGCACGAAGATGTTTGAGCCGTCAGCTTTTAACGCTGTCGAGCGCAATTTTTTCAGTACTACCTATATATAATTCTAAGTCTGCGACTCATATTCTTACTTCTTGCGATCGAGTTGTCGCGGATTCGAATTCCATCCACTATCACTATCGACGTGAACGCACTTCTAAGCATTCTAGCTTAGCTGGAGGGGATAACAAGAAAACTAGTATTTTGTAAACCAAATTGCTGGTAACGTTCATTTTGCGTTTTGGCAACCAAACTGTCAAAATAATGTGGACAATATTTTCCAGCCAATACTGCCAGGTGATCAGCCGACCATGTACTGATTGTCAAGAACGCCTTGCTCCTGGTCTATGTACAGTCAAGAGTCCAAGCCTAAACAGTATACCATCATGAATTCGCAGTAAGTAGTTTACTATGCATCTTAGTAAAATCACACGTTAGGTACTTACTATGTCTATTTAATTAACAAAGTTCTTGGAGGAGCTTACTAATGAACATATAATAATATTAGCCCTTATGCCATACCTAGTGACCAAGTAAGGTATAGCAGAGTTTACATATATTTTAGAATATCTCTATTGATGTGGAGGCCACTGCTCTTAGACCACACGACTGCTTACCATCAGGTGGAGTGTGGTCATTTTGACGAGCAAAATAAAAAAAATAAAAAAAGAATAAAAATATCTTCTTTTAGTTTCATAGCAAGCGATATTGACTGTTTAATACGCACATAACTTTGAACATTTAGAGGTGCATGCCGGAGGGTCAATGTCGAGACCTCTGCGTGGCAATCCATCGTTATTTCCACTAGACTACGAGTACCGCTATTTATTTATTTATTAAGATTCACTAACAGTTACTACAATATCACACACACATGTTAGAAGGCGAGCACTTCAGCCTCCAAATCCCACGGGGGTGTTCCGGCCAACGAGCAAGCTGCGTCAGCCGACACCGTGCGGTATCACGTATTACCCTGACCGCTATGACTCTCTGCGGTCTCCGCAAGAGAGTCCTGCACTGAGCGGTCAGGGAGTCCGCCCACACCGGTGCGCCGTAAAGCGCCATCGACCGGACAACCCCCGTGTAAAGTCGCCGGCAACCAACATTGGGCCCGCCCAAATTTGGCAATAGCCGCCCAAGGGCGGACGCAGTGCCGAGAAGCTTCGAGGCGAGCTGTCTGAAATGCTCGTCGAAGTGCCACCTTCCGTCCAGCACCAAGCCCAGATATTTCATGTGGGCCTGGACGGGAACGCGCGTCGAGCCCACCATTATCGAGGCGCCGCGGGGTGGACTGCGACGGGGCCCATGAAAAACCAAGGCCTCCGTCTTGTTAATAGCCACCCGTAAACCCAGCGCCTCGATTCGCCCGACCACCTGGGAAACCCCTACGGTGGCCAAACGGGCCGCCTCCTCGAAGGTACCCCCACGGGCTGTGACAAGGGTGTCGTCAGCGTAGCTGATGACGCTCAGCCCAGGGGGTAGGACAGCACGTAGGGCCCAGTCGTACCCCATGTCCCACAGGAGCGGACCAAGAACCGATCCCTGCGGGACACCGCACGACATGGGCCGCCGCCAAACCTCGCCTCGAACCTCGAGGAGGACACTCCTGCCTCTCAGATAGTCCGCCACCAGCCGCTCCAGGTAAAAAGGTACTCCGTGATATCGAAGCGCCCCCTGGACACAGCTGTATGGCAGACTATTAAACGCGTTGGCGATGTCTAAAGACACCGCCAACAGAACACCGCCGCCGGCGACCGCATCCTCGGCCGCGGCCTTCAGGCGCATAATGGCCCCGACCGTCGAACGTCCTTCGCGGAATCCGAACTGAGCGTCCGACAGGTCGGAACCAACCGTGCTCAAGTGCCGGACAATACGGGTGGCGAGAATTTTCTCAAACATTTTTCCCGCCTCGTCCAGCAGCACTATGGGCCTGTACGCCGCGGCCGACTCTGGAGGCCGTCCCGGCTTGGCCAGCAATACCAACTTCCCCTCCTTCCAGCACTCAGGGAATCGTCCCGACACCAGGCTCGCGTCGAAAAGCTCCCTGAGGCGGACATCCAGGTGATCGAGGGCCAGCGCGAGAGCTTACGCCGGCACACCGTCAGGTCCAGGGGCGGTCGTCTTGGAGCGGATCCGCAAGACAGTTGCCCCCGTCTCCGCATCTGTAACCGGGGGAGCACTGAGATCCGCCTCCCGATGTCAGCCTCCTGATGGGGACATTGTCGGGGGCACGTGCTCTGCCCGGTCAGGAAATAACTCCTCGACCACCTCGGAGAGGAAGTTGGGCTGGAGGATCTCCGTGAGGGGGGGGCCCCGCGCACGGAGCTTGTTCAGCGCCGCGCGATATAGGCGCCCCCAGGGGTCAAGGTCTAGACCCTCCAGCATCTCACTTTTCGCCCGTTCCTTGGCGCGGCAGATGGCCGACTGCAGAGACGCCCTCGCTTCACTATACGCGTCATACAGTCGGCCCTCTTCTTGCTCATCGCGGTGGCGATGGCCTCGGCTGCGTGTGTACAACCTCCGGGCACGAATACAGGCCGCACGGAGGTCCGCCAGCTCCTGGGACCATCAGTAGACCCCCTTCGGGGTCCAGTGTCGCACTCGGGGCATGGCCGCGTCGCAAACAGCTTGGATGCTGTCGCGAAAGCGGACAGCCCCAGCGTCTACCTCTCCAGACGGGGGTGCAGGAGACAGCCAAGCTTGAACTATGGCTGCCTCTTCTAGTAGGTCCCGGTTCAGCCTCTTCACAGCCCACCGCGGAAAGCGAGAAGTTCTGCCCGCCGACGGGCGATGACCCTTGCTAGGGTCCCGGAGTCGGGAGACACCCAGACGGATATAGCGATGATCCGAAAGGGTCTCCACCTCCTCCAGGACACGCCATCCCCTTACGCGTGCGGCGAGGGCAGAGGTAGCAAACGAGAGGTCCACTATCGACCCCCCCCGCCGTCGCACACACGTGTTGACGGCGCCCCTGTTTAGCAAACAGAGGCCCGCCGCATCGGCCCACTCTTCGACTCTTCTCCCTTCCTCGGACATCCGTGCGGGGGGACCCCCACGCAGTAGACTTTGCGTTAAAGTCCCCCATCACAAGAATGCGGCTAGATGATATCCGCCGTATCGAGGTCTCCAAGTTGTTGAGAAAGGCCTCGAAATCTGCCAGACTCCTGTTGGGGGAGAAGTACACACCAACTACTGTGACCTCTCCCCACGCGGCCGCAACGTATCCCACTCCCCTCTCCTTAATTGAGAGGGAGGGTGAACGAGGCGCCGTGGAGCCGACGACTGCCACGGAGCTGTCCCGGTCACCTGCCCAATTAGGGCTGGGAGGAATGTAATATGGCTCCGCGGCTACGGCTACACCGATCGACCACTCCGCCATAGACTGCAGGAAAAGGTCCTGCGCTCGGGCGGAGTGGTTGAGATTCGCCTGGAGGAGGAGATAGTCACGGTACTGGTCCATGACTAGATCGACATCTCCTCCTCCACCGCTGAGGGCGGTCTTACTTCAGAAGATAGGGCGGCAGCCGGGGCCGATGGGCTGCCCCCCTCTATGCGTTTTGTGGGCGGGGATTTGCACCCTCTGTCGCCACGGAAGTGGGCAGCTGCTCGACCAGCTGCCGCGCACGCCGGGCAGTGCGGGGTCGTCTTGCACGCTCCAGCGACGTGCCCAGACTGGCCGCAGCGATAACAGGCGTCGCTGCGGTCCTCAGGGCTAGGGCACTTAATACGAGCGTGCCCAGCTCCCCCACACCTAAAACATCTCATGGGCCGAGCGGCCAGGATGTGGACCCTGGCCGAACTCCAGCCCACGAGCAGACGCCCGGCGTCAGCCAGCAGCTTGGCCGCGGCGACAGGGCATTGCGCCCACACGGCACCAACCCCTCCAGGGCCGGGACGGATGGTGCCAATCCGTATGGCGTCCGCAGCACAACCAGTTCTGGCGCTAATGGCATCAGAGACATCCCCTGCGGACACCGAATCATCGAGGCCGGTGATGCGCATCTCTGCACACTTTACCGGCCTCGTAATCTTCACACCATCCGTCTCAGGAAACAGACTCCTGAGCTTAGCGGCAATGTTGTCTGCCGCTTCACCTCCGTCAGCTCCGGGGAACTCCAGGATGCGGCCTCCTGTATGAGCTTGGCGGACCCTGGCTCCGAGGTGCGTAATGTCCTCGGTGCTCCGCCTCGCCGTGGAGAGCACGGCCTGATACGTTAGGCCGCGCTCAGCCGCCTCCGGTAGCACCGTGATAACCACGGCAGCTGACTTCGGCGCTCGGAGTCTGTTTCTCCTCCGCCTCCTTTTCTTGGCCCCGCCTTGGTTCACGGGGCCAGGTCTAACTGTAACTGTGGCTGCCGCAGCGGCCTTTTTGGCCTTCTTGCGGCGAGCCTTGCCCATATTCCCCACCGTCTGCCAACCCTCACCCTGAGGGGTGGAAGTCGCAGGGGTTGACGGCGTACGGGGCACGGGCCTAGCGGGGCCTCGCTTCAAACTCTGGGGCGGAGGAGCCCTGGGTGCTGGAAGGGGCGGGAAGTCGTTGGCAGACTTCCTCCCGCCAGATTTCTTACTGCCTACTGAGGGCGTGGGACCAGACCCCAATGGCGGCGCCGGCGGCACCGGTGGTGACTTTTTGGAGGCCACAACAGTAGCCGCAGAGGGTGCGGTTTGCAGCCGCGACCGATAGCTTGGCGACGGCAGTAGCCGATCGCCGAGACCCTCTATGCGGGCGTCCACATATTTAAAGATGGACGCCTGCATGTCTAGCTCTTTACCGGACGGCTGAGGCGCCTCCTTAGGTGCCCGCCCTCGGGTCTCGGCCCTGAGCCGTACCATCTCCTGGCGCAGCTTCGCCACTTCCGCCTCCAGCCGCGCGAATTTGTCGGCCAGATAATCGACCGATGCCTTCGTTGTGACTGCCGCCTCCTTAAGGTGCTTCTGGAAAGTCCCTTTGAGGTTCCGAGACTTGGACGCCACCTTCGTCACAATCTCGGAACCGTCAAGGACCCTTTTTTTTTTTTTTTTTTTTGGGTTTTGTTTGTGGTTTGGTGGTATTCATTTGAACTGTATTATTTATTACGCTCATAATCACTATTGAGGTGTTGCTGAAAATCAGCGCTGTATCGCAACTCGCATGCGGTGCGGCATTATGCTGAGCAACATCTCTTTTTAATGAACACTGCGACGCACATTGAACAGCAAGGACTCCATATATATATATTATGTGTATTCTATATTATTTATAATAATGTTGGTATATAAGTTTTATTATTTATTTTAAATTATTTATAATTTTCTCTTTAACTATATTATTACTGTTACACATTTTTGTTATGAAATAGTTTTGATTGTGTGTTGCAATGTTACATTAAAATAAAATATTTTTTTCTTTCTTTCTTTCCTTTGCACCGCCTCTGCTACCGACTTCGGGGTGGGGCTGCTCCCCTGCGGACGTATTTTCCGCGCGAGCAGCGCCACCTCTTCCTCTGCGCATACCTCAGCGGCTGCACGCTTTGCAGCGGCCGCCTCGGCCGCCTTCGCATGTCCGAAAAGCCCCGGTGTGCCAGGCCGGTCCCTGCCCCTTTGGGCCGTCCCAACCTTTGGGATCGGCGCTGCGCTCGACTCTCCGTCGGAACCTGAGTGGGTCCGACGGGTGCGGCGCTTGCGCTTTCGCGCTAGAGTCGCCTTGTCCGGGACTGACCCCAAGGCGACACTCATCGCGGAATCGGTGTCCGACTCCGCGGCTGTTTCGGTGCCGGTAGTTTCGCGCGGCACGGCGCTGCGATGTGGGTTGCCCCCCCCCCAGAGTACGAGGGGCAGACGGAGCCAAAAGGCTCCGTGAGGGATTCTCCAGGCGCGGAGCACCTGGTACCCTCCTGGGGTAGTTTATCACCTTTGACCGACATCTTTCATATAATTTGGGGTGGCCCTAACGACTGGGTTCCCCCCAGCCATACAGCCCCTCGCCGGGCCACAAAAGCTTAAGCTTTGGGTTATTTTTATAGAGGTTTTCTTCCTCGCAGCCCGAAGGCCCCCGGTCCTGTCAGTTCAGGATTACGGGTTGGGCCGGATGGGAGTCCATGCTGGACCGATCCACCCGCCCCAAGACCGCCCGACTGGGCAGGACGCCTACGCTCCCCACCTTGGCCTAACGGCCCCCACTGGTAATTTTTTAACGAGGTTTTCTTCCTCGGACCCTCCCCGTCTCTGATCCACGTGTCCTCTGCTAATCAGAGGATCACGTGGAGAGACCCCCATACGCGGCCCTCGCGGGCCGATTACCCCGAGACAAACTGCCTCGGGTTCCCTACGCGTGCCAGAGTATTAGCCACGAGTAATAATGCCCCCGAAAGGACATTATTACATCCTAATCCTAATCCTAACTAATCCTAACTAATATTATAGAAGCGAAAATGAGTTTGTTTGTTTGTTACCTTTTCACGCCTAAACCACTGAACTGATCATCCTGAAATTTTGCATATACGTTGACAGGTGTACAGAAACGGACATAGGCTACCTTTCATCCCGAAATATATGACTGTTCCCGAGGAAAACAATAATAACGTTCTTATGATAATAGAATCATGATTGAATTATATTATTGCAAGCAGAGTACAACCCGAATTGATTGTCAAATTCTAAATTAACGCGAGCGAAACCGCGGGCAAAAGCTAGTAAATAATAATTGCGTGAATCACAATAAGTTGTTCTCAGTCTCAAAGTACCTATACCTGTATCCTAGTGCGAGAGGTGTCTTTTATAAGAAACGAAAACGCAAATAAGTTTAGGTTTAAAGATATTTATTCTCATATAAGATTTAAATCACTTCCAAGAGAACATGATTAAATGAGTGTTCGTCGTCACAAAAATAACAATAAAATACAATTAATCCCAACTTCCCTACTATCCCTACTTCCCTACTAATATTATAAATGCGACAGTAACTCTGTCTGTCTGTTTGTTACGCTTTCACGCCTAAACCACTGAACCGATTTTGATGAAATTTGGTACAGAGATAGAGTAGATCTTGGGAAAGGACATAGGTTACCTTTTGTTGTAAAAAAGGGCATGAAAGTGTTGAAATAAGGGACGAAAGTTTGTATGGAAATTTGTCATAATCGCGCTTAAACCACAACCAATTTTGATGAAATTAGGTAGGTACCTACATAAATAGACTAGACCTTGGGAAAATAAATTGGTTATCTTTTGTTATAAAAGAGGACAAGATGGGGTTGAAATAGTGTGCATTATCGCAACAAAATGTTGTGCTTTAGAGAGTTAAGAGTAGATATAACAAATAATTAGTTCATCGTGAAGAGTAATTTGTTCACTAATAGCAAATTTGTTCAAGTTGTTGTAAAGTTATTCGAGAAAAACAGATTTTGCTGCAGTACCTAATGTTTGAAACATTACCCTGGCAAAACTTTTTTATAAAATCGTTTCAACCCGGAAATAAATGCATGAATAGATAGCTTTTGTTGCGTATTCAATGTTTGTAAACAGCAAAATTATAGTGTGTTGTGGTTCTAAAGTTACTTAAGATTTTGCTGCGGTATCGTTTTGGGATTGCCCAGATCTCAAAAACGGCTCAACGTAGAAGCTTGAAAAAAATACCAATAATAGACCTTAATTAGTTAAAATTTGTTCAAACATTAGTTTTTAATTTGTTTGATGAACACCAATGTAATTAAATGGTGCCGAAATTCAGAAAGGAACGGATTTGCAAGTAAACCATAACACTTATAATCAAATATAAACTGTATCATGTACCCTTGGTGCACCTTTATAAATACAGTAAATTTAGATTATGTGACTACGCAATATGAAGATACAAAGAAATTTAATTACATTTTATATGGTCTCATTTAAATGATCGAATACGCTGTTCCCATAAAACAAGGAAACATGGACTTATGAACAAATTAAAATGTTCCATCAATAAACAATCCTGTTAATTTCAGCTTTAAATTATGAAATTATGAAACAAAACAGCATTATGAAAGTTATATCAACAAAAATAATGTGTAAGCAATTCTTCTATAAGCCGACCAAATTATAAAGGCTACGTAAAAGCGACCGCACCATACATACGGGTAAACTTCGCATATTCGCAGGTTAGTATTCGATGTTTTGTACAGTCAAGTAGAATATTGTAATACGTGCAGTCAATTTTAAAAATATTCGATTGATATTTCTACTAGTTTTATTTCTACTAGTTTTATATTTTATAAATTACAATGTTAGTTATGAGTAAGTATTATACAATTTAATGGTTTATAAATATTCTAAATCAAAGTAACATTAAGAAGGTAATTTCCTCAGTAAGTAATATTTAGTATAATTTAAAATATATGATATTTACAAATAGTTTGTTGCACAATCAGAAAACTGAATTTGCAAGTTTCAAGTTGTTCCCTCACGGTAATATCTGTTACAATGTAATTTACTTAATTTTAATAAAATAGTACATAGGAGCACCTGGGTTTAAACTCGTGTAGTGAACATCATGAGACCGCGCGTGCGACGCAACAGCTTTATGTATTGTCATAATTACTTATTATAGCTGTAACATGCGCCAACTTGACCGAGTACAAGTTAGACACAAGACGCTACTTTATAACTTAATGTACCGGTCTACTATACTCTCAACTCTCTAAAGCACAACATTTTGCTGCGGTAACGTACACGTTGAAATAAGTGATGAAATTTTGTACGAGAATTCGTCATTATCGCAGATAAAACCATGAGATTTTGTATTAAGGCGAGGATTTCCGAGCGCTCAAAGGTTTTGGGGCCCCCCGCTTCACCGGTCCGCGCGTACGCGGACGTCCATAATTACGATGAGTCGGGCGCTATGCTACTCGCGAGTGCCGGTGACGTAGGTAGGGTGGTGGCACCAATTATCGGCCGTGTCAACTTTTTTTGAACTTTGACTGCTTGTAATTTTTACGTTAATAGCTTAATTTGCTTTCTTGCAATGCCTTTTTTGAGTAGAAGGATACTGAAACTCGCGTTGCGTAGAACATTTCTAAGCTGTGACACTAGTGCATTCTTCATAGGCGTGATAGTGATAGATAATACGATAATAATATTATTAAGTGTCCATGAAAACTACGTAAATATAACAATCAAACCGTATTCCATGTTTGGTAATAGTGTGGTAATAGTCAATAGGATTATTGAATACTAGCTTCTGCCCGCGACTTCGTCCGCGTGGAATAGTTACTTTGGGCTAACGCTGACTTTAACCCGCGACTTCGTTATACTTAGCTAGCTGCGATGTTATTTTAAAACTGCGATATCTCCTAAGATATTCATTGGAATCGAATGATGTAAAGGGCAATTTTGTTCTAAATTAAATACTTGTGATGAATAACGTATTTATTTGGATAAGGATTAATATAATGTTTATAAGAACACCTTCGCAAATAATGCATTATTTTAGAACAAATTTGGTTAGCATAAAAAAGGTTATAGTGAGCCAACCTTAAAAGATAGACATATGCTGTCGCGGACTTCTTTTTAGAACTTTTAAAGGGGAACAATTCTATAATAAATAATATTTGTATTTATTTAGGTAGGCAGGTACCTACCTATAAAATTCGCTCGTATTGCTTTTAGGCACATCTCACATTTTTTTTCCCGTATACCTACCTAATATAATAATAATGCTATAAAATAATGATTCAAGACCTATACAAATATGATAGGTAGTGTTTAGCAATTTTCAAATAATAGGTAGGCAACCTACCTTTTACATTTGTTTAGCCTACGTAAGGCTAAAGATGACAACCTTGATTTTCTTTTATTTTATTGCCCATTTCTACACTCGTCATCTACAAATCAATAATGGACTTGCACTGGTAAGTGGTACCTAACTATGCTGTTGTTATCAAGGCCGTTATCTCGTCCAATAATCAAAACTATGCTAATTATATACACTCTTATTACTAAAAATTTATAATACCTATTTACAAACTAAACCTAGATATAATATATTTATCAATAAGTGATGACATTCGTAACTGACGATAAAATTATTTGTAATTCTGCGGTGCGCTCTGCAAACTAGCGATACGTCCTGACCCCATTACATCCCGTTCGGGAGTGCAACGTTAGAGAGAGCGTGGCGGCTAGTAGGAAATCACATATTTTCGGTATTATATTTTTGTATATTATATAATGCATATTGTGATGCCCGACAAATAACCGTTTTTACATGACCTTTCTTTTGGTATATTTTTGAAAATTCATTTTCCAATATAACTCAAATAAAACACGAAAAATGCTTAAATCAGACCTATCTTCACGATTTTTTTCGATCGTATAAAATGTCAGTAATCGTGTTTCGAATGTCCGACAAATCAAGATCTAATGCTGTAAAATAACATATATTTTTTTCAGAATTTAAATCTATGTTATTTACAAATAAAACGCGTTTAAGCACGCTAGATAACACTGTACTTTGGGAAATCCTCGCCTTAAGGCACTTGATAAGAAATAAATAAGTAAACATTTGTTTCAGCTATTTTGAAATTTCGACCTACATGGGGATGAAATAGGCGACGAAAGTTCGTATGGAAGCCCAAACAAATCTGTTTATTTTTACAATACGTAAATTTATAGCAAACATTGTATAACTAGTAAAAAAATCTTCTTATACCTATACATGTCGCGCGAGCGCGCCATACATAATAATGAATGATGCGCCAGCGGCGTTGCAACGCGGCGTTTGTAATATTAACAAAAGCGCTGAGCGCGACAAAATATTCCAGCAATGTAAGCTGTTGGTTTGGGATGAATGTACGATGTCCCACAAAAGAGCAATCGAAGCATTATATCGCAACATGAAAGGTATCAAGAGCAACCACCCTGGTTGCTCTTGATATCTTTCATAAGAGGAATGATGGTACCTTTAACTAGTGACTTTAGACATACCCTGCCGGTTATTACTAGGGGAAATAAATGCCTGTTTTAAGGCGTCTGTATTATGGGTACACGTAAAAAAATGTTGTCTGACTACAAATATGCGAGTACAACTACACAACGATTCTCACTCAGGGCAATATGCGGTTGCTCTTCTAAAAGTCGGAGAAGATTGTATGTTTACAGACAGTAACAGCATGATAACACTAAGACGTGAATTCTGTCCAACTGTCGATAACACAGATGATTTAAATACTTAATGTATATCCAGATCTAGAATAGAGTAGAATAGAATAGAATATACTTTATTTGTAAACATAGGTAAATATAACAGTGTGAGAGATGTTACAGAGCTTTCTTAGTAGCACTATGTTTTGCCTGGCGGCGTACAAATGTAGTTTATGTAGATAATTATACAACAATTGTGACACTTTTGCACTTTTATTAATTTAAGTTCAACATTTTCACTACGAAAATTGTCAATAAAAAACTGATATATATATTTTTTATTTTTTCAACGTGGTGCTATTCTAAAGCCTTTCGAGAATAGCTCCAAGAAAGAAAAAATCTCAAATTTATAGTTTAACAATTATCACACTTGCAATGTTCATGTTCAAGCAGCAAATAATTATTTATTAACTATTGCATAAATAATTGAAAAATGTGATAAAAATTTTCTCCAGCGGATTATTGTTCATTTATCTATCCAGAAGGCCCCTGAATTTTTCCGTTTCTTAAATTTTATATTTAATACGTTTAAATATTTTTTTTTATTCTTAATTATTTGGAACATTAATATTACACAGATAACTTAATTATTTGTAAAAAGTATATAATAACTAATAGCATTAATAATTATTATTCTAGTTATAGCAATAAATTTTAAATGTCAGAATGTTAATTGTGAGTGTCAAAATGTTAATAGTAAATGTAAAATTTATGTAAAAATTATAAATATATATAAAAAAGAATAACAAAATATTATTAATTATTATGCCTTTTCAAGTCATAACCTATCCAATAGAAAATCCGAGATACTATAATAACATTTATCATTTAAAATCATTTTTAATTTTTTCTTAAATAAATTTAAATTTAATTCTTTTATACTTTTTGGTACTTTGTTATATATAACAGCAGCCATATGCATAATGCTTTTATGCATTAGGGCGGTGTATATAATAAGTATGGGCACAGATAATATAATACTATACTATGGGCAATCGAGAATGGTTGTGTAACAGGTGAATTTGACCAACAAATGAGACAGTAGGCCAGATAAAAGAACAAATTACTTATGTCAGATTTGAGGGAGATGTCGTCGTCAGTAGACAATGTTATAAATACTGAACAAGTGACATCGTACCCTATAGAGTACCTCAACTATTTAGAATATTGGAAGTGCCTTCACTAATAGCTTAACCGTTACTCAATCTCCAGGAGATACATAACAATAGATTTTTTATTGTGTCTATAAAATGACAGACGATGGCTGAAAGTTGGTATTCCAGTCCTGTCAATGAGAAATCTTGGCGCACAAAGGCTATGGTAGACTGGGTACGGTTGAAACTTTTTATCGTTTATCGTCCATAGCATAGGGATTAGTTAAACGAGCGATGATGGAAATATATTAATGGGCAATATTATTTGAGATCACTGTATTGTATTTAAAGAGTAAAATCAAATTTAAAAAATTATATTTTGTTTCAACCGTCCCCATGCCAGGGTTGGTTGAAACAGTGTCTGGGGTCAATTGAAACATGCAAATAATACAAATTATTATAAGTGAATATGTTTTATTAATCATTTAATAACATTTTACAACTCATAATAACACAGTTGAACATCACAAATATTTTTTTATTAATATTCATGTCTTCGGCGATACTTATAATCTAACGTTATTTATTACATATTAGTCGTTCTAGAAAGACTTGTAGCCTGTGCTGCACGTACTGACAGATCAGGATTTCTTCTAATAAACATGCGAAACCATTCTTCGCCAGCTGTTTCGTTATCATCCCAAGTCCTAAGTCGTGATAAGTCGTACTTGATGGTTAGTTCGTATGCCAATTCCATAACATCCTTTTTAGTTAGGCCAAAATATATATCTGCACATCTTATTAAATATTTAGATACCTCACACTCTTGTTTCTGGTTAAATACACGATTGTGAGCCTTATCTATATCCCATTTCTTGATATTCATCGCCACCAGTCGCATCTCGTTTACATCCATACCTCAACAGGGAATAGTGGTTCGGTCCATCCTTTTCCACCGTTGTTCTTAATAAAGATCCCGCTTTTACATCTTCATAGGCTTGTTTGTACGTTGATAAGTCGGCCTGAAATCTCGTAGTCTTACTTTGACGTAACCTTGGCATCCAAGAAACAAGAAAATTAAATAAATAAACTGTTTCAACCGTACCCACAAAAAATGTTTCAACTGTCCCTAATCTCTCTTCTAAATATAAAACGGTTCACAGTGAGAATGATAATTTTTTTTAAATAAAAACTAAATCATACTGCCATATTCAACAAACTTCAATTAAAACGATACAATACTCTCAATACTCTAACTTTAATCAAAATCATAATAATTGCAAAAATGTACGAACAAAAATACTTACTTTTCTGTCAAAAAACACAATGAGGCCTCCTATACAAGAAGCACAGCGCGTGCAGAGGGCCGCGACACTAAAATTCGTGTTTCGGCTTGTCACCCGCTTCGTTCTTCCCTTGTACCCTTAGGCCTTACCTCATAGTCATCACGCATGGTTCGCGAGATATTCGCTTTGTTTCAACCGTCCACCATTTCCACCGTACCCAGTCTACCCTAATGGCAAAAGGAGAAAATGTTTTAATACCCCGTATTCCGGTAATTCCGAGCAATTTGCCATTTCAGGTTATAAGAGTGCAAATTCTCCTAAAAGCAGCATTTACGATAATAATAAACAAAACTGTTTTCCATGGACAACTTTATGTGACGTGCTTACGAGTACCTATCAAACCCGCAAAATCTTTTAAGTGTTTTAACATAGGGTGGAAAACAGGAAAACTTAGTTATAAAAATGTATCAAAATAAGCTATTTGCAGTAAACCAAAGCATTTATAAGTGTATCGATAATATAGTTTTATAATAAAAGTAACTATTCCACGCGAACGAAGTCGCCGGCAAAAGCTAGTAATTAATAATAGAAATACAAATATAAATATTAGAAATACAATTACAATGTTGAACTTAAATAGATAATATATTCGCAGATACCCGTTCAATAGCTAAAATTAATTCACAATATATGCAGACGGTTTCACGCCTTTTTTCCCTGGGGGCAGGCAAAGGTATTAACCTACATTTTGCCACCTAAAGATTTAGATTCCACGTAATAGTGGGCAAGCCTATTGCCGATCATCTGGCACAGTTCTGACTTCGTGTTGTTACTGAGAATTTCTTTACACAAAAACCCAATAACAATTGAACCCGAGACCTCAGCAATCACATACACTCCTGCTAGGCCTCCGAGGTTATATATATATATACTAAAACGAAGCTGTTATAGTACATAGTACATAACAATTTAAAGCGATCTGACTCTGAACCCAAATAAATATTTCTTAGTGTCTTTATGCCTTTTGCCGCCGGTAGAAAGACGAAATTTGATGCGAATATCTTAGAACTCAACTTAAAATTTGAGCCACGTTTTATAAGTCACCAATCAGAAGATCGGTACATAATGTAATCTGACTGTGAATTGTTATCCTATACGACAGCGCAGGCGCACATACTCGTAGCCCACAAGAATGTCAATAACTTCTTTTGAAATATTTCAGTTTCTGACTGCTATATAAAGGTCTCACGTAGCGTAAATTCAGCGTCACTGTAATAATAGTGAACCTAATTTTTAAAATCGGATCAGTAGTTTCAAGAAATAAAAAGTAGTGATAGAAGGAGAACAATATTCAGATGATAGTTTATTTGAATAATATATACCTATATTAAATCCATCTTCGTTGTATTGAAATTAAAAGATCTCCTCTTTGGACCTCCTTTAAAGAAATATAGGTATAATAACATAACGCTTGGTAAATACAACAGCAGGTAATGCATTTTCCTTTAGGTTTCGAAAAAAGGTTAAACCATTCAAAATAAAATAGAGCAAAAGTTTTTACTCTTTTGGAACAATATTAGGTCTCTTAAAATATATGCTTTTCGCCGACAATACATATAATAAAAATATAGTTATGTAGTCCAGTACATGTATTCATATAGATTGAAGATTTTTTATTTAGTAATTGTTGTCTAAATAAACCTAAATCTCTGCAATAATCGTAGGCTTATAATCTTCATTTAAAGTTTGATCGGACTAAGAATAGAACCAGGTATATGTCTATAACAATATGTATCTACATATAACAAACCATCGTAATGACTTTATTCAAAACATTCGAGAACTTCGTATCACAACTCGCTTGTTACGTACAGCGCGATAAGAATTCACTAACAACTACCCACACATTACAAAGAATAGCATTTGTAAATTAGAAACTAAAAGTTCATTACATTATCACACTGAACATTATAAGCTATGTATGCGTTTAACCAATCATATGTGTCACACACATCAGACAATAGCAATACGAAGATATTAGACTATAAAATTATCTTTGATATTTTTCAGATGTGGGTAGTAACGTATATATTTGTGTATATGTAAACATGTACTCAGTATAAATTGTGGTTCTGCAATGCGGAATGTCCTTTCCATCGTCGGCGTCTAACGAGCAACATTTTATCTCCAAGTTATTAATTTGTTGGCGTTTCTGGCATATTGTTCGAGATGGATTCTGCATCGACCAATTTTCCACAGGAAGATCAGAAACCTATATTTACAATAGCAAGCGAACCTAACACTACAACAACTACAGTAAGTACTAGTTTAAATGTTATTTGAAGTGTGAGAAAAATACCCACGACGCATTTGACTACAATTAAATTTTGATTATATACTCTCGACACTTTTTTATACTTAAATAGATAGACTTATATTATTTAAATGAATTTTGCATATTAGAATCACATGATTTAATGAAATATCATACTGTTAATAAATATTTTGGGTTGCTACGTATTCGTGGCTTATCATATAGTGTCGTATTGTAGGTATTCGAAGTTTTATAACAATAAAATAGTAAATCACAGGTATGTGTAGCGAAGCATTAAAATAGTAATTAATTGAACGCGTAATTTCTTTTTGTTACCTGTGAAAATTGATAGGATGTTCAATTCTTCACGAATTAAAAAAATATGTGTACCAATATTAGAATAGTGGCGAGGTTCATATTGTTTTTTTTTAACAGGACAGCTACGCATTTGCAGACAGCCGCAACGCGGGTCCTAATCAAGACGGAGTTTTGTCCTCTACGACTCCGATGATGTCGGGTCTCGGAGGCAATGAACTGCTAAACATGCTGAGCCAACAGGAGCCCAGAGTTGCAGATGCAGGTAAATTTACTGTTATGAGTTATGATTTTACCGACTTCCATTACGAAAGGCATGGGTAAGATTTATTGTTTGCATGTATAGATTATTTAGTTTTATTTATTTATATTATCTCTAGATATTATTTTACTTGGATATTATCGGACAAAGCCAACATAATCAACATTTTGGTTTATTATTACTCACGATTAATTAATGTCAACTCAGCTTACCATTTATTATTCTAATTATTAAAACATATTGTGTAGTTTTTCTTTGGGTCTACATTACGTTTGTAGTTAGACTGCACGGAATGTGTAGTGGCTTAATAAGTGGTCACCTTAGCTTTGCCACTACAGTGTTGTGGGTTCAAATCCCACACGGGACAAAAAATTGTGTGATTCGCAAATAGTTAAAGTCAAAAGTCGGTCAAAAATCATTTATTCACTTAGGTCACAAAGTAACACTTATGAAAGTTGTTCAAGTATCTTTCCCCCGGTGAGTCCGACATAACCTCTCCGTCGGTCGCCCCGCGGAACGATAATTATGCGTCAATGCATTCCACAACGTATAAAAAAAAAAATAGTCTATGTGGTCTGTGTCCGTTGTTTGGTATGTTGAATATTTGTATAGTCGCCCGCGATACAGGTATTATTTCTATTGCGGGAGCCGTCTTTATAACAAAGAAATAAATATATTCGAGGATTCCGTATATATTTTTTAACCAACTTTACCACATAGTTTCATGACTTATTTATCTACAGCTCCTTCTGTCACCGAAATGGAAGAATTGTTATCAAACATACGCTTAAACGGGTCCGATGTCTTTACCGACGACAATAGCTCAAACAATTATTTTACAGGTAATTTTAAACTAAAATTAATTTACAAATATTTAATTAGGCCGTGATCTTATAATTTACTTATTAAAAATTATAGGTTATAATCGATCGGATTCGTCGACATCTGGTGTTTGGTCCGATCATAATATGAATATGCAGAACTCGAGAAACAACGAAATGATGGATACCTTCGACTTCCTCGTTAAAAGTTAGTATCCATTTAAACCATTTATATTTAATGTATTATTCTGAACTCTCAAAGAAAGAAGTCTTATGAGTATAAGACTTTTTCTTTGAGTGTGCCAAGTCTAAGTAATGGAGTGCTATTCACTGCATACAATAGGTAATTTTGTTGACTTGTCACCGTATACCATATTAGTTACATAATCGATGGCAATTAAGTATCTGCGGTCATTAAAATATTACATTGTAAAATATTATTTTAAGGATTCAATTAATATTTTTTATTGGGTACAGGTGTTCAATTATTTAATTTGTTTTAGGTCTGTCGTCGGCAAATACCTACGTGTCGATGCTGACACGGGAGCAGTTGTCTGTGCTGCGGTCCATTCGTCCCAGTCTACTGTACGAATTACTGCAAGAGGTTGCTAAAGCTCGTAGTGACAGGCGTATGCGTCGTGCTTTACCAAATGCAAGTTTCACGTTTCCTTTTGTGACATTTCCTGTGTATCTCGTCCATGGTGACTTCCAAGTTTTATATTAACAAACTGGTCCGTTGATAGCCGATCGCTGAACACTACAACTTAAAACTATTAACGAGGATGCCTCGGTGATAGTTTTAAGTCGTTTGGGCCAAGCTTAGATGTAACTAGGTAGTTATGTATTATGCATTTCATCTACCTTTATTTTGCAGGAATGTGCATTTTGCAAGAACAACGGTGAGAACGAAGAATGCTACTCAGCACACGCGCTGAAAGACTGGCGTGGCCGCGTGCTGTGTCCCGTCCTGCGCGCATTCCGGTGCCCACGCTGTGGCGCCACAGGCGACCGCGCGCACACCATCAAGTACTGCCCAGAGGGAGGAGACAATGGTAATACTGCAAGTTTGAAATATGAACATCTTTTCTTCATTCTTTATTACGGTCATTTATCGTTAGGAGAGCGACTTAATTATCTTAAATATTTAGTTTATTATCAGTTAACTACTACTAAGTTACTACGCCATTTTTAGCAGCAATCTCGAGTCATTGTTAAACTGTAACGGCCATATTCACATAACTTACAAGAGGGTTCTTATAACGTTTTGATAAGTAAAATTCTAAAATTTTATATACCTATTTTAGTTTTATATTCATAAGAATGCTAGCTTGCCTAACAACGATGCTGTATATAAAAAAAGTTTACGGAAAATTAAAAAGCTTTTCACGATGCATTTATTAGATATACTTATGGTCAGTCCCACAAATAACAAGTAAAAGAGTTATCCGAAAGATAAATCGCATGCTGTCTCACTCCTGCTAGGTTAAAGAGAGATGGCGAGACTTTTATCTTATAGATAAATATTATTTGGAGGTGGTGGGTCAAGCCCTTAGTATTTTAACTACCCGTTATATTAAACCATTAATAGATATTTTTTACGACTAAAATATGTTTTAAGTAAGCCTTTTCTCATCGGACATTTGATTCACATGTTTCTTCACTTTATTTTGTATCAGGTGCTAATGGGCTGGCATCCCGCCGACGCGTGCCTCCGTCAACATCTCTGCTGCTGGGTACCGGCGCCTCGCGGATGGCGGGCACGCCTACAGCACCCGCTGCATCGCCAGTCGCTTCTCCTGGCAACCCAGGCCTCTCTTACTCCTCTCTTTGGTCTAACTTTGGTATTAACTAAGCGCAATACTCACGTTGTTATTATACAAGGAACAAAACATTAAAAATTATAATATTGTCTCTTGTATTGTGCTACAGTCCCTATATCATTTTATCAACGTTAGGAGAAAGCGAGGGTAATTCAAATTTAGTTTTAAAATCTTGCTATGTAATGGAACTCTGATTAATTTATCTTAAGCTTCATTATCTGAAACCATTCTACTTGAATACTGTTTTCTGTTATGAATATTACATTAGGTATTTTTAACCAGGAAAACTGTGTTCCACAGTTAAGTTAATTTTCTATTTCATTAATTAGAAAAGTTAACTGCAATATCAGAAATGATTTGTACACACAACTGAGTCTACGAAGCGTGCGGGTCATGCCTCTTCAACATCTTGTCAGGAAATGGATTCAGATAATGTAGATTACATTTGTTTTCTTAAATTAATTTTTCATTGGTTTTAAAAATATAATCACTTAATATTATCAAATGTCAAAAGTTGATTCAAATTTATTATAATAACTATCTAGTACAATTTTCGCACATCACAAACTACAATTCGTTCTAAATCATAATGAATTTATTGTTAATGTTAATTCATTTTATTATAAATATTCTCTTTATTTTATATGCGTCACGGTCAAATACTAATAATTATTATATTTTAACCGTGGCTTATCACCATAAAGATAACGTTAACTTTGACCAGTGGCGTAGCGTAGTGTGGGCGGTAAGGGCGGCCCGCCCCGGGCGGCACTTTTAAGGGGCGGCAAAATTTTACAATAAATAATAATAATATCTTGTAAATATTTGAACTACATAATACACAATAATCACGAATGTTCTTGCTGAAAAGTTATTTAGAATGCTCTGTTATTTAAGTATTTCAATTTAAGACTATAATAGTCTTTTAAATTGAAATACTTAAATAACAGAGCGGTAAAATTTTCTTCCGCCCCGGGCGGCTGACACCCACGCTACGCCACTCGACTTTGACAAAATATACACCATCGCACATGGAATGTACCAATGAAAAATTTATCTTTTTGCAGTGTTTATTTGATACACCTTGATATATATTTCAATATACCTACTTATTTCTGTGAATTATCACGTTTTATTTTAAACTATTATAATTTATTTTTCCCTTAGTTATCAGAGAGTTCATATACTGCACAGATAGTGCTGTAGTTTTATATAGGTTGTTTCGAAATATAGCGCCAAGCTGATGTCCAGAGATTCACAGCCTCATTTGCATGCATGCTTTTTGGATTGGTAGCAATTAAAGATTTAGGTAGTAAATGCGTATACACTCAAAAATAAAAATATATTAACGTGCACATGAGATTTTTCGTCAAACAAAACAAGTGAGAAACGGCAATGAATTGTTGTAAATCTTAGAGTTCGAAAAAATGGTTCAAGTAATATGCAAAGGTCACGTGATACCACGTGACCTTCAGGTCAGAGGTCAAAGGTCATAGTCATTTCGACTATGCTGAGTCGAATGACGTTGACCGCGAGTCTAGCTCTTACGGTTCTTGAATTGAAAGTTGTATAACAGACGGACAGACGGACGGACGGACGACACGCTGTTGTACTTGAGTTTTTTCGAACTCTAAAAACGTCATAATGGCGGCACCAGCAGTTCAAGTCTGCGTCTCTAATTTTACCCTGATGTAATTACAAATAGATGAGCAGTTCAGTGGGTAGCATATAGGTAAGTAGTAAAAATTTAAGTCACTATCTACTGCGACCACACGAAACACCATTTCGTGTGGTTCCGTCATTATGACGTCAAAATGGCGGCACCAGCGTTTGTTTTATATCTTTTAAACGAACTAGGTACCAATTTTTTTACTTAAGGTATCAATTCAGTAGTATAACTGACAAAACGAATTTTCAACATTAAGAGATTGGTCCCGTGATTTTGACGCTAATGGCAAATATTCAAGGTGAATAGTAGTATTTGCCATTAGCGTCATTCAAAAAAAATCTTTTACATATGTAACAAATAGGTTCTTTTAATTCAAAGATTGTCAAAAATACGACAGCCATCCATGACTCACTGAACTCGCAAACTACAATAAATCACAGAACATGCATACATTCACCATGTATGTACATACCTATGTTCTGTCTGATTCAAGTAGGTAAGTCTGAGGCCGCTTTACTTCGGTACTCCTGCTCGATACAATTTCTTGGGACTCTCAAGTTCAACAGTTACAAGTAACCATAGGTAAATATATGTAATAGCAGACCTGTTTATAAATTGTCCCACTGCTGGACATGACTCTTCTCAGTATGATAAGGGTTAGGCTATAGGTAGTCCAACACACTGGCCCAGTGAGTTGTCAGGTTTTACACGTCACGTCATCGAGAACATTAAGGAGATCTCTGACAGGTTTCCTCACGATATTTTCCTTTACCGTTAATGCGTAAATTTAATATGCATATAATACTGATATTATTGGTTATGTTTCCTAGAAAGTGTAGCTATAGGTAAGAATGTGGAACAAATAAAAATATTTTTCTTTCTTTCTTTCTTTCTACATAATTATTGACATTCAAACTTAATAGACTGGGTTTAGTTAGAATACTTATTCTCTCTCAAGGAAAAACTAATTTGTTGAAAGACTGTCTAAAATCTAATAAAGTTTAGGTCTGTTACGGTGCTATTTATCATGAGTAGGTACTTAGTGGCTAAAATGAGACCATTATTGCTTATTTGCCAGGCTGGATATAAATCGTTTGATGCTACGCAGCACGACCACGGATGATTACCTACCTTAATTTTAATGTGGTACATATTCATGAAAAAAAATGTACTTTATTGTACTATAGAGATATATTTTCAATTCGAACTTAGATTAGCGCGTTTAACCAAACAAACAAACTCTTCAGCTTTATAATATTAAGTAGTATAGATTGTTGAATAGCTAGATTTTATTATTGTACTTTTTTATATGTGTTATTACAATAACATATAAGCGATTTGGTGTATATAATATTGTAAGCAAATAAAGTATGATTGACCCACAACTATAGGTACCTAAGCATGGACTACCTGCCGTGATCTTCAATACATTTGGTGGCAGTCAATTGGTTTAATTACCAATAATTAAACCAATTGACTTCCACCAAATGTCCAAACATTTTAACTCTGACAACTAATTAACAAAAAACTAAAAAAAAATCTCCCTCAACTGGTTACGTGATTTCAGTTACGAACATGGATGAAGGAGAAAGAAAGTCTATGCGTGTAATCTTAAATATTCTTGGCGACTATGGGATTAATTATTTATTGGGATTAAATATAATAATCAGCAAAAATACTAATTGCGCAGCAAACAATGCTTACTAAAATATATCATAACGAGCACCTATACCTACGCCTCAAATCACTGCATTCCGTCTCGGAAAGGTTAGGTTATGTTAGGTTCCTTCTTAAACCCACCCAAAAATAGAAGCCCCGCGAAACGGGGCTCCGTCGACTTAGTTTGATTGTTTGCTAACCATGAGTTGCTGATCAATTAGTTATTTCTGCTCAGATTATATTTTTCTGCTCACAAAAATACCAATACTATGCTAACCATTTAAATAACACCCTTATTTATTGTCCTAATCTCAAATATTCTTGACCATGGTTTTAAATATTGGACTTTTGATAGCCAATAATATAGATGAAATACTATACATACCTATTACTGAGCCAGGAAGTGAGAAGAAGCATGTAGTGGCGGAACAATCATATGAGCGACTATCTAAAATGTTTGGAAAACCGAACAGATTTTAATTAGAGGTAGTCTCAAAGAATATCGTATACGACTAGTATCTGATTTATGCCAAAGAGCGAATCATCAGAAAAGCACTCATTGTTATTTTCTGCTCAACTGCAGTATTCATAGGCTCATTGTATACAGGTCTGCCATTATGCGGGTCTATAGGCAACAACTTCTAATTGGTTGTACTATTATTGTTATATACGCTTAGCAGTTACCATATAGGTGATTACAACATTGGGGGTATAACATCAAAAAACAGGTAGACGCAATAGTGCCGAAGCAAAGACCTTTAATTTAAAAAAGAAACAACAAAATGTCTTCTCAGATATTTTATTCAAATACAACTATAATAATAGACGATACAATAACAGTGTAACAGAGTATTAAGTATAAGTGGTAGAACATTTTTCTAACGATAAGTATGCCGAGCTTTATCGCTCACTTATCGACTACATATTTGCTCTATGTATACTCGTATACTTCAAGTCAATGATGGATGAACTCAAACTCAAACTTCATTAAAGTATGTGTTTTCATAGCTCTCGATTCAGTTGAGCGGCGACAAGTCTTGCCATCCTACAGCGCCTGTTATTTAGATTACCTAACTGTTAACCTTTTCAACGCCAGAATATAAACGCATTGCCGTACCCCCGACGCCAAGCCACTTTTTCTGTAAAATGACCTTCAGAAGTATAGGGATTCCAAAACTCTATCGAATATCAACTGTGTTTTTTATTTTTGTCTTAAATTTTCTAATTAACCCTACTCATGACACTGATATTTATTTAACCACAAAAGTAATGTTTTATTTAGTTTTATTGTTTATTTTTATGTTAAGGTGCGATGTATTTTTTGTCATAAATATGTGACGTTGGCGTTGAGGGCAAGATTTCGTTTGTTACGTATATGTGACAATGGCGTCCAAAAGGTTAAGGATTCTACATCGTGGAAAACGGTAAGTTTAACGTAAACAAGAGTTTTCATTAGTACTAAGAATATCATATTACTGGTTTCAGAAACAGTGCTGATAGTATTGTAGACGATTGAATATATGAAGTTCTACGTTCAACAGTAGTAGTCGATAAAAGAGCGACTGCCTTAAATACATTTTAATTAACAAAGTGCCTTGGCGATGGCACTTCAATTTGGGTACATTCAAAGTCTACATTATATTATTAATTATATATAGTAGATATTTAAACGTTTCAAAAACTGAACAATTCGAAATTATTACATAAATTCGATCCAATTACAAATTCGAACCTCAAACCTTTCCGTATAGGCACCCGTTTATCTTGATATCCGTAATATGAATAGTTTAATAGGTACGTAATTGTATAAATGTATTACATTCTTAATCTTCGAAAATACTTAATGTAGTAACATCTAACAAGCATAAACATTATAGTATACGACTTACAACTAAACAGGTAAATTCATCGAAATTGTTATAAGAAAATTATACCGGAGTATAACGCGTAGCAATGTCTTCATGCGAAAATATAAATATTATTGAACATTAAATAATTTAAAGTGCCGCTTTACTTACTGCATGGCAATTAGTACCTAAACAATGCAGGCACATTTGAGTAAGACGCTTAATAAACCGAAAATGTCTATTGACACCATTCATAATTAAAAAAATTTAAGACCGAGTTAAAAATTATGACGATTTTATACTTTTATTTTTGTATGTGAAATGACATGTGGATATTTTCATACTTTGGCATTGCTACACGTCAAAGACGTCGAATTATAAACAGGCAAGTTAAGGATATAGCAATAATTTGGCAAGTGATATTTCATTAGGTACTAGAATAAAAAAATATAAATTATAATTTCTAACAAAGCTTCAATAGAGATTCATAGCTGAGCCGAATTCTTAAAAAAGTAATTTAAATGCGATATTTGGAATGGATTGTTAGTTGATTTAAAAAAAGGAATGTAACCAAATTCCTTTTATTTAAAACATTTTACAAGCGAATACATAAAGTCAATTGATAGAGTAGGCCAGAAGTTATACAAACTTTAACTTTGTCAACTAAGTTATATACCTTATTAAACCAATACTAAAATCTTTGGTTTTCTAAACACAAATCACACCACCCTTTGTAATATGGCGATATATAATTATTATAATCGATGCTACGAGTGATTAGTGCCGAACAAACACAATTTTCGTTCTTTGAACTAACTAGCGGATAATTTCTTTAGCGTTTTTAAAGAAATACACAAAAGCTATTTAAAGGTAATACCTCTGTATTAGTGCCTAACATAACGTAGTACTAAAACGTTTACATTTAAAGCCTTCATGTCACCTTCCATCCCGGTGCTTACTTACTATGCTTGTACACCAACATTACTTAACGTGGATATTATCTATATAATATGCAGACATAGCCGGCTGTGACAACAGATATGTCAAAATATGCGAAATGCTTGTTCACCACTGGTTAAAAAGTCACGTCACTATAACTTGGTATCTTCAATATTTTGCAAACATTTCTATAAACATATCTCTTTTCACTTGTCGTGATAGGCCTATATATATAGACACAGTTCATATTGTATTTATGGAAGAGATAGTTGGACTGAAGCACACACTATTTGATTCATTTACTCTGAAGTTGATGTTTGAGATGGCCTTCCAAGTTTAAAAAAGCATTCATAAAGATATAAACTACAAAATTTGTAGTTTGTAATAATACTTATGTTTAAGGACATGACATTAACGTAGCATCAGACCCTCGCGTTCCTTAAGAGTTAAACACACGTATTTTGTTTGATGTTAAGTTTAAATCCGGTGTCATAGGAGTCGCACCATTTGCTAACTACCAAGCTCGGTCCAAACTATGTGTTGATGCAAAAAATTTTAGCACTGAAGAACCCACGTAAATCCTTACTGAATTTGATATATTTTATCATACTACAAGACCAACAAGATAGTTCTTAGTAATTTAATTAGATCTTCGAAATTATTAATACTTAACTGTTTTAAAAATATTATTTAAAATGCATGATACCAGACCGACTCCAAAATAAATGAATCACTTAGTACATATAAATAGACTATTACATTTGTCCTACGAGATAAATATACAAAAATGATTATGTGATTTTGGCAGCAATTTGAGTGTTTTAAAATCGTTTTCTAAAAGCCTCGTATAACATTTTAACCGAGATCACATTTCATACACTACTGGTCGAAGATAATTCACTTTTAAGTTTTTAACTACAACATTAATAGAGTGTATACTTAGAACAATATTCAGCAATACAGTACGGACAAATTTACTCTACGACCAGTAGAGCGATCGAAAATTAAACTATAAGACATTTGGAACAATATTTTATTATAAATTAGCGATGCTATCACTTTAAATTTTCGTATATATAAAAATATAAGTAATAAGTTGTAAAAAAAGATTCAACACCTTCGTGAGACTTGGGTAAGTCCTAACAGCCTTATAGTGTACTTAGCACAGTTACGCTTGCGTTGTGTATATTATGTTATAATAATATTATAATATCGCACACCATCCTGATGTAACTAGGACTGGACGTATTCAGAAAATTTGTAGGTAACTTAGTGTTAATTTAAACAAGCTATGCTTCTAATAAAATGTGAGATGGGAAGACAGAGAAAATTAATTCTCTTCATGTATGTATATCATAATTATGTAAAAATGGTTCCATTGTTGAAATGATACTGGCACCAAAACTTCGTTTTTAAGCGAAAATGGAGTAGGCAAGTTTTCTCCATTGTACTTAATATTGTTACAGTTACTACGAGATAAGTAAACTAACCAGAGAGATGAAAAATTAAAAAAAAATTAAAAATACGTCATATATTATATTTTGTTATAAGCATTGAGAAGTTTGTCATCAACATTATAATAATATGCTATTTAATTCCTGATAGATGCGTATACTATTTACAGGTGAGTCTGTATTGATCACGCTTCTGGCACGCGCACGGTAGGTATGCCACGTCTCTCAACCTCTCTATTTTATTCCGCAATGATTACCATAAAATGTACTATTAGTGCCTTCGTATATTGTAATAAAAACAGTATATTACTAAGATTTATTTTGGATACCTACGTTTTATAAACAAAGAATCTTAGCGATTTAAAACGTTATAATTATCAAATTGGACAACTTTTCGACAAATTTTCTGAACGATCCTATATTTTATTCTGAGACCGGAACTGAGAATCGAATATTCGATTACCTTTGGTTTTGGTTCGCGGGCGACCTGCGATTACCTCTACTACAATTACCAGACCGATTCAAAGGTTACTTATGAAAACAGTTTTCTCGATCCTAGTCTATATGTAATCGACTTCATTTACTCTTTTTTCTTCTGTTTAAAATGTGATGTATGTAAAAGTAACACGAATAGTGTACTTGTCTAGAGATACTTTGATTATTGGCCGTCAATAACGCATTACTACATTCTACTAAATTGTTAACAGTAATCCATTATAGATATTATTATGATTATAAAGATCGATATAATATATGCTTTTAATAATAAGTATGTATATCATTTTTTCAGTCGTCATATTTTCCACCTGTGTATGTTTGTATGAATATTCGCAGGTCCGGCCTCAGTAACTAAGGAAACGTGAGACGCTACGCTTAGGCGCGAGTTCACGACGAAGCATGCAACGGGCGACAGTTGGCGCATCACACATCACACGTTGCACGTCAGTAGTCGCGTGTTGCGCGTCGCACGTCGCACGTCACACGTCGCAAGTCACGCGGCGCTACCACAGCCAGCGGCGGCGTGCCCTCGTCTCGCTGCGTCATTCACTCTGCTGCTCACCTGTACATAATAATCATCATCTCAGCCGAAAGACGTCCACTGCTGGAGATACGCCACCCCCAAGGTTGCCCACACAGACCGGTTTTGGCCCACCCACATTCAACCGCTACTCGCGACCCTTACCAGTTCATCCGTCCACCTGCTGCGTTTTTTCTGGTGCGTAGCCGCCATTGCAGAATCTTTCTGACCCAACAGCCTTCGGTTCTGCGCGCTATGTGCCTTGCCCACTGCCACTTCAGTTTGGCTATCCGGAGAGCTATGTCGGCAACTTTAGTTTTATTATCTATTATTATTATGTACCTTCGTTGTTGTTGAGCTTGGCGCGCACGAGTCGCTCGGGGTGCGAGTGCGCGAGCTGTGTGTAGTCGCGAAACACCTCGTTGTACGTGTCGTCGTTCGATGACATCTCACTCTCGCGCATCTCCTCGTTCAACTTCGTCAGCCTCAACCTAGTACACACAATTATTTATTAGCTTATACCCGCGATGTCGATTGCCTGAATTAAGAAGGGCTCAATGTCCTATAGATAATTGTCAAAAATTTTCTGACGATCTCTACTACTTTCATACGACAACTTATATAATCCTCTCCTCTGCGCATTGCAAACAATTTCGTTTCAATTCTAGGTAGGTCGGCGCGGTCACTCGATCGCATATAATTTAATTTTTCAAGACTAAGCCAGCGCGGCGTTCAACAAATAACGGGCATCAGCGGTGCTGGTCAAATGTTAGAGAAACGCGCATACCCAATAATCGCCAGTGTGATCGACGAAATTTAAATAGACTATGCAGCTATGTTATGTATTAATAAAAGCATTCGCAAAGAATTTGTGATATTTCTTTTGCGCAGTAGGCTGTACTTTTCCTGACCCAAAATAATAAGGATTGCCATTGAACAAGGTACAAAAACAACAAACAACAAGCCTTTTGAACACGTTAGTAGAAATGCTCAAAAGTTTTACAACGTCCAGCCACGAAAATATTGACTTTATTATTATTGTTATTGTATACTGGGTGCAAGACACAGCGTACCGAAAACTGAAATAATAGATTTAGAACATTATTCTAAGTTAAAAATCGCTGGAATATTCTTCCGGAAAATCACCACATTTGCCTGCAATTTTTCATTTTTATACTGTTAATCATAACATAATGTATAAACCATAAATTTTATTAAATAAAAACAAAAACACACCACATTTTACTAAAATACAGCAATGTAATTAAATCGTCTGATTTAAACAAATCAGCTGTTTATGCGCGCGGAGCTAGAGGTCATTCCCCACTCGTGCGTATTGGTGGCAATCCATTGCGTACCGCGTAATAATTTTAATCAATACAAAATCTTAATTTCGTGTTTTTATGATTAATGCAAGTTTGCGTCGTGTAGGAATCTTGTAGGAAAGACGTCTTGCTAAAGTCTTTGGTACGCCGTCCCTTACACCCAGTATATTACAACTATAATAATATCAACATTATAGTTTTAACTGCGATTATATTTTTTGGGATTGCGATTACGGCGATAATGTATTTAACATTATTATCCTTAGTAAAATTGTGTTCAGTACTCACAAGGTAACAATGTCAGCATTGGCGTTAGTGACAGCGATGTCAAGCGGCGTCTGTCCATCCTTGTCCACTATGGACTGGTCTGCGCGGTACCTCAGCAGTAAACAAACCTGTAGAACACACATGCATTATCACATCCAATCGCACAGTAGTATAATATGCTTCCTGGCAGTCAGCTTTTACTTAAGAATCTCATATTTCAGTCCAATTAATCTTAAATAATATTGTTTATTATTTTTTTATTTTGCTCGTCAAAATGATCACACTCCACCTGATGGTAAGCAGTCGTGTGGTCTAAGAGCAGTGGCCTCACACCGCCCTCATAGCAGCCGAGGCGATGTTGAGGTCTCTACTTTGACGG
The DNA here is from genome assembly GCA_963564715.1 of Catocala sponsa. Taxonomy (NCBI): domain Eukaryota; kingdom Metazoa; phylum Arthropoda; class Insecta; order Lepidoptera; family Erebidae; genus Catocala; species Catocala sponsa. The sequence continues at coordinate 11,448,339 of OY751336.1, read as the reverse complement.
CCTGAGAAGGTGCTTTTTCACGCCTCGCTTAAAGGACCCAGGATTGAAGGAAGAAGGAAACACTTGCCTTGGCAGAGAATTCCATGCCTTGGTTGTTCGGCAGAGGTATGAGGACCCAAACTTGTTGGTACGCGCTCTAGTCGACTCTACCGTGTAAGGATGGCATCTGAGCCAAGCACGCGTTGTTTTGGATAGGAAAGGGGAGGGCGGGATAAGGTGGAATAACTCTTCAGAGCACTCCCCGTGGTATATTCTGTAGAAATATGCCAATGAGGCAATGTCCCTACGGAGTTTTTGTTTATTATTTACTTCATATTTATATATAATATAATATAATATATTTACTTTATATATATATAATCAGTATGTGTTTTTTTATATTTACAATGCTGTATACCTTATTTTATTATGTTTAGTTAGCCGTAGAGGATTGTCATGTTTTATTCTTAACGATTAGCATAGTATTGCCTACCATTGTTTAACAACTTATCAACATAACGTATAATAATATCAGCTCTGTATATAAACTGTTCCACTGTTAGACACAGGTCTCTTCTCAATGTGAGAAGTGTTAAGCAATAGTCCACCATCGTGGCCCCGTCCGATTGGCAGAATTCACACATCTTCGAAAACATTATGGAGAACTCTCAAATATGCAGGTTTCCTCCGATGTTTTTCCTTCACCGTGACCAAATGATGAAACAAATAAGGAAGTGAACTCAAGTTAATAATAATTATTACCTGTCCAGTGTGTCCGCCTTCAGTGGCAAGGTGTAACGGTGTCTTGCCGTCGTCATCCTGCATGTTCAACTTGCTTCCGTTCAACAACAAAAATGAGCACGCCATCACAGATCCCTGCAATTTCGAACGTATTATTTTAATAATAATATCAACCCTGTATTAAACTGACCCACTGCTGGGCACAGGCTTCTTCCCAGTGTGAAAAGGGTTACTTTACCGCCACAAAATACATACATACATAGATTCACACCTGTTTCCCAGAGGGCTAGGCAGAGACTACGGATTTTCATTTGCTACGATCCTGAGACACTTCTCTGGCTTCATTCACTTTCATCACATTCCTCATACAAGCTCGCTGGTTTAAGGTGCTCTTAACCTGGCCTTTGTCCAGAATGTCTCCGATCTAATCAAGAAACGTTCGCCTAGGTCTGTCTCTTGCGACTGTTCCATTCACACTAGCCTTATAAACTTTCTTAGTCAGTCTTTTCTCGTCCATTCTTCCTACATGCCCAAACCAGCTTAACATACCTTTTTCTTTGAAATTAAACTACTATATACGGATTTTATCGCGTTGTTTATTTGACACTTTATTACAAAATTTTGAAAAACTGTTACACTACTATAATACTATTAAACTTTACTAATTTTTAAGCTAATTAAATTATTGAAGAAACTATTAAAACTATTTATACTATTATACTATTTATATTTATGTTTATATATATATAGTATAGCGTATATAGTAGTTTAATTTCAATGAATAAAATTCGCGTAAACAGAAGACAATATTATACCTTTTTCTATTCTTGTAACTATATCCACTTTCATCCCGCATCTCTCTCTAATCACACTATTCCTTATTCTATCTTTCAGAGTCGCACCACATATGTCTCTCAGTGCTCTCATTTCTACAGCATTTATTCTGCTCTCATGCTTCTTTTGCCATACCCAACTTTCACTTCCATGCATAAGTGTAAGCACTAATAGTCCGCTATGAACAGCCAAACGAGCCTTTTCGGATACATTTAGAAATGTTCATAAAAGTGCGTAGAGCGCCATTCACTTTGTTGCCAGCAATCGTTCTCCTTGCAATATCTCCCTCATGTTTACCATCCCTTGTAAACAAAGTACCCAAATATACAAATTCTTTCACTTGCTCCACTTGTTCTCCATCAATCATAATATTACACATCGTCACGCACTCTTCCTTTTCAAATACCATTACTTTCATCTTGCTTACGTTCATTTTCATTCGTTTACTCTCAAAAGCCCCATGCATAATAGTTACCATCGCCTGCAACTCTTCCGCTGATGACGCAAGTATTACTTGGTCATCGGCATAAAGAAGACATTTGACAAGTAACTCATTCATTCTTAATCCCCATTCACAATCTTTATCTTTCAAACAATTGTCAATGTATAGGTTAAACAGCCAAGGTGATGCTACACATCCTTGTCTAACACCTTTTTCGATACTAAACCATTCTGTGTAGGTCCCATTTATCCTAACACAAGCTCTGGAATCGTCATAAAGAGACTTCAGAGCTCGTCTGAGGTTGCTATTCACTCCATACATGGACAATACCGACCAAAGTTTATTCCTCACCACTTTATCATAAGCCTTTTCCAGATCAACGAATGCGCAATAGAGCTTTTGACCTTTGGCTAAAACTTTCTGGGCTATGCTCCATTAGGACACAAAATACACTAAGTAAAAAATGTAAACCTATGGATGCATTCAATTTAGGGATAGATTTATTTCTATACTTCAATATTTATGAACAATCAGATAAACATATATTATAGACATGAAAATAAATAGCAATTTTCCAATGGCAACCAATCATTCTGAAGCACAGGAAAAACCAAGAAAACACACAATAAAAAAACAGCTCCATTTCGGTTGTATACAATGTCAACTCTTTATTAAATTGTCCCACTGCTGTGCACGAGCCTACTCTCAGTGTGAGAAGGGTTAGACCATAGTTCACCACGCTGGTCCCCGTGCGGGTTGGCAGACTTCACATATCTTCGAGAACATTATGGAGAACTTTCAGACATGCAATTTAACTCACGATGTTTTTCTTCATCGAGCGATAATTAACAATTTAATACACACATAACATTGAAAAGTCAGAGATGTGCGCGCCTTGAAATCTAATCCAAGCTTCTAATAATATATAGATCAATCAATCGATTAATCGATATATTATTAGAGGCTAAATGAGAAAGGCGACAGTCATTCTGACGCACATGAAAAACCAAGAATACACATAATGTTCACAATATATAAATCAGCTACACTTCTGTTGCACTGAATGATCATCAACAGAAGCTTCGCTAGCTAGTACGTACGGCAGTAATTGGAATTGAAGGGCGTATATAAAGTGCAGTACTGACAGCAGCGATAGCCTAGTGGGAGACCGTGTTGGACCTGGACTGTCAAACAGAAGTCTCGAGTTCGGTCCCAAGGTGCGCATCTCTGACTTTTCGAAGTTATGTGCGTATTAAATAGTTAATTATCGCTTGCTTTAACGGTGAAGGAAACACCGTGAGGAAACCTGCATGTCTGAAGGTTTTCCATATTGTTCTCCAAGATATATGAAGTCTGCCAACCCGAACTAGGTCAGTGTGGTGGACTACGGCCTAACCCTTTTCACACTGAGAGGAGGCCTGTGGCCAGCAGTGGGACAGTTTAATACTGGGCTGATATTATTATATACTTACGCTAAGCACGGCGGCATGTAGTGGTGTTCGGGCGGCGGCGGCGGGCGCGCACACGTCGGCGCCGGCGGCGAGCGCGGCGCGCATGACGGCCACGTTGTGCGCGCGCGCCGCCAGCTGCAGCACCGCGCCCGCCGACAGCCGCGACATGTCCTCTGCACCTGTGCACACACACGCCAAATAATACTCACTTTACAATACTGTCATCATAAGGATAAAATACGTATCTGCCGAAAAATATATATTTTATTTAAATAGACTGGCAGATGCGTCTGTTTTTACTGATTCTGTACGAAACCGTACATTAGTTTAGCTTCTCACGCGCCGTGCATTCTGCACACGCAGTTGAATTTTAAATTGCTAAATTAATTAGTTGTATGTAACCTACATCACAATATTAATGCAATAAAATCAGTGTTTATCAAACATTCAACTCGGTCACTTTTATTTATCTATCCTAATAGAATCGTCCATCATCATATCAACAGAGGTACACTTCTCTTGATAAGAAGTTGGAAACTCCTACAGATTCCAAATACGTAAAAAGCTCAATTTCGAATAAACGATTTTTCCCTTAAGAAAAGACGTATATACCTAACATTTTATTCGAAATTGAGTTTCCTAAAAAAAAATATTTCCTATTAAAATTTAGATTTTAAAACGGCGCCAAGAGCTCTATACGAACAGGACAATAGATCTTGAATAGAAAACCAATGTAGCGATAACTTACCTAATTCATCGCTATCCTCGCCCTCTGTGGAGTCATGGTCGGACGGTAGACTGAGGTCAACGCCACGGTCGCTCGCCAACTCGTTGCCAATCAACAACACTGGGCTGCCATCTGACTTACTTGAACTTTCTGACACTGTCAATACATTTTTGTATCGATTAGATAGATAAACTTTGTGAGGTGATATTTTGTTTATTAACTTCTCTGAGTTAAGTTAAAGACTAATACTAGAACTGAGTAGCTCATGATTAGTATGAGATAGCCAGCTTACGCACTCGTGACTATTAGATTACGGATCGTCTAACATTGCTCACATTCATTAAATAATTTAATATTTACCGCTCGTGTTACTGTTGACATCGCTCTTTTCATCGGTGATAGTTTCTGGCACGGATGGTGTCGCACGAACTCTAAAGAAATAATATAATTAATTTACATAATTGTATTATTACAGCCACTGCCATCTCTTGCCACTGTGGGCAAGCGCCCGGGCGTCAAATAATTTATTACAACGCCATCTATTCATGTCTTACTGAACTAAGTAGCTTGACAGTACGCAGAGAGCTTTCTCGTATTGTTTTGAGGAACATCCCAGAGATGGCACTTCTAGAAAATTCCAGAAACACTTTTAACCACATATATAACGGGACAAGCGCACCGCCAAAGCAGTTTACAAATTGTAGGCGGTCAAGTTCATCGGAGCGAACGGAAGCGAAAATACCACAGAGTTTGGAAGCAGGTGTTTAAGTAGTATGTTTTAAATTTAGCTAGAATAAAACTAGTTTTAGTCGGTCATATTGTTTAAATTCTTATCCCTCGAACCCAGCACATGGCAGTATTATCATCCACAAAGTCCTTCACGAACACCAGCGCCACGTACGTGAGTGAGTACAGATGTATAAGAGTACCTGCGCCTGGCGCGCCGCACGGACCAGCGCCGGCCCGCTCGCAGCGGACAGTCTCCGGCCGGCGCCAGCGCGCCGCTGCTGCCCACCAGGTCCTTCACGAACACCAGCGAGACGTATTTGGCGCGGATCCAGGCCTCGCGGACACATCTGATACAAAATAATTTAAATATTATTACATCAATGATAATTGAAATAAAAACAGTATTTTTATTTTTTGAAACAATAATGACATTTGTGATAATAATGAAATATTTGTGACAATAATGACATATTTGTGATAATGACATAATTGTAATAATAATGATTTTTGAAATAGTAATGACATATATATTTTTAAATGTAGTTACATGGTTTATAATACAATAATAATTTGAATTTTACATTTTATTACATATACATTGAATTAAATTGATAAATAAAAATTTTATAAGTAATGGTACTTTATGTATTAAAACGGTATTTTTTAAATGTAATAACAAAATAAGTACAAATAATGTTAAATATTTGCATGGCGAATGGTAAAATATGGCTGAGCTATAAGATTTAATTATAAGAACTATGTATTGTGAACCCATATTTGCAAAATAAAATTCTATTCTATTCTATTCTATCATTAAAACTCACAGTCACGTTCAAATCATTTGATTTGAACGTGACTGTGAGTTATTATCTCACGTCAAATTTGACCAGAAATGTTGAAGCAAAAAAATAAAGAAGCTAAAGTACTGGTACAGTCAGCAAGTTACAAATATCGGTAAATATTTAAGAACCCAATTTACTGAACACGCCAATACCACAAAACTGAGTGAACCTTAAAATGTTAATCTATTACGAATTGATGTGTTTTAGTATTTTTTTGTATTTCTTGCAAATGTAGGAGATTTTATTATTAAATGCTTTTTCAGGTCTACGGATTCATTAAAGGCTCTATGATGTTCACCAATATTTGTAATCTTACGGTGACCACCGTATTATATTGCCAGAGCTGATCAGCGCCTTCAAATGTTTGACGTGTACACGATTTGTAAAAGATTTTACGTGTGCATTGACTTTTATCGCTGACTGTAGGTGGACAGGTAAATATAATAAACAATATCTAGAATGTATATCTTTAAAGCAATTAAAAATAAAAATTAGTTCATTGACTGTTCATTTTATGAGCTCATGTTGCTAATATCACTTGACAATCCTTAAATATAAACACACCTTGATGTTACAAGCGACATATTTCCTTTTACAAGACGACGGTATCTTATCACTATATTCCACATTCTAATCTTTTTAGACAGCCGCGACTCATTTTATTACCTTTACTATATAACTATCGGCTTTTGAAAATACTTTAACAAACGCCTATCTAGCCGGCCTTTTTACTAAAAGTCAACGTATTCTCTATATTATCACACTAGATGTTCCCGCGGTTTCACCCGCGTTTATCGTTACTGCGCCGCCCCCGTGGGTCGTAGCGTGATGTTATATAGCCTATAGCCTTCCTCGATAAATAGGCTATCCAACACTAAAATAATTTTTCAAATCGAACAGTAGTTCCTGCGATTAGCGCGTTCGAACAAACAAACAAACAAACAAAATCTTCAGCTTTATAATATTAGTAAAGATTTAAAGTCGTAAGCTTATGTATGTAGGTACATGCGTTGCAGTCACTTTCAAAATCAAGACAGAAATGCAACAAAATAATCATCTCTATTTCCAATACTGTTTGCCGAAAGAGAGGTTGTAAAGCTTAGTTTGTCATTTTGAAAAGGGGTGACTTTGGGGTTTTGTTTATGGGTTTGAATCCCATAGAGGACAAACATTTGTGTGATCCAAAAATCGTTTTCCGATTCCGGCTATTGTTTATGTCCGTTATTTGAATGTTTTAAAGTCTCTTACGGCACAAGATTTAAACTAAATGAGGGAATTAAAAAAAATAAAAATATCTGCGGCTGGCCACTGCAACTCAAGGTGTTAAACAGCCGTAAAACCTACCTAATAAAAAAAGGAAATTTAAATACGTTTTAACCATTCTAAAAAATATTATCCTGACGAACAAGAAAACTGCCATTTTGTTTTGTATCTATGAGTAACGATTCTGACTCGCACTTGACTAGTTTTATTACAATTCTCCATGAATATAATAATGTAATGTCCTGCAGACCGAATTACGGTCATGGTGGCCAATCTTAACAGAGACTGGCCATCTACGTAGGAGATATTATAGTGCACAAGTATGTGCGCAAACACAAGTGCACTCTCTGTGCCCTAACTGTCGAAGTGATGGTTATCCGACTCGACCAGAGAAAGATCAGGCGCAGGATCATCGGTTTTAGGTGTTTTCGGAGCCACGGGGTGCATAACTCCGCCAACTTCCTAACACCGGGCTGTTATTGCGATTTTGTGACAGAGAAACCCAATTACTTTATGTTGGCCCGACTCAGGCTTCGAACCAGAGACCTTGTGCACGGTAGCCGCATTCAGTACCGCTACGTCACAGAGGCAGATCGGACAGATATAATAACTATCTACATGGAACTGTATTAAAAAGATCATTATATGACTAAATGCAGACAAAGCACATACGTTTCGCAATCAGGAGTCGCTTTCGTGATAGTGGTATCTTCTGTATTGGCCTCATAGATCAAATTCACAATTTTGTTACCAAGTTCTGCCATAACCTGAAACAAATTAAATGACAAAATATTTACAGGCAATTGAAGAATTAGTAAAGTACACAGACCAATTGAAAGAAAAGATCGATATGTTATTAATTCTCGATAGAATTAAAGGATTTGGCATCGGACCGAGAAAGATGGAAGTTGCTACACCGACAAGTGCATAGCACTTAATTTTTGGATGGATGGATAAACTTGACATTACGATTGGCTTTAACAATAAATAATTAGACTTGTGGACTGCGGTGGGCTGATTGATTGATTGATTAGACTTGTTTAGCAAATTTTGTTTAGCAAATTACAATATAAAAAATATAGCAGATAAAAACCGCGTATGGGTCAAAATATAAATGATATACGGACTTAAACTCGCAATAGCGATGATACGAATTTAATGTCTGCAATACTACACTGCATTGTAGAGATTATCCCTAGTAATAAGTATATATTTAAATATATGCACCTTTATAATATCAGGTTCCCAGTCGTCTAAAGTAAGCGATCTTACTTTACTGACGTGCACGCCGAGTGATCTATGTATCCCGGAACATTCTGGAAATATATGTAAGTAAATTATAATATATTTATTTTTTTATTTATGTATTATAACTTTGAAGTACAGTCTTTTACAAATATATAATGTCCCACAAAACCGGTTTAGCGGTTTAACTGTGGCTGAGTTGCATTTTATATAACTAATTTTAGCCTATATTATACGTATATATTAATACAATAATACTGTATGTTTGTATTAAATCCTTACAAACTAAGTTTCTAAAGACAACATATACTTATTAAGTTTCTTTTTAAACCTTAGTCTATCCATTTCATGCCTTAAGTCCGCCGGTAAACTGTTCAGCAAGTATGGCACACATTTCTTTAGAGTTCTATCACCAAAGTAATTACTAATTCTAGGAACATTAAATTTACCGGCGGTCATCGACCGAGTACTATGGCTATTGGTTACCAGGGATAAGTTATGCTCTTTTCTGCCATGTTGGTTTATTAAGAGAAGGTATTTATGTTTTAAACTAACTGGTTGGATGTTACATATTTTAAATAATTTTCTATAGTCACCTTTACAACTTGCTTTTGTCTTTTTTGTTACTAGCAGTTTAAGAAATCTTATTTGCAGTGTTTCTAATTTATCAATATTAGTTTTAAATGTAAGTCCATAACTATCGAGAGCATAACTTATTACTGATTCTACTAAAGTTAAATACAGACATCTTAATATATTAATATTATTATCCTAACTAATATCATAAATGCGAATGTGAGTTGTTTGTTACACTTTCACGTCATAACTACTAGACCGACCATCATGAAATTTCGAATACACGTTGTCAGGGGAGCAGAAAAGGACATTGGTACGTTCGTAACAGTTCGTATCGTTTTTACCTTTTTTCTTTCCTTTTGGGAATGCTTTCACGCATATCTCTCCGCGGAGCGACGCAGAGGTTATGTCGGGCTTACCGGGGGAAAGATATCCCGGTAATACTGACTAACCATACCACGGTATTTCTCGACATAACCATAGTCGGCGGGGTCGCGCGAATCGCTTTTTCATGCAATCGCGACCCCGTCGAGAACTGTTTCTAACATAACCTAACCTAAATTTACGCGAGCCAAGCCGTCAAAATCTAGTATGTAATAATATCAGCCATGTTTATAAGCTGTTCCACTGCTGAGCACGGGCCTCAGTCCTCAGGCCTCGGGCCCTCATTCGGATGAGCATCGCTTATAAAGGTTTGACGTTACAGTCAGCAACATAAGCTCACCATTTAAATAATTTGTCAAATAATCTTTATGACTTTAAAATCCTATATTATACTGTATTGTTAAACTGTAATTATGTCAAATGTTTTGATAACTGATATAAAATAAAATTAGTTATATTTTTCAATCAATCAAATTGCAATCGAAAGCTCGCAGGTATGTATCGACTTATGATGCTGACTGTAAAAAGAGAGCAACAAAAGTAAATTTTCATTTATTTATGGAGGTCCAACAGCTTTTTCTAGTTTGACAATACATTTCAATAAGTATCAGATAGCCAAATACAGGTCAAGAAAATTAATGTAAATACTGAAACGATGTACACGGTCCTTAATTAAATACCGAAATTCACAACTAACAATATAGGTACACAATTAGTACTCGCGTGCCATAATGTTGGCCAAAAAAACAGACGCAATCCTAATACATAAAAAAGTAGCTACCTATGCATCAGAAACTAAATATAGAACAATTTTCAACAGCAGCGCAAAGTTATAATAATAAATAAATAAATTTAATGTTCCATAATATATAAGCAAATTTACGCAAAATCCGTATAAAGTAGTTTAATTTCAATGATTTATATAACTAAAATAAATTGATACAAACAAATTCACTTTACATTATGTTACATTTTCCCGACTGAATTATTAGACCGATTTCAATGGAACAGGTATAGGTTCCAATGTTTATAACGAAATTAACCGTCATTTCATACTTGAAGTTCTATTTTGTAACGGATTCGTGATACTGGTTCGTGTATTGATGTAATTTAATTCAACAACATTGACTTCATTATTCTGTTAAATCTATTAGCAAATTAGGATGGAACATGGTTATTTTATAACAATTGTTTAATTTCAAACAAAGGTAAATCCAGTATACAGTGGATTTACCTTTGTTTGAAGTCAAACAACATAATTTGTTAATGCATGATAACCTTTTGCTAAAAAGCACTTGATTAGTAGTACTTTCGATATATAATTTTATATCCGTATGTCGCTCACTACTACTTATGTAATTGTGTACTAGATCAAAATGTTATTACATTACAAAACTGAATAACGGTTTTTTGTCTTTTAGATTCCTTACCAAGTTTATTTGGGCCATAACATAACAAAGCGTTACAAATTAATTATTTCTCGAGTATCCTAACTAATATTGTAAATGCGAATGTCAGTTTGTTTGTTTCTAACGCTTTCACGATTTAATTAGTCGACCGATCATCATGAAATTTCGCATACACCTTGTCAGGGAAACAGAAAAGGACACGTTACGTTTTATTTAGAAAAAAAATACTGTTACTAACCTAACCTATGTACATTTACGCGAGCGAAGCCGCGGGCAAAATCTAACATATTATAATTAATATTACAAATTAAATGAACGAACCTATACAGAGTGTGATGCCGAGGTTAATGCTGGCCCAACGCGGGTTAGGGCTGCCACAGTCGCAACAGTAATTGTTGCCAGGAATGCTTAGAAGTTGCTCCCATATCCTGTAAACAAAACAAAGATTTTGTAAGGACGTGCTCAGCTTGTGCTTCTGTAAGAATATATTCTTTTGTATTCTTTCTGTTACGAGAACAAAATAATTTCTATATATTAAACTGTATAATAAAATACGTTAGCTTCTAAAAAAAACATACATCAATAAATGTTTAAAAATCACTTATTGTAGAAGATAAGCTGTATTTGGCTTAACTTATTTAGCTTTTACTGATTATGAAATGTATTTTATATTACCTTAATACTATACATCAAAATTACAATAAAATTGTATTAAAAGTAATGCATGCTCACTATAGTTAAATTGTATACAAATTATGTTCATAAGTTGTCTTATTTAGGGAAATTTGTACAATTTCTTAAGACAATAAAGAATTTTCAAACCTGTATAGGCAGTAAATAGTTTTGACTGTTTTACTGCACGGATAGCGTAGCGGACATTTGTAAAATCACTGCTGCCTACGCGTGGAGTGTTGTGAGTTCTCCGACAGGAAACAAAGATTGTGTGATTCACAAATACGAAAGGTACCCCAGAGTTGTGTTTTAAAAACAATATACATAAATAGTCGGTACGTTACATAATATTATTATATAGTACATCTTGTTTGTATTCTGTTAGATACCAATACACAAAACCTGACGATAACTTTAGAGTTATCGTCGTTCATAAAAATATTAATCGATTATTCGGTTTGATATCACAATCAATGAATTGAATTGAAAAACATGAATCCGTATCGTTGGGTAAGTTATCTAACAGATTTATATTATTTTTACTTCGTTTATTGTTCATCTCATAGTAACTATAAAACGGACTACATACTATAACATAAGTACTTTTAACCACAGCTTGTAGTATGACATTAATGCTATTATGTCACCTTTATACAATAAGGATTCCCACGTAAATTGCTTAATGACGTAACGTGTCGAACACAGTTTATATTCATCCATATTACATTATATAAACGAATCACTATTCTAGTTCAATGCTATATATTTTATTTCCTTCTGTTTGTTTTACTATTATTTTTATTAATATACTAGTTAATTGACGCGTCTAAGAATTGTTTACACATTTTTATGGCAACAATGTTCTTTGACTTTGATTAGATATTGATCACATAATTATATTTTTATCACACAACACCATCTAGCTAACTAAGCAGAGCTTGTAATATGGGTACTAGACAATAGATAAACATACATAAACTTTTTTTTTGTTAATACATACCTACATATTATACATAGAAACACCCAGACCAAGACAAACATCCATGTCCATGCATGCAAATGTTTGACTTTTTCGGGAATCGAAACCGCGACCTCAGTCGTGGCAGTCGGTTACACTAACCATTACGCCATCTAGGCCGCCCGACAATTAAATGACAGTCTTTAGAACAGGTTATGTGTGGTTCAATTAACCATAACTGGCTCATTCTATACATGCACAGTCTTACGCCTATACCTTTGAAGCAATAATCACATGTGTAATATAATGCCACAAACCACCAACTTTGCTTGTAGATCCGAGATAATTAGGGATGAACCTATTACCGACTAGTAGTGCAAACATTGAAACCGAGATTTCATGCACATCAGTACCACGTTATCATCATTATCTCAGCCGAAAAAAGTCCATTGCTGGACATAGGCTTCCTCCAAGGTTTTCCACACAGACCGGTCTTGCGCCACCCACATCCAACCGCTTCCCGCGACCCTTACCAGTCGTCGGTCGTCGGTCCACCTTGTGGATAACCTACCCCTGCTGCGTCTTCCGGTGTGTTTAAGTGTGGTACTTACACGCACGACAATCAATTAAAAATATGAATGAAGGTAAACAAGGTACCTGATCTTCCTCATGCCGGCATTAGCGACGTAGCTATGTCTGTCCGAGGGCGGTCGATCATCGGGCACTAATATCACTTGTGTGTCCGGGTTCTCCCGGCTCTGTCCCTGTTGTATGGCGGATCGGATCCCGTTCTGCAAAGCCGTTATCCAGCAGTTCAACATTTCCTCAGAATCCGCTTGTAGCATGTGGCTCCTGAGAAACACAGCCAGATTAGTACAGGATTTTATTAGCTCCATCGAACAACCTACTAACAAATAGGCACCTACCGGTCACAATTAGTATAGGGATTTATTAGCTCCATTGAATAACCTACTAACAAATAGGCATCTACGGGTCACAATTAGTATAGGGTTTTATTAGCTCCATCGAACAACCTACTAACAAATAGGCATCTACGGGTCACAATTAGTATAGGGTTTTATTAGCTCCATCGAACAACCTACTAACAAATAGGCATCTACGGGTCACAATTAGTATAGGGTTTTATTAGCTCCATCGTACAACCTACTAACAAATAGGCATCTACGGGTCACAATTAGTATAGGGTTTTATTAGCTCCATCGAACAACCTACTAACAAATAGGCATCTACGGGTCACAATTAGTATAGGGTTTTATTAGCTCCATCGAACAACCTACTAACAAATAGGCATCTACGGGTCACAATTAGTATAGGGTTTTATTAGCTCCATCGAACAACCTACTAACAAATAGGCATCTACGGGTCACAATTGGTATAGGGTTTTATTAGCTCCATCGAACAACCTACTAACAAATAGGCATCTACGGGTCACAATTAGTATAGGGTTTTATTAGCTCCATCGAACAACCTACTAACAAATAGGCATCTACGGGTCACAATTAGTATAGGGTTTTATTAGCTCCATCGAACAACCTACTAACAAATAGGCATCTACCGGTCACAATTAGTATAGGGTTTTATTAGCTCCATTGAATAACCTACTAACAAATAGGCATCTACGGGTCACAATTAGTATAGGGTTTTATTAGCTCCATTGAATAACCTACTAACAAATAGGCACCTACCGGTCACAATTAGTATAGGGTTTTATTAGCTCCATCGAACAACCTACTAACAAATAGGCATCTACCGGTCACAATTAGTATAGGGTTTTATTAGCTCCATTGAATAACCTACTAACAAATAGGCATCTACGGGTCACAATTAGTATAGGGTTTTATTAGCTCCATCGAACAACCTACTAACAAATAGGCATCTACGGGTCAAAATTAGTATAGGGTTTTATTAGCTCCATCGAACAACCTACTAACAAATAGGCATCTACCGGTCACAATTAGTATAGGGTTTTATTAGCTCCATTTAATAACCTACTAACAAATAGGCATCTACGGGTCACAATTAGTATAGGGTTTTATTAGCTCCATTGAATAACCTACTAACAAATAGGCACCTACCGGTCACAATTAGTATAGGGTTTTATTAGCTCCATCGAACAACCTACTAACAAATAGGCATCTACCGGTCACAATTAGTATAGGGTTTTATTAGCTCCATCGAACAACCTACTAACAAATAGGCATCTACCGGTCACAATTAGTATAGGGTTTTATTAGCTCCATTGAATAACCTACTAACAAATAGGCATCTACGGGTCACAATTAGTATAGGGTTTTATTAGCTCCATCGAACAACCTACTAACAAATAGGCATCTACCGGTCACAATTAGTATAGGGTTTTATTAGCTCCATTGAATAACCTACTAACAAATAGGCATCTACCGGTCACAATTAGTATAGGGTTTTATTAGCTCCATCGAACAACCTACTAACAAATAGGCATCGACCGGTCACAATTAGTATAGGGTTTTATTAGCTCCATTGAATAACCTACTAACAAATAGGCATCTACGGGTCACAATTAGTATAGGGTTTTATTAGCTCCATCGAACAACCTACTAACAAATAGGCATCTACCAGTCACAATTCCAGACTCCGTGCTGCTAAGAATTTCTTAACAGAAAATCCCAAAACCACTTAACACGGGTATCGAACCTGAGATCTTATGCACAGCAATCGCATTCACTACTGGCCACCGAACCAATGTTATTACACTTATTTCAAAACAGCCCGCGAATGAGCGATTCAAACCCATATTCAATATTTTATCAATACAAACTGTTACGCATGATTGGAACACAAAAATGTTGTTCACAGATGTATTGTAAGATTAGCCACAGTTGATATGAAAACGCGCATTGTTTTGTAAGTATCCACTTACTTGGAGGGCGATAGTACTTCAAAACAGAACCGTCTCTCGCCGTCGTGCACCGGCTTTACGGTGCAAAGCCTTAGATCCTCCTCCATGACCGTCACATTCAGCTCTCCTGTTCGCTTCCTAAAACGATAAACAAACACATCATTTAATTTTTTAAGAACTCCTTGGAACTGTCTCTGTGACATGTTAGACTTCACAAACACTCAAACAACAAATCAAATCAAATCAAACATTACAACGGATACAAAGAAAATGCAGGCTCGGAAAAACTGTTTATGATCACGCATATTTTTGTGGCGTATAGAGATCGAACCTACCACACTCGCCGCAGTGGCTCAGCGACCACTACGCCATCCGTGCAGTCAATATCTGAGAAAAACGTCTATTTGTAACTGCAAAGACGTATTAAGGGTTACAGAGGGGTCTGGTTGCTCAGCAACGATAGCCTATATACCCTAGAACACAGATGGCGAACCAAGGGCGTAGCAGTGCTGGCATACGACAAAATATTTTGGGCCCGCCAGTAATTTACTAAGTATTACCAAGCTCGACCACTATATTAAGGAATAAAAGAATGAGACGAAAATGTGTCATAACGAACTTGTTTCTTGATGTAGGAACCCGCGCCTTAGTTGACGAATGTAGATATTATGTGAAATTTAACTGGAAAACTAAACATTTGTTTATGGTTCTTTGCTGCACATTACATAAATTTGTTTTCTCTCAAATAATGGCGTGTAAACCAATAGAGGTTCGCCATCCCTGTCCTGAAAACATCATGAGCGCTTTCAAACAGAAACCAGAGAATTCTACATAATATTGTCAAGGATGTCTCAAGTCGTCCAATCCGTATTAGGGCAGCGTGGTGGTCTACGACTCCCCTGGTCATTGGAACAGTTTAAATACCGGTTATAATATGATGCCAAATAAATACGTCGTCGGTCATCGAAACGTCACTTACGTCGGTCATCGAAACGACACGTTTGTCATAAACATCAATGACGATTGTTATATGAATATAGTTATCCGTACAGATTGTTGAGTTAGGTTGTCAGTTACTTTATGGCTCGATAAAAACAAAGAATAGAGGTGATTTTTATATATCGCTACTAGTCATTTATTATGCGTTTATATTTTCAAATATTTGTATATTGACTCAAATTACCTAAAATAAACAAAATTTAGTCTCAGGATATTGTTGATAGCAAAATCTTGAGGTCATCTAATGTTTACTTTTTAAATTTCTATAACAATAAATTTTATTGTATGGTTATAAATGTCATATCTATAGCAGCCATAATAGCATTAAACTTATTCTCGATATCAAATGTCATAAATGCTCATGATAAATAAGAGAGCTGGTTTGCCATACTCGCTAGGTAAGGGCGGTTGGCGAGGTGTCCTTTTTGTAAACGGTCAGTCATCTATTAACGTGACGATAGCAACTTTAGTCAACTTTACGGATTCATCGATCTGGTACGACACAACGCGTGACGGCTTCTACTAATATTTATACTAACGCTAACAACGTCAAATACAAAACAAGATCAAATAACTGAATCTAATCTACAAGATTAGGTCTTAATCCTATAGATAAGCAGTATAGTTAACGTCCAAGCAATTACGTAATTTCTTACGTAACAAGTCACCACAAAAAAATGGAGTACAAAACCAACACGTACCTATACACAAGGCGGTTGTCGTACAAATAGAACCAACGCCGATTCCACGTTTTGAAAGCATTCGATGTCCTCTTGAATAGGTACCCTTGCATTCTAGGCAAGTTTTTTAGACAGGGTGTGCTTAGCAGGCCGTCTTTGCAGTCTCCTTCCGCGTCGTTGGTCTTGCAACTGGGTAGTACGGTGTCCTTACTATTCACTATCGTATGACGGTTCTCCATCTCTTTATCGAGAATCTTTGTGTCGTTACGCATTGCTGCTATCTGAAAATGTGTTCATTAGTTGAGTATTTCTTGTAACATGACGTGACGACAGCTGTCGAGATATTTGTTTATTACGGTTAATCGTGCTCTCGATTTTAATAATATCTGTTCATTCTGTTGATATAATAGGTGGGAAAGTTTCAATGGATGTTTGTTAATACATATTATACATGATTTATTATGTCACATTAATGATACTCCTAAGTATAAACAAAATACTTACTATTATTATCGTACGAATCACAGAAGTTTCTATAGGTAGTTGATCAATGTTTGTATGTATATGTACTAGCGATTGTCAGAATACACGCGAGCTTTACGAATAGTGGAACAACTTACACAAAGAACCAAACTTATAACAATTCCACTTATCACATTGATTTTTATTTTTCGTTGTGTACACGTCGAGTCTGAACGACTCAAAGCTGAGTGAGCCACTAGCCAGGTGTGACTATCAATCCAATAAAAACTGGATCGCTGACAATTCGTGATTTATGATTACTGCTTTGCTCTCGTGGCTCATAGCGTGATATTATATAGCCTATAACCTGCCTCAAGAATTAAGATATCAAATGTTCCAGATATTGGCGCGGTCAAACAAAAAACAAACAAATTCGTCAGTTTTATTATATTATTGTTATATAACATGGCTAGAGCGCAGACTTTGTTTTGTGCTTTCCGGTAGGAGGATATAGAACTTGTTAATAACTTGTCTATAGTCCTAGCGATGAAATATATGCGCAACTTAATAGACATACGATTTGAATATAACCTCAATCGGTCAAGTCGTTCAGAAGTTATACGATCACGAACATCTATACCAGCATCATATGTGTATTACAGAAATAATTTTACTAGTGATATACTAGAAGTTAAAATGAAACCATTTTTACGGATTCCACCGTTATTTATATTCAAAACATATCAATCTCCTCGCGAAATAAAAATAAGCGTAAACTATAGAAATAAAATACATGCCAAGTATCTTCTTTTCTAAAATGAATGAAATGTAGGTTTGTTTTTTTAAACATAAATTACTTTTTGTAGTTTAACGTTACCTCCTCAGCTGTAGTCTTGAGAAATGGCTCCAAATCTTCTGATAAATCGGCTCCTTGATGATAGTAAGTGCAGCACGCTTGCAGATACGACAGGAACTGAAATAGAAAGCCACCTTGTAGACGAGATGTTCGAACAGTTGCATAACAACAACACGTGAACAAGTTTAGTTAATTTATTTAAAAAATATATTCATTTTAATTATAATGGAGAAAAGCTTTAGTACAATATATTAAAACCTTCGCGACTTCCACAAAATACGGCACACTCATAAGTGTACTTTTATCGCTAATAATGGCGCACTATTGTATACGGTTACTTTATGTCAGATATCAGTAACTTTTATATCAGAAAGACATCATCATCATCATCATCATCAGGCTATGATAGTCCACTGCTGGACATAGCCCTCCCCCAAAGAGCGCCATAGCGCCCTGTCTTCAGCTTGCCGCATCCAGCATCTGCCTGCAGTCTTTCGCAAATCGTCATCCCACCTGGTCGGAGGGCGTCCTACACTACGAAAGACATATTTCCATGCATTAACAACGGTAATCTTTGCAGTCCACACGAAATTTCACCGAAATCAGGCCATATTAATGCTCTAACTCGAACAGACAAAAACAATATTACATTTTAGCCATGCTAAATACACATAGCTATAATTAATTTAAAACAAAAGTGTCGTTGACATTCTTGGGTTCGTTTTGACATATTTAATTAACCACATATGCTACGCCCTCTAAAATAAATAAGGTGACATGTATTAAAACAACTTTATCACGAAAACAAAATCCATAGAAAGTCGAGTTTGGTGTCAGGCGTGACCCGTTGCTTTAGTTTTTATTTATACAGCATATTGGTGAAAGTCACGATCGAATAATATCTACCTATAATGAAATCTGCGAGGAAGCTTTCTCACCATACTATACTTGCCAAATGTTTAATATCAATGTTAAATACAGTCATATAATAAAATTGAAATGTTTATTAACGCTAGCTGTGAGCCGCAACTTCTCAAAAAGGTGCATTTTGAGAATTGAACTTCTGCGCCTAATGGTATCAATATAGAATGAAGCCTAATGTATCGGGCTTATCCTTGTTCAAACTGTCTCTACACCAAATTTTATTCAAATGTATTTAGCAGTTAAGACGTTTTTAAATAACAAAATTCTACATCCAAACATGCAAACTTTTGCATTGTCTATTAGTGGGATACCGTTTTTATTTTTAACAGACTTCAATCGTCAGTTGGATGCGAGGCAGAATCGCGTCAGTCACTTTCCTCCCGTGAATGTAACAACTTGTATACTTGGTTTGATTCCTCGCAAATAAATGCGGTTCACATAAGCACCGTTTTATTTCTGTGACCCTCGGCTGGAGAGACTAGACACACACATCTATACAAATTAAACATAGACATAACAGTTGACTGAAGAGACTAGACACGCACTTCGATACAAATTAAGTACAGGCCGCGGCTTCGCTTGCGTTAATTTAGAATTTGACACTCAATTCGTGTTGTTCTGTGCTTGTAATAATATAATTCAATCATGATTCGAAAGACAAGCGACGCCATCTATTATAATAAGAACGTTATTATTGTTTTCCTCGGTAACAGTAATTTTTTTCGGGATGAAAGGTAGCCTATGTCCGTTTCTGTACACCTGTCAAAGTATATGCAAAATTTCAGGATGATCGGTTCAGTGGTTTAGGCGTGAAAAGGTAACAAACAAACAAACCAACAAACACATTTTCGCTTTTATAATATTAGTTAGCATTTATAGTTTTGAAGACAATTTGAAATTAAATATAATGAAGGTAACAGTGGGACGGAAAGTGACGGTTAGATGGGCTGGACGCCGATGGAAAGGATAAACATCGAACACACAAATAACACCCAGACTCATAACGACTATTTGTGGAACACACAAGTTTTGACCCGGATCCAACTTAGAAGATGGTAAAAAATTTAATTAAAATTTTAGTTAAAATTTATTTAAAAGCTTATGCGCACTCATAATAAACAACAGAACAACAATAATTCTTATTATTAGGAACATATAATAGTATTGTTTAGTACCTACAATGCAATTTAGCATTTTTATTCTAAATTGCTTTAGAATTTTAATTCTAATTAGGTACTTCATTATTTACAAAATCTTATTTTCCCACAGGGAACCTTAAAATATAGGACTTATTATAATTTATAATATAAAAACGTAATTTTCTTAATTGCATACATTAAACATTAATGTTGTTTTTATTCAAATAATGATTGTGTAAATTATAATTGAAACAAGAGGCTTGTCTAAATCGTAGTAAGTGGAAATCCGTAGTCTCTGCCACTCTTAAGGAAAACAAGCGTTAAGCTCAGGCCGCCAACTAGCGAGCGAGCGAGCGAGCGAGCCGGGTGAGCATGGTTTCACCTCTTTTTATACTTCGGTTCACACCCCGAACTACAGAGATAAGCTACGTCAGCGATACAAACGATGCGAACGAAATATCCGACGATGCTATTCATTCACCTCGTTAACGTTGCTTAGTTCTGTAGTTCGCGGTGTGAGCAGAAGTATGAAAGAGGGTGAAACGATGCTCGCTCGGCTCGCCCGCTCGCTCGCCTGTCCGTCCGTAGTTTTCGGTGTGAACCTACATAGTCTAGCTCGCCAAAGCTTTGCTTAGTTTATATATATGTAGTTTCCCTCGCCTCGCTTCGCCTGCCAGCTCGCTCGCTAGCTGGCGGTGTGGCCTGCGTTTAGGACTACGTTTTCATTTATGTATTATATTTTACAAAATACTCTGTATAATAATAACATGCATTCTGTAAAACACTGACGTTTGGGTTAAACCTTTTTATTCGTTTTATTTCATTCGCAGTCGTATATTACATATATGTTTTATTAGCACAACCTCACTTGATTGTCGGCGAGACGCGCTTATTAGTAAACTTAACCTACCGTGTTAGCAACACAAGAGCGATTTAAGATAAAATATAGTATAAAAACAAAATTATATTTGCATTGTTTTCGCGGGATCAGATAATAATATAATAATAATATTCTATCACATACACACAACACCATCTAGCCCAAACTAAGCAGAGCTTGTACTATGGGTACTAGACAATGGATAAACATACATATTATATACTTTTTTTTTTTTTTGTAAATACATACTTATTATACATAGAAACACCCAGACCAAGACAAACATCCATGTTCATGCACACAAATGTTTGACTTGTGCGGGAATCGAACCCGCGACCTCATGCGTGGCAGTTGGTTACACTAACCACTACGCCATCGAGGCCGACTAAATATTAATTATTATATGCATATTAATTACTTGTTTAACGAATGTATTTTTTATGACATCTCACGCACTAGGAATAATTAATTATTATGTATTGCGAGGGACTTCACAAACTTTCAAACAACGGACACAAATACCATCCAGACTGGTAACAATCATTTGTGGATCACACAAATTTTAGTCCCGTGTAATATTGGAATCCATAACATTCGGGGCAGTGGCAGTGCTAAGCGACCACTTAAACCACTAGGCCATCCGTGCAGTCTTAATAATGACAAGTCTAGTAAGTGTATCTGCCCTACGTAAGATCGCAGCCATACTTACCTACTCGGGCTTAATAAGACTGCCAGTACTAAGGCAACGTTCCTTCCGCTGGCGGCGTCTCTATCTTTGAAGAGGGCAACGTGACGGTTTTACTGCAGGAGCTATAAGCGCCGATAGGCTGTAGTACCTTCTTACCATCAGATTTGTATGGTTGGTTGCAGTCGTCTTTGTATAAATACAAGCGATTTAAGTGCAACATCCATGCTGCTTCGTACGTTAATCCTTCGATCAACTACTGACGGTACGCACAGTGGCGTAGCGTGGGTGACAGCCGCCCGGGGCGGAAGAAAATTATGCCGCCCTCTTATTTAGGTATCTATTTCAATTTAAAAGACTATACTTAATATAAAGTACATAATTCTAAATAACTTTTCGGCAAGGACAGTCATCATTATTGTGTATTGTACATCTACCTATTCCTCTCGTTCAACATCAAGGTGGTTCAAATATTTACAAGATATTATTATTATTTATTGTGAAATTTTGCCGCACTCTAAAAGTGCCGCCTAGGGCGGGCCACCTCTGCCGCACCCACTACGCTACGCCACTGGGTACGCACTTAGATGCTTCTTGTACAATTACAATCCTAAACGATACTCAAATTGAGAAATTTATAGACAAGGGAGAGCGTGGTCCAGTTATATAGGATTCGAGATATGACAGGTTCAGCAATAATTTCGAGAAAAAAAGCGTTGGAACATAATAAGCGCCAAATATATTAAGAGTAATACAAACAAAACCTTAACTGAAAACAATGAAGCCTGTGCTATAATAATTTTGTAGTTGGTAGGTTAGCGAAGAGGTTCTAGGCTAACAATGAGGTAATGTTTCACGTAATCTGCTTTATTTCTAGCTAGATTTTGCCCGCGGCTCAGCTAGCGTTAATATAGATTTTGTCAATAAATTTCTATTCTTCGGGAACAACACGTTTCCTGGATGAAGTGTATGCAATATTTCATGATGATCGTTAAATAACTAAAGGCGTGAAAGCTTAACAAATTCACATTCGCATTTATAATATTAGTTAGGATATGGTTAACTTTAGCTATAATTAGGCCCATAGGTATATCGATAATACCAGAGGAACATATAAATAAGTACGAACACGAAATCGATGACATGCCAAAGAATATTAGTACAATAGCGGAGTACAACATAAAAAACACGTCGTAATTAATCCGCATAAAACGACCGCGTAACCCTACACAATCTAATTGCACAGTACAACGGAAACCAGTAAAAAAGATGTCACATATGAATAGCAAGCCGACTACTTAGGTAAAGCACTGTGCCAGTGCAGAGATATGATAAGCAATACATCTATATCTAAACTATATTATAGTATATACCTACTACTCGCCCCTTAACAAACTATACACCTAAACCTTCCTCATGAATCACTCTTTCTATTGGTGAAAACCGCATGAATATCCGTTCAGTAGTTTTTGGGTTTATCGCGAAAAGACAGACGCGGCGGTAGACTTTGTTTTATAATATGTAGTGAAGAGGAAACATTTCATTTTTTATTTGTTTGTAAGGATTTAACTCAAAAACTACTCAACCGAGTTTAAAAACTCTCTCCCTATTAGCAAGCTATATTATATTATCACCGAGTAACATAGGCTATATTTTATTTAAAAGAAAAATGTACTGATACTAACAAAACCTAAACTTCTTTTACGCGAGCGAAGCCGCGAGCAAAAGCTACTCCTAAAATAAATAGCTATGCCCATGAATAATGTCCTTTGCATAATATGTACTCAGGCTATTAACTTTATTCATTGATATCAAATCACATTACTTCGATGTTATTTCTTTGTCCTTACTAGCGGATAATAAACAAAATGCATAAATACATATTTGTATATATAAAGATGTGGTCATATGTATGAGTTGTATCGTATAAGAATATGCCTGATAAATATATAACGTGATAAAATACACATAGGTATTTTTTGGTAGTAATCAGGCATTGAAGTTTCCATTTCAATTTGTATAGATTCAAATTATTGATTTATCAGAGACTAGCTTTTGCGCGCGGCTCCGCCCGCGTGGTACCTACATCAATAAAACGTAACCTATGTCCTTCCCCAGGTTTTAAACTATATCTGTACCAAATTTCATCTAAATCGGTTGAGTGGTTTAGCCGTGAAAAGGTAACAGACAGACAGACAGATAGACAGACAGAGTTACTTTCGAATTTATAATATTAGTAAGGATTACTGTAAATACAGCCATGTTAGTCTAAATCCTGTTACTATCGTTATTATAATAGCATAGCCGCACACAAACAAGACCGGAAAATTCACTTTCGGTCCTCTCACGGACAGACATTAATATTTGTGACAGTTCAAAATCTCTTCAGTCAACTTGCAATTGATTCATTTTAGCGTTTCTGATTACAATTAAAATTCACGTTTGACTTTGAGTTTAGCCAAGACTATTTGTGGTAATTATCCTTTTGAGAATTGGCCTATTAGTCGAATTTTAGAATATAGTTAGCTATTATCTACTTTCTATTGCGGTGAGTATGATGGTAGTTACTTCATGATCAAAAGTAGTATTTCATCGAATAATAGTTACATAAAAAGCCGATCCTAATACAAGTGGAAATTACGAAGATTGGAAGATAAATAATTCGTTGATATTTCGACTGATCTCCGTACTGAGACACAACATGGGATGGAAGTAAAGCGAGCACATGATAATAATTGTGTGTGGGCATACGATGATTAAGAATACCTGTCACTCGATTTCCCAACGGTGCTATAAAGTCAAAAACACGTAGTAGTATTCACTCGTTTAATTACAAATGGCACGACCTAAGTGCATGATATAGGGTTGTCAACCGTTGAATGCGAAAGAATATTATATAAATCATATTCTTTCGTGATATGGTATGTAAGTGGTCCACTCGCTACTGTCACTGAACCGAATGTTGTGGGTACGGATCCCACACGGGACTAAAATTTGTGTGATCCACAAATGGTTCTTCCGCGTTTGGACATTCTATGTGTTTGTATGAATGTCAGTAAAGTCCCCCGCGATACAGGAATTATACGTAAGTAGTGCGGGCGGAGTCTATTAAAAAAATATATATTTTCATGTAATACATTGCCTGTACTATGGTGTCAAACCCTACAGGATTTGACAACATAGTGCGGACACTGTTATCGCATGTTTAGAAAGTTTTCTGCAATAGAATGAAGACTTGCCAAACATGCAAAAACGGACAAAGTACACCAAAAACTTTATACACAGAAAAATAAATTATAGACCACGTAAATCATTATCCCATGTGCGATTTACAGCAAGCAGGCAGTGTAGTGTAGTGGCTGGATCGTTTGCCTTCTGCGCCATTCGTGCAGTCAAGAAAAAATACTATTTATCCCGGAAAGAGTAGGCGTAGATGCCTACATTCGCCAGCTACATATGTTTTAGGAGTCACGTAAAAGTGGAATAGTATAGACTTTTTGCATAGTACCAACTTCTATTATATTAGGTATATAATTCTAGACAGCTGTCTAGAATTATATACCTAATATAATAGAAATTGGTATTGGAAACAGTGTAGTGAATTTTCCGTAGTGTAGACAATTCTATAGCTATAGAATTGTCTACACTATGGAAAATTCACTACACTGTCCAATAGAGGCGTTGCTAATCAAAATTTTCATATCATTTGATTGTACTGATGACGTAGTGATTTAAGAGCTCGCCTAGCCTCTGCTACTGCACCGAGTGTTGTGGGTTCAATCCCCAAAGACAAAACTTTGTGTTGTGATCCACTAATATGTGTCCGTTGTTTTAAATATTTGAGAGGTTCACTGCGACAAATATCACAGCGTGATTAATATATTTTTTTAAATATATCCATGAATTGCCTTTATTTCCAATTCTGTGCTGTTTTAATTTATTCTTGAATGTTATAAATATTTGGATCTATTTTATGAAAATGAACCTAAAAGGCATTTCTTATTTCAATTATAGGAAAAGTGCGGCGTTAGGATCAAGCAATAGAATTAGAATTCTTAGCAACTGTACAAAATAAATTATAGAGCCACCATTACGCATAGAAACTATTTTCGAGGCACGTACTCTTGAATTAGGAACGAAACTTAGTAGTGAGGCTGACGTCAAATAATGCACCTACCGCTAACCAGTAGCCGGCAACAACTGAATCACACGTAGTGATGCAACTCGATTCCAAATTTACTCGAGTGACTCGAGTAGCTAAGGTAAAAAAGAATTCGTGTCAAAAAAATATCGACTTGAATTCACTCGGACTCGCTCAAGTCACTCAGTCAGACAAACATAAACCAATCGGTTTAAACGTGTACGCGTGCGTTGAGGAAAGTTGCGGAACAAATAAGAACGACAGTGTTATCTGTGTATCATATCTAAAGTTTGGCATCAGAAAATAAGAAGGTGACTCGAATTTATCAAGTGTTCGAGTGGTATGAGAACTACCCGAGTGACTCGGCACTCGAATGATATTCGAATGAAACCGTAAAGTAGATCGAGTAACTCGAGTAGTAAAATTGTACTCGAGTCGCATCACTAATCAGTACTTAATCAGAATCACACACAACAGAGTCATAAAACTATTACTCATACACACTCATTTTAGAAGATGGAAACCGTAATGGGTACATGTGAAATCTATTACTTCGAAGACATATTTTCTCAGTCAACTTATGAATAAAAGGGACACATGTGTTTTCAACACGTGTTGCTTTCGTAAGTGGGATGAGTATCATAATGGCAATAAGTAAAATCTATATTCTAATTATTGAAGAAAATACTTTGTACTCCTTTTTACATACATAGATACATATGTAGATTTCCGCCTATTTCCCAGAGGGGTAGGCAGAGACTACGGATTTCCATTTGCTACGATCCTGACACACTTCTGGCTTCATTCACTTTTATCACATTCCTCATACACGCCCGTCGGTTCAAGATGCTCTTAACCTGGCCTTTGTCCAGAACGCCTCTGATCTGATCGAGAAAAGTTCGCCTAGATGTTCTTACTCTTTTTTAAGTATTTTGAACGCGCGGAGGTATGTGGCATAGTTATAGATAATGCGAATGTAAGTTAGTTCGTTTGTTTGTTGCGCTTTCACGTCTTTACTACTCGACCGGTCATACTGAAATTTTACATATACACGTCAGGAGTATAGAAACATGACCATAGGGTGCCTTTCATCCAGAAGAAATACTGTTCCCTAGCGAGCGAAGCCGCAGACGAAAGATAGTATTTAATAATAAAAATATAATAACATCATGTTACTTAATCTATACTAATATTATAAAGCTGAAGAGTTTGTTTGTTTGTTTGTTTGCTTGAACGCGCTAATCTCAGGAACTACTGGTCCGATTAGAAAAATTCTTTCAGTGTTAGATAGCCCATTTATCGAGGAAGGCTATATATCATCACGCTAAGATCAATAGGAGCTGAGCACCAATGAAGAATGTTTCAAAATCGGAGGGTATTTTTTCCTTTTGAGAGCGGAAGCTGCGTGCGCTGCGTAAACAGTTAAAGTTTCGCAAAAATCATGTATGACAGAATTGTTCCCCTTTAAAAGTTCTAAAAAAAGTCCGCGACAGCATATGTCTATCTTTTAAGGTTGGCTCACTATAACGTTTTTTATGCTAACCAAATTTGTTCTAAAATAATGCATTATTTGCGAAGGTATTATTATAAACATGATATTAATCCTTATCCAAATAAATACGTTATTCATCACAAGTATTTAATTTAAAACAAAATTGCCCTTTACATCATTCGATTTCAATGAATATCTTAGGAGATATCGCAGTTTTAAAATAACATTGCAGCAAAATAATTACCCATTACAGACATAGTACAAACGATGTTTCTCCTAGTTTATTCTGCGTGATAACTAGTGGTTCGATATGAAAAATTTTTTTAGTGTTGGATAGCCTATTTATCGAGGAAGGCTATAGGCTATATAACATCACGCTACGACCTGCGGGAGCGGCGCAGTAACGATAAACGCGGGTGAAACCGCGGGAACATCTAGTGTTTTATAAATTAGAATTATCAGTTTCGCAGCAGGAAAATCACATAAAAAAGCCATATATAATTATTGATTTCCCGATAGCAATGCCGGTTTTATGAGGCACACATCATAAATCTATGTATGATTTGATAACTATAGAATAGTCCGCCAGTTTTTACAATTTACATACTATGTAATTACTTAATAGAGGAAGCAAGGAGGGTGTGGTCCCACAAAAGACTTACAGGTGCTATGCACATAATAAATTGTCAAACATCAGCTTTTAAAATGGAAATACCTAAAAATGTTTACAACCCGTAGTATGTTTAATTTATTCTTTCATAGGCATCGATCATGTTCATGGTAAAGTTATTTTTCTTTGACATTGTACAACAACGATATGTAGGTATATTCTCATACGTATATTCCATCAATAGATGTGCCTGCAGTTTCACTCGCGTTTATGGTTACTGCGCGGCCCTCGTGGGTCGTAGCGTGATGTTATATAGCCTATAGCCTTCCTCAATAAATAGGCTATCTAACACTAAAATAATCTTTCAATTCGAACCAACAGTTCCTGAGATTAGCGCGTTCAAACAAACAAACAAACATGAGACTGCTGTACATGAGGTCTCGGGTTCGAATCCCGGGTCGATCCAAGAAAAGTTATTATGTTTTTTGGTTAAGAAATCTCAATAGCAGTCCGGAGTTAGGAAGATGGCGGTGTTAGAGGCCTCCGTGCCTCGTAAAGCACGTAAAGCCGTTGGACCTGCGCCTGATCTTTCTGGTCGTGTCGTATTACCGTCCCATCGAATCATGACAGTTAGGGAACAGAGAGTGCACTTGTGTTTGCGCACACACTTGTGCACTATAATATTTCCTGCGCAGATAGCCAGTCTCCGTTAAGACTAGTCAGGACTTCGGTCACGGCGCCGGCGCCGTAACCGAAATTCATCCTGGAGGACATTATACGCTACCTGGAGGATCAATCGTTGATCAATGATCGCCAATACGGCTTTCGGTCTAAACGACCAACGGGTGATCTTCTAGCGTTCGTCACGCACCTCTGGGGTGAGGCTATGGACAAGCACGGCGAGTCTTTGGCTATCAGCCTTGACATAGCCAAAGCTTTCGACAGAGTCTGGCACCGGTCTCTTCTTTCCAAGCTTCCGGCCTATGGCTTGCCCCCTCAACTGTGCACCTGGATTGTAAGTTTCCTGCAGAAGCGTCGTATTCGGGTCCTTTGCGACCGTCGCGCTTCCAAATTTATGCAGGTCAATGCAGGAGTGCCTCAGGGGTCTGTCTTATCCCTTACGCTCTTTCTTCTGCATATCAATGATATGTTGAATCTCGGCAACATACATTGTTATGCGGACAACAGTACCGTGCATGGGCGATATCTCGGACATCCTGGGGCCAAACAGGCTGAGGTTGAGGGGAAAAGGCAGAATCTTGTCGTTGAACTTAACCAGACCTTGGACCGCATCTATGAATGGGGTGCCAAGAACTTGGTGGAGTTCAACGCCAAGAAGACCCAGGCATGCGCGTTCTCAACAAAAAAGTCTCCGTTCCTTCCCCTCCCTTCTCTGAAGAACACTCCACTGGTAATACGTGACAGCCTCTCCATCTTAGGTATGGATCTTTGCCGCTCCCTTAATCCCAAAACCTACATCGAGAGCGTCATTAAGCAAGCTTCGCAAAAACTCGGAGTTCTGAACAGGGTGAGGCGGTTCTTCGCACCTGGGCAACTGTGCCTATTGTATAAGGCACAAGTGCGCCCTTGCGTGGAGTACTGTTCTCATCTTTGGGATGGCTCCGCGCAGTACTTGCTGGACGCTCTCGACCGGTTACAGCGGCGGGCTGTCCGTATTATCGGAGATCCAGAGGTCACGAGTTCACTGGAACCTCTGCAACTCCGTAGGGACATTGCCTCATTGGCATGTTTCTACAGAATATACCATGGGGAGTGCTCTGAAGAGTTATTCCACCTTATCCCGCCCTCCCCTTTCCTATCCAGAACAACACGTGCTGGGCTCAGATGCCATCCTTACACGGTAGAGTCGATTAGAGCGCGTACCAAAAAGTTTGGGTCCTCATACCTCTGCCGAACGACCAAGGCATGGAATTCTCTGCCAAGGCACGTGTTTCCTTCTTCCTTCAATCCTGGGTCCTTTAAGCGGGGCGTGAAAAAGCACCTTCTCAGGCCGTCAAAGTAGAGACCTCAACATCGCCTCGGCTACTATGAGGGCGGTGTGGAGGCCACTGCTCTTAGACCACACGACTGCTTACCATCAGGTGGAGTGTGGTCATTTTGACGAGCATGATAAAAAAAAAAAAAAAAAAATACCTAGTAGGTACTCTCAACTTAACTATATTCAAATATCATTTGAATTAAATTATGCGCATTGAGTTGATATAATCATATCTCCTAATATGATATTTTACAGAAGTGGCCATCCACTTCTCTAAAACAGTACTTACTCTAAAAATATCTTCCGTGTACACATTCAACTAGGGTAAAAGTTCTACGACTCAAATACAAAACACGCCCGAAATTACTGTTTAGTTAGGTGGGTAAGCAAGCTGTTATCAAATCACGATATGATAGTTAATTTACTTCACGAACCGTATCGCTATGATTATGACTCAGCCAGAGCCAATCATACTCAATTTACTTAGAACTGTGTGAGTCAAATACCTAAACGGGCAATTGTATAGATAGATAGATAAGTATTCCGGTATTTTCATTTTACACACCTAACACTAAAACACCATAAATATATGTTAAGTATCTCAAAACAAAATCCTGGGCACAGATCTATACTAATATTATAAAGCTGAAGAGTTTCGTTTGTTTATTTGAAGGCGCTAATCTCAGGAACTACTAGTTAGAATTGAAAAAATATTTTAGTATTGGATAGCCTATTTATCAAAGAAGGCGTTAAACGTCACTCTACGACCCATGGGGTAGGCGCAGTAACCATAAACCGCGGGCACAGCTAGTTAGTTAATAACTACGTAATTAGGGATAAAACCTGCATCGCTTAGCGCATTTGTATCGGTTAAGCTATCACTCAAAACACTGCCGTCCGTGCAGGCTAGGACAGTTCTATTTTTACTTGATAGGATCTAATTCAACTTACTGCGCAGTTGTATCGTAATCGGATTGCGTCGAAGGATTTATAGTACTTATCTATAGTCCTTACGTTGAATACTTATATTACGTATATACGTTTATACATTTTGTTAGTAGGTTTATAACTTATAACCGAACACATCACTAATGAAAGTTAATATACTTCTTGGACTACCACTTCTTTAGAAGCTACCATCAAATTTTATTAAATGCTCGAGTACGAGAAATGTAATAGAAATGGTTGCAGCACCTTGCAGATATGATTTGTAAACAAAATTTTATTGTAAACTTGGCGATTAAAAAGAGTGGCCATGAGTTTCTTGCACATTCTTCTCATGAGCCCTACACCCTTGCTTTGCTGAACGTGGCAGTAAACATAAATTCACAAAAAAAAATGAGTGTAACTTTGACATTCATTAGTGTTACCTTGTAACCTAACTTGAATAAGTTTATTTTTGATTTTTGATTTTGATTTTGGACAGATTTTAAATTAAATATGTGTATGTGTCAATTCACAGATTTATACTTCTTGGCACTGCCTCTAAAAAAATGCATGTATGAGGTCTATTTTCAAACCTAGCCTAACCAAATCAATCTCAGCAAAAAATTAACCTTGTCAACGCTCTAAAAGAAACTGGCATTTACAACAATAATAATAAAACAAAAACAACAAAGAAATCAAACTTTTGACTACGTATTAATTCCTATGATATTTGGAGCTTTTTCATTGGCTAGGACCCATTGAGCTTGACACATAATGAATATTTCAATTATTTATTCTACTCTACACAAATACAACACGGATGATACAATTAAAAACAAAAGCAAATATCAGATTAGATACCTTATCGAATAACACAAAATAAAAAATATATAATTACCAAATGAAGGTGTCAAAATCACTTGACAGGAAAATCCGCGCCCAATTTGTCACAGATTACAAACACTGTTACTTCTGTCAGCAAAAAACACATCGATACCTTTTGCAACACGATACATAACTGTCGTCTGAAGACGATGCAGACGGATTAGTGTACTCGACGACTGTCCAACACTCAAACTTGCGAATATCGATGCAATAGAATCGTTAAAATCGATAACGTTGCTAATAGACACTAATGTATGGAATTCTCGATAGCATATCATAAAAGATATGCAAGTAAGTGTGAATCGATAAATATGATACGCTAATTTATAGGTCAGAAATTTGACGACCTAATATATTTATAAACGCTCGCTGTTAGGGTGATGATTGTCTTTAAATGTATATTTTAAGACTGTACGAGGGATAGTTTCTACCTATAACGCGGGGTGCCTTAAAACATTTCAACAACGGACATTTGCGATTTACACAAATTTTTGTACCGGAATTAAACCAATAACACTTTGGTGCAGAATAGTGTCCAGTTTACTACTTAAACCATTGATAGGCTAAAGACTACCACGATCGTCACATTGTTGTTAACATACACTGCGCGTCTTTAGTAATAGGTATTAAGGAGAACTTTCTAAAATGCTTGTTTTACCTATACAGCAGATATAAAGCGAGTAATTATGAACTATTTTCAATCGCACATTGACGTAGGTACGTTCAAAAAATCCGATTTGTTAGCGTGACGGTGATTCACGGCAATCCAAGGCACAACTGTCTAAATTATTCCTGTTTTACGAGTACCTAAGTATTTTATTATTATTTCGTAAACAAGTATTCGAGTTGAATATAATATACTGATCTAGATACCACATACGCATTATTTACAATGTTGACTGTTAGTATTACCTGACACGAACTACGGGAACAACTCAACATTAAAAAAACAACAATGCAAAAGGTTGTATAACTACGTACTTAATATAAAACTCGATGTCGCAATTTCGTTTTCTAAACGCAACCTTAAGCGGTATCGTCACGTTATGTGATGTAAAGTTGTAAACAAAACGCATGACTCATCTTTGTTGTTTTTTTTTAATTATTATGCGCGATGAATAAGCCATAGACCGACTGATAGGCTCCCAGTTCCCACCAACGGTGATCACAGGTGATTATAGCAACTCGCAACGCAAATATAGTAGTACAGTAGTACATGAAGCAGTTACCTTGAGATCGTAATTAGATGAAGAATATGAATGTATGTCGGTTGATCTTATATCGCGGCTTTGTTATAGCATAATACAATTTACTTTACTACTTTATCCCTCACTGATTCAATTGAATATTGGTTCACTGTCACCTTGATACATTGGTTTAGCTGTAATTCGTTCGACACCCGACTCAGGCAAATACCTATACCTATTAGGTATTTATGTCAGAAAAACTTAATAGCAGCACGAAGTCTCTAATAATTATTATCTATACAAATAAATAAAATTGAAGTGTCTGTTTGTAATGTCAAAATAACAGCTTTTCTAATGCATATGAAAGTATATAAGGTACCTATACGAAAACATATTTTTTAAATTTTTGTCTGTCTGTCTGTCTGTCTGTTTGTTCCGGGTAATCTCCGAAACGGCTGAACCGATTTTGACGGGATTTTCACTGGCAGATAGCTGATGTTATAAGGAGTAACATAGGCTACTTTGATTTTAGAAAAAAAAATAGGGTTCCGCGGAGACAAAAACTTTTTAGTTCAAATCTACGCGAACGAAGTCGCAGGTAACAGCTAGTGCCTAATAAGATCGCCCCAAACAGGTAAATGGCACACAAACGTATATGGCAAACTGTAGTTCTAAATTTCTAATACACTTCTGTTCAATACTTTGATGATATACAGGTGCATGATAATATAATAATATTAACATTGACATGTTATCGTCGTACAAAAACATAATGTAGCAAATCATATTAATTTACTACCGGTAGCTATCGGTCAAACGTGTTGGAAAACCTGTATGTTGATGTTATTACTCCGATACGAAGTAAAATGAGGTATCTGGGACAGGTCGGGGGTAGCCGGTCGACACAAATACTTATTTATTAGCAGAAATACGAAAATAAGAAAGCTAATATAATAACAATTCATACTTACGGAGCGGGAGGCTTTACGAATACGTTAAATATGCATATTATACTTATTCATATTTTATGTCAAGAATACGCATAAATGTATGCAATCCTGCCGACATCTCACTTTTACCGTTGCGACAATAATGTCGTCGCAGATTTGAATTTTAAAATAACAAGAAACCGCGAAAGGATGTGTACCGTTTATTGGTGTAGTCTGAGAGACTATCTTTTCGAAAATTGAGGAAGTCACTTCATATGTATTTAACTAAAATGATTTTTACAATGTAGTGTCCGTCAGGTTATAAGGTTAAAGCCGGGAACTCACAATCGACAGTTGCTCAAGCAAATAATTCAATGGACGGAACAAGCAGTCTCTCTTGGGCAACGGTTCCAAATAGTTGTTCGCTGATGCAGTACATAAGACTGAAGTCTAAGTCGTGTGTTCTTTCATTCTAAGGACGGCGCATCGGCTCGCTCGGCCGTGAAGTTGTTAATATAGCAGAATTGGGCATTGGGGGCAAACGCTATGAATAGACGCGCGCGAAACTCGCTACTTACGGTTATTAACCCATTGTCCTCTAGTGGAACGCGATTATTGTCTTCCTATTATTGTTCCACGCTTACCAGCTAGCCGACAAACTAGCTGTGATTGTTTCCAAATGCAAATATAAAACATTACATCTATGTTTTTTAACCTTAATTACTGTACTTTAGTCGTTTTAAATATAATTTCTTAAAAGCTACTGTAGCGCTAGAGGCATCCGATTATACTATGTGTACAGTTGACTGAATAGCACCCAGACTCTACGGTACCCAGAGTAGTATTGGGTCAAGTGTAACAAGTGTAAACTGCAAGGTCCAGCCTGCAACAGTGAATACGCTACGCTACGTCTACTCTGACCATTGCGTTACGGAGGCCTGTATTAATAACATTTATCTATGAATTATTATACATTACGGGCGGTAAGTTTACTAAATATTGAAATTAATTTATGAAAATGTAAGTATTGTCACGTATTTATAAATACAAACAGCCGACAGATAAGGCGACATTGTTATGTCGTTATAACCTTGTTAGGTTATTACACTTTAACCCAAAAAGGATTTTAATTTAATCATAGCAAAACTAGACCAATTCGAAATTGCGACGTCCGACTCACACTAGGTCATCAGGACAACTAAGCCCCGAGGAGCAGGAGTCGTCCAACGACCCAGTGTACACGCCCAGTGGTCTGACGACTAAGTTTGCATTCGAAGTCGACCAAGTTCAAGGCAAGCCGAAGGCGGCACTCGCCTCTATTTAAACGACACTTCGAGTGAGCCGCCTTCTGTACGCCGAAGTCGACAGTCGACCATGTGTAAATGAGCCATCACTGTGAGCAGAGTGAATAAAGCAAGATTAGTACATCCGGATCGTAGCAAGTGGAAATTAGTATGCCCATGATGCCGCGTGCTTCCGATTATGTGAGAACTTATTTACCACGAAAAAATTTAATTGGTATCAATTACGATCAATTAAATAGATACAACTTTGGATGGTGGTTAGTTAAGTTTGCTGATGTGCTCGTAATAACAATTAAGTATCGGTGATATTGTCTTACGTTTACGCTAATGTTATTAATTGAAATTAAACAACTTTATACATTAAGTATCGGCTCATATTATATTGAAAAGAGAAAAGTAGACTGTTCTATATTGTTATATAATTATTATATTATGTTGTTGTGTTAATTGATGACCGAAAACAGCGACCGTAAATTTATTGTTGCTTGTTTTAATTTCTGAGATCTGAACCTGGCATTTTTGAAAACTTCCTATAATATAACATTTTGATCAGATCAAAAATAATTCCTTTATGTAAATTATTCGAATCCTGCATAGCTAAAATGTAATCTATATTAAGTTTTAACATTTTCATAATTTTGTTAGAGCAAAGGTCACACACTTAATCAGTAATTTATATTGTATATCTACAAAACAATAAATCATTTTAAATCTCTCCTCAATGTTAACACAAAGACGTATTCGTATAATTACATACACTATAATAACAAACAAAACGCAAGCTAACAAAATAATTTTAAAATAATTATTATATTTGCCAAAATGTTGTCGTTTTCGCTTCTTTGTCACTATAATGCTTTAATTATTAAGGACTTCTTTGAAGAAAATAATTATGAGCCTTGCGCGTTAGATCCAAATGATTTTAAAAGTTAAAGTATATCTATGGAAAGAGCACGCGTTCCCGGCAATAGATTCGCTTCAGATTACCATGGATCGCAAAACAGCTGTCGAAATATTGTGGTTATTGCTAATACGTCTGCCTAACTCCTTAGGGATACACGACGTGATGCTATGTAATTTACAACACGCGACCAGTGCATTCACTGGTCGATAGTTGGCACTGCGCGTAGAAAAAATTGTCTATCGTTCATTCTAATATAAAAGTAAGGAAACCAGCTCTTGAACTTATTATTGCTTTTTATTTGGTAACACACCCAGCAACCATGACGTTCTTATCTGACTAGATAGCAATTCGACGTTATCAAGCTCAAACGAAGTATTATGAGTTTCTTTTACTATTCGCTTACCTCCAAAATTGACACTGTTTATATACCACTTTGTCTCCTTGGAAGTATTACAAAAAAGAAAACATGCAAGACCGTTGTGGTCTAAAGCATTTACGGGTTTTGTTCAAAGAACAGCAACATTATTGACATATCCTAAATGAAGTCAACGTATCAAAAAAGGTTTGCTTAAATGGTAGCAAGCGAAAATCTTTAGATGCCACTTAATCTGCCAAGTGACGAATATATAGGTATGTATAACTTACTGTTGCTATTATTTCGTGGCGTTTCCTGGCCTGCAGCATCGTGATCTTCTGCACGTGATCTAGAGCGGTGTGACGGAAGCATGATCGCGTCGCCAGCAAGAGATTCACCACCTCCTCCACTTCAGTCAGTTTATGGCGCGATACCTTCACAAATCGTAAGAAATAAGTAAAGGAACTGGCGGCAGCTAAAGTAAGGCATCGGACTTGCGATAAAGAGATACAATATCAACGTTACGACTTAATAAAACTTTTTTACTTAGCTGATAGGGTTAATACTAGTTAACCTTAATCTAAAATTATATATTACTGGGTACGTGAAGAAAAATTTTGCACCCTTTTTTAGCATATTGTGCGCACGGTGGAGTATGACATTTGGCATTGTTATAATTTATATGGAGAAGAGAAGAAAGGTTTTCATTAATTGAAAACATGGGCATTAAATAAATGTCACTTAATAAAATATTTTTTGCTAGGTACACGTTACCATGGCGAGAATGCAGATCAATTCCTTGTGAGTTACAATTTATATACATATACAAAGAGGTTTTTATAGAGGCTAGTGTTTGTATTTACCAAATTCCACCGACGTAACCTTTAAAGGCTCAAAGTATAGAGAGACGCTTCGGGCTGTTTCTTGCAATCGTTCATTTTTATAGTTATCATCATTACCCCGATTTACTGACGTCGCAAAACCGCGCTTACGCAAAGGATGCTATGTAAATACTGCCTTGACCTTTTAAGGCTTCGTAAGAGACAAACTCCTTAGACAGTATTTACCTATAAAGATCGATTTTAAAACTATGACGTCTTAACGTGACGTCAGAATCTTCTGGAAGGTTATCCTAACTAATGTTATGAATACGAACGTGAATTTGTTTGTTTGCTTTCACGCCCTACTCCACTGGTCATTACGCAGTTTTGCACACACGTTGCCAGGGGTACAGATACAGACAAAGACATAGGGTACCTTTCATCAAGAAAAAAGCACTGCTCCTGAGGGATAGAAATTTATTGACAAAATCTAACGCGAGCGAAGCCGCGGCTAAAATCTAGTAATGTTATAAAACAATTTCATAAGGAATTTTATATTTTTTACTAGCTGACCCGCACAACTTCGTCTGCTTCACATAAGAGAATTTTCTCCGTTTTTGCTACATTTTCATTTATGCTCTGCTCCTATTAGTCGGAGCATTATGTTATATAGCCTTTCTCAATAAATGGGCTATCCAACGCAAGGAATTTTTCAATTTGAACCAGTAGTTTCTGGGATTAGCGCGTTCAACCAAACAAACAAATTCTTTATAATATTAGTATAGAATAGCTTTTTGATATGTCCCACTGCTGGGTAAAAAACTCCCCCTTGGATTTCTGGACATTAAATTATATTAACGACGCGATTTAATACTGAAATACATGTATCATTTATAAATACGTACGAACTTTCAAATGAACCTATGTTTTTTATTTGGTAACTATTAAATAAATCAAACACATAACTAACTTATATACATCATGCCTACAAATTATATGTTCATTACTGAAAACTACAAAGAGTCAAAATCAGTTAACATTTTTAGTATATGTAGGTACTAAAAA
Organism: Catocala sponsa; assembly: GCA_963564715.1. NCBI lineage: Eukaryota > Metazoa > Arthropoda > Insecta > Lepidoptera > Erebidae > Catocala > Catocala sponsa. The sequence goes on along the minus strand of OY751336.1, from coordinate 11,409,944 downwards.
CGTTGAAACTGGTACTAACCAATGCAGTTACAACTGCAGCAATTTCTAGAGCTCCGTACTAAAACGTTAAACTCGGTTTTATAGTCGCCTTGTACTACGTTGTGAGAAGGCGAACATTGCTATCGCATATTTATCCTAATCGCAACCATTGCCGTAGGTATCTATTTATTTTCGAGAAGGAGCACTAGCCCCTAAACAGCGATGGCCTAAATACTGCTTGCTGCTTACAATTTTAAGTTATTTAATTATTTATCATCACAGGACTAGCCTAATACAATAGTGTAGCTATCATATACCTATATAAGTACGTACACATCCCACTGTAGTACATGTACATCAGGTGATGGGACCCAGACAATACTGGTACACACGGACCACAAAGCCATAAACGCAAAAGACTGCAGCTAAAATTCAGATCAACTATCGTTGCACAATTCATTTATGAATATGGACGATAATGCTTAAAACATTTCGAGGAAATCAAAGTATTTTTCCTCATACAATACATATAGGTCCTAAGAATCGCATTATAATACAGAAATAAGTAATAAAACGCAATTCAAATAACTCACCTGTGAATTTCTAATTAAAGAAGTGTCCAGTTCATTTGAGATTTTATCAAAGTGATTCTTACTTTCTTTGACACCTTTGATATCACTGGAACAAAACAAATTGTTTTAAATGATAAACAAGAGAAGAGGAAGTGGGGTGCCTGCACTACTATCGATCAATTGCATGAGTCAGTTAGCGCTTTTATTTATTTCATTGTATATATGTACATAACGAAACTTTGGTAGATCGAACTGATCGCAAAATTACTATCTACTTAAAAAAATATTATTGGTAGCCTTGATTATCCTTTCCCACATCGCCGAGTTATGCTCTAGTTTAGACCAGCTCTTTCCGTAGCTGTCTCATATCACCTATTATCATTTCCTCCATCATATTCCCGCTTAGTACCTTCTGGGATCCTGTTTGTGGTGATCCAGCCCTAAGCTTCCTTGGCATGCAAGAAACATGACCGGCTTAACTTGATTAAAATTTGGGGTCTGTTGGATAACATCCGCTATCTGTGTTTCTCCACTAGTATTTGTTTACGATCTAGTCGTTAGATTTATACAATCGTCGACGATTCGAACCGCAGACCAAAATAAACTAATATGATAATTATTAGACTAAATGAGTCAATATAACCATATATCTACAATGCAAAATGCATTTGAGTGTGGGCGCCAGCGCGGCGTCCAAATGAAGCCTTAGTAATTAAGACATTTATGATGGTATAGTATAGGTGATCAAGAACAATGTTAACAATTACATATTTTGTCAAAACATCTAAATATATAAAAAACTTATATTGTAGATAAATAATATATTTAAGGCTAATAAAAAATTGTCTGTATAATTTTTATTTTTATATAATAATAATGTTCTCCAGACCGAATTTCGGTTACTGCGGCCAATCTTAGCGGAGCCTGGCCATCTGCACAGGAGATATTATAGTACACAAGAATGTGCAAGTGCAATAACAAGTGCACTCTCTGGTCCCTAAACCTCATGATCCGATGGGACGGATAATCCGAGACGACCGCCAACTTCCTAACTCCGGGCTCATATTGAGATTTCATAACAGAAAAACCCAATAACTTTTTGTTGGCCCGACCCGGGATTCGAACCCGAGACCTCATGCACGGCAGTCGCATCCACTACCACTGCGCCATGGAGGCAGTTGAAACATAATAATACCTAAATTAAGCCTCAAAATAGATAAATGTGCATCATCAAGTTAATAGCCCAACACACCTACCAATGTAAATCAATGAACTTTAAGATAAATATTATTTCCTCCACAGTAAGCTGCTAAAACTAAAATAACACTTTATTTTCGTGAGATGCAGTTACACCAACAAATTAAATCTTAAATGGAGCCTTAACAGAAAATCGAAGTTAACAAAAGTGTACTCTGGGTTATACAAGAGACTAGAGAGGTAGGGCAAGACAGAAACCCGGCTTAAACCAGTGATTTAGACTAAAATGGGGCAGCCTGTCTTAAAAAGTAAATGCTGTAACTTTGCGTTTTGTTCCTATGGTGAATAGGGCTTTCAGATTATCTTTTCCTGTAACTTTTGACCACATACAACTCTAATTAAAACTCATAAGTGGCTAAATTTGAACTTCTTAGGCCTTTTTATTCTGACATTAAAAGTTGAGAATGAACAGATAAACATACATATTCACAATTTTTATGTATGAATAATATTTTCGAAGTCAAGTCCTGAACATAAGTTATAATATGCTTTTCTCTAAAGCAATAATATTAGTAGAGTAAAATCTAAAGCTGTACACATATCTTACCTCTTACCCTAAAAGGGATTGAAACAGAGGCAGAGACTTGTGGGTATTTTACACCTTTGCTTCATTTTATTCATATACTGTGGCAGAATGTTGTGTAATAATTTATTTATGCTGAATTAGTATGTGGAAGTTTCAGCTGTATTACATTGAGCTTAGTAATAGCAGTCAAGAATTACTTTTTTATGTCTCATGTTTGTTGTTTATAAGGTTTCTCAGAGTACTTTTTATATTATACTTGGTATAAGCTTCATAAAAACTAGTTTGGCTATACAGCTTCATAAATCCTATCCATAATTCCTATTTATAGAAAATCTTATAAAATTACAAATGTGAATGTTTAGAGTTTACCACTGGGAGCCGAAATTCATTTGACAGTTTAACACAAAATCGAAAATGTTATTGGTTATTCTTTAGTTGATTGACTAAATAATTGACCAAAAGAGATTTGGTTGAACAAACCATTGATATAACATTTGATCAAGTGAACGTTTGGTTGAAAACTACTTTGCTATCATTTGTCAAATAGACCCAAGACCGAAAAACAATGGTTGGATCAAAAATATTGTATTATACTATGAATATACACGCATTAAATAATACATTATGGGTTCTATATTTTCTAAATTCATGTATGAATAATATAGATTGAGTGAAAACAGCGTTTTCTATGAATAGTGAGTAGGTAAATAATAATAGTACTATTAAAATATTCAAATGAATTTTGACCCAGTGGCAAACTCGAATGTTTATCTCGCCTAAACCAATAAACAGAATTAATTATATAAATCACTGTTTCCCAAGATACAGGCAATTTGCCTAGTTTGGGTTTCAGTTTCAGTACCTATCCTATAAAAAACTTGTAAACGAATTGTATTTACCTTAAGACCATTGTATGTAATTCTTGTGTCCAATAAACAATTTTATTTTATTTATTTATTATAATTATATAATTAATAAACTACAGTATGGATGTAATAAATAATAATATCACAACCACTCTTTCTATGTTTTAAATGGTTGTCTAAACTAAGTTATAAAAAATACTTACACTTTAATAAAAGCAGTGAGATTCTTAAGCACAGTCCTTGAGACTTGGTCAAGCAGGATGGAATGGAACTTATTCATCTCCTGTAGACTATGAATCATTCTGTTTAGGGTAGCCATAACTGCCGGATCCTCAGAGAAACTGCCCGACAGATCCCATAGTGCATTTGTGAATGTCCTGAAAATATTAAAGTGTCAGTCCTGTTACATAAACTGTGCAGATGTTGATGAACTGTGCAGATGTGGCAACTATGGATAGCTTGACATATAGCCTGCCTTTGTCAATTATGAAGCAAGGATATGAATGAGCTGGTTTATCAGAAAAAGTACACTCTTACAAAAAACTGGCATAAGCATGTTTGCCACTTTGGTTGAATAAAAAAACTCTTGCCTATCTGTAGATGTAACTTCTTATAGGTACTTAGAAAAAACAATAACCATAGACATGACACTGGTGAGACAGCCACCTAAACCACTGTATCATTTGTGTGGTCAAAGGTAACAAGTATTAGATATTTTTCAAAAAAATAATTAACTAATTTATAAATCTTTTCCACCACAGTAACTAGTTGCCAAAAACAAAATTAAATAATCTTAGCATCACCAAAATATCTGATAATGTTTTGCTATTAATAAAAACTTGTAAGTTAACATAGCTATAGTGACCTTGTACATTTTTCTTTGTTTTGTATGCAACCACATAATAGTCTGTTATTTAAAAGTATAATATAGTGAACCGTGAACTCTAGAATGAAATACATAATGTGTAGTACAAACAATGATAGTTTAGTAAAGATAATGGCACAAAAATACAGTTATCAATAATCTACTAATAGCCATGTGACAAAAGACACTATCACACAAAAAATTAAAATGTATTTTAGTTAGCCTTATATCAATTGTGCTGAATTGATAAATCACTGATACATTATCAAAACAAGGATATAAAATCTTTTAAAAATTATGTAGGGCAACTTGGTTCAACACACTAAGAAATGTTAAAAAGTCAAATGTTGAAAATATTGATTCGTGAGTACGGAAGAGTATGTCATGGGAAATAAATACAAGCAGAAACGAAAGGAGCACAATACTTACCCTCTGTGACTCATGTATGTTTTACCAGAGTCTATCATAACAGAGCATGCTTTGAGAACTTTGTCAAGTTTTTGTTCCAATCCATCTATACTAGCTTCTTCAGTTTCCAGCTGCTCCCTACAATAATAACAAACAGGACGACTTATACAACAATTAACACACACAACACGTACGAAATTTCACTTTCTATGAACAACTTTCATTGATTATGATGTTTACGTTACCTAAATTTAGGCGAATCCCTAAGACATTCGTCAAAATCTATACGCGGTTTCATTTTTATTGTGGTTATCAAAACACTGCTAGGTTTAAAACAATTTAATTCATTTCCACCTTCGAACCCAAAAAAAATTTAATACACTTCATCTATTGACACTATTGACAGAACACTGACACATGTCAGTTGGTACTAGAGTGGTATAATACTTTTACTAGAGTCTTAGCTCATAGTGCACCTCAGAAAAATGAGTGTCACTGAGTGACACTTACGCGTAACTATTTTGATGATATTACATTCATTTCTCATAAGAATATACATAAATTTGTTTGAGAATCACAAGATTGACATAATGTATTTAAGGGAGATGGTTTCTGTCCATACATCGTTTGCCCCAGAACCAACAGCGAAGAAAATTATTTACATGTTCTATGATACTCCAATATGCTTACGAAAACAATATTTTATGATGGACACTTCAGAAAATAGATTTGTTTAAAATTAAAACTAAGATATTGAGGTTATTTTTCTTAAGCGGGGCGCGGGCATGCCGCATACCGGCGTGCGGTTGACAAATTGTACTGTAGGCGTGTGTAACTCTTTACGAAACCGACTCACTGATCCGGATCATTGAAGCGATTCAAAAGATCGGTTCAGTAACAACGTTTCAAACGCATCATTTGGATCTGAAACATTAATTTGCTCTGTGCTCATTCCGCGCGACGCGTCGCTTCGCTCGCGCGCGAGGCAACTGAGCAATGAGCGAGCGAGAGAGGGAAAATGAGAGACATACTGAGCTATTGATTCGCGAGTCGCGAGTGAGCGGGCGACATAATTACTTTATAAACACGTCAGAAAGAGATACCAAATGAAATGTGTATCACTCATACACTCACAGATTTTCGTTGTCGTTATCCATGCACGTAAAAATGAGCACTAAGGTGCTTACTAATCAAATACTATACGGTCGTTTTTGCATAAAATGTTTGCATAACAAGTAATAGTAGTTTTACATTGACGCAGCATTGAGCCGATGATCCAAATGAGCCAAATGAAACATATCAGTGATTCGGATCAATTCAGTGATCGAGATGCAAATGTTCCAATCGCAAAAATGATACACTTTGCCCACCTCTAAATTGTAGTATGCTTTATTAATTATTATTGTTGCCTGACCAATTACTTAATAGTAATACTACCAAAAGAATTTGTCGAGTTGTACAATGCTATATTTGTGTATATAGTTTTATTAGGTATGTAACAGATAAGTTACTTATTATAAGTAATAATAATTTTAATAATAATAATGATCATCATCATCATCCCACCTTTGATTAAAACTCTCGAAGGGCCTCTTCACGTTGGACCCATGTTTCCGTGTAAGCCAAGTGTAAGGCCCTTCGTACACAAGCCTACGCAAATCTTCGATACCCGACGATTTTGGTCTCTAAGCGACTACCGCAATACAAATTCATAGAGGTTCGTACACAGGCACGCGTCGCCGACATTTTGTTCATTCGTCGCCTACACCAATCGCGCGCTACCTGTTGGCCGAGATCGTCGATACAAACGTCGTCGCGATTTTCAAGATGGCGAGGCAATTATTGAATAGTAGCAGGAGGAAAGGCCGTAATCATTGATGTACTTATCTATGAGTACAGCTAATTACAGGTTTCCCTTCATTATATTTACTATTTATTTGCATAGGACGTGAAACAAATAATATAATACGTAATACATATAAATTCATACATACACACATAATTACATACATGCATACATACATGCATACATATACATAAATACACATAAATGAATACATTAGATAAATATCCATATGAAAGTTATATTTTTACATTCCAATTTTAAATTTGACATCTCCAAATTCCAAATGTTTAACTTTAAACTCCAAATTTCAAACTGCAAATTCCAAACTTCAAATTTTAAATTTTCAGTTTATTAAGTAAATGTATTTTTTTCTTTTCTTTTTTAACTTCCTTTTTTTTCTTTCTTTTTTCTTCTATATATTCTGTATGATCGCTAAGCCTATAGTGGCAGAAAAGACAACTCGCGTCTTGCGATTCAATGTCGTGTGTACGGACCGTGCGCTACCAGATACTCGCGACATAAGTTTACAACATTAGTATCGAAGATTTGCATAGCCTTGTGTACGAAGGGCCTAAGCCTCCCAAAGGGCCGGGTATTTTCCTAACGTATAAAGAATATACCCGTGAAAGTGAAACAAATAATAATGTATTGCATAAAATAGGTACACTGTATGACACACATTCTTTGTTTTGTAATATTAATATGTACTATTCTACTCAAGGAATTAAATCATAATTTTAATATTTCTACACCAGTAATGGTAGTATGTGTGAATCAATTTTGAATATATATGACCCTAATGTACCATATACTTAGAAATAAATGCTATTCTATTCTATTCTATGTACAGTATAATGTCGCAACCAGCATCCTTGCTAAGTTTTCATAGACAACTTGTAATAAGGATTCTAGTCCCAACCTCATTTGATTTAACTTCTAGACACATGGCTGTTTAACAGAATAATTACATTTGTATTCGCTAAATGTGAAACAAATTCAAACAGTTAAAATAAAATATGTGTGTGTGTGTGTGTGTGTGTGTGTGTGTGTGTGTGTGTGTGTGTGTGTGTGTGTGTGTGTGTGTGTGTGTGTGTGTGTGTGTGTGTGTGTGTGTGTGTGTGTGTGTGTGTGTGTGTGTGTGTGTGTATGTGTGTGTATATATGTATATTTATCCATTGCCTAGTACCCATAGTACAAGCTCATAAGTTTTCATAAACAAAAAGCAATAAGAGCGATTGATCAATCAATAAATAATTATTTGTATCCAATCCAATAATGATATTAAGGGTCACTTGCACAACAACTCACTAAATACGTTTAGCACTAAATAGATTTAAAACATCGTGCTGTCGCAGTCATCCGTGTGAAGGTGACTGAGATGCCACGATGTTTTAAATGAGTTGTTGTGCAGTGGCCCTAAGACTTGTTTAATGCTCTAAGTTAAGCAAATAAATATTATATTTAGTTCGTTTCTTGATAATATTAATATTACTCGTAACCTCTACCAATTTAGCTTTCATGATATGAAAACATTGGTCTAGCCAGAGTATAAAAGGCCCAAATCTTTGATAAAGTTAGTACTGTTAGTAGGTAACTAACGTAGTAGGACTGGTAGGGTTAAAGCCGGCATCTTCTCTAATTTACTTGACTTGTCATTTCAAACTTCAAATTATTTTGATAAACATTAACATTAGTTTATACAGGTTGGCATACAAAACTTAGCAAGATTGTGTATTAGGTAGATAAAATTTCATCGAATGTACTCATAAATGCTTAAAAAAAATGTTTCGTGTATATTTAAAGTACGGTGTGCCAAAATAAAACTTATTCGTATAATCTGTAAAATTTTGTTTGTTTTGGAGGGTTCTTGTGTGAATAAGTCATCGTGAAATATTAAAATGGCATTAAATAACAGTAAAAATTTACTAGACGACCACATATTCACAGTGCTTATGTGTGCCCTCACTATACCCTTGTCGATGTCATTATGGATAATCAATTTAGTTTACAGCAAATTCTTAACAACACATGAAGGTTTTGATGGTATGTAATATATTACTCCTTTATCGAATTGTGACCTTTGAACAAAATCGGCTTGTGAATTCTGTTTAAATTTTATTTATTTTTCAGAACCAGTAGTGATATCTCCTGCAAGATGGTTGGCTTCATGTTTGATACCATTACTGATAGCAGTGTATGGTTATAAGAAGAAAAGTGTAGCTCTTAGTGGAGCACTATTTGGTTTTACAGTAGGTTTCATTCTTACTTTGAGTAATTATTGCTTTTTGGCCTGCTTGATTACATTTTTCTTGTCAGCATCAAGAGCTACAAAAGTGAGACCTGATTTGAAAAGAAAATTAGAGGCTGATTTTAAAGAAGGTGAGTACTAAATAAATTTGTTACCAACTTCAGACTATATTTATGTTTGGTATTGCTGTGTGTGTCAATATAATTTAGATGTGTAGACAGAATTTGTAATTGAATTAAAACATTACAAAATAAAAAATTACTTCCTGCTAAATATCATATCCATTCAATCCTATATCTAATATTAATATAGGGATTAATATGCTTGTGACTTTACCAATGTTTACTAAACCTTTAAATCAATCCAGTTATCAAAAATACAAAAATACTATTCAAACAAAAAAAAGACTAACAAAATATATGTTTTAAATAGTCTGGTGAAGCTTGGATGCAGGCGTCCTAGCATTGGCTGCAAGGTTAATTGCAGTGTCAAATTTATGTACTCTTATAAACATATGAACTTATTTGGTAACACTATAATTCAAATATTACAAAATTTGAATGACACATGGAATTTTGTGGAAATACATACATAGACTCACATCTTTTTCCTTTCTTACTTCATTATCTTTTACTGTATGCCCTCTTATCAGACTATACCTCATGCTGTTCTTTAAAAACAATGCAATGTTGTCATTTGCACTGCATTTTTACTTTTTTATATCTTATGGGTTGGCACTTAAACCCCTTTATGGGAACAGCCAATTATGCTTTCTTGGACATGTTTCAGCAGGCTTATTCCCAACAGCCACCACAGAAACTGCCACCACTGGTAGTCATTGGGATAAAATTTTATATTTGTTCCCAACGGCCACCAGTGGTGGCAGTTTCAGTGGTGGCCATTGGGAATAAGCCTGCTGAAACATGACCAAGAAAGCATAATTGGCTATTCAGCATTGCATAAGTGCCTGCCCACTGTCTTTTTCCATTGCACCGCTTGTTGTAGTCAGAGAAAGTCACCTTCGTTTGCTTATATCAACCTTTTTTGGAAGATTGTCTTCTATAGATTTTGCCTAATGTGTGAGTGATAGCTACACCATATGAAAAATGCTTAAAAGCTATGATAAACGTTTATCATAGCTTTTAAGCATTTTATAAAGGGGGCTGCGCACTATGCATCATGAAGGCGTCATTGTTCAATGCATACATTGAACAATATTTACATACAATTGACACATTTACCAGTTCACATAGGTAGCAAATTGTAGACCTGTCATTTAAATCAAGCATAATATTATCATTATTACAAATGTATGTAATGCCTCCCCAGCCCATTTAAACATGGCAATCTTTTTAAATTATCATTTCTCATGTTATTCTGCAGATGCATAAGCATGTTTAAAATTTGCATTTTAATTATTATAAAACAAGTTTTTACCTGTTTGTTTTTACCTGTTTACCAAATGATGAAATATAGGTATTTATTTTTTTGCATTAGTATTATGAATTTATAATACACCTATGAAATTTGAAATATTTTACTTAATTTCAAATGACAACTGCCACATTAGGTATCAAGTTCTTTGTTGTGGGGAACTTTACAAACTTTTTTAATGGACAAGACTCAAAAACAATTGTATTGTCATCACACCACCCCACAAATAGTTATCCCATGTCGAATTTGAACTCACAAAACATACCGCGACAAGGCAACTGCTTGCTCACTACACCATTGCTGTAGTCAATCACTGATTTAAGTTGTACACTGAACTTTGAAGATATCCGAGAATAAACGTTTTTGGTAATGTTCTAGGTGGACAAAGGACATGGGTACAAGTACTTTGCAATGCTGGTATGGCAACTCAACTTGCCTTATTATTTTTATTGGATGTTGGTGCATCTGAACGGCCTATCGACTTTGTAAGAGACTACAGAGCATCCTGGCTCACTGTAGGAGTCCTTGGTGAGATAATCTAAATAAAATATTATTATTAGATATGATTATGCATAATACACAACGCTCCAGTGCTGCGCTGCATTAAAAGGTACTAGAGCCTCGCTGATTTCAGTATGAATGGGCCGGCTCGACCGGGGAAGGATTACCCTCTCACAGAATATCGACGTAAAATAGCAGTATTTCTACTGTTGTGTTTCGTTCGGTGAGTGAGAGTGCCGGAGGCCCAATCACCCACTTTCCCCCTTCCCGTTCCTTCTTCCTTTGTCTTTTCTTCCTTTTCTAAGTGTTTCGGGATCGGTGCGGGGCTCGAGGCTAGCGAAGTGTGATGTCTGGTAAGTCCAAAGGGCGTGAGAGGCCGATGCGGAGTACAGGGAGTCTCGGTGGGAATGGTTTCCGTCGGCCATCTGGCGGTTAGTAGGGGACCCGAACCTGGGTACATCCTGCTCGGAAAGCTGTACAACCGGCGAAAATCCCGTCACGTAGTCATCGTGCCGGATTAGGAGACCGGAGTGGACGCGGCGGCTATGTGTGGGGTGGCACCGAGGGCCCTTTCGTCGAATCGGCTTCTTACTCGACTACCGCCGCGGCCTACCTCGCACTAAGTCGCTGTCTTTCTTTGGGCACCGCCTCGACCTCAAACCGTGGATCAAGCCATATTCCCCTCTCTTATAAATTATATGAACCATGAAAGCTAAGAAAAAGAGCAAATTTTCCACGGCGGACCCACCTTCCATAGTTCTCGTGGATTTCTACAATTTCAGGGGTCTACACAGTAACCTCGATGCCGTCCACCACCATCTCAAGACGGTGCGGCCTGCTTTGCTCTTTTTAACGGAGACGCAGATATGCGCCCCGGAAGACATTTCGTACCCGGGCTACGAGTTGTGCGTAAAGCCGGGATGTGCATGTTCGTCAGGGGCGATATCTGTTGCCGCCGCCTTCGGGGCCTCGAGTTCTGTCAATTTTATGGCTACGCGTAGACCATGGGGGTCTTAACCGTGTTTACGCATGCCTTTACAGGTCCCATGCTAGTGATTCGGAGTCACCTCAGCTACTTGAGAACGTCCAAGAGAGGACTGATCAAATATTGGAGAGGTACCCATCCGTGGAGTTGGTGGTCCTTGGCGATTTTAACGCTCACTACAAAGAGTGGTTGGGATCCCGGACTACCAATTCCATGGGCCGGGCTCTTTTCAATATAGCCTCGGCCTATAGCTTCTCACAACTGATGTTACATCCCACCCGTATCACAGACAACGAGAGCCATGAACCTTCTTTGCTGGATCTTCTGCTGACTACACATCCACTAGGATACAGGGTGGAGGTCGATGCTCCTCTGGGATCATCGGATCACTGCCTTATCCGCAGTGCAGCCCCTGTTACGCGACCAGATCGCTCTTCGGTGACTGGTTACTGTAAGTCTGGCGATACAAGTCAGCATGATGAGGGAGTCACACCACCTACCATCCCAAGGTGTAAGAGCTCTTTGCCTGAAATCCACATTAAGCAGCGTGCGGTTAGGCGTGAGCTCGAACACCTGGACATCCATAAGTCGAGTGGGCCTGACGGCATCCCTGCAGTGGTACTTAAGACGTGCGCCCCTGAGTGAACGCGCCTATACCGTCTTTTCTACAATTACAACAGGGTTCCATCTTCGTGGAAGGACATTCATGTTCACCCGATCTCGAAAAGGGGTGACTGGTCGGATCCTGAAAACTATAGGCCGATAACGATTACTTCCTTGATCTCCAAAGTTATGGAGTGGTTAATAAACCGCCTTCTGCTGTGGTACCTTGAAGACCATCAGCTGATTAGTGACCACCAGTATGGCTTCCGCCATGGTAGTTCTGGTGGTGAGCTTCTAGCGTACCTCACACACCGCTGGGCGGAGGCTTGGAGGGCGGGGGAGAGGCTCTGGCCTTTAGCCTCCATATCGCTAAGGCATTTGACAGGGTCTGGCATAGGGCCCTTCTGTCGGAGCTACCATCTTACGGAATCCCCGAGGGTCTCTGCAAATGGATTGCCAGCTTTCTTGATGGTCGGAGCATTACAGTCGTCGTTGATGTCTGTAGCTCCGAAACCAAAACTATTAATGCTGGTGTTCCGCATGGCTCGGTGCTCTCCCCAACGCTGTTCATCCTGCATATCAATGACCTGTTATCAATCGAGAACATACAATGCTATGCGGATGACAGCACGGGTGATGCGCGCTATACCAGCTATCAGAATGTCCTTCGGAGCATGATACAGGAAAGACGGGTCTCCGAATGGGGTGAACAGAACTTAGTACGATTCAACCCCTCGAAGACACAAGTGTGCGCGTTCACTGCCAAGAAGGACCCTTTTATCATTGCGCCAAAGTTCCAAGGCGTTACTCTCTGTATCTCTGAGAGTATTGGGATCCTCGGCGTGGAAACCTCGACCAAAGTCCAGTTTGGGAGTCACTTGAAAGACAAAGCTAAATTAGCGAGCAAAAAGGTGGATGTACTGAACAGGGCGAGGCGGTACTTCACACCAGGTCAGCGTCTTGTGCTTTACAAAGCACAGGTCCGGCTACACGTGGAGTACTGCTCACATCTCTGGGCAGGGGCCCCCAAATACCAGCTCGACCCACTTCACTCACTACAAAGACGGGCAGTTCAAATCGTCGATGATCCCAATCTCACGGATAGATTGGAATCGTTGGAGCAACGGAGATAATTTGGGTCTCTGCGTGTTCGACCGACTCTTTCACGGGGAGTGCTCTGAAGAACTTTTTGATTTGGTACCAGCGGCCCCTTTCTATCACCGTACCACTCGACAACGAAGCAGGGTTAATCCATATCACCTGGAAGCGTTCAAATCCAAGACGGTACGCTTTTAGTGATCATTTCTCCCACGTACGAGCAAGCTCTGGAATGAACTGCCTGCTTCGGTGTTTCCTGGCGCTATGATATGTCCTTCTTCAAACGAGGTTAAAAAGAGTTCTTCTTTCACGGTACGCAACGACTTTGCTGTGCCCTGACATTGCTGAAGTTCATGAGCAGCGGTTACCACTTCCCATCAGGTGGGCCACTTGCTCGTCTGCCACCAACGGCAATAAAAAAAAATCGTCTGAACGAAAGCAATAAAATGTGTTGCAACGAAAGCGGCGGCAGCCCAAAAAGTCATTGGAATTGCGATCAAGAAATCGCGGATTCGAACCCCACCATTGATATATAAATTTTATACATTAATGAACCTCACCCATTGCACTACCGACGTGAACTCACTTCTAATACAAGTTTTCTAGCTTAGCTGGAGGTTAAGAAGAATACTAGTCATTATTGTAACCCAAATTGTTAGTAATCTTTTAAATCTAATATATAACACTTTAGAATGAGTAAATACTACAACAAAATCAATAAAACGTAACATGACCTGGGTTTTGAAGCATTTTATTTTTGTTATTTTATTCAATCACAACATTTTATTTTCAGGTGTGTTTTCAGCCTGCAATGGCGATACTTGGGCATCTGAATTAGGGCCAGTGTTTTCTTACTCTGAACCATATCTAGTCACAAATTTTAAAAGAGTACCAAAAGGAACAAACGGCGGCATCAGTATAGCGGGCACTTTGTTTAGCACAGTTGGAGGTTTAGTAGTTGGCCTATCACAATATTTTGCTATTTACTATTTTTCTGAAAGTTCGTTATGGATCTACGCTCCTCCACAGTGGCCTATTATCTTGTTTGGAGCTTTTAGTGGATGTCTTGGCAGTTTAATTGACTCTTTGCTTGGAGCAACTCTACAATATTCAGGTAGGCTAAACATTCTTACAAATATTTTAAATCAGCCATGTACCCTAATTATGTTCGACGCTTAATATTATTTTTCATTTCAGGAATAAATAAAGAAGGCCAAATTGTAACACACTCAAGTTTAGCACTAAAACATATCAGTGGCAGAAACATTCTAGACAACAACAGTGTGAATCTCATATCAACAGTTATTATGGGGCTCTTAATGCCCACGTTGTGCAAAAGCTTATGGCCCCTGTTCTGATGTTTATTACACCTTAATATAAGCTTGAAATATACTTTATATTAAATTGTGTCATGAAGTCGTAATTTTTAAAGAGTTCTGTGTACAGTAAATTTTCTCGGTTAGATAATTAGCGCTACGCATAATTTTATTCGAAGCGTACTTGAATGTGTTGATATCACTATACACAAGTTTGCGCACTGCGTCTTTAACCATCCGAAGCAGGTATTAAGTTGTCTCGAATACAATTATGTGCACCACTAGTTAGATAATAATATGTATAATTTAATTGTTGAACAAGGTAGCTAGTCTTGGTCACAAGATTCCTTCACCTACGATTTATAATAATAAATGCAGCCATACCGATGTTAATAATACAATGTCGTAAGGCGTTCAGATAGCCGCATTTAACTCACCAGTACAATTTTTATAATCGAAATATATCTTCACGGTATGGCGGTACCTTTTAGTTAATTTTGCACTAAACATGTTGTTGCAGTATAAGCGCATAGTCTAAGCTAAGTGAGTTAAAAACAATGTACTCTAGCGCGAGTACTAAAAGATCAAGCTTAGTTGGGTCCTCTAGTATGTAGTACGTATCAACAATGGCCCTAAGGCACATTGAAACATTATTGTCAGAAGTTCGGTATACGCACAGATTGAATATTGGATCGGAACGTGATTAGGTTATTACCATTATGCATTAATTTGGTGTATAAATGTTGCATGTTTTTGTATATTTCCTTGTGTTAGTGGGATATTTTGGTTTGGTTTATAGTCATTTATATGTACTTATTAAGACAATAATGTACAACAGATCATTATTATAAAATTAGGATCGGCATCTAGTCTGTTCCTTTACAGCTGATCAAATATGGCGGCAGAGGTCACCTGAGAAGTCTCAATATTGTTATTATAGTTGTGTATTGAAAGACCGAATTCGATCTAAAATTCCATGTTACCATCGAAATTACAAATTTACTTGTTAACTAATGTAAAATGTATAGCATTTTACTTTAGCTACTAAGTATTTTTTTATATGCTTTAAAATTTTATAACTTATTTTAAGTGGCCTACCTAAGTACCTATGTTATAATATGTTGATCCTAATTATTTGAATGATGCAGTGGCGGCTCCTTTCCTATCGCTTAATTATTCTTATGCGCGATTGTGTTATTTGGCTTAGTTTTTTTAAATCATATTTGTTATTACCACCAGCTACAATTTCTCGCTGTCGATTTAGGCTATAACAAGGTTTATAAAAGGAAGCCACTGGGCTTTTCGGTAAATTTGTTAATCACCATACCGCATACTTTGCCCTTCCATTTATCTTCTACACATATTTCGGTATCGCGCTATTAACAACAGATACCTATGGCTCAAATTTTCTCCGTCCTACAAAGTATGTATACTTGTATATAAAGAAACATTTTGTAGGAGACCACCTATAAGTAAATTGGAATGTAAGACGTATGTGTTCACGATATTATGAGAAGACATTATTTAAAAGACCGTGAGATCTTTCCTTGGTATCGGTGTCTCATATACTGACATTTTACTGTCTTTCAATGTCTATGGGATCGTGGAGTATCGCAAGTATGTACCTATGTATGACATCTCTGAGCTTACTCTCCTCAACCTCATAAATATTGTAGGTATATGAATACACAACGTAAGACCGTGGTCTGACCCGATGTTTGTCGAGTCGACAAAGATCTCGAAGGGAGAAATCATTGGCTCCTTTTTATTATTATGATTGTTCGCGTATATCTTCACATTTTTTAAAACCTTTTAATTTTAATATATGTATGCGCAAATAGGCACGCACCGCACTTATCCCATTAATTATTGCAAGTGTGATAGGTTCTCGAAAAGCCAATGCGGTCGTCATGATTTAAGGATCTGACGGTCTTCTATGACAGCGACATTCAGTGTCCTCGAGCATGTAGGATTGTTCGTTTCGGTCAGTCGCTCAGCCAATATTATAGGTGTATATAGCCAGCTGGCTAATTTACGTGAAATAACATAGTATGTTGTATAAAACGTTGTGAAAAGCACACTTGAGCCGTGTAATGGGCGTTGTAATGTTATTTATATAATATAGATGTGGTTATTTACATCAATTTTAATATTTTGTTAGAAATAAATCTTTTATATTTTTAGTCGTGTTTTACTTACTTATATATTTCGTCCAGATTTTGTATTAGATAATCCCTTCTGTCCATTAATATTGAAAACGTATGCTATTACAATCGATTGAAGTATATCCTGGCAGAGCTTTCGTGTTTTAACACGTAAAGGAGCCTCTACGCACGTAAGGCAAAATCATGACTTTACGAAGACAAAAGTATTTTAAAAACAAATTCACTAAAATACACTTATTTTGCATGTTAGGTGTTCTCAAGCCATCAACGGACAAAAATTAACAATTTATTAGCGAGCGAGATCCGTTTACAAAAGCCGCTATTGTTCGACTCTTCTGCTTTTTGTTAGGCATGCTGCTGTTATTTGACTAAATCACAGCGAATACGTTGCATTGATGTGCCGTTGTTTTGAAGTGAAATCTTATTTTTTAGTATGGATGCGTTACCATGTTGTAAGTACTTCATTTTAAACCTATTATTAAGTTCTTTCGACACTTTTTAGATAAATAATTATCTAAATATGTTATTGTTTTGCTTAAAAAAAAATAATTCGTGAAGGCTTTTCTAAAAAGTTCCAATGAGTATCGGTTTAAATTGTGTGCGTTACGATTGCTCCGCCAAGTAATACAAACAGAAAACAACCTCGCCAGTAAAATTGTCGAAATTTGTCAAAATCGAAGGGAACAAACAAAAAATTTGTCGAAGTAGAAATAAAGAAGTTATAAGGGTTTAAAGTTGGCCGCGCGAAAGTAACGTCCACGATTGCGCGGCCATGGAGATCTCAGGAACTGCTTGGGTTAGAGATCTAATTCTTTTTGTCAACTAAAGACTAAATTTGTCAAAAATTGTCGAAAAAGGAATTACTTGCAAGCTTTAGATCAATATTTTACGAATTATTCACCTTGGAAGTTATGGCCGCGCAATCGTGCACTTGTTGTTTCTTTATTGTTGACTAGTTACCTGCGACTTCGTCTGCGTAGATTTTAACTAAAAAGTGTTTGTCGCCGCGGAACCCAACTATATTTCTCTGCCCAAGTTACTTAAATGGCGTAGTTTTTATAGTGTAAAGCTAGATAATAGCATGGCTTACTCAAAAACAACATTTAAATATGCGTCGTTAGATTACACGCTGTCACAGAATGCGTAAGAAAAATAAAGATTCACAGCTCCTCCCCCGTAGATGATAGCGTGATAATACGTAGCCTATATGTTGACCCGACCTGTTAGTAATATTCATGCAAAATTTGAAGTAAATCCATGCAGTACTTTTTGAGTTTAGCCCGGACATACATACAGACAAACAGACAAAAATTCTAAAAACTATATATTTGACTTCGATATCGATTGTAGATCACGCCCCAAAAGTATTCTTTTAAAAAAATATTCAAAGTACAGTTTTGACTTTCCTACGATTTTATTATATGTATAGATTATTTCTTTAAGTTTAAGGCTTCATACAGTAAAACTGTTACAAGAAGAAAGGTCTTAATTTGTCAAAACTAACGAAAGCAATAAATACTAGCAAAGTTTACTAAAACAGACGAAATCAGTCCAAAACAAAAAGTACGTGGCCGCGCAGTCGAAACGTTACTTCATAGGTTAATATCTCATTATTGATAAACATAAATTGTTTTTAGTTAGAAATATTTCCAAATAAAATCGAAATTATGGTTACCCTGCACGAACATTGTTTGAGATCACATTATTTTTGAAATTACACGCGTTAAAAACTGTTCTGAGGGTAAAACGATATGTCATTCTAATGAGGTTAATATGTCGAATAAATGGATGTTCACACCGAAACCCTAGCAGTTATCAATAATGAGATATTAAACTACGAAGTAACGTTTCGACTGCGAGGCCACGTACTTTTTGTTTTGGACTGATTTCGTGTGTTTTAGTAAACTTTGCTAGTATTTATTGCTTTCGTTAGTTTTGACAAATTAAGACCTTTCTTTTTGTAACAGTTTTACTGTATGAAGCCTTAAAATTAAAGAAATAATCAACAATAAAGAAACAACATGTGCACGATTGCGCGGCCATAACTTCCAAGGTGAATAATTCGTAAAATATTGATCTAAAGCTTGTAATTCTTTTTTCGACAAGTTTTGACAAATTTAGTCTTCAATTGACAAAAGAATTAGATCTCTAACGCAAGCAGTAGCTGAGATCTCCATGGCCGCGCAATCGTGGACGTTACGTTCGCGCGGCCAACTTTAAACCCTTATGACTTCTTTATTTCTACTTCGACAAATTTTTTGTTTGTTCCCTTCGATTTTGACAAATTTCGAAAAATTTTCTGGCGAAATTGTTTTCTGTTTGTATAACTTGGCGGAGCAATCGTAACGCACACGTTTAAATTTGTTTGTTATCAATAGGTCTGAATGTTGTTATTACGAGGAAACTGGTTTTATCTGCACATATTTGCACATTTTTGAGTATTGTTGTTTTTGTTGCAGGTAGTCGAATTGATTCCGTGGAAGGTGCGACCTATAAAAAGACGAACTATATTTTGTTTTAAAAAGTGACAGTTAGCAATCAGAAATCAGAATGAGGAAGACGATGACGAAGAAGATGACATAATAATGTTTTTTAATAATACCAAAGATTACAATTTTTTTGAGGTGTTTTATTTCAATAAAAATATAAATATTGAAATATAATTTCAATATATTAAAAAACACTACTTGTAGGTCTTGTAGGTCGGTAGGTTGAGTTAGGAAATGTTAAACTACTTAGGATGTAATAAATACCATACCTGGAATAAATTTTCATCACAAATATTTTTGTCGTCGTAAATCGATCATTTTGCTGTAAGTGCGGCGTATTATCAACATAGCTAAATTAAGACCATTTTAACGGGACAGTCATAGATAAGACCAAAGAGTATACTAACTATTTTGGATGATAAGAAACTAATAGGGACAACTGTAAAACTTAACATACAAAGATCCTAAAAATGTGCCTTTGTGAAAGGGGAATGCCCACTACTCATAGTGACTTTGGCCACAAGTGCCCATATTTAAAACCACATTTAAATGATAGTATGCAATGTTATTAAATGATTAGTCAGGAATTTAATTAAATAAAAGTTTATTAATTAATTAAGTATTAAGATAAAATATTTTTTATTTATACCGATGACAAGATTTGTATATAAATGTTTTTCACACACACACTCTCGTCACACATAATTATTATCATAAACAATTTAAATATTGCCTAAAAACTGAGCATTATCAAGCTTTTTTGTAAATAAAATAACAAAATCACAACGAAAACAACACAATCACGAAAACCGAGTAAACAAGAAAGCCGGTTTGTGTTATGACAGTTGGTTTCTGTGTTGAAAGTTAAAAACAAAAAATCATAGATTACTGGCATAATAACATCCTAACTATCCTATTCTAATCTTAACTTGCTAACTTAATATTATAAAAGCGAAAATGAGTTTCTTTGTTTGTTTGTTTCTTTGTTACCTTTTCACGCCTAAACCACTAAACCGATCATTCTGAAATTTTGCATATACATTGTCAGGTGTACAGAAACGGACATAGGCTACCTTTCATCCCAAAAAAAATACTGTTCCCGAGGAAAACAATAATAACGTTTTTATGATAATAGATGGCGCCACGTGTCTTTCGAATCATGATTGAATTATATTATTACAAGCAGAGTACAACCCGAATTGATTGTCAAATTTTAAATTAACGCGAATGAAGCCGCGGGCAATAGCTAGTAGCTAGTAATATTATAAAAGTAAAAATTAGTTTGTTTGTTACCTTTTCACGCCTAAACCACTGAACCGATCATCCTGAAATTTTGCATATATGTTGTCAGGTGTACAGAAACGGACATAGGCTACCTTTCATCCCGAAAAAATTTACTGTTCCTGAGGAAAACAGCAATAACGTTCTTATGATAATAGATGGCGCCACCTGTCTTTCGAATCATGATTGAAATATTATATTATTACAAGCAGAGTACAACCCGAATTTATTGTCAAATTTTAAATTAACGCGAGCGAAGCCGCGGGCAATAGCTAGTAAAATAATATATTTGCTTTATTATTTGTGGATTATTAACATATTGTAATAGCACTATGATATTTCTTTATCACTTCTAATATTTTTATTCAATAATATTAGCCATTTTTTTACGTTGTAATTATAACGTGACATCACTGGTGATAATAACAAGACTTATTTCCGTTACGATACTTTTTTATTATATAGATTTTGCTATCTTCTTTCGGTAAATGAATAGTACCTACGATTAATGATGTATTACAAATTATAATATATTTTTTTATCATACGTGTAATCTTGGGCGGCAAAAAATTACACGTTAGCTAAATTGGGCATTCCCCTCTGTAACGTACAAATGACGTAAAACGTTTTTCCGGACAGGCAAATAGGCAGGTAAATATCGACTATTAGCGACTGATACTCATAAGTTACCATGCTTTGTAACTTATGACTCTTATGAGTGTCAGTGACACAACAAGCTTGTGAGACTCACGTTACATCTTTTCGTTTATGAAAGACTAGATGTTTCCGCGGTTTCACCCGCGTCTATCGTTACTGCGCCGTCCCCGTGGGTCGTAGCGTGATGTTATATAACCTATAGCCTTCCTCGATAAATAGGCTATACAACACAAAAAAAAAATTTCAAATCGAACCAGTAGTTCCTGAGATTAGCGCGTTCAAACAAACAAACTCTTCAGCCTTATAATATTAGTAAGTATAGATTTAAGAATTTACTGAAAAGCCCAGTGGCTTCCTTATACTATTACAACTACCTAAATCATTTAGAATGATTTTTATTTGTTATGTTTTTTATCAGTGAACCGTCCTTATGTAAGTACCTAAGTGCTTATTAATTCCTAGAGAACAACAACACTCTTTTGTGAAACGTAAGAGTCACCAAAGACTAACATACATTAACTTTATGTGTCTTTGTCACGCATATAAGGTTTCACGCTTTTCGTTAGTAGGGCGACCACGTAGTTACTACTGGCATGGACTGCCTTAAAACACATTTAACGTCATATTTACGTTATAAATGATTCCTACTGATTATAATGTTATAACTTCTTGCTATTGCTTTAAGTATTATAAAACTAGCTATTGCCCGCGTCTTGTTCGCGAATATTGACAAAATGTGCAATAGCTAGTCATCGTTTTGACTGTCTATGTATTAGCATAATTCGTGTTTAATAATAAAACAACAGAAAACCGAAGCAATTCATTCATTTATGGTCGTAGTGTACAAGAAAGTTAAATAAATATGGTCATTAAAAAAAATCATATCTCAGGTAATAGTTAGGATAGACTTTTTTTCTGAACGGCCTTCAGTTCTACTATAAGACATTTCAAGGTTATCCATTAATTACCGGACAGCCTGTATAAATTAGAGAAATATTTAATTTTGCATTTATCTTGGCCACCCTTGGTTAGCAAAGTCTCAAATCACATGTTTCTATGGATCCTTAATTAAAAGCTCATTTCGGTACGCGTTATTAATTATTATTATCGTAATGTACCAGTATCAGAGAACTTGCCTGTACAGCTTGTAGGTAAGTAGGTACCTACTTATTTAATTATGTATCCAGAGCATATATTATAATAATTATGTTGTTTCAATTTAATTACATAGACAACATTGACGGTATTTGTACAATACCAAAATAACTTAATTACAAATAAAAGAATTGTTATGTGTAGTGACTATTCATGTTCAATAACAATCTAAATGCCTAATTTCAGTATACATCGTATCTGGAATGGACCTTAAACCTTGTCATCTATCTGTCAATGATCTGTCAGAAACCTATGTGCGATTTCTTTGTTTACGAACAAATTAAAATAATTCTCTAACAAAAAGTATACCGTGACTCATGAGTGCAGTGTTGTAGTTTTTTTACTTCCTTGCTTGTTCCATTGTATACGGTAATATCGGAAATAAATAAGTAAAGCCTAGTTTTAAGTGAGAAGTTTGTTACGGAATGGTGTTGATAATAATTTGAGTATTTAAAATGTCGTTGCCAATAGAAGAAAGCCCGATAATCAACTCGGACATAGAACACGACGTTACAAGTAGTCGTCGCAATTTAGTTGATACTGAACCAGGTAAGATTTCGATGACCTTATGATAATAACTTCAAATGCGAATTAGGAAAAACATAACATGTAGGTATGTTATATATGTTTAGAAAAATAAAACAGATTTCTCACGTCCAAAGTGACTTTGGGTACAATAAGTGCACGTAATCAAACTAACTGTTGTTATAGACGTTGTTGGATATTATTAATTTATACACTTTATAAACATTGTGCTTCTTAAATCTGGTATGGATAATCGTAATCCTAATGGGGCAAATCTCAATTATATGATAATAAATAATAGTGATCTAAATAGCGCCGACAAGAATCTCGTTTTGTCATTCTTCCTGGTTAACTATGTAAACCAAATTGTTTATTTGAATTGTTTTAGTGGAGGAAACAACAGGATGGATCAAATGTCGGACTGTACTAGGCATCATGGGCTTTCTGGGTTTTGCCAGTGTGTATGCCATGAGAGTAAACCTATCTGTAGCTATAGTGGCTATGGTTAATACCACAAAGACTGTACCCTCAAACAACTCTGATGTTGATGTTTGTCCCGCTAGCCCACCTAGTAATACCTCTATACCCCAAGTAAGTCTAACCTGTGTTCTGGAGTAACTGCTGTTTATGATTTATTCTTAATGTGTAGCTTGTTGTAGATAATTTGTGAATTTGGTTATTTTTACAATTAATTAGTATACAAAGGCAATAAACACGGTAGAGAAGATAGTTTAAAAGCAATATTACCTAACAGTAGTCCATTACTCTAAACAAGCAAAAGAGCTAAAAAATTGTTGTCTTGAACTATTGTGTTTTTGTGTGTGTGTATGTGAGTTGTGTGTCACAATAACAGATATTACCGCCCCCTGTCTACAGCTAAAATGTATGCTCATACTGATTATATAATAAAAACACTGCTTACCTAATTACATTTTAACAGGAATATTTAATTGTTTCATCATAAATTCAAAATACAAACAAAGGTTTTTAAGCACAATTACAATATTTAGTTTCTAAAGAAGACATTTGTACATATTCTGTTCCTATAGATGGTTAAATATTTGGGCTATTAGCAAACCTATAACATTGGTAGGGAGATCTACTTATACTAGACAATATTTCCTTTTATCACTTGTTATATTGACACATGACATAGATTTATCTCATCTCATGAGTCAAATCCTTGTGCTAATCTTTGTTTGTTATTCATTTTAAATAAGAACATAGGATAATATTTTTTTTGAAGAGAATTAATCTGAAAGTCCAGCAAGCAGGTTTATAACTAATGCTGCACACCCACATTTTACCAACCATGTAAAATATCCACACTATCAATTATTTATTTAATTATTCATCATCACAAAAGGTTTATAGTCTCTAGTTATCCTAATCAGTTGCAAGATTTTACATTGTTACTACACATTGTCTGACCTATAAGAAATAACAGCTGGTTTGCCATGGTCATTGTGCTGTTACTGTGTATTATCTATTATTTATCTGTTACTTGTGAACTTAATCTGTTTACATAACATAATATTATTTAAAAGCAATTTGTATGTGTGTGTGTTTGTATTAGAAATCAACCTATTTCATATGACAGAGCACTGTTGTTACACTGAAGCAAACTTAAATAACAGTTTGTTTATTCAATCTGGGTCTGAATGTCTAAAATTAGGAATCAGTTTTGATTGTTGCCATAGCACAAATTATCAATAAGGCTGGAATACTGGCCCACCAGTGTGTATCACCCAGCCTGGTCACAGGTCTACGGGGATCATTACACCTGTTTCACTGCATTTTCTCTACTTATAAAACACATGAAATATGAGATAAATTATTTTCTAATCTTGTATAAATAGAAATGACTATTTTGTACTGATTTGTGTATTTTATTTTAGAGACCCGGTGAATTCAACTGGTCAGTTGAAGAACAAAGCATAGTTTTAGGCTCATTTTTCTATGGATATGTGTTAACGCAGGTAATGTTAAACTTCTATACATTATAACTAACCAGCTTTTGCGTGCGGCTCCGCCCGCGTGGTACCTACATCAATAAAAAGTAGTCTATGACCTTTCCCAGGTTTTAAACTATATCTGTACCAAATTTCATCTAAATCGGTTCAGTGGTTTAGCCGTGAAAAGGTAACGGACAGACAGATAGACAGAGTTACTTTAAAATTTATAATATTAGTAAGGATTTATTAATTTTTGTATGTATGTCCTAAAGATAGTCTGAGGTATATTACACCCCCACTTCACCAACTATGTTTCAATCTCATACAAAAAGGACAAAGACTATTCTCTTTATTGGGAGATTTCCCAGATTTCATGCTGCTACTGAAAAATTCTCTAAGACACAGCCATCGAACCGGAGATCTCAGAATGCCATGTAAGCAATGCAGCAGTTTATCAACATGAAGTTATTTAGGGTAAAGCAACTGTAGATTTTTATGTTAATATATTGCAATTCTCTATGTGAAAGTATCATATAATTAGTAATTATCTGCATTCTTTATTATTGTATCTTTAATTATTTTATTATGCAATAAAAAGGATTGAGCTGTATTGTGTGTAAATATAATAATCTCAAGTATTGCCAACCATTATTGTTAGTTAACAGATAGAAATATTAGGTCATATTTATCTTATTAGCTATAACTTATGACCAATCTGAAATTATTAAAACAACTCGTGAACTTAACTATATGTCTGGAACTACATACCATAGACTCTGGCGTCAGACTCCTGTATATCCATATAGAGGTAGGCAGACTACCCTATGCTCAAGTGAAAATTTCTTGACGGGAAAACCCTTATAACTCTGAAATATAAACTAAGACCTTCCTGACGTGCAGTTTATTCACTGCTGCTACCCAAAAAAGAGTATTTTAATATAAATGTATAATATTTTTAGTCTTGTCTTTTATAAATTCTTATTGAAATTGCAGATCCCTGGTGGCAGAATAGCTGAAATGTATGGAGGAAAGCTTGTTTATGGTCTGGGAATATTTTTCACAGCAGTATTCACAATTCTCAGTCCTCTAGCGGCATACACAAATATTTGGTTTTTTATTGTTGTACGAGCACTAGCAGGGCTAGCTGAAGGGGTTACTTACCCTGCAATGCATGCCATGTTAGCAAGATGGATACCACCATTGGAGAGATCTAAGTTTGCAGCCTATGTTTATGCTGGTAAGTATTAATAGCTCATACCTTTTTTATAAAAGGAGAATTTTTGCTATTCTGTATTACTTATGTGTACCCCCAATATCATAAGCAATCATAGACACAAAGAATGTTCACTCTGCTCCAAAAATTTAATTCTGTGGTAATAAGTGGGCCATATTGATTTTTATATCATGGGGTATCAAACCGAAAAGTGAAAACTTCAACCATGTCATCATCGGTGATGGGTATGTGCACGGGCTCTATTTGTTGTTGCCAAGGAACCTGGAAACTACTCACTGCCGGAACATAATGGTATAACTTAAGGTTAACTACGAGCCTGGTATAAAAGCAGCGACAGCCTATTGGGAGACCGTTGGACTGCTACGCAGAGGTCACCAATTCGATCCTAAGGCGCACATCTCTGGCTTTTTGAAGTTATGTGCGGAAAGCGACCGATAATTAACTATTTAAGTTAATTATCGGTCGCTTTAACGGTGAAGGAAAACATCATGAGGAAACTTGCATGTCTGAGAGTTCTCCATAACGTTCTCAAAGATATGTGAAGTCTTCCTACCCGCACTGGACTAGCGTAGTGGACTATGGCCTTGCCCTACTCACATTGAGAAGAGGCCCGTGCCCAGCAGTGGGACTCTTTAATACCGGGCTAATATTATTTTAAGGTTACCTCAAGCTGCTATTCAGATCTAAACCAAAGAAACTCGCAGCTCCATTTAAGCTGCCGGTTTTAAAATGTAACTTACAATAATATCAGTCAACAGGTAATGTCTTTTTTCAGGTTCAAACATAGGCACTGTTATCACATTGCCTATATCTGGTTGGCTATGCACCTTAGAATTCTGGGGTGGCTGGCCACTATGTTTCTATATATTTGGAGGAATTGGTGTCATATGGTTCGTCTTTTGGTTGCTCCTGGTCTATGATACGCCACAGAAGCATCCTAGGATTTGCCCTAAAGAGATTGAATACATCACTTTGACTACTGGACCACATGTAAGTGCTGTTAATTTTATTTATACTCCCATAGTAGTAAACTCTCATAATTATTGTCCATCTAATGGTTGGTACCGTAGCTTATGGTCGCTTGCGATACTAAGGTTAAGACATGCGTGTTACCTAAGAGTGCTTTGAGAAATTAAATGAGTTGGTACAGTCATCGACATAAATCGCTTAACATTCGCGAGATTTTGAATGCTTCTATCATTCGTAGTTCTAAGTGTAAACTATCTTTACAGCAATAATAGAGGATTACAATTTATAAACGCGGAATAGAAAAAGGGATATTCTAATAATTCTAAATTTATTAAATGGCATTGTAACGTTTGTACCCGTCGATACCGCAGCAGAATTCATCCCGTTCACCTGGAAACGCCAGTATAGTGAGCTTTCAGTGATGATTTATCTCACATGCAGGCTTTGGAATTAACAATATGTGTGCGACATATTGTTAATACATTGTTTGATACAGTTGGCAACGGCTTGGTTATGTACACTCTTGACAATTATTATTTTTTATGTTGCTAATTTGTATGTCGATATTGGCAAAGCATAGCGCACTAAATATTAAGGGCGGCGGTTACCACTTACTGCTAGTTGGGCCGCTGGCTCTGCTATTAAAGGCATAAGAAATAATTTAATCTGCAACTTGTCAATTATGACTTCGTTTCTTATTATTTTCGACCGAAAAACTACGATAAACATATTTCGGAGTGTATTTTCATGAACCATCAACTCAAATCAACCAACATGTCCACTAGGTATGTTTTAAGTTCCCCATAAGGCGTGATCCAGTTGTTCTCTACCAGACATATTTTAGATTTTGTGCTGCCATTGAGAATTTCTCAAAATAAAAATATTTCAAATTTTTCCTGCGATTGAGTCACAATCTCTCCACGATGCTACATATGTACGTACACCTACTAGACTTAAGTTTTTCTTATACGTGCACTAGATCGCAAACACCTGGCTCCTAGTTCTCCTAATTATAAAATGTAATTACTCATCAAACTTACAGCTATCAACAGTCTCATTAAGATAATGAGATCATATCTGTGTTTGGTATGTTCTTGGTCAATTGTTACATACAACAACGGAATGTGATTCCCAGTTAATATATAGGTATACATGTAACTAGCTACTGATTCGACGTGAGGACACAAGATAGCGTTCTTTCACAAGTTTTGATAGGTCTTGCTACACACCTAGTTTAGTTAACATAGATGGTCAGTAGAATCGAATGTGTAGATATGAATGCTAAAAAAATAATGCACAGTCAGTTCGCACACCTTGAAGACTATATATACATTATTTGGTTCGGAATAAATCGGCGCAGCCTAGCGGCCGACCTGTTAAAAGGCGTTAAATGCTAAATAGTAAATACCGAATGGAGCTTGTTTTTAGAAATCTGGGTGCCTGTGCAAAGCCGAATCTAAAAATACCTAAAAATGTTCTAAAAATGTATTCGGCTAATTCGGCTTTGCATGTAAGTTTACTTTGATCGGTTTTGTTATCATAACTAATATTATAATGCGAAACTTAATTAATTTGTTTGTTTGTTATGCTTTCACGCCTTAACGCAAACAGAAATTTCGCATAATCATTGTGAGAAGAACAGAAAAGTACATAGGGTACTTTTCATTCAGAAAAAACTACTGTTACTTACCTAACGTAACCAACATTTACGCGAGCGAAGTCGCGGGCAAAATCTAGTTCAACATGGATTCCGAAACTGATTGTACCGAGGCTATTGTAGGTATAGCAACCCTAAGTGTTTATTATAAAATATTGGTAATAAATTATCTACATTGAATGTTTAATATCAATTCGGCAAACACGCATTTAAGTTGGTTCAGTTATCATAATGTGGCACACTGACATGACTCACACGCTGACCTCACAGCTGTTTGAATGCGTTACCGTATAGCTTGTTCATATAAGTTTGTTTGTAGGTATTATGCATTTTGCATATTATTGAAAACTACATTTTGGCGTTATTTAAATAAATTACTATTCCTCGGGATCAGTACTTTTTTCTAGATGAATGGTACCGTATGTTTTTTCTGTATCCACGACAACGTATATGCGAAATTTAATGATGATCGGTCTAGTAGTAAAGGCGTGAAAGCGTAACAAACATACAAGCAAAGAAACTCACATTAATAATATTAATTTAGGATTAGGATATTCATGTGTTGGCCATATAATAGCTTTCACCTAGAACTCCTGCTTGCTTGGATGCTGGTTATCTCGGGTGGATTGCCTCCGTAGTGCAGCGGTACTAAATGCGACCGCTGTGCATGATGTCTCGGGTTTGATTCATGGATTGGGCAATGTATTATTTGGTGTTCCTGTCAAGAAATTCTTAAAACCAGCATGGAGTCTGAATTCCTACCCGGTAGAAGACAATACAAAATCATTGAAGCTATATGGTGATATTTTCTGTTCTAAGACATCTAATCACGTGCTGCGTATAGCCATATAGGCTTGTCTGTACGGCAATACGACGGACTATTTTCTATATATCTATACTAATATAAAGAGGAAAGATTTGATTTTTTGTGTGTTTGTTTGTAAGGATTTAACTCAAAAACTTCTTAACCGATTTTTAATTTTTCCACCATTAGTAAGCTATAAGCTATATTATCATCAAGTAACATAGGCTATATTTTATTTAACGAAAAAGCATTGTTACTGACATAATCTAACCTACTTTACGCCAGAGAAGCCGCAGGAAAAAGCTAGTAGAAAATAAACGGTAATGTCAGCCGATGCTGGAATTGTTATTGAATATTATTATCCTTACTAATATTATAAATTCGAAAGTAACTCTGTCTGTCTATCTGTCTGTCTGTCTGTTACCTTTTCACGGCTAAACCATTCAACCGATTTAGATGAAATTTTCTACAGATATAGTTTAAAACCTGGGGAAGGACATAGGCTACTTTTTATTGATGTAGGTACCACGCGGGCGGAGGCGCGCGCAAAAGCTAGTAATATATAAATTCATTTGAAATATTTATTTTAAACGGTCAGACGATTAGTCTGTCCTTTAGATGACTTGGCAAAAATAAAAAGGAATTTACCTTAAGCTTCACCTTCTGAACCCTTGTAAAATTTACATGAATAAATACTTTTTTGACATGAAGTTTAATAAATAATAATAAGATTTATTTCTTAATTTGACACAAAAATACAATAACAGCGTCACAAACACGATATTTAGTATTTACGATAAAATCTGGTACCTGAGATTCAACTTAGTATTTAGGGTACCAGCGTTCTCGCGCAGACTAGAAACACATTACATGAGTAGTACTCGTAGTAATTAAGAAAAATACTACAAAAAGAATAGCCAAACAAAAATAAAATTTAAATACTACTCAGTTGCTAAAATTTTATTTTACTAAGTATCTACTGTAGCCTCTTTCGCGTGCGTGTGTGTGTGTGCGTGTGTGTGTGTGTGTGCGTGCGTGTGTGTGTGTGTTTGTGTGTGTGTGATTATATTATGAATAGTCATTGTTTTCTTATTTTCGCGCCAATCGGCGCTAAATATTTTTGTGATTTTAAAAGTCTGGATAAAATAGTTGAAAGGGAAACGTTTATATTCTATTTTCCATTTATTGAATACAAACTGCTACTGCTGTATAATATAATTTTACCGTTTTTATCATCAGGAAGACAAGACTTCGATGTCAATACCATGGATGAAGTTCTTTAAGTGCGTGCCGCTGTGGGCCATCCTGATCGCGCAGTGTGGTCAGGCGTGGGTGTTTTACACACAGTTCACCGAACTACCATCTTTTATGAACAATATATTGCATTTCGACATAGTTGCCGTAAGTAACATTCATAACGTAATCAAATCACTTTTTCTACAATTTGACTGTACAGATGGCGTAATGGTTTAAGTGGTCGCCTCGCCACTGCCATTGCGCCGATTGTTGTGGGTTCGAATCCCATACGGGGCAAAACGTAGTGTGATCCACAAATGGTTGTTTCGCGTTCGGATGTCCTTTGTGTCCTTTGTTTGAATGTTTGTTAAGTCCCCTGCGACACAGGCATCAAAGATCAAAACGAGAGTGGTTTAAAAAAAATCAATATGGTATAATACACACTAAGCCTATTATCGCTCCTATTAAATAATCCCAGAATCAGGGCTATTTTTTTATTAAACTAACATTAGTTGCTTGCGACCCAGGATCTATGCAGTGCATAGATATTGCTAAGACTATCAATCCCTTGATGCATGGCATATGCACAAGTATGTATTTTCGAGGACCTTACTTACTTTGCACTATACGAAAATATTTCATGACACTTTTGGTATAAATGTATTATAAGTGGACAGCAAGTATTATAAAGAAAGTAGTAATAATTATTTATTTTACTTTACTTTGCTGATCTCTTTTGTGACCTATTTGGGTACCTAATTTAAGTGAGACATCTTCACTGTCAGATTTCTGTAATTTACCAATTTTTATTGTACAACAACAAGAGCCGATTCTCCTTTACGATCCATAGAAGATACAGCCAACCGGAGTTAATTGAACTAGTTTCTCAAGGTTCATTCTTTTTATTTTGCTTTCCAGAATTCTCGTCTCAGCGCGTTGCCGTACTTAACAGGATGGATCGGTGGCGTAGTGCTGTGTATATTTGCCGACTGGATCCTCGCTAAAGGATGGCTCTCTCGACTAAACAGTATGAAACTCTGGAACACTGTGTGTAAGTACCTACTTTTGAAGGAAAGGGGCCGTTAAAGTATTACGTAAGCACGATTTTAGTCATTCTTAACCTGTCCTCCCTTATTAGCAAAAGTAAGCAGAACTTCTAGCACCTTCCCCTTTCTCCTGTGTTTACGTTAGAATTGGTATAATTGAATTTTTTTTGGTAAATGCCGATATATTGTTTCCACTAGCGAGCATAGACAGTGGTTTGCCACAAATGTATGTTTTATTCAGAAATTAATGAGTTATACAAAAAATATATGGAATGTTAATTAATAAATGTTGCTGAACTAATCACTGTTTAATCTCCGTCCCCCAGGTCATACAAAAAAAGCAAGGCAAAGACCACCCTACCCCTCTATCGGTGCTTACATAATACTTGACTAATAAGACCTACTTAGTAATAAGCTGAAGACTGTTTTTGACTTTTAAATGGCTACAGCATTTTCTGATTATGCAGGTTTTAGAGGTTAATACTTTGCCACTTTCGTAAAGGTTTTCTCATCGTCACTGTTTGTCAAGATAACTCGACAAAAATTATACATTCAATTTTCATGAGTAAAATATTATAGAGTGCTAGTTACATGAAGGTCAAATTATCCGATAAGGTTTATATCCTTATATTACATGTTGAATAAAATTTAATACTGATTTCCTGTAATATACTGCAATTCTGTGTTTACGAAGTAAACTACTACTTTGAAAATAAATATTGCACTGGGTTTCAAAGAGTTTTAGGTAGTATGCTGAAAACTTTTACACCGGGCTATGCACACGTGGGCTAAGCCACAGATGCATGAATAATTATTAAAATGTAAATAGTGTACAAACCTATAATTTAGCAGTTTAGCGCCATATTTTGTTAGGTGTACCTACTTTCTTTTGCACCGAAAAATAATCGACTGTTATACACTTGCGCATAGCGGTGCCAGGCATCTGGATAAAGTCTGACACAGTCAGGCTTTTTGGTTGCGTGTACGGCCAAATTAGACGGGGACTGGGCTGTCAGGCTTTTAAAATTTGAACATTTTTTATGGTTTATCCTGCCTTGGCTGACTTCAAGCCGCGCGCCTCACCGTGTATCGCTAGCGCAAGCGAGCGAATTAGGACTATCCTCCCCTAAAAAAAAGTCGTGTTAAAGTATAACTAAAAAAATAAGGGTGTTCGGCCTTTACCCAAATGTTCGAACCGAAAAGACGGACAGGCCAACCAGTTACACTGGACCAGTGTAACTGGTTGGTCTGTCCTGTCCTGTTTTAAGACCTATCAAGCCGACTTACGCATAAGATTGCCAGCACCGTGTGATGATATTTCATTTATTAGAACATGTAACAATAATATTATGTTCCAACTAAATAATAATAAAATAATTGTGTGTGTGTGCAGCGGCGTTCATCCCGGCGTTCGGTCTGCTGGGCATCGCGTGGGCCGGCTGCGACAGCCTCGCTGTGGTGCTGCTGCTGTGTATCTCCTCCGCGTTCGGCGGCGCCTCATACGCCGGTATGTATAACCTACATCTCTTTGTAATGTCTGCTTTCTTCATATTTTATACATCTACCAACTTTTGCCTGCTTAGTAACAGTGCTTTCTTTTTTAGCTTTCTAACGGTGAAAGAATGATTGAAATCGGTTGAGTCGTTTTTGTGTTAAATCCATACAAACAAACAAACAAACAAACAAACAAAAAAACAGATCTTTCCTCTTTATAATATTCGATAAGTATATGCCGAAAAAGCATCGATAGCTATATAGCATAGCCATAGATATAGGAAAGGTATGGGCATTACATCTACTTGCATTATAGGTTTTTTAAATATTTTATCTATTTATTAAGTAACTGCCGAGAGCATCGATAGCTTAGAAGAAAGGTATTAGAATTGGAAATGAAATTGTCTTACGAGGTCTAAAATTTGATCTCACAGTCACCTATAACTTTCGAATTAAATAGTTAACTATATACAAGGTTATTTTCTTAGTATAGTGAAAACCTCTCAAGGGGTGATTATACTTGTTATTATGAAGAACCTTTGTTCTGACACATTGCCGAAATCGCGAAAAAAATATCAGCTGTTCCATACATTTTGCCGAGGTCAAAGTCCAATTTTGTATGGAACAGCTGATTTATTTTTCGCGATTTCGGCAATGTCCCAGAACAAAAGTTGTTTATAATAACAAATACAATTAATCCTGAGAGGTTTTCACTTTACTAAGAATAACCTTGAATAAAGTTAAACCGTGACATGTATGTCAGAGATCGCCGTAATGTTTTCAGATATAATAATAATAATATTCTATCACATACACACAACACCATCTAGCCCAAACTAAGCAGAGCTTGTACTATGGGTACTAGACAATGGATAAACATATTATAGAATATATACATTTTTTTTGGAAATACATACATATTATACATAGAAACACCCAAACCAAGGCAAACATCCATGTTCATGCACACAAGTATTTGACTTGTGCGGGAATCGAATCCGCAACCTTAGGCGTGGCAGTCGGTTACACTAACCACTACGCCATCGAGGTCTCCAATATGTGTGATGTCTGTTGATGTGCATTTGGATAGCATGATATACTAAGGCCTAACTAAACTATTTAGGACAGGAGTCCATACCCCATAAGGGTAGTTTTTAAGTAGAGATGTAGCGACCATTGGGCATAAGTTTTGGGTCATTTTCGAGTTGGACAATGTGTTATTGGGTTTGTATGTGAAGAAAGTTTTATTAGCAGGATAAAGTCTGAAAAATAATATCACAGCTATCGAAATGAGGGGTTATACACCTCTACCCTTTTGAAGACATAAGCGTGAAATATGTAAACTGATATTTTGATGATATCTCCTGCTCTAGGAATTATTCTTGTGTCACGAGGGACTTTGCAAACATTCAAACAACGGACACAAAGAACACGCAGACTCGGAACAATAATTTGCGAATCACACTATTTTTTGTCCCGTGTTGGATTCGAACCCACTACACTCAGCCTAACGGCAGTGCTGAGGCGACCACCTAAACCACTACTCGAATCGTGTAATCAAAAAAATATGTAGTTTGGAACTATTACATAGACAAACAATATCATACTTTTATTTATTTATTTATTTGGAATAACAAACAGTTACACATTATGTAATTATTTCTAATACATTTTAAATAAAGTTTGATTAAATGTGCAACCCACACCGTTATTCACAGCTTACATAATTATAAATTTATGACAATTTTGCAAAAATGAAACAAAATATGAATTAAAATTTTGAATTTTACACAATGTTTCTTATATTTTTAACTCAGTTTCTTCAATTGTTCTTTTTAATGTATTGCGAAATTTACTAGCAGGCCTACTAAATACATCCAGTTTAGTGAAAAGCTCATTGTATTTTCTACATAATTATACGTCGAATAGGTGCGCGGATATTGATAAAATGTACCAATAATGACGTTCCTTGCGTCTTCTTAATTTAACTACAAAGTACCAGGCTTGTTAGCAGGCTTGCAGGCTTAAGTAGCATACATATTAAGCTTGCAGGCTTAATTAGCAGGCTTGTTAAATTAAACGAGATTTACATGTGAAGGAGTGTTTAGATGTAGAGGTTTAACTTCTTGAACGTCTAGGGGAAATACGTAAAAAATAATCAAAAATTCATTGTGCAACAATACACAAACGGACAAATGCATGTGCGCTCGATACTTGAGTGTGCAGCGGACATACATTTGTCGTTTTTTTTTAATTTTTGATGACTCATTTTTGCGGACAGCGTATGTCCGCTCGACAGTTGACGGGTTAAGTGGGCGCCTCGCAACTGCCACACCGCCGAGTGTTGTGTGTTCGAATCCCACACGGGACAAATGGTGACCCACAAATGGTTGTTCCGGGGCTGGGTGATCTTTTGTTCGTTGCTGGAATGTTTGTAAAGTCCTCCGCGACACAGGTATTATTCTTAGTGCGGGGAAGTCTTTGTAAGGGAAAAAATCTTTACTATGAGCTATACGAAGATTGCATACGTCCACTTTCCATCAGGTGGGCCACTTGCTCGCCTGCCACCAATGGCAATAAAAAAATAAAAAAGAAGTATTTATATTAGATAGCCTAGTGGAAACCGTTGGACTGCCACGCAGAGGTCTCGATTTCGAACCAAAGGCGCGCATCTCTGAATTTTCGAAGTTATGTGCGTATTTAATAGTTAATTATCGCTTGCTTTAACGGTGAAGGAAAACATCGTAAGGAAACCTGCATATCTGAGAGTTCTCCATAATGTTCTTGAAGATATGTGAAGTCTACCAACCCGCACTAGGCCAGCGTGGTGGATTATGGCCTAACCCTTCTCACACTGAGAAGAGGCCCGTGCCCAGCAGTGGGACAGTTTAATACAGGGCTAATATTATATTTTGCGTTTGCAGAATTGCATGCATGCCCTTTCTCCATGAAATATTTCGCTATAGTTACAAACTGACTCGTCTCCATTGCAGGTAATCAGATGAACCACATCGACTTGTCGCCGCAGTTCGCGGGCACCATGTACGGCATCACGAACGCGGCCAGCAACATCTGTGGCTTCATGGCGCCCTACGTCGTGGGACACATCATTAAGGCTGAACAGGTACTTATACCATTTTGTTTTACCTGTAGGTATACGTTTACGCATACCCCTCTGGATGGGCGGATCAGTTATGTCGGACTCACCCGGGGAAAGATGGCGACATCCCGGTCTTGCGACTGAACCTAAAACGGTGTTCTTCTTCTCACAATCTATGGCCGGGGCGCAGGGATCACTCACGTATTCATCCTGCAGCGGTACTCATTTCTAACAGATTATGTGTTTCGCTCGCTTTACCGGGGAAGGTAATCATCACGAGAAAACCTGCATGTCTGCATGTCTGAGAGTTCTCCATAACGTTCTCGAAGATATGTCAAGTTTGCCAACCCACACTCGGCCAGCGTGGTGCACTATGGCCTAAGGGCCTAAGCATTCTCACACTGAGAAGTGGTCCGTGTTAGTTTAATACAGGGCTAATGTTATATTCTCTGGATTGCGTCGGTGAGGCTGGGGTAGTAAGGCCGTTTTCAGTAGCAGCACAGTGTATGAAACTAACTGTACTTGGTAAGCAGCAATAGGATCACCTCGTATTACGTGGGGCCGGGTGTATAAGCTTTTGCTGGTAATACCTATGTACAAAATGTACGCTCGGGGCAAGCCAGATGAATAATGTGCTAGCTATCCGCTTGATTATTCAGTACTTTCTGTCATCTGTATTTCTTTGACGGCTTTTATTAGATTTGAATATAGCTGTATGGATTACTCTAACAACACAATATGTCTAGATACATTTATTTTATTTATGACCCGTCTAATGTAATTGTATGCGCTGATGAATGGGTCGCACACATCTTTGTTGTTTGAAATGAAAGGTAGTCGAAATGAGATGCGATTTATTGGTCACTTAACTACTACGTAACATATAAAAGTAGTAGAGCCTCGCTGATTTCAGCATGATTTCAGAACTACCCTCTCACAAAATATCGAAGTAAAATATATATTATGTTTTTTATTTTTTTTATTTTGCTCGTCAAAATGACCACACTCCACCTGATGGTAAGCAGTTGTGTAGTCTAAAAGCAGTGGCCTCCACACCGCCCTCATAGCAGCCGAGGCGATGTTGAGATCTCTACTTTGACGGCCTGAGAAGGTGCTTTTTCAAGCCCCGCTTAAAGGACCCAGGATTGAAGGAAGACGGAAACACGTGCCTTGGCGGAAAATTCCATGCCTTGGTCGTTCGGCAGAGGTATGAGGACCCAAACTTGTTGGTACGCGCTCTAATCGACTCTACCGTGTAAGGATGGCATCTGAGCCCAGCACGCGTTGTTCTGGATAGGAAAGGGGGAGGGCGGGATAAGGTGGAATAACTCTTCAGAGCACTCCCCGTGGTATATTCTGTAGAAACATGCCAATGAGGCAATGTCCCTACGGAGTTGCAGAGGTTCCAGTGAACTCGCGACCTCTGGATCTCCGATGATACGGACAGCCCGCCGCTGTAACCGGTCGAGAGCGTCCAGCAAGTACTGCGCGGAGCCATCCCAAAGATGAGAACAGTACTCCACGCAAGGGCGCACTTGTGCCTTATACAATAGGCACAGTTGCCCAGGCGTGAAGAACCGCCTCACCCTGTTCAAAACTCCGAGTTTTCGCGAAGCTTGCTTAATGACGCTCTCGACGTAGGTTTTCTGATTAAGGGAGCGGCAAAGATCCATTCCTAAGATGGAGAGGCTGTCACGTATCACCAGTGGAGTGTTCTTCAGAGAAGGGAGGGGAAGGAACGGAGACTTTTTTGTTGAGAACGCGCATGCCTGGGTCTTCTTGGCGTTGAACTCGACCAAGTTCTTGGCACCCCATTCATAGATGCGGTCCAAGGTCTGGTCAAGTTCAACGACAAGGTTCTGCCTTTTCCCCTCAACCTCAGCCTGTTTGGCCCTAGGATGTCCGAGATATCGCCCATGTACGGTACTGTCGTCCGCATAACAATGTATGTTGCCGAGATTCAACATATCATTGATATGCAGAAGAAAGAGCGTAGGGGATAAGACAGACCCCTGAAGCACTCCTGCATTGACCTGCATAAATTTGGAAGCGCGACCGTCGCAAAGGACCCGAATACGACGCTTCTGCAGGAAACTTGCAATTCAGGTGCACAGTTGAGGGGGCAAGCCATAGGCCGGAAGCTTGGAAAGAAGAGACCGGTGCCAGACTCTGTCGAAAGCTTTGGCTATGTCAAGGCTGATAGCCAAAGACTCGCCGTGCTTGTCCATAGCCTCACCCCAGAAGTGCGTGACGAACGCTAGAAGATCACCCGTTGATCGTTTAGACCGAAAGCCGTATTGGCGATCATTGATCAACGATTGATTCTCCAGGTAGCGGACCTCCAGGTAGCAGTATTCCCACTGTTGTGTTTCGTTCGGTGAGTCTGAGTGCCGAAGGCCCAATCACCCTCTTTTCCCCATCCCGCTCCCTCTCCTTCCCACTTTCTTTCGTAAAGGATCGGCAACGCGCAAGTGATGCCTCTGGTGTCGCAGGCGTCCATAGGCTACGGTGACCACTTACCATCAGGTGGGCCGTGTTTGCCACCTTAGTAGTATAAAAAAATATATATTATAAATTGATGAGTTAATTAGTATAAATGAGTATCGCTGATTATGAACTGTGATGGCGCACTGGTTTAAATTGCACAATTTATGCAAGGCGATGGAAAAATGCTGCTGTAATGGAGGCGCGTGACATGTAACTCACTAACCTATATACTTTGACGTTCATAAGTGTTACTTTGTGACCTAAATGAATAAATGATTTTTGACTTTGACTTTGACTACGATGTGTGACTCCTGCAGTAATATAGTAAGCTTTCACAATGCGCAACAAATTGCTCAAGTTAATGTATTATTATTTGTTTGGTTTTACAGCAAACTCTGGGCCAATGGCGGGAGGTGTTTTACCTGGCTGCAGCGATTGATCTCGGCACTAATCTTTTCTACTTATTCTTTGCGAGTACTGATGAACAGGTATGTACAATACCATTTATATATAACATACACCGCGGCGCAGCGGTAGTTTATGTGACTATTGTGCATGAGGTCACGGATTCAAATTCCGGGTTGAACTAACAAATCGTTATTGGGTTTTTCTGCTAAGAAGCGCAATAGCAGCCCGGACTTAGGAAGTTGGCGGTGCTAAGCACCTCCGGGGCTCTGAAAGTGCGTTGGTCCTGAGCCTGATCTCTCTAAGGTCGTGACGGATTACCGTCCCATCGGATCATGAGAGTTAGGGAACAGAGAGTGCACTTGCGTTTGCGCACATACTTATACAATATAACATCTCCTGCGCAGATGGCCAGTCTGTTAAGAGTGCGAAATTTGATCTGGAGGACATTATTATTATTTAGTATTCCATATTATTATATGATCAATTAGTTATGTTATTATTTAAATAAAATATTTATCGTTAATTAATTTATATTTCACCAGGATTGGTCACGACCCGACGATGACGACGACATGACTGCGCCGGCGCCGGTCGAGAGCATTCTGTTCCCGGAATCATAGGACACGACACAAGGAGACGACAATAGGACCATCGATACCGACGTCTAAGGCACTACAAACTTGGCTTACAAACTCTATACGAAAAATTACTGGAAGTCAAGGAGACGATATCCTGTCATGAAAAGTGTCGGTACATGATGGTAGTAGTCGATGTATTAACATTTACTGCAGTGTATGTGATGTTAGTTGTATCACGAAGTGGCCTGTGATTTTACTAAGTATGGAGTTCATTTATTGGTAAAGTAAATAGCTGCGATTGGCAGTTTAGTTTTTAAAATATCGGCTGATGGTGTATGGTGAACTGATTGAATAATAAATATGATAGTATTAAGCTATATGATAATATGTATCTCGGTCCAGTGTTGATTTTATGCCATCAATCTTATATTCGATTGACGGCACCTCTATGATATAATTTTAAAATACATAACTTAAATTTGTAATCTTAATATCAAGTTTAAACTACCTTTTGTAGGTTTAAAACTTATTTTGGCGTGGGAGTCGGTTTATAGCATTCGAGCATAGCTTAATATTATCATATATTTGTTCGAGAAAAACTAAATTAATATTAATACGTCATAGGTCCATTAGTGGACATTTTATGTGGTTTATTATCAAAGAAATGAAAAGCGTCTATTTATTTTTATCACTTGATAAACCAAAATATTATTTTTACTTCCCAGTTTAGACATATCAGTGCGTGCTAAAGGACAATAAAATTTAATCAAACTCTTTTGATAGTTTTTTTAATTGTTTAGTTGTGCGGAATGTATGTGTATCACGGATCTTTCAAATTAGATGTAAGTCATATGTCTGTGATGTAAACTTATTTGAAACAAAGATGTGTTATCTGATACTCGGTATTATAACATTCTTATGATTGAAAGAGGGCATGTCATATCGTTCTAAAATCGATCTTTAATTCGAATCAGAGCCAAAATAATCGATTGATCATTTAATCGAGTATTGTAGGCAGTGCCGTATACTTTGCATCGAGGATCAATGCCTGCTGTTACTCTTATCAGCATGCGTTGATCCTCGATGCAAAGTACATCCACGGTAAAATTCGGCAAAGACGACATTTATTTTGTTTTTTTGTACATACAAGAAAATTACAAAATAATGGTCGTCTTTCAAGATTTTTTTCTTGCACCAGGATTCGAGATCGATCTTAAGTGTTTCAAT
The DNA here is from genome assembly GCA_963564715.1 of Catocala sponsa. Taxonomy (NCBI): domain Eukaryota; kingdom Metazoa; phylum Arthropoda; class Insecta; order Lepidoptera; family Erebidae; genus Catocala; species Catocala sponsa. The sequence continues at coordinate 11,368,972 of OY751336.1, read as the reverse complement.
ATTCTCTCCTTATTCGACGGGGGCTCAATAGATTCATCGAACCGATCCAGATTTTGAAATGCATTTGAAGTTACCGTTATTTTGTCTCTTGATCGACATGCTATTTAACATCGATATCGATCAAACAGATGTTTGAAACTAAGTCTTACTATGGTTCAAATGTTTATATTTTCACTTTTGAAAGCATATCGCAGGACAGCAAGCTCTATAACAATAGAGCTTGCTGTCCTTGCTAAGCTTATATAAAAATGGCGCGATAACCAAGAATTCTTTAAAACGTTCTGAAGATACCACGTATTAACAAACGTACGTGCGGAACGTTGGTATTTGTTTTGCAACGGGCTGTGACGGCTACCTTAAAAACATATATTTTAATTGGATTTATATGAGAAGTCTTAAATTGGTTTCAGTCTAATAGGATTAGTTCACAAGTTAGGATACGATGTAAACCAAGAATGTAACGTCGTAAGCCCAAATAAATTTAAATTCATTCGCGCTGTTTGTATTTGTGAAGATCCATTACAACATAAAGTCTTATAGCTCAAAGATATATAACCCGACCCATTCAAGATTGCCTATCCGTAGAAAGTAGGCTTTTAGGATTATGAACGACATGCGTCGTCGTTTATGGCAAACTGGAATCGGACGGGTTGTAATGTAGGTAGTTGCTTCAATTAAGTGGATAAAAGTACGCGAGCTGAAAAATCTGAAATAGAGCAATGTCAACAAATACATGTATATACAATTTATTTTGTTATGGTCCTTTCAAAAATAACATACATGAAGTATTGACCAGCTAAAGCATATTTTGGGAATAAAATGATTTCGACTAAAGATAAATTAATTACATTTTATACGTGCGTTCATTGACGTAAATAAATGATTGGTGTTTGAAAGTTCTTATTCGTAATGCTTTTTAGGAGTGTATTCACTTGACCCTTCTTTTTCGAGAAATCTATCTCTTTTTAATTTCTAAGTGGCTCCATGTAGGTACCTACCTATTTACGAAATTTACATAGATAAAGTCAACAATCATTTATTCATTTCAGTCAACGCTTATGAACGTCAAAATATAATAGTTAACTAAGTTAGTTAAGCTACATTTAGGTTAATTGCTAGGTTCAGATAAATGGTTAAGCCTATGAGAAGAAACCTGCATGAAACTCACGGCCATTCTTTTTCATACTTGTACATGTACTTAATCTAAAGCAATAATATAGCCACAATAAAAACGGCTACACTTTTTTTAGGTCGGTAAGTTATCACTATTTTCATATATGTGGATTAAACCTAAGTAATTTATTTAAAAAAAAAAGAATTTTGAAAGGCTATGTTGGTGCAAAAGCTCTAAAAGTAATTACTTGCAAACACCAAATTAGTAATTGCCTAATTTATAGAGATAAGGTTGGTAGGGTTAAATGATTTTAATTGAGAGCGAGGTCAGATAAACTTACGTATATATAGTAGGTATATAACATACCTATTCTATATTATAATATTAAACCTACCATACCTATTCTATATTATTATTTTGCTACTTAAAATGTATATTTTGTCGCGTAAAAGCAATAATATTCACCTACCTAGTGAGGCTTTTTGCTTAAAAATTTCCCAGATTAAAAATTTCCCTGTTTAAAATAAATAATAGTTGAAAAAAACGAAAAAATAAGCTTTATTAAAAAAGTATAAAATATTTTTATAATAAAGCGTGTTTTTAGTTTCTAAACTTATTTATTTTTATTTTTTTAAACTGTTAGGTATATATTTTGTTTTTTTTTTATATTTTAAATTATTGTATTGTCATCGGTCCCCGATAAGTGTGCAAAGTTTCAAATCAATCCGTCGGTTTGAAAGGGGTGAAAATCACGTTCAAAGATTCCGTTACATAGATTCATAGAATCATAGATACATAATAAGCTAATAAAAGCGTGTTAAAAATATGGCAAAACATAGACTGCAAAATTAAAACCAATAACTCGAGGCGCTATATTTTTATAGCAATGTTAATAAATGGGTGAAATCTATGATTTGTTCTAACATTTTATATAAAACAAAGAGGTCTTATATTTTAATCCTTAATTTATAATACTATGATATTATAGTGCTTATTTGTGTCAAAATTGTAGAGATAATTAGCCAATTTTATTTATAATTATGAAGATTATGAATCATGGCTGTAGAACAAAGTTCAAATATCAGCTTATTTCTATCCTTTATTATTATTATTAATTTACCTTAAGTTTATAATATAGAATTGGGCTCGTATTAATATACGTCAGCGATAAATGCATATTCAATAGCTCGACGTTCCTATTTCTAATGCAATTTATATGCGTATTAACCCGGGCCCGAAAGTGTAACTATCTTTCAATTATCAAATTAATTTCTACTTGATAATTATCTTGCTAATTATAGTAAAGAAGTCGCCAGCCTCAGTTCCTTGTTAATGAATAAATTCATTACATCATCCTTTTGTATTTATCAGATAATTATAATGATAAAAATAAAATGACTATTGCGTAAACATTATCAAATAGAATTATCATGAAGTATCATGATAATTTCGGAGCTTGTTAATTACAGATCATAATCCTTGTATAATTATATTGAAATAGAAACACTAGCGAATGGAGAATTAGTTTCGCTTTTAAATTACGTGTAAACACATGAGGAGTATCGTCATGTCGTAGCGTGTAGTGCGTTAATAACTTGAATTCGGTTACATGACGCGGCGCGGTAGAAAGTAATTGTTTGATTACAGAATACTGCGTTTTATGTTTTACAGAAGTGAAAAAAAAATAAAAGCAATTTGGTGTTGAATGTTTTCTTTGCCTTTATATGTAAATGAGTGTCAAGAAAATTTACATTTAATACAATTACGCATATGTGCCGAACGATCACACAGATTTTTCTTGAAGCTCAATATATATTATGTACATATTTTACGAAAATAAAATAAAAAATACCAGCAAAAACTATTTAAGCACTCTGTGATATAGGTACTCAACGGATTAAAAAAAAATGAATTAAATTTGTATTTACCGTTACCATTTTTTTTATTTCTAACGGGAAGAATATTTACGTTCTTATTAATATATGTGGTATATATTAATTGCATATATGTATACAGTGCGAGCACAGAAGAGTCACATTATATATAACTTTCAGCTGAAACTTATCAAGTGATTCTAATCAAAAATAATAGTAAGTAGAAACAATGCAATCTAGTGAATTTTACGAGACCTTAGCGTCTCACAATGTGACCTTAGTGTATTTGGTCTACTTTTGAAAAGGATTTTCAGTGAACTATTGTTAGTAGCACTTATTTTATAGGTATGAGTTTCTACCATGGTTTAAGGGTCAAATTTGATGAAAGGCACAAAATAAAGGCTTGTGGCAATAATTTATTTAGCAAATGTACTAGGTACGCGTATTAGTTAGGCGTCTGCTGTCAATTTAATTCGTTATCTTTAAACAAAAGCAGATTCTGTCGTTTCTTCTATTCGCTAGAATTTTATTTCTTGATTATTTTAATTTCATTGTATTTTTAATTCACAATTTTAATCAAAGACTATTGTTTAAAATACCGAAATCATGAGCACAATTATTATGATTTAGGTTATTTCCTTTTATATAATTGTAACGATTATTATATATCTATAGGTACATAATACAAATGTCGGTTCGTTCGCACTATATTATTATTGTTTACGTATATACTTTACTGTGCTATTTGTAGAGGTAATATTAAATTGTAGACATAAAAGCAAATAACTGGCCAAAGCTTAAACTATATTTAGCATATCTAAAGAATTAAAAAATGGCGCGTGATTTTGGTATGGTGATCTTTATTAAATAGTTGGTTATTATTATTGTAATATAAGTAATTCGATTCATTATACATAACTACAAAACCTAGTTATGTAGTATTCAAAATATAAAAATAGTATGCCGATAACTATGTATTTTTCGACGTCCATAGATCATTGCATTGTAAAGAATATGAGAGATAATACATGTAAGTAAATAATCATATATAGTTAATTAAAATTGTGTATGAAATATAAATTCGTAATTCCGTACAAGTTAAATAATTATCATTCCATATAAAATATTTAGTAAATAATGTTTACTTATTCTTCTTATTCTAAGTTGCAAAGAGTTCAACCGAGCGTCCTGCAGTATTTAATTTGTGATGAATTGTTTTCAAATATAATTCTTAAATTAAATACTTTATTACAATGTTAATTAATTAATAATTTTTTTTTGTTATCAATTTAGATAAAATTTCTTATTGTAAGTAACATAATCGTGTTATTTTGATTATTTTTACTATAATACGCTAAAATTAAGAAAACTAGTTAATGTAATATCATTTAGAATCTCTTGTTACTCTCTCTAATTATTGCGATACAGTTTTCTTATAGCCCAGTAATGTTAGTTATAATTTCTTTATCAATCCATTCATCGCATTTGGCGGAAATCTTACAAAAGCATGTTACATTTATTTGCTGTGATGTATCAAATTATTTTAAATGCTTATGTATATAAAATAAATATATAATGTATTATGACATATTTTTTCAGCGACGGCAAATAAATTTTACAAAAAAGTAATTGCATTTTAATTCCACTCGACCGTGCGTTAAAAATTTGCATAAAATTGGTAAAATATATCTAAAATTTAAATTGAAAAGCATGCCGTATGGCCACATAGTTTTTTGTAGGTCCTAATTGCTATACATCAACTGGAAGAAAATTATAACTTGCGGGCAATTGAGACTCTACCTCGAGGGAAACAGCGGGTGTTGATATTGGTTATCTTCCACTGCCCTGTTGTATCAGATTATTATATTTCGTGATGCGGCCTAACATACAACGCAATGGACTCTGAAACCAAATTGCATTCTTCCGGTTTCGTGCGAGCGTGGCCGTGGTAGCGAGGAGGCACGCGGGCACAATTTTCATGTGTAATCTCGACACTATTGCAGACGCGTTTGCCCGTGGCTCAACGCACGTAATTACAGAGTGAACGACCGCGCGTCAATACTAATATTTGTTTACGCACCGAAGTGAGGCTTCGTTCGGGATGCCACCATTTATCTTATAACGAGGTGTGGTTCACATATAATCATGACAGTCGTCCATTTTTGAGCGATTGTTGATCACACGGCAGGTGCGACGATGCCGTGATTGTAGATCCCGGCACACGGACTCGCCGACGACAGAGTTCTGATTTAGAATTTTAAATGAGGTGTGATTTCGCATCCAAATTATAGGGTCGGTTTGGCAGAAAAAGTGTTCTGCTTATTCACGTATTTTTGCCCAAAGTGTAATCCTAACTAATATTATAAAAGCGAAAATGAGTTTGTTTGTTTGTTACCTGTTCACGCCTAAACCACTGAACCGATCATCCTGAAATTTTGCATATACGTTGTCAGGTGTACAGAAACGAACATAGGCTAACTTTCATCCCGAAAAATATTACTATTCACGAGGAAAACAACAAAAACCTTCTTATGATAATAGATCGCGCCACGTTTCTTTCGAATCATGAATGAATGATATTATTACAAGCAGAGTACAACCTGAATTGATTGTCAAATTCTAAATTATCGCGAGCGAAGCCGCGGGCAAAAGCCAGTTATTTACATAATTGTTAAAGAGCTTGTCTCTGTTTTAAAGGTGATCGGACAATTCTGGTCGTAAACTGTAGGTAAGTAAGAGTTGTTAACAATGGTATGTTTATTGGCAAATCCTTACAATTAACTGTTAACAAAGAATTATTGTCGGGCGCGTGTTTGCCAACGTTTCGCCACCATTGTTCTCTCATTGATTTTGCTTCAACCCGTCAATTTTGGTGTGCGAATGGGCGAAGGACGTCGGCGGTTGATCTGCGATAATATTGAAGAAAAAGTTTACGAGCCGCCAAAGGCGGGTAACTCGAATACAGTTAACAAAACTTAACGGCCAATGTGTTTATGGCGGTGGACTGTTTAACAATATTTTTGTGTTGTAAAACTGAACAATAGTTGCGTTTAGATCCTTTGGATGAGGCTCGAGGGTGAAAGAATATAACGGTTGTATTATGATGTCGTGTTGTTGTTTTTGCAAGGTATATAAATGTCAACACCTAGGTCGTTAGCACTCAAAAGTACCTACCGCATGTTGCGGTCCACCTCTTGTAATCGTGATCATTAATTCAGTAGGTAATTTAGAACTTTATGGCTAAAGTATCTACCATTTACACGATTTGTTCGACACGAGTGAAGTAAAAATCATAGGTATATAATTATCATATATTATGCGATATACAACTCGTATATAACCTTTAGATAGGCGCCAACCAAGACTGAACATTTTAAAATTGGAATAAAAGTTCGCAACATTATTTCAATATGAGTTTTCGAGGCGAGACTCGCTTCTGTAAAATTCTTACAGTACCTACCCTAGACGAGAATTCGTTCTGCAATTTTTGTATATATACCTACCTACTTGTAAAAACTGTGCTTAGGTGAGATTCGCAAATATTATTGACACAAGACTTGAAGAAATCATCTTATATTGATTTGGGTTCTAGACGTCTACGGTAGGACGGTGCCTAGCAGCCTATATGCGTGTAAACGATGTTAGCGAAGCTGGAGGATATCGTATCGACAGTTCCGCTAACATCGTTAGCGTCATCGTTAGATATTAATCCTATTACAAACAAATACTAACTAGATCATTTGATCTAGGTAGTATTTGTTTGTAATAGGGTTCATATTCGCGAAGAGGAGACTTTTAAGACCTCATTCTTATTTAAATGAGGTCTTACACGTCTTGGAAACTTTTTAAAGCAATTTATGAATTTTAAAACAACGCTTTTCTACTATACAATATCGTGTCTTGGGTACTATTAGGTACTTGGCGAATTTAAGCGCTGTGATTTCTGACGTAGCCTTACTATTCAGTAAAAGTCAATGATGCTGAATTATATACACATAGGTACTTAGATACCTAGCCATCCTTCAACTAAATTGTTGGGGTATTCCGCTTTCGGCACCTATGGTTTCGGCACCTAAGTTATTCCACTTTCAGCACCAATAGGTATTTTTGCTTGGTGCCGAATGTGGAATAAAATACCTATTGGTGCTGAAAGTCGAATAGCTTAGGTGCCGAAACCATACGTGCCGAAAAAATTGGTGCCGAAAGCGGAATACTCCAAATTGTTAATTGAGAAATTATAGGTAGGTATACCTAATTGTTGACTGCACGACTAGCGTAGTGATTGGTTGCCTCGGCACTGCCACTGCGCTTGTGATGAGGGTTTGAACCCCACACGGGATCAAAAAATTGTGTGGTTCACAAAGTTGTTCTTAGTCTGGAAGTTCTTTGCATCGGTTATTTAAATGTTTGTAAATTCCCCGACGACACAGGAATTAGGCCTAATGCGGCAGTTACCTTTAAAAAAAGTCTTATTAGCTAATTTAATTTTGATCAGTCTGAGACTTATTCGTCTGGAGCGTAATCTTAACACCTGGACTGCCGTATTTTACAGTCATAAAATGAATTAATTATATATTTTTTTAAATATACCTACAACTAATATTTTAACAAGAGTAGTTGAACAAACTTAGGGCACAAAAGGTTTCGGAACACCGATACCCGTGGTAAGATTTAACTTATGTTACATTAATATAAACTAGACAAAACTGTGTAAGTATGTCGACTGCCTATGTTGAGTTGGTCATAGTCATGGCCTTATCAAATTACTAGATTTTGAGAATTAATTTGGTAATTTTCCATTCCTCGAGAACAGTACTTTTTCTGAATTAAAGGAACCCCATACCTTTTCTATATCCCTGACCCTCCTTGTACGCAAAATTTCATGAAGATCGGTTAATTAGTTAAGGCGTGGAAGTGTAACAAACAAACCCAATTCGCATTTATAATATTAGTTAGGATTATCAATATATTTTACGAAAAGCTAATCCTTTACCTATACAAGTAAGCGTTTGTGAGGTGACGTAATGTCGATGAGTATAAAACCTTACCCTACCCTATCCTAATAATACCCATTAGTATTCGTCACTCATAGTCATAATTCATAAGAAATTATTTGGCAAGATTTTCATCTCATATTTGTATACCTACCGTACATTGTAATTTGTAGGTACGTGGTGCATAAAGATACATGCATATGTACTTTACCTAACTATATACTTTCTTATATATCATCACAAGCAAGTTTTCTGTTCATATAACGATAAATTGCAATTATTGCGTTAACAACACAAACAGATTTTGAACGCACACAAATCAATATTAATTTAGTAAGATGTCTGCCACGAGCGACCTCATTTTATGCGTTGTGCAATGCCGTGACTTGCAGAAGAACACACTGCTTAGATGCGTACGTACCTACTAATAGTAAAATAACAAATACATTTCGTGGATTCGTCGCGGTGGTAAATTAAAGCGCACGAAACAAGGTTTCTACAGAAAAGTAATTATAGCGTTGGTTCTTAAAAGCGGTTTTGGTTTCGGTAGCAATAAAACTTGCGTCTTCATACGACAAAAGGGTTTGTTTTTGGGGCTTTCGTTTAGGTACCCAACCTTCCCCGAACAGCGGGAGCTGTGATGAATAAATAAACGGTCGGCGTAAACGGCGAATGTATTCGTCGGCGACCGAAGCTAATCGCGTGTCGTCCGACATAATAGGCGGGAGAACGAAAGACGAAGCTCATAATGAGCCCGTACCGAGCTTTGTTCTGCGCAGAATGGGCTCGAAATGTCACCGAGATAGGTTAGTTTACATCAGAAAGTAGTACGTCATTAAGTATTGTGTGTAAAGTCGCACCGTCCTAAATCAGCTTTATGATTTGTATGAAAAGAATTCCATAATGTATAAAGCAACGTGTTATTACAGTAAGTAGATAGGTAGGTATAGTTTTATTTAAATCTTTAACAAGGTGGATATATTATCTCTATTCTGGTAGGTAGAACATTCCTATTAATTAAAGAAACACGTAAATGCCTTTCCATTAAAGGGAAACTGCGTTACTATCTATTTAATTACCTTATTGAGCGAAATAAAAACTTCTCTACCTATGTGCCGTTTTGGGATGGCATCCCAAAATTTGCGATTCTGTAGAAAGTAGGTTGATGAGATTGCATTTTAAAGAGGCTATTGGCTAGCAACTTGTCGAATGTTAAGGAGTGGTTAAAAGTTTAAAGCCTCGTTAAAATCTGTAGTGAAGTAGGTAGGGACAGCAAAATAAAGTTTACAAAACAGTTTAAAATCAAACTGTTTTGTATAACGGTAAGACCAATAAAAAACAATGCCAACAAAACAAAAATTATAACAGTATACATATTCTGTAGACTGCTCTATTTTTAAACTCATAAAAATCTGGAAAATAGAGCATACCTTTTGTTTAAAAAGGTTTTATGGGTTTTGTACGCGAGGACTTTAAAATAAGTGCGTTTTTTTTTGTTGTCGTCACCGTTAATTGTAACAGTTCGTTTGTTTAACAGATACGTAGGTAAATATCAGTTATGTTAACAGAAATAAAAAAACGTTGGCGTCTAAAATTCTAAGAAACAATGCAACGGTATTTGTTCAATCTGTTACTACTGTCTTAACTTCATGTTATCTTCTTGTGCCTGATTAGGTAAATGCCCAATAAGGCTATACTTAGTTGTCATGAAAGTTTACGATGAAGCCCGTCCCACACGTCGATTTACCAGTATCACAAAATAGGTGTTGGAATGCAATCTTAAAAATGCCAAACCAACTAAACTGGTAGTCAATCGATCGGCTTTTCTAGAAAACTACAGGAAAATGTTTAAAATATTTTAATGAGTGTATTTACAAGGAAATCTTAGGTATAATTATTAGGAGTGGCATAAAATGTACAAATTTTTATATTTTTGCTTAAGACTTTCTTGTCCATTTGTTTTTTTTGTGTTTATTGGCATGTCGATTATCAACTCCTTAGGCTGTTAAATGGCGATTTTTTTTATTTTCGTTTATGTGTAATGCCGTAATAAACAGACACATAGAAAGATGGATAGATGCCTCCCCGATGTAACCGCATTGGGTTCGAATCCAACGCGGCTCATATTTGTGTAATCAAAAAATAATTGTTCTGAATCTGGGTGTATTGTATATTAAGGTCTCTGTGACATAGAGCTTGAAGCTCAGTGAGGGCCGAGTCTTATTAAATAAAATAAAAATTAAGATATAAAAATTTAAATTGGATACAAACTCGTCTATCCAAACCATTTTTTTTAATTATCTCAATTTTACTAACACAGCCTGGCTACCGGTTATTTATTAATAGTACCTATAGATAGATGTAAACAGATAGTTCTTAATTCCTTTTAAGTTTGAAAGAAAGGGTATAACATGCCGGCCGGCATGTGTGTTTATTTGTTTATATTCCTCAAAGCTATTACAGACGTATCATTTTCTTAAAGTTACGTTCTATTATAAAATCCTTTAATGCGGTATCAATAAATTTTATTATGTGAGCTTTTTCATTGGTTTAATCGTCTATCTGTTGAAGAGATTACTTTGCAAAACGGTTTGAATCGTATTTCCACGAAAATATATATAATTTAGCACGGGATGTAGTTATGTAAAACGAATGCGAGATTACGGCAGCGATTTCAGTTTAACTTATATGCATATCACTGGCATCTCTAGCTTCCGAGAAAGAGCTGAAGCGAGAAAACTTTAATCATAATATATTATGCCAAAAATCATAACTTTAAACTATACAGACGGAGCATTATAGAGGTTGCAGTAGGGATAGATAATTTAAAAAATTGAGACTGCATATCGGAGTAACTTATTAACCCTTCAGGTAATCTAAATGCTTGTGTTGGGTTCACTTCTGTATTGTAATGGCTGCGGATGAAGGCCACGAACTGTGAATCGCAAGTCTAACAACTTAACTATTGGGTTACCGCCGTATGTCTATGTCTGAGTACAGGATAATGTTTAGCAGCACAAAACCTAAAACATATGTCCGGTAGAATAGAAATAGGCTTGTCAAATATTACTTGGGATGTACTTATATATGTGTCCCCACAAGGTGGACCGACGACCTGGTAAGGGTCGCGGGAAGCGGTTGGATGGGGGTGGCCCAAGACTGGTCTGTGTGGAAAACCTTGGGGAGACCTTTGACTCTTTCGACTGAGGTGGTGATACCCTCGGTCGCAGGTCCGACTTGCACTTACTACTGTTTTTAGTGGTACTTGAGCTAGCAGCCAACTAAACGGCAAACAGAAGCAAAGTCAACATACGCAAGCTGCCCTTTACTGTAAAGTAAGAAAAGATAGGAATGTAATGGTAACTTAAATATAGCGAAAGGAGTCTCGTAAGCCAGTATTGCGAATTAAATCAGGGGCACAGCCAGTACCTACTCGTATGTATTATATAATAATATAATATTCTACCACATACTCACAACACCATCTAGCCCAAACTAAGCAGAGCTTGTACTATGGGTATGGCTTGTACAATGGATAAACATACATATATACTTTTTGGTTTTTTGTAAATACATACATATTATACATAGAAACACCCAGACCAAGACAAACATCCATGTTCATGCACACAAATGTTTGACTTGTGCGGGAATCGAACCCGCAACCTCAGGCGTGGCAGTCGGTTACACTAACCACAACGCCAACGAGGCCGACAAATAAAAATTATAATTAACCTTATCTATTTCGGTAGCGCTGCGTTAGTGAATGCGACGGCTGTGCGTGAGGTCTCGGGATTGAAACCCGCGTCGTGTCAACAGTAAGTTAAGTCTTATGTTAATGTTTATGTTAATGTTTTATGTTGAATTCTCCAGGACCCCGGAGTTAGCAAGTTTGCGATGCTGCTCACCCGCGTCTCTCAGCAAGCATGTAAGGATCTTGCACTCTCTCCCCAGTCGAATTGGTCCTGCGCCTGATCTCACTCTGGTCTTTTTGGATTGCCGTCCCATCTGACTATGAGAGTGAGGAAATAAAGAGTGCAACTGTGTTTGCGCACACACCTGTGCACACTATAATATGTATATATATCCTACGCAGATGATTAATTTTCTTTAAAATTGCGGTCAATTTTATCCTTTTTTAATTATCGTATCTTAAGAATATCTGACATGACGGTTCATGTCAGAAATTCTTAAGATACGATAATTTTACTATAGTATATATTACGTACGCATTCGTAGGATTACCTAGCTATATAATCGTAGGAATGTGCGTATGTCGAGCTGCTTGTCTGCTATTTTAAACGCACTATGAAGAAACGCTTATTGATTGGCTTGCTACAAATACTGTTTGCTTCATCATCGGTGAATAATTTCCAATGTTAACGGACTATTACATGCATACTCTACTGGTTTCATCATCAAATTGGCAACACATAGAGCATGTGACAAACAGCATAGTCATAGAACGATTTACTTTATAAACACCTATTATATATTTAGAAGTAATACCTACTTTAAAATCAAGAATGATTATATGGGTAAAGATTTTATCGTTTCGCATCAACATTTTTGAGTCCTGGGTAGTGTGTATATCTATACTAATATTAAAAAGCTGAAGAGTTTGTTTGTTTGTTTGTTTGTTTGAACGCGCTAAACTCAGTAACTACTGGTTCGAATTGAAAAATTATTTTAGTGTTGGATAGTCCATTCATCGAGGAAGGCTATAGGCTATATAACATCACGGTACGATTTACGCTGGTGAAACCGCGGGCACAGCTTCTTCTTCTTGAGTCGATGGTACAATTATTTTAAACTTGCTGACTCACGCAACTTCGTCTGTTTCACATAAGAGAAATTGCCCCGTTTTTGCAACATTTTTCATTTATGCTCTGCTCGTATTGATCGTAGTGTGATGTTATATAGCCTATAGCCTTCCTCGATAAATAGGATATCCAACACTGAAATAATTTTTCAATTCGAACCAGTTATTCAACCAAACAAACAAACACTTCAGCTTTATAATATTAGTATTATTATAGATATGTCCTGCCCAATGTGTAGCCACGGCAATCGCATCAGCAGTTGCGTCCATCAAGTCGTGTTGATGGGCACAGCTAGTATGTCTATGTATGTCTCGGGATTGATTGAGTGATGTCTCGGCTGGAAGGTAATTCTCAGTGACAGCTCTGACTCAGCATTCGGCAAATGTGTCCGGTAACGGCAATAGAGTCGCATACCTTAAACCATAGCCGGCTAAATGTGAATGTGAAACACTTGTGCCTACGCTCATGGGGTTATAGAAGCATGTGTCTATGTTATGTTAATTAATAAGTAGGTAAATGGTTTCGACTATAACTAGCTACTACTATCCAACATATTAGTACCTATTAGCTGTTACCCGGGACTTCGTCCGCGTGGAATTTAACAAATAGTTTTAATTTTTCTCTTCGCGGAACCTAATTTTTTATAAAATGAAGCCTAAGTTACTCTTCATAACATCAGCTGTCTGCCAGTGAAAGTCCCGTCAAAATCGGTCCAGCCGTTTCAGAGATTAGCCGGAACAAACAGACAGACAAAAAATTTCAAATTATTTCTTTAATATAAGTACCGTACCTATATATTTGCATATATATTCAGTAAAGAGCTGTTATTTTGACATTACAAACAGACACTTAAATTTTATTGGGTAGTATTTAACTGCACAGCAAAAAAATACTAATTGCACAGTAAAATATGCTTACCAAAAATACAAATTGCATACCAAAATATATTTAAAGAGATCAAACTTAGTCGACGGAGCCCCGCTTCGCGGGGCTTCTATTTTTGGGTGGGTTTACCTAACATATAACCTAACATAACCTAACCCTTCCGAGACGGAAAGCAGTGATTTGAGGCGTATAGGTGCTCGTTATGATATATTATTATTTGAGTAAGCATATTTTGCTGCGCAATTAGTATTTTTGGTGGTAATTATATTTTTAATCCCACTTTTATTTACTGGTATAAGTAGATGTAGTATAGTATTATATTATCTGTGGTAAATGTAAAAGTTTGTAAAAATGTTTGTATATAATTTGTTACTAAATTACGCATTAATCATTAACGAGTTTGTATGAAACCCGGCACACCAAAATAGACCACACCGGATAGACCATGTTCTGAATAACACATCTTCATATTAGATACGTTACGGTAGAATTCGCACAGGCGGAGCTGCAGGCAGAAACTATACCGTGTAAGACTAGCACAATCACAGAGCGGTACCTTAAGTACCTGTGTTCCACCATTAAAGATACATTTAACATCTGTTAGGCACTAATTAGTTGCGTGCGATGCCGGCATGTAATACAATAGAACATTTGAATAAAGATCTCAAGCATGTAGGACAATGAAGGCGGGTGGGCCAACCCATGCAACCAACCCATGCTGCCTTTGCATATGCAAAGCAGAGGCTGCATGCGTTGGCGTCGGCGCGGTGCTTTGATGTCGCGCTCGGTAGACGCGAACAAATTTATGCTTAGTGTCAATACATTAGAGGAGAGCGGTGTCGCGACTGATGTCAGCCGAGCTGTGTTTGAATAATAAGTGCGAGGCTCCACTATACGTGTTGGCGTTGGCCGGTGTGGTGTGTGTGACAGACGGTTTTGTCGGTTTCATATTGTACACGTCATGTACTTGTTTCCTATTTAACACATAGTTTATGATTTCAAAAGTTTTTTAGGTTTACGTTTACCATGGCATAATACTGGCGTATCAGTCAATGATGTTTATACATTGTATGTATGTAACTTCAATAAGAATTTCAAATATATTTATTTCTAGAGAAATAATTTGCTAACGAAGAAGATAAATTATTATTGCTCTTTAAAAATATAATCTATTGTTTACTTTAACCATAGAAATACGGGTAATACGTAAAGAAAGTTTTCATTTAGAATAGAGCAGCGTTTAAAAAAATGTTGTCGGTTTCATCGTATTAAAAAAATAATGTCGTGCCGTGTGATAGTGGAGCGTGAGTATAATAAGTCGGAGGCACGCGAGAGCGCCCGCGCGCCGCGCTCTGCGCGCAGCGGTCGCGTGCCTGCACCCGCTCGTCGACGTCGCGCCGACGACTGCCGACCGAGGCCGACCGCCACCGACACCGACGCGGACGGCGCGCCTCACTCGTGACAGTCGCGCGACGACCACGCTACCGGCAATACGTCTGTTACACGCTCTATGATGCAGTGATTATCGTACCTCGTAGTACTTTTGTTCAGTGAAGTTCAGTGCATCAACAATATGGTGACGGGTGTCGCCGGCAACCCACAGGCCGCCTCCAACACCGTGGTGGTGGTCAACACCATGAGCCCAGTGGCGCAGGAGCAGAAGAAACCTCCCGGTGATAATAGAAGGGTGAGTTTTATTTGTTTATATTTTAAAACAAACAGTCAAATGTTTGTTTTGATTTTAAAACATCTTCATTGACACTACGTCATATAATAATAACAATATTATAAATAATCCTTGTGCGTCAAAACACTGTCATTAAATAAAGACATCAACGCGTACGATTTTGGGTGCCAAGAATACGACCTTGTTCATTAATTTGCTTAATTATTAATTTATTTCTAATCAAGGACATAGTGATGGATAAAAATATGATTTACGTTGTTTCAATTTATTCTCACATGGGGGGATTTAATATGTAAGCTAAAATATAATATTTTATCAAAGATATGCCAAGAATTTTCTTAAGAAACAATGATATTTTAATGCGTATAATATATATATATATATATTTCTACCACATACAACACCATCTAGCCCAAACTAAGCAGAGTTTGTACTATGGTTACTAGACAATGGTTAAACATACATATAGGTATCCTTTTTTTTGTAAATACACACATATTATACATAGGAACACCCAGGCCAAGATAAACATCCATGTTCATGCACACAAATGTTTGACTTGTGCGGGAATCGAACCGGCGACCTCAGGCGTGGCAGTCGGTTACACTAACCACTACGCCATCGAGGCCGACAATATATAATATTTAATCTGTAAGAAGATTGACTTATTTGTTGGAGTATATTGAACAGCAGGATGTTATCATATAAAATAGTTAGCAATGCAAATGCGACAAGTTCGTGCACATAGAGTTAGGCGGTCAGACGGATGCTCATCACGCATTTTAGCGGAACGTCGCGAACTCTGCCAAGTGATTTGTCACGATGCTGTCTCGGTGTGCCAACTACCTACTATGTGCTTGACACATGTGCAAGTAGACCCCTTGCACGCAATGCGACTAAGCGCAGAACATCCTAGGCATGTTACACGCCGCTTATAACAGCAGTGCACGATTAATTGAACATGGCAGCATCCTATACTTAAATACCTAGTCATCGAAAAGTGGAAATAACAGCAATGCCTCGCTTGATCAACACCGACAAACCTTTAAATTGATGAGTAATATCCGGCGAATCCAAAGGCAGCGTTTGTCTCCAAGAAATGTTAGCACAATAGGCAAAAAGTATTACCACAATAGGTCGTAAATTGACTATACAAAATACACGTATTACTTAAACGATGTTTTTGTGAACGTTAGTATGAAACGTTTGTGGTTTCTTACAGAACGCGAGAAACTATAAAAAGATAGGTAGTAGAGTCCTTTTAGGCGGTACTATTTAAATTGATAAAAAAACATTATTATTAAATTGATAATATTAGGTACCTGTAGCATTTTTGCTATAGGTACCATAAATTACATGCTTTATTATTATTAGATATAGTGATATTTAAGCTCACAATCAGTTGGACAAAAACTGTGCCATCATTTTTAAACAGTAGAGCGCGATTTGCGGATTGCTGTTTGCGATTTGTTGTAGAAACGTAGGTTCTGTAGCAGGCTTCAGTATCTAAGATCGTTTTGCGCCACGTTTTGCATATCATATTTATGTAACATGCCCTATATGTTAGCTGAGGTATTTTAAAGAGAAAAGATATGCATTATGCATCCCAGTGCTCTTTGAGATGTATGATTTTGCACAGTTGATGTTAATGTATGGTAACCTACCTACTTGAAATCGTGCTACATGGTACATCTTCTTTAAGTTTTTAGCTAGTTTATTACTCATTTAATCACATTTTGGCCGAATCTATGGCAGCTTTGTGTAAATGATTACTCCAATTATACAGGCCTTATGGAACATTACGACCAAGTTAGCAGGACGATTAACTTAAAATAATATTTTCCAAAGTTGCTTACAAAATGACAATATTTAACACATTTTTTAATGCAATCACAAGCATATATATACAATGCAAATCAAACATGTTATGTGTCGCAAAATATACATTCAGTATTTAAAAAGTAAATTAAATAATTTACTTCATAGATGTACAAAGTAATATTCTGTTAATCATTCGCCGCCTAATTTAATATGTACTAATTTAAAAAATCACAAATGGAGGCACAAAAAGACAGCACCATTTGTCCGATGTTCTTCATAAAGCCGAATTAGTCTCGCAGCTTGGCGGTATCTTTTCCCACGCAGCAGTGTCGGCATCGTCGCGTCGCCGTTAATCGTAGGTACATTAGCAGGTTAACACCAAATAATGCAACGCTCGCCACCCACATCGCATCCCCTTATCTTCAAGCACCGACGCCGCGACGCGACGGTAGCGACGCTAGGGTTATCAACAGCCTTTGTTATGTTTTTGTTCAGTTTTTTGTATCACTGATAGCGATGAATCTGCGCGCGTTGCTTTCAACGTGACCAGGTTATCTATCGTGCGATTCGGTTTGAACGTAGAGGTGCTTTTGAGTTTTTGTCAAAGTGGTGATTGCGCAAATACTGATATTAAAGTGAGTAAGTGAGTTAAGCGTTTAAATAGTACTACAAAAAAGCAGGCACTCTTCTGCGCCTTAAAGAGCATGTAAAACTGTCGGTCCCGTGTCATGAATATGTATGCGAGGTAATATAAGTCGAGTTAGTTGCGTCAAAGTGACTTGTCTAACCGTAGAACATAGCGGAAGTCAGAGCGCAGACGCAAAAAGTGTAATCCAGCTTATTCTGGTTAACTATAAGCCGGAATCGATAGGAATCTGGACTAATACACTTTCTAATACAAATTTCTAGTACCATATTTATGCTTGGCAGCACATCTCGCAAATTCCTTCCGCTCTTACGAATAACTAGTACTAAAATTGTCCCGTCTATAACCAGTGGCCGTCAGCCCTGATGCGTCCGCAGACGGTAGGAGCGGCGTGAGTCAGTCGACGGCGGCGTGGGTTGCGGCGCGACGCGTGGGCGCCCGCCGTGGGCTAATTGTCGTGGGAACACGGACCACGGAGATAGCAGACGAGGAGGAAGGGGGTATGGAGTACCACCCCCTTCTCCCCCCACCGCCACACGACGCCTCGCCTACGCCCGCCAGGACTACGACACATGCGTCAGAGCTGTTAGAACGATGAATGAGATTAGGTACAGAACGTGCGTCATGTGAAAAGTAAACTTGTTGATAAGCCTCTTATTGCGATGTACCTGCTGGAATTGTTTTAATTTCTGATCTAAGCAGTAAGGGTCATCGTAAACAACATACAAAAGTTACCTGAGAGTCTATCTCGACATTTTCTCGTTTCAAAGTACCTACGTTGAGTCTTCAGGCGCTTTTGTAAAATGTATGAAAACTCATGTAGATGATTAAACGTAGCCAATTATGTCAAGAACTCATGATAAGTTTGGACCCTCTGTACAAAATACATCCAACGACAGCATCTCACCAATAAAACCATATGCACCATACTATTCTTGTGTTATTATTACCAAATGTGGTAATAATAAAAAAAACGCTTCCACCGCAGTATACCAAATGTGGTATACTGCGGTGGAAACGTCATTTCTCTTGCTATGAATTGTATTACCAGGATATCATAATATAAAAATGGTAACCAGAAGACATGGTTAGTACGAATATTAATCAAAGTCACAAGCCCAGACAGTAGATTCTGATGGATGCTGTCGGTAATTACACCGTGTCGGCGCTGTCAGCGGACGTAACTGGAGGAAGCTATTAAGAAGAAGCCGTTCATCCATCCATCATGCGATGATAAACATCAGTGCTGCCGTGAGATAAGCCCGTCGCGTGAGACCGGCGCCCACGCATGCCGCCTACAATGCGCAACGCGCGCTAGATAAGGCACCGGTTACGTTCTATAAACTAACTCCGTACGTAGAGAATGGTCGGCTTATCGAAAAAAAATATCATGGTGAGACGACAAAAGCACTGGGTCACAGCTGAAGGCATTTTGTTGTCTTGTAAAAGAAAATGCAACTCGTCATATTCTATAAAATAATCTTTTTGAATTGAATGTCCAATAACTATCTAATAAATCTGTCGTGAAGGCTGCACATGTACTTACGGTTACTAAGTACTCAAAGAATACTCGCATTACTCGCTATCCATAAGTACCTACAAACGTGACCATTTTGTTGTACCACCTTCGAAGCTTAAGGTGTGACCTACATTTTGCCAGCTAAGTGTAGCGTAATTTATATTGATACACTTTAGTATCAATATAAATTGGCATATCCAGTAGTTTCGCTAGCACTATACGATAGAGAGAGCGCGTGCCGGAAGTTCGGCGTCCGCTCCCACGCTTTGGCACGCGACGCGCCGAGGCGTGTGCCAACCATCGCGCCACATGCCAGCCCACTGGCACCCGCCAGCTCTGGCCGAGCCAGCCCCACTCAACACTTACACCACGATATTTTGACGATTCCTAGAACTCTATGCATGACTAGCATGTACCCGCGGATTTGCTCGCGTGGCATATCAATAGAAGTATTCTATCCATAAACAACAATCAAGATATTATTTTGTCGATGGCTTTGATTTATATTTCGACCTATTTTAACCACTCAACCTTATCATTTGACATAAATAACAAGATTTTGATTAAACATCAAATATATTCAGATAAGAATATTTTGGATTCTGTTTGAATACGTTTGCAATCCTTAATTAATCACTATATAACAAAGATAAAATTAATAAATTTTGTATCCGTCATTACGCCTTAATGATTACTGCGGCACAATTGATGTTAATTACTAATCAGCACTGCTAACTTATACCTACTTCCTTATCCAACGGACTAATGCGGATATAGCTGTGCTAATTAAATATGGATTGATATAATAATTATTAATTTAATTGTCATTATACATCATAATATGCATGTATTGCAATCATTCTGTTTACGAACTAGTCATTGCGTGTTTAGTGAGTACAGCGCACGAACTGTATTCAAACATTTCTATAGAATGGAGTCGCCGACAAATGAATGCTCGCACGTGAAACGACATATCTTTTATAAGCCTGGCGTCGTATCGCCGAACACGATCGCGCCGCTATTTATCGCTTGCATCGCGTTACATTACTACAAACCTGTCAAGCGGAGAGATTTAGCGATACATACATGTAATGACCACTGGGTGAGTGCCAGATAGCAAAATAACCGTCTGTAAGATCGCCAATGACACGACGCACTATGCGACGATTGTATCCAGGGTGCATCGCATAACTCAGCTGCTATCTACTAAATGATGCTATCTAGTAGTTGATGACTTGATCAAATGGGTCGTCTGCCTCGCCTTTCGTTAATTTCAATTTAAGTGGACGTCGTTGAAAGTGTAGCAGTATATGTATATATACGATTCGTGTTATGCCCTACATTACACGGATCGTATGAAACTGCGAGTGACTGTTAGATATAGGTTAAGACTAAAATCGATGTCCAAGCAACTTTTGACAGAGATGCATCGCTACTTAGCTAACGAATCATTGATTCTTCTAGTAAGATATTATATTAACTTATCTAAGCGTATAGTACAGCGACGTATTGTTCAGTCTTCAGACGTCATCGAATACAAAAAATAGCAATAGCTTTTTGTAAGAATTTCGTAGTTATTTGTCATGGATAAGCCGTCCACGGCCGGCGCTTTGTGTCTGGGCTCAGCAGACAGTTGATAACCCTGGCGGGCACGTGTCGTGGCCGCGCGGCGCCTCGCGACTATATCCATTCCGCGTGGCGAGCCAAACGTTACGTAAAACTCGACAACGACCGTCTAACAAACACTCTACTACGTATCAGGTGTCTGTATACCTTACAAATATCACGTACAACGTATCAAGCCTTATCTCTGCCTACAGGTGTATCAAATGACACCAAGCACGGGGGTCACATCACGAGTGACACGAGCGTGACTGATAATGTCGTGTTATGGGTCATTGGCTTGACGTTGTTACGTGTAATAATACGAGCCTTTGATCGCTGCTTGCTAGCCAAATTGAATATACGCACAATAAACTGCACTGATTTTCTGCTGATACAAACAATGTGTCGAGTTTGCTGTTAATAAATGTTATGACTTTTGGCGTTTGAATTGAGTTTAAACGACAAGTATTTTGCTTAGATGTTAATATATTCAGCTGATATTCAGACATGTACGTGATAATTGAAATGTTGCATTTGTAATATACAAACGTGCCGTCGCACCAGCAGGAAAATAGGTGTGAACGTTTTAGAGCGTGTGTGTGCGTATGCGGAGCGGGTGTATATACGCGCGTGTATGTTGTATAATTATGTTGGCTATATCGGGGATCGGGGCGCCGCGCGCCGCGCCGCGACGCATGCCGCCGTCGCCACGTGCCGCCTCCGCCGTTCGCGTTTTATGATGTGCGCGTCGGAAAACCAGACCGAACAACGTACTTACATACATACCGGCCAGTCATTATTATCAACCATTAAAATATTTTGAATTGTTCACTAAACTTGCGTTTGAAGTTGAACGTAGACACAAAAGATAGCTGTTTGTTATTCTGTAATGACTAACATTTACCTCGTTGACGTATATTCTGGGTCATTACAATGTTTCGATGTCGATAATTTTATGGCTTTACGGGTATAACAGCATGTTATATTACGTAATAAATATTAATGGCTAACTTAACTCAGAAGCGTGTCTAAAATCACAATAAAGTTTAAGGCTTGATAATATACTCGTGGATAATATTTTGTTTACAACATAAAGAAAAACAAAATATTTAATATACCTGTGTGCTTCATAATTGTTTGTCCCGTATTTGATTTAAATTGCGGCGCTCAATGCATTGACTGCGATGTAGATATAGGCACACGGACACCACTTAAACCAGCAGTGCAGTCATTAGCTAGATATTTATTGGTTGGTAGGAATTTGGAATCTATACGATCCCGAGCATTTTCGTCACATAGAGACAGGCATGTTTATGAGTTTCTGTCGTCTACACGACGGCTATCAATATACATAGCTATCGTAAACTTTGTTTAGTGAAGGAACGCGTTAGGAATGGCGTCGCGTCGGCAATTTGCACCGTAGTAATTAACGTACTGTACGAACTGACATACCTACGAGCTCATATTATGTCGACGGACTGTTACTGTTTTTCTATCGCGACTTGTATGATACCACGCTGATATTAGTTTTATTATGATCCCCACTGACGCATTAACGATGGCCACTGGGTAAGTGCTAAGCAATTAACATAGATTGACGTTTGTTTATACACTAAAATTTCACTATTTTTGTTGTTTGCTACCACGTTTATACTTAATTCATAAGCAAGCCTATCTACGAACATTGCCAAACTTGTTACTGAAAATTTCCAACCGGGAAAATCCAATATTTGACCGACCAGGGCAACCTACCCAAGTTCTCATGTTCACGAGTAAATATAAGCGTAAAATTATGCTACGGGAATTAGGCAATGCATCATTTCAAACCTTAAATACATCTGCCAACACGTGGATGCATGAAAACATCTCTGCCCATCACTTCGGGAAACTGTTGACTTCGAACTCATTATTGTAAGAAGTATGTAGATGTAACATGTAATGCTGTTGGTGTACCAACGAATAAATAAATAAGTGACACTATGTTTAAAAACGCGGCAAAACAAACCATGTGATCTAAGTGCCAATAAATTATAAACGTTTACTGTAACTACAGCAATTAGTTATAAAAATCGTGTTGCATAAAATCTTAAATAACTATACAGTCTATAAACTCGAGTCGCCCGCCCTGTGCTCTATGCTCCGGAAGTGAAGCCGCGTGCCGGAAGGCGCCGTGAATTTCCCGCCCAGTGCTCTCGCATCTCGCCTGCCGCCTGTCCCACTATCATGTCATGCTGTGTTTGTTGTGTGAATAATCGGTTTTGCGCTCGACTGACATTGTTCGCAATGATTTATAATTAGTGACGATATCGTCGCGTCGGTCGGGTCTAACCTCTCTCTCCTTTAGAGATATCCATGCTATATTACACCTAGCTGCCTCGCGGTTTTATCCACTTTTAAGAGTACTGCACCGCTCCTACAGCTCGTAGTGAGATGCCATGTACTATGTAGCCTATAACCTTTCTTAAGAAATGGGTTATCAAATGCAATAATATTTTTAAAGTCCGACTTGTAATTCCAGAGATTGGCGCGTACAGACAAAAAAATTAAAACATTTGGCTTTATTGTTAATTTTAGAAGAATACAATAATAATTGACCCTTCGACAAACTGCATAATGAGCCATATTCCCATATCAGTATTTAGAAATATGGCTGTAATTCATCTGTCAAACCTCGCCGTCCGTTTCTTAAACGTAGGTATGTTAATCTCAGACTAAATAGTTGGATACATAAATCTACTATTGATTACTATCTGCAGGAGATTTATACATCCTCCTGTCCTCTAAAGCCATCGTATTGTTAAACTGAAAATACCGGCTCTATACGTGGCGCGCCTATTTCTCATCCCGCCAATGTTCTCAGTAAATAATGCATGTTTGTCGAATTCCTCGACACGAAATGTTGTCGTGACTAGGTGGTCTAACGTTCGTCGTGTCACACAGCTAACAAACACAGTGTGCTGATTGTCACAGCGGTGTTAATAGAACGTGTTGTACTCATACATTAGAGCGGCGTGTGTCACGTGGTGCGGGCACGCGTGACGCGTCACGTCCTGCGCGCGCCAATCACGACGCGACCTTCACCTTGGGCGCACGCGCACGCCCCTGCGCGCCCGTGCCTTACTGCCGAGCCGCTTGTAACGCGAGATTAATGTCGCTTTTTGTCACGCGCCTTACTTGGTGTCCAAAGATAAACCGATAACAATGTTGTTTGTGTAGCCATGCAGTAGCTACGAATACAATAGGTGTAGCTTGCTCTGCGCCACCAGCAATGTTTAGGTGCATATGTACCTACTCATCATATTATTATTATTATTGCATTCTTTATTAGGGTGGTCAATTTATCCTACTAATTGTTTCGCTATATGTAACCGTTACTGAGGCTTCTTTGATTTTATGCAACTTAATCCGGCCCTGTGCCATTTTGTCCTTAGAGCTATATTACTTTACTACATTTAAATTGCAGCTATCGGATTAATGATACAAGGTCGACTTTTGCTTGATGGTTTTGTCTAGTTATTATTCTATCCAATTTGTAATATAACACATTAAAAAACAAATCGTAAACAATAAGATGAGCTAGCACCGGCTAACCTTCACCTTGTTCACATTTAATTTCCTACACGAAGTCAATAGATTGTACTGACAGCACAAGGATATCAACTTTAAATCAATTGATAATTTACGTCGTAGGAAGAACATTCGAATAAGTAATATATGTGATTTAATATAAATTGTTCGTATTGTTATAGAGCAATAAGCCAATTATGGAGAAGAGGCGAAGGGCGCGAATCAATAATTGCCTCAATGAGTTGAAGGCGTTGATTTTGGATGCGATGAAAAAAGACGTAAGTTCACTTACTTTAATATCTTTACCTATCTTTGGTTTCTCCGTGACTATATTATAGATTTTCTTATGCATTCTATATGAGGATTCCGGCGACTGGGACCGCAATTAACTCGGACCGCGGTCCCAGTTACCGGATCCATTTAATTTTAATATTTTTCTTCCGGCAACTGGGACCATCCATAAATAAATACAAAAATCTATTGTTCAAGCCAAAAACAGTACCTACAGTCAAACGAGAAAATGTTCAAAGTAATAATTAAAGACAAAATTCCTTGGTTCAAAAATATCATTTTATAATTTATTTATCCTAGACATGAAATAACAAGAACGGTTATTAAAGCGTGTTTTTATATTATATTCTATTAATAAATGGGATTAAATATAATGATCATCAAAAATACTAATTGGTCAGCAAATATTGCACAGCATAACGAGCATCTATACGCCTCAAATCACTGCATTCCGTCTCGGAAGTGTTAGGTTATGTTAGGTTCCTTTTTTTAAACCCACCCAAAAATAGGAGCCCCGCGACGCGGGGCTCCGTCGACTTAGTTTGATCTCTTTAAAGTTTGCTGGCCATGAGTTGCTAATCAATTGATGAACAAAAATATAATCTGTGAGCAGAAATAGCTAATTAGCTGTTTCTGCTCACAGATTATATTTTTCTGCTCACAAAAATACCAATACTATATTGGTCGCCAGCAGAAAAACTAACCATTTAAATAACATCCTTAATAAATGATATTTTTTAATCAAGGAGTTTTCTTTAATTATTACTTTGAAAATTTTTACAACAATAGATTTTTGTATTTATTTATGGGTGGTCCCAGTTGTCGGAAGAAAAATATTAAAATTAAATGGATCCGGCAACTGGGACCGCGGTCCAAGTTAATTGCGGCCCCAGTCGCCGGAATCCTCCAACTGGGACCGCAGTCCGAGTTAATTGCGGTCCCAGTCGCCGGAATCCACTTTAATTTACAATTCTTTGTCCAAACGTAATTTTACACTCCGTGGTAGGAATTAAAGTCATGTTCTTGTGATAAATTATGATTTTGATCGGTAACATAAACATTAAATTATGTTTGTACTAAAGGATTTCTTATATATTGGCCTGTACTCATCAGTATTATTTGTTACAGCCGGCGAGACATTCGAAACTAGAGAAGGCCGACATTTTGGAGATGACTGTAAAACATTTAGAGGGGCTCCGATCTGAAGGCGCGGGCTCACCAGACCGGTTTCGTGCAGGATACAGGCATTGTGTGTCCGAAGTGGCGAAGTTTCAAGGGCTAGAGCCATCGCTGAGGAGGCGACTCGTGAGGCATTTAGAAGGGTGCGTCGGCAGTGCGCCGGCAGCGAGGCCGGCCGGCGCTCCCACGCCGCCCTCCGACGTTGAGGACACGCCTCAAACTCAACACTCTGCTATTTTAATATCAGGTAACTATCTTGAATAATGTTATTTTTATTAATTGTGTTGGGCTGTGTTGTTTTCTGTATCTAATAAATAACTTTTTTGCAGCTGGTCCCGGGTCAGGAGTGCGTCTAGTGCCAACGAGATTGTCCAATGGTGACCTCGCATTAGTTCTACCTGCGGGAGTGAACGCAAGCACACTGGGAGCTCTTCCGACTCTCGTACCGTTGTCTCCTCGTGACGCTTCGTCGTCCACGTCATCAGAACCCCGCTGCTACTCCCCCGCCAGCTCAGGCTGGGGAACCCCTCCGCCAGCAGAAGACTCCGCTCCTCTCGCCCTTGTCACGAGAAAGCAACCTCCAGAAGAAAAGCCGTGGCGGCCCTGGTGACGCTCCCTCCATTCCTTTCATAACACTGTGATATATAGTTGTACATAGTATGTCAAAATTGACAGAATATAGTTCCTAGGTAGATAAATGCTTTCGGCAGATAACTATTTTAATTACTTGAGTTACTTGCACGGTCAGTTAAGAGTGTGATAGATATATTAGATTTTATATAGATCATTTTGGTGAGAAAGTTTGTATGTACCTTTCTGTTTAACGAAAGGTTGTAGGTATTTTAAGTTACGTGTTTAAGAAGTAGATTATAATCGTGTAAATTCGCGGATGACATCTGAGGCAGTATTTCATGTATCATTTATATAGAGTGACGTTAAGTTTAACGTTGTATTCATATAGTTTTAGTACATAGTGCCATTATTCATTTTCTTCGTATTACATTTAGTCTGCTTCAAGCTTTTTGTTGAGGGGTCTGCAAAAACCACTATGTCATTTAATCTTCTTTTGAATTGCCACCTTCTTAAGCAAAACTGTCGGCGCTTATCCAAAAATATATTTTTTAATAATTGTATTTAATAATAAATATATACATATACAATTAAAAAAATAAAACAATATAATACTTATAGCTTTTATTTTTTTAATTGTAGCAGCTGGTCAGTCCTTATGGTTTCTCTGTTATTCCAACAATTTACAGATTAAAACATGTAAAATGCATAGTGATTTTTGTGGACGCAGTGGCATGTTGTAAAATATGAGTTGTAAATATTGTGCACTTGGCATTCAATATTCTAACTTGTTATAGAAAGAATTATGTGTGCCTTATACAGCAAAATCGTATAGTCTTCCATTAATAGGCGTAAGATCGGAGTATATTAATGTTTAACATGTACCTAATGATAATATATGATTTATCGCTATTTTATTGTCGAATGACAGTTATAAGCTCAATGATCGCTAAGGCTGATTTAGATTGACAAACTTCTGACGTGAGTGACGCAGGATTATGTAATCCTTAGTCACCGGCTTTAAGCGCTGGATCGGCGATGGTCCTGTAGCACTCGACACTGTAAAATCCAGTTAAAGTGTCACTGTAAATCAGGCTTAAGTTGTGTTACCGTTATAAACCAGTAGTATTTAGTCTTCCTTTGCCAGTTACCGTATGAGGACAGTTTATATTTTAAACACATATTACTGTAGATTATTTTTATATTAATTCTATGATGAATGTATGAAATAGCCTTTTAATAAGACACAAGTAATATTTAAAATGATGTGTATTTATAATAGCATATTATTTTATTGAGTGTACGAACAAGTTACTTAGCATATTTTAATTGTAAACAATTATAACATTCGCCGTCTCAATGTAAATTATAGTTAAGGGAATAACGTGATATTATTTAAGATTATTTGTAATAAATATAAGAAGATGTACCTAAAAGAAATATGCCATTAATCTAGAAATAAAATTATAAATACATATATCAAGTCGTTTTATTACACCAACAATGGTCTTAGCCTATTGCCGCCTACCAAGAGGCCACAGTTCTATTACACTAACAATGATCTTAGCCTATTGTTGCCTACCGAGAGGCCACAGTTCTATTACACTAACAATGGTAGCCTATTGTTGCCTACCGCGAGGCCACAGTTCTATTACACTAACAATGATCTTAGCCTATTGTTGCCTACCGCGAGGCCACAGTTCTATTACACTAACAATGGTAGCCTATTGCCGCCTACCGAGAGGCCACAGTTCTATTACACTAACAATGATCTTAGCCTATTGTTGCCTACCGAGAGGCCACAGTTCTATTACACTAACAATGGTAGCCTATTGTTGCCTACCGCGAGGCCACAGTTCTATTACACTAACAATGATCTTAGCCTATTGTTGCCTACCGCGAGGCCACAGTTCTATTACACTAACAATGGTAGCCTATTGCCGCCTACCGAGAGGCCACAGTTCTATTACACTAACAATGGTAGCCTATTGCCGCCTACCGAGAGGCCACAGTTCTATTACACTAACAATGGTCTTAGCCTATTGTTGCCTACCGAGAGGCCACAGTTCTATTACACTAATAATGGTCTTAGCCTATTGCCGTCTACCGAGAGGCCACAGTTCTATTACACTAACAATGATCTTAGCCTATTGTTGCCTACCGCGAGGCCACAGTTCTATTACACTAACAATGGTAGCCTATTGCCGCCTACCGAGAGGCCACAGTTCTATTACACTAACAATGATCTTAGCCTATTGTTGCCTACCGAGAGGCCACAGTTCTATTACACTAACAATGGTAGCCTATTGTTGCCTACCGCGAGGCCAGAGTTCTATTACACTAACAATGATCTTAGCCTATTGTTGCCTACCGCGAGGCCACAGTTCTATTACACTAACAATGGTAGCCTATTGTTGCCTACCGCGAGGCCACAGTTCTATTACACTAACAATGATCTTAGCCTATTGTTGCCTACCGCGAGGCCACAGTTCTATTACACTAACAATGGTAGCCTATTGCCGCCTACCGAGAGGCCACAGTTCTATTACACTAACAATGGTAGCCTATTGCCGCCTACCGAGAGGCCACAGTTCTATTACACTAACAATGGTCTTAGCCTATTGTTGCCTACCGAGAGGCCACAGTTCTATTACACTAATAATGGTCTTAGCCTATTGCCGTCTACCGAGAGGCCACAGTTCTATTACACTAACAATGATCTTAGCCTATTGTTGCCTACCGCGAGGCCACAGTTCTATTACACTAACAATGGTAGCCTATTGCCGCCTACCGAGAGGCCACAGTTCTATTACACTAACAATGATCTTAGCCTATTGTTGCCTACCGAGAGGCCACAGTTCTATTACACTAACAATGGTAGCCTATTGTTGCCTACCGCGAGGCCACAGTTCTATTACACTAACAATGATCTTAGCCTATTGTTGCCTACCGCGAGGCCACAGTTCTATTACACTAACAATGGTAGCCTATTGCCGCCTACCGAGAGGCCACAGTTCTATTACACTAACAATGGTAGCCTATTGCCGCCTACCGAGAGGCCACAGTTCTATTACACTAACAATGGTCTTAGCCTATTGTTGCCTACCGAGAGGCCACAGTTCTATTACACTAATAATGGTCTTAGCCTATTGCCGTCTACCGAGAGGCCACAGTTCTAGATTCCGTAAAGAAGCAGAATTGTTCGATCCGCCATTTAAAATACAAGGGGTATTGGTGGCTGTGCCAAAGTGAGAGCTTATCTTGGCACAGACACCTTGTATTTCCAAAACCTCAGAACCGAAGGACGATCTAACTATAACAATAATTTAAAAATCGATAATTAGTCGACATTGGTCACATAATATCAACATTATTATTATTATTCATCGAGCCCCCGTTTAAAAGATATAAGGGGGTATTGGTAGCTGTGCCAAGATGAGCGCTCACCTTGGCACAGCCACTTCCATATCTCCGGAACCACAATGTCTAGCGAAAATCTGATTGCACCAATAATTAATTAGTCGTTAATTGTCGACATTAGTTACCAAGTGCCAGAATTAGTCGGTGCTTCTGAAAAGAGAAATTCAGGCTTATTTATTTCACATTAATAGTTACTAAGTTTACCTAGATTTCGTAAGTATTAATGTGCCGAGTACTGTGCCATCGGTCACGAGAAAAACAAATCATGATCCATACATAGTTTTAGTGAGCTCGGTTGTTCCTTCTGATCGATGTTTAAACGTTTGCAAAGCTACGTGCGACACGTGGATGGTCCCTAAAGCGTGACTTTTATATTCCTTATGTCACAGGTAATATAATACTATACTAGTACTTATGACAATTAATATTATTACTTGATTGACAATTATCGCCTGCTCCGTGCCTCGGAGAGCACGTTAAGCCGTCGGTCCCGGCTGCCATGAACATCTATGGCAGTCGTTATTGAGAAGTCAGTGCCCTCTAATAACCTGACACTGGTCTAGCCTTAGGGTATCGTTAGCCTTCGGGTTGCAGAGGTCAGGTTGCAGCTGCTCCGTGTAAAAACTGATATCCAGTCAAATCCGGTTAGACCAGAAAAGCCGACCCCAAGTGACTTGGGAATAATAAAGGCTAGCGAGAAGAAGACTAGTACTTATGTTTAAATCTTTTATAAAATATATATAATTGGCGCAGGCGTTTCTTATTCAAAATGAGTCAGAGAAAAGTCAACATCTGTCCTTTATCGCACGAACGGTCGCCTTATCGGCTAATTAATTATGCATGAAGGCTCTTTGCTTAATTTGTTCGTCTTTCAACGCATTACCACTACCTGTCTCACAGATATCTACTATCACGTTTTCACGTTACAACATTGATATTCAGTGCCAAAATAAAGCGAACCGCAAGAATGTGAAAGGATTTTGTGACAAGATTTTGTTTGAGATATCTTCGTTTTGAATTTTGCACTAAGTTATTATGAAATAGTCCGTCTTGGTAATAATACTGCACCGATGACATAGCAGGTAAGTGTTTGCCTCGGCGCCGGCGTTGCTGTCGCGGCGTCGCCGTCGTGCCGAGTGATGTGGGTTCAATTATTTAGTTGCGAGATCCACAAATAAATTATTTGATTCTAGATTTACTTTGTGTCCTTTTATAGTTGTATGTTTGTGAAGGCTCGGCGACACAATATGAAGCGGGAGTTGTCGTTACAAAAGAACAAAGCTTCTGCTGGAAATGATTATTGACATTGAGAGTACATTCAATTATTCTGATAACTTCAACCTCACATTAATTAATTAATTTCTCTTGGTGGCTGCTCCGTAAAAGTATCTCACACTTATCGAATAAGAAAAGTTGTTTATATTGTACCAACGCGCAACGGACTAGCTCAGCATACTATTTAAATGTGTCACACAGTTTTTATTGCGTGTTTAAATGAACGCATAACACTTAACACATTGGTAGTGGCGAGGTCACCTGTGCCATCCGTGCAAGCTATCTATCTATCTATATATATAAAGGAAGATGTCCTGACTGACTGACTTAGAGACAACGCACAGCCTAAACCGCTGTTCGTAGGAACTTGAAATTTGGAGAGCATGTGTTTTAATTTGTAGGGGTGTACTAAGGAAGGATTTTTTGAAATTCCACCCCTAAGGGGGTGAAATAGGGGGGTGAAGTTTATATGGAATTTGCTCATATCTGGACTTATAAGTATAAAAATAGGTATACAAGATATTGATTATAATTGAAAATGACCTGTGTAGGTAAAATGAACAAAACTCCCCCTAAAAAGGTAAAATGAGGGGGTAAGGTTTGTATAGAATTTTTCTCATTTCTGGATTGAGAAGTATGAAAATTGGTATATTGGGTCCTGATTACAAACAAAAATGATCTATTTAAGTGGAATGGATAAAACTCCCCCCTAGAGGGGTGAAATGGGAGGTAAAGTTTGTAACGAAATTTTCTCATTTCTGGACTTAGCAGTATGAAAATTGGTACATAAGTTTTCGATTACAATTGAAAAATATCTGTTATAAAAATTCTTTCACCATTAGTAAGCTACATTATCACTGAGTAACATAGCTATATTTTATTTAATAAATAGTGCCGTTACCTACTTTTACGCGAGCGAAGCCGCGAGCAGAAGCTAGTAGTTTATAAGTGCTTACTGTTTTACTATACTGTTTTTATTGTAATACCTTTTCTACACTATAATTATATATGTATGATTAACACAAAAGCTCGCACATAGCTACGAAACAAAAAAAAACAACAGGTTGCACTCCAGGAGTGACGGCAGAAGTGAAAACTTGAATATTAACGTTGTGCATTTTTGATATTTTGGAATGGTTAGGGAATAATTTTGCACGAAATGCTTTAATTATCAGTATAAGAGTACTATCATTTATGTGGTAAAATACAATATTCATTTGTTGCGCTATCGTACACAAACATGACAATTCTCCCTCCGTCTTTTCGATCAAGTCACGTGTCCTGACGCGAGTTTAACATTTTTTACCCATCACAAAAAAGTGCATAACGCCGCTAAAGAAGTTTTCACTTCAAAAATTACCGAGAATCGATTGACAAACAGAGTAGAAAAAGGTTCCAAACTGTCCGTCTTTACTTATTTCTATATAAATTGAAGACTCCGTCAAGTAAAATAAACATATTTTAAAGTTACGCCTTGATGATCATGACAATCTTTGACTTTTATAGTTTATATTATAATATAATCTTTGTTAAATTATAAAGGTAAATATCTTAATAAGTTTTTGTAAAACAATCAGTCCTACCTACAAAGACCACTGTCAACACAAAATACCTGATTAATATTTCATTTGGTACTTGAGTGTACTAAGAAATATTTGTTTACATTATTACTACTAAATCTTTTTTTATTTTTTTTTATTTATCTTATACTTCATTCATAATTATATTTTGAATGCTAGCTTATTTATATCAGTGTAGAAAATATCGGTGGTATGTAAGCGGGATAATTGTGTATTAGTCAATATAGATTTTGAATGAATAGCAGCGATAGCTCAGTGGAGAGACCAACAGACTGCCATGCAGTGGGTCTCGGGTTCGAACCCACGTCGCGCACCTCTGACTTTTGGAAGTTATATGACTTTTCGAAATGATGTGCGTATTGATTGACAATTATATCGCCTGCTCCGTGCCTCGGAGAGCACGTTAAGCCGTCGGTCTCGGCTGCTATGAACATCTATGGCAGTCGTTATTGGGAAGTCAGTGCCCTCTAATATCCTGACACTGGTCTAGCCTTAGGATATCGTTAGCCTTCGGGTTGCGGAGGTTAGGTGGCAGCCGCTCCGTGTAAAAACTGATATCCAGTCAATTCCGGTTAGACTAGAAATTATTATATTTGCTGACTAGAAATTATTATAATGTAATTATACTTGGTGTCGCCAAGTGACTTGGGAATAATAAAGGCTAGGAAGAAGAAGAAGTCACTAGATTTTGAATAATATCAAAATGAGGGCTTATAAATATATACTATTTTTGACTTTGAGGTAAGGATGGGAATGCTGTCTCTTCGAAATTTAGGTACCTTATTGAGAG
Organism: Catocala sponsa; assembly: GCA_963564715.1. NCBI lineage: Eukaryota > Metazoa > Arthropoda > Insecta > Lepidoptera > Erebidae > Catocala > Catocala sponsa. The sequence goes on along the minus strand of OY751336.1, from coordinate 11,335,332 downwards.
TTGAATTTATTCATACTGCAGATATGGATTATATAATCAGGAAATCATTGTTGTTCAGATTTGAGTGAAGGAATTCAAAAATAAAAGCCATTTCCGACTAGTGTGATTATAGTCGTCGCTCTAACGAGTCGAGAAGTAGCTGTACAGGAGGACAAGATAGGCATGATGGACGGTTCTTCATGATATATATTAAACTTGTATTGCAAGCGCTGGCACCGAATGGAAGTGTGTTGCACATATTTAGAGTACAGTTCAGAGACAAGTCGGCCTAATAATCATACAAAGTGAAGCATCTCTTGGACACATAAATTTATGTACAGAAGCTTAGACTTATCGACAGACTAATGATAAAACTTAAAGGAAATGTCATTCATTGCATTACCTACTTAATATGGTTTAAATATTTTGGACTAAATGGCATAAAAATACTCCGTAAGAGCTGGTACTTGTAGATGCATGTATTTTATAAAGTATGAAACATAGCTGTTATAAATTTAACGGTAATTTACAGGAAAATACTCAGATCAAATTTCTCAGTATTGTTTTATAGTTCAATTCATTTATGTGTCACAAACAGAATATTTAAATATGGTCCAGACCCGGCTTGTCTAATTTGTACTAAATGTGTCTTTGAGTATAATAAATTAATTTTATTAAAGGTCGTGTTTTCTGTCTTAAGCCTAAGAATAATGCTATATCAGCGAGTCTCTAGCGTCAAAATTACGACTGTAGCGACACTGCTGACGCTTTAGTTTTGTAGTAGAGTCAGACGCAAGTATGCAGTAGCGCCGCGCGGCACTCGTCTCCCACCAAACCACCTCCAACCACTCACTTAAGTCGTAGCTCAATATATATTTTTATATTATGTATAACTGGTACCAGTAAACCACTTCCACTGTCTAAGGGTGTTGGGCTTTAAGACTTAACAAAAACTAAGGAAAGCGTCAAAAATAAAACAAATATTTATATAATCATTTTTCAAAACTAAGCGTCACTATTGTTCAAATATGATCTTAGAGTGCGTAGTTGTTTACAATAATATACTTGATACATGATACTGTTTGTGTAATATCAAAACAAAACTAAACTGTGGAATGAACTGTCGCCTGCGGTATTGCCGGAACAATACCTACAACCTACAAACCTTGAAGAAAAGAGCGTACTCCTTTTTAACACGTTTTTATTAGCTTGGTATGTATCTATGAATCTATGTAAGGGAATCTTTGAACGTGATTTTCACCCCTTTCAAACCGACGGATTAATTTGAAAGTTATCGAGGATCGATGACAATAAATTAATTTTGATGATAAAATAAAGTGTCAAATAAACAACGCGATAAAATCTGTATATAAGTAGTAGTTTAATTCCAAACTGAAAAAAAGAAAAGAATAATAGTATAAGTAAATGTAGGTGTATATTGTAGATTGTTGACAGTAGCTAAATATTAAACAAATTTGTAACAGTACGTATTTTATGAATGAAAGTTTACTTATAGTTCTATAGTATTGAATGTAATTAACGAGGGTTTTCACTGATTGTATATGATAAAACATTTTAAAACATCACTATCGACTTTTATTGCTAACTAAACAAAGGAAGGTACAAAGTTTGATCGTACTCGTAATATGTATTACGAGTACGACCTAACTGATTGCTTGAGTAGACGAGTGCTACGCGGCGCATATATTTGCGCCTGACTATACATTATTAACGCTTTAGCAGTGTCCCTACATATTTATTGCAACTTATTAAGTTTTATGGAGAGGCCATTGAACTTCCGTGTTTAGAGGGCTCAGATTTCAATCTACAGTTTCGTACTTTATAACGTAAACTATCTGTTAAAAAGTTAATTATCACTTGCTTAACCGTCTGAGGGAAACACAGCAAGGATATTAAACAACAGTGGCTGAAAACAGGGTTCTGGTGAAAGAGAGGTTCTGAGCATGATTAGGGGCCATCCATACATTACGGCACACTAAATTCATGATTGTTTGATTCCTCACTCGTCCTTGTCACAGCTGGTCACATTTGTGAGAAAAACCTCCCCCCTTGTGTGACGTTACATATCTTGCAAATTTAAATTATTAAATTAAAACAGCAGTTCTCAAATTCGTTTTATTTCCATTTAGGAATTACCAGTTTCCCTCGAGGGTATTACTTTACTTAGATATATTAGATTTTGAAATATGACGTCATGAAATTCAGAGCCCCTCCCACCACTTAGTCACACAATGTTACATTTCGTCGACTTACTCCCTCCTCCTTAAAATGTTTTTTGAAGTGAAATCTTCTTTAGACACGTTAAGCACTTCTTGGGTGAATAAAAATCATGGATCTCGCGTCATCGTCACTGAACGCTTTCCATTTTTGAATTATTTTTGGTTTATAAAGAAGTGTATTAAGGATTAAAGTTTTCACTTCTATCGGCAGTCCCCAAAGACCGCCCCAATTTTTTTATTTTTTTTTGTTTATGTACGATACAGTGGTAATTTAGTAACATTATACATAATACTCGCCAAACGTTAAGTTTAACGGCGTAATTGATGGATGGGGGGCCCTTAGCTGCGACGCGCGACGTATTGTTCTGGAAATATTATTTGCAGCAAGTTTAGTTATCGGCTTATCTTTAGAGTACAATAGAACAAAAGAGTGAGACGGTAGTGAGGCACGTGCCACCTGTGTTGTGGTTTACGCCTTGTTTTGGTATATACGTTACATGCATTACACAATCTCATACCTATAACCTCGAAGATGTAGGTAGTAGCTTATATTATAACATACTCATATTACACCAGATTCAGACGTACACGTAATAGGTACTAAGCGAGTCTAATGCCGTTACTTGGGCCACAGGAAAAATAATAAGTACTATACCAGTCCTAAACCTGTGTTTAGGTAGGTACGAGTATGGTATTATTTCTTTAGGAAGTGTTACCGGTGCGGCGGCGTCCGTACTGCTACAGAGAAAGCCTAAAACAATTTGACATTTTGATTTTATGACACGTTAAGTGCAGCAGTCGCATTCATTAACCTTGTTTAGTACGTAGTTACAAAACCTATAGCCGGTGGGATACAAAATTTGTAAACTGTGTAATAAACGAAAGAAGTGAAAGATAGATGGCCGGAATGACAGAAAAAAATTTCAAGCTTATTAATTTATAGATCAGGTCCCAAAGAGTAAAGCCTAATTTGTTTTTTGCACATTGAGTCTGTACACAACGCCGTTACAATTACAATTTTATAAATTTATATATATTTTGTCCGCGACTTTGCTCGCGTAAATGCAGGTTAGGCTCGGTGAGATTATTAATTTATTTTTAGGTACCCTATACCTTTTTGTGTTACCCTGATAAAGTGTATGCGAAATTTTATGATGATCACTCTAGTAGTTAAGGCGTGAAGGCGTAACAAACAATCAAACAAACTCACATTCGCATTAATATTAATCAGCACAGTCTTAATTCTAAGCTACTGGGTGCAAATCAGTGCCTTTGATATAAATGGTGATAACCCACACAAGCTAACGTTTTTGTTTTCATCAAAATCTAAAACAAAAATTATGTCATATGAATCAGTCAAAATACCTCGATTTCAATGAAATATGTGTTTTACAAATTTTTAAAGCATGGCCAAAAAGGACACTAGTTTTGGATTAAACAAATTATTATACCACGTGGGCATCGACCACACTTGGCTTTGCCATAGTTGCAAGGTGACCGTTTAAAGCATTGTGCTATTTGTGCAATATAACCGTGATCACGGCTATCACGTATGTGCCATCATTTTGATATTTTTTCCTGTATGAACGCCCTGTATCCTTCTCTGTATCACTGACAATGTGTATCATTTAATTTGATAAGGCATTCTGTATAATTTCAGCTCTACATACAAATAAACAAGATTTCCATTCAGGACCGTCACGTATCCGTCGCGTCGCATTCGAAGCTGGTGGTCCTTCGTTCTCGGGCTAATTCGTCAATACACTCGATTATAACCGTTTGTTTGCACTGTCCCGACACTAATGGTAGGGTATTGAAGAATTATTGCACCTGGGGCTGTAATTTACTACAATCACCCACACACAGCTTAATTGTTTACACAAGTTCCACGTCTACGATTGCAGTGGCACCCAGGTATAGCGTAGAAGTAAGAAGTATTTTTTTTACATTTAAAAACACATAGGTAACGTTTTATGGATATGCACGTGTGTTATTTAGTACATATATGTAATTATTTGGATCAAAATTTTGCCTGTGTCGGATATCAATGCTAGAAAATATCTATTAAATGAATGAACATTATGTAGGTATGTTTCATTTTCAGGGTCTAATTTAGAAGCCGCCGTTAATATTTATAAATAATAACAATAATAATAATAATATTCTACCACATACACACAACACCATCTAGCCCAAACTAAGCAGAGCTTGTATGTACTATGGATACTAGACAACGGATAAACATACATACATATATACATTTTTTTAAATACATACATATTATACATAGAAACACCCAGACCAAGACAAACATCTATGTTCATGCACACACATAAAGTCGTATTATTACATTATAAGTAAATTAACATTGCTTGTTATGGAGTACGATGAGACTGACATGTACATTTGTATAAAAGTATCAAATAATAAATAAAGAGAAAAAGCCTTTGGCTTGTGATTTTCGTCATGTGGAAATTGCAAAGATCAGACGTTTTGGAAAATTTATTTTTCGTCTATATCTTATTTGTAAAGATATATGCATAAAGATCTTCAATATAAGCTTAAATATAGCATTAGAGTTTAATTAAAGACAATTTTATAATTTTACAAATACAAGTTACAGCAGAAGTGTAGTACAATTAATAAATGCCTACAATTAAATTAAAAATTTAAAAAACCTCCGATATAAAATAATAAAAATAGTATGAACGTAAAAAGCCTAAAACAAGTTAAAAATCTATGAAAAAATAGCCACAAATAGAGCAAAGAAGGTAGCAACATGAAACACTATAAATAGAAAAAAATTACCTTGAAATTATGACCCTATGTAAGTACGTATGAAATTTTTGATTAAATGTTCTCGCGTAGGGAGAGTTTAATACTGTAGTACTGATATTACCTATTATATTATACTAACTGTGCCCGCGGTTTCACCCGCGTTTATGATTACTGCGCCGCTCCCGTGGGTCCGTAGCGTGATGTTATAATATAGCCTATAACATTTCTCGATAAATAAGCTATCCAACACTAAAATAATTTTTCAATTCGAACCAGTATTTCCTGAGATTAGCGCGTTACCAAACAAACAATCAAACAAACAAAAAACTCTTCAGCTTTATAAACTAGAGATTAATTAATAATTTCGTCTCATAGGAAGCTATGGTATCTAGATAGGGTAAAAGATATGGTATTTAGTAACATAGACTGTTTATAAAATATATTACGCGATCAAAGCTGCGGTAGGACCCTAGTCTATAATATTTAACGCTAGTCAGAAATCTTAATTCAATTATCCAGCCTGAGATCAATATTGCTGAATGGTTAGGCAAAGGCGTAATATACCAACGTTTCAGTTTGCCTATCTATGGCTATTGTCTATGAGGTATAGGTACAAATTTCGCGCCGCTGCTGAGAATTTTTGACAATAGCACGACTTAGGACTTCATGTTCAGTAGTTGTATTCACTACCGAGGTGGTCATCAAGATTGTATTAATAAATGTGAATGGAATTTTTATAGCCTTTTCGACTGTACATTAATTAATTTGAACTTAAACAAACAATGGTCATAGGCTTAACTATTTCAAACTCTTGTAGACCATTTCGCTAAATACAGTTTACAAATGACTAAATAAATAATAAATAAATATATAATAAATAAAGTACAAATTACTAAATAAATTTAACGTTTAATTCTATACAACCTACTGTTTATTGTAATATTATATAATAATAATATATTCCATCACATACACACAACACCATCTAGCCCAAACTAAGCAGAGCTTGTACTATGGGTACTAGACAATGGATAAACATCCATATATACTTTTGTTTTGTAAATACATACATATTATACATAGAAACACCCAGACCAAGACCAACATCCATGTTCATGCACACAAATGTTTGACTTGTGCGGGAATCGAACCCGCAACCTCAGGCGTAGCAGTCGGTTACATTAACCACTACGCCATCGAGGCCGTCATTATAAATGTCTAACTATAAATCTGCGTCTAATCCATGGTATTAATAAGTACTTAGTTGTACGTAGTAGGTACTTATTAAGTCTATGATCTCATCTCAGATATTTGTAATCTGTGATGAAGTCCACAGGAAAACATTGTTAGATGCCTAGCCGACATGAAACGAGTCTCATCAATTTTATTATTATCTAACGTGTCATAGATTATGCAAAGTAAACATCTAAACGCAGTCGCATCGACGAGAAAACATGATTATTGATTACTTTAGAAAGTGGTAACAAGATAATACAATTACGGAATTTTCACCAGAAGCGATATCCGAAAACCGTTTGTAATGAAATTGCGCATATTAATAATATAATAATAATATAATATTCTATCACATACACACAACACCATCTAGCCCAAACTAAGCAGAGCTTGTACTATGGGTACTAGACAATGGATAAACATACATATATACATTTTTTTGGAAATACGTACATATTATACATAGAAACACCCAGACCAAGACAAACATCCATGTTCATGCACACAAATGTTTGACTTGTGCGGGAATCGAACCCGCGACTTCAGGCGTGGCAGTCGGTTACACTAACCACTACGCCAACGAGGCCGACAATATTACTTCATTAATATTCATAAGATGACATGTTTCCGTGTAATGTTGGTTAACAATCTCTAACGATGAAAGTAATTGAAATGTGATTTTTTTATTAATTGGCCAAACATCTGCCGAGCCTGCCACCCAGGTAGCGGTGCTCACCGCGGGCGCCGCTTGTAACTACTTGCTTTACCTTAATGCCATACCCATGTAATTTTCATCCAATAACATTTGAATATATTAATCGCGCAATCTCATACATTACCCTTTTAATGTGAACGGGATTTCGAATTCAAGATGTTACCAGATATTTGCTGTATAAAATATTCGGCAATAATTTCGATAGGTATCGGTGGTGGTGTGATTTTATGAGGCATCATTCAAGCGCGGAACGAGTGCGGGCATCGGGTTGCATATAAATTGAACTTGTCAAGTGGATGGCTGCGGCGCGGCGGTGGCTCGCACTGCCGCCTGACTGACGGCTCCTCGTTACCGAAAGGTCGTTGCTTGCTTGTTCATGTCATTGTTTTTTTCCATCTCTTTGTATTCGTATCGGTGCGTCGGAGGCCAATTAATCAGCGTTATGACGCGTGACACGACCTAATGAGCGAGAGAGGACTGCGTCTACATGCAAATGGTTTTGTTACCAATGATTATCAAGTTTTCTTCAGTGATGCTGATGAGTGATGATTGAAACGTGGGTATTCAAACACAATTATGTCCCATATAAACAGTTTGTGCGTGATTGAAAGTATAAGATTCTGAAAGCAAGTTTCCCTGAAGCTCAAAAATAGAGCCAACCAAGTAGGTATAAGGCCATATAAAGGAACACTGTTGTTAGTATTTGCTACGACTTTATTAGACTTTTTTGAACTTAGTCAGTGGTGGTCCAGATGATTCCCTTTTTGTAAGGACCCTAATTAGCAGTAGTACGGTGGTCTAAAGTCTAGGTGGTCGCTGTCGAATTTTGGGCAAACGTTGGCACGGCCCACCCGGTTGGAAATATCTGCAACATATAGGTATCTTCTTAGACAGCAGGCTTAATGTTTTTCCAAGCAAGATTAAAAAGGGATATGCGAAATAAATGTCAGATCAGTTCTTTAGATTGTTGACGTCCAAAAGCCATTTAATAAAGTTTTAAGTTAAGAAGATTTTAGCGCCCCGCTGAGATTGTAAAAATATAAAATCGTTTTGCATCGACCGACGGCTCTTTTTTGGTTTTGTGCGATGATGTGACGATTAAATATAGTTGCTGATTTATATCAATAGCTGCGATGTTATTCTCATATGTCTATAGTATACCTAGGCCTATACACTTTTTCTTATTGAGGGTGCTTTGCCCTCATTGCAGTTTTCCCGTGATAACGTTACTTAAATAATTTTGCATAACTTATAATGTTACAATATTAGTATTTTATAGCTACACAGTCTTCAACACAATAGCAAAATAATATCCAAATAAATGCAATCGCGTTGAAGGAATAAATATGGTTCTGAAAGTTTGTTGGTTCAGTTCGCTCAACAAGTTTACAAAATGGACTCGTTGAAGCTGTAAAGCTCATGAGAACTTTCACTTTATCATCAATACATCATTAATTTCCATAAAAAAATGAAGAAGCCGACATGATTGTCGTTTCTTTGGTTCTCGCTGCAGTTCAGCGCAGGTGGTTCGTACATAATGATGAGTTTAGACGGTTTTGTCTTAATAAACATGTATTCTTTTGTACTTTTTCGGTTTTTAATAAAGCAATTGCCTTAAATACAGTTTTGAGCTATCTGGGTGGGCCGATTGGGTGCTTTTAATAATGGCAATTTGGACAAAACCAAATTGAGCATCTCCGGTTCGAAGTTGTAATTTCTGTAAATATGAGATGATGCATGTACCCGTAGGTAAACACTGCAACGAGCGATGTCTTACTGCGAAATTAAGTTGTGTTTATTGGTCGAATTTGCATAATTTGGGACCGCCGAAGATGGCATTACATAGCCAGCCCGATGTTTTGTAACAGTAAATAAAGAGAAAACCATTTCTTCTTAATTTTCAATTTTACTTGCATTTAGTGCAGGAAATCGCTAAATCACACAGAAGGTATGCAAGTTCTAGATTTAATATAATAAATGTGGGGCTTTTAGAGTTATTTTAAGGTACTTGCCTGCCTTTTTGTACTTTTCCTGAATCTATTAGGATTTCAGCAAATTCTTATTTTCCAAGCAACTGTACAAACATATTTAAAGGCCCTAAAAAAAGGTTGTATTGATTACACTGCACAACGGCATATCTGATGATTGGGTTATGTTACATGATATTAGTCCAACCTTTAATGACAATTTCAAATCTGTGACTGAAATTTCTCTATCAGGTCTAGTTAACAAAATATGACACATGGGTCTTTTTATAATAAAACACAGTAAATAAAATAAAATAAGATAATAAATAATTATCTTATTTTATTTAATTCTCATGTTGAACCATCATTCTTTTAAGTATTTGACTTATTGTTGAAGCTGAAAGTAGAGAGCTGAGCTTATTATTATTATTTACTTTTATTTATATACTCTTCGCGAATGAAACAATAATGATTCGGATTATTCACACAAACACGTCTTGACGATGCCATATCAAATTTTATTAAGTGAACTTAATATTGTTCTAGATATCAGCAAATTTAGTGGAAGCTGCAACTCGTAAACACGAGCTGTTACAAAAAAAATTAGGGTATATGTAGAATCAGCGACGTCGAATTAGTAAACATCATGTGATAAAAGTCATTCATCAGACAAAAGTTGCAATTTTATTGTGCAATGTTATCAACATACATTTGACGAAGACCGAATTTGATTGAAAATGAAAAACTGCAGCTCTAAAGGAAATTCAATTCGTACACAGCATGATAATTATGAGGTAATTGGACTAAGTCACTAGTTATCTTTGTTTTTATAATACCGTCTATGTATCACCTTGCAGCAGTTTGTTATTGTTTCTTCTACATTGTACATAATTAGGCACGTAATTATAATCGTAACTTAACTTATATAATACATTCGCAACGAATATAGTGCCTCCTTTCTTATACTCTGTTTAAAAGATCTATAATTGCTAGATGTCAATGTAGTACTTAAGTATTTTATATAGGCGATGACCATGGAATTAATAAGTAGGTATCTATCTATTTATGTACGTAAACTTACTTATTAATTCCATGACGATGATTGTATTTTAGATTATATTTATGGTTAAAAATGGATTAAACTACACATGTACCTACAGAACATAATTATATGTATGCATGTCCCGTATAGAGTATCATCTTCGTCAAATACTGACTTACTTATGTCCTTAAAAAGGTTTTGGTTAGCTGGTACATGGAACCTTGGAATGATTTTCAATATTTGACGAGGGCAAAAAGTTAGGACATATTTATTATCATTTCTAATGCACTAAACAAAAAGGTCTTAGCGGTCTGCTGGTGGTCTGCCACGGGGGCTGTTTATATGGTGATCACGTGTCGTTAGATAAAAAAATACGCAAAAACACGAAGGCTCTTGGTGCACCACCCACGGCGCATGCGCCGCACGTGCGCTCATGTTGACTTGACAACGCGCCGGCCCTGCGCCGCCCTGCCTCGCACTGTCATGTCATTTATTAAGCTCCTAATGCTTTATTATAGTAAAAAGTTTCCATCAGAGTCACGCATTAGAAGGCATTTGGGATTCATCTTTTAATGATCCTGGATATTGGGGCAGTAGCCCAAAAGTAGTAATTATGCGGTGATTATATTTACAGCTGCACCTTACTGCTTCGTTGGTCCCGTGGCATAAGATTGAGCTTACGCTTTTGCCCGATGCTGTGTTAGGTCCCAAAAGCTACATCGCGGTTTGGTAAAATATTATTTGGTTTTTCTGTTAGGAAATTCTAACTATTAGCGCAGCAAGAACTCATTGAAGCGATGCGTAGGCTAACTATAATTACGACCGGTACACATGGCTGAAGAAATGTAGGTGTAGTACATCTCTTTCTCACCTTTCGGAAATATACAGGCGACGGTCTATGCCAAATATGCATAGAACAATTTAGTAATCCTTCTTTTTAAATAATTACATTGAAGTCATTGACGATATATTCATATAAACCTAAAACCCTTACTAAAATAAGGGATCTAGAATATTATATTATGATAATTTATTTTATTTAATCCTACACCAGCATGATTTTAATATGCCTTGGTAAGCTCATCCACAATATGCAAGCAAAGGTGAAAAAGAAAGAGAGAATATCACGGATTTCACTTTCTTACCGTCTTTTATCTATCTTTTTTATAATGTTATTATTCAATGCATAGGCTTGCACCCCACTTATTTATTATAAAATTATAACAAGTTAAGCACAAACCTATTTAAACAATAATAACAAAACTATTTAAATACACGCAAGAAAAAAAAAACTAAGAATGTTGTATATCATAAAGCATTAGAACAATAAACACTTCTTTTATTAATTATACCAATTCGAATTCAATATTCATAGTTAAGACAGGACAACGTCTGTCAGGTCTGATAGTTTATTATAAAATTATAACAAGTTAAGCACAAGCCTAAGTTTAAATATAATGTACAAAACAAAGTAGTAGATGGTCGGTTAATTAGAGTACCTAGCTAAGCTAGAGTCTCTGTAGATGTTATCTGAACTCAACAAAGCGTAGGTAGTTAGTTTTCAGTTCGATTCATTCCGAACATGCTTTCAATATGTCCGATCTCGATATAAAGAAAGAAGAACGGTCCGAACAAACTAAAGAATGGCTCATTCGCCTCGTACATTAATCGTTCCAATTACTGTTCGTCGATCGTCGGTAGCTATCCCTTCAAATTAATTGAATTGATTAACCAATTGAATTTAGCGCAATTCCGTTTTTATTCGCATCGCGGTGTACGACAGCCGTTTACGAACCGTTGAATACTGCAAATATCTCTGCCGTAACCACTGGTTTAATTAGACCCACTTGTATTGTTTGGTAATTTCTACAATCTTTTTTTCTGCTCTTTAGATGCAGTTTGTAAGTTACATACATATGTAGGTAATTTGTTTTATGAGAGCGCTAGTTTCAGGAATTGACGTAGGTACTACCAGTTGACTTAAATATAATAAACTTACTTACTTAAATTAAAAATAATGGGAAGTAGGTTTTAAAGTAAAATACTTGTCAATATTGTTGTAATCGATTTTAAGATAATAATTATTTTTAAGACATTGTCTAATACACATAGTACAAGCTCTGCTTAGTTTGGGCTAGATGGTGTTATGTGTATGTGATAGAATATTATATTATAATAAACTTTCTTTTAGAATATGTAAATAAAACAGCTGAAAGCGTTTCCCATCGTTGAGAAATTAGATGATTGGTTTAGAAAGTGTCAACTAAATGTCGTATTCAGTAAATGAAACCATGGATGTCACTTATAACAAATTTTCACGTGTGCAAATATCATAATGCATTATTTTATATCTAAATAGAAGGACTACTTAAAAGTAAGGTTTTGCCATAATTTTATTTGGTTCTTCTACTTAGACAGACTAACACATACATACATACATAAATTCACGTCTGTAAATACCAAAGGAGCATCCAGAAGCACATCACTTGGCGTCAGTTATGTCGTAGGCTCACATTTATTACCTTCTACAAGGCACATATATTTACATACAGACTCAATGCTGACGCAAAATGCCCTAGAAAGTAAAATCCAGCACGTCAGTATCAGCCGTTAATAAAATCATACCCCTACCACACATTTTTTTATTACCTTTCTATGGATAATCACTATGTTCGAGCTTTTACAAACATTGTAACGTCTCAGTGTACTTTTTCTTTGGTAAAGAACGATTACAGCTGCGTTAACAATTTTCAAATGGACGACATCAAATATCAATGCTTAAAGAAGCCTGTTCTGAGCATTAACAACAAGCGATCAAAGTGGGTGTCTACCTGTGGTATTTTATGATTTAAGCCTGGGATATAATGAGGCAAATTACTGCGCGGCTATTATTTAGAACAACGCCTCAGTGCGGCGACATTTCGATGCTTAATTACCTTCGCTGTTAATGCTACTTAAAATAAACGAGACGGGAATTTTATCGAGTTGCCGTCTACCTCCATGGACCGCTTCGTGAAAAAACAAAGGCTTGTTTACTTTTTGGCGCTTCAGAGTAATATTGTCTGTTTTTAATTATCGCACACGGTGCGTGTTTACGAACGGGACTTGTGCACCTCATTTGTAGCTCGCGGAGATTTACATTTAAAGTGAAGAGGATAATGCATTTGTGTATATTAAACCAAGCCAAGATCTGTTTATATAAGTGATATAATATGCATATTTGAGCAGAAATTACATTGATTAAACAATACTTGACAGAATAATCCGATGCGATATTGTGATTATTTTTATAGCGTAACATTGATATTGTAGTTTTATTATTGTAATATACAATATATTCTATTAGTATATTTACGGTTAGTATACTGTATTTGCTACGTCTGTCCCTCAGGCCAATAGTAGACGTGGACCTTATCATTGCGCCACCTAGGTAATCGTCAGAACATTCAGTATAAATGTAGGTATAGATAGGTACTATACAACAAAGAAATTAAAATATTACTAGTTTCAATCTGTTTGCTATATAATAACTAAAAATATACATGACAAGAGCCAAGTCTATTTTATTGCCAGCAGCTTTGCTCTCTCGAGAACAGTACGTTTTTAGGATAAAAGGTAGATACTCTGTCCTTTTCTATACCCCAGACAACGGGTATGCGAAATCGGTAGAATAATTAAGGCGCCAAAGCATAATAAACAATCAAGTTTACATTCACATTTATAATATTAGTTAGGATTTATTATTATTGCATCTATGTCTAGATACCTATGCTAAATCACTGACGTTTAATCCTTTACGATCTGATTCCATTAATGTTCTGAGAACACACTAACTGTGTATCTGCAATGCATCTACCTGTACGACGACGGAATAATCTTATCTGCTTTACAACCAACATTAACATGTTCGGAATGAAATATTTCAAAATGATTATCTTAAAATCAATACATTGATTGCTCTTTAATACTTTTAGGCTTTGATTACGAATGCCTTTACTACCGTAAAATATGCAATTATAGTAGACGATAAATGTTCTATGGTCAGTACTAAAATACAATGTATTTTAATATAAAAATAAGCTCAAATGTGATCGTTAAATAATGGCAGTATTAAAAATATAGTGACTATGTATTAAATGTCAAGCGTGATCAAGGTCGATGCCTGTACTAAATCCGGGATTTAATTTTTACGGTCTTGTTTATTACTTCATAAACTTCTATATATAGGGCGATGAGACTTTTCTTTACAGCACATATTATTGCCGGTTAGAATCTTCTTACAAATAATAATAAGAGCTTTTAAGCAGTAGTAGTCACCTTACTTAGTGAATTCCTAAGTAACAACTCGATATAATTAAATTGCAACTATGTTATAATTTTTACTCTCTTACTTGTCAGAATGTATTTTATTTAGTGTACTTATGTATGTATATATCCACACCTGTAATTCGCAATCTAATATTAAACTTATTATTATATTCACAATATAGTTAAAACTTAATTGTTCTTAAGAATATATCAATAAAATATATGGACGGAGCGCATGGTTTAAGTGGTGAATTTGACACTCACGATGCCCCAAGTCGCGAGTGGTTCGATCTTCGTACGAGATAAAATTAATGTTGTATTATTCAATATTTGTCACAGATTGCGAAAAGATTTACAATGCGATGGTATAATCGTAATTTTAATTTAATTTCAACTTTATCCTTATAAGCCATTATACAGACATAGGTACATGTTATCTCTAGTATTTTAGGAGCCATTACATGGGAGCCATCCAATGTCATCTGTAACCTAAAATACTAGAGATAACATGTATGTCAGCAGTTGGGTGGACTTGTATACCTTTTTTTTATGTAGGGGATTCTGTGACGCCTTCCCCTCCGCGGGGGCGGGCGGAAGGGTTATGTCGGGCTCACCCGGGGAAGATAGAAAGTCCCGGGTCCTACCGACATAATCTACCACGGTGTTCCTTCACACGGTCTATGACCAGGGTGCAAGGATCGCTCGCGCATTAATCCTGCAGCCCCGGTAGATCTTGGCCGCCAGTGAATCGTGACGGCTTCGTCCAGGTAACTTTCCTTCCTCTGGAGAGGCGCGCGCGGAACACGACGCGCCCCCGTCTCAGGTCTGGTTCTGCATTTATATCCCTGCATAATCCTTTATAAAGATACAAGCGTAATGCTAAGTAATAATCAGCTAGATTGATCGGCGAGCCCAGTATTAAAACCACTTAACTACGGCCCCTCCTCTTATTGTATATCGTGAATAACGAATTAACTAATAATTATCACAGGTTAATAAATTATCTAGCTGACTTCACGTAAAACTGTTGCGAATCGTAAATGAGATATCAATAATTATGATAATTAATTAAATTAGTGGGCAACCAGCACTTGCAGAATACCTACTGGCAGAAAAAGAAGAGAAAATTTACAACCTATAATTACCTAGAAAGCGACCAACTAATTATGTTTAATGTTAGGTCTTTAGGTATGAAATTAATCTGTAATTGATTTTATTTTCTTATAAGTAGATAAGTAATTAAGATGAATTTCTAATTATCGCTGAAATAGCTCATAGTTTTAGTATAAGGTACATTTTTATAACTGATGTAGCATTTGAGTTAAACGGCTTTGAGAACTCAAACAAAAAATCTTTATCGCTGCCCACTTTTCCAGACCTTTATTTTACTTTACTAGGGGAAACATTGCATAAACTATAATAATACATTTACCTTGTTAGTAATTTATGTTATAACCAGAGCATTTTCCACAGATTAGTTACAAACATTGCCTGCCGTGTTATGAACATATACATAGGCACCTCAAAAAAGATTAAGTAGAAGATTATGTTATGTGTTAAGTAATCATTAGAAGTTGAGATGCCGAAATTAATATTTATTTTTTAAATAAACTAAGGGTTCAGAATAGCAAGGTGTTGTTGGCAATTATCATATGTGCAACAAACACCATCGTACTGCATAATGGATCTAGTATCATCTTTATCCTTGTAGTTATCCTACTAAGCTTATTGATAATGAAAGGCGAAAGTTTGTGAACTTATATGCATGTTTGTTCCTAAATTACGCGTAAACCGTGACAACAGATTTGAATGAAACTTCACCCTCAGACGTATAAGTTATTAACATGTTCGTTATTTCATATCCCGGTTTGCGTTCTCGTGAGATTCGTGCGGGCAAAGCCGCAGGTAGAAACTAAGGTACCATTACCGAGCGTAAAGGAGATTTTACCGTTTTGGCTGTGCCGAATAATTCGTGGTATGAGGGAGCACCCTGAGGTATGTACCGCTAAGTATGGGTATTATAAATAATCACCCACTTGACAGCTAACTACAGTGATCACATGTCCATCACCGGTTTATTAATGACACACAGCATGCAAAGCGCAGTGATTCAAGTGCACCAATACAAGTAGGTCATACATTTTGTACTCAGCATTTAATATTAGTTGCTTTAAATCTGGGTACTCTGTGGCGATCATTGTCTACGCAGTATAGCAGTAATCTCTAGTGGATCTTTGAATTTGCAGCCATGTTATAATAAAAATATCGTTACGTTTCTGCCATTATGCATCGAGCTGTCATGAATATGTATGATAGTTCATGGTGTTATTCCAAATATTTATTTATTTATTAGGACCACCAATGGTTATCACAATCATTGACATACAATATTCGTTGTTAGGTTTCGTTTGATTGCCTTATATTTTTAATTAATTGCACACCTTCTAAGATGGACACATGCTGTCCAGCTTAGAAGGTGGGCACAGTATTAGTGAGCTTAATGGTGGAGAATGAGGTCTTGTTTTGCTCTTAAATTAAATAAAGCTGTTGCTGAGGTAATAAACAAGAAAAATGAGATGAGAAGCACTATTGCGGGCTTTTGGGGAGCTGAACGGAAAATCTCTGATACTCTGCATTCCACTTTGACAATACGCGTACTGACTGCACGTATGACGCAGTTGTCACCTCGCCATTGTAAATGGGTCGAATGCTGTAGGTTGAGTCCTTGAATTTCACTCGGGAAAATATTGGTAGGATCCGTAAATAATTGTTTCGAGTCTAGGCGTTCTTCGTGTATGTTGTTTCAGTGTCGGTATAATCTTCGACAATACTTCGACAATCTTTAAAAATTAGTTCCATTTTTTTAAAGACATCTTCCATGCTAGACTTAAAATAGTGTGTTTTACAAACAAACATACAACAACGAGCACAGAACACACAAAATCAGAAATAGTTGTTATTAGTTTGAACTCGGAACAAATATTAGTGAATACATAATTTTTAACAGTACAAAAAGAAGAAATTAGATATTTTTACAAATATTTCAAAAGACATCGTCCTGCCCGAACAAAAAAGAACCCAAAACATCCAAGACAGAAACACACAAAAATTGCATCAAAATCGGTTCAGCCGTTTAGGAGGAGTTCAAAGACATGCTTACAAAAGAATTACATAATATACAAAGATTATATGCACAAACTGATGCTTTTACATAACTCTTAATAGGTTCCAAAGAACGAGTGTGCCACAGGCTTGTAAGTACAATATTGGCCTTAATTTTCGCGTGCAGTGGTGCGCATGCGCGCGACGTCGTCCGCCGGAGGACGGACTTGTCACGAGCTGTACGGTTACAATCATTATAGTTGGAGCTGCCCACCTCGCATCGAACTGCTGTCTGATATTTACCGTACCTATGTCAACATTTCATATCAAACAAAGGCAATCAAATGTTGTCTAGAATTTATAGGTAAACTAGAAGCCGACTGCACGGATGGCATACTGGTTTAAGTAGTCGCCTCGCCACTGACAGTGCGCCGAGTGTTGTGGGTTCGAATCACATCACGCGGGCCAAAAAATTGTGTGATATACAAATGATGGTCCCGAGTCTGGATGTTTTTTTAGTCCGTTGTTTGAGTGCTTGTAAAATCCCCCGCGATACAGGAATTGTTCCTTGTGCGGTGCGGAGTTGCCTTTTTTTAAAAACAAAAACTAAACAAATGAAACAGATGTCGATTTTCTACCTTTGAGCAACAGTACTTTTTCCTGGGTGAATGGTAACCTCATATCCTTTTCAGTACCCTGAAAACGTGTAGGCGAAATATCAGTCGGGTAATTAAGGCGTGAAAGCGTAACAAATAAACGAACTCACATTTTTTATTTTTTTTTACATTCGCGTTTATTAGTTAGGATGTATGACAGGCCTTAATATTTAAATGTGTGTGTGATACATTCACTACATATATTTATTACGTCCTACGTAATAGAGACTATTACTGTCTATAGGGCATAATTACAGGTTCCCTGTCGCTACTGAGAAATTATTGACAGAGAAATACAATAATATTTTGAAATCGAAGTCGCGACACAGCTGTCGCGTTTAATATTTTTACCTACTTTGAAGTACCTATGGCTTTGAGTGCGTTACTTCAATAATTAAAAAAGAAAAGATTAGGTACCAACAATATTCAAATTAATCAATAATGCATATAAAACCGATATTGGCACTTAACAACATTGAAAATTGTGTAGCTATTGTTCGTTATAAAATAATATTTAAGAAAAATAAACTGTTATAATGTATATGTATATACGCTTAACTTTACAGGTAGGTATGTAACGCTGTCAAAAGTAAAAATTGCCTTTATCATATTTTTATATTATAACTAGTTTAGTATTATCCCATTTTTTAACATTGATTGTGTTGCGAGTGTGTTCCAGAATTTTACAAATAAATAATAACTTTCAAAACAATGATTCAACTAAATAGAATAAGCTATGCGCAAACGCAAAATGAAAATATACAAAATAACTGCTTTTGTAATATTTTTTATGTTTGGATGATTGGTGATATGAATATGTTATTCATTATTTTTAAAGTGATAATAAGTTATACTTTATTGCCGTTGGTGGCATAACACCAGCCGATAATAAACGGTGACTGCCTCTCAAGAACTTGGGTGTAATCCTTTACGCAAAGGGCTCTAAAATAAACAGCTACCTTCTTTGTAGAGGAAGGTTATGTTCATTCTAGCCACTATGTAATTATACTAACTACTATTATATCTACGGGTCAAAACCAGAGCAAGCGTAAACAATATCCTAACAATACGACTATAAGTAGGTAACTAAGACTTAATGATTCAATTTAAATATTTTAAATAGACTACAAAGTCCGATGCGATATACGTTTGGTAGGCACGACTCTAGCGCCTGAATGCCGAGATAGCTCAGTAGTGTAGCGATATTAGGCTCTTTAGTCAATTGAGGTGAGTTGCCCGATTCAAAACATTCGTTAGGTCAACTGATCCCGCGGGATAAGTTCGAGCGGCCTCAGTTGACTAAAGAGCCGATATTAATTTGACTGCTATGCATAAAGTCTCGAGTTCAATTCCCGAATCGGGCATATTGTTAATGGGTATTTCGGTAAAGTCATGTTCTATACGTAGGTCTAAAAACTAAAGTCGGTGAAATATGGGTGTAATATAATTGAGACTGAATGAACTGAACTATGAATATGCATGACATAGGAGAACCGGGCTTATCTGCCACGTAAGACGGTGTAGGCAAAGCGAATTGATTATGTTTTACCTTGTAGAAACACAATATTTTATTAATTCAAGAAGATTTAAAGATGCGTGTCATATTTTACTAGTATGTTTAATTATGTTCTCTTTTTGATTTACATTGAAAGTAAAAAACGTTGCGAGAGAGAAGAAACTAAAATTATACCAATCATTTATAAGATGTACATAAAGTAGAGTTAATTTATTTATTTATTTATACATTTATAACTTGACTGAATTATGTAACACAAGATTTGATTCCATTTTTTTGAATATGTTGTTAGGTAGAATCTACCTGATGTTATATAATTATATAACATCAATGTGCAGAAAAGAAACATAATTGTATATGGACAATTATTTTAACTTTTTGGAAAGTCCATAGGAGACATCGCGGTCTACCTAATGAAGTGCCCATGTAATACGTTGTTTGGTAAGCTTGATAAAATAATAAGATTTGAAGATTGATTAGAACATTTTGTTTTTGTTCGAAATCTGAATTGCTTAAAACTACCAGATAAATAATCTAAACAGAAATGTCATCTTTGCACAACTAAAGAAATTACTGTCATAAACAAAACCACAGTCTATTGATGAATATTTAAATGAATAATGGAGCGATATTTTACTAATCTGTATCTGCGATCTGTACGCAAGCTGCAGCTCCGAGAATTATTAAAAATGGTGCATACCTTCGAATCCTTTTAGCTCACAAATATAAAATAGCGTATTATAAAGCGGGGATCTATTTAAGTGTGTTGTAAATAAGCGGTGTGTAGGACTCGGCCGCTCGTGTAGGTGCTATTTAGCCCTCAAGGTGGCGGGCCACTTCGTGACTTACCGCCGCGGCCGCCGCGTGCGCCTCCAATAAGAAATAAACGCCCACGCCGACCGCCTTAAAAATGTTAAAATAAATAAAATGCACACGTCCCGGCTTATCTGTGCGAGAGCGCGAGCGCATAGTCGAGGACAGCGAAGGGCGAACGCCTACTGACACGCTCCGCTTACATTTTATATTGATAGGCTTTAATATTAAATAGACATATAGGTTTGTAAGTACGCATAGCATGAGTAATGAAAGCTCGTGGTAGTATAAAATGTTATGGCTTTAATGACACGCTGAATAGATATAATATTTACATCATAATAACATAAATTAGAATCGAAGAAGGTAATCAATAAATTCAGAATAAAACAATATCAATGACAAATTTATAGATAACCTTAATATCATAACAGTACTAGATATTCATGAAATTTTGTTATGTAGAAGCTTAGTGAAAAGTAAATGTGAAACGTAACATGTAGATATAGAAAGACATATCAGCATTATGTAATGTTGACTAGCTAACGGTACCAGGAATAAATTCTATGTCGTGGTAGACTTTACTAACATTCAAATAACAGAGAACGGACACCAAAATCACCCGCATTCGAAACAACGATTTGTGGATGACAGAATTGTTTGTACTGTTTACAGATCGAACCCACAACACTTGGCGTTGTACTAAAAGCAAGGTGATCATTTACAGTTTTAAACGCAACACCATCTGTGCATTCAGCGAGATAAATTGCATATGCAAAACGAGATAGCCTGAACTTGATTAAAAGAGCTTTATTGGTTTCAGTGAGGCCGGCGAAGTACTACACTTAAACAGATTATCAAATTAAACTAGCAATATCGGTATTGTATCGTTGCGTAAATCCGAGTGCAAGAAATTGAATTTTACCCTTTTGGTTCCCTTACGTCTTTGCCTCATTCTTTACCTCCTTTCACTTCATTTTAGGAGATGCTACTAGTACTGCAATGTTACTATAACTGCTAACCATCAGGCAGGCATGTTTGTTTATCATTTGTAAGGTGTGAATAAGGACTAGGTAGCCAGGCTGTGATCATTGAAGTTTTCAAGACCCAGTATCTACTAATAGCAATATTATTTTTATCACTCTACATAATATATGTTTTTATTTCACACGCAAAATCTGTCAAACATGTTCAACGTATGTACTTATAAAAGTAATCCGGCGATAGGAAAATCGGCCCTAAGTACAATAATGACTAGTGAAATAAAAACATATAGGTATTATGTAGAGTGATAAAAATAATATTGCTATTAGTAGATTACTGGGTCTTGAAAACTTCAATGATCACAGCCTGGCTACCTATTCCTTATTCACACCTTTGGTTTGGTTTTAAAAACACTAGATACCTAGAGGTCTCTAGTGTTTTTAAAACCGTAGGCAAAATCTAGATTTTTCCCGCGGCTCCGCTCGCATAAATGTAGTTTATGTTAATTTTATATCCCTTGGAACAGTAAATTTTTCTGTATGAACATTTTATGTCCGTTTCTATAGCTCCGACACGTGCGTGCGAAAATTCGTGATAATCGGTCAAGTAGTTAAAGCGTGAAAGCGTAAAAAGCAATCAAACAAACTTACATTCGCGTTTATAAGTTAGAATGTCAAGTCACCATTTATATTTCTCAGATAAAAGTTATCTGACGATAGTAGTAGTCTGTAGTAAATATAAAATAACAGATCCTTGAGCGATACTTTATAATGAACAGAGCGTAATGAATAAAAGTGTTAGGTATAATGATGTATCATAGGCGTATGTTATCAACATCCATTAACCTGAATTAAGTGCCATTAGTGTGCGCAATATCCAAAGATAATTTTAATATTACATAAAATTTTATAAAGTGATTTGTCTGTTATATTAAAAAAGTCGGATTTGAAATTTATGGATGATATGAATATTCTTTGATTTGTAACAAAACCTATTCAGTAAAAATCCTTTAAATTATAAATGTGTAAAAAGTTGTTATGAAATCGAGTTCGATCTGGTAAGCGTATTTTAATGATATTTGTTTTGGAGATAGTTCAAATCATGGTAGTGTAACAGGATAAGGTATTAATCAGCTAAAATAAATAATTTGATACATAATTCTATTTTTTTCTAGATTTCGACGCTTACAATATATCCTCAGTGGTCTGTATCATGATCCCATAACTTAGACTTAAAGTCTTAATAAGCCAGCAACTATTGGCCACTTTTACATACATATTTAGGCGACCTATCTTTATGATGTTATTATGAAAAATACAACCCTTAATTTCGTACGATAGTTTTTTGGAATAGCTTAATTCTTTATTGTGTCAGCAACTAAGCCGAGAAAATGTAATAGGTACACTTTAGAATTAGGTATCTTCGCATAGCATTAGTATGGATTTTATATTTAAACATGTTTCTAACATAACAAATGCATATTAAAACATTGTAATATGTATCAGTAGTGAGTAATATTGCGCAGTGTCCGTCGCGCACTTGTGGCGTGTGCCCCCGGCAGGTGCGTACGCGCAGACCGGTCCGCACTCGCCGCACAATACCGCACAAGCACACGCTGTACTTAACAACGACGTTACGTTACAAAGCTCCACATTTGACCGCGACTCAACCACACTCCAACTACTATAAAAAGATCTTTTTAAAAGACAACATTAAGAAAAGGCCATATTTGGCAGCAAATAGTCTATAATAAAAATGTGACGCCGCCTTTTTTTGCTCTATCGAAGTCTGCCTTTATATGAAACAATTTTCACTGTAAATGGCATATTTAAAGTGCCAGTAATGTTGGTATATATTATGGTCCTCAAATTCGTTATGACTTATATTTGACTACAACTTAGAATAAAAAATTTATTATAGGGTTGGATATAGTTTATTATTATCACAGTCGCTTTAAAAAAGCCAATTATAAAAAAAATAAGATTCAAGAGTATCAGAAGAAATTATTTCCAAAAATCTTGATGGAATCTATAGCACTTTCGAGTTCAATGTATTAAAATAAAATGGTAGTATTTCAAGTAAAATGGCAGACATAAGTTCAACTAAGCATTAATCCTAGACAAAGTAATCTTGATTACGATTACATATGAAAATGTCGTACTTTTATTATATTCATTATCTGCCACAAAAGCCATCTAGTAATTGTTAATATTAAGAAAATATTTCCATAATTTTATTCCATCATATACAAAGAAATCGTATACGTCAACATTAGTCGAATAATTAGGTAAGCTAGTTAGTAACCGTACGGGGTCTGACTTTGGCCCAGTAAAGATCATTGGAATTTAAACGTAAAACTGGTCGTAATTTACGTCTAAAATAGTCTGAATATACTAACTACTAGCTTTGCATTTTGCTCCTTTGCGTACATACAGGTGTGATACGATAGTATCGATAATACTCGTCCCGAACTCCCGACACATAGAGTAAATATTAATGAGACACGTACGAGTGACTCGCGGCGATTATGTTGTACTACCCCCATAATAAATTGCAACTAAGTGCTTTACCCATCTACGCGGATGTCTTTTACCGCCATCTCGCAAATCAATCGATGAAAAAGAAAAAGGTCGGTATGGTGGGATCCGAAGATTTTTCTTTTCTCTTTTAAAGGTTAACTAATGTAACGATGCTTAAAGTAATATTGGGACAAAGTGTGTATATGCTTTTTTAAAAGTTAGTGCAGGTGAAAGTAAAAAGGAACATTCACAGAACAGGGACATCAAATATAAGGTACCTATAATATCTTAAGTTCTCATGCACAAGCAATTCTTTTTTTCGGATAGAGTAAATATTTTAACGCGTCACAAAAATTTAGATATGTAAACTATTATTTTTATTTTACGCGTAATACGCACAATATTTTTAAAGATATTATATAAATGCATTCGTAATGTTCTTTTTATTGCCCATACATGAAGAGCAAGTAGGCCACATAATGGTTAGTGCTAATCTAACTGCAGCTTGTGGCCTTTGGCGATGGTACGAGCCAAGGTGCTGCCTACTGTAATAGTTATACCTATTCGCTTTATGTGTGATTTGAAAAAAGACAACACAAACATAG
Organism: Catocala sponsa; assembly: GCA_963564715.1. Lineage (NCBI taxonomy): Eukaryota > Metazoa > Arthropoda > Insecta > Lepidoptera > Erebidae > Catocala > Catocala sponsa. Next base: position 11,310,872 of record OY751336.1, on the reverse strand, counting down.
GTTTATATATACTTTATTTTCTAAATGTAATTAAATTGTACAAAAATGGTTTCCCCATAAATGGTGTGCTAAATTACAGGGTAAATAATTATAGCCTAGTACCTAATATTTATCTTAATTTTGTAAATATTATCCTACCAAAACCATTTTTATGTAATATGTTGCCAAGACGAGACCATTTATGTCTCGCACTGTCAAAAAGCTATGAGATCAGATCTCATGTAGAGCCAAGCTTCTAACTTCACAAATTCTACACCTTAGTCAAAATATGTGGCTTGGCCGTTTCGCTACATTTACATGGGCGTAAGGTGAAAAATTTGAGTCCCGACCCGTCCACCCACTAGACTTTACCACTGGTGGGTAGTGTCCTTGCGCTTCGCTTGGCTCGTCTTGGCGGGGGCACTGCCGCGTACCGTACCGTAATATTATGTAGCAAGTTGCGTGCGTATATAATATAACACATGTCGCTATATTTAAGTAAGTACCTAATGAAAATATATTCTTATAACATAGGGTACAGTTTATTTAATAAATTTTTGCATATCACATTTTATTTAAAAAGATACGCCAGATCTTTTTAAATAAAATGTGATTGAGATTACATTCAACATATGTTGAATGTAAAATAGCATAAATATTAACTATATAAAACTGTAAATTTTATTTTTAGTTCTGACTCATTTCAATGAGGCTTCTCGATTGTAATTTTCGCCGCAATAAATTGTATAATAAAAATATCGCGACTGCATAATAAAATACGATAGCGATATCAACTTTAAATATTTCTCACGAGTCCTTTTATATAAAATACAAAAGCGCGATAAGACATCTGTAAAAGTATCCTATATTATTTTAAATATCACATGTATTTTTAATAAAATATGAATCATGAATTATGACAATCAATTATGTTGTTTCTTCGAGTGAACTGACGCAATCACTTCAGACCGCTTCGTCGTCTAATAATTATGCTATGGTAAATTAATTTCCACAGCGATTATTAGTGTCACTATAAAAAGTCTCATTAAAAATAAAAAGTGACATAAAGTGTGGCCTAAGACGACGCCGACTGTGCTTCGCTTAAATCCGCCAATCCGGTTTCGAAGCGTCGACCCCTCGGCCCCGTTTGTTTTTTCATTCGCAAAACTGTCTTATTTACGTTAATTAAGTGAAGTATAAGTTCGTGACTAGTACTGTGGGAGAGGCGAGGGAAGACGACGAGAAACGTGACGCCACTCACTGCTCTTTGTCATAAGAGTGTTTTATTTTCGCCACACAATGCACAGCCCGTTCGATGTTGGACGCGGCAACGCTATTAAATACAATACACTCGTTCTTTACCGCGATAATGAAGCTGTTACTTTCTTCATTATGTACGTCCCTTCAGTCCGTACGTCTATGATATTTTGACAGCTGCATAATGAGAACCGCGCAAAAAATCTGTCATCACTGCTTGTATAGCTGTATAGCTGACGTCTGTATTTTTATATTAGGAATGGAATAGAGTATGATGTTGTTTGTCTTCTAGAATAAGATTTGATTTCGTTAATTAATTTAATAACATGATAGGATAATAAAATAGGATTTAAAATTATTTTGATCGCATTGTATGACATTTTGTTATCATAGGTATATGGGCGTAATTGTTGAAAGCGCGCTCGAAATTCTTATAAATGCAGTTGAAAATATTTTATGTGCAGTTACTAAGTTCTTATAGTAATGAGCTCGCCGTTTTACAGCGAGCCGATGTGACTTATGGCGGCTGAGGCATGTCTTATTACAGTTATTATCTGCCCGAGGCTCACACGAATTATAGAATAACAGGTCGGAGAAACGAACAACGTATTTTTTCCATCGATACTGTGTTACCCCAAGGGAAGTTACATTTATCTTGTATTGTTTCAAGTTTGGCACACAAGAAAATAACGATCTTATTTTTTATATTGTAAGTAACGTGCGAGTAATAACTACAGTGCTTTTAATAGACCTTCATTATTTTGCTGTCTTTAAATGTATAAATCTGCTAAAATGTTGCGACACTTTATTTATAGCTGGTAGGTAACAGAAGCATTCGTAAACATTGATTTTTTATACAGCTTTTGTACTACAAAATTATTATCCCTGTGTCACGGGCAACTTTTCACGCATTGCAACAACGGACGTAAAGGGCATCAGACTCAAAATAATAATTTGAGTCTGACACAAATTTGTACCTTGTGCTGGAATGGAACTTGGAACACACCGGGACCTCTAGCAGTGGCGAAGCAAAGACTTAACCTGCGCCATTGGTGCAGTTAACGAATTGTGATAACAACATGAGTTCTGTATCTGGCCGATTTAGGGAGAGATGATATCTCAGATGCATATCACTAGTTAGGTACAAATTGTAAATGGGACGAGCTTATTGGGTTCAGGCGCCGTGCTATTGTAGACAGAAATCCCAACTTCACAATAAAATATGTGAAGATTAATCGAAGTGGAGATGGAAAATAAAAGAAAGGCAGACTCAACAACCGTGTAGGATGAATAATGGCCAGGAAGAGAGATTTTATAGCATACTTAGGTACTTTCTTTCTATAATTGATTGCCAAACTTGTTCTTCCAGAAAACCCTTGTCGCTTGTCACTACTTACTGTCTAAAGAGGAAGATACAATAATTGAGACGTCGATGGCGTGATAACCATCAGCCACAGTTGCTTTAAGCATAAATAACCTGTTATTATCTGTACTGTTATAAGTTTGAACACATCAGCAATTCAGCATCCGTAAGTTGCTGTTGTCTGCAAAGTAATAAGTATTAAAAGCTTTTTTATGAGACAGATACAAATATGTAGAAACAATTTGGTGGTATGAGATTGAAGGACGGCATACTAAGAATTTAAGAGATGAAAATGCAATGAAACATAAAATAAGTTACACAAAGTAACAATAGAAATAATGAAAAGTATTTTTAAATTTCCATCTTTTATATTATAGTTTTTATATAAAATTTGTGCTTAAGTCTGTGATCTCTACTTAAGCTGGTGACATTTTCATATGGAAAACCAATGAAATGATTGGATCATTGTAGTTACTATCTTACTTATTTTATACATCAATGTGAAAGTCTCATAAATGTGGATTATTGGTTATTTGTTATTCTATCACGCGTTAACGGATTAAATAAAACTTGGATAGAAATAGATGACCTCTCCAGCGATTCCCGCTGGAGTGGTCATGGGCAGAGAGACTTAAATTTTCAAGTATAGCTTTAAATTAAAAAGGTAGTGTCTTGCATACACGTCAGTCTAGGTAGGTAGTTTATGTACCTACTTAGGGTGCGGCGGCTTTTTTGTATCAAGACTAGGAAGCATGCCAACTCGCAATGCAATTTCGCTGTCTAAAACTTTGAGCTGTGTCTATGAGGGGAGTAGAGTTTTCAGAATTGCTTGAAAATGCTGCGAGGATACTAATTGTTTATATCGCTTATGCTAGTATCATGATTTCTTATTTTTGTTAATAATTCTGTTCGGGAGCTTTTATTTACCCAACTGGCAACACAGCCAACCATCATTTTTAAATAGTGGGGTTATTGTGGAAGGGAAAAAGTAACTCGTCTCTTGGCGAAAGATCGCTCAGCAGTAAGGAACGAGTATTCAATTTAGTAAGACGGTCTCGACAGTCCGTGTAATCACTGTGAATATAGTCACATAATATTTTAGACGAGTGAGTTTAATTATACTAGCAGCATAATGCTATCTTTTTGCAGGGCCATCTATGAGTAAATACCGAGTCTATAGGCTACGGGGATTGCGTTTAGCAGCCAGTTCATAACCTTGACCACCATGATAGTAAAAACATACAATAACATCCCCGCTATTTAAAAAGGAATCATCGTGGTTAAATAACAATATTTTATACTATAATATTGTCTTCAAATGAAACTACAAAATATTTACAATTGGGGATGCGAGGTACTGTTTAACATCGACCAATTACATGGTTCTTAAAGCACGACATGTGCATGAAGTAGCGGGCGTTTTATAGCAGTATCTTTAATTTAATAACTGGTATCTGTAATAATTGCGAATACCCTCTCTCTTCTCTACTTTATATACCATAATTTAATACTTGCATACATAACTTCAATAAGTGTTGAGATAGGGCGCAATCATAGTATTTCGAAATTAACGTTTTGTAACATCTGCAAATGATATTGGATTGAAATTAATAGGCAGTTGGCATTTACGGCGACTAGCTCCAACTGGGTGGTCTAGTCAGACGGTCTTTGTTGCAACTTTATATTCAATTAATACAGCATCAAATTATCTCGATTTGGTGTCGTTTCACTTACAGTTAAACCGAAGACCGCCCTTGAACACAATGTAATAACTTTTTTTCCTTGTTACTCTTAAGTCCTTCACTAGGAATAATTCCTTTGTCGCGGGTGATTTTACAAATTTTAAAATTTGTAACCAAATTCATCCAACTATTTGTGTAACAATTTTTTGTCCCGTTTGTGGGTCGAACCCTCAATACTCGGCCTAGTGACAGTGGCATGGCCACCACTTAACCACTACGCTACCCGTACGGTCAACAACGAATTAAATCGTATATTTAATATAATTTATTCAAAATATTTAGTGTTATTTATTAGCACTGTTTTATAAACTTTCTAACCACAGCGAATTTTCTTTCTCACACAGTAATTAAAACACAAGTTTTTGTGTAGCCTTCGCGATCTGTTTATTTATATGCAAATAAATACCTTAGAACAATCAAAACATTGATGATTTTAAAAACCATCTATCTCCATAATAGGTTATCGCAATATATTATTTCAAAGCAGATAATAAAACACAGTAACACCCGTTGGCTGCTGTTAAGTAAATCTACCGTCACATCGTGTGAACGCATCTGATTGCAACGCTGGCATCTGTGTATAACATAATCCATCATTATTTCTTGAATGTCTTCACACAGCTTGAGTATCCTCGGTGTTTAACGAGATTGCGCGAGTGCTTGTGATTCAATATTTCCTGTCTGTACCTACATCAGTTACGGCTCTCTGCTTATCGTTTTCACAACTTCCTCGATATATCGCGAGTCCGTAATTTTTTACCGATATTCTCGACTTCCTCCTCTTATGTGCAATTGCCGATTGTACTTTTTGTAATAATTGTAAAAAGTTTTACCACTATAACACGATAATTGTGGTTGAAAATGATGGTTTTTATTGAATTGTTAACGTTGTACAATTGTTTAACACGTTCCCTGTCCGATGAACCACATATGGTACATAACAATTGAGTTTCTATTGTGTCTATCACGGGACTGTGAATGGGTTAATTTCATCTGTAATTTGTTTTCTTTGCATATAGAATTCTTCTGCACTAGAAACAATTCTGTGCCGTGGGGTACTTAAGAAAAAATCACACACACAAAAACAGCCAGTCTTGAAATAACTATTTCACAACTTGAAAATCTTGTCTCGTCAGTCGCAGTGTCGAGGCGACCATTTTAACCACTACTAGCTTTGACTAGTCTGTGGTAATATTAATGTTATGATTTTTTATTAAGCGTAGTACCCTACATAGAAAATATATTTCCCATAGAAACTTAGACAAACATAATAAACTTCCTCAGAAAATATCATAATGTAACTCGAGTTCAAAATTAATGCAGGAAATAATCTACAGATGAACAACGCAATATAAGACATGACAACGATAAGCAACGTCATGGCGTATAACAAGTATTGGTGGTAGTGATTATATCTGGATGAATATAATCTAAAGTCCACGGTGGCTCTGTACTGCACAATAATGTAGCACCATAATGACCGGGTGCAAACTTTGTAATTCTGTACAAGCTATCCTCTTTGTTGTTTGTGTTGCCAAGTTATTCAATCAAAGTACCTTAAATATTGCTCTTTATAAACATTGAAAAATTTAAAAATTTTAGGCTGCATATTAAATTAATTGGTATAGATAATATGACCCGTTCAACAACTTAAAGCCTAGTTCATTTGTCGATTGAAGGGGGTGAAATTTTCAGTAGCTAGATTGAGTCTACTACAACATTGTGCCCGATAGACGACTATAAACTTACCCCTTATTATAAGAACAAAATTAGATTCTATATCTAAGTTTACCAAAATTGCCGACAATATACAAACTTGGTATATAAATATATTATTAAAGTTGCTACACAAAGCAAAACGTTATCAGAAATTATTTTTAGTTTTAGTTAGTTAATATGCGGCGATGTACCCATGTTTATGGGTATCGCTGTGAACACGACAACACTGGGAATCGACGCCAGCGCAGCGGCTACTGGTTTTCGTGGCGCATCATCACGAATCACCTTAATTCTATACACTGTAGAACAAATTGATCCTTTATCCCAGGAGCTTGCGTTTTCAATTCCACCTTAATTTCACGATCCCCTTAATTTAATGCGTTGGTTGTTATACATAAATAGATATAAGTCCATATTATTATAATCCTCGAGATTTTTAAGAAGTAGCCTAAGTGTAATTTCTGTTTAATATTGTAAACTACAAATTGGTTAATGCAAGTACTTTATTAATTTTGAATTTATAACAATACAATTGTCTTTTGATATACTATTACCTCCTTGAGGAAGTCGCAGAGTTTGTGTGCTATTTGATTTGCTTCTTGGTAGTAAGTACCGAAAATAAAAACGTGGTATGGCTGAATGCTGTCTATAAAGATCAGAAACCTCGCTTAGGCTTAAAATATTTATAACACGGGATGAAATAACAGGATTATTAATTGAAATACTTATATTATATAAATAATCGGTAATGTGAAGGTCAGCGGTACATATGTACATATGTCTGAACGCCATTCGAGACTTCGCCAACTGTAGTTTCTAGGATAGGTATCATATATTCATATTAAAGAACTTCAGTTACGAAACTTTAATAATGCAAGCTGACCACAATGAGTTTATTTTCTCGACAGTTTTTAATCATTTGAATATGATAGGATTTGTAAGTAGGTAAAAAGCATAATAGTGTTCGCTTTACCATATGAACATACATCTCCATGGGCTTTCTTAACTATAAGATTCTAAGCAATCAGAACCCTTCTTAATTCCTTCACGTCAAAATTGAAAGGGCAAATTGCTACCTTTTAGAATGACAACAGCAAAGTAAGTGCGAACAGCAAATTTTTTAAAGTGCAAACATGTTTGCAACAAAGATTTTCGCTCGAACGTATCAATCAAGGAGGAACGTCAGCTTCAGACTTTTGTACAGAATGTTTGAACGTGCGGCGTGACTGAAGAGTCCTCACGCATCGCCACACGTGCGATCATCTTTGTACATACCGTCCAGTATTTAAAGACCTCTGATACCGTAAGGCACCAAGGCTTTACTGTCTTCAAATAAAATTGTGATCGTGTGTTTATAGAGAGGCGGCAGGATCTAATTCTCGGTCGAGGTATCGCGTCACGATTCAGGGATGCAGCACAGACATGTTCTGCTCAGCACGGACGCAATTATATGTGACATTCAAGAAAAACACCACAGCGACACGACATTTTATAATTTTGTGGTTAATAATTATAGAATAGCGGTTGGCTAGTAGTAAAAGAACATCATTTTATCTTAAGGCATATATTGAATGTCAGCCTCACCGATGCCGTGTTCCAGTTTTAAATTTGATAATTTATTTTTAGATGTATTTGGAAGTGTGGTTGTAGTCGCAGCCCTCAGGTAGGCGCGCGTGCGCGTCGCGCCTGCGCTCGCGCAGAGCAGTAGGCGAGCTGCGCACGACCGTGCATAAATTAGAAATGACGTCCGTCGCTGCCAACATCCCTACATGCCTACCATTGAATGGAACGTTAAGAAATATCATGCAGACATCCGATATGCAACCGCTTCTAACATTAAAGGGGAACTAAATTGATACGGTCCGTTTTGATGAGCTATTGCGTATGTACGTGAAATTTCTTGTTGGATACAGTGATTATTTTGTGCAATCTAATGCTGATTTTCTGAAGCGTTGGCAGCTTGCCTATGATACAGTTGCGAAACATGAATGTGATTTGGAGTCAGTAAAGATCTGTCGATATACTATCGTTATGCACACTTGAATTAAAAATATGATTAATAGTTTACCAGAGTTAACGAAACGAGACCCATCAGTTATTATCATAGAGAAGCGTGTCGAGCTATTTTATATTTGATTGCAATGTAGATACCAAAGAAGCTAGTAGAAATTCATACGCGTTGGTGAGATATTATGTATTGAACAATAATATATTAATATATATCTACTACTATAAAAGCATAGAATGTTCAAAGCCAATGTGAATTCAAAATAAGTTCAAATATTAAAAGATATTTAGATATATAGAGATACGAAACTTTAACCATTTGTAACTAGTCATTATTCATCTATAATTTTTGTGGTGATGAGAAACATTTACAGCAACTAGACTAATTAAAAAGTATTTTAATGCCCGAAAGTATATGAATCATTATACACCATACGTCTGCACTTTCGGTCATGTTTTCCAATATTGTTTCCAACCCGCGAACAATTCTGTTGCACAGATTTTCAAACAGAGGTAGTTACATTAAAGGCTTTTTTGCTTTATTTTAGTGTATACGTTATTCTTGTTTTCTGTATATATTCTATAATTTATTATATTTCACTTTTACGACATATATTATATATATAGATATTTATATTTTTTTTTTTTGTTAATGCACGTACGCCTTGACAGCCTAGTAAAACAATATATAAGATATCCCTATTTATGTTTTATTACAATGTTTAAGCGTGTTCTTTTTTGGTTGTCCTTAAATAAATAAAGTAGTACTTTACACATGTACAAAAAGAAAATACGATTTTACTCTTATGCTTTACGCAAGAGGTCTCTATTTCTCTCTCTTAACGCCTTTGTATTAGCAGTAGGTATAGGTACAAGAAAATATAATAAACATACCAAATTGTAGGTATCAAGATAAGTGTATAGTGTTAGTATTATAGCTGTGATGTATGTATATGACGACGGGTGCACGTAGCGCATCTCTGGGGCACGGCGGCCCGGCGCTCACGCGGGTCCCACGAGCCGGGGCGGCGCGACCGCGTCGACCTCGCCGCTCCTGCCTGCGCCTGCGCCGACCGCACACCCACACTACATTGTGGACTAAATATACCTCAGATATTATTCTACAGATTTATTAATTTTTGATAATGAGTCCTTACTTTCGTGGTAAGGAGAAAAGCTACCTGCCTAGGTCTGTCAAAGAAAACTTATTATTTTTTTATTAATTACAATATTATAAAGCAAAATGTATGTATCTATGTCTCAGAATTCTGAGGTAGAGGTGACGTACGTACACATTTAGTTAGTAATTGCGGCTATGGCTACCTACTCTCCGACACTACGGCTTTTAGGTAAAATAAAATAAAAAAAATTGAAGAAAAAATTACATAACGCGTCTCACACGTCTATATAAAATAGGCATACGCTAGTAAACTGAAGTAGCCAAACAATGAACCTAAAAGTCGCTCGTTAAATGTAATAAATTAATAATAGTAAACAACTTTTTATTTAATAATAACTTAGTACCTAGTGCAAATATAACAAAACGCACGTATAATACAACTGTATGTTCTGGAACATAATTTTTATCTTTTAATTCCTTAGTAAACAGGTATTGCAGAAATTCCAAAAGGTAGGCATTCTTTCGTTATCCTCGCATCTAAGTAACGAGAAGCCTCCGAAATAAAGTAGCGACAGATTGTATCTTAGCAACGCGCGCCATGTAAATAGTTTTCAGCGAAGAGAAATGGTAGGTGCAGGTAGGCCACACGTGCCTACTAAGTGATAGTAATCACACTATACTACGTGACTTATATAGCACATTGCTATTTACATTTAACGTATAAACAGCGTCCTTTAAAAGAACGCGTTTAAACTTACTACTACTGTACTAATGTCCAAAGCAAGGTCGTTAAACACAAAATATGGTATCTTCAAACAAGTATGGTTAACAGTCATACAACTCGGAAAACTTCCATACATTGTAACATAAGCTGTAAGTAAGAGCAATCATAGAGGCTTGCATACGGCATCAGTCGGGCCAGCGGGCGTGCCGCGAGCCGCAAGCCGCGTCGGTCGCGCGCTCGGCGCGGGCGGCGCGTGCCTGGGAACCGGCGGCGCGCGCGCGTTCTCACGGCCTCGCTGACCTGAGCCTTCCCCTACAGCCCCTCCTCCCCACCCCGCGCCCCCTCTCACCAAGTCGTGCCACACCGAAACTGCCTTTCCTTGCGCCTCTCTGTGTGAGTAACCGCCTCCTAACGCCGAACGCTCACGAGCCGAGATTAATTTATTAAGACGAAGATTGAATGGTGCACGCCGTAACAATTTCTCAGCGATCCGATATTTGATATATTGAATAATGGAATGGTTTATCGAGTAACGGCAATTCACTAAATAAGCAGTCACACGTTTTAATGACTGAACTTGAAACTTAATTTAATTTGATCTGTATTATAGTTAAATCCATAACCAGTTGTCATGAATCCGATAATAATGGACGATAGATTGCTCAGAAAGTCACATTAATTTAAGCAAAACGGAAGGAGATGTGATGTGTAGAAATGTAAAACAAACTATTTCACTTTTCAGGCAAACTCATTATTCTTATGTTAAACTATTTCACGCAAAGACATTTTTGCGTAAAGGCGTCATTTGTATGGTCAATGGTAGAAATGAAATACCTACATCTACGGACTAAATAACTCTCAGAAATGTTGCAGTTATCTTTGTAATTACGATTACTCACACACAAAACTCATTTCAACTCAAAGCGACATGAGCAGATGCTTGTACAAATACGCGACAAGACTTGACAGTACCTTTATTTATAAGGTGATTGTAAATCTGTCACATGTGTGAACATTCTCAGACCAAGTTAGAGGCCTTTGGAAGAAAGCCCGGTGTAAAGGTAGCCTGACGAATACGCGCAGATAAAGATTAAAATAAAAACGAAGTCTTCACCGGTTTCTGAATTGAGAAAAGTAGCAAATTTTAACTAATTACCTATTCTTAAATATTTTATTCAGAATCTAATTTTATCACCTAGTCAGTCATCAATTGAGCGTATACATACTTAAGTAGGTATATGATGTTCCAATACCTAGTAAAATTTTATTGCAGGTTAAAGAAACTTAAACTGCAATAATGTCTGAGATTTGATACAGAAGTAAAAATATTTTTTTAAGTAATACTTGAGTAGAGTTTGGGTCTTTCTTAACATGTAATTCTTAATTCAATAACCGAGGGATATTAAAAAATATATCCGACGTCTTTTTCATCATTGCCTGAGAAAACTCAGTTTTTATGCTTAGCTTAGACTTATATTAGGGCGTACAACGCGTTGCTATTAACCGTGTCCAAGAGTAATTACTTTTGAGCCTTCATAATTATTACCTACGAAAAGAATTACCTGAAAAGTGCTTCTTAAAAGAACACCTTCTAAGAACCAAACCAATTACGTACCTTGTTTTGTTTTGGCAGAGCTTTAACATACCGAAGTCTATCATTTATAATGACTAATGACGGCAATAACGCACGACGAGCCATGTAAGTATTGAAGTAAGCGCACTAAACTATACCATGTACTCGCTATATATAATGTATCATAATCATTCGCTATCAAGCCTACACGTTCCAGTCGTGTACTTTTATAATAAACGCTCAAGTGTAGTAGTGATTTTTTAAGTCTTGTACTCCGAAAAAGAATGTTACGTAGTTTCCCACGAGTGCCTCGGGTGTGTATTACCGGCTAATAGGTACAAGGCAGTGCTCGCCCGAAGCTTTTTGTACCCTATGTTACACAATAAGCACAGCATTTTCTCTTGCACATCATCATTAGTGTTGATGGCTGCCTAAAACGTTGCTCAGGTGTTTTATGGAAATAAGGTGCCGTGTTGGTGTTTGTTGAATCACTTTTTTGTTTTAAGAGGCCTTATATTTTTCGTGTACGCTTTCTAGTTTGACATATGCGATATATCTATTAGGGCTTTAACTATGAAATTGCCGTTTATGTTCTACAACTAATTTCGTGGTTGCTGTACATGATAACATGGTTTTCAAAATTTTTTTTTTATACTCAAGCATACCCATCTGATGGTAAGTCGTCACCGTAGCCTATGGACGCCTGCAACACCAGAGGCATCACTTGCGCGTTGCCGACCCTTCAGGAAAGGAAGTGGGAAGGATAAGTAGCGGGAAGGGGGAAAGAAGATGATTGGGCCTCCGGTACTCTCACTCACCGAACCAAACACAACAGTAGGAATACTGGTATTTCACGTCGATATTCTGTGAGAGAGTAGCCTTCCCCGGTCGAGCCGGCCCATTCATGCTGAAATCAGCAAGGCTCTACTACTCTCAATTTCGCAAATAGACTATGTATAAATATCAATAACCTGTTATAAAATTTGTATTTAAAATTATATTACTTAGTGTCTGCCGGTATTCGTTGTTGACTGCCTCGGAGAGCACATAAAGCCGTTGGTCCTGCGCCTGATCTCTCTCCAGTCGTGTCGGATTATCCGTCCCATCGGATCATGAGGGTTAGGGAATAGAGAGTGCACTTGTGTTTGCGCACATACTCGTGCACTATAATATCTCCTGCGCAGATGGCCAGTCTCCGTTAAGACTGGCCGCCGTGACCGAAATTCGGTCTGGAGGACATTATTATTATGATGTTTTTGTTTATTTAAGACAAACCATAGACGCCTATAAACTATATATGATGATTTAAAATATATTGATGAAGTAGTTAGTATATATACCACAACGTTACTTATTTTCTTGATACAAAGCGGCAGGTTGATATTTACCCCTATTATATAGGTATGTAGTATAAACAGTATATACTGTTTATATGTAGTAGTGCGGAATACATAACATGATAATATAGATTTCCATCTGAATATCCCTGAAGAGGTAGACAAAGGTGTATTATATCATTTCGTTATTTTTTGACGTGACAACGTCTAATAAATCGATGAACGCCGGCTGCACGCACGAAAACGGATGACTCATTGTCCCGTTACGCTCATTGTCCCGTTACGCTCATTGACCCGTTACGATTATTGTAACGTTACGATCGGAGGGAGAGCGCTACACGAGCGATCGAAAGGCATGTTATGACGTTATCACGTTAAACTATCGTCCGTAAACCAATTTTACAGACAACCAATTTTTTTTCCTTTGTTTAAGGTCACCCGTAATAGGATGCAAACTTATTGCCATCTATTGTACACGTTTCCAAATAGATACTATGCTACTAAGGCTCTTATAGAAAAACCTAACAAAACTTTACCCAATTCGGGAATCGAAACCGCGACACGGCCGCCAAACCGATCAAAATAATAATTTCAAGTGTGAGTGTATCGGCGGTAAATCTTGTCATTGTCGGAGAATCATCAAAGGTAGAGAATAAACACGAAAAAGTAAACAACAGTTTGGTGTGGGGTCGCTAGCGGCACACAGGTAAAGGTAGTACAGGGTCACCGCATACTTACTGTGATGAAGACGCATTAAGTAGTGTGTAACGACGGGACATCGCACATCTTAGTCCCCTCCAGTTTAACTCACTGTAGACATTTTGTAAACAAATTATTATAATACTAGATTTTGCCCACGGCTTCGCTCGCATAAATGTAGGTTAGGTAAGTTAGGTTATGTTATATTAATAACAGTACTCTTTTCTGGATGATCCGTTCTATTCTGTTCCACTGCCAACGTGTGTGCGAAATTTCATGATCATCGGTCGAGTAGTTATGGCGTGAAAGCTTAATAAGCAAACAAACAAACTCACATTCGCATTTATTAGTTAGGAAGGATCAGGTTATTTCGGATTTGGACAACATCTATAAAATTTATAAGTATATCAATTTAAATACCAAGCCTTACCAAACTCTGTGAAGTTGTGTTTAATGATCTGCTTAGTCATGTTCGCAAGTTACAAAAATGTTTATGCATTTTAATTTTCTGTATATGCTTTGTTGATGGCTCAAGTATAATTAAATTACTAAAGAATTTAAAATCAATTCTACCAATGATGACTACGAGAGATTATCCTTCTTGTGACGAATAATTAGTGGTAATTGACTCGTAATCTATACAATAATTCTTACTGACTTTACTAGGATAAATAAAAAAAACTAAAGTAAATGCATTAAAATTTTACTAACGTAACGAATTTATTCTTATTATTCCAATAGACTTTTAGTTACACTTATTAATGTTGGTAATTTTGACGGGCCAATAGATATAAGATGTAAAAGAAAAGCAATCAACTTCAACCTCACACAATCTCACTTAAAAAATGTTTTCGTCGGCCGTCAAAAGGGTTTCTCATTCCCAGTGATTTCAAAGGCCCCAATGCTATCTGGTCGGCGCGTGTGTACCGCAAGGCACGTACATACGCCACAGATGCAATCTGTTTGTTTACGAGCCATGGTCGGCGGCTTTACTAGCTCTGATTATATTATAAAACATATTCACCGCAACACATTCGACTACTGTGCTCAGAATAAAGGAATCTTCAATATTGCTCACTCTATTATTAAGTTTACAATGGGAAGGAAAAGGACACTTAGATCAGCTAAGCTCCCACACAAAGAATCATTTGTCAACATCAATATTCGTGCCTTTTGTGCATATGCATGTTGACGTTTGAATTAAGAGCGTGAATACACATTTGACTGCACCCTGACTTTGCAGTCAACTGCTGTTTGCAGTAAACTCTTTTGAAAGTAGGTTTGCACCTACTTTCAAAAGAGTTTACATATTATGTTAAAAACCTATATTTTGTTTGTTTTAACAGTTGCTTCATTTGCGTTAAAACTCCTAAACTTAGTCTGAATTCAGTTCGGCAATTGCCTGTTGGGACATGCATTAGTTTTTGTATACTCAGGCGCAAGTTTGCGATATCACCGCGCGGCCGTCGTCTCTCTGCCATAAAGTAAGGTGGTATAAGGTTATAGCATAATATGTATTATTTGTAAGTGATAGGTACTAGCCCATATATCCTAACTATAATAATAATATTTATTTATTGGCAGAAAAATGAGATACATTCTTACACTAAATCATACATATTACAGCAACAGTGTTACCTGCCTTAAATAATTTAAGCTTAAATTAGAATTAATTCTTGATCTATGTTAATTTATAGTGTATACAAAATACATGAAGTTCAAAAGGTTATGTTTAAGCCTGCCTGAACCCTAGTTCAGGGTTTATCCTAATGAACCTGTGTTATATAACTAATACTATAAATCCGAATATGAGTTTGTTTGTTTGTTACGCCTGCACGCCTTAACTTCTCGATCGATCATCAAGAGTTATCGCATACACGTTGTCAGGGGAATAGAGAAGGATATAGGATACCTTTAATCCAGAAAAAATACTGCTGCTAATCTAACCTAACCGCAATTCACGCGAGCAAAGCCTTAAACCAAAGCTTATAATTACCATTTGACCAATCACAAAAACTTATATAAGTACCATAATAGTCTAACTGCAGTCGAAATACGTTAATTATACATCATGACACCATAACCTAGCTGATTTCCGGATAATATCAGTCCCTATAAACTAAAATATTTACAGCCTTACAACCGTTGTATACGTTAGCATCATTTAATTGTTTGTTTGTGCCAAATAACAACTACCTTACTAGGTTTATAGGCATAATAATTATACGAGTACATTATTCGACGCAGAACACGCTTACGAAGACATTTTTATACTGTTCATATGTTATTAATTTGTTTGACCTTCGGTCCGATGCAGATTGCAAATTGATCATTACTTTCCATTTATATTAAGATATTTTTATGAACAAGAATTATTTTTTAGTACAGATACAATGTTAAGTTGATCAATTACTCTGATCTTTTGATATTTTTTTTTGCGTGCGATTCTGAGGTCCCTTTTTTGCGATGCCCGGGTCAAGCAAATTGTATTGGGTTTTGCTGTTTTGTATTATATATAGCAGTCCAAGTAATTCTGTTTATTTCAAATCTGTAAAGAGGAGGTACATTTGCTAAATACAATTATAGTCGTCCAAAACAGTAATTATACCAGTCGCGTGATTCTAAGACTTGTTTTCACGATTCAACATGTCAGTTTCCGATTTTGATTTCGCAATACAAGCTTGAGAAAATCATTCATGGATGGAAAGTCCACAGTGAAATTTAAAAGTATTCCAACATATTTGACGTTGATTTTGAATCATTTCGTAATTAGCCGTCGGTCGCCGTCGTCGGACGAATAGAGTATTGTGACTATCTAACTATGTTTACCGATAGTATGTTGCTGTGAATGAATAAATTACCTACCAGTATTTGTTCCATGCTCCTATGCAAATACAACTTACCTCATGCGGACCGATATATTAATTCCAATCGGATGATTCTGCACGTATTTTACTTAGTGGCTATCAAGTAAAGGGCTATTTACGTCACAGCCAAGATTTACATAAACAAGGCACATGTAGAGAGATGTTCAGAACAATAAGTTGGCGCGAACAAGTGGTCAGCAGTCGAGGCACGTCTTCATCTGAGGCACGCCGAACGTAAAGGTAAGCATTCACTTGCATCACTTGCAACGTTCGCTGCTTTATTCCAGTCAATTATTAACATTCGAGAAACGTACCCTTTTAGTTAACCTGTCAATACTTGGAACATATATTTGAAAATCTATTGTGTCTGGCCACTGGTGTTCCGCTGCGACTATTGAGTGTACCGAATGTTGTTAAACCTAATAAGCCGCCAATACATGTTGGCCCGTGTGACACCAATACCAACGTATAGACGGTATATTTGCTTTACCTTGCCAGTGCTTGGTATGACTCGCCTAGTTGGCCGAGTGAAGGCTAGCACCAACGTGTATAGAGCTTAATTTGCGTAACTTGTAACAACTCGCATTCGCTCGCGACCACTTGTCTCACTTCGGAGCGGTGTCGGTTTTTCTACACAAATCAAATGCGTTTGTCTGCGCTCGGCCAATAGCGTCCACATGTTGGTCCGGCTGTCATTTCGCGCTTGGCGATCACCGCCGTTTTACGTACAAAATGTATTATTTTTACTAGGGTATACACTGATATAATAATTATATGCGCTCATTAATCGTGAATAAGTCGTTGGAGTGCCATAATTAAATAAATACCAGCAGCTGCAATAACTTTTACAACGTCCATATTGTTTCAATGCTCAATAAAGACTGACGGCGCCCAACGTGTGGACAGCTCCACAAAGCTCGTCTACATTGGCCGTTTGCATTAGTTTTCTTCAAACTTGGCGAACGTGTAGATGGTACTTGGTAGTACTTGCCTTGTATCAGTTTGCCTTCGCTCGCGTTGGCCTACGCTTGGCCAACATGTATTGCAGGCTTTAAGGTTAAACAACATTCGTTTAAATGGGTTATTCCCAGTTGCCCCCACTATCAACGCCACCACTGGTGACAAATGGGATTTTATGGAACATTTTATGGAAAGAAATCCCATTTGTCACCAGTGGGAATAACCCGTTTAAATGTGTTATTTTGACTGCCTCGGTGGAGCAGTGGTTGTGGATGCAACTGCTGTGTCTCGGGCCCGACTTCATAAAAGTGTTAGATAGGTATTATGTTATCACTAAAGATTTTATCAAGAAATCTTTAGCACGGAGTTTAAAATTACAATAATACACTTGCTTTGGGTATTCAAGCAATTAGATGTAATAATTATGTCTCTGCCTGCCACTTCTATATGGGGGATATAGGAGTGAGAAATGTTACCGTAATGAAGATATGTCAAAAAGACGTATGCGTATTTATATGCCCTTGCATTCCCTTTTAATTGCATAAATAAATATATCGTTATCTGCCAGATTCTCGAACATGGATCATTATGTAAAGAATTGATTGTTATAACGCTGTACCGTGATAATATGAATTGATTCATAAATTACCTTCAGGAAGTACCTACCTACATTAGTACATGGCTACCAGTCAAACAAAATCTAAGCAAGTTGGTCATTAAATTATTCGCCACGAATTTTATGTAGGTAGTCGATAAACGATACGAGTCGGTGTCAGTCCCTACCTTTATTATCTGATTAATTTACTTGGGATTCAACACACGGCGCATATCGTGCAAAGGACTAATTCCTTACAAAGAATTATCAGTTACAGTCGCTATAAATTCATCTATACCTTTTATATAAAGCCATATCTCTATTTCTCGGCGATTTTAAATTCATGTACTTATGTGGTTTATTTATCAACGTTACGAACCGAATGATGGGTTTAATTGGATAGTAGTTTTAACGTAATTTTTTTAAAAGTATAATGTTGTACCCAAAAATACCCCGAATATAACCTGCCATTTTGAAAATGAATTATTGAAAGCGATGAGGCAAGATGTAGAATACTCCATGGCTTTATTGACTGGGAATTTGTGTATATCCGATAAGTGCCTTAAAAATGTCAACGGAATTCTAATGTCGGTATAAACAAAGCAATTTAGTAAGAATCTGGAGGCTTTTGTAAATATTTGAACTGAATTAAATCTGTTTGAGTATGCTCTATTTATCTACTGGATTTTCTATTTGCCAAGTCACGTGGCTGACTCGTGCGAGGTCGTAATATAAACAAAAAACGACTGTCGACTCAGATTAGGCGAGTGAGACCTGCAAAAACCAGCTACCTGCGCTCGCGTCATTTTGGGATCTTATTATATGGATGCCGCCCCGTCCGCGTCTAACGTCAAGAAACCGCTTAAGAAAGAGATAAACTATACCCGCTATTGAAGGAGGAAAGAAATACTGCATCCCTTCTAATTTAAGGGTTATGTCAAAGGCGGTTGGTAGCCGAAACAAGTTATTTAAATTCGGCCCTTGTCTCGAAACCGCTACGCCTACGTCTTCCATGGGTACACGATGAAAAAAGTATCAGTATTCAATCATTTTCTTTTATTTTTACAATTGAATGCAATGAGGCGAATAGATATAAATTGGCAACAAAAATGCTTCACGTGATTGCGGGGTATGCGTGTGACCAATAAAGTAATCATCGGGACGGGCGGACCAATTACGGCACTGCCGACTCATTCGTTGGCGATCGAAAATTAAAATTTAATTGATGGTACACTGGTCGCTGTAACTCGCGACGCGGAGCGTGCGCCTGCGCCGGCCGCCGGCCGCCGCCCGCGCTCTCTGTTACGACCTTACAGCGTTTATTTAAAATGATGGTAATTCAATTTGCGCTTTTAAGAAAGCTTTATAATACCGCATGTAATTAACTGCCGCGAACTATGTACGTACAACATAAACATGGATGTTTTACCGTTTTTATGCTCAATAAATTTGAGACGATAGCTTTCTCTGTCGTGACAACTACCGTATTGTATAGGAGTCGTTTACTTATTCACTTACTAGTGGACTGGACAATCGTCGTTTGTTTCTGACTAAGGATTCCCATATAACGACAAGTTAAGTGGCCGCAGTCGTGGTTATCCTATAAATGGGTATGCAAATGCAACTTTTCAAACGAGCTATTTTCGCGACAATGATTGACTTTTAAATGGATATAAACACCGGGAGTATCGGCGTATCTCACGGCGTTTGTCGTCCTCGTACGTAGTCGGTGAGGCGGCTGTACGGCAGCGTGTCACGTACCGTCGACTTGTCCTCAATTACTCATATAGCCGACTTAAAAAACGTGCGACACGTCGGTTTTTTACCGAAAAAGGATCGCTGCGTTCCATTTTCACAAAGAGTAGCCTCTGGTTAAGGCAATTTGTTTTGGATTGTGCGGCGCGGATGAATGGGTCCCTCGGTGGCATGTGGAGGGTTCGCTCCGCGCATAGTGATGAGCTCGCCGCCGGCTTCTAGCGCGCAGGCAGGAGGTCCCAATTATTTCTGTCTTCTCATCTATTGTGTCTCGGACACATTTCGGCGTAGTCCCTCTAAACAGGTATAATACACATATATACACAGTAGAATTTCGTTATATGGACAGCCAAGTAAACAAAATTACTTTATCTATATACTTATAGTTTATTTTCGTGTAAAAAAGTGGTAAGGTGGGAACGCAACGGACATAAACGCTGGAAATTACAGAGGCGCACCTTAAAAGCTGTGCAGTAAAAACACTTCAAAATACTATAAAAACCGATATTAATTAATCGTTAATTACTTTTAAAGCTCAGCTGTAATATAAAAGATTAAACTGTGTGCAATTTAGTCTCATTGAGACTGGAGATTATTTAATACGTCCGGTTCTGTTCTGAGAGGTGAAAAATAAGAATCGTGTGGGCATTTTCAAAAATCGATTAAGAGAGACATGATTAAGTACCCGAGTTTTTGTGCTCGTTCGTTCCTCTCGTGGCGCGATTGTAGTCGGTGCACTCAGTTAAAATGTTTGCATATGCGGCTATAAAGCAATCTCTCGGTAAATAATTACGTTAACGCGGTGCCTTTTTGTTGGTCACCGTAACGCCATAATTATTTCCATTCAACTCCACTGTCAAGCAACGCATAATACACTGAGATATCCCACAATATAATGGTATGCCTCGACGTCAGCGTACGAGAGATTAATGCTTCGTAGTAATATTTAAAAGCCGCCTTGTATCGAGATAACCTTTAAAGTTTGCCTTTCGTAATGGCTTAATTGAAAAAGTCAACAAACATCACTAAAAATCCACTATAAAGATAATTCATGCGAGCGAGTGCTCAAGCGACACGCCCACCGACGCGATTTAATTACAAAATCAATAATCGAATTGCGGAGGCGAGTTAATTGATTGTCTCTCGATACGACGCCGGGCTATCGATGTGCGTGCATCGAATGCTTCGAAAAAAAAAACGTAGCATCACCACCGATACCTACCGTGTAGAGGCCAGTGGGAGAGGCATATCATTTATAACATACTGCATGCTAAGTGTAACTATATCTTATGACGTTATTGAAAGTAATTACGATTGATGACCGAGCAATGAGTCTGCGCCGTCGTACTTGTGAGTTGTGCACTTATGTTCGATCGTCTGAGGCCCAGACAGATCATAACTAGTTAGAAATATATTATGCAAATGTGTTTTAGTTGTCTTAAATAAACACTTACCTTTTGCATGGGTTTGATTTAGCGAAATCAAAAGTAAAGTGAGATCTATAAAACTTTACAATATTATAAAATAGCTCGATATGTAATGGATTAAACATAAAGATTATTGTTAATATTAGAGTTAATTTTATATGTATAATAATACCTTTCTATTATATATTGTACTTATCAAACTCTCCCTTGCTTGCTTTACTTTAATGAGATAATTCGAAAATAAAGAAGATGGTTGACTTCGACATTTGATTATTTTATACATTTCTATTAGACAAAGCCAAGAATAATTTATTCATTTCGGTCACAACGCAACATTTATGAACACCAAAGCTATACGCTAGTTGCTAGTTTCAGGTAGCGGTCAACCTTATGTGGAGATACTCACAAGAAACTCACGGCCAATTGTCGTAATTACACAACACATTAAATAGGGGATCTTTAATATTAGTTGTACTGACAGTATTAATTCCTTTTTATAAATGTCATTGTTCTGTCATTTAGTTGAATCCAGCTTCTTGCAGGGGTAAATATTCCCAACTAAGGGACCATAGACTTGTTCATTTTTACCTTTTTATACCTACCTCTTTGCTTCTTATCGCGTTTGTCTATTCATTTGTGCGATAGCGCTGTATGTTCATAATTAATCCTATTTCCTGCAATTAAAATGAGGTAAAGTTTTACCCGGATTTTTGTTAACATTAAATATTTTCAAGCTACTTACAGAAAAAAGGCCAAAGTAGAAACAGTATAGTGCTGTCTATTTAAAATAACGTAAAAGACAAATTATTCATGGGCATTTTTATGTGTATGCTAGAGCTTGTCTAGCACTACTAAGTACTAAAAAAAGGACTCGGCGAGATCTTTGTTTAAAATTGGGATGTTGCTAAATCTGGAGGTGTTGCCCAGTTGGAAAATACCTCCACTGTACAGTATAACGCTGGTATACAACAATACGCAGCCAAGTACGGCTGCGCTACTGCTTCCAGGCTAAGGAAGTCTAAGCAGTCAGTAAGTTTCCAGTATTTATTGTTATTTTTGCTTGTAGCAAGGATTCATTATCCAACGGTCAGCAATGATCAAGTGTTACCTGAATAGATTGTAGTTGTAAGCGTCTATAGACTCCAGTACACGCATACCATCAGACAAACCGTAAGCTATAGTAGGTAAGGAATTTTAGGGTAAATCAAAGAAAATACGGCTTTCATTGTTGATAACTGGCTTTTTTAAATATAGAAACTGGGAATGGGACGGTGTATTGTTAATCTCCGAACGGTGCCAGTAAGCCAAGGCCAACTGCGGTGACCGCGCTTCCCGCGCAACCGCATCGCCACAAATTTTCTGAAGGTTAATCAGGACGCCCAATGTGCATTTCTTATCAGGCATGATGAATATAACTTATTATACATGTAAACTCAAGATGTTTTCCGTTATCGGAAACGGAACGTATTTCTTTTTCTTTCTAGTAAAATTATAGATGCAGGTTATGTTTTTAGCATTATTACACCTTGCAACGATGAGGGTCCCTCCTTAGCTGCCTTATCAAGTAAAAAAATATTACACATTTAACGAACATTTAATAAAATTGAAGTATTTGTTTATAACGTCAAAAAACAGCTTTTTAATGAATACATATGAAAGTATATACAGTACCTAAAACAAAATATCATTTTTAAAATTTTTGCCTGCCTGTCTGTTTGTTCCGGCTAATCTCTGAAACAGCTGGACCGATTTTGACGGGACTTTCATTGGAAGATAGCTGATATTATAAGGAAAACTTGGTCTACTTTTATTTTAGTAGGTACATTTTTGTTTAATTCCACGCGTACGAAATCACGGGTAACAGCTAGTTCTATTTAAAATGTTGATGGCAATATTATCATGTTTGATTTTTATACAAATTGAATAAATACCTAGAGGAACCCCGAACTTTAGATGAAATCATTGGCATATTAAAAAACAATTACGACTTACATTAACATTAAAAGCATTGTGGGTCAATATGCATGTTTGCCAAACACGCATTGGACCAGCATTTTATGACTATTACATACTGTTTGTTGCTTGCAGATCAAATTATTATTACTGTTTGAAGAACCGTTTGGTTCGAGCATTGTTTAACCAGTCTTGACTTCGTATGTACAGTGTACACTATAATAATAATATCATCCCTGTATTAAACTGTATTTCCCACTTCAGCAGTGGGCACGGCGTCTTCTCAGTGTGAGAAGGGTTGGGCCATAGTCTACCACGCTTACCCAGTGGTTGACAGACTGCACATATCTTCAAGAACATTTTAGAGAACTCTCAGGCATGCAGGTTTCCTTTGTCGTTTTAGCAAGCTATAATTAACTATTTAATACGCACATAACTTCGGTAAGTATATTATGATGCGCGCCTTGGGATCAAACTCGAGATCTCTGCGTGGCAGTCCAACAGTCTCCCTCTAGACTATCGCTACTATATCAATATGGATATCAGCAATTACATATGCCTTGAGTAGTATCAATAAGATATGTCTGTTTGTGCACTTGATAGTGAAACTTGATATTCGGATCTCTTGACGCATCTGCTCAATCAATCAGGCCATATATTTATTTGTTTGGATAAATAAGTTAGTACATATAAATGGTTATTTATATGATAATAATATAATAATAATATTCTACCACATACAAACAACACCATCTAGCCCAAACTAAGCAGAGCTTGTACAATCGGTTCTAGACAATGGATAAACATACTTATATCATTTTTTATTTTTATGTAAATACATAAATATTATACATAGAAACACCCAGACCAAGACAAACATCCCATATTCATGCACACAAATGTTTGACTTGTGCTGAAATCGAACCCGTGACCTGAGGCGTGGCAGTCGGTTACACTAACCACTACGCCATCGAGGCCGACATAATAAATAGCATTTAAATATTAAATTACTAGATTTTAGCCCACAGCTTCGCTCACCTAGGTTATGTACATTTTTCAGACCTCGGAAACAGTACATTTTCTGGATGGAAGGTACTCTATCCCTACTGAACTTTCACCCGGAAGATGTTGTACAGTAAAAAGCTTACGTTTTTCTATATTTAAGTGCATACTGCGAGCAAATATTTCTCGTTCCATTTACAGTAACTGTCCAACGGTATGGAAGAGGTACAAAAGCGCGTGCGTTCTTCGTCTGGCTGGTCATTAAAAACGCATCAACAACATATAAATTATTTTATTAAATGTCGATTCACACCTTTGCCCCCGGCCGAGCGTGTCTAATCGATCGGAACCTTACTCGTGTTTTATTGCTTCACATATTTTTGAATTCATATTTCCAGGGATTTATTTCGTTTTGTATTATATCACATTTTGTAGTTTTAAAATATAACTTGACCTTTACCATACCGGTACTGCCATAAGGGTATCAATGTTTATACTATATCTCTGAATATTTATAGAAGGAACAATAGTCTTACTGATATATCCTGCAAATTGTGTTGGCGTACGATTGGTTCCTAGTAAAGTGAGACTAGCTTTACTGGCAAACGCGCGTAAAACGACAACAATCATAGAAATTGAAGGCTGCAATAGTGTGTAGTCAGTAAATGTTTTAATTGAAATTAAACTACTATATACGGATTTTATCGCGTTGTTTATTTGACACTTTATTACAAAATTTTGAAAAACTGTTACACTACTATTACTATTAAACTTTACTAATTTTTAAGCTAATTAAATTATTGATACTATTAAAACTATTTATACTATTACTATACTATTATACTATTTATATTTATGTTCACACTTTCCCCGACGTTTCGGTTGCTTTTCAGCAGCCATGGTCAGGGAGAGACTAAGATTGTAGATGTCCCAATGTTCCAGTGTAGTTTTTTCAAAGTACCTGAACATAATTTAATTATGGGTGTTTCTATTTACACAGAATGAGCTCAAAGTATCATGAAGTCTAGCTGTGGTTTGTTTCTTCTTGGGTTTGACTATTTGAATTACTGGATCCCAAGCTGGTGGTACATTGCAACCATCATCTCTATTGAAATTAGGATGTTTCGTGATTTCAATAGCCTCGCGAAGCATCCTTAGTAGGAATCGGTGTTCTTTAGCGAGCATCTGTGGTTTGTCAAATCTCAGGTAGTGGTTGGTCCCCTGTTGCACATGTTCACACACAATTTTGTAATAAAGTGTCAAATAAACAACGCGATAAAATCCGTATATAGGTAGTAGTTTAATTTCAATGAATAACATTGGCGTTAACAGAAGACAATATTAAATGTTTTAATATTTACTTTAATACATAATTATATGCACAATCGCACGAATATATAGTAATCATAAAATAGCTTTATATAATACTGCATTTTGCCCTCAGCTTCGCTCGCGTAAATGTAGGATAAGTTAAGTTAGTAACAATACTCTTTTCTGGATAGAAGGTACTTATATTATTTTTTCTGTTCCCTGAATAAACCTAAATGTAGGTTATGTAAATTTTCTATTCCTCGGGAACAGAACTCTTTCTGGGTGGAAGGTACTACAAGTCCTTTTTGTATCCCTAAAAATATGTATGCATTTCATGATGATCGGTCGAGTAGTTAAGGCGTGAAAGCGTAACAAACAAACAAAGTCACAATCGTTTTTATAATTTTAGTTACGTTGCACTAATTTTTAATAAGAATTTGTGTGATGTTTGCATAAAATACATGGATTTCGGTTTCAAAGGTTTTATTTCCATTCCTTAAAACTATTGTCACAACTAAGTAATTGTTTAGTGTGTAAAAGAACTACTTTTATCTCCTTACTACATACAGTACAGTAACAATACAGTATAGCACAGGGCTAAGTTGTCCTCAAGCTTGAAGCGGACCACCTTTTAACCGTAGCACGGCTATCAGGTACGGCAACGTACTAAGTAAATAATACTGATTAGAAAGTAGAAAATTGGACAAGTGATAGATAAACGCACATACATGTAAGCGACATTTGGCATAGGCTCTCGTAAAGTTCTTGTGGCCAATCGGTTAACAGATTTGATAGTGCCGGTGGCCCAATCACCCTCTTTCCCCCTGCCCGCTCCTCCTCCTTCCCACTTCCTTTCCTAAAGGGTCGGCAACGCGCAAGTGTTAGCCTCTGGTGTTGCAGGCGTCCATAGGCTACGGTGACCACTTACCATAAGGAAGGCCGTATGCTTGTTTACCACCTTAGTCGTATAAAGAAAAACCAGATCTTCTGTAGACCAGGGAACGACTATGAACAAGTTTCTTTTTTTATTTTTTACACACACAACACCATCTAGCCCAAACTAGGCAGCGGTTGTACTATGGATACTAGACAATGGATAAACATACATATATACCTTTTTTTTGTAAATACATACATATTATACATAGAAACACCCAGACCAAGACAAACATCCAGGTTGATGCACACAAATGTTCGACTTGTGCGGGAATCGAACCCGCGACCTCAGGCGTGGCAGTCGGTTACACTAACTTCTACGCCATCGAACCGTCTAGTTAGCTAAGTGGAAGTGAGACACCTCTAAAGAGATTTTACTTAAAGGTTATTTCCGTATTACGGTATAAGCCTTCTCTTGAACAGAAGACTAACGGCTGCGGTAAGACAACCACTTGCCCGCTGTATTACCTGAGCAATCAGGGTTATAATTCTATATCTTTAGACACTTCCCATAGACTGGTATTAATTATGAATTATGTTTTGCTGGATCCTC
The DNA here is from genome assembly GCA_963564715.1 of Catocala sponsa. Classification (NCBI taxonomy): domain Eukaryota; kingdom Metazoa; phylum Arthropoda; class Insecta; order Lepidoptera; family Erebidae; genus Catocala; species Catocala sponsa. Next base: position 11,283,993 of record OY751336.1, on the reverse strand, counting down.
CACTCGTGAACAGTAACTTTTTTGGATTGAAAGTACCCTATGTCCTTTTCTGTACCCCTGATAACGAGTATGCGAATATTCATAAGGATCAGTCGAGTAGGTCAGGCGTGAATGCGTGACGAACAAACTGATCCGCCTTTATTATATTCGCTTCATTTAAGATTGGCGTAACGGAAAGTTACTTCGAATAACTCAGTAACCCAGACCTATGGCCAATTAATAGTGAGTTTAGTGAATGGATTTGGTTTCGTCGGACAACCAAATCAACCCAACAACAAATTAAGTAGAAACTTTAATATCTTATATCAAAATGTTCGCGGACTACGTACTAAGACAACAAAATTTTTATCCTTACTTGAATCATCCGGATCAGATATATTCGCAATTACGGAAACTGGTCTCAGTGAATCTATCCAAGATGCGGAGTTCGTGTTACCCGAGTATCAAGTATTACGATGTGACCGCGCGGATGGGCGTAAGCACGGCGGCGTACTTTTAGTGGCCACACCGCGGATTGAGATGCGGAAAGTAACAATGCCAAATACTAGTGATATCGACTGTCATAGATTCGAGTTGGTTTGTGCTACATTTTATAAACAAAGCCGATATTTGTTTACTTGTTGTGTAGTATATATTCCGCCACAAACAGAGGAAAATGAATATATGATAATGTTTAATTTATTAGAGAAACTTTGTATAAAATATGGGAATAATTTAATTATAATGGGAGATTTCAATTTGTATTCGTGCAATATAAATGTTCGTAATTATTATGAATATTTTGTAGCCTTCTGTGAATTCGGTCAAAGCAATATGGTACCTAATTGTAGTGGAAGGCAATTGGATCTAGTGTTGAGCGCGCGCGACGGCGGCGGCGGCGGCGCGGCGGCGTGTCGGTGAGTGAGGCGGACGAGGCCCTGGAGCCCGTGGACGCGTATCACCCGCCACTCGCGGTAAGTATCGAGCTCGGCGGAGCGCGCGCGACGCCGGCGGCGCCCCCTTTACTCACGTCGCCACATATACCACAAAACCATAACCCGACACCGAGAATACGTAAGCAATGGAACTTTAAGAAATCTGATTTTAATCACTTATATTATCTGTTGACTAAAATCGATTGGAGTGATATGTACCATATAAATGATCCTGACGTAATACTTAATTTATTTTATGATAAGTTATATGAAGCTTTTAACATTTGTGTCCCTAAAAAGAAGTTTCATTCAATAAATACTAGATACAGTTATCCCGTATGGTATACGTCCGAGATTATTAGAGAAATTAAATTAAAATATGAGCTGCATAAAAAGTACAAATCGAGCAAATCACATAGTGATTATTATGCTTTCTCTCAAAGTAGGGCGAGAGTAAAGGCTGAAACGGCAAAAGCACACGCCTTATATTGTGACCGTGTACAAAATCACCTGGCAACCGACCCGCGAGCGTTCTGGGCTTACATGCGATCTAGAAAAGGTAGATTATGCAAACAAAAATTAACAAACGGACGCGTTTTGTCGGAGCACGAGTGCGCCGCCGAGTTCGCTAGATTTTTTCACTCGGTATATAATAGTGCCCCGGCGGCGCTGAGCGTGGACTCGGCGGTCGCGGCGGCAGCGCCGACGAGCGCGTGGACGCATCTCGCGCGTCTGCACCCTGTCGACGTGCGGCGCGCGCTCGCCCGCCTTACGCCCAAGCGCTCCGTAGGGCCAGATGGTATACCACCATTTGTTTTTAGAGATTGTTATATGACATGAGTGGAACCTTTGTTACATTTATTAAATTTTTGTATTGATACAGCTACGTTTCCTGAAAGATGTAAACTCACACGAGTGGTTCCTGTGCCGAAAGGTAAGGGAGGTCCGGCACCCAGTGACTACAGACCTGTTGCAATCTTGTGCACTCCAGCCAAGGTCTTCGAAACCGTCATTCATAACTGTCTTTATGCGCAAATAAATGCCCAGCTATGCGATGCGCAGCACGGGTTTCGCCCGGGGCGTAGAACAACAGGCAACTTGATGCATCTGATGTCGCAATTAGTTCCGTCTGTAGATGCCGGCTTACAAGTGGATGTTGTGTACTTAGATTTTAAAAAGGCATTTGACACGGTCGACAACGACATCCTTTTATCGAAGTTAGCCAACTTCGGGTGCACACCACACACGCTAAAATTTTTCGCCAACTATCTGCGAGATAGATGTCAATATGTCGACTGTGGCGAATGCCTGTCTGAACCATACCTTACTAGATCGGGTGTGAGCCAGGGGAGTAATTTGGGCCCTCTTCTTTTTATCTTGATGATAAATGACCTACCTGCAGTTATAAATAAATCTACATGCTTATTATTTGCCGATGATTTGAAGTTGGTTGTTGAAGTAAAGGAGGATACGGACTGCAATATACTCGAGTTTGATATTGATAGGGTTGCGAAATGGAGCCAAGAAAATAAACTTTATTTTAATGTAAACAAATGTTCAGTATTGTCGTTCAGCCGTGCACGCACCCCACGCCACCACCGCTACCACCTAGACGGGACACCACTGCAGCGTGTCAATGAGGTTAAAGATTTAGGAATTCATTTTACGGTCGATTTAAAATTTCGAAAACATGTTACAGAGCGTTGTAAAAAGGCATATCGAAATTTAGGGTTTGTTTTACGTCAGGCTAACCAATTTACAAATATTAAGGCTTTGAAAGCGTTATTTGAGGCTCTCGTAAAAAGTCACCTGGAGTGTAACGCAGTCATTTGGTCTCCATACGAAGCCAAATACAAATATATGTTAGAGCGGATACAAAATAAATTTATTAGATTTTTATATTTAAAATTGTACGGCGTTTACCCGGGATATCCACTACTGTATCCTTCTCTATTTACTCTTGGAATGGTTGGCTATTATAAACTAGAAGTACGTAGAGAAGCAGCCCTGGTCTGCTATTTATTTAAACTTATAAGAGGTAAAATACATAACCCAGCCATCCTCCAGGAAATTAAATTTTTTGTCCCAGATGAATATAGGGGGTGACGGCGGCGGCCGGCGTTGTTAGTGGTGCCGCGCGCACGCACTAATCTCTTACAGCACGCGCCGTTGACGCGGGCGCTGCGTGCGCGAGCATACAGTATCAGATCGTATCGATCTATTTTCAGGTTCATTGAGCGAATTCACAAAGGCTACATGCTGGATATTAAGTTATTGTTAATATAATAGATTTAAGATGTTTATTATATTACCGTTTTAAATGTTACATTTTAGTTATGTTACTATACTATCGCATTAGGTTAAGAACCTGTAATGATAGATAATAGTTTTTGAAGTAAATAAATATTAGTTGCGATATAAATTTAGATTGTCGTCAACAAGTTATACTGATGGCAATACAGATGAGTCGTGTATCACACACTGCAGCCGCATACTCGATAACAGCATGTTTTTTTTTATGGATCAGGGGGCAAACGAGCAGACGGATCGCCTGATGGTAAGCGATTACCGCCACCCATGGACACGCGCAACACCAGAGGAGTTACAAATGCGTTGCCGGCCTTTTAAAAAGGAGTACGCCCTTTTCTTGACAGCTCATTCCACTGTTCTGTTGTGCGAGGCAGAAAATTCCTGGAGAAAACTGTCTCTCTCTTACTTTCGCTGCTTTAAATTGAGAGCGCATTTCTATCATCATTCTGTATATTTCAGTCGCCAATAACATTTGCTTTCCAACTAAAGTATAGATCGCTGTTCTCGTTGTATTTTCTGTTTTGGTACCCAATGACTTATGTTGCTAAAGATATACCAAAGTAACACTGACGTTTCCGTAAGTGATGGTCGCTTACCAGCAAGTGAGCTTTAGTACGTTCGCTAGCAAAGCTAATATAAAAAGAAAACAATAATTTCCAACTTTAGTTGTGAATTGTGAACAACGTCATTGCCAAGAACGTTATATGTATTTGAGGAATGATTTTGATACACGTGCAATTTCTTTTGGTAGAGCTAAAGGAACTTAAAATTCACCAAGGCATGGCTGTATCGCTTGATTGTGACATGGAAAATGAATATTTTTCTTTGCCTCAACTAATAGTTCTAACCAGAATCAGGAATTTTCCAAGGCGCTACTGGTAGAGCAACGTCAACGTGCTATGGGCAGGTAACGAAATATTTATGTTAAAAATATACATACATACATACGCCATTAATAAGTGTTCTTTTTACTCTAATTATATGTTGGCTTTTCAGAACAATAGAGAACTAAGAGCCTTACTTGCATATCTTATGTACGAGAATGAAAGGACACTATAAAATGTAAAGCTTTGTCCCATTCTCACACATGCAATAATAATTCTGTAATTAAGAGATGGTTGTACGGCTTCAGGGAGTCGCACAGGTTTCGGAGACGCATGCCATTCCAAGGCAACACACATAGCCCTCATTAACACATGATTAAGGCTGGAAATAAAAACTTTAATTAATGAGCTACCATAAAATTTTATATAAGCGTACAAATGAGTACAATGCATCTCCGTATAATGATTATCGTATTCCGGTATATTACTTACCGGCCGAAAATGGCAAATCATTACCGACAATGAATGGAGTTTGTGGTGAACATTGTATTATTTGTTATGTTGGATTTAATTTTATTAGAGTTTCTAGTAGGAATACCGAATAACATCATAAAACATGTTATTGGGTATTCCTACTAGTGTAGTGTGTATGCCACTTTATAATATTGTATCTTATATAAAACCTTGTTTTATTACAATATATAGACAGTATTATCTCAACATCCGATGTTTGATTACTTCTCCTAGACCCCACCTTACATGGCGACCCTGCCAAAGTTCGGTGCTAGTGGAAACATTTCGGTCCGCGATTGTTGTGCATTCCGGTGTCCATATACGTATTAGGGGCAAGACTTAGTCGTCAATATGTGCTGTACAATTATTAGTCACAAGATCTCGTTTGGAAGTGTTACAAAGAGTATCGTAATATTGACGGAGGAAAAAGATGGGTGCTACTAAATCGAAGGAAGAGGTCATCATAGCCCAAACCTCGTCCGGAGGTAACAATCAGGCGTCTGTAGAGGAGATTAGAACCCACATTGGAACCACTAACATAATCCTGCTTGTCATGCTCACTGTGATGGTCTTGGGCATGCTGTATAAGGTACAAGGTATATAAGAAATGTCATCTTCAGTGGATTGACCAACAATTCCACCACCATACTCTTCGGCGTTCGTTTCTGCGTGCGTTGCCAAAGTCTACCAGAGCGGGTGAAGAAGTGTAAAACGGTACGAAAGTAACAAAACGCGCAGTGTAAAAATACAAGTGATGCTCAAAGTTCGAAATGAATGTGCGTGTCGGTGTCAAAGAAAAAATCGGGTTTGGTAAATGAGTGCGAGTGTTACGTCGTTTCGTGTGCAGTAATCGAATATGTGCGTAAATACGGCAGTGTGCAAAGGACTACAAAATATGGTAAAGTGTTGAAAATTACGGCAGTAAATAGGTATACAACATGTATTTATTAGCGGTACACTACAGTTTTCTTTATGTTAAGTTATGGCATCTAAACTAGAGGTATTATGTAACGGTATTAAAGAGATAAGAATATATTTGATAAAGATTGGCCCTAATCGTCGCACTGAAAGCATATTAAATAAAAAGTTGAAGGAAGCAAATGAGATTTATATTAACTATAACAATTATGTACCTCAAGTTCTAGATGACATTAAGAAGGGTAAGATAGCAAGTAAGGACTCTGAATTAATTTATTAGTATATTGAGAAATTTCAAAAGCTATACGCTGACGTGACTGAATTGTGTAAGTCCTCTGAGAAGGAAAATATTGTAACGATGGCTACCTTTGATATCAAAGTTGCATTAAATTTGCTGCCACTCATGACTGATGAGGAGGCCAATACTAGACAGTTAATAGACAGTATCGAATATTATAGCTCTCTTATTTCAGCACCTGAATGTAAACAACGTTTAGTTAATTTCGTCTTAAAGAGTAGATTATCTCAGGCCGCGAAACTACAGTTATCGTCTAGTTATTCGAGTATAGACGAGCTAGTATGTGATATGAAAAATATACTATTACCCCAAAAATCGGCAACTGCAATCCAATCTAAATTAACTTCTATGAGGCAAAACGATTTAGCCATTCAAGACTATGGGAAACAAATAACTGAACTGTTTGTAAATCTCACGGTATCGCAGACCAAGGGCAATGTCGAGAGTTACAAGCTTTTAAAACCTATAAATGAACAATACGCGATTAAAAAATTCGCCGCTGGTTTGCGAAACCGCAGATTAAGCACTATAATAGCTTCTCGTAATTTTAGCTCCCTTAAGGACGCGATACAGGAGGCCCAAGATGAGGAGGTAACTTCGTCTACAAGTTCCGGCGAGATTTTCAGTATGTATAATAATAATAATAGAGGGTCAAAGGGTTTCAGAAGGCATTTTGCGAGAGATCAACGAGGATACGTGACTCAAGGGTTCTCCCAACATAGGCCCGCGCGCGGAGGTGCCGTCTACAGCGGGCGGCGCGGCGCGCCTAGAGGACAGCAGCAGCAGCAGCAAGGGTCTTCACGTGGCCGACCATACAGAGGTAGGTCTCATTATTATAATAGCAACAGAAATCAAAGGATGAGCAACAACAATGTTAACGTTATGTCGCAATCGGAAGTTAAACCGGAAGTTTCGGAATCTACTAATATTGAGAATAAGTTTTTTCGGGACTAAAATTTTGTCATGTAATAGTAATTGTTATATTAATTTATCTATAAATAATCATTCGTATAATTGGCTACTTGACACGGGTGCATCGATCTCGGCCATAAAGTATAAACATATTCTAGAACATCAGATATCGTATGTCAATGAAAACATTTCTATAACAGGTATAGGAGGCAAGATTACAACTTTAGGTTATTGTTATTTAAATTTAAATGTAAATGGGCATCAATTGAGACATAAGTTTTATATATTTGAGTTCTTACCGATTAAGGCGGATGGCATCATCGGTCAAGACTTTCTGACTAATTACAAGGCGTTATTGAACTTTAATGAGAACATAATAACATTGTGTACATTTAATAATATAATTGAGTTACCAATTTATACATGTAGCAGCAAGCGATTAGAAATACCACCGCGATGTGAATCTATCCACTACATAGCGACAGATATTACGGACGAATGTATAGTTTGCGCATCAGATATCAGCGATGGTATATACTTAGCGAGTACGTTAGTCAGACCGATATGTGGTAGAATACCTATAAAAATTTTAAATACTACTGAAAATCATTTTACGCTTGATGATATTAAGCCGGTTATTCATTTTGCTGGCGATTATCATACGTGTACTTTTACAAAGTGTCAGTCGAATGCTGATCGCGTTAAGAGGTTGTTTTCGTCATTGCAGTTGAATCATCTAAATTCTGAGGAACAAATTGCGGTAGAGAATTTATGCGCGAAATATAGTGACGTATTTTATTTACAAGGCGATCAATTGACCACGACCGACATTTATAAACATACGATAAACGTAAAGCCAAATGTATCCCCTATATTCACTAAGCCTTATAGGTTACCTCATGTTCAAAAGAAAGAAATTGATAGGCAGATTCAGAAAATGTTACAAGAAGGAATTATAGAGAAGTGTACGAGCGAATGGAGTAGTCCCGTGTTATTAGTTCCGAAAAAAGTAGATTCGAGCGGTGAGAAGAAATGGAGATTAGTCATAGATTATAGGAAATTAAACAATTGCATTGAGAACGATAAATTCCCTCTCCCAAATATAACTGAAATACTAGATTCCTTGTCAGGGTGTATTTATTTTAGCCATTTAGATCTCTATCAAGGTTTTCATAATGTGGAGTTAGATAAAAGTAGTAGAAAATATACCGGGTTTTGTTCAGGACAGTATCAATTAACTAGAATGCCTATGGGGTTGAAAACTAGCCCTTCTTCATTTTCTCGCATGATGACGATGGCTATGGCAGGCCTTACATATGAGAAGTGTTTAGTCTATCAAGACGATTTAATCGTATATGCACGAAATATGGAGGAAAAGGTAAGAAATCTACAGGATGTTTTCGAGAGATTACGAAAGGTCAATTTAAAACTTAACCCTTTAAAGTGCGAATTTTTTAAGAAGGAAATGCTTTATCTCGGTCATGTTGTTTCTAGTAATGGCGTATTACCTGATCCAGGCAAAGTTGAAATTGTCAAAAATTATCCTTGTCCGAAGTCCGTTGATGAGGTCAAGCGATTTACAGCCTTTGTGAACTATTACAGAAAATTTATCCCAAATTTTGCTGAGAAAGCTTACCCGTTAAATAAACTATGTAGGAAAAATACACCATTCATTTGGGACCAGGAATGTCAAAAAGCGTTTGAAATATTAAAAGACTGTCTCATTGCTTCGCCGATACTTCAGTATCCCGATTTTTCTGAAACTAATCAGTTTATAGTGCAAACGGATGCTTCAGGATATGGGATTGGCGCTATCTTGAGTAATCAAAATAATAAACCTGTAGCATATGCAAGTAGGAGTTTAAATAGTGCAGAACGACGTTACCCAACTATCGAGAAGGAGTTGTTAGCTATAGTGTGGGCCGTAAAGTATTTTCGCCCATACCTTTACGGTCGTAAATTCAAAATTCTCACGGATCATCGCCCCTTAGTTTATTTATTTAATATGCGCGATCCGTCGAGCCGTCTCATGAAATTTAGATTAATATTAGAAGAATACGATTTTACAGTGGAATTTGTAAGGGGTTCAGATAACGCAGCTGCAGATGCCTTGTCTCGAATTTCCTTTACGTCAGAAGACTTAAAAAGTATGAGTGAATGTCATATAAACGTACTTACTAGGGCGCAGAAGAGAAAATTACAGGAGTCTCCAAGCGATGTAACTTCGAATCACAGTTGGCCTGATCAACCGAATGTGATTGGAAGTTATATCAAACCGAAAGAGGTTATAGAGCTTAGGTTTATTGAGAAAAAGGAATTAGACTATTTAAGAAGGAAAAATTATATTACTATCGAGAAAAACGCGTTTTGCTATATAGCGAGTAAGTTGACAATTTTTATTAATCCTAATTTCCAATCGCAATTGACGCGAGCCGCATTTGTGAGGGAATTAGATATATTTTGTAAAGAAATAAATGTCAACGAAATATACATTATAAAGAATAAGAATAATAAAATATTTATCGATAAATTATTAAATGAACTAAAATCGTCAGGAAATAGGTGCACCTTGCGAATTTACATATTGAATGAGGTACGACGAATAGACGATAAAGACGATAGAAAAGTTATCCTGAACGACTTCCATCTCTTGCCCACAAGTGGCCACGCGGGCATGAGAAGGATGTTCAACAATATCAAAAAATATTTTTTCTGGCCAGGGCTAGACAGAGATATACGCGAATATGTTAGGAAGTGTGAAAAATGTCAAAAGCAAAAACACGCCATAAGCGTTAAGGAACCGATGGTTATTACTACTACGTCTACAACGGCTTTCGAGAAAGTATTTTTAGACCTAGTAGGTCCCCTAGATAGAGATTATCATAACTACTCGTATATTCTTACCTTACAATGCGAGTTAACTAAATATATTGTGGCCCATCCTTTAATTTCAAAAACGGCAGAGGAGGTTGCTCAAGCTTTAGTCAACAGTTTTATTCTACGCTATGGATTACCACGAGAAATAGCGACAGACAGAGGTGCTGAGTTCATGTCTTCAGTGTTTCAACAGGTTTGTACACTTTTAAATATCAAACATTTAAGTTCCACAGCATATCACCACCAGAGTATTGGCGCATTAGAAAATTCCCACAAAAATTTAAATTCATTTTTACGAATTCAAACAGATAACCACTCAGAAGCATGGAGCCAGTGGCTTCCATTCTGGTGTTTTTCATACAACACGTCTGTCCATTCAGAAACTAAATTCACTCCCTACGAACTAGTCTTTGGAAAAATCTGTTCGCTTCCTAGTAATCTTAATAACAACATAGTAGAGCCTTTGTACAATCACGAGAGTTATCCATGTGAATTAAAATACAGATTGCAGCTGTCTCAAAAAGAGGCAAGAGAAAATTTAATCAAAAGTAAATTGTTAAGAAAATGTGTCTATGACAAATGTATTAATCCTATAGTGTATAAGCCAGATGACTTAATTTTAGTAAAAAATGAGAACGGTAGTAAAATGGATAGTATTTATTCAGGCCCTTATAAAGTTATCAAGGATATGTCGCCGAATGTGCAGATTAATAAAAATGGTAAATTAAATATTATTCATAAAAATCGCACAAAACTTTTTAGATCGAGTTTGTAAACTTAAAAGATAATAAGATATGTAAGTAATCCTATTAATAGAATCACATCGCTTGTATTTGTACATTGAAATAAGAGTGTCACTGTGTTACTAACAACATAGACGTAATGAGTATGTTTACATTATAGCGACTATAGCGAGTAAGCATATTGATTGTATCTTTATTTTATATAAGTTATAAAGATTATGTACTTACCAAATGTGTAATCAATTATATTTTATGAACATAATAATAATATATACGTAATCAATGAATGTTTCTATATCACTTAAATATATACAAAATAAAAGTTTTAGTTTTAAGGTAAAATAAAAAAAAATTTATTCTATTTTTTTATTTTCTCTCGGAAGGGAGATGTAGTGTGTATGCCACTTTATAATATTGTATCTTATATAAAACCTTGTTTTATTACAATATATAGACAGTATTATCTCAACATCCGATGTTTGATTACTTCTCCTAGACCCCACCTTACACTAGAAACTCAATAACAGCATGAAGTCTAGTAATATACTTGTTAGAAGTATTGTCTATTACGTAGAGTCTAGAAACATAGCTGATGGTACATTCGTGTAAATTTTGCATACATACACCTCATTCTGCCATCATCCTTCCCCTTCAGGATATTGAAATATGTATTATAACAGTGAAGCTTAAGTATTCGTCACATCTACTGAATTATAAAATTTAGGCAGAGTCTATACATTGTTAATTTTTTTTTTAAAACACCTTCCGTGTTCGTCTATTACTTTGTATCTCAGTCCCAGCATCAGGTAAGAACCACTGCAAGGATTATGACGAATTTAGATAGCTCGTTAAAATTTAAGCTGCATATTATCTAATTCAGTATATCTTTTGATACGGTGAATAGTTTGATTCGCATTTACGACGTGCCTTCCAAAGCGTAGTCTACACGACTGAATTGACTTGGAAACGTTAGTAGATAATAAAGATATGGCCACAATTTGCCGTGTAAATACCAACGGTAGTCTTGTATGGCAGCTTACAGAGACAGAAATATATAATCCTCGTACGTACATACTTTGTGCCACGGTGGCGAAGTCGATTATAATTATCCAGGCGCGACACTCGCTCTACCCGATAACATCGACTGAACCGAACTCTAATTCACGCAAATTTCATCTTTGATTTCTATCTTGTTAATTGAATGCTGTGGTTCAGGTGTTGATTTTTATCAACAGTACTTAATACTTACGCCATTGCGACGTAAATCAGGTTATACATTTAATAAGGCTTTTAATAGACGCAAATCATGCTAAAAATAATTCTGTTTAATACATTGAGTTAATATGTAACAGAGAAGATAACTCATTTAGAAGATTTGTACCACCTTAGACTGTATGCTTTCTAGCTCATGTAGTCTGCGTCTGAGACGCGATTAATACAAGATTTGAGTGCAAGATAATAATAATAATAATATGTATAGTTTTTTATATTTATATTTAAAAATGTAATCATTAGAAAGAAAAAGTAATAAAGAGAATAATAATAATATCAGCCCTGTATGAAACTGTCTCACTGCTGGGCATGGGCCTCTTTTCAGTGCAAGAAGAGTTAGACCATAGTCCACGATGGCCCACTGCGGGTTGGCAGACATCAGATATCTTTATGAGAATAAGTCTCCGACATACAGATTTCCTCACGATGTTTTCCTTTACCGTTAGGGCCTTTTCATTGTCATGCGTGTTTGCGCCCGCATGCAGGCCAGGCACGCATGCGTGCTGCCCGCAACCTATCGTATCATGTTTTTATTGTCATGCGCGCCACACGCATGCGGCGCACGGGCGGCGGGGCAAAGAATATCTGGTCTGCGTGCGGCCCGCAGCGCGCATGCGCGCCTGGCCTGCACGCAGGCGCAAACACGCATGACAATGAAAAGGCCCTTAGAGCGAGCGATTATTAATTATTTAATACGCAATGCAATAATTTCGAAAAGTCAGAGATGCGTTGAGTTCGAACTTAAGACCTCTGCGTAACAGTCAAATATCTCCCAGTAGACTATTGCAAAATAATAATACTTAAAATATTCCGTTAACTGTATTGTGCATGCTCTCTAACTCATGTAGTGTGAATCGTGCGCTTAATGGAACATTTGAGTGCAAAATAAAATTATTTAAAATTTACTTCACAACCGTTTAGTTGCAGTAAGTGCGTAGCCTCAGACTATGAGTTAGAGTGCATCCACAATGACGCGTGTTACAAACAATATACCTAGCTGAATAATTGTGTCTTCTAGTGCGTAGTTCTTATTATCTCAATGGTTTACGAAATTGTAAAATACGCGTTTGTAATTATTATTGTTCATGTAGTATCTGCTCAGAGCAAATATTTAATGCGATTGTTTACTTATGCTTGCATAATTCGCTTACAGTTGACATTTAGCTATTATATTTTTATTATAAGTGTAAACTAGCTGTACCTTTAAATACATATCGAATATATACATATCGATATCTTATAATGCTAACAAATCAAATAGATACCTATGTAGTTATTGGTTTCTGAATCTGTTTTTTCCGTTTATGTTTGTTTGTTTAACTTCGTGCAAAAGACACTAAACTTATCTTGATGCAGTTAACACATTTTACATAAATGATGTGGTGCATTAATCAGTTATAATGAAACCTGTGTTTGAGCTATGCAATAATACGTTAATCAATCATTATCCTATTGAGTTGAAGTGGCACACCGGCGGCTAGACACAATAGGTTTGCAAATATGATGACAGGTTCTATTTGTTAGTATGAAAAATCATAGTTGGTAATGGAGATAAATTATTTTAAGTATTTATCATAAGATACTCGAACTGATTTGAATTAACTTGAAGTATTTTTAATTTTTTTTCGGGCATCACTGTATAACAAAACCTATGTAGATAAATTTTAATATATCTACTCGTAATAATATCAACACTGAATATATACCCACTGCTGGGCACGGGTCTTTTCTCAGCGTGCGAAGATGACCTAATGCGGGCTGATTGTCCTTGTAAACATTATGGAGAACTCTCAGACATTCAGGTTTCCTCATGATCTTTTCCTTCACCGGATAACTTCGAAATGCCTTGGGTTGAACTTACTATCGGCTATCACTGCTAAATACAAGTATAACAGATAATGGTGATTTCATATTAGCTTTCTCTTTCTTACCGGCTATTTATCCTACATGGTAGTGGGGTTAGCTCTCTTTGTTTTATTCCTCCACTTCGCCCTGTCTTTGACGACTTCTTTAGAAAAATTGCATGCCTTCATGTCTTCGCGCAATCTGTCCACGTTGCCTTGGGTTCACTTTAATGCATTGGTATCTTCATGAACAAGCAAATTGAGAAATTAAAATATGCAATTTATACAAGAATCCTAACTAATATTATAAATGCGAATATTAGTTTCTTTGTTTGTTACACTTTCACGCTTTAACTATTCGACCGATCATCATGAAATTACACGCATTCGCATAGGTACACGTTGTCAGGGGTATAGAAAACATAGGGTAACTTTCATCCCAGCAAAAGTACTATTCCCGAAAAATGTTAATCTAGATAAACGCGAGCAAAGCCGCGAGTGAAATCTAGTACTTTATGTCTCTAAAACCACATATGACTGTTATAGTCCGTATATACTTTTGGGGCAGATACACATTTCTATAGCTTCAGCTACAAGGCTGTAAATTAGTACGTAGGATAATAGCCTGAGTAGAGTAAAGTTGTAACCTATTAAGATTTATTATTAATTGGAAAGGAGCTCGTACATACTCGTATGTTAATAAGATCGCTACCTCGGTAGCGCAGTGATAGTAAATGTGTGTGCTGTGCAAGAGATCTCGGGTTTGATTCTCGAGCTCGAGTAAAGTGTTATTTATTTAGTTTCAGTGTCTAAAATTGTCAATAGAACCGTGAAGTTCCGAACTGTGACCAATAAACAGCAATAAGCTTGATCTCTATTTCATTCGACCTGCAATCGTAGCTCGCACACCACTTCGCAGACTGTGTCTTATTTAAAAAAAGGACAGATATATGACTTACTGCTACTACTCTATGATTTACGCCTGCTTCGCGAGGGCATTACAAAATATATCTAGACACAAAACTAGGCACTGTAGAAGTGGCGAAGCGACCACATAAACCACTAAACTATCGGTGCAGTAGACGTATATAAGAAAACAGATTTAGCTCTGTACACATAAATCTGGACCTATATGACTTATAATAATTACGATGTTATTCTGAGTTTGACCAATTTACATTAACAGATTTTACGATAGAGTATACACGTATTTTATGCTTGTACCTAAACATAAATGTTCTGTAAGTTATAGTATTGGAAACCATAAAAGTTTAATTTAGTGTAAATCGATCACAGTAAACGGTGGCACGTACCGGTTCATAGCCAGATGGGATAATTTGAAATACGCCGTAGAGTTATTTATTAAGTGGAAGTAAACTCCTTACACGAATCGTGGTTCTAGAGCTATTAATTAATATTTACAACATTGTACATAAATATATTACTGTTTTTACACGCCTCGCCGGTTCCGTGGTTTGTTTGTGGCCAATTGTGTGGTTGTGTGTATGTGGGAAATGTGTTTGCAGTACATCTTTGCTTACCCCTTGTAGCTTATATAGAAGTCTATCTGTATGTAACCATATAGAACATGGGAGGCCACCTTCCACAAGGAAGGCCGCAGATGCGTTGGCATGACGATATTAAGAGAACAGCTGGAGTGAAGTGGATTGAAGTCGCCCAAGACCGTGAGAAGTGGCATAAACTGAAGGAGGCCTACACCCATGCGGTCGAAAAAGGCTAAGAAGAAGAATAAGAAGAACATGGGACGGTACACATAAACATATCGGTAAACTGATGATAAGAAAAATATAGAGATAGCCTGAATCTTGGAGAAGGTAATAGGTATTTAATGAGGCTACTGGAACGGCCAGTTACTGTTAGTCCTTAATATTATAAATGCGAATGTAAGTTTGTTTGTTTGCTACGCTTTCAAGCGTTAACGACTCGACCGATCACCATGCAATTTTGCATAAACATTTTCAGAGGAACAGAAAAGGGCATAGGGTACCTTTGATCCAGAAAAGAATACTGTTACTAATCTAATGTAACCCAACCAATATTTACGTGAGCAAAGCCGCGGGCAAAATCTGGTGATATTATAAAAGCAAATGTAAGCGTGTTTGTTTGTTACGCATTCACGCCTCAACTATACCATTGATCTTCGTGAAATTTCGCATACATGATGTCAGGGGTACACAAAAGGACATAGCCGAAGCTGTGGGCACAAGCTAGTCCTTACTAATATTATAAATTCGAAACTAACTCTGTCTGTCTATCTGTCTGTCTGTCTGTCTGTCAGTTACCCTATCACGGCTAAACCACTCAACCGATTTAGATGAAATTTGGTACAGATATACTTTAAAACCTGGGGAAGGACATAAGCTACTTTTTATTGATGTAGGTACCACGCGGGCGGAGCCGCGGGCAAAAGCTAGTATTCAATAAAACAACGGTCCTTGTAGTAATATTCATAACTGTATCATTAACCGTCGCAAACTTTAGCAACGAAAGCGTGCTTACCAATTGGTTTATTAACCTATTTTACCGAGGGGTAATTGCGGCGGGTACATTACCTGCAATCCTACGGTTTCGACATTAGTTGATGACATATTATTTTAGATGGTAAAGCGCTACGCGTTGTCGTGTACCGTTTGCAACATAAGCTGTTCGACAGTGCACCGTTGTGACATTATATTCGTAATTGTACGCAATTTGTTTATGGCGTCTTTGTTTTCAAATGTTTATGGCAATTTTTTTTGTCTTTTCGCCTCTTTTCATATGTCGGTCAATGTTAAAAATAAACAAAGAATTTCAAAATACTTTACATGTGTTTTTGGGTAGTTCTTCAGAGACAAAATTTTCGATTTCTATTGGTATATTTCTGTAACCAACTAACAAAACGAACTGAAATATTTTTTTTGTATAGTTAAGCTTTATCCGTATCTGCGCCAACTGATATTTTTGAAATAATTGCAGTCTAGGTACAAAACAAAAATATTTGAACTTCGTTCTTCTGATTCATATAACGCGTCCGTCTGGCATTTTCCGGCACCATATGGTCGATGTCGCATTTTCCCTTTGATAAATCAATATAAATTATTATATTATCGAAAGGAAATGAATAGTCCTCTTACAAAAAAAAAATGTATTAGTTATAAATACCTTAGTGTGTTTATAAATAAGTAAATAAGAAGTGTCCGGCGTATAATACTGATTAATATGGCGTAAGCTGCGCTTGACCGTACTTGGTCGGGTAATAATAATGAGAGTCTGGCGTCCTGCGCGGGCGGAAGCCAGTCGTGCAACAGACGAGCTACAAGGAGTACGTGCGGCTAGTTGGTTCAGATCCCGGTATTACGAAGGTAAATATCTGATTCATCTGTGCTTGGTTCAGGTGCCATTCTGATTTCAATGCCTATTTTATAAAATGTATTTTATTGTTTTACAACTTCAGTCTGTGTTTCGAGTGATGCTTTTAAGTTATCGATTCGTATAGAAAAATGCCAATACTAAAGTCTGTATGTACGATGAGATATGTATGATTGTACGCAAAATCCTGATTCATCTGTGCCTGATTCGTATGGTCAAAACACCATATGTATCATAAAATAAATTAGTTCTTCCCCTCTCTAGCACGAAAGGAGCACTTTTGTTGCGTGTCCAATTTTTGACCGTGTACAAGTCAGTAGTTCTTGTCTTATTTATTATATTTACTTAGCATAACATTTTAAGTAATTAAAAAATCACAGGAGTATAAACTTATTCTACATATGACACTTTTGAAATGCCTTAGTCTTAGTTAAGAATTAATAATTATTACTTAAAATTAACTATCATATCAATGTATTTATTATTAACATTAATGTAATAAAATTGATATCGGTATTAATTAAATGGCACGTTCGACATTAATTTTCCTTATTAACGATCATAAAAAAGTCAGCCTCTTACTAATTTCTGTTATTTTAACTGCTCACAACAATGCCACAAACTGAAGATAAAAAGAAGGAAAAAAAGAGACTCGCAGAACGCAGAAGGATGGAAAAATATGAAAAGATCCAGACAAGTGATCTCATTTTTGTTACTTTATTGTTAGTAATAAATACGGTAATGTGATAATAATACGTAAAAATACACTAAACTGCCTAAGTAAGACTGATGTCATAAGCGCCATTATTAGAATAAGTTTGTACTTCTGTGATTTCTGAATTATGAAAGATTATAGCTAAGTCAATAAGTATAATAAAGATGACTAGTGAGTTGTACACGGAAAAATTAAACAGGGAGAGTAATATACTGTAGCAATTAAGAATAATAACTTTTTAGTACCTAAAAGAATTTATTGTACTACAAATATTCATTAGCAAAAGTTAAAATTTTTGTTTTAATACAATATTCTCGCTTGCTCGCTCGTTTTAGAGTTTCAGAAGTGTTTTACAAGAATTATTGTTGAATTCACCAGATTTTTTTCATAATATGATCACTGATAATTGTTTTTACATAAAGAGATTATTGTAGTTGTTAAAATATGGTTATTTTCGTAATAAAGATTTTCATTTTCATTTCTGTTTCTGATTCACCTGTAACAAATTCTGATTCATCTGGGCTCAAAATATTTGAACGTCGATATCTTGAAAACTACTTTATAAAAACGAGTCCCTCATTCAAATATATGTTCTTTGGGATACCTATTTTCATATGAACATATATTACAGAGCTGAAAGTGAAATTAAATTTTGTCCAGATGAATCAGTCGAAGAATGAAATTTCGAAGAACTACCCTTTTATTTGATTATAATCATAACGTATAAATAAAAAGTGTACTTAAACTATTATACATATATGGTTTTTTATTGCTGTTTATTTAGAAACACTACATTTAAACATGTCGAAAATATTTATATTTTCTCTCTCCCGACGTTTTGGATACTTTTCAGCATCTTCATGTCTATCAGCAGTTATGTGACTATTTAAAACAAACTACGATAAAATAACAGAATTAATTTTAATGCATAACATTCGCGTAAGTTAAACGTAAGACAATATTTGAAAAGATTACCTTGTTGGTGACTGGCATAAGTTTACTAGAGATCGTCAGGTCTCGGATGCTATGCCCGGATTAGGTAGTGCTATCAGACATTTACTATTTTCATCTGGAGTGAGTGTTTTGAAAATGTACTGAAATAAGTTTTTGGAGTTATCTTCCTTTTACTTGTGTATTGCGTGACGGTATAATACGCTTCTGCCTAACTTTACAAGGATATATAGTTATAATAAAGCCTGACGGTTAAATAAAAAAAAAAAAATTGAAATGTTATGATAATAAATGAGTCGCGCCGCGTACACTTTGAGTAATAAATTGAGTGGCGCAACTCGCTCACCACTAGTATAATAAAGGAGCCGCGCTGCGTACACTTTGAGTAATAAATTGAGTGGCGCAGCTCGTTCACCACTAGTATAATAAAGGAGCCGCGCCGCGTACACTTTGAGTAATAAATTGAGTGGCGCTACTCGCTTACCACTAGTATAATAAAGGAGCCGCGCCGCGTACACTTTGAGTAATAAATTGAGTGGCGCAGCTCGCTCACCACTAGTATAATAAAGGAGCCGCGCCGCGTACACTTTGAGTAATAAATTGAGTGGCGCACCTCGCTCACCACTAGTATAATAAAGGAGCCGCGCCGCGTACACTTTGAGTAATAAATTGAGTGGCGCACCTCGCTCACCACTAGTATAATAAAGGAGCCGCGCCGCGTACACTTTGAGTAATAAATTGAGTGGCGCAGCTCGCTCACCACTAGTATAATAAAGGAGCCGCGCCGCGTACACTTTGAGTAATAAATTGAGTGGCGCACCTCACTCACCACTAGTATAATAAAGGAGCCGCGCCGCGTACACTTTGAGTAATAAATTGAGTGGCGCAGCTCGCTCACCACTAGTATGTATTACAAAGTTCAGATATTTTTATTTAGAATTTTACGTCATAAAGTTTAATATAGCACAATGACATAAAATAACATCAGCAGTGTTAATAAAGTTCATTGTTTGATTACAAATGGTGCTTCCACACAATACAATACTTTGAGCAATAATAAAATGTAATTAGAAATCGCGTAGAAAATATATCTTAATCAATACTGTTCTCAACGCAAATTAAGAGTTGTTGTCAATTGAGTTGTGCCTTGCACGAACTTAATTATTGTGGTAATTACTTTTAGAAATTATGTTATTAGGCGTAATGAACAGACAGAGTTCCCGCGGCGAGCACAAAGCGCTCCAAATGAACAATCGCATTTCTATGAGATTATCGAAGCAAAGGAACTTTGGGTATCCACGCTATGTACTGTGGAGACCATGGACTAATGAAGACTACATGTGGCATGTGTCTCAATTGTGGGTACATGATCATCTTTAACTAAAATTACGTTTATGTATATTAATCTGAAAAAGTAAAACTCAATTTTTGATAACACCATAAACAATAATACATTTCTTTAAGTTTGATTAACTGTCAAAGTACATATGTGCGTGCTTAAGAAATGTACATGTAGGTTCATATATAACCTAATGAGTGCCTTAGACGTTTTCTACTACTTACGACTGTGCATTTCTATTGTGCTATGAAAATAGATGCAACGTATTAAAACGATTACTTTAGAATTTATCATTTAATAATTGCTAGAATTTCTTACTGTGTACTTGTTGTACAGTAGATATTAATTTCGTAGATGTACGGTATAAATTACATCTGTACAACAAATAAATAATTATTTAATTATATCTAAAATGCATAGTTATGATTTAGGGAATGTGTAAAACTTGCGTAACTATTTGATATATATCCGCGCTAACATTTATTTTTAAAAAATAGAGAAACGCTGCTTATATAAAAAAATGCTAATCTGCGTGTACCTAAGTCGAATATACAAGCTCAACTTTATGGTTTATTTTCGAAACAATTCTGGAAAAGTTTAGAAAGTAAATTCTGCAATTTTCAATTGATAGAGCACACCTAGTAATTAATAGGTAATGATCGATGCTTGTATTGTATGACTGATTTACGCCCTATTTACACTTTATGTGTCTAGTATATTGCCATTAAATTATAAGCCACAGCATGATAATACTTTGGAAAAGAGGAACTTACAAATGTCCACAATACATCCTTGGATTGCTCATAGAAAAAAATTAAAATTCCCTGTGCGCGACAAAGGGTAGAAAAGAAATCCACCATGGCTTATGACTTACCATACCAGAATTATTATTTTGTATAGCAATTACTTTAGAAATACCAATGAATTGCGATCAATTGCCATCAGGTGTCTTATATCCATACCTATTGAAGCTGCTAGGATATACATCTGTTTTAAATATTATCGCCCATCGAACATTGAGTGACCGAAATCTACTTTAATAAAAATTACCACTTAAAAACAAACAGGGGAATAATTTTGCCTTGCCCTAGACTGTTGTCGTAAAGTCACATCACATTAGCGCACCCCTATTTATGCTAATTTCTTTCACTTTCAATTAGATGCGCTTAACTGCTCAGTCGTTAATTCTATCTTATTTAACTCGATATAATTCTGCACTGTAGTGGAAATAGGGCAGCACGAGCCGATCCTCTTATATTTAATTACCTATACTTATTTTTTTCATCTTGTTTAATGAAAATTATGGGGCTCGTACATAACTAGTGGGCTGTGATCTCAGTTGCGCTAAATGTCGTTTATGGTTACTCTCAAGAACTTTTTTTAACGTGATTTTAAGACATTCTGGCTAATCCTACGTGAACGAACAATTGATGCTTGGCTATATCATGTATATATGCCTCAGTGGCGCAGCGGTAGTGAATGCGACTGCTGTGCATGTGGTCTCGGGTTCGAATCCCGGGTCGGGCCAACAAAAAGTTATTACGTTTTTCTGTTAAGAAATCTTAATAGCAGCCCGGAGTTAGGAAGTTGGTGGTGTTAGACATCCCCGTGCCTCGGAAAGCACGTAAAGTAAGCACGTAAAGCACGTAAGTCCTGCACCTGATCTCTCTCCGGTCGTGTCGGATTACCGTCCCATCGGATCATGAGAGTTAGGGAACAGAGAGTGCACTTGTGTTTGCGCACACACTTGTGCACTATAATATTTCCTGCGCAGAGGGCCAGTCTCCGTTAAGACTGGCCGCCGTGGTCAAAATTCGGTCTGGAGGACATTATATCATGTAAGTATTGAATGTTACTCTGAGCCCAATCGCTTGAAGGACGCTTCACGCGACTGCCCTCAGCGTTTGTTTCGCGGCCCTCCGGTTAGAGTGCTCAGTGTAGGAGATATAGGAGGCGCGGGCGCGAGCCATGACAGATTCGATTTGTCTATCCTCCGGTAACCATTCGTTACGGGAACGTCCGATGGCACAACTGTTTAACTAACGTTAAACAATGTTATATATTTAAGGTTTACCTAGTTAATAAATTTCTGCCTGCAATAAATAGGCAACACATAATTATGATAGTACACCATTTTGATACTTGGATCAAGTCGTAGTAAAATGAAATCCATGTATAGCCGACCAGTTGAGGTAAACATCACATTAATGCGCTAAATTATTTGGAATTTGAATTTAGACTTGAATAATTGACTGATATTTGTTATTCATAGGGTCTATGTAACTTAGTAAAGAGAAAATCTTTACTACTCGGGATTTCATTTCACCATTCAAACTAAATTAAACTTTGTTTACGTACAGGATCGTATTGATTTCTCAAAATACATAAGTTCAACTTTTATTATATAGCTGAAAAAAAGCTTAAGTACAATAGTTTTGCACCAACAACTATAGAGCAACACCATAAATCTCTTCTAATGTATAAAATTCCCGTTCGAGGAACTCTAATAGCACATTGGTACGAATTACACAGTTAAGGTTAAGCGCGGTGCTGGCTGGCCTAAACGCCACACAATCTATCAGTGGCATCGATTCAATTAGCAGTAGAACAATAGAATTGCCGCGGCGCGCGGCGCGCGTCCGGCCCATGGTCGCCGTCCGTCGCCCCGGACAGCCGCCGCCGCCGCCGGACCCCGCTCTGCTCCACCGCTGGACCGTAACTCACCACTATTAAATTTTATAACCAAATCCTATTGTTTCGGAACAAATAATGTTCGCCGACTTACATAACACCGTTAGTTTGTCAGTTTCTTTGTTTTACAAAGAAAACACATTAATTAAAATATGAATACACATATTATATAAGAGAAATGTAAATAAATGTGGAGGCAGGTTGAAAAAAAAACCTTGAGAAGCAGAAAATGTTACAGTGGTAGAAAATGACATAGACAGAAAAATAAAGTTTAAAATTAGTATATACATATATATGCGTTTAATATTACAAGTTTCATATAATAATTGCCAAGAGTATTTAAACTACAGCAAGGTTATGATAACATATTTATAAATAAGGGTTGGAGGGTTGACAGGAGTACAAATGACAGATAAAAGTGCAGAACATATGTTAATATATTTAAAAAATATGTTATCATTTTCTATGACTTATAGCAAATATAACATCATAACAGTATTGGTCAGGAGGCCAGTTACCTAATGCCATAAGGACAACTATCAAAACCTGCGGTTTTATTATCAAATTACTAGTCAGTAAACCTTATGGCACCTCATCTAGCCCATGATCATCTGGTTATCAATATTTTCGTAGGACACGTATTCTTTGTTGTGTACCGTACCCTCAGAGACGACATGTGTACTTAACCTATTTAAAAACTCAGCAACAAATAAAGAAACAACACATTACAGTACGAATGGAAAGAAAGCCGCGGCCGTAAATCGGTTGAAATGAGCCTTATTTCAAACGTCGGCAGCAAGAACATGGCCATCAATAAGCCCTCATGGATTTATCACCTCACAACGCTAGGATGTTTTAATCCGACGGCGCGTGGGCGAGATCCTTTAAGCTCACATTAAGTTTCGTCAAGCCGTAAGTACGGCGACTTGCCGATCGCGATGCCGATCACTTTTACTTTTGTTGTTTCCATTCTTTCATGTTATTTTGCTCTTTTCACTTTTCAATCTTTATAACGTCGATATTGTACCCTTGTAATGATAAAAGATTGGCGTATAGCGAAGGCGAGCTCGCGATATCATAAAATGATAGTGTTACGTGTCTGTGTAGAAGAGGACCTCTTTTTTACGTCAAAGAAGAGTAAGTTCTGTACGTGACGTTTTAACGAGTATAGGAACGAAATGGAAAGGAATTTATACCTGCTGCCCGGACTAAATATTTAAAATATTCACATGAATAATACTGAATAACACTCTTGTCTAAATTTAATTATTTTAACAATATTAATACCGCTACTTCGCTCCCCTGTCTGATCTCCTCCTTTATCACATTTTACTTTATGTTCTATATAATAAATAAAGCACATGAAGACAATGCCACCTGTTAGTAATTCCAAAGATATTTAGCAAGACATCATTAAGGCGGCTCGAGCCAGTCCATCATCCGAAGTCTTATCTTGTTTTTGAACGAGTGGGCGAAATCTTTTAAGCTGACATAAGTTTCATTAAGTATAAGCTTGTTTTGTTATAGCTATAGTCCTGTAAACATTTTATTGTAATATTAACATAACTTCAACATTCAATCTAGATATTTTAGAATATCCCAGCAATACCAAGTAGACCTTTGAATATAACAAACATGGCTATTAATTAAAGATAAATCTCAAAAATCACAGACGCAAAATTAAGAGATTTTTATTTTGAGAAACCTTTTGATAATATATTATCAAAAGTTAAAGGCTATAGCCTTTAACTTTTTACGATAATGTCGATTTCTTTCCGATAGTCTCAGGATGCTGAAACGTCTGAAATTCTCAGGTGATACCTATGAAGAAACGCGAAAACTGTATAAAAATCATATGCGTAATTTTGCTACTCTGTTCAGATTGGTTTATGCATATCTTCAAGGAGAGTAAAGAAAACTATTGTTTTGCAAGTTTTCTTTTCTTTAGGCATATTTCATCTACAAACAGCGTGAACATATACTCGTAAATAGTGAGGACGGTTGTCTGTTCACGCTTTATATGAGTATAGCGGAATACTTATTCTCAGATCACGAGATCTTAGATATTACAACGCAATAATCTTGAAATGTAGCAGATGCATCTACTCGTAAGTTGTTGCTATCTACGAATTACCTTTGTGACCTATGGAGTTAAATGATAGTTAAAAGTTTGTAACAGAGTAAAGTGCAATTTTCCATCTATAAAATTTGCACCTTTCATATTATTGCATATTCTGTAGGATGCGGTGTATGTTTCCTGTCTTTTTCTACACCATTAACTTTTTTCTTGATTAACATATGAAACAGTATTATGTATAATACTCCATATATAAGAAGACGTAGCTAGTAACAATACCAAAATAGTACGTTATTGTGATATTTATTCTCTTTCATTACTTATTATTATGATATCTAGACATCATAAAACAATCACAACTTTAAAAAATACTTATAATGAATTATACTTCAAACATATTTTGTCTTACAAGCAATTAAGTTCATAATTATAGCACAGCAATCAGTCTTGCAGTCTAAATGAGTGCACAGATTGATGACTTGTCATCTAGTGATTACACTGAGATGTATTGAAGCGTCAGTGTAGGACAAACAGTCTTGATTAAGTATGACGTTCTATGATAAATTGTTGGCTAATAATGACAACTGAAATTAACACGCACCGGCTTTATTAATCGCTTGTCATTGTGGAACGCCAGGACTCAATTGCCTGTTTTAGATTACAAAATGAGACACAGAGAATATATAACTCAAGTAAATTACCTAGACTTATCCATCCAGATATATTTTCCATACTTATGTCTTCGATTTTCTACACTTTTGTTATACTACGCAAACAAGTAAGCACGCAAGCAGTTAGAAATAGTTTTGGTTTTCCTGATATGTTGCAGTTCTATTTTTTGTTTTTTAATGCGTAAAAACCACAGCCACGTCGTGGGGTATTTTTCTTAGAAATTCTGGATAGTCTGACTCATTTTAGATCAAATCCGAATAGGCTGCGCTTGACCTTTGCCAGGTCATTCTGTCAGGTGCCAAACTTGTATTTAAGTTGTAAAAATATCGCATGTTGTGATAGAATTTATAAACAGTCAATGAAAATAATATAGTTGTTGTTGAAAAATTTACCTTTTGCCTGATTTATGTTGAAATTATTGTCTTTATATAATTTAAATGGCAATAAACTTTTGTACGCATTATGATAATTAAAAATTGAGATACAATTTTCCTACTAATAAAATCGTGTTTTATTAAGATCGATATCGAAGAATACAAAAATTACAGTTTTCTACGAATAAATAATTTGAAACTATCAATGCCGTGACTTCGATTTATTACTACACGCCTAAGAGCATACGCGCGTTCCGTAACTCTTGCTTTTGTTGCTCGCTCTGCTTACTCACACAAATCGATCAACGTGGATAATGACTGAATGCACTAGGCCCTTCTGTAATACAATAATTGCACAAAAATATACTGCTGCAAGACAGATAAGTGTGCTCGCGCCACTAAGTGGCGAACACTAAAACCTTATTGCAAGTCGCGCGTAGTAATGTGTCATTACACTCATTAAGCTACCGGTGTTGTCAAAAAAGAAAGATAAACTAAGTATAATCGCCCCTGGACATTAACGTGTGCATCGTTATCGAAGCACCTTAACATTTCAATTAAAGGCACGATTAAGAAATTAAAGGTAATGAGTGGACTGAGGTGCTGATTACGGCCACTCTCCCGATTTACGATCCAAACGAGTGGTGTAATTGGCGGCGTTTGGAACCAGAACATATCGTTCACTACAATCAGTAGATACGCAATCAATATACCTATGTTATATTTGCATATATTTTTAACTCTGATTATTTGTCATTGATGTAAAATTGAACTGAATATGCGATAGCAAACGTATAATGTAACGAGTGACAATGCCTAATTATGCCTTGCCTATAATGCGCATATTTTACTAACATCTTAGAAAAATGTTTTACAAACGTCCTAACCTAAGCTAGACATTAAACATTTTCAGGACCTAAGTTGCTGTAAGAAAAATTGTATCATAAATTAAAGAAATGTCTAAAAATATTCAATCCAAAATGTCAGATATTGTCATTAACTTTTCGTAATATTACGAGTCGAGACAGAAACTATGAAATATTGTTAACGAGAATATTTAAAAAATATCAAACATAACTTAATCTCACAAAAAATTATATAAAAATGACAATGCAATACTAAGTTTAAGACTTAAGACACCGATCATAACATATTCACCACGTAGAGCCTTGCAAGTTGTTGAATTATGATGCTCTACCTTCAATGATCGCGTCTATCTTGTAATCAAATTTTATGAACTACGCGTGCCAAGCCGAGGGCTGTAGCTTGTATCGTTACAAATAGAATCAAACTATAATTCCAAGCCATGTCTAAATGATAGTAAAATCCTTGAAACTGTTTTAAAACTTTTATATTGTGACTTACATAATATTAAACTCTTTGTCAAAACTTAACGGCTTACGCGTGGTATCTGATACATTCTTTGTTTTTACATCATGTACTCATAAAATAATAAATATTTATTGTTATTTGACCAAACGTGCAATAATTCATCTCATGGCAAGGTGCATGTTCTTATAAGAGCGAATGAATGTTATTGTGATGTAAGTTGTCTCGAGCCAAACTGTA
This sequence comes from Catocala sponsa, assembly GCA_963564715.1. Lineage (NCBI taxonomy): Eukaryota > Metazoa > Arthropoda > Insecta > Lepidoptera > Erebidae > Catocala > Catocala sponsa. The sequence goes on along the minus strand of OY751336.1, from coordinate 11,256,811 downwards.
AACATGGACACACTAGCTTTTACGTCTCAAGTTTCACCTGCAAAAGTTTTGTGTTACTTTTTATTAGCTAACAATTACATAAATTTTATTAATTAACAACAATTAATAAAGTTTATTTATTTTAAGACATTATTAACTTTAACTGTAGTTAAAAATAAACAATTTAAATGTGTTCAGTTAGGCACTTATATAAATAAACACTGCGCCTTTTAGACTTAGGTAAGCCTCGTTTTTATTTTATCTATTATTTTTTTATATTTCTATTTGAGACGCTAATAAATTTGGGGATTAAATATAATGACCACCAAAAATACTAATTGCGCAGCAAAATATGCATACCAAAATATATCATAACGAGCACCTATACGCCTCAAATCATTGCATTCCATCTCGGAAGGGTTAGGTTACGCTAGGTACCCAAAAATAGGAGCTCCGCGATGCGGAGCTCCGTCGACTTATTTGATCTCTTTAAATATATTTTGCTGTGCAATTTGGTGATCATTTACTATTTTTGACTTTTATATTTGACTATATCTGGTGATAAGTTAAACATAAGCCATAAATTTGCGCCTGTTATAACTTTTACTAAAGTCGTTGAGCTTTTTAACACAGTGAACTTAGTCGTAAATACTTATTTATTCCACTAACGTGACAAGCTTCTCATGTTATGACTTTAACGTACCATTACCAAAACAAACTTCTTGTCAGCAAAGTGTCTTCCACTCTCAGAACGCTACTTATCTTAAGACACTATACTACGATGGCGATATCCCTTTTGGATTATCTACCAAACCTCGGACTATTGCTCGAATAAGGCAAATGTTTGTGTGATATGTGTGTGTTATAATCACGATATACGTATTTAACACGTTCATAATTTAGTGCACTCTCAGCTCACCACAAACCCTGTCTGCATAATAATTGGAGTAGCTGGTTTCTTTCCAAACCTATTTATAAAGTTTAGAATCACGAGTTTGTTTTATTTAAATAGAGATTCCACGACATTTCCTTGTTTATAATAATAATAATATTTTCCTAACGTATTAGGAATATACCCGTGAAAGAGAAACAAATAATAATAAATTCATTTCGTCTGTCCATTTGATTGATGCTATTAGAGTATTCAGGGCAGACGCCGTTTTATCATTCATAGTTACCAATACACTAGTCCATCAAACACCCATACCCATAGCCCATATATTAGAATCCATACGTACCAATAGTCCTACGCCTGCTGCTAGTGCCGCTGTAGGTGTTCCATCCCACCTTTGATTAAAACTCTCGAAGTGTCTCTTCACGTTGGACCCATGTCTCCGTGTAAGCCTCCCAAAGAGCCGGGTATTTTCCTAACGTATTAGGCATATACCCGTGAAAGAGAAACAAATAATAATAATAATCTTTATTTGTAACAGCAAGGTGAATACAAACATTATGCAGCCCTGATTCTCAAACTAGCGTGGGCTGTATGTTGGGAGTCAGTGCCTTCCCAAAGACAATTTATATCTAAATAGTTACAAGCTGATTAGTAAATACAGTTTTATTTATTTTTCTTTTAATATTTTTTTTTCTTTTCTTTTCTATAATAATAATAAATGTTTTAATAATGTATGGTGCGCGCATGTGTGTGTTTATGCATGAATATGTGAACAAATGTGTATTTATGATTGTATGATATCCTAACTAATATTATGAATGCGAATGTTTGTTTGTTTTACTCACGTTTACTCACGCCTGAACTAACCGACCAATCATCATGAAATATCGCATACACGTCAAGGGAAAGGAAAGGACGCAATTGACCGGATTGATCGGCGGACATAGTAGCTTTCAGTTTTTAGTACCTTCCGTCCAGATAAAAGTATTGTTACTAACCTAACCTACATTTACGTGAGCGAAGCCGGGGGCAAAATCTATAGATTATAATACAAACAATGGTGCTTAACAGCAGTAGGATAGGTGGTTTCAGCCGTCAATATAGCTGGTGCCAATTACATACAAAATAATAAGCTTACCTGCTTATACAAAACTTTGAATGCTATTTAAATTTTTCCATTTTAAGTGCGCTCGATACATAAACATTGCAAGCATCAACATATCTATGCATATAAATAAATAGCGTTGAGAATGTATATTTTATGTAGAGTTTTTTACATCAGTTACTTATATAAGCACGTCTCATTAAAGTGACATGGCAACAGTAGGTAAGTACCTCTACGTTTACGGCAACTGCAACAAGGTGAACACAACACACAGATCTATCACAGAAGTTCAAATTTGGATTAAATTATAAAACGTGGAATAAAGAATTTTGGTTGGTTTTTAAATGGTTATTAAAAATATGTATCTCATATTTCATGCCCTGTGTCACGGGAATCTTTATAAACGTACGAACAAAGTACATCCAAAAATTTGAATAAGATAAGATAAGATAAGATAAGATAAAACTTTATTCATAGATAAATTAATACTAGGTTTACAATGTGTTCTGTTTTAATATATGTACACAGCATAATTTAAAACAGATACAATCAGTACAGTTAAACATATTTGACTATATTAACTTAGAACATTTAGCAAATTAATGTATAAATACAAAGAAATATTCTGTTTAACTTCAACATATAAAATTGGCGGTAAACCGATAAAAATTCTTTACCTTCCGTGCTAGTCAAATGACTGTGTTACGGCAAGGTAAGGATTCTCGCTCTAGAAATACCAACTATAAGTTAATTGAGTAAGGACAGTTTTGTATTCATGATTATAATATTTAAGCGAACAAAACATGCACGATATTCTACTAATGAGTTTGGTGTAAACAAGTAGTATATCTACAAATAACAGATAATTTTGAAGAATGATTGTTAAGCTTAGTTAAACTATTTAAAAATTTTGTAATTGATAAAATATAAAGTTTATGCCAATGCAGACATGATCTAGTGTTTATATGAATTTTATTTATTTTAATTATATAATATAATATAATGTATTATATTAAAAATAAGCATTATGTATATATATACATATTACATACTATACATTTATATTTACCTCTCAAACCCCGGTGACGCTATATGGGGTCGAAGCGTTGGGACGTGTTTTGTTTGCCGTTTTTTTATTATAAGGCCTGTATTTAAAATATTGTGTTGCATATCAATGTTCTCAGAATGAACCCAGCTTTTCGAATTAATATTTATCAACTGAATAATATTTTTCTAAATATTTTTTTTGTCATGTCACGTGACGTCACGTGACGTAACGTGACGTCTATGTTATTTGTTCCGCTGTTATCTGTAGTTTTTATAGGGCAAGTATGTAAGTATAATACATTATTGGAAAGCTTATTCTTTCTATTTTTAGACACAATAAAAACAATAGTGACTATTGTTATTGTTGTATAACAAACTGAAGCCCAAAATAACCTATTACCATTTCTCAGATTTCCCACCTTTTTTGATATTTTATTTTTTTACTATTTTATTATATCGTATTTCAGGTTTTAATCGCTATGATAGTGTTATTTATTAGTATTTCTATAAAATATGTAAAAAACACGCACAAGGCTACATCAGAATTTTTTTTAGAAATTTTTCAATATTTACTTTCTCCGCGCTCTAAAATGTACTCGTCACGCACTTTCAAATACTAATATCTTATTTCTTTCTCACAGACATTATAAATACTTTTTTTTTACTATAAAGAGTATTTAACTAGGAAATAGAAAAAGTAAAACATCTTATTAGACAAATCAATTAATCTATATAATAAAGATATAATAATATCATCTCATATTTCCAATTCGGTTACTTTAACCAGACGTATAAACTAAAATATACACGTAAATGCGATGATTCATAACACTTATCGTAGCTTACAATGTATACTTCTAAGAAACACAAGCTTTGTTATCATAACTTTGCGTTCTAAATTATAAACATCTGCCGACCCACTCGACTACCGCTCAAGTGTCCTTGAGTGCCCGGGCGGCGCGGGGCGCGGGGTTTGAGAGGTTAAAACGTATGTGATGTTTTACTAATATATGTATTTATACATTCATACACACGTTTAAATATCGTTTATTCTAATAATAATAAAAACAACATATTCATGTATACACACTTACATACTTATATACATACATATTTTTGTAAATATTATATTTAAAATACAAATATATACATATATATATATACACACACACACACACCCATATACCTATTCAAAAAATAAATTATAAATTATAGAACATTTATTTACTTACATATTTGAATATTTTTTTCTGTCCGTTCGTAATCTAAACTACTCAAATATTCATCAAGTGTCCTTTTGCAGACAAATCTCGTCATATCTTTTAGTGGTTTGACTTTACTTAGGCGATTATAGAGTAGTGGAGCTAAAAAGTATGAAAAATACTGAGCAAAGGTTGTCTTACATGAGGGAACTTCGTAAACCTCGTGTGATCTTCTTAGAGATATGTTACAACGTCTCTGGCAAAAGTGTTGTTTTAGAACAATACTTTTAATAAAAAGTTGACGAATCGTAAGAACTTCAAACTCCTTACACAGTTTTACCGTTGGATACTTAAACTGCTTGAAATTAACTACCTTTAAGATACAGTGCTGGGCTCTTTCTATTTTTATGATAATACTTTTTCGGGCACCACCCCAAGCGGCGATGCCGTAGGTAGCTATAGATTGACATAAGGTTAGATAAACAATTTTGCTAGGCCTTTGATCTTTCAGGTTTCTGATTTTTTGAAAATAGGTATAAATTTGCGTATTCTAGACTTCAGATTATTGATATGTGGTTTCCAATTTAAATTTTTATCTATTTCAATGCCTAGATATTTTGTACTATTGGCTGCACATAAGATGTAGCAGTCGCATTTTCTAGCAGTAATAGAGCAATCAGAAGCACATGCCTCTGTATGTGCTTTTATTATAAAATCAGTAGGAGGCTGTGAATTATTTTTAATGCTAAAGGTTATATATTTTGTTTTATTTAGATTTAAGGTTAATAAATTGTAGTCAAGCCAGTTTATAATATTTTGAAGCCCTGACTCTGCTGCTTTTTTTACTTGTGTCCATGATGAATGTTGAAATAAAATTACAGTATCATCAGCAAATGTAATAATTTTTTAATTAATTATTTCAATATTGCAAAGGTTGTTTATATATATAAGATATAACGTAGGTCCCAGCACAGATCCTTGCGGAACACCAAAATTTACTTTTAACTTAGAACTAAAATGATCTCCTATTTTTAATGTTTGCGTCCTCTCAGTAAGATAATTTTTAAACAGATCTAGCTGTACAACCCTAATGCCAATTGACTCTAACTTACGAATGAGTAAGGAAATTGAAATAGTATCAAAGGCTTTAGTTAAATCTAAAAATGCACCTATGCATTTTTTCTTACAGTCAAGGTTTCCTGCTATACTAGTAACTAAGTCCTCCACTGCATCCGAAGTAGATTTATTTTTTCTAAAGCCATATTGATTATTTGACAGGATATTATTCTTTTCTAAGTAATTAACTAATCTTGTATTCATAACTTTTTCTAAAATTTTAGCCAATGTAGGCAGGAGAGAAATCGGACGATAATTTGTGTCTTTTTCCCCTGATTTAAATACAGGAACTACAATAGATTTTTTTAAACAATTTGGAAACTGTAGCATACAGAATAATATAATCATTCGTGGATAACACTATTAAATACCCTGTGTGGGAGGGGAGTCAAACCTACGACACTCCGCAAAATAACAGCTGGAGGATTTGGAGTCAATTGAGCGTAACCCCAGGAGACTTATTGGCGATGACCAACTGGTCAACACAAGTCTTCAAAGCTTGGAGCATCGTCGTAAGGTTGCCAGTCTTTCGGTTTTCTATCGGATACATTTCGGAGAATGTACAGAGGAACTGCATAATTTGATTCCTCCTTCCTCATTCTACCATCGAATGACCAGACAGACCAGCAGCACAGGTACATGGTGAATATACCACATTTACGCACGAAGCGTTTTGCTTCCACTTTTATAATGCGTACCGCAAAGGAGTGGACCTCACTACCTAAATCTGTGTTTCCCGATGATTACATATCTTCTAGGCAAGCGTGCTCCATCGTCGACTGCATCTTCACTTAACCTAAGGTGAGATCGCGGTCAAACGCAAGACTACAACATAATAAAAACAAAAAAATAACCTCTACGCGACGGCTGCAGCAAGACGACTGCCAAACCCGCTACGCCTTCTGTGCAATTGTTAGACTCATATCACTCTTCAATATAAGAAAGGTAAGCCCATAATCCACAAAAGTGGCGTAAGGCGGGTTTGCAGAATTCATACGTCTTCAAAACAGTTACAATCTTGCGATTGATTTTAGGTTAAAACAAGCGATTATTAACTAATTAATACGCACATAACTTCGAAAGAGGTGCTTTGGGTTCAAAATTCAAATATATGCAATTACATATTATTATGTCACTCTCCAACCCATACTACATATAAATTAACATTTTTCAGCTGCCATACATATTAGCCTAAAAACCGACACCCACAAAATATTATAAATATGTGGTTATGAATGACCACATTCAATTAAAAGTGAATATAAGTCACGGACACTCCTAAATATTGCATACTCACTGAAATACTTATGTACCGTTTTTGAGGTTATTATTTTATTTGATTAGTATGTTTGGCAATGCAGGTCGCATTTGAAATAAGGATATAATATGAGCCATTATGGGCTAGGTAGGTAGGTGCCTTAAGACCTACAACTGCAATGAGTCAACCAATCAACTAAACAAGTGGGTTGTTATTGTAATGTTTTATGATTAATGTCTAGTTAATCTGGTTATATTGGCATCAACTTTAATCATAAAATAAACCCACAAACGTCATAAATTCTAGCTTTGTAGGTTTCAAAAATAATTTAGAGTAATCTACTAAAATGTAAACAAAATATACTTTTTGACTTGTATGCCAAGTTGTCTGTAAATCACAGCCGAAGGTCGATATTTCGAGAAGAACCAAAGTCACTTGTTTAAGCGTAGTCATAAATAAAATCGTTTAACATAAAAGTCGCAAGATAAGATATAGGTACTCAAAGTATACGCGCAATAAGTACAATGACATTCTGACCATTCAATAGATGTTTGAAAAGCTACTGAAAATACAGATAAAATAAAACAAAAAATGTCTTTAGTGGACTTGGATTAGTGTTACCATGCTTGCACTATAGAAAAACGTATAATACCGAGAAAGTGGTATTTATTATGGTCTTTTACATTAAAACTTATAACTTTTTAAGAAATTAGGTATTTATAAAATAACATTCGTATTAACTACGTAAGAAAAATTACAGACAAGCTAAATAGGGAATAATTTCTCAGATAAAACCATATTGTAAAATTATTAAGTATTGGTTACATATTCTGGTAAACAATGGATGCCGATTGCCGACGTATTTGAAATCGCAAAAATACTTTTTAAAACGAAAATAAGATTCGAAAGTGTCCGTGAGATTGTAATGATTGATTTTATTAAGTCATAAAATAAAATACAAATTATTGTTTAGGTGGAATGTGTGTTGATTTATAGGCCAAATTGTTAATTGTCCTTTATGCAAAACAATCACGTCATCACGGGGAAACTCATTTCCCCGTGAACATAGTTGCTGAAAAGCAACCGAAACGTCGGGGAAAGTGTAAACTTATATATAAATAGTATTATTTATTAAAATAGCTCATTTTGTAGTACAGTTCAATAATAGTAGTGTCATAGTTCAAAATTAGGTAATAGAAGTCGTTTTTCGTTATAAAGGCAACTCCCGCACTAGTAATAATTCCTGTGTCGCAGGCTACTTTACAAATATTCAAACAACGGACACAAAGAATATCCAGACTCCCAGTAGTAGTAGCAGTTACTTAAACCACTACGCCATGCGTGCAGTCTTTTATTTTGTAGCGTTGTTTATTAACAACGCTACAAAATCCATATGAAGTAGTTCAATTTCAATCACCTCGATCCGTTACTTCGTAAAAATACAACAAATCAACAAACATACTATTGCATTTATAATATTGAATAAAGATTCAAACTGATCTTCTAACAATAGCCTGCGCATTGCGTTTCGTCTGTTATGCATTGTTCGACATCGGTGCACGGCCTCCTCTCCATACGCACCGCACTGCGCATGCGCCGAGCCGCCACCAGATAATTGGAACTCGCTACTTATCTCCCGTCGAGGGGTAGGAAGGTGACATTCGTTTTTGTTATCGACTGCACCCATTATTTTTTGTGAAAGTTTATCATAAAATGATAAAAACTTCACGTTTACCTTTTTCGTAAATTTCTGCTCGGTTTAATTCACTCATTGAAGCATAGTGGGTGTCGAAAATATCTTAATTTCACCACGCCATAATACACGTTATTTTTTGTGTTCCGAATACCATCAACGCGACACACCAGTACATTACAGTCGATTACAGTGCAACCGAGGCTCATTAGCCGTGATATATCTGGTACCAATACGTTCGCGTCGATACACCGTTTATCGACATCGCCCGAGGCCTGGTGTACTCTCTATATGGATATTCACCAAAAACCGTTGCAAAAACTTGCACAAGTGCGTACGTAAGGCGGGCAAGCCTTACAGGATGACAGCGCGCTCGCGTCGAACAAAGAATGATACAAGAAATAATTACGCCCATTGATCGGAGCTCATTAAAATGGACCAATGGGCGTCGGCGGCGCGCGGCGACCACTACAAAAGGAAAACGGCTCGGGTAGGCACAATTTGCCGCGGCGCCGCCGCCGCTCGCCCTTTCTTATTGAAATAATTCAACTTATTCAATTAGATACAAAGCTGTAACTGCGGGGAATTTATCAACTAAGCGAATACTACACGGAGATCGGCTCGCTCGTTAGAAGCGCTTCAGTTCTAAGCGAGGGAGCAACCTTCGATGCATTGCCAGCTTTGCCATATAATTACGATTTATATAATATTCAAATAATGGTTGAGAAGACGAATGTTGGATACTCCCTCAGGTTGCTAACTAGGTCAATTGCAAAAGAAATAGGTCAGTGGCCTTTGTTGTTGGATACGAGAGTCACTCTTCTGAATATTCTGTCACTATTCTCACTGATAATAATAATATACATATAACAATAATATGTTTTACATATACAACTATCTCGAAACTTAATCGATACATAGAGAAATAAAAAGGTCTATGGGTATAGATACCTTTAAATATTTACTAACGTGATTAGCACTATAATGTAGTATTATGTATACAAAAGGTTTAGAAAATCTAAAAACATTTACATCTCGACTCTTTCACTAAGAATTAATTTGACGCTAGATAAATAAATTAGCAGTTCATAGAACAACCAGATTTGAAAATAACCAATGATTTGAAAATATCCTATACCTTGTACCTATTGTACGCTTCCACTACCCACAATAGGTAATCATTTCAACGGTTACGCTATTGTGAAAACGTTACTAATCACTATAATGCCATTACTGAAACAGACAATATTATGTATTAAAATTTATTCTTGTCAATATATGTTTATCCTAATCGTAACTTCCTAACTAATATTATAAATGCGAAAATGAGTTTGTTTGTTTGTTTGTTTGTTTCATTTCATTTATTTATTCAATAACAATTTTAACATTGTGTGTGAATATACAATACGTTTGTTACGCTTTCACGCCTTAACTACTCAACCGATCAACATGAAATTTTGCATACACGTTGTCAGGGGTACAGAATAGGACATAGGGCACCTTTCATCCAGAAAAAATAACTGTTGCAAACCTAACCTAACGTAACCTACATTTACGCGAGCGAAGCCGCGGGTGAAACTAGTTGGATATAAAACTTTAAGTACTATTCAGATATTGTATATTGCATACCCTTATTGAGTCATACAATATTAAAATTTGTATAATTTGCAATTATATACACCGAATCTAGGCAAACTTTATATCTGTAATTGCTGCACGTGTAAAGCCACACGATACAAGGCCCAACCGCGCAAGACGCGTATTTAAAAACTTCCACATAACAACATTGCAAGGTTTCTAGTGCTACATATACATATATATGTGTTCTGTAATAACCAGCATTTTATCAATAACTAGTGACCCGCCCCGGCTGCGCAATAGTGGTACGAAACCTTAACAAATTATACACTTAAACCTTCCTCGTGAATCACTTTGTCTATTAGTGAAAACCGCATGAAAATCCGTTCAGTAGTGTTTGAGTTTTTCACGAACAAACAGAGGGATGCGGTGGGAGACGTTGTTTTATAACATGTAGTGATTACTAAGTTAACTTAAGTAGACCCATAACATTGACCATGGCTATATAAATTGATAATGTATCGGCGCTCGTTGATGTCTTTAATATGACGTTACGCATTACTTCAAGTTGGCTTGAAGAAAACGGAACATCGTATGCAGTGAGTATGACTATAGTAGTGGACTTATCCAGAGATGATACTTTTATATAAGCACAAAGACTCGGCTTGTATTCCCGATATGCTGTATCCAGAATATATAATAGTTCAATAAATTCTAGCTCTAGCCTGTTTTCAGTGTTTTTTGACCAGAACATTCAAATAAAGTTAAAGATTGAGAGTAATCAAAATGCATTTTATATTCTTTACTGTTAAACAAGTTGATAGGTGTTACCTTATTCTAAAACCCTAGAACACTCTCCCTGTAAATAGAATGCATTCTATTTTTATTTTATTAGAATAAATAAAAATAATCTTTAATCCTTGATCATAAACACTACTTTATAAACCAAAAATAATTCAAAAATGGAAAGCGTTCGGTGTCGATGACGCGAGTTCCATGATTTTTGTTCACCCAAGAAGAGCTCAACGCGCCTAAAGAAGTTTTCACTTCAAAACGATAAAAAGTAACAAAAAAGTGGCAGGTTGGATGCTAGTTCCTGATACTCTCTTAGAGGTTATTAAGGGGGTCAAAATTTATTTTTTTGTTGCGTAGGACGCACCATTTCTGAGATATTGTTAATATTCTAAAATAATTCAAAAATGGAAAGCGTGGAAGCGTGGCGATGACGCGAGTTCTATGATTTTTGTTCACCCAAGAAGTGTTCAACGCGCCTAAAGAAGTTTTCACTTCCAAAAATCGTGAAAAGATTTCGCCCAAACTAGAAATAATTCCTAAACATTCAAACAACAAACACAAAGAACACCCCGGCATAAATAATTTGTGGAACACACAAATGGCCATAATGGCAGGCAGTACCTAGGCGAACACCTAAACCATTGCGCTATCCTTACAATGAAAAGACCTAGTGAAATAATATAACATATGGTTATTCATCTAGTTATAAGTAATACCGTCAAAAATTACCTGTAAACCCTGATGTGCCCAAAATTCATGAATACTAATGGCTTTTGTACACGACGTGGGTAACATGCGTAAGATGAGGTACTTGCATTACGTGCATCATGTAAACGAGCATGTAAGGAAGTGCGCGGCTTCAATGACTGACGCATGTACCGACACGTGCCATCCGCACTTGTAACCTGCATGATAATGCGCGCGAACTACACACGCATTTACTGATGTACTTAAATAGTTGAAAAAATATGTAAGCGAAGGTAGTTATATATAAACTAGATTTTCCTGCAGCTTCGCTTGCGTAAATGTAGATTATGTATAGTTATGTAAATTGTCTGTTTCTCGGAATCAGTACTTTTTCTGGATGAAAGGTACCCTAAATCCTTTTCTGTACCCCTGACAACGTGTATACGAAATTTCACGATGATTCGTTGAGAAGTTAAGGCGTGAAAGCGTAACAAATAAACAAACAAACGTAATAACGTCTTACCGTACAAGGATTTTATCAAATTGTTAGTGAACAATTTAATAAAATCCTTGTATGGTGAGATGTTATTACGTGACGCAACTCGCAAAATCTACTAGACTATCAATCTAGTAGATTTTTGGTTTAAAAACAATGTGTCAAAATGAAACTCATGTCAATTGATTTGATTAGTTCTTCCTAACTTAGTCAGCCAATCACAGCAGTTAACATGCGCTTGACCACCTATTATCAAATTTATGATAGAAGTATATCCGCCTTTCTAAAACCGGGTGTTAGTCTAATAAAACGAGCACGCCACACATGTATGTAGCTCGTGCGAGTAGCTTGCGTGTGGCCCCGCCAACACCTTGCGCACGTATCTTGCGTCGACTACTTGTATAGTGTACAAGCGCCATAACTAACTAGTACTTTTGGTGTCTAGTTTGGGTTATTACCAACATCGGCTATTACCGTAATCTTTATTTTTTCACGGCAGTAAGAACATTCTACGTTCTGATTCTGAGTTTCTATCTATGTTCATCCTAACTAATATTATAAATGAAAAAAAAATGAGTTTGTTTGTTTGTTATGCTTTCATGCCTTGACTACTCGACAGATCATTATGAAATTTAAATTTCGTATGCTTCTTTCGTATGACTTTGTCAAAAATAAAATAATAAGAAAAAGGACTATTCCCGGGGATAGAAATTGATTGACAAAATCTCTATTAACGCAAGCAAAGCCGCGGGCAAAACTTTTATACAATGTTGATAAAAATTGAATAGCTGGTTTAATGGCGCGTACGTAGTCACACGCGACCTGCTTAACATACAAGATGGCTGCGAAAAAGCTAAAGAGGTAATGAGTCGTGCCCCGAGTCGTATCTACATGCGTTTTGACGACAAATATCTGTGCTGGCTTTATGGCTGGATGAAGCAGGACAACATACAAGGTTCAACGTTCGATTTCCGGCGTTGTATCACAAATTTGTCTTTGGTTGATTTGTAAATATACATGTCAAGAGTTTTGTTGGTTGCGAGATTTAAGGTATTACCAGGAAATGAAAAGTATAATTATCTTATTTCTTACTATTATTAGTTAGTTACTAAATCACACATGAATAGATTTGGAGAAGCATAAAAAAAACGCGTTTTATTCCTCAGGACATATTGACAAAATCATTGAATCCGTAAGGCTAATCAACGCTGTCACCGTCTGTGTCATAGATGAGTGATCATTTATAATATTCACACCCAGTGAGGTACTCAGAGCTGTCATTACTGGTAGCTTTAGCAGTCGATAAGGGGATCCAGTACCTTTAAATATTCCGACATTTATTCTAATCATAAAATATCTTTATCGCGTTATTATTTTTCATGTTATTAGATAACAGTCACTCTTTGGAAAATATGATACTTAGTTGGTTTTAGTTAGACTAGAATGCCGATGTATATATACTTTGGTTTAATAGAATGAAGACGAAGATTTAATTTGGACATTGACTCAACGAGGTTATTTATTTATAATCTATCAGCTGATGAGTCTTAACGATTGAGTCACACGACAATTACGACTTTATACACACGCAACATATGATCCTAATGGCTTTTGTATTACCTCTTGTATCTCCTCCACATATGGACAAATGCACAAATATGTTTAACTAATAACAATGATTTAATACAGTATGTCTAGGCAACGGTACAGGTTGTGCTTCTTGGTTTTAACGTCTCTGGCAGTGGCGACGGAGGCGCTTGCTAATTAAAAGATTCTCTTTAAGCAGATTACTTGATAGACAAGACCTTAACTCTACCAGCGCTGCAATTGCCTAGTAGAGCGAGTGGTAGACCCGCGGTTACAGGGGCACCCCGTGACTTGTTATGTGCATGGCATTGTCACGCATGACATCTGGTGTCTAAAATTCGATTAATGAAAATCTACTTTGGGAGGGAAACATCAGACTATCACAGTGCAACGTGCAACACAAAAGACTTGTCACAGAAGTGTAGGCTCCCGATTAGATACTAGGTATAATTATAATTAATTATAATATTCGTCTTCCAATAACATATTATCATCATCGTCATTAGCTCTTTGGCATAAAGAGTTAAATCAGAAGTCAAATCAGATTGTCGATGTACCGGATGTAGTATATATATGACATTACGTGACACCGGTATAATTTCAAGGGGCAGTGGTGTATTAATTGTCAATGTCTCTCAAGCCTCACGTAACAGGTAGATACCTGTACTGGTTTAAGTTGCTTCTTTCTAGCTCTAGGTTACTCTCCAGAGCAATACATTTATTTAGTATAATTATGGTTGCTGAAGCGAAGGAAGCGAGCAGGGATCTGACTATGTCCTAGCTCGCATCCTTCAATTCAGTATTTTCGTTTGTGAATTTATATCATTTATATCCTCCATCTTGTGTGAATTTCTATAAATACAAACAATTTAGGCAACCATCGCTGAGGTTTTTTACAATCCGCATAAAATACTAATTAGGCACATGCGATAAAAACTGTTGGGATTCGTAAAATTGCAATCAACATAAATTATATAATTATTTACAGCGCACATAAATAAAAGGAGTGATATTACAAGATGCTGCTGATTGGGCCAATATTATTTTATGGGTATATTTATATTTTATTTTAATGGCAACATCGCTGTTTTGAAACACCATCGCACTTCGCTGCGCATATTTATGTTATTGTAAGAAGTTTTATTTCAGTCTTTAAACCCAGGTGTCCTTGTAGTTTTACAGATTAATCTAGACTTATGATGACTTTACGATTTATTTTAACAATTTAAAAGAAACAGTATCATCTTGCATAGCAATGGTATTCACTGCGGATTCCCGAAAAAGCGCAGTTATAGATATTTTATGATACATCTGTCGAATACCAAACTACTAAGTTGACACATTAGTAGGACAATATAATGACTGCTTCATTTTGACTCGCCTGGCACACTACCTCGTTTGACCTAGCTGTCTTATTTATATAGTTTGCCTCATTTATCCATACTACTTCGCCTACCAGACTTACTCGTTTGTCCTAGCTGTCTAATTTATTAGATGCTAAGTTGTTTATGCAGACTGCCTCGTTTGTCTTAACATTTTAGTTTACATAAGGATTGTATGACACACCCAAATCACGTAAGTCGAATCTGTGTAACAATTCAAGTTTAGTTATTGCGCTTTCAGTAAAAAACATCTAAGTTACAATATTAAACAATAACAGCCGGTTACTGGATCAGTCCCTAATAAATGCTAATGAACCTATGTCTAGAGTTAGGAGTCGAAAGTGTTTTTTAGAATGTTACAACTTCAAAAACTATTATAATAACAAAACTAGAGTCAGACATCTACGCTAATGTATCGCAAAGCAAACTATTTACAAATAATACTTTTTAAAACTAGCAGCGTACGACCCATGTCATAAAGTATAACTCGGGAAAATCAAAGTATTGAAATGATCGAAAATACACCAAATTCCAGCAGATATATTATTTGAGAGGTTTCGTGTGTGCATTCCAGATGGCCTCTTTAGATAATTTACTGGTCTCAGAAACGAGCGAGCAATTTTATATCCCATTAAATATTCACGTCGCTTTGCCGAAACAAAAACGGATCACGTCCTTGTCGAAACGAAAACAAAAAGCGGCAACGTTAGTTAGTTTCGCGTACATGAGCACCGACCAGTTTTTGCTTGGTGCGTATCAATGGAGAGCTGAATGGTGGAGCGCGGACGCAAAAAGCGATGCGCCGCGTGTCGCCATTAGTATGTGCGGTGGCGTCCGAATGTGAGCATTAATTTATTGATAATATTGTATTGAATAATGCGCGCGGAGGCACGCAGCGGCCGCAGCCGTGCGCACAGCGCGTAGCGAGCACGCGCTTGCTTCCTGTATCGTCGGAGAGATTTTGGTAGCGGTACAATACGTGCTGATTTTATTAGCACACATTACAGTGACAATGCTCGTCTGGTTTCCTGATCGTTTCACCTTTTGTTTTTGCCTTTCTGCGGTTCCGTTTTTGTTGTGATGATGGCCGGATGAGATCTGGCTGGAAATGAAGTCGGAATTATTATGAACGGTATACTATTAAAGAACTGTTATAAATATGACTTCTGTCTCGATAATCGATAATTAATATATTAAAGATTATACAGTTACCGTTAGGCAGTTATTCGTTGAATCCCGTTTTGACTTCCTGGGAAATCAGTGGAACATAACTTAACTGGCAGGAAGTGGTTGTGACACAGTTTACCACTATGCTAGCTAGTAACGTTAAATCATATTACTAAACCAAAATACAAACATTATAACACCTACCAAATGATACTAAAATTACCGGCATAATAGGCGTAAATACCTTGCAAATAATTATCGACTAAATAGACCTATTTTCATTCTTAAATTTACACAATAGGTACGATAATTATACCTATAAACTCGAAATGACTCTATAATTACCTATATACTTGCTCTCGCTTTCAGCTCCGCTTGAATCGAAAGTAGTAGTGGCAATAAAAAGTACTTATATAGGTATATAGTGATACATTTTACCATGAAGCATCAACGATTATTGCAATAGGTAAGTTCAATATTTCAAACATTGAAAAACAATTTAACCTGTCACAGTTATGATATTAATAGGATTATAATAAACTGATACAACAACACAAGCTACAATTTACAAAAAGCTATTAATGTATGTACATTCACACCACTAAATTGAATAACCATCTACATTCTATAGCACGCTATATATTTATCAATTTCCCCTAAAACCATATACGGAACGGAAACTTTAAGTATTTATGAAGCTCATCGTGCAGCGAGGCTCGCGACACTCGCGTCGGCGGTAAGTGGTGAGGCCCAGGGAGCTGTAATCAGCAAAATGAACTGGAAATTTATGTACCCTTGGTGTGGCATTAATTAAAATACTTGCCGGCCATTGCACAAACATCGCGCATACCGCAATCTGTCCGGGGCATTTGTTAAATGGCAAGTTTTGATAAAAACACCGATTGCGACCATTTTCCGTATAAACAAAATGTTCGGATAAAATAAAAGCTTTAAGAGCAACCGATAAATCTTTGTCCACCTTTTTGTACTCGGTATGTTGAACATAAAAGTCATATTATGTTTTTGTTATACTACCTTTTTCGACGTTACAAATTGAACGTGTTTTCAAAATGATATCGGCAAAAATAATATTCTTATCGTCTTACGTTCCCGCGATGCTTGACGCTCGTTAAAGTAAAACTTATACAAAAATATTTAAATATGTGCAGTATAAACAATCACTAGTATACATTTATGCCATCCAATTTATTTAGTATAACTGTATAACGTCGACTTACAATGCTTTATACTCAATAAAGTTCTTTCGACTATTAAGACATCACATCCGAAATGAACATAAAAATAAATTACTATCAATGTCCTTTCACCAAACCTAATTTATATATCCACTTCCAAAAATCACTCGCCACACGCTTCGTCCTTTCTTTATTTCCATTTAATTAAGTTCATCGAAATTAGAGCAACAAAAGGGTACATAAAAAAACAACGGCGTATATCGTGGAAGCGCGCGGTTTTGCATGCGGGGCTGGCGGGCGAGCCGGCCAATGACAGTCGATTGACAAGCAGCTCTCATTAAGTCAAACGAAGTCAACCAGACCGAACCAAGCTGATCAAATTTCAGGCTTACTTGCTGAATACGTAAGTATTGACCAACTTATTTATAGAGACAGGAGAGACGTCATAAATATGTACTATATAAATGACATAGTAGGTATCACTTTTATACTTATGATCATCTTGGATATACATACATACCTTTTTAATAGGCTTGAAATTAGGATTCAGCTAGATTGTATTAGTCGTGGTGACGAGCATTCTAAAAGACATGTAAATATGTATTTTATTTTACTTTATGATCTTTTTAATAGGTATCGTAGTGCTAGATGCTTTTTCAAAAACGATAATAAACTCAAAATGCAAAGCAATACAACAATATCGAACGATATCTGTTTCTCCATTTTGTAGGCTTTGATAATAGTAGTGATTGCAAATAAGTGCATTATATTTTACCATACTAAGTGGCTTAGTGTGCTCAAATAATTAATTAAGATGATTTTTTTTTATTGCCTTTGGTGGCAGACGAGTAAGTGGCCCACCTGATGGAAAGTGGTAACCGCTACTCATGGACTTCAGCAAAGTCAGGACACAGCAAAGCCGCTGCCTACCGTGAAAGAAGAACTCTATTTAAACCTCGTTTGAAGAAGGACATATCATAGCGCTCGGAAAACACCGAAACAGGCAGTTCGTTCCAGAGCTGCTGCTGCTGTGAGGTCATATTTACGAGACTGTGTTTTTAATCGGCAATAAATTAAAATATTATACAAAAGGTAAATATAAGATATTATAAATTTAGTTACCTTGACTTGAATATATCAATAATGGTATAACTTATATCATCAACCAATTTAAATGATTGAAAACAAAGCATAAGTTTTCTGTACCCCTGACAACGTGTATATGAAATATCATGATGATCGGTCGAATAGTTAAGCGTGCAAGCGTAACAAATAAACAAACTCACATTCGCATTTATAATATTAGTTAGGATAATATTCCAAATTGAATCAAGTCCCGATTTTAATTTATACACCTTTTCAGAGAATGATCGTGCTCCTTGGTTGGTTGGACATAAGTTGTGCGAAACAAGAACTAATTATTATTTGTTCACCTGGCGGAAACATTTTAGTGCTGCTCGAGAATCTTTTGTCACGCTACCGAAAGATATTCACAGTTTTGAAGATAATAATATACAACAACCCACGAGCAAAACATAGACTATTCTGACTGTAATAACTTATCATTAAGTAGTAACGTGTGTTTGTTTGTATCATGCTAGTATTAAAAAATATACTATTACGGTTCAAATATCCATGATAACAGTCAAACAGTACAAATTCAACACTTATTATGATACAAAAACAGTATGTCTCGATCTTCGTATGCCAAAAAACCTTTCGTACCATAATTTTTCATGTAATATCGCACTTCTGATTAAACTGTTGACTTTGAAATAAAAGTATAAAATTGCCTCAGTGGCGCTGGGGTAAAGAATTCGTAAAGTCCCGGCTCCGATGTCTAGATCTGGCATAGTATTATTGGGTATTTGACAACAAATTGTCGAACACGATTTTCCAGACATCGTGTTGGACAATATGTCTCAGTGTGTCTGTGCCCAGTAGACGGCAAACAGGCTTGTTGGCGAAATGATTTCTGCGGGTACGTATTACAATACCGAAATTTCATAATAACTATGACTAAAATACCGACGTCCAAAAAAACGAAATTCAAAATACCGAAAGTTTTAGATGTCGATGTCGAAACAAATGCCCGAAAGGATGAAACCCCGAATGGACGAAATCCCGAATGGATATTCCTCAGTTCTATGGTAGAACTAATGGGAGTTATGGACGGAACTCCGTTTCGCGGGGCTCCTATTTCTGGATGGGTTTACAAAAGAAAACCTAACACAACCTACCGCTTCTGAGTCGGAATCGTACGGATGGCCTAAGCATTTTCGGGATTTTAACCTTTCGGGCAAATGAACTTTCGGGATTTAAAACTTTCGGCCAAACAATCATACGGCGTTTAATTTATCGGGATTTCTTCCATAGGTATTTTAAAATACGTACTTTTAAATTTCGGTATTGTTATACGTACCCATTTCTGCCTACCCCTTCGGGGCTGTAGCCATGAGACTATGTATGTATAACATAAACAAGAAGACAAAATGGACGAAGCCTGAATGGAGCACAACACAAGCACTCACAAGCACGTAATGAAACAACTTCTCGACGGCGGCGCGGCGTATAAACCGCCGGCACTATTCATCATTCAACAAGTCGTTCATAAGGCTACACCATTTAGAGTGACCAAATGAGCCTGGCGGACACCACAGCGCCTCTGGACTGATATGACAATGATTTATACATTGTCAAGCGAGAGACGGGGCGTTACTTTCTATAAAGTAACGACCTGACGCGTATCCAGACGTAACTACTATTAATAACTGTCTCAAACACGTCCCGAAGTGCGTTCTGATGCATAACTTTATTACAATAGCTTTTTAGCATCGTTTGTTACCGGTTACCGATGTTACATTAATTTGTTTTGTTATATGAGCCGATAATATTAGGCAATGCAGCAAAGCATGTTGTTTGTGAAAATTACACTTGACGAAATAAATGAAACAAGACAACATATTCAAATGTAGAATAAAATCAAAGAAAATGAAGTAAGTTAGTTAAACTTATGTAAAGTGTTGGCATTTATGATTACATTTTTATTGTTTATAAATAGTCTTTTCTTCTACCGTATATTTAAAATAAAGTATTTGTAGCCGTTTTTAATTTTGACAGCGAGAATATTCAGCAGTTGTAATTAAGATTTTAAGATAGGACTTGTTATAGGGTGTGCCTATAATGGCTTCCTATACATAATTACTGCTACTACTTGGAGTCAAACAACAATTTATTACGTATTGGCTATTGTAAACTAATTGAGAACGTTCATATTTAACAGTTTAGTCTCTAGATATTCTGCTATTTATCTGAGTTGATCGTCAGTTTATAAAAGTAGAAAGTTGACCCTAAATATAATTCTACTTAACGTTACAAATATAGTAATAAAATAAAATTTAAACAACATCAAGTGGACTTCATCTAAAGAAACGAGTAGTTTGATCCATAGCTAGGTACAGCATGCCTCTACGGCCTTTATACAAGGCACTTTCTTGCGATGCATTCATTGAGGACAATTACACGAGATCGGAATACCGACAGCATCTTCTTATATTTATTCAAGCAATAAAGTGGTGGACCCGGAATCCTCGGCATCGGGCCAGCGAGCAAAAACCTGCCTACACCCAACGCTGACCAGTTATTTGTCAAAAATAAAATTATGTTCTGATTATTATTTCAAGCGGGAGAGGTGGAGGCGCGCGGCATCCGCCTGCGCCTGCCGCCTGCCACAGCCTCAGCCCCGCTCGACGATGCAGGCGATAAAGCGACAATAAAATATATAAATAATTCATATCGGGAACGCGAGTATTGATTCGCAAGAACGTGTTTCAAATGTTTTATTGTCGATGGTATTAATAAATGGGGCAGATGTATGGGCCCTTGTTCTTGCGCTCGCCGCATCATGGCCCAGGTTGGCAGTTCAATTAATAAAAATCAAATTTGTTATTTTTGCAACGACAGTTCTTTGAATGCGTTCTATAATAAGTGACCGGTACGATGGAATAAAAGAATCGTTCAGTTGCTCACTAACAGTTGCATTTGCATATAATTTGCATTGGAGTGTACTTACTTTGACTTTAGCGATCAGTGTCACGTCGTAAAGGCTTAAAGCTAAAATAATATCTTCCTTTTATGGACAAAATAAGTACTTGGTAAATTACCTTACACAAAGTTGTTGACTATTACGTCTACCTAGTACAAACAATCCAAGGGCCAATTTCAAGAAAAATTTTCGTTAAAGTATCCAGTTGAAGGATAGTTAGCATTCGAGCAGATGCAAAACTTCTTAGATTGACGTTTCAATTAGGTCAATGTTTAAAGGCACTTTTCTTTTTCACTTGTATATTTTCTGAATCGTGTAGGATATGGTCCTTGACTATAGACCTCATAAGGCTTTCACCTACTCAACTAGTCACGCACAATAATTAATTATGGTTCGTAAAGACATCTGAAACAAGTAAATGTATACTCAGTACACAGGTAGTCAGACTGCAATTAACCTAGAATGACAGTCTTAAAGTTAAAAATTGAGACTTTGAATTCAGGCCTCACTTCGATTGCTAGGTATATAAATCTTCGAGAATCGTGTGTTTTAATGTTCACAGTGGGCATCATAAGTATTGCTGATAACTATGTATGTGTATCTCGGTTTTGGTGAGAAATAAACGATTTTTATTATTATTATTATAACTACGGAATAAGGCAATGCGTTGTGGTCGCCCATACGCATACCCAAATGTATCTAAGGTAGCAGATTAACCTTTTTTGAGCGCGGCTGCCATGCATACTGGGATGTGTGGCCGAGGTCTTCAGTATGGATGGTCCGTGGATCCCTGTTGACGCCCTGAGGATGACCAACGGGGTAGCGAGTTCTAGCGAGAAGTAATCTAACAACTTTATTATCACCCTTCCAGGGAAATGTTTCGAAACTGGAAATTCCAAAGATGTGATTTTTTTTACTTGCGATCGGTTATAAAGGATAGAGTACATATTATGATGGCTTATTTGTAAATTGTAGTAAATATAATATATGCGCAGGGCATTGGTGGTTTTAATGTCGATTCATCAACAGATAAATTACGAATTACAATAAATATAGGTTTTTAAGGAAATAAAACAACATTTTGGATATATACAATGTCACTGACAGTTGAGATGACAAACTGATAAATGAAGGTAGACTTAAAGCTATCCTTCAGAATTACATTCTTAGCAACCATACAATCAATAAAAGATTCATTACTTTATTACCTACAAAAAGAACCCGCCGATCGATGTACAGTCCAATCGATCATGTTCAGCAAGTCATTCATTATACGTTAATTTACAAAAAACAATCACAATTGTGTCATTACAATTCAGTATCGATCTGGACAGTACCACATACCAGCGAAGTAATTACCACTGAAAAACTATATTAGCTTTTATACCGTCTATATACGATCTCATTTGGTCTACTAAAGAAAGGGACAGCTTTGTACGTTGAAATGCAATCGATATACATCTTTCTTGTTTCAATATATGATCGTGTTCCTCTCATTCATCAGCTCATGTGTACCATCTCGACCTCATTACTTCTCTTTTTTCAATTGTTTAAACTTCTGTACTATCTCACTCGCACATATAGTTATGATGGATCTGGCGTTCTTCCTGACTTTGTCGCTTGCACTTTTACATATAGTAGTAAAGACCAATGAGCTAGTAGAATAGAGGTCAGCATCGATAGTAGGCGGGCCCAGACAGGTGCAACACTTCATTTCTTGCGAGCACAGGCTTGTGATTGTACAAACGAAATGTTTTTGTAAGCATTAATTACTACGTTCGTGTATTAATAGACTAAGGAACATTCGGTTTCTGCCGTAGGTACAAGCTGTGAAGTAGTAGATTATGATAATGCTTGTAATCATCTTTCATAAATTATTATTTTTATAGTCGAGGATAGCCTGTTTATAAATACTTATGTATACTACATTCTTTATAACGATGAGATATTATAACATTGTTTCGTTTTATAAATAAGTAAGTTAGTTAGCTTATTTGCATACACATAATATCCAACTATATTCGTATAGAGAGTCATAAAATCAAGACATTAAATTTTAGTTCTATGAGTATTGAGGTATGAGGTAACAACGAATTCGTTCCTCTTAACAGTAGTACAGCACCTACACCTAACAGAAGATCAACACTAATTAACCTCTTTTTATATTACTTAGGTGCGCAACAACCAATACCAGAATTCCTCAAAGAGGCGCTATCCTGTCAGCCAGTAGTCCATGCTTTCATAGCCTATAAATTTACACTGTCAGTTTTCTTCCTGCCAGATTTTTACTTACTTTTAGCATGGCGTATAGACATGATTTTTTGTACTGGTGCTTTACAAGTAGTACCCCGTGTTACCTCAATTAGATGTGGTCGTGCAATTCTTTAACCTTGATCTTATAAAAAAACGATAATGCGCAACAATACTGCCAGTGTCCCAAGTGTTTATAACATACGTTGACCGCTTACTATAAACGGCTCATTTAGGCAATAGTAATGTAAAAAAAGAAAAAGCAAAACATGCATATTAAATGTACATATATACCAATAAATCTTTTATTATTCAAAGACTAACACATAAGTATTTTTTTATTTAAAGAATCGTAGATACCTGTTATTTTGTTTCTTAACTATTTATAAAATACACCCTAAAATCTCGTACAAAAAGTTATTTATTGTTTTAATAGAAATACCTTTGAACAATTAATATTTTAATAAGTTTCGATGATATTTAAGAATCTTGAAACAGCTGACATAATTCCTTACTTAATACTATAAATGCGAATGTAACTTTGTTCATTTATTTGTTACGCTTTCACGTCTAAACTACTAAACCGGTTATCATGAAATTTCACATACACGTTGTCATGGATACAGGATAAGACATAGGATACCTTTCATCCAGAATTAATTATGAACTTGTATTAGGCTGGGATAACTATTTGTCATTTAGATACACGTTCGACCCTTAATTATTGCCACATAATATTTCTATTTAACTCTATATAGTAGGCGCTTGGTAGGCAAGGCTCTGAGGTCTCTGTATCTCTTTCAATCATTCCCCTTTTCATTTGTAGCAGTCGTCCATTCTTTTTTTCTTGTTTAATCATTTATTTTCTTTTTTACGCAAATAATACATTTTACACAAAAAACGTCAAACTGTACACACAGTTTGTTGGCGTAAGAGGCGCTCTATTGGTTTACATTATTATTCTTATTTTGACTAATAAAATAGTACATGATATATAGGTACGTACACCGTTGTGATCAGCAACTAGTGGTTTTCATTTCTGAGATTTTTCTTTAATATTACCTTACTCTTAATTTTATTATTGCTTCTGAGAAAGTCTATTTTGTTAAATATTATTGGCGTAATATATTTTCTTGTTCTTTTACCATAAATACCTCCTTTATTTACATCATAGTTTAACTCCAATTCAAATTTCAATGTAACATTAACATTACTCATACTTTGAAACATTTTATACCAGCCATGAAACACTGAAAGTCAAAATAATAATTCCAATAAAGCAAATGTCATTAAGTATTCTTTGATGTTTTATAAATTACGTACAATACATGCATTTAATGTTGCCACTAAAAACCAATTTTGCGGAAACATTATACAACTTATCGTTAAAAACCTTCGTCTTAATATTTGGCTTTATTTTTACAGCCCATTGAGGTCTACATTATAAAAAAGTCTCGATATTTTAAGTTTTTATTCAGCTTTACGTTTCACAGGAAAAATACGTCAAGTGCAGTCCAATTACGTTATTTATAAAACGTATGAGGCGTACATCAAAATTAAATAATACAGTGGTTCGGCTCAAAGAGGCCGCGGAATGAAGATTTGCCCCGCCAAATGTCAACAAGAGCGCGCCGACAAAGGCGACGCGAACGCAAGGTTGCCACTCAGCCCCGCCTGGAAAATCTGCGGCACCACCATGCAACACCTGCCATGCATACTCCAGATCTTCCTTTTATAATTTTATCTGCCTTAGTCATAGTTTCGTAATATTTTTAGTTACTAAAGCTAATGAGTAGGTACTGATGTGCAGCTCGCATATTGGCATATGAATGGCAGAACTGCCCATATCTAGATAGAACGACTACCTGAAGGAAATAATAATATAATATAATATATAATAATATTCTATCACATACACACAACACCATCTAGCCCAAACTAAGCAGAGCTTGTACTATGGGTACTAGACAATGGATAATCATACATATATAGTTTTTTTTTTTGTAAATACATACATATTATACATAGAAACACCCAGACCAAGGCAAACATCCATGTTCATGCACACAAATGTTTGACTTGTGCGGGAATCGAACCCGCGACCTCAGGCGTGGCAGTCGGTTACACTAACCACTATGCCATCGAGGCCGACATGGCTCGCTTGGGCTGTATGCCTGGGATTTATATTGAGTAAAGCTTATTAAGCTCGGCGGCCTACTGCAGGTTCATATTTAAAGTGTTGCAGTGAAAATGTTTTATCTATGCTGATGGATTATAGCCTGTTTGCCTCTTCTAAACCTAGATATTTGTCTAGCGAAATCCTTTAATAATAATATAAATGTGCGCAGTTACCAATTATTTGGTAACGTTCCGAATGACCAGCTCGCCCAGTACCACCCTCTTACAGGAAACCACCGGCAGATTTAAAACACTGTTATTTCAGTTCAACATAATAGTTCCAAAAGCTCACATACCTAACTCACCCAACCTATTCTTTCCACCCCTTCTTTAATTTTGTTGTCGTTTTTTATTTCTATATACGTATGCTTGATTGCTACCTTAGGAATATAAAAGAAGAAAACGCTATGAACAATAGAAGAGTAAAGAAACAATTATAATTTTCGCAAAAGTAACATGAGTTTCGACACCCAACTTCCTTATAAACTTAATTCTTACAAGTCATTCTTAAAGCAGGCAACCCTAGGTGTTCTCCAGGGGTCGGCCATCCTTGGCCCGCCACGCTTATTTCACAGTAATCGGTTAATTGTGCACCCTTAACGAGTTGGCGAGTATCGGCTGTCTCTAGAGATAGATCTAGATGAACCTGCCTTTCTTGTTCTGAGATTACAGCTAGTAAATCTTTGTTACAATTATATCTATCCAGTTTGCTCAGCAATTGTCGCGCAGGTACAGGTATAGAAAAACAATTCGAGTTGGAGATTATTTGCTTATAGAATTCTTCGTAATTTTTATAAGAAAGAATCTTGTTATAAGTACATACAACACTGTTGGTTACTACAAAATTATAATAACGTTTCACACTCGTAGAGCTTTTTCTATTTTTAAACAGAGAAACTAAACTGTGTACAAAAAATAAAACTAAAACCTGATCCAGGAACCAGATAATAAACAAAAAGCTTAAAGTCGCTTCGCTACAATCTAAATTAAATTTGAATCTGTTCTAATTTCAATAACCTCCACTTAACAAGTATTTTACATAACAGCATATCTTAGTCGCGCAATGAATGCACATTTGTTGATAAATATTGAAATTTGCGTTGATTTCCATTTGGGACCACACAAGAAGCGGTGTGTTTGTACTCGTGCGAGACCGAGATATTTTAACGGTTTAGTGCGCATATTAATGTATATGACATGTGACAACGGCGTACTATCGCCTGTATCTCCACAAAGAATTCGATTAATCCGTGATTAAGATAATTAGCCATTCGCTACGCAACTCGTCGAGTTGCATTCGCTTCGCACCGCGCCGAACATCTATACCGAGCGATGCGTACATTGTGCACAAATAAGATCAAAATAACTGCGCGCCGTTGATATTAATTAGATATAAGTAAACTAGAATGTGTACTGCGTAATGTAAAAAAATAATTAAATCATAAGACATTAAATAAAGGAAAATACTTTGAAATGATATATTATTATAATGATATTATAATAATATATATATAATGTATAAACTATATAATGAATTAGATGTTTTTGTTTTTCATGCTGTTTATGAATGCTGCAACGTCTATAATTCCTATTATAATATAAATAATAAAATTTAAGCATCTAACTATCTACTAATCTTTTGTTTATTTTATGTTATTGTTATAAGTATCTATGTATATATATACTTACTAGCTTTTGCGCGCGGCTCCGCCTGCGTGGTACCTACATCAATAAAAAGTAGCCTATGTCCTTTCCTAGGTTTTAAACTTTATCTGTACCAAATTTCATCTAAATCGGTTGAGTGGTTTAGCCGTGAAAAGGTAACAGACAGACAGATAGACAGACAGAGTTACTTTCGAATTTATAATATTAGTAAGGATAACAATAATAAAAAATTCAAGAAGTTAATGGTATGAACTCAGCCGAATATCAAGAGAATGCAATCAAAAATCATTATTACTTTACATAAATACATATTGAGATCATATCCATTTGCAAGTTTGCAGCAGTCATGAGCTCAGAATATAATTAGCGGACGTTAAAGATGCAGTAATAAAGGTTAAACTGCTACTAAAATCGAAATGAAATTCCTGTTAAGATTCCAAAGCAATTTTACTTCGAAAACTGTGGAACACTTCTAAGTAAAATTGTTGTATGCGCTCGTTTCAGCGGTTATTGAAATAAGCTTTTTAGCAAATATTGTTGATCCACCGTTATATATATTTTAGTAGATTGCTAGATATTTAGGTTACGAATTACTAATGTCCTTGTAAACTTCTCAAGCTAAGCTAATATGCTTGTGTTAGAAGTGGGTTCATGTCGGTAATATAGGTAATCGGTCGGTTTTGATCCCACGACATTTCGATCAGGGCCAGTTTCTACAGCCTACAGTCGAAAAGTAAGATGAAGTCATATTTTATAGTCATAAACACAACATGGCTTAAAAAATGAGATTAGTGTTTGTTTATCCGAAAACATGTTTATTATGTTAGCATATCTTAGGTACCTAATTGTTTTTTTACCATTAGCATCTTGGAGTTACAGTCAATTCAGATGAGTATCGATCTGAGAAATTCGCTTTGCCTACATTTTTGCCTACACCACATTTTATATTGAGAATTGTATGTTTGCGTATAAAACAATATGACCACCTAAATGTTACACATTGCACAGTCTCCTTACATTACACGACCATCCATTTTATCATGATTACGACTACTACTGATGTTATGACATTCAAACACTTTTTTTGATCAGCTCCTGCACTAAAACGTTTGTATCGCGAACGGTAAGGTCAATCAAAAATTATAAATAATTTTATTAGTGTCACGAAATATAAAATGATTCAAGCGGCGATAAGGCGATTAAAACATCAGATTTGCGGTCTAGAGCTCGTGAGTTCGGTTCCCTCTTCCCTCCCATTGCACGTGAAACCATACCTAATACAAACACTAAGCTTATCTCCAGGGTTTATAAAGAATACTAGTAATTTGTAAACATATTTGCAAAAATGTTTTAGGGAAAACTTATTTCTTAGAGCTAAATCTAGAAAATAATGTTTTCCTTTAAAACTATTTTTGCTAAATCGTTTACAAATATGTAGTACCTATTTTTCAGTATCACTGATTAAATAGGTACTGCTATCTGTTGTACTTGCGATCTCTCAATAGAAAATATTATATTAATGAAATTGTTAGAGTTAACTGAGGTGTAAAAATAAATATTGTATTGTTATCATATTGCTACCGTAAACGCTATTATTATTATTATTATTATTATTTTATATCGTCTGTTGTATTACTTGTGTTAAGTTTATTAGGTATCTATTATTATCTACAAACATGGTCGCAACGGAAGACCAGCGCTATTTTTTTTTCAAAACTAGCATTTTGCTGAGTTGCGACCAATTTGCAGTAAGATTTGTTTTTTTGTAATTAACTGTGTCTGATGTATGTAGTGTATAATTCTGCTGCAAATAAATGTATTTTCTTTCTTTCTTCTTTTCAAAATAAGTTAGCAAGTAACAACTATGAATAAATTGACACATGAGACCGGCATTGTTGGTGGGATTATAAATCTATTGGACACGTTATGTAAAAAAATGTGGAAAAAGGTAGAAAAGGAAGCGAAAGTATGGTAAAGGGTGAGGTTCTCACGCAGCAGTGTCGCAACACGTTTCTCTGAAGCTTACCTAACGTTAAGGTGCAGCCTCTTCTGACGATGCACGATGTTACGAATGGTATGATCCTTTCTACATTAGTTAGTAGTTATTGTTTTGATAAATAAAATTCATACGATTATTACAGTGTTCATTAGTTTATTATTTTATTTTTGTTATGTTTTGTTGACTTTACAATTGTAAGGTTACAATATTTTATTTCAGTTCATCGGTCCATCTGGCCGGAGGGCGTCCTACACTACGCTTGCCGAGTCGTGGTCTCCACTCGAGAACCCGTCTGCTCCAACTGGTGACTGGATGGCGAAAACGGGAGATCGGGCCTTGTGGCGCACCCTGGGGGAGGCTTATGTTCAGTAGTGGACTACAATAGGCTGAAATTATAATGATGATGATGAATATTTTATTCGGCCAAAGTCGGATATTTTAATAATCGATTTTGGTATAAAATGTGTAACGGACGTCGGAAGGGGGGGGCATTCTTGTCTGAGCGGTGGAGCCGAGTGGTTGTGTCAACGGATACGGTGTGTGAACTGTGTGGTCTGTAGAATAAAGGATAACAAGTTGAGGAGAATAAATAATTATATTGGAGATTCAAGGAGTTTTATTACACAATGGACAACAAAACAATAAACATTTTAGATGATTTAGATTAAATTTCGAACATACTGAATGTTTTGACAGCTATTTTAAAATGTTTTTGATAATGTTATATGATAGATACAATATTATAATTTAACTTTTATATTCTACAGTATATTATGCATATATACATATTATATTATTACTTAAATTGAAATCATATATTTCGTCATCAATTATTTATGTTAAGATCTCAGTTGAAATTGAAAACTCGTAGGTAAGGCAAACACAAATAACATACGTTACATAATGATATAAGTATGTGGTTTTATCATTTTTTGCTAATTATAATTACAACAGGTTTATAATTTGAAATATAAATAATAATAGTAATACGCAAATATGTTTTATGTAATACCAAAAAAATCGCAACGCCATAAATCTTACACCTTAAGCAAGGTCACAATAGCAGAACTATTACTAAAACTTGATTATTGGTAAACAAGTAGGATATACAATCAGTTAGAGATATAAATGTAAACCATTTTCTTAAGTATCAATAAAGTTTTGGACTTAAATCATATAATACCTATATTATTTGCAAAAATAAACCATTATATGTATTCTAATACTATATCTATAGGTATATAATCCTATATTTATAAGTAGTGTATGCACAATGCAACACTATCACCTCAATATTTTAAAAGAAGCTACGAACTCTATTTTTGTTTTGTACAACTAAGGTGGCAAACAAGCATACGGTCCTGATGGTAAGTGGTCACCGTAGCCTATGGACGCCTGCGACACCAGAGGCATCACTTGCTCGTTGCCGACCTTTTAGGAAAGGAAGTGGGAAGGAGAAGGAGCGGGATGGGGGAAAGGGGGTGATTGGGCCTCCGGCACTCTCACTCACCGAACGAAACACAACAGTAGGAATAGTGCTATTTCACGTCGATATTCTGTGAGAGAGTAGTCCTTCCCTGGTCGATCCGGCCCATTCATGCTGAAATCAGCGAAGCTCTACTATTATACTGAATTATTATTCAATATTTTTACTTAGTCATAGATATTTATAATGTCATGTTTATATATGTATGCTCACACATGCTTATCTATACCACAGATAATATGTATAATACTATACTAGTATCTACACTAATATTATAAAGCTGAAGAGTTTGTTTGCTTGTTTGTTTGTTTCAACGCGCTAATCTCAGGAACTGCTGGTTTCAATTGAAAAATTATTTTAGTGTTGGATAGCCTATTTATTGAGGAAGGCTATAGGCTATATAACATCACGCTACGACAGCAGCGCAGTAACGATAAACGCGGGTGAAACCGCGGGAACATCTAGTTGTATTATAAATACTCTCTTGATGATCGAATAAATGAGCACTCTGAACACGCAATCGTAGTTTTATCTACAGTACTATCTTTGTAATATTTTTTTATCCACTGTCTATGCTAAATGACATATTTTATAACATGTGTTTTTAGAGTACATGAACAAAGAGTCAATTTTCCTTTCAGTGGCCAATTACATTTTCTATAATTACCACTCTAACAAATTATCTTTACTGCGGTTACTATCGATATGAAATGAACACCACTCGGGCCTTAGATCCCGCCTCTAACTGGCTATGTGTATCCACGTGCCCCATCCGTGTAAGATACTTAAAGTAGCTTTTGCCCGCGGTTTCGCTCGCGTAAAAGTAGGTTAGGTTAGATTAGGTTATATAAAATATAGGCTATGTTACTTCTTGACAATATAGCTGTCTATAATGGAGAAAGAATTTTTAATATCAGTTGAGCGTATTTGAGTTATATCCTTACAAACAAACAAAAAATCAAATCTTTTTTTTTTAATATTAATATAGATAAGTATAGTTATATAAAATAATAATGTTATATCTATTATATTACTCAAACTAAGGTTAAAGTACTGCTTCCCCTTAACCGTGCGTGACACACTAGAGTAGGTAGAGTGCAGCCGCATCGCTACAAAAAGCGCTTTGATTGATCCTTTCACTCCATTGACTGCGGCTAATGGCAAGCTTCATAAAAACTTCGCTACACGTGATGTGCACTAGGTACTCACTGATATCGTTTGGACACTGATACCCAAATAAAAACTTAACTATGTTGTTTAAATCTAATTATTATTTAAAGAATTAATATTATACACGGTTTTCGATTGCCACTTACTTATGCATAAATAATATTTACACCATATTCGAAAGTAACACCGTCTGTTTGTTACATTGCCAAGCTTTTGAACCAATATTTTTTTATTTAAAAAGGGCATCTCCCGCCCTACAGACATAAGTCCTGTGTCGCGGGGTACTGTAAGCTTCCTTGTGACCCTCAAAAATAGATAAAGTATAAATATTTCGCACTAACTAAATGAAACTAGTGAAAACTAAATAAATTTACACTAAAATATACTAGTCATTATTTTTAATTACGGAAACGCATACAAAATCCGTAACTTATACTATGAGTTCGAGGCAATAGCATACTTCACTGGATCACTGAAAGAATAACCACCGAAAATTCTTCTGTTAAAAAATTCATAACTCTCAATGTGTTTTGGGTAGTTGAACCACATAAAACAATAGCTGAATCGAGTGGCTAAGCCATCAGCTATGCGATCGTGTATTCAGTTTTTATCACTCCTTATTACATAACGAAACAGCCATTTCTCTAAAGTAATTAATTTATCGGTTACATTAAATTTGTTATAAAATCATATAACCCTGAAAAGATACACAGAGGTGTATTTTATTTATGCATATAACTTTGTATATACAATTGATATCGTTATATACCTAAGAAGCTTCCATAAACATAGCTCTATGGATTACTAAAATTGCATGGCAATATGATGAGTAGTTTGAGATATATCCGTGCACATTTACATAAAGACATACAGGTGGAAATGAGAACCTCCATTTTTAGTCTATATTAAATATAACAAGTCCCTCGCACAATAATATCTATAAATTGTTCGCCGTTAAACTCCGGTACAATAACATTATATTCTACAATGTCAGGTTGCCTATTGTTAACCCAAAAATATGAAAGGAGGTAGGACGTAGCCCGCTTGTAACGACCGTGGGACGCTAGCGCACAAGCCTTTTACCGTGAGAACTTCGTAATAATTGGGTATTCTAACAGCGGTAGGTAAGCATTTGTGGAGCTTGTTTGTCAATCAAAAGGTGTTATAACCAGTGGTCAGAATAAGTAAGTAGTTTACTCATACCCGTTACTATGTATTTCCCAAACACGGATCGATTTAGATAGGAAAGTAAAAGGTGTAAGTCCTTGATATACAAGCGTAGGCAAATTGAAATGACTTGCAGAATTTGCTGCTAACGGATATGGATATAACAATAATGGTGCTTTTTTCTTTTTCTTTGGGGTTCATCCCTGTGTCGCTGGTGACTTTAACCATTCAAACAACGGATGTAAATAACACGCAGTACTGAAAAAATATGAGAATCAAATACATAAAAACCTACGCGCCGTTAGTGGCGAAGTGACTACTTAAAAGATTGAGTTTTCCATGCAGTATATTTACTGCTTGTATTGCTTATGTAGCTCTTGCTTATGAGGTAGCATCCCGCTGCTTACCGCGTTTGTAGATGGCATACGGATTTTATTTGGACATATTAAACATTAGTCAGGCTGTAAAAATGATGACGTATGTCTAGCAATTCTGAGATGTTCATCAAATAGTTCCAAGGCGAGCTAGTACAAGATATTAAAATGATTAGGAATGACGTATTCAAGAAAGCGCTGGTCAGTGAAAGGATCTTCAATCAAGAATCAGAGGAGCATGCCAAGTAGTGAAAATATATATTTATTTCTAATTTGGTAGACTTTGTCTCCGATTTTATAAAATACATTCGCTGTCTTAGTTAAGGAGTATCAGTGCCGTTTGTGTCACATTTATATCGTGACGGCCCGTTTATACTGGATCTTATTTATTGGTATTGGTATTTTTGTGAGCAGAAAAATATAATCTGTGTGCAGAAATAGCTAATTGATCAGAAACTCATGGCCAGCAAACTTTAAAGAGATCAATATAAGTCGACGGTCTATATTTAAGTGGGTTTAAAAAAAGGAACCTAGCATAACCTCACACTTCCGAGACGAAATGCACTGATTTGAGGCATATAGATGCTCATTATGCTGTGCAATATTTGCTGACCAATTAGTATTTTTGATGATCATTATAGTTAATCCCATTTATATTATTATGTATTGTGCATACCCATTTTGAATGTAGGTACTTACCTACTTAGTGACTAAATACTTTTTATTTATTATTGTTTAACTGTAAATTATCTTTGTAACACTGATATACAATTGCATAGTTTATGAATTTTATGATCTTATTGTTTTATCCACGGAACAGTGTGGTCGGGCTGTCTCATCTCACGTACCTACCCATTTACTGTTATAATAACACTACTTTTATGCAAAATTTAATTATTTACACATATATGGACGCGAATTATAATCCTTCTTCTGTCTCGCAATCATAATTTAATTTAATGGCTCTCGCCACTTTGCTTTCGGAAAGTGAATATTGTACCGGGAATCACTTAGTAATGACTACATTAACATTAATTCACTGAATTTTATTCAAAAGAATCTGTTGACAACAACCGTGATGTGATTAAACACTTAGAGTACTGATCAGATACCTACCATATTACATTTTGGTCATAAATTTAAAATGATTGCGCTTTTTTGCTACTTGCATTTGTATGCATTGCGTAAGAGTAGGTAGGTATTATAGCTATCTACTCGTATTTATTCTATTTGCATGTATTTCAGGTGCGATCGTGTCTCGCCAAATCTATCAGATGTGACCGAAACAATAGAATTAAATAACTTGAATATACTTCGTCCACTTTATTCTACTTACATCTTAATTTATTCCCGTTGTCTGTTTGGTCGCGGAAGTATAGCGGAAGTATGAAATATACGCCAGTGCTACTGCTGGTCATGAGTGGGTTTGATTCCCAGCTCATACACTGTTATTGGATAGATAGCGATAAGCTCACCGCCTATTAGGATAATATCGTTGTAATGTAATCTGGCCAATTGTTTCGATAAACAATCACCTATATGAAAAACTAGAAATAGTTAATATTCAGTTGAATACCTATGCCTAGTGCTCTCTAAGTGAATGACGACGGATATTGAAATGGTATTCTTTTTTATTTATTAGTTATGTTATCACATAAGTGACGAATTGTCTTAGTGATAATAAAGATCTTTAAATCCTTAGTGCTCCCTAGTCTATTACTAGTAGGTACATACCTTACAACACACTTAAAAATCATTGAACAAAGTGAAGGCGTATCTCAATGAATACCCGTCAAGTTAAGAAGAGCTGTTTTTACTTTTTTACTGCACACACAGTATTTACTGTGGATGAGGCGAAATTATCATTCATTCGAGAAATAGCATATCCATTAAGAGCGGTAGGAACGTACAACGGCAGCCGAGCGCGGCGTGGCAGCCCGACATGATCCTTAATAACGATGCCGCGGCACACTTACTTTGATCAATATTTCGACTTTTTCACTAACTTGGAAATTGTTTGTGCTGTCTTTAATGAGACAACATTGTTCAGTCGTACCCGTACTGAGCTTAACGTAAAACCATAATCGCCAGTACATAACAAAGTACTAAAGATTAAAACCAATACTTTTAGTATGCTTAACATTATAATGCGTGGATAGAGCAATTTTCTTGTAGGATAATACTAAGTTTATGTATCTTACGAATGTCCTGTGCAGATGAACTTTTTAGGGTTCCGTACCTCAAAAGGAAAAAACGGAACCCTTATAGGATCACTTTGTTGTCCGTCTGTCTGTCTGTCAAGACCCTTTATCTCGCGAACGCGTGGAGAGGAGGTATCGAGTTGAAATTAAAACGATATACTGAAGTCTACAGTCTCTTGAAGCTGTGAAAAAATCAAACTTCTAAGTTAACGTAAAAAAAGATACGCCGTTTATGTCGCAAAAAACGTATATTTTGACACTCTCAAGGGAATCAAAATTTGTAGGGTATTTTTACTATGAAATTTAGCAAGTAACACCGTCTTATACTACAAGTATAGGGAAAATCTAAAAACTATACATTTGTAATTAAATCATAAAAAACAGGGTCTTTATGCAAGGAACGGCGGACCAGATTTTGAATTGATTTAACCGTGTCATGTGGGGTATCGTATGAAAGGGCTTCGTTGGCACAAGCTTAAACAGATTTTTAATCAGTTTTATGATGTATAGTTTTCGATTTATGACGAAGAATGAAAAAAAACCGTACCTACAAATTTGTACGGAACCCTCGGTGGACGAGTCCGACTCGCACTTGTCCGGTTTTTATATATTTTTCACCTTACTGCGACTTAATTCTGCGCTATTTTATATACTAGTCTTATTATTACCCAATATTTAAGCTTGACATAATATATTTAAATTCAGCCGAATATCAGTTTTACTACGAAGCAGCTATCAGTAGACTACCGCAAACCAAGGGGATACTTAGCGATAATTAATTTAAGATTAGAATAGAAGGTCAAAAACCAAAACTAAGACTTGTCCTCATTATGAAACTTTTCAAAATGGAGTAATTGTCTAGTCGAATTTATGTTTTTCAATTTGCTATTCCTATTTAAGTACCAGTCATATTTCTAAAGCCGTGTTGCTTCTGAGTACGTCTTAACAGAAAACCCAAATTTGCCTAAGCCGAGAATCAAACCCGAGACCGCAAGCACGACAATCGCTTTCACTACCACTGCGCCACCTAGGTAACCATTAGCTGCCTTATCTAAACCTACTAATATTATAAAGCTGAAGAGTTTGTTTGTTTGTTTGAACGCGCTAATCTCAGGAACCACTGGTCCGAATTGAAAATTATTTTAGTGTTGGATAGTTTATTTATCGAGGAAGACTATAGGCTATATTATTATAACATCACGCTACGTCTCCGTGGGCGGCGCAATAATCATAAACACGGGTGAAACCGCGGGCACATCCAGTGATTAATAAATATAACCCGTTCTATAGATGCACTCACTGCAACACAATAATGGATGTCAATCTATTCAATGTTTCTAATTCATGATCATACTATGAATATGCATGTCGCTTAATCGATGCAACACATTCCTCGCCATTTACATTTTAATGACTTTAAAGTTACAAGCATAAAACTTACCTAAATGTTTTATTATACTCAACCCTTCACCTAAACGCTGCATAGGTATAAGAACAAAGTAATCGATAGCTGTCAATATTTTTAAAATCATGAATATGCAAAAATAACAATTAGAATAATCAATATTGGCATTGATCTTGAATTTTAGTCGATTCATGATATAATCATTAATTGCCTATGACTTCAATACATATCGTACGTGTTTTTATTATCGGTAGGGTGAGGATTAAGCACCTGCATCGCCCTTTTTGGTTGAAAGTCAATGCATTTTAAATATATTGTTTATTAATAAATTGATTAAGCGACATAAGTTTACGCTTACGTTAGATCATAGAGATCCAGGTTCGATGCCCAATATTGGCAAAGCATTATTAGGTGTTCTGTTAGAAAATTGTCGTTAGGAAATTAGAGTATGATCGATAACGTGATTGACGGCAGTAGACTCTTAGCGGTAGACTCGCCTAGAAACCTATAAATATAGCTGACGAATATATTTGATGGTGACGTATTTCTTTTTTACCCCTGTTCTCGTATTTTTGAAATGTACCGAATTTATAAACATAATTTAATATGCCCTATACGTTTTCCTTGTGTATGTATGTAGCAGAACGACATTTTATTGTATTTTTGTTATAATGTTAAGCTTAAGCCTCCGTCCGTGCACCACGGTATCGGGTGACCAACTGAAAACCAGCGCTGGTGCACTCAATTTGGGTGCCCAGCTAATGCTGAGGTGGTGACCCTTTTCGGCGAGGGCATACACATTTTGATTTTTAATATGTATAATATGTTTGTTTATATTGTTTTAATTAATTGTGTGTGCTCTGTACGAAATAAACAAATTTCTTTCTTTCTTTCTTCTTTGCGAATCGTGTGTTATACACATCTGTATATCATTTTATTCTTACCACCTCGGTGTTAATTATTTGCCTGTATATGGGTAGCCATATACAGGCAAATTACTGTATATATAAGATTAGTATGAAGAACAGCGTGTCATGTCCGGATTGACTATATGACTACACCTGCCCAAACAATTTCTACCCTTTATTAATAATAACTTATATTATTTCGTAATTAAAAAACAATCAATACCTATGTGTTTTCCTTTTCTTTTCTCGAATAGGTACATCTTTTGGTGCCCGCTTATCGTTGAATTTCGGGACACGTTGTATAAACCATCCCACGGGCCTCTTCTCAGTGTGAGAAGGATAATCCATAGTCCACTACGATGACCTAATGCGAGTTGGCAGACTTTACACATCTTTGAGAACATTAAGGAGAACTTTTAGACATGCAGGTGTCCTCACGATAATTTCCATTACTGTTAAAGATAGAGATTATTACATTTTTAAAAGTCAGCGCTGCATATCTTGGGTTCGAACTCGAGACCTCTGTGTGACAGTCCAAGGGTCTTTTACTAACCTATCGCTGCAGTGTACTGCATTATTATATATTATCATAAATCTTTAATAATGTTTAATTTGTTTTGTACTTAAAAATTATAGCCATGGCAGCTACTTAAAAATATATTTTTAAGTACCTACCATGGCTATAATTTTACAAATATTTCAGTTTTTTTATTGTAGGTATCAGTGCCGGATTAACCACGCGGCCACGTAGCAAGAGTAGCAATTGCTACGGGCCCCGCGCGAAAGGGGGCCCCGCATATTTAAACCCACTCATTTCTGCCTGAGTATAATTTTTTGAGTGAAACTTATTACTTATTACTTAAGATGTCGTATATTGAATTTACTTGATGTCACAAAAATGTGAAATGTTACAACTTTTCCAACTAAGACAATCCACGTCAGACAATCGGTAACCGAATATTACCTTGACGTAAATAAAACACCGAATTTCATACGGTAAACGCACAAGTTCTACAAAAAGTCGCTCGTATAAATGTGTAGAATTTCAGTCGGCCCAAAAATCAGCTCTACAAAAAGTCTGACGTATGCAAGCACTCTAACCTGAAAGAATTTGCTATGGGCCCCGCGCTTGCTTAATCCGGCACTGGTAGGTATCAGCAAATTGAGTAGCACTGCTATCTAATATTGTCTTCTGTTATCTACCACAACTCTTAAAAATCACAGAATGCCTATATTTTAACACAAATATCAACCGAAATAATAGAGGCTACCATCAAATTTTATTAAATGCTTGAGTATGTTCAATAGTAATTCATGGAGAAATGGTTGCAGCACCTTACAGTTATGATTTGTAAATAAAATTTGATTGTAAACTTGGTGATTAAAAAGAGTGGCCATGAGTTTCTTGCCTGTTCTTCTCATGAGCCCTACACCCTTGCTTTGCTGGACGTGGCAGTAAATGTAAATTCACAGACAAAATGTAGTGTAACTTTAACATTCATAAGTGTTACCATGTAACCTAACTTGAATAAATTTATTTCTGATTTTGATTTTAATTTTCCCTAAAATTATTAAAGATTTTACCTTTAATCCATTTTCACTTTTGACGCAACTAACCAAGATTGCAAAATTATAAGGAAAACTAGCCACAAAAATAAATATGCGTACTATTTATTTTCTGAACAAAACCAAATTCCATAAATTGTTAGTGTTGATAGTAGATAATCACTTTTACTATGTATTCAAAATAGGATTTTTGTTTCTGAAAAAGGTGAATGAATCAAAACAAATGACACAAACAATTATCAATTATTTTATTAAATTAGGTACCGTATTATTCAAATTACAATAAATGTTCAAACTGTTTGCCATCGGCATTGATACAGGCACGATATCGCCTTAAAAACTATCGTTTTATTCGTCGTGCATATCTTCTACCATTGATGTAATCCGCAACCTGAATTATTCTTTGGTGAAGCTCGTCCAACGTTGCAATGAGTTTTGAGTGCCTGTCCTTGAGACAACCTAATAGAAGAAGTCCAGGCGGTTAGATCGGGTGAACGGAATGAGCATAAGATAGGACCAAGTCGCCCACAGCGGTAGTGAATATGACTGTTGTGCATAAGGTCTCGGGTTCGAATCCCGGTAATAACAAATTGGTATTGAGTTTTTCTGTTAAGAAATTTCAATACGAGCCCGGAGTAAGGGAGTTGGCGGTGTTAAAGCCGTTTGTCCTGCGCCTAATCTCTCTCCGGTCGTGACGGATTATCCCTCTCATTGGATCATGAGGGTTAATAAGAAACAGAGAGTGCCATAGGCGCCGGCACCAGGGTGCCAGAGGGTGCACTCGCACCCCCCTGATAGCAAAAGAAATACATAGAATGTTTCATTCAACAATATACTCGCATTTGAATTTGACATTACCTACATTTATCTACTTATTATACATACATGTATAATTCTATATTTTATATCAGATAATAGTGTAATGTTTAGATGCAGATGCACCACTAGAGTGCACTCGTGTTTGCGCACATACTTGTGCAATATAATATCTCCTGCACATATGGCCAGTCACCGATAAGACTGGCCGCCGTGACCGAAATTGGGTCTGGAGGATATTATTATTAAACAAATGTTGTTCTAATAAATGTTATTGGTGCGTTCTTAATTTTTTTTGTAACTTAGATACCTTACTATCGTCTAAGAGACATATGTAGGTAGGTATTACATGTGCCTTCATCAAATTAAGGTGATACGAAATGATGATCTTACCTACTCTTTTTCATGTAAGTACCTACCTGTTTTTGGTAACACAAATATAATATATGAATGACATATTCATATATTTCAAATTTAGCGATATATCCATCCCTTTGATCAAGATTGTTTACCTTTAGTTAAATACCTAACCAAATGGAGTACCTATAGGTATTCCGTAAGTACCACTGAACATTTATATAACCACTTCGTGACGTAATAAAGACTACTTAATTCTATAAAGTAGCATCATTCGTCTATCATAAATTCATAATTGTAGGTATATATTAATAGTTTCTTAAATATAGGTACAGTGTTTCAAGACTGCATCTGTGGCGCAGCGGTAGTGAATGCCATATCTGTGCATTAGATTTCTTATTCGCTGTCTAGGTAGCACGGTGCCCAGGTTGATAGAAAATACACTATACCTGGGTCAGGCAGCAATGTTGAGTTAGTCTGACAAGAAATCCTCAGCAGCAGCACGGACTCAGACAATATGCCCGGGAGTCGGCAATAGGGCTCTCCCCTATTACATAGGATTTCAAACCATAAGTGGTGACATATGGGTACCTATATGCCTATGGTTCAGGGATATAGACGTGTAAGACTATTTATAGTATTGTATATAGCTCTTCAATAGCAAGTTAGGATAAATTACAATAAAATATCCTATTTTAACAAAATTAAGATGTACAACATAAAACCTACCAACTAACCTAAATGTCCTGTGCTGCTGAACGTGCCCGCTTGCTACCTGTGGGGGAGTGGAAGTCGGGCCTTTGGCTTCAGGCACTCCCGTCGTCCAACATAGGTACCATGTTGGACGATACGACCTTCCGCATTGCTTCCTGTTTGCGCTTAGGTACTCCTTGTGTTTCTCCGCATCGGTGTCTATGTGGAGAAGCCGTCGGCAGTCTTGATCACCATGGCCTGTCATGCAACAGGAGTGCTGGTCGCATATCACGACACGCTAACCTGAATAACATAGGTACTCCGTCGAGCTTTTGTCACCGCTGGCGTTTCGGCTCAGCTTGAACCACACGGCTTGGACGCACACGCGACGATGGCAAGAGACCAGATGGTATGTCATTACTGCCATGGAAAGTGGGTAAGCCTTTGGTGTGGGATGCAACTTGTGTCGACACCCTTGCGCCATCACATCTTTCTAGCATAGCGGGTTGTGCTGGTGCTGGTGCTGCATCACCGGAGACTCTCAAACGGCGCAAATATGAAAATGTACCTATATATTTGAGCCATTTGGTGTCGAAACGCTGGGGCCATGGGATCCAAGTGCTAGCTCTGTTTATAGAGACCTAGCTAAGCGGCTGATCGACGCTTCACGTGACCAGAGGGCTGGTATTTTCTTTTCAGAAAAAATAAGTATTGCCATTCAACGTGGCAATGCTGCCAGTCTTCTGGGCACGTTGCCAATTGGCGACGATGCGGAGGAATAATTATTATGACGCTTTTTAATTTTGTTGTTTTATTTTTCTCTGTAGTTAATATTTCTTGTAAATAATTTGTGTATATATTACCTATGCTAATTATTTGTTTAGGTTTGTTTCTATTTGATGTGCAATAAATAAAGGTTCCTTTTCCTAAATATAGCTTCACTACCTATATATTTTTAAGGTTTATAAGTATAATCAAAAATGTACTTTGTGACCTAAATGAATTAATGATTTTTGACATTGAGTTTGAAAAAATCATGTATTTGTTATTATCACCATTTAAACTAGCGCCTTTCAAAATATATTAGCAACCTTTGGCGGGAATTATACAAAAGCGACATAAAGCAAAGGCGCGGCATACACGGCAGTGGCTTGGTGCCGCTACAAAACTTTTACTTGTATAATGTAAGAATGCGATGCGTCGTGAATATTCCGTCGGATTGTACAATTATACAATACGGCGTGGCGTAAGCATGCCGCTTTTCTGCCTGCGCCGTGCCTTCTCTACTCGCAACCTAAGCGTAGCGCAAGAAGCAAGTCACTTTATATATACAGTACTTCTGAAGAAAACATGTCATGTCGTCAAAATCGAACTACATTATACCTTGCCTCTCGGGTATAATTCAAATCACGTCTGTGGTTCATTTGTTCCATGCCTTCGACACGCTTACGCCTTTTCTGTATAATTTACGGAATCAACTTCTACTGGAGAAAAAGGTAGTAGGTAATAAAAGTTATGGAAAAGTGAAGCTCCATTTATTTAAAAAAATATTCTTTACCATAGTCTTCAGTGCACAGTATGCACTGTTTGAGAATTCATACAATACAAAAAGCAATAGATAAATACTATTTTCCATGTTAAATGACAGTTTACCTAAGAATATTATAAAGGCAAATAATCTAATTGATTGATCTGATTTCAATAAGTACATTTTATTTACAATTCGACATAGTATTAATACTATGTCGGATTGTAAAACATTAAAATCATTGCTACATAAATGCACATCTATTATTGAGTGTATACATTACCTACATAATATTCGACACAGTATTTTAGAACATTCCCACGAGGCAAGTTTCATGAAGCATGTCATGCTATCCTATTTTATTAGGAAAGTAAGACAAAGATAACATTACAGTTGTTCCAAAAACCTTTTTCCGTGTATATATGTAAAATGTTTACTGTCATTGTAAACTTTAAAAATAATAAGTTCTCACTCTTGGAAGAACGACAATGCGTAAATTTTGCTTGGCGAAATTTTGTTTTGTTCTATGACGACAATATAGTACATCAGCCTTATTTTTTACAATATCTATAGATTAGTGATCCAGTCTTGCAAAGTCTTGATGTCGGCAGGCGTCTCATCGTCGCCAGTGTTAGCCGAGCTCTCGGCTATATCGACACGGCACGACAGGTGAGAGAATTCGAAATCTTTGCCCATCTTGCCGATGTATGTAGCATTGTTGCTCTGAGAAGGATCCACAGATTGCAGCTGGCTGGATTTTGTGACACGGACGAGATTACTGCAAGAAAAATGTTGGTATTCATGTAATAAAAATAATGTTATCTGTAAAAAAAAAACATTATTTCAAAGATATAATTTTTGTATATGTATGCAGGCCCGTATCGATATTTTATGAAAAAGGCTCAAAATGAGATGGCGAGATGGAATGGACGTATACAGGCGAAATCAGATCTAGAGCACAAAGAGGCCAAAGTGGAAGCAGGAAAGGAAGACCTTTGCACTGCAGCAAATAGGCTATATAATAATACAAGTAATTCTCAATAGCACACCGGCATGTAATACTATGACCAGTTAACATCAATACAGTCACCTGCAAAAATATAGACCTTAACATACTGAAAAAAAATTAATCATTTATATCATACCCTCTTTTTTCATTTTAAGCTAAGTTCTGCCTAAAGGAGGTAAATTAATTCTAATAGCTGATATATGTATAAGAAAATAACTTACATTTCTTTCTCCAACAGACTCTTGATAACCTGGCTACCTTTGGCTAGGGGCTGGTCCTGCTTATTACACAGGAGCAGTATAGGAGGGCAGTTGCTCTGGATTACTGGATCTGACAGCACTGTGTATAAATACCTGCAAAAATTAAATAAATCATTATTAAGAATATGTGAAATGTTATATCATCCTTAAACATTTTCCACTACAATCACTTTGCTTATGGAATATGTTATTGGGACTCACTAGTTACTCAGAAAGATATAAATCCCTATGCAAGAGATTTTACTTATACTGACACAACATACACAAAATACTACAGCCTGGTTATAACAATTTTTGAGAATCTCAAAGTTTTGTACCCTAATGTATCCTTGGTGCATTAACCTAGGTGGGTGACCATTTAAATACACAATGTGACATACAT
The DNA here is from genome assembly GCA_963564715.1 of Catocala sponsa. NCBI lineage: Eukaryota > Metazoa > Arthropoda > Insecta > Lepidoptera > Erebidae > Catocala > Catocala sponsa. Next base: position 11,212,169 of record OY751336.1, on the reverse strand, counting down.
CCAATTAAAAAAATATTTATAAAGTACACACTTACATTTGTACAAATAATATGATTTGCATTTGTATCTGATTTATTTTATCATAAAACAATAACAATTCTTCTATCTTTAATTGGCTCCACCCTAACTAATATTATAAATGCGAAAGTGGGTTTGTTTATTTGTTTGTTTGCTTGCTTGTTACACTTTTACGCCTTAACTACTTAACTGATCAACATGAAATTTTGCATTATATATATATATATATGTATATATATATTATGTAGTATTCCAAGCCAAGACTTGCATTACCTACAATATTACAATATTAAGACATAATCTTGCCTTCAACTAGAAAGAAAATTAAATTAAAAATAATTTGAAGTTGTTACTTACTCAGCCACATCTCTTATTTCCTTCTGTATAGTAACAGAGTCAATTACATAGACTATAGCCTTTGCACTATTCTTGTACTGGTCAAAGTATTTGTTTCTAAGTCTCTCTTGGCCAGGCAAGTCTACAAGCCTTAGAGCATGCTGTAAATTAATATATGAAATATAATTATATTAAACAAACTATGCTCTCCTTGTCTCTCCTCCAGTTGCATAAATCTCACTTATGTTATAGCTATCTTGGGAATGGATCATGACCTTATTACATATACAGGACTGCATAGGCAACTGTTGATAGTCTTGCTTCCTCAATATTATTTTGAGACCGTGATGTACTATAAAATTTTTCATATGGGAAATTGTAGAATGTATAATGCAGCAGAATGCAATACTCATGCTGTGACATAATTGTAAAACCTATATTATATGCTCATACATACATATAACATAGGTTAACTAGAGTATGCAGTAATATATCAATATTAAGTACTGCTCATTAGAGCAGAATATATACTGTTATTTATAACACTATACTCTGCTACAAATTCTAAACCACTTCCCTTGTTTGCATACTACATATAGGTAACTGGACCGGACAACCTATTAGCAACAGTACCAAGTACTTACATTAGATGTTATATATTCTTCAGCATTCTCTCTCATTGAAGTAAATGTCTGTCTATACAGAGAGTATGCAAGCCTCACAAACAACAGAGTTTTGCCAGAGTCTGACAAACCCATCAATAACACTGATCTACGCGATTGACGACGTCTTGAGAAACACCACCAGAATACTGAAACATACAATATTTACATATTTACGGAGTGCAATATAAACATAAAATGAAGATCCACAATAAGCATAAGAGGCTTCATAAATACACATCTTATAATAAATGATAATACTTGTATGTTAATGTTGTAAATAACATATGTTTAAACACACTTACAAGTAATGGCAGTATGCGTACTACTTATCCAATTTATAATAAACAAAATTTTTCCTCTAGTAAATTAATTTAAATTTGATTTAAGAGTGTAATTAATCAGATAAATAGAATTTATTTCTTATTCTAAAAGACATTGATTTATATTACATGGTACACGACTTACTCAAAGTAAAAAGTAGGACGATAACACTCAATAAGGTTATATACCGCGGATCATTTAACATTGGTTCTGTATGAATCTTTTCCTTAATTACTTCCGACTCCATGTTTATTTATAAAAAATAAAAATTTAATTTAAATCTTTCTATCACAATCTCTCATTTATGACAAAACAATATATAATTTATCGCAATTCTCAACTAAACTGAACTAAACTCCAACACATAGCTTTTAGGTAATAGTGATGTTAATGACATATTATAATAGCACTAAACTCAAATAGTCGATTAATCAAATAAAATAATAGAACTGGTATTAGTATTGCATGTAAAATTAACGGTAAGCTAAGAAAGTGATACTTTGTGAAAAGGTAAATATTATATATTTATTTTTAATGTTATTCTATACTAGTTACAGATTCTTGTCGTTAATTCAGATCAACTATTAAAATTCAAATATAAATACTTGTTCTACCTGCTAGTATAGTCTACATAAATTATTGTAGTATATACTTTTTGATAGATTTATGTTTATGGACAAATATGTCTATTTGTACTGAAGATTATACTTTTGACCTCAGAACAATAAGTTTTAGAATGTACTATTTTCCATACGATATATTTTTTGATTGCGGTAATCTAATTTAAACTTAGTATTTACGCTTATTTTATTACCATCTGATGCCTTCGCAACCATGAGTTTTGATACTGGAGGTTAGATATTTTAAAGTTTATAATATGGTAGATAGCAACTAAATACATTTAGCCTAACGGTAAGCGGTTCTTGTAAGCCTAGGCACGGTTGCCGTACTAGAGTTATCACACGCACGTATCATTTTCTGCGAATTAGATTCGTTGTCCTACCAGTGCATATCTCACTGCTCTTCCTTTTGACAATATAGTATTTACATATTACATAAGAAGCTCTGTGTTACAGAAGCGTTATAAAGGTACGTTATCGCATTGGTAAATTTTAAGGTATCAATAGGTACCTATTTATTTCTTGGCGTTTCGATCGACTTTCATCGATTGTGGTCACTAGTGATGGTAATTAATGTGATTTCGCATAAATTTCATTAGCATGCTAATTGCTATTGCTGTGGTTTTTGCTAATTATGACGATGATTGATAATAATTTTGTATGTGAAGTGTGAAATTAATATGTGAATTAAAAAGCGCGTTCGCCTTAGAAATTCTCTTACATATTTTATGTAATTAAGATAATTATCATAATTATAATTAAATAATAATATATAACAACCTAAAACCTTCGATTTTAAGGACCTTCTGTCATACTTTATCCAGATTTGGGACTGACAGTAAAGTATCAAAAACTGGTGTATTTAAGAGTTCATTTAATTGTATTTACATGGTCTCGTTTTGTATTTTACATATGGTCATTATTTACAAATTTACAATTAACTTGTTAGGGCATTAGTTTTTGTAATAAAGCATAAGACAAAAAAAGCAATTATTGTTTATAAAATACGTAAACAAAACTCTCACTATCACTAAATGCCAAAACGTACTGAACTTTGACACAATACGAAGCGAGCCAAGCGCGTGCTACACAGGTTATTATTAAACAAACATTCACACGCATTCACTCAATATACGTCCCTAAATACGAGTAAATCGAAGATAATAATATTATAATTGCTTAACATCATCCCTCGCATTCGCACCACCTGCTAATAATTTCACATGTGGGGTCATGTGAAACGGATAGATTGAGTATTCCCGTGGGTGAGACCGAGAAAGAATTACCCGCGTTAATATAAAATTATGAATGAAGCGAATCGTCTACGAAGCGATGAATTCACACTTCACAGAATTTTGCAACTACATTTCATTTGCTAAATGCTAAATGAGCATTCGCATGCTAAAAATGAATGTGAATGCTAATATATCCATCACTAGTGGTCACGGATTGACTAGTACGAGCTCAGCGGCCATTCCGTGAATTGCAATTACTTGATTATTTTTATTAACATTCGTACTCTCCGTATTTCGAAACACAGCGCTAACAACGTCGAATATCAACGAACTGAGTGACTGAGCGAAGTTTACATTTGCTGACGTCTGGATTCCAAAATATTATAGACTAGATGTGCCCGCGGTTTCATCCGCGTTTATAGTTACTGGGCCGCTCCCGTGGGTCGTAGCGTGATCTTATATAGCCTATAGCCTTTCTTGATAAATGTGTTATCCAACACTAAAATAATTTTTCAATTCGAACCAGTAGTGCCTGAGATTAGAGTATTCAAACAAACAAACAAACTCTTCAGCTTTATAATATTAGTATAGATGAACGATCCATCATCCCGGTTGAAATTTCGATATTTTTCAATTTTAACAGCTTCATGTACTTATTATAGAAGTAATAGTCACGTTCGGTGGTGGTGGTTGTTTTATACTGGATAAAATTTGACCGGTTTGTTCAGACTCCAGCAAATGTTCGGCTTTGGTAGAGTTGTCTAATATTGTTTAATTGACGATTTTTTACTGTTTGATTTGTCCGATATACAGGTTTCCGGTAATTAATGGATAACCTTGAAATGTCTTATTGTAGAACTGATGGCCGTTCAGTAAAAAATATGAAAAATAAAACAATCCTAACTACTACTTGAGATATGTTTTTTTTTTGTAATTACCATATTTAACATTCGTATACATTACGACCATAATTGAATGAATTCCATTGGTTTTTTGTTGTTTTATTATTAAACACTAATTATGCTAATAGTCGAAAGTATGACTAGCTATTGAACAATTTAATTTTTTTTGTAATGTGAAGTTTTTTTTAATATTTTTTTCTGAATGGCCATCAGTTCTACTATAAGACATTTCAAGTTTATCCATTAATTACCGGACATTGGACATGTTGATTCCTAAGGTTTTATGTATGTTTTGTCTACAGCCAGAAGATTAAGGTACAAGGATAGGAATCAAACCTTTCTGGAGCAACATCTGGTATCAGGAGAGCCAATTGGACAGTTCAAAGCATGGTTTGATGAAGCTTATAGTAAAAAGGAGATTCTAGAGCCCAATGCTATGTGCTTGGCAACTGCCACTGAGTATTTAATTATTTGCTTACATATTACATTTGATATTTAATTATTTGGTTACGTATTACAGCATACAATTGTGCTATGTTTTGTCTGCCTTAAATTATCTTAAATACAATTTGTAGGCAGACTATTGTATTGTGCTTGAGTGAGTGATACATTTATCACTCAAACCCTATCGTTAAACATTTATTCTAAAATATACATATTCCGAAATTCAGTCCGCGGAATATATTACATTACTATACGATATAATCATATCAACATGATCTTTCTACTAAGCGCAGTTAAACTGCTGTAGCAGAGCACGTAAGAATCTGCTTGAGAGAATATCACACCTGGAATTAATTACCGGATCTTCATGATCCGCAGGGTTAGGATGGATTAGCCACTAAAATGAGGTACAATGCGGTAATCAAATTAATCGAACGAAATATTATTTTTAGGCAAGGTGTACCATCCGCTAGATTTGTGTTGTGCAAAGGATTTAGCAAAGACGGCTTTAAGTTTTACACTAACTATGAAAGTAGGAAGGCCTTAGAAATGGTATGTATTGTTTTATAAGATAACACTATTATTGTGACTTTCATTACATGTTTACAAAATGAAATAATCATAACATCTGTCATATTACTTAAACTTAAAATAATATGTATACAGTAATAATGTTAACATTATTCTTAGTCATAAGACAGAAAATATGAATTTTGATTTAATTGTATAGCAGATTCTTCATGTACACGCGCCGTTTAGAATAGCTTTATATAGCCCTTTCTGCAATCTCTGATTTGACATAAAACGACCGCCAAGATTCCTATATTATATCGTTATACATTATACAATGTTCCAATTTCATAACCTGCAATGTTTGAATATGGTGTAGGACGTGTTCAAATATAAAGATATTTTTATAATTGTATTTTTTTTTTTCGTGTGTTTAATGGCCAACCCGTTGTCAAGAGTTGTTCAAGCCCATAGGCCTCTGACATGGCTTAACGACTGCTGTAAATTTGACAACAACCGGGACCGACTTTTTACGTGCCCTCCGAAGCACGGAGACACTCAGATGAAATACCACTAAGCGGTCACCCATCTATAGACTGACCATACCCAACATTGCTTAACCTCACTAATCGTTTACCAATCAGTGAGTGTAACATGTAACATGTATAATTGTATAAAAAATAAGATGATGTAATTATAGACCTAATTATACATTGACTTAAAGCATCGTACTTGTGCTCATTGACCATACGCGAGCTACCGTATGAGCGTCGTCCTCCTAATATCAGGTTTAACTGGAGTGATTGAGTAGGTAATTTAATTAATGGATATTTAATAATGAATGTACTTTTTATAATTAACTAGCTGTGCCCGCGATCTCATCCGCGTCAGTGGTATTTGGGTTACTACACCGCTCCCGTGAGCCGTAGCGTGATGTTATATAGCCTATGTCCTTCCCAGGGTCTCAGGTTATCTCCATTCCAAATTTCATCTAAATCGGTTCAGCGGATTGACCGTGAAAAGGTAACAGACAGACAGACCGACAGACAGACAGACAGACAGTTACTTTCGCATTTATAATATTAGTAAGGATAATTAATGTACTTTTTTGCTAATATGGATAACTTACATTATGGTCTGGATTCACCTATTTCAATATTGCAAATGATTATTTAGGCATCCTGTATAACAGTTAAAATTTTAATATATTAATATAGCATAGACTTACCTACGCTTGTATATTCCCAAAAGTATAGAAATATGTGTATTATACTCACACTTTGCTAAATATATTTAAGGTTACATGTAACAGGAACGCGCCTATTGGTGTCTACCGGACACCAATAGGCGCACATTGCCAGATTCTGTGTTGCTGGCCTGCTACTGTGAATTGCTTATCAGTTAAATCTCAATAATCCGTAGCCTAAACTGGGATTCGAAATCGCGATAACATGCAAATTTATGACACGCGACCATAGTGACAAACAAATAAAATTTCACAATTTTTAAATAAGAGGGCATTACCGATAATACGAAAATTCTTGGCTATAGGTATCATACATCAGATCATTCTCATGAATCTAATATTTAACTGTCACTTTCCAGGATAAAAATCCCAACGTGGCTGCGACATTCTACTGGGAGAGTTTATACAAATCCATAAGAATTGAAGGCTATGTCCAGAAATTGTCGGAAGAGGAATCTACAATCTATTTTCATACACGACCTATTCCCAACCAGATAATTGCGTGTGCAAGTCGCCAAAGTGTGCCTATTGCAACCAGAGATGTTTTGTTAGCAAGAGAGGCTGACTTAGAACAAACCTATCTAATCCCTGAGTTAGAAGTGCCGAAGCCTACATACTGGTACTTCCTCAATAAACTACAAAATAATCTCAACTAAGAAAATAAAGCTACAGCGTTTGGTTTTCGTTTAAGCGCGCTAATCTTTAGGACTTAAGAGTCGGTTTTAAAACAATATAATATTTTCATTTTATAGCCAATTTTTAATATGTCGCATATTTTTGTATTTAGTTATAGTGATATTTTGAACAAGTATTTTTGTTGAAATTAAACTACTATCTATAGACGGCTTTTATCGCGTTTTTATTTTTGAAACACTATTAGTACATAATTTTACTACTGCTCTCCTATTTCAGCTATTATAAAGCTATTTATATTTAATTTTAATTTTACACTTGCCCCGACGATGTTTCGGTTACTTTCACAGGGAACCGTGAACATGACTGCTGAAAAGCAGTAACTAGTAACAGTGTTTAACAATAGTAGTTTAAAGTTTCAAATTATTATGTACCTAATAATAAAGATTTAAAAAAAACGCGATAGACGCCGTATAAAGTAGTTTAATTTCAATGTATAACATTCGCATAAACGTTAGACTATATCTAATATTTTTGCTTTAACTTTTGTCAAACGTTGTTTCAACTTTTATTAAACCATTTAGGCAGCGTATGCTACAAAACGGCGTTTTATCGATTTATTCAATGCTAGAAAGACCACTCACCCAATTAGTATTAAAATAAACGCTCCAGTACCTTACTGTAATTTCATTAAAATCAGGTCAGTGGTTTGACCGTAACAACGTGACAAACATACAAAGTTAGTTTCGTATTTATTAATTAATTATGGTTTTTGTAGGGGAGGCTATATTATTCGTCCCAGAGCTGTTGAATTCTGGCAAGGACAGGATGACCGTCTTCACGACAGAATTAGATTCAGGAGGCCCAGAGAGCACGAAGTTCCTGATAACAAGTTATTGCATAAAGGTGTAGATGGATGGGTGTATGAGCGTTTATCTCCTTAGAATCATTAGTCGAAATGTACAAAATTCTTTTGATGTATGTATGTATCAGTTATAAATTTGACTGTAAAAATATTATACAAAATAAAAAGTAAGTAAATCTAAAATAAGTATATTTTTCTCATATTTTATTTTATACTAGCGACCCGGCCTGGCTTCGCACGGGTAGTACAAAACCTTAACAAATTATACACCTAAACCTGAATCACTCTGATTCATGAGGAAGGTTTGTTTGTTGTCTATTGGTGAAAACTGCATGAAAATTCGTTCAGAAGTTTTTGAGTTTATCGCGAACAGACATGCGCCGAGGGACTTTGTTTTATAATATGTACTGATAGTGATAGATTTGTACTAAGAGTTTACTTTATACTGAGAACGAACTTCACTCATTACCGTAGTGATGAGACTTCACTAGAAACGGCACTTATCATCGAATTCCATTTTAGCTACTACACTTATTCAGAGTTTTAGGGGAAAGGTGTACGAGATGATCCGTTGAGGTAAGATGATCCTTTTGAATAACAGCGAAACTAATAGTGCCATCTAGTTGTTTTCTATGATAAAGTATAGCTCCTCATCCCGTCGCGTACCTTTCAATCCGTAATGGCGACGTGAGTGACGCGTAAATTTTTGTGTGAAAAAACGAATATTGACTGGTTTTGATCTAAGGTAAGGTGTGCCTTTGATTTTGGATAAGTTTTTTTCTAAACAGTTGATAGCAAAGACTGTCGTGTTAGTCGCTTTGTGTAATGCTTGGTTTTGTTTTTTAACGGCATAGTAACAGTAAAAGAAGTTATAGGTTATGTTTTCGAGTAAAGTTTGGCAAAGATGAAGTTGGGGTGAGATGATTATGTTGTCGTTGTACAAGATGATCCACGGATCATCTTGTACCATACACATGTTATATGTATTATGATTATTTTTATTATAGTTACTTACTTATATACTCAGATAGGTAGGTACCTATATGTCTTGTATGAAAACCCAGGTCATTAATGAAATAAAGTAGCATGTAGTAGACTAGTCTTTGTTAATTTTATCGATCTTAATCAAAAATCTTTATATTTTATTGTTTTAGACTATACCGCGAAATTATAAAAGAAAAACGACACGTAGCGAATGGTCAGAAGAATCTATAAGTAGCGTTAGATGCTTTAAAAAATGGCATGCCATAGATGGGCAAGTAAACAGTTTGCAGTGCCTATTATATCATTAAAAAGACGGGCCAAAGGCAGAACTAAAGTGGCTGATGGAGCAAACAAATATTTGGTGGGAAAAAACAGTTTTTACTCTCAAACAGGAAAACGAGCAGAAGATGCATATTAAAGATATGGAGATGAGGATGTTCGGGCTAACTCGACTAGATGTTTTATCTTTGCCTATCAATTGGCTAAAAAAAACAATACTAGTCACCCTTTCCAAAATGAAAAAGCTGGCTATAACTGGCTAAGAGGATTTCGTCAGCAGAACCCAGATATTGATACAGATATGCTCCGGAATCCACTTCAACTGATCGAGCGCGTGCTTTCAACAAACTTGTCGTAGATAAGTTTTATTCTGTTTTGAAAACCGTTTAAGAGACTTTCCTTGATGAGACGAGCATTTCAACGGTACCAACCAAAAACACTAAAGTATTTGCAGGAACTGGACGTAAACAGGTGGCAAGGGTTACGTCAGCAAAAAGAGGAGAAACTACAACTGCTGTAGTTTGCATGTCTGCTGCAGGCAATTTTGTCCCGCCTATGTTTATCTTCCGAGGAATCTGTATGAACTAATGGACGGTGCACTGCCTGGGTCCACATGGGCATGTAATTCTTCAAGGTGGATGAAGCTAGATGTTTTTACCCAGCAGTTTATTAATTAATTGAATTATAAATATTGTTTATTCTAAGTTGTTTTTTTTATTTAACTCTGCCGAAACCCAGATCGCATCGCATCTCCCCAAAATTGTGGTATGATGATTCGGGGATCATCTTGTCCATAGCCTAGGGATCATCTTGGACATCGGGGTGTCCAAGATGATCCTTTAGAAGATTTAAAAAAAAATTAAAATTATGAATAAAATAACAATAAATAATAGATTTTCAGTATTACACCATATAGATAACTAAATCCGCTAGCTTTAAACTCTTCTCCATTGGCATTAAGTTTCTTTGTTTTTATATTACAAGCATTTTTTTCTTAAGGGGATCAACTCGTACACCTTTCCCCTATTATTCGTTTGAAACTTTGGACTTTGATTAGTCATTAGTGATTAGTTAGACCAATAATTTCATAGAGGTTGAGTGCAGATTCAGGAGACGGTTTTAAGCTTATCGATAGCAAAGCGACTAGGCACTGTCAAAGTTTACCAATCTATATTGGAATTGTTTTGGTTTCTTCTTCTCTACGACACAATGAAACCTACGCAATACATCAAACACAGTGTATAGTAATATGTGGAGGACTTTAGATGTTTTAGCAGACTTTATGTGAAAGAATGAGAGGTGTTCAGGAGAAAAACATTTAATTAGATTACGAGGTAATAATCAGCTGACATTTCATATCCATGACTACACATAGAGGAGAACATATGTATATGTAGAGGTAAGGATACTAAGAATTTACATAGTCTTATTAGATAGGTAGTAGAAATAGTTTTTAATTTAACTAGGTACATAGCCAAGCGCCTTCTTCTTTAGTGTTGTGGTGGTGTATCTACCCACACAGACACGTCACATGATAGATAACGTGAATCGGTCTCATTCGGTGTCTGCCGTTGAGTGTTGTTAATAACATGTACCTATTACATGTACCCAGATTGATACACGGAATCGATTTTATAATTGATTTTGCTATAAATTGTCTACGGGTCCTCGTAGTCTCGTATTGCTTATTGCTACATGGTTAGAGATGTGTCATTGACGATTTTTTTAATTTAATGTAACTGTTTTTCGTCAATGGTCAACAGATTAAAAAAACTGTTAAATCGTCAACTGGTTTTTCAATAAACTGATTATTCATTAGATCCGTATAAATATAAAGTTAAATGATTGCATATTATGTCAACAGTCAACGTTTTCGATCGCACCTTCGAAAACCGTTTTGTAGCTACTAATATTGTATTAGAACAAAACTGCTTATTTAGTTGTTTGAGATATGTACCTAAGTATTGAGATGAAACTTATTTATACATTATTGCAAGTTGCGACTTACGTTGCGAAGACGTTGATAGAATTTATTAGGTTAATATTTTCAACAGGCTTTTCATTAAAGAAAAACAGTTGATTCGATAAATAACAAAAAGCTGTTCGTTAATAAAAACAGTTTATTAATTTAACGACCACCTCTAGGCTCTACATGCTACTTGCCTAATCGACCGTAAGAGTATTATATGAGACTTGAGAGTAATAATGTTCTGTGCAAACTAAAAAACTTGTCCTTGTCGTACCTAACTAATTACAATTAGTGATGGGACAAGTTGGATATTTTTGACTCGAGTTACTCGAGTTGATATGGCTACTGACACGAGTCGCAACTCGAGTTGACTCGAATCGGTGTCTCCTGTAGGGAAAAAGAGGGGAGCTCGAGTCAACTCGACTCGAGGCTGATAGGTTCCGATCTTGGCCGATCGAGCCCGACTCAGCCTGCAGCCCGAGTTCTATTTCACTCAACTCACATCGAGTTGAGTGAGATGCAATGCATAATACAACATTGAACGGCGCCCGCGCGGTGTGACTCAGGGTTGCCAATTTGTGGGGAATTCCCCAAACTGTAAGGAATCTCAAGTTGGTTGGGGATTTATTGGGCATTATGCGGGGATTTTGAAATCTTCGTGTGTTTTATTATTACATATTATAAATTGTAATGAATATAAAAATTAATAAAGAAAGAATACTTTGGCAGCACCTAGTAGCTACTGGTAATATTAAAAACGTTGAATAATGTTCGCAAACATAAAAATTATGACGTTCTTGTTGCTCATGCTGCCATTTTAAAATGCATTGGTCGAACGTAAATTTAGGGAGCTTAATAATTAAAATACAGAAATCCGCAATCGGCTAAATACAAATACTGTTAATATCTTTAATGGCAGCAAGAGACGGGAATAAAAAATTTGGCGGCAGTGACAAGTTTAAACCTTTGAGCAAAATGGTTGCAACAAATATGACTATATGGGTAAAGTGTAACGGTAAAAAACGTAAAAATTATAATAAAAAATAGTTTAAGCGTTCTTCATTGTTTAAAATGATATTGAGGGGAAATTGTGGGGAATCAGCAGATTTTTGTCCCCAAATTTGGGCAATTTTATTTGGATTTTTGGGGAATTACGTACGTTGGCATTAGCAACCCTACTGACTCGTCAAATCGTGAGGTAGATATTGGTAACTCAGCGAAAATCCTTGCGTTGATTCAGTAACTCAGGCGTAACTCAGTAATTGCGCCGGCTCATTGCGTTAACTCAAAATTGCGCCATGGCGCAACAAAATGAAAACACGCCGAGTGAGCAATGAAATGCGCGCCATCTGCACGCCGCGCTCACAGGTTCTTAGCACAAACAGCGCGCAAACTGCGTTGGCTCATTGTTCACTTATCGAGTGAGTAGGTACTCAACTCAGCCATCTGTCAAAATAAAACCTTATGGCCAGTAAGTAAAGTGAAGTCTAGAAAATAAAGATTACCTAGGTATAACTCCATTTACATTTCACGGAGTTGCATGGGCCGGCTCGACCGGGGACGTACTACCCTCTCACAGAAAATCGACATGAAACAACAGTGTTTCACTGCTGTGTTTCGTTCGGTGAATGAGAGCGCCGGAGGCCTAAGCATGAGATGACGATTCTCGCAGCTTATGAGGGACTTGCAGAGTATCCGTAGAGTCATTGTGTGGGTGGCGCGAGTCGACCTGGCGGCCAGGGAGAGCCGTAGAAACGGTGCTCTGCTGGCCGCCCGCGGTATAGTCCAGAGGCCCAACCGAGTCTAACCAACTAGGTTGGCTGCCTTATCATGCCGCGCATAATCTCGAGGTGGCTCGTCGTGCCGGATGGTGACCGGAGGGTGGGTCCCGGCGACCACTTTCGGGAGGGTACGGGGGTCCTTCCGTCCGTCGGATCGGCTATCGCCATACCATACAGTTATATGACAAAACTTGCTCTGCGCCTTGCCCCACTTTGCTGCGAGAATAGCCGCCTCTTTTTTTTCACGTTTCTCCTTCCTTTCACTCTATGGCAGTACGAACAAAGCATTGTCGTTCAACAGCAGCCAATCGCCGTAACCCCACTGCTGCTTCCTGTGTCGTGGAGTTTATTAACATCAGAGGACTCCACGCTAACCTTAATGCCGTCCATCACCACCTGGAGACGGCTCGGCCGGCAATGTTTTTTCTAACGGAGACACAAATACGCCGTCCTGCAGACACGAACTACCTGCAATATCCCGGCTACGTGCTAGAGGAGTGTTTCCTCGCGAAAGCCGGGATATGCTTGTTTGTTAAGGCGGATATTTGCTGTCACCGTCTACAATGCCTAGAGGACCCTTCCTTCTCTGTCCTTTGGGTACACGTAGATCATGGCTCTTTCAGCCAAATCTACATGTGCCTCTACCGATGCCATTCAGGAGACGCTGAGACAACTCGACTCTTCAATTACCTGAGTCAGGCGGCAGACGACGCGCAGGAGCGGTTTCCGAACGCTGAGTTGGTGTTCTTGGGAGATTTCAATGCCCACCATGAGACCTGGTTGGGTTCTCCCAAAACAGACCACGCGGGACGAACTGCCCATGCGTTCTGTTATAGATATGTAATGTACCCTTTCTTGCAAACCACACATTCCTTTTTGCTTACTTAGCATTTATCTTTCATAGTCGAAGTGTCCATCCGTTCAACCAGTCTCATCCTAAAAGCCATCCTAGACGGTTGTCTCAATCTGATTATAGAGTTTTCTTTTTTTAAAAACCTAACCTTGGCGAGGCTCATAACATTTGGTGGCAGCGGAAAGGGATTTGGAAAAGTCCCCGGAACGTCTCTTATCCTAAAACCTAAGCCCGTCGCGTGTGTGTGTTCGAGTGTAAACGCCGACTCCGCTGTGCATATCATACTGTGCACCGAGTTCCAGCCCGGCCCTCTTAGACGTCAGTGTTCGTGAAAACCCATTGCTGCGCACTGTTTGTGCTGTAGCCGGTCTCTGTCCAGAACCAGCAAGGTTATACCCAGTGTCGCGCACAATTCAGTGCCGCGACCGGTATAATCTCCCCGACGACGCGCTCCCGTGGCTTATCAACACTAACGTCACGTCGACACCTACGAGAACTTCCAAGAAATTATGATCATCCTTATCGCGCTGTCCGCATTCCAGTAAGTGAATTTATGTATTTGGTCATTGCTAATATCTTATAAAGAATATTGTGAGTTTAAATAGTACATTTCAATATACACTGTATTTTACCATTGTCATTGACGTAGTAAATATATAACTATCATAATGGCCGAAAGATCTCGTAGTCCAAAGTTCGAAAAAACCGAAATTACTGTAACCGATATTGAGGAGGAAGGTCAAGGCCACTGTCCTCCCCCTCAAGGACCCTCTACTAAGTCCGTCTCTAAAAAGAGACCAGTTACAACTAAAGCAGATATTGAGCTTTCTACTTTACTCAAATTTATAAAACCTTATGACGGTTGCAGAGAAAAGCTAAATTCCTTTTTGGTTAATTGCAACAACGCTTACGAGTTAGCTTCAGATTCTCAAAAAGATATACTTTTTAAATATATACTATGTCAACTACAGGGCAAAGCGGAAACCGCTTGCTCAATTAAGGAGTTTACCAATTGGCTACAACTTAAGGAATTCCTTAAAACCCAATTTAGCGAGAGAAAACACTACGCCCATCTTCTCACAGATTTACAGGAGTGTAAGCAACAAATAAATGAAAACGTAAGTCAGTATGCTCTAAGGATTGAGACATGTTTAAGCCAATTATTAACTGAGGTATCTATTTCACACGGCCATAAGAGTCGAGAGATGATAGGACGAACAGCAGCCATGGAGGAATTAGCCCTCCATCACTTCCAAATGGGGTTGACACCCCGTATCTCCGATATCGTTAGATGTAAACCTATAAAAACCCTGAACGAAGCTATAAATATGGCCATTTCAGAAGAAAAGGTTCAGCAATCTTTATCCAGACAAAGCTCAGGCCCGTCTGGTAGTCAACAGTCACGACAAGATAGGTCGAACACCTCAAAGCCGAACGCTCAATTTTCGCGCCGCAATACAAATTATCAATCACCAAACTTAAGTCAGTCTAACCCAAAACCTACGGTTAATGCCAATCGACCTTATAATAATTCCACTACTTCGTTCTGTAGATATTGCAAAACTCCGGGACACACCCTAGAACAATGTAGAAAGCGAGAATACAACAACAATCGCTTTAAGAACATTGAACAAAACCAATCGAGGACACCTCAACGCGTCAATTTTGTATCAGAGGAAACTGATAATGATGAATACCATGTGAATTCTGTAGAAAGCTACGACACCGTTGATGCCGATCCAAAAAACGAGTAACCGTCTCGTCCCGGTGTCGTACGGGACCTCGTAATTTAAAAACCGGCATCACATATCCAAGTTCATTATCAAATATTTCACCGCAGGCATCGCTACATGATCGCCCGCCAAAATCCTCTGTATCCGTGCAGCAACGTAACAACGTTGACCTGCCAAACTCCTCTGTATCCGTGCAGCAACGTAACAACGTTGATCTGCCAAACTCCTCTGTATCCGTGCAGCAACGTAACAACGTTGACCTGCCAAACTCCTCTGTATCCGTGCAGCAACGTAACAACGTTGATCTGCCAAACTCCTCTGTATCCGTGCAGCAACGTAACAACGTTGATCTGCCAAACTCCTCTGTATCCACGCAGCAACTGTTTAAAGTTGACCTGCTAAACTCTACTAAATCCAACATTTTTGAGATAACAAGTAACCCCGCAAAAACGTTACTACCTCATGTCCTTGTTAAATCCTGCGTATCCGACGTGCCATTGTCCTTATTGGTCGATTCAGGATCTTCTGTATGCTTATTAAAGCACTCTAGCATAAAAAAATATCCTACTCTTGTAAAGGAAACCATCCACCTTAAAGGTATTGACTCAACGGAAGAACCAACTCTCACTCGAGGCCATTTCCAATTAAAAATTCATCTTCCAAATTCTAAAATATTACATCGGTTTCATGTTACTGATATAAAACACTTACCTTACGATGGCATTATAGGGTCTGACCTGCTCAATGCACATAGTTGTAGTATTAATTACACCAATAACCTGCTTAGCCTTGGACAGTCATCCTTAAAAATGCACTTTCATGATCCTGCCTACATCATTCCAGCCAGGACCGAAACTGTTATCGAATGCTCCGTTTTGAATCCTGAAATAAAAGAGGGATTGGTCCTGGACAAGAAACTTTCAGAAACATTATTAATTGCCAACTGCCTAGTACGTGTTAAAGATAATAATAGAATCAACATAACCGTTGTAAATACTGCTGAACAACCCATACCCTTAAAATCAAACCTAAATCTAAAGCTTGAAGCCATTGATCCTCTAGAATTTCAAAGACACACTTCTGGTCCGATAAACCATATAAAAGTAACAAACAATAGCGTTACACGTACAGAAGAAGTATTAAAACTGCTACGTGTCTCGCATCTGAATATTGAGGAGAAAGACGCACTTTTGCAATTATGTTCGGACTACTCAGATATATTCTATCTCCCCGGTGAAAATCTTACCCATACGGACGCCGTCAAACACGAAATTAAAACAACGACGGACGTTCCGATATATACTAAATCATATAGATTTCCCGAAATCCATAAGGCTGAAGTTCGAAAGCAAATTGATAAAATGCTCGAACAAAAAATCATAGAGCCTTCTAACTCCCCTTGGTCATCACCCATATGGGTAGTCCCTAAAAAACTCGACGCCTCTAATACACAGAAATGGCGAGTCGTGATTGACTACCGAAAATTGAACGATATTACAATCGGAGACACTTACCCTATTCCTCAAATTACTGAGATTCTAGACCAGCTAGGCAATAGTAAATACTTCTCCACACTAGACCTGGCATCCGGGTTCCATCAAATCGCATTAAACCCCGCGGACAAACCCAAAACTGCTTTTACTGTACCAGAAGGACACTTTCAATTTTCAAGAATGCCGTTTGGGCTGAAAAATGCCCCTTCAACATTTCAGAGACTCATGAACTCCGTCCTGTCCGGCCTCCAGGGTATTCGGTGTTTTGTTTATTTAGACGACGTAGTCTGTTATGGATTTGATCTTAAATCCAGTATACTTAACCTAACAGCCATATTCCAAAGAATCAGAGACTTTAATCTCAAACTTCAACCCGACAAGTGCGAGTTTCTTAGACGCGAGGTCTGTTATCTAGGGCACATAATTACCGAACAAGGTGTTAAACCAAATCCAGAGAAGGTTAAGGCTGTAACCTCATTCCCAGTTCCAAAAACACCTAAAGATATAAAATCATTCCTTGGGCTTGTCTCATATTATCGCCGTTTTATCGCTGATTTCTCAAAAACTGCAAAAGCCCTTACCTGCCTATTAAAAAAGGATATTCCATTTAAATGGGAGAACCAACAGCAACTCGCCTTTGATTCGTTAAAACATAAATTAACAACTGCTCCACTTCTTATCTATCCTGACTTTTCGCAACGTTTCATCCTTACCTGCGATGCCTCGAACTATGCCGTCGGCGCTGTTCTGTCGCAAGGAACTGTTGGCAAAGATCAACCCGTGGCTTTCGCTTCACGTACACTAAATAAAAGCGAATCCAGTTATAGCACTACAGAGAAGGAATTGTTGGCTATATTATATGGATGTAAAACATTCCGTCCCTACCTTTACGGACACAATTTTCTTATTGTTACCGACCATAGACCTCTTAAATGGTTGTTTAATCATAAAGATCCCAGCAGCAAGCTCCAGCGATGGAGGTTGAAACTTGAGGAATATGATTACGACATAGTGTACCGCAAGGGCAAACTAAACTCTGCCGCCGACGCTCTCTCCAGATACCCAGTGAACCCTATATACCCTGATAACATGAGTCCTTCAAACCTTAACCCTAATGATAATGATAACACCAATTACGAACCTCCACTACAAACATCACAGCCTTCG
Source organism: Catocala sponsa (assembly GCA_963564715.1). Taxonomy (NCBI): domain Eukaryota; kingdom Metazoa; phylum Arthropoda; class Insecta; order Lepidoptera; family Erebidae; genus Catocala; species Catocala sponsa. The sequence continues at coordinate 11,194,115 of OY751336.1, read as the reverse complement.
GGCACACCTAACGAAGTAAACAATGACCTGCAAGATCTTCTCGTGTCTCCGCCATCCAGTCTTGACACAGGTCTTATAAATCCTGAAATCGAAAATGAAGTTATGGATTATCTGAGTTCCATTCCTAATGAATCGCGTGTTGAACCCGAACCTCAACCTTCAACCAGCTGGCAGAATCCTGAAACCTTACCTGTTTCAAATCAACCTAGCTCGGAAAGCTCTCCGGCACCTGAAAATTTAACCTTACCCGAGATGACTTACAGTCAATTTTTAAAACTACCTATAAAATCGTATGACACCTCTATTTCGGAACATAACCAAAACCTACTTAAAGGAACTCAGAAATTAATAATTATACCTACCTCGATAGATATGGACGAGTCCATGCCTTATGTTCAAGAAGTCCTAGATAACTGCCCGGAGCCTCAACGCAACGAATTCTTGAACTTAGAAAGATCCTTATACACATTTCTACCTCTTACTATTGAAGATAAAACTTACCTTTTCCTATTTACGAAAGTTCACTATTTTGACGACTTCTCGTATCAAGATATATTTAAATCTTTAAAATATGCACGCAACGAGATAATAATGTCTTATCCTACAATATGTGCAATCAGCACATCAGACTTTAAAAATCCTTTTGATAGACACTCTTTTGTTAAAATCTATAACATGTTTAACTATCTATTCGACAGAACTAACATAACAGTACATATTTACCATAACAACATCATATATCCTTCGCTCAGCGAAATCCCGAAGATCCTTAAGGAAAATCACGATATCCCCATCGCGGGACATTTAGGATCCATCAGAATGTTAAACCGCATAAAGGAAAGATTTTATTGGAAAAATATGCGCGGTGACATTGAAAACTATATAAAAAAATGTTCATCGTGTCAAACAAATAAAGCCTTGCGTAAAATAAACAGAGCGCCCATGATAATAACGTCCACCTCAACGTCTCCGTTTGAGAGAATATCCCTCGATATTGTAGGTCCCTTGCCTGAGTCTGGCACAGCCAAACTTAGATTCATTTTGACTATGCAAGATGACCTCACAAAATTCTCGCTAGCTTACCCTCTCCGTAATAATACCGCCGAAGAATCGTGTGAATGTCTGCTTCATTTTATATCTCTATTCGGAATCCCTAAATATATACTTACCGACCAAGGCACAAATTTTACAGCCGATCTATTTAAGAAAACATGTGAGTTCCTAAAAATCAAACCATTATGGTCCACCCCTTATCATCCGCAGACGCAAGGAGCTTTGGAAAGATCACACTCCACGCTCAAAGAATACTTGAGACCTTATATTAACGATAATCAAGATAATTGGCCTCGATATGTGTATACAGTTATGTTAGCATATAACACCGCCGTACATTCAACAACCCACTATTCACCGTTTGAATTACTATTTGGGCATAAGCCTCACATCCCAGACTCTGTGTATGACGATACTTCTAATACTACTTACCCCGAATACGTTAAGATGTTACAACATCGAATGAAACATACGCGTGACAAAGCCATAGAGTTTATTCAAAAATCTAAAACAAACTCTAAAACCTATTACGACTCCCATACTCGCCCAGTGGTATACAAAGTTGGTGATTATGTCTTATTAAAGAACCATCTAAGGCTACGTAAAGCCTTATCACCCGTCTGGAAAGGGCCTTACAAGGTCGTTAAGATACACGGTAATAACACATTATCGTTACTTATAAACAGACGCCATGTGAAACATCACTTCGATGAAGTTAAGCACGTGGACGTCCAAGATGCATCTGCTACAGACTAAAATAATTAATTGACATAATTAAAAAAAAAACATACCTAGGTACATCCATTAATTTTTATACATTTTATATACATTTTTTTTTCTCTTATTTACAACCTTATTATACAAATATTATTATACACTTAGACATAGCATATAGTATAGTATAGTATAGTAGTGTCTCTTTTATTTACAGCATACTGGCCCAAGGTCACCCAGAATTTATTCAAAAAATCGACACCAGCCCCGGCATATATTTTGACCCAATTGGTGAACTCAAAATTCACGTAAGCCACTTAGACATAGTCACACCGTTTGATGTCTCCTACATTGAACCGCACATCCAAAATATTAACTCCATCTTAGGCTCAATACGACATATATGTAACCAAATTGAAATTCAAACTTCTAATCATCTAGAATGTCATAACACATTAGAACCGTTAACAGTCAGATACCACGACATTGTTGCCGCGTACTCTGCTATATCTCACTTAGTAAACAAAAGGTTCAAACGAGGGGCATGGATTGGTGGTATTGGCACTCTGTCCAAAACTATTTTTGGCACCCTGGACGAGGACGATGCTGTTAAATATGACAACGCCATCCAAAACATTCAGGACAATGAAAAAAGACTGGCTTCATTAATGAAAGAAAATATTTTAGTAACGTCTGCAATTTTATCAAAATTTAATAAGACCTTACACGAAATTAAGTACAATGAGGCCAGCCTTAACCAAGCTATCGACAATTTCTCCGTAAAGTTAAAAAATATTTCAATAATTACTAATGAATTAAATATTAAATCAACTATTCATTCAATCTTGAACAGCTTAGAAGCATCCATGCTCACCTTATCATTTCAGTTAGAAGATATAACAAACGCTATTATATTATGTAGCCAAAACATCCTGCATCCGGCCGTATTATCACCTGTGCAGTTATACCAAGAAATTGTCGATAACTACAGATACTTACCTGTAGATTTTAAGTTACCTGTAAGCGTAGCATTAAGTAATATTCATAGTTTACTAAACATATCTAATGTACTGTCCTACAGTTTGAATAACAAGATTGTTTTTATTTTAAGAATACCTCTAGTATCCCCTAGAGAGTACAGTTTATTTCATAGCATTGGCTTACCGACTCCTCATAATAGTGTAAACCCAAACTCTTTTAGTTTTATAATACCAAGTAGTAAATACATAGCAATGACCAAAGACAAATCAGAATATTGTAAGCTCGACTCACTTAAGGAATGCATAGCGATAAGCTCGCGCGAGTACATCTGTGACGTCATGACGGTGTTCCCGAGCGCCGCGAACCCGAGTTGCGAAAGTGAGTTAATATCAAATGTGATAAGTGTTTTACCAGTGCAGTGTCAAACAAAATTCCTTCATGGACATATAGACTTGTGGAAACCGCTTTATAATAATGACTGGATCTATGTCCAATCTCTAAGTAATAAACTTTATATCGAATGTCTAAACCAAAAACATACAATTGACATAAGTATTGTCGGTACAGGTATTCTAAGTATCCCAAACAACTGTATAGCGTATTGTAAAAGTACAAAATTATTACCTAGATTTAAAAACATTAAAATCAACGTTACCGTTATACACCCCGATTTTAACATTATAAATGACTCTTGTTGTAATTTAGATAAGTTTAGAGATATAATAGGTAATGAGCCTCCTCTTAAATTACAAAACATTGATTTAGACGATTTCACTATGGAAACTAAATCAAAATTAAAATCGATGTCCGATGAAACTGACAAAATCCTTAATCAACATCCGTTAATTAGATACGAGACTCATTACTTAATCATTATTATTGTACTAATTTGTGTTATTTCTATTTTCTGTATTTTTAAACTGTTTTTATATATTAAATCGCACAACCGTCTTTCCCATCGCTTCCCTATATTCACTCGATCCACTTCAGTAAACTCACCCGTAGACCAATCTCCAAATCCTGAAGCAGTAGTCTCTATAAAGATTAATAAACGCAATTCTGAAACTGATAATCTGCCATCCCCTAGCATTAGACGAAATATATAAATTTTCCAAATTACCTCTCCTAAACATCGAAATTACAACCCCGATGTTTAGTCTACCCCTGGGAGGTGTTATAGATATGTAATGTACCCTTTCTTGCAAACCACACATTCCTTTTTGCTTACTTAGCATTTATCTTTCATAGTCGAAGTGTCCATCCGTTCAACCAGTCTCATCCTAAAAGCCATCCTAGACGGTTGTCTCAATCTGATTATAGAGTTTTCTTTTTTTAAAAACCTAACCTTGGCGAGGCTCATAACAGTTCGCTCTCACGCATGACCTGTCTCAACTGTTACTCCAGCCCACCCGGATACCAGACATTGCAGGTCAGGCGCCCTCTCTGCTCGATCTGCTGCTAACGAGTAACCCGAACCGGTACAGTGTGTCGATTCGTGCTCCTCTGGGCACCTCAGACCACTGTCTGGTTTGTGCCACAGCTGTTTTTGTTACGCCCTCACGACCCGAGGAGGCAAGACGACGACTGTGGCACTACTCGTCGGCAGACTGGGATGGAATGCGGGAGTACTTCGCATCCATCCCTTGGGCTCAACGCTGCTTTGAGAACAGGGGTCCATCAGAGATCGCTACTGCTGTCGCTGGTGAAATCACCCTGGGTATGGGGTGATGTCACGAGCGGCGGCAGGAAAAGGCCCTGGTTCGGTCGTGAATGCGCTGATGCTGTTGAACGCAAACAGACAGCGTACCGTGCTTGGACCAGGGCTCGCACTCTCCACGACCCTAACGTGGATCACCTGAAGGCAGCGTTCAACCAAGCCACAAAGGTCTGCAAGAGGGCATACTTAAGAGCGGATGCCCAGCGCGTCGCACGGTTCGGCCAGGAACTCATGGTGCATCCTACGGGCAGTCGTAGCTATTGGCGCCTGGCCAAAGCCGTGCAGTCCAACTTCTGCCAGACCTTGCTGCCCCCTCTGAGGTATCCGAATGGATCACTGGCTCATCGGCCGCAGGAGAAAGCAGATCTGCTTGCAAATCTCTTTGCGGCCAACTCCCGAATCGATGACTGCGGTTCGCAGCCGCCTAACATTGCCAACTGCGGCTACACCATGCCTGATATATATCAGCATGGTGGTGATATGTATCAGGCAACGAACCGTTCGTGCGATACTGCAGTCTCTCGATGTTCGGAAAGCCAGTGGACCTGACGGCATCCCAGCTGTGGTCCTTAAAAAATGTGCAGCGGAGTTGTCTCCCACGCTTACGCGCCTATACCGGACGTCTTACGCCGCAGGCATTGTGCCTGATGCTTGGAAGGAGGCGAACGTTCAACCGATTCCCAAAAAGGGGGACCGTTCCGAGCCAAGCAACTATCGTCCCATAGCTATCACCTCGATGCTCTCCAAGGTGTTCGAGCGGATTATAAACACCCAAATTGTCCGCTACCTGGAGGATCAATCGTTGATCAATGATCGCCAATACGGCTTTCGGGCTAAACGATCAACGGGTGATCTTCTAGCGTTCGTCACGCACCTCTGGGGTGAAGCTATGGACAAGCACGGCGAGTCTTTGGCTATCAGCCTTGACATAGCCAAAGCTTTCGACAGAGTTTGGCACCGGTCTCTTCTTTCCAAGCTTCCGGCCTATGGCTTGCCCCCTCAACTGTGCACCTGGATTGCAAGTTTCCTGCAGAAGCGTCGTATTCGGGTCCTTTGCGACGGTCGCACTTCCAAATTTATGCAGGTCAATGCAGGAGTGCCTCAGGGTTCTGTCTTATCCCCTACGCTCTTTCTTCTGCATATCAATGATATGTTGAATCTCGGCAACATACATTGTTATGCGGACGACAGTACCGTGCATGGGCGATATCTCGGACATCCTGGGGCCAAACAGGCTGAGGTTGAGGGGAAAAGGCAGAATCTTGTCGTTGAACTTGACCAGACCTTGGACCGCATCTATGAATGGGGTGCCAAGAACTTGGTCGAGTTCAACGCCAAGAAGACCCAGGCATGCGCGTTCTCAACAAAAAAGTCTCCGTTCCTTCCCCTCCCTTCTCTGAAGAACACTCCACTGGTGATACGTGACAGTCTCTCCATCTTAGGCATGGATCTTTGCCGCTCCCTTAATCAGAAAACCTATATCGAGAGCGTCTTTAAGCAAGCTTCGCGAAAACTCGGAGTTCTGAACAGGGTGAGGCGGTTCTTCACGCCTGGGCAACTGTGCCTATTGTATAAGGCACAAGTGCGCCCTTGCGTGGAGTACTGTTCTCATCTTTGGGATGGCTCCGCGCAGTACTTGCTGGACGCTCTCGACCGGTTACAGCGGCGGGCTGTCCGTATCATCGGAGATCCAGAGGTCACGAGTTCACTGGAACCTCTGCAACTCCGTAGGGACATTGCCTCATTGGCATGTTTCTACAGAATATACCACGGGGAGTGCTCTGAAGAGTTATTCCACCTTATCCCGCCCTCCCCTTTCCTATCCAGAACAACGCGTGCTGGGCTCAGATGCCATCCTTACACGGTAGAGTCGATTAGAGCACGTACCAAAAAGTTTGGGTCCTCATATCTCTGCCGAACCACCAAGGCATGGAATTCTCTGCCAAGGCACGTGTTTCCTTCTTCCTTCAATCCTGGGTTCTTTAAGCGGGGCGTGAAAAAGCATCTTCTCAGGCCGTCAAAGTAGAGACCTCAACATCGCCTCGGCTACTGTGGGTGCGATGTGGAGGCCACTGCTCTTAGACCACACGACTGCTTAACATCAGGTGGAGTGTGGTCATTTTGACGAGCAAAATAAAAAAAAATAAAAAAAAAAAAAACTAATTAATTACAATAACAATTCAGATTTGATCTTATGAAACTGATTATAATCATAGATTATTATAATTGTCTATTTACTTAAGCCATACACTTTCCGTCGAGTCAAAATAGAAGTTATTTCAGCTTTAGCTCTACGAAGTAGGTAATTTATATACTATTCTGCTTGGTTTCAAGTTGTTATGAATACTTAATTATTATTGACGTTTTCCACTTAGAAGACACTGAAATAAATGTATGCCGGTTTGAAAAGATTAATAAATTCATCGTACTCTTCTGGATTAACGTCGAATACCGTCAGAAACATGAGTATTGATATTGGAGGTAAGACTTTTAAGTTATTAATTTATGATAGTAATTCATTAAAAGTATAGCAATTATTTTAACTCTATAATTTCTTTACATGCCATATATAATTATTAGTTTAATTTTGCTATAATATGGTGAGCTTAATTTATATGGGTAGGTATTATGTTAATTATATTTAAAAATATGTGTATTACATACTTCAATTGCATATTATTAGGTATCTGTAAACCAGACAATTAATAATTCTGCCGAGGAGCCAGAAATCTCCTGATTTTAGTTCCCGATGTTAGTGTTAATTGAAATGAATATATACTTTATTAGTAGTTAACTAACTGGTTGTTTTCTTCAGATTTACCATCATGAATGTTATGATTACAGGCATGAGATTAAGATATAGAGACAAGGATGAAACCTTCTTGGAGAAATATTTAGTCTCTAAAGAACCTTTTGGACAGTTCAAGGCATGGTTTGAAGAAGCTTGTAATAAGAAAGAGATACTAGAACCAAATGCTATGTGCTTGGCAACTGCTACTGAGTAAATTATCTTACATTATCTTATAGGCAGTGGAATAATACTTTTGTCTAGTGTTATCACTTATCACCTAAAGAATAATCATTTATTGTAACTATGATAATTTATGAATATTACTTACTAATTTTAATATTTTTAGGAATGGTGTCCCATCAGCTAGATTTGTGTTATGCAAAGGATATGGTAAAGAAGGTTTTAAGTTCTTTACAAACTATGAAAGTAGAAAGTCTAGAGAAATGGTAATGTAATTGTAGTTTTATTTTTAATATTTTCTATGATTCTAAAACATATTATGCACACATAAGTGGTGTGATATTTAGCTTAGTAAAATTTTGTAAATATGGAGGAGGAATGCAGAAACTAGTGAATTAATTTATTTTTATATGTAATGAGTTGCTGTCGAATTGCAATTGCAACCATTCGGCGTTCACTAGTGAATTCTCTCCCATATTGACTTTGTCAAATACGTACCTAATTACTAGATTTTTCCCTCAGCTTCATTCTAAATGTTAGTTAGGTTCAATAAGTAACAGTACTTTCTCTAAACGAAAGGTACCCTGTGTCCTTTTCTGTTCCCCTGACAATGTGAATGTGAAATTTTATAACGATTAGTTAAGTAGTTAAGGCATGAAAATATAACAAACAAACTCACATTTTCATTTATAATATTAGGTAAGGTTTCATAAATTAATGTATTTAATTTTGTAGGCTGTTAATCCAAATGTGGCTGCAACATTCTACTGGGAAAGCTTAAATAGATCTGTAAGAATTGAAGGGTGTGTAGAAAAATTACCTGAAGAAGAATCTACAACTTATTTCCACTCAAGGCCTGTACCCAGCCAGATTGCAGCATGTGCAAGCTATCAAAGCACTCCCATTGAGTCTAGAGATGTTCTGTGTGAAAGAGAATCAGTCTTGGAAAAGACATATTTGATACCTGAGAAGGAAGTTCCGAAGCCTGCATACTGGTAAGTACTTATTTATTTGTATTACATTGACTGGTATAGGTCCCGTCACGTAAAAAGAACGCTGAGCGACAGTGGAGGGGATGTGTCTGCGCATGGGCCAACTGAGGAACCAATAGCGTGCGCGCATAGACATACTGCCGGACCGTCGCCCCATCCCGCGCCTTCATACCGCCAATTTGATCAATAAATCGCCCAGTGCACAGGTAAACAGCCAGCGTTCTTTTTACGTGATGGTCACTATAAAAGACTTAACCTTTTAACCACCAGTCATGTGTACATGACAAAGCAAAATATGTCCAACACACCACACTATGACTACATGACAAATTAAAGCACACTTTTGCTTTTTTGATGTGCCAGTGAGAGGGTTAAAGACCTAGCTACCCTAGGTAGCTTTGATATTGACTATTGATCATGATATTGGGTTCTGCCACCTATTTGTATATTTCATTGCTACAATTATATTTATAGGGGAGGTTACATTATTCGCCCAGGAGCAGTCGAGTTCTGGCAAGGTCAGCGGGATAGACTTCATGACAGAATCAAGTTCAGAAGACCCAAAGATAATGAAGTTCCAGATGGGAAGCTGTTGCATGAAGGAGAGGATGGATGGGTGTATGAACGTTTATCACCCTAGAATAAAACAAAGAGAATACTTTAACTGTCTTCCAATATTTAATATATAAGAGTACAATGGTAAAAGATTGTTGTTCAAATAATGTTATTATTTATTACGTGTTATATTCAATATTTCCCTCTGAATGCCACCTGTACTCTTCCAACAGACTTCACTTTTTAATTGGCCATTTTTCTTAATTGCTAGTTCAAACTGTCTGGTACCACCACCTACACCAAAGTAGTATGTCTTGGCTGCTACATATACTAATCCATCATTACTCAATCTTTCCATAAAAAGTGAAATAAGTTTGTCGTAATTATTTTCATTGTATATGGTCTCTGATGTAAGGATTATGTCATAGACATGTATGTCAGGTAGTTTCTTGAGAAATGACTGCCAGTCACCAGAGTAAAATGCACACTTCTTTATCTCCCTTTCCCTTTCATCTTCATCCTCAATATTCAATAAAACATTTGGTATTGTGACATGTTCCAGCACTTCTTTATTCTGAAAAATATATTTGCAGATTAAAATCAGTTTTATCATGAGCAGGGGATACTAAGCAAAGAATTATATGTATTTGCTTACATAATCTTGGAATGTAACATTAGAACCTTTCATTAATGTATAGATTCCTAAAATCCCAGCACCACATCCCAAATCAAGGACTCGTTTATTTTTGAAGTCTACTTTAGTCTGACTTTCAAGATGTTCCACTAAGTCATATGTACATTCCCAGATTTTCAGGCCACCTATAACAACAAAGTTAATAAGTGAACTATATTATGGAGAAATATCTATGAGAAGAAATTAAGTACTAAATTGAATCTGTATGATGAAAATATATTGATATTTTATATAGACAAACCTATTATCAAACTGTCTCTTCAATGCTATCTCTCTGTAGAATTTTCTGCATCTTTTCAACATGAAGAAATATACAATTACACATTCATTCTCCCAGTTTTCAAGAAAGTGTATACACATCACCTATAATAAAGGGTAAGCAGATTACGTGCCTTCATATGTGCCAGCAACAAGATCACTATGTTCCTTTTCTGCAAGCTTGACGGCGTTTTTAAATCCACTTTCTTCAATACTAGCTAATGCTTCGCTGACGACTATATGACCAATTTCAACATCGCCACAAGCAAACATTTTTGCTCGAGTAACTTTATCATCGAGGTTTTTTAATTGGTTGTCTGGTATAACTTCTTCACTTTCAAGCCATTGAATATTATCTTTGCTACCTGTTATAGAAAACCGTAAAATTAAAGGTATTAATTTGTGTGGTGTTTTAAAAATGCAAAATTTTATTGCCAATAACTTGTTAAATCCTCATCACCTGTTTCAAACTCATGTGTATCGTCGCCAGAAAAGTTGAACCTGAAGCTAGTCATATTTTATCAGATGTGTAAATAATAATTTGAGATAGGTAGGAAGTACAAACATATATCATAACCTAAACCGCATGTAAAACAAAATTGCAGCCATTGGTTGGCAATATAGGTACCTAATGTAAAAAATCGCATTGTTTTGACTTAGCACGATTTCTGAACGTCATCAGACGTCATGTTTGACACTGACAGTACCTATTGAAAAGATTTTCAAAGCAAGTTGTGTTCTATTAACTAGATATCAATAGTTTGCAACATTCTATTGGTACTCTCATACTTGGTTATTAACTTCATGGAATGCAATTCTATATACAATGTAAATTATGTTGCTCTAATAATATATTTACAGGAAACGAATTTAATCACATAATATAATCGACTTTACTATGTATTATAGTCAGTAAAATAATATATAATATCAGCCCTGTATTAAACTGACCCACCGCTCGGCATGGGCCTCTTCTCAGTATTAGGTTAGGTTAGTGTCGCCAGCTATTTAATAATTATGACGACTGTCCCGATTTATACATACATATATACATAGATTCACGCCTGTTTCCCAGAGGGGTAGGCAGAGACTACGGATTTCCATTTTCTACGATCCTGACACACTTCTCTGGCTTCATTCACTTTCATCACATTCCTCATACACGCCCGTCGGTTCAAGGAGCTCTTAACCTGGCCTTTGTCCAGGACGCCTCCGATCTGGTCGAGAAACGTTCGCCTAGGTTTTCCTCTTGCGACTGTTCCATTCACACTAGCCTTATAAACTTTCTTAGTCAGTCTTTCCTCGTCCATTCTTTCTACATGTCCAAACCAGCTTAACATACCCTTTTCTATTCTTGTAACTATATCCACTTTCATGCCGCATCTCTCTCTAATCTGTCCCGATTCATTAGTGCATAAATAATTATGGGCAATCGAGAATGGTTTTGTGACAGGTGAATTTTGGCGCCAACAAATGAGACATTAGGCCAGATACTATAAACGAACAAATTATGTCAGATGTTGAGGGAGATATTGTCGTGTACCTCTCAGTAGACAATGTTATGAACATTGAACAAGTGCCACCGTACCCTATAGAGTATCTCAACTCTTTAGAACTATCGGGAGTGCCTTCCCATAAGTTAAGGCTGAAAGTTGGTACCTATTCAGTCCTGTCAATGAGAAATCTTGCCGCACAAAGGCTATGTAATGGCAAAAGGAGAAAATGTTTTTTTTTTTATTAACTTAAGCTACTTGCGGTAAACCAAAGCATTATTATTTTAGCTTATATTATCAGAATTGCCGAGGGATCAGGACCAAACTGAACAACACACTATATTATTATGTTAATATTTTGTGTCATTCGTACGATGTCATTGTGCTGACGGAGACTTGGTTGTCGCCTGATATTTCGGAAAATGAGTTTATTGACCACCGGTACTCGGTCTTTAGGTATGACCGTAATCGCATTGTCACTAACAATAAAGACGGAGGAGGTGTTCTAATAGCAATATCGAAATTGCTAAAGCCATCTAGTCTTACAATGTCACCGCCATTAATACTACCTGAAAACGTAATTGTCCATATTCCCACTTCTGATGGTAGGTATCTACTTGTTTGTGCTCCTTATATTCCTCCAAATACAGTGGAAGAGATATAATATGTTAATTTTATTAATTCTTTAGCGATTTTGACTGATCATCCCTCCGTGGAGTATGTACTTATGTAGCATTAACTGGAGATTTTAACCAGCCAGAGATTAAGTGGGTCTATTCAACATCTCACATGACGTGTGCCATGGCCATGAATAACGTTCATTCCAGTGCCTGTTGTTACCAGTAGATAATGGCCGTATACTAGACCTTTTTATCTGTAATATATACTCTGTGGTCCATCCTCCTAATATTTCGCTCATACCGTCTGACATCCATCATCCAGCATTTTACGTACAAACACAGTTAAATTTAGGAAAATTAAAACAAATATCTCAACGCCGCAGTAAGAATTCATTTAATGATTACAAATCTAATTACGTTGCTATAAATACTGATATTGGAGCCGATCACTGGCATGATATACTGCCGTCCTTTAACTAAAACCACGTTAACCCCAAAAAGTGATTTTGGAGAAAAACGTAAAAAACGTGAGAATCATTGTTTCTAGAAAACTATTATACATAAATTAGTGATTGTTAAATATTATTTAAACAAAAACAAAGACTCTTTTAAGCTAAGTGTTAGCGAAAAATAAAAAAGGTATGAAAAAATATATGCTTGCTTACTAAGCTACAGGTACTAATACAGGTATTTCTTACTTCAATTGTTACTAACGTCTTTATAGCTAAGCATCTCATATCAAAAAACTGGATAATTAAATGAAATGCAGTATGAAAATTGAATCAAATTTTATTATATCGTATAAAATGTGTAATGACGTTATAAGTTGATAGTAAAAATTTTAAAGGAAAAGATTACAACGTGCAGCACTGAGGCTAAATCTTATTATTTAATTAATTTTAAATCTTATTATTTACAATTAAATTTTGTAAAGTAATTGGAAAATGAATAGTTTAATGTAATTTAAATCTTATTTTTATCTTTTTAAGGCGTAAATAAAAGCTTTGTTTTAAAAGTTTTTTATATTAATTTATTTTATATTTTTAGTTTCCCCTAGATATATTTCTTAGTCTATTCATTTAATTAAGTGCGTCATTGTTACATTGGCGGGTGCCAGTTAATTTGAGCAGTCTAATTCTTCTATGAGGAGGCCTTCTATCGATGTGACCCTAATTAAGGCCACGTACGCTTGGCCAGCAGCGAACAACTTTGGGCCCAAATACACAACGGCGTGGTCAGCCGTACTACTCTGCATTTTATGCACTGTGCAAGCCCAGCATAGTACTATTGGCAACATTCTGCGTTCAACGGTGCCATGGCTGTATTTCGCTGGAAATTGCACAGACTTTGGTTGAATCAAACTAAGACTTACTTATTATTAGCCCCCAAAAATATTTCTAACTCTTTAGGCAACCCCCCAGTCTTGTTTATATCAGATGGTATAATATTATTTAAATCTATATTGTCACTTTTTCGAGTACAATCTATTAGACTATCTCATATTTTCGGTCAATTCAATTAACGAGAAAGAACGCCAAAGGTGTGTAGCTGGGACAAATCTCGCGGGTTGGTCAAACACTTGATTACCTCGCACAGGGGGCAACTGCATTAAGTCTCCGAAGACACAAATATTTATACCATCGAAGAGAGATTAATTATTTTTGAGTTGTTTAAGACGAGAATCAACCATACAAAGCATCTCATAGGGAACCATAGATATTTCATCTATAAAGAGAAATTCTATGTATTGCCACTGTTGCCGCATTAGGCGCAGGTAATTACCAGTAAGAATAGGCAGTTGCACTAGTCTACCATCTTTTTGCACGAGCAACTTTAGAGTAGAATGTAATGTAGATCCCCCACTAAGCGCGCTGCTACCCTTGTTACTGCACACACCTTAACAACTTGCTTGCCGTAACACCTATTTACTTGATTTTTTAATAAGTTGAAAAGGATTTTTTGCCGGTTCCAGCGTTTCCCGTTATAAACAACTTAAGACGCTCATCACCACCATTATGTAGCTGTTCTGAAATACTTCTTGTTATGAATATAAACGCTTCCTTTTGTCCAAAATTCATTGCTCTTCTAGCATTCAGAAACTCGTCATCGGTCATGTTCTGCTCCGGCATCTCCAACTCGTCCTCCAAGTTTTCCTGCTCAGCTTCTTCATTTAATACTTCAAAAGCATGTATTTGGTTAAACGCATTCTCTAGTTGCCTGTCGCGCTCTCTAAATATCTCCAGTATCTTTGCTTGATAATTCTGTGGGCAGGTATGAACTGCGACTTAAATCTACTTTTTGTATTACCACTTGATTCGGGTAACACCTTTTAGTGCATATCTCGCATATCTGATCACAGAATATATTAATGGTGTTATTAAAAATTTCAATCTGGGCCTTTTCATCCGCCCATACTTGAGAGTTGTATATTCTTACCGCACATAAGCGAGCCTCCCGCTGATCAGCAGTTTCGCCTGCCCTAACTTGGGAGGTATGCTCTCTTAAAGCGGTCAAACGTTCTTCCCGCTGTTCAGCAGATTCGGCTGTTCTTAATCGTTGCATGCACTGCTTAGCCTTGTCAAGCCGCAACTGTCGCTGAGTGGGTGATTCACTACGCACTTCACCACGCCTTTTGTCAAGTCGTTGGCGTTTCATGTCAGCGCTCTCATTGGCAAGTTTTTCTTGCCGTTTTAACTTCTTTTTCTCTAACCTTCTTTTTCTTCGTGTTGTTGTTTCTTTATTTCCCATAATGTTCCCACGAGTACCGAATAAATATCCGTCAACCCTTCCAGAGCTTCGTTTAGAAGGGTAAGAGCTAATATACAACAGGGTTCGCCCAGGTGCCCTGAGGCGGTACGTTCACGACATCATTTTATACCCTGATGCCACTCAGTACGCCACGGCCTCACCTTGACTTGGGTAGTAATTTTGTAATATATACGTCATTTGTTTTAGCTTAAAGCTTACTCGTGCCTGACGAAACACCGTTCCGGGTTTGTTTTTGGGGTTTTCCGTCTCCTAGACAGGTTGCAAACCAATGCTATTGACGCCCATCTCACCAAATTGCACAAGTCATGGTATACCTCTTATGCCTGTTACTACTGTTGACCGTTGAGGAGTTCCCTGGGTTGGAGCCAACCCTGGATGTGGCATCAATTTCATGGTGGACCCACCAACCGTCTATCATATCCGAACGGTATGCAAAATTTCAAGTCCCTACTGCCGACCGTTGAGGAGTTCTCTGGTTTGGAGCCAACTTTGAAGGTGGCAGCAATTTCATGGTGTCTGTCTTCCCAATGGGTGTGCAAAATTTCATGTCCCTACTGTTAACCGTTGAGGAGTTCCCTCGTCTGGAGCCAATCCTGGCAGCAGCATCACGTCATGCTTATCATAAACATGCATTGTCATTGGGACTGGACCAGTATGTAAAATTTCAGATCAATCTGACACCGGGAAGTGGGTCAAATTTAACTTGCAAGAATCCACCTTCACATACATACAAGTCAAGTAAAATAAAAGCTATTAATTAAAAAGCCTCTTTTGAATATAATTATCTTTATCTGACTAAAATGAAATGAAACCTTTACCAAATAAAACCAATGAAATAAATAAAAAGAATCTAAAACTTTAAATCAATAAAATCTAAAACAATGGAATAAAATAAATTCTGTTTAGCTAATCATTTATTATTAAATCACAGGTTTAAAGTGTAATCAGTCTTATAATTTTATTATAAATGGCTTTTAGGTATAATTGTTATTAATTAGTTACTCTTGTTCTCTTTATTTGCACTTCAAGATCGGAATGAATGAAGCGCGAGAAACGGATAACGTGTTTCTAGTTAGGAAACGTGGGCTAGCGGTTATTAAGTTAAGAATGACTAATATTTTTTTGAACAAATTCCATGTTAGAAGTAAATAACGCTTTTTTAACGCATTGTTTTGAGAAAATCGCAGTATTGATTACTTGACAAAAATACCGTTATGGTCGTCTAACCAGAATTAAGATAAGGTTTTCATCATAAATAGTTTATAGCATTGTTTTTATTTCTGTTTTATCAAAATTGATCCTTAACTATAAACACGTTATACGCTCTTAGTGTATTTGTAGTCAAGAACATTCAATTAACGTAGTTTAAGCTAATAAAACATTTTAAAAATATTAGGCAAATTTGGAAACTAAGGTATTTAAACGTGCATCAAGCTAAGAAGTGTGGTATAGTCTCTTTTTAGTCAAGCATTTGTTGCATATTTTGTCATTTAACGGTAAATCATGTTTTAATATCTCTAAAACTGTAAGTGATAGAGATATGGTTCTTAGACAGAAAGATAGAGACTTTAAAACTGTAATACTTTGCATTCAAAACTCAAAATCGACCATTTGAGGGTTAACGGGGTTCTAGTTAAAGGACGGCAGTATACTGGGAAAACAGCCTCCTGTTGATGCAGTTCGACTTATTACGAAAAAATATATGAAATTGTCAAGCTTCATACGCCTTTGCATAAGTCTAGAAGTCATAGCTGGTTTACTAAATCTTTAATTCATACATTTAACAAGAAAAGTCAAGCGTGGCATAAGTGGAAAAATATGGTAATATTTTCTAAATCTGCTATAAAACATACATGAATATGGTAGAAGATAGCGTGGCTACCAATGTTAAAGCATTTTGGTCGTATGTCTTTAGCCGTAAATTTACTAATACAGGCCCCTCTTCAGTTCATTATGATTTATGACCAAGAATCGTGTGCGTTACCGCAGCAAAATGTAGAAAAATTTTGTGCTTTAGAGAGGTGAGAGTATGGCAAATAATTAGTCCATCGTAAAGAGTAATTTGTTCACTAATAGAAAAATTTGTTCAAGTGGTAGTTTCAAACTTATTCGAGAAAAACACATTTTGCTGGGGTAACGTTTGAAACGTTACCCCAACAAAACTTTTTTTTAAATCGTTTTGGCCCGGAATTAAATGCATGAATAGATAGATTTATTGCGTATTAAATGTTTGTGAACAGCAAAATTTGTGTGTCTTGTGGTTCAAAAGTTATTTAAGATTTTGCTGCGGTAACGTTTTGGGATTGTCCAATCTCAAAAACGGCTCAACGTAGAAGTTTAAAAAAAATACCAATAATAGACCTTAATTTGTTCAAAATTGTTCAAACATTAGTTTTTGATTTGTTCGATAAACACCAATGTAATTAAATGATGCCGAAATTCAGAAAGAAACGGATTTGCAAGTAAACCATAACACTTACAATCAAACTAAAAGCTGTATCATGTACCCTTGGTACACCTTTATAACGATAGTAAATTTAGATTACGTAACTCTACGCAATATAAAGATACGTACGATATAATAGAAATTTAATTACATTTTATATGGTCATAATTAAAAATGTTTATTAAAAATCAGTCTTACACAAATTATGTTAATTACCTTACCTAATTATTTAAATGTTTAGGATAAAATCACAGATAAGTTGAGTAATTTTTTAGGGTCCCGACCCGTCCACCCACTGGACTTTACCACTGGTGGGTGGAGGGGTAATTCACAATTACCCCTCCACCCACTATGTTAGTGTGTGAATTTATCGATTAAATAAAAAAAATATAAATTCAAAAAATTTATTTTGTTTTTATAATAATAAAAATAACCGCTCCCGACCCGTGGTACAACTACGATGTTCAACTGGTTGTACCACGGGGAAGGTAAGTTACCCATGGCTCAACAGCTGTTGTAACATATTTTTTGTTGCTATTTATGATTATGACCCGTAGTACAACGGCCCACGACCCAACGACCCAACCACTCAATGATGGTGCAGTTGAAATACCATTTATTACCCCAGGAGGGTACCAACTGCGCTAGCGTTGGAGAATCCCTCTCTGGGCGTCCACGCTCAGGGGATAACGTTCTTATTCTGGGGGGGGGGGGGGCAAAATTGCGCTTAATAATGCCCGGGGCAAGAGCAGAAATACCATGGCAACCCCTGCCACGCTGGCCGTGGACTTTTGCAACATCAGGGGATTACATAGTAACCTTAATGCTGTTCACCACAACCTCGAGACAGCAAAGCCAGCCTTGCTCTTCTTGACCGAGACGCAGATATCGTTTCCAGCAGACACTTCCTACCTCACCTACCCTGGGTATGGACTACAATACTCCTTTTTGTCTAGAGCCGGGGTGTGCGTGTATTTCAGAGACGATATCAGCTCTCGTCGCCTCGGTAATCTTGAAGGTAGGGACCTCTCCATCTTGTGGCTCCGTGTAGACAGCGACGACCATCCCCGCGTCTATGCGTGCCTCTATAGGTCTCCTAGCGGTGACACTGAAACTGACCGACTCATTGAGCACATCCAGATGGCTTCGGACTTTGTGCAGCAACGGATCCCGGCCGCGGAGATCGTTTTACTTGGCGATTTTAACGCCCACCACGCTGACTGGCCGTTCCAGTAAGACCGATCATGCGGGGAGATCTGTTCACGACTTCGCCCTGGCATATGGCCTGACACAACTGGTTACCACGCCCACGCGAATCCCAGATGTGGAGAGTCAAAATCCTTCACTGTTGGACCTTCTGCTGACTTCTCATCCGGATGGCTACCACGTATCTGTTGGCACTCCACTTGGTTCCTCAGATCACTGCCTTGTACGGAGTAGTGCCTCTCACGTGCTCGCCGCAATTGCGTGCTGCACGCAGCCGCCGTGTGTGGCACTACAAGTCAGCAGATTAGGATGAGATGCGGTCCTTCTTTGCGTCCTACCCTTGGAGACAAATATGCTTCTCCCGGATGATTCCAATGCCGTTGCTGATTCTGTTGCTGATGTGGTGCTACAGGGTATGGAGCTTTACATTCCGTCCTCTGTGGTCCCCATTGGTGGCAAATTTCGGCCTTGGTTTGGTCCATCTTCCAAAAACGCTTCTCGTAGGAAGCAGGAAGCTTACCAAGCCTGGGCTGATGCGGTGACAGCATGTGATTTAAATACCAGCGCATTAAAAAAAGAGTACAACTTTGCCTCCAGGTCCTTCAAAAGAGACATTCAAGGGCGAAGTCGAAGCACATCGGTAGAATTGGCGAAAGACTTGAGCGTCTTCCTTCAGGAACTCGTGCATTCTGGTCTCTTGCCAAAGCTATCGAAGGAAATTTCTGCAAGCCATCCTTTCCACCTCTTCACATGGGAAATGATTCGTTGGCCCACGACGCAAAAGAGAAAGCCGATCTTCTGGGCAAACTCTTTGCGTCCAACTCGACTTTGGATGACGGGACAAGAACCGCCTACCATACCGCGGTGTGAGGGTTGTATGCCTGATATGAGGTTCTACCAACGCTCAGTGCGCTTAGCACTTCTGTCCCTTGATATCCATAAGTGGAGTGAGCCTGAATCCCGCCCATTGTGTTGAAGATGTGCGCTCCAGAGTTGGCGCCGGTCTTAACGCGACTATTTCGGCTCTCTTACTCTTCTGGCGTAGTCCCGAGACCTTGGAAGACAGCATTGGTCCACCCGATCCCAAAAAAAGGCGACCGCTCAATCCCGTCCAACTACAGACCAATAGCCATAACCCCCCTTTTCTCGAAGATAATGGAATCGACCATCAACCATCAGCTCTTACGGTACCTGGAGGGTTCATCAGCTGCTTAGTGACCAGCAGTACGGCTTTCGTAAGTGTCGGTCAGCTGGTGATCTTCTAGTATACCTGACACATCATTGGGCTCAGGCGATCGAGACAAAGGGGGAAGCCTTGGCGGTCAGTTTGGACATAGCGAAGGCCTTTGATCGTGTTTGGCACAAAGCGCTTCTTTTGAAGCTCCCTTCCTATGGGCTTCCCGAGAGATTATGTGAATGGGTTACTAGCTTCTTAGCAGACAGAAGCATTAAGGTCGTAATCGACGGTGAATGCTCTGACTCCATGTCTGTAAATGCTGGTGTCCCGCAAGGCTGTGTGTTATCGCCTACTCTGTTCCTCCTCCATATCAATGACATGTTGCAAATTAGCAGCATTCATTGTTATGCGGACGACAGCACGAGCGATGCTCTTTATAACGGCCGCGCTAACATCTCTCGGGAAAACGTCGTTGAGAGCCGAAACAAACTTGTGTCTGAAATTGAGACCTATCTTAAGAAAGTCTCTGATTGGGGCAGGCTTAATTTAGTCCAATTTAACCCCACAAAGACACAAGTCTACGCGTTCACTGCAAAAAAGCTGCCGTTGGTCGTATCTCCTCGTTTTGAGAACATCCCCATAACTGCCTCAACCGATATTGGAATTCTTGGTGTCGATATATCGAGCGAAGTCCAGTTCCGCGGCTATTTAGAGGGTAAGGCTAAATTAGCTTCAAAAAAGCTTGGCGTGCTCGACAGATCGAGACAGTATTTCACACCGGCCCACCGCCTACTACTTTATAAGGCGCAGGTTCAGCCTCACATGGAGTACTGTTCTCATCTTTGGGCAGGGGCACCCCAGTACCAGCTTCTCCCTCTAGACCGCATTCAACGGAGAGCGACTCGAATCGTCGACTGCCAGGATATTTCAAATCGGCTAGACCCCTTGGCGCTGCGTAGAGATGTGGCCTCGCTATGCATCTTCTATCGCTTATACTATGGGGAGTGTTCCGAGGAATTGTTCGGAATGATCCCTGCTGCCTCTTTTCGCCATCGTCCTACGCGACAGCATTTTCACTCCCATCATTTAGATGGTTGGTAGTACACAACTGCGTTTCTCCAGGAATTTTCTGCCTCGCACAACAAAACTGTGGAATGAGCTGTCGCCTGCGGTATTTCCGGACCAATACGACTTTCAACAGTTCAAGAAAAGAGCGTACTCCTTTTTAAAAGGCCGGCAACGCACTTGTAACTCCTCTGGTGTTGCGGGTGTCCATGGGTGGCGGTAATCGCTTACCATCAGGCGATCCGTCTGCACGTTTGCCCCCAAATCCATTAAAAAAAAAAGTGTCTACAAAACAAATGACTATCAGAAAATGATCAGCCATCGGTAGTGCTTACAAAAACAGGGGCATGTGATTTTTGACCTTATTGATATTACTCAGAATTTATCATTTTAATAACGTATTAATGTCAGAAAGCAAGAAAATACAAAAAAAAAATGTCTGGCATGAATTGTCAATTAGGTCGAAAATCACATGCACCTGTTTTTTGTAAGCACTACCGATGGCTGATCCCCCCTATCACCATTTAGATCCATAAAACGCACATTTCGAAGCGTCTTGCGTCTAACTTCTACCCGGTAAAAAGTAAGTATGACAATACATAATTATCATGATGCTCACGACAAAAGTTTGAACCGTGGTGCTCCTATGTAGGTACTATTTTTTTTAACATAAGTAACATTGTTTTGTAACAGATGTTACCGTGAGGGAAAACCTTGAAACTTGCAAATTCAGTTTTCTAATTGTGCATTAAACTATTAGCAAATTTTAAAAAAAATATTCTGAATATTATTTACTGAGATGAGATAATTACCTTGTTAATGTTACTTTGGTTTTGAATATTTATAAACCATAAAATTGTATAATACTCATATCTAACATGATTGTAATTTATAAAATACCAAACTAGTAGAAATATTTATCGAATATTTATAAAATCGACTGCACGAATTACGATATTCTACTTGACTGTACAAAACATCGGATACTAACCTGCTAATTAGCAAAGTTTACCCTTTTGTATGGTGCGGTCGCTTTTACATAGCCTTTATAATTTGGTCGGCTTATAGAAGAATTGCTGACACATTCTTTTTGTTGATATAACTTTTATAGTAGTCGTAATTTAAAGCTGAAATTAACAGGATTGTTTATTGATGGAACATTTAAATTTGTTCAAGGTATTCCATGTTTCCTTGTTTCATGGGAACTGCGTATTCGATCATTTAAATCTGACCATATAAAATGTAATTACATTTCTATTATATCGTACGTATCTTCATATTGCGTAGAGTTACGTAATCTAAATTTACTGTCGTTATAAAGGTGTACCAAGGGTACATGATACAGCTTTTAATTTGATTGTAAGTGTTATGGTTTACTAGCAAATCCGTTTCTTTCTGAATTTCGGCATCATTTAATTACATTGGTGTTTATCAAACAAATCAAAAACTAATGTTTGAACAATTTTGAACAAATTAAGGTCTATTATTGGTATTTTTTTCAAACTTCTATGTTGAACCGTTTTTGAGATCTGGACAATCCCAAAACGTTACCGCAGCAAAATCTTAAATAACTTTTGAACCACAAGACACACAAATTTTGCTGTTCACAAACATTTAATACGCAATAAAAGCTATCTATTCATGCATTTAATTCCGGACTAAATCGATTTAAAAAAAAATTTTTGCTGGGGTAACGTTTCAAACGTTACCCCAGCAAAATGTGTTTTTCTCTAATAACTTTAAAACTACCACTTGAACAAATTTTGCTATTAGTGAACAAATCCGTTCCTTCACGATGGACTAATTATTTGCCATACTCTCACCTCTCTAAAGCACAAAATTTTTCAACATTTTGCTGCGGTAACACACATCCAAGAATCATCTAATGATCCCACAACTATTTCCAATTCATTTTCAAAATTTTCCATTCGGTTTTCGAGTCTTCTTCATTTGATCAAACATCATGGGAATCACCGCCCCCTAATCCTCAGAATGATGACAATCTTTGTAATATAAATTTTTCGATAGATAAAATAAAGAGAGAACTAAAATTATTATATGCATGTAAAGGTCTAGGACTGGACGGCATTCCGGCTATATTAAAAAAAAACTTGTGAATCAATATACCTTTCTTTATTTATATTGTTTAATAAATGTATTTCTCATGGCATATTCCCTGATGTTAGGAAACGTGCTAATATTGTACCTATCCATAAACGATTGATTCTAAAAATGATGTTTCTACATATCGCTCCCATATCACTATCGTTATCAGCGCTCTCTAGCGCTGATAACACAACTTATAAACATAACTTTTTGAAAAACTAGTACACAATGAGGTATATCCCGTTATGCGGCGAGTGATTCTTAGGGAACAACATGGTTTTGTAAGAGGGAGGTCCTGCGTTAGTAATCTTCTTGTTTTTACATCACACCTATTCAAGAGCATCGACAACAGACAGCAAATTGATGTAGTGTACACCAATGTCCAAAAGGCATTTGATAAAGTCGATCACAAAATTATTACTCGACAAAATCGCTTCTAATGGTATTAGAGGTTAGAGGTGATTTGCTTCGGTGGTTTGCATTATACGTCACTAATAGAACTCAAAAAGTGGTTATTAATGGCTACGAGTCTAGTTATACCTAAGTTACATCAGGAGTGCACAGGTATCAATCCTGGGTCTACTCAAATTTTATTTGTAAATGACATTAATAGTTGTTTTAAAATTCGAAATTTCTTCTATACGCGAACGATTTAAAAATTTACAAAAATATCACTAATATGTCTGATTATACTGATTTACAAAAGGATCTCGATTTGTTTTTAAATTACTGCTCTTCTAACAAACTTTACCTTAGCTTCTCTAAATGTCATAGCATTACATTTACCAAAAAGAAACATGTTACTAAATTTAATTATTGTTTTTCTGATACTGTTCTAAATAACGTTACTTGTCTCCGAGATTTTGGCGTTCAGTTGGACTCGAAGCTCCACCTCGATGCTCACGTAGATAAAATGTTTAACTAAGCTTATAAAATGTTTGGATTCGTAATGAGAGCATCTAGAGAATTTCATCGTCCCTCCACCTATCAAGATCTATACAAGTCACTAGTTCGGCCAAATTTGGAATATGCATCACCCATTTGGAATCCCTTCTACAATAAGTATACTGAAATTCTAGAAGCTGTACAAGGCAAATACCTACGTGCAATGCACTATACATGTTTCTGCAGAGAAGCCTTTTACCCATCCCTGCTCCAAACATATTATAATCTTATGACCTTCCAATCCAGACGCACTTTGCTTGACATGACCACTCTTTTTAGTTTATGCCACAATAAGATTGACTGCACTGATCTTGTGAACAGTTTGTGCTACCTGGTCCCTCGTACTGTACGCGGCCGTGAAGTTGGCACAAGACATCAATTTGTTTGCCACTAATTTAAGTTGTAGCAACTCCGGCGTCCATGCATCGTTTACTCGACACTTACAACAGGTTTAGTTCTGTCGATTTATTATTTTTGAGCAGGAATATGTTTAAGAATGGCATTGTGGGATTCTTAAATGAGTAACCTAAAATGTCTACGTAACAAGCTTTTATCAATTATTTATATGGCGAATATCTTACATCTTTATCCAATTCTTAACAGACATAACTAAGTAACGAGTACCTAAGTATTTATATTTATATCACTTGGTTTGTCATAACTGTCAATTATAATATATAACATTGTAATCTGTGGATAACGTGAGCAGTGTGTTTGTTAATTCTATCATTTTACTCATAAAATTGTTGTAATGTGTAAATACACTGTTGTTTGTTGTCCCTAATAAAATAAAATATAAATATAATTATGCAAAATAGCTTTCTTAAAAAATTAAAAATGCTGCTCAAAGTAACTATTCCACGCGGACGAAGTCGCGGGCAAAAGCTAGTATATTATAAATAGAATATATTTAAGAGTTTTTTCGAACTCTAAAACTCACAAGAAGCTTAAGTGAAGCTTGTTAATGTGATAGCTTGAATATCAGCATCCGGCCGTTGGTCAAAGGGTAAACGTCGTTATTAGAAAGTCACATGACGACTGACTTGTGATTTAGTGCTTATATCTTCGAATATAATACAGCATGTAACAATAAGATTTGGTCATATTATGATATACTTACCTACGACATTTTCAAAGTTTAGAACTACTTATAAACTAAGCAAATTCTTAATTAGTCTCTAAAGTGCGGTGCCCACTAAGTGTAAATGTGGCACTACGAAAATTGCGACTATTATGCACGGAGAAATTTTACTTTGTAGATCAAAATATTGTAACACTGCATACATATGTCATTAATTTAGATACGGTGAGCTACTGCTTCTAAGATGATAACCATAAAAATAGGACAAAAATTATGCGGGTAATGCAAACCAATAGCTACTGTCAGATAACAGTTGTGTAATATACTTAAATAATAACTAGCTGAGCCGAGCAAGAGCAACTTCGTCTGCTTCATTTAAGAGACTTTTTTCCGTTTTTGCAACATTTTTCATTGCTGCTCCACTCCTATTGCCTATTGGTCGTAGCGTGACATTATAATTATAGCCTGTAGCCAAAGACTACTATAGTATACTGGCTACCTGTAGCCTTCCTTGATAAATGGGCTATCCAACACTAAAAGAAATTTTGAATTCGACCCCTAGTTCTTGAGATTAGCGCGTTCAAACAAACAAATAAACAAACTCTTCAGCTTTATAATATTAGTGTAAATTATAATTGCGTCAAAATACAGGTAATCCATCAATGACTACTATGTTTCTGTTGTACTATAAGAATACAATATAAGTACCTACTTATCAATTTCATGGCACACATCGTAGGTTACACACACTGGTAGACGACAGTTAAGATAAGTTTACATGTTTATATCCTAGACAGAGTATTTTAAATGTAGGAAAGTAAAATAATTGTCTATGTAGGTAAGTATAAAAATGATGTAATTTTAAATTAAAGTCATAATTTGTAACCAGAGTAGGTAGACTATCTACTTCCTATGCACAGAGTACTTTTTTCCTGTGTCTGTAAGGCTTTGTTTAGTGATTTATCATCATGCTCGCACATATACACTCTAATTCTAATTTAGTACACAAGACACGTAACATAAAAAAAACCTAAAGGCACTTTGAGGGTACCTTTATTAATACATTTATGAATAGAGTAGGTATACTTATTCATTAATATAGCATAAGGACATTGTTGTCGTAATAAATTATGATATCCGTAATCTTGAAGACACAAGCAATGTGTGTATCAAAGTCTTGAAATTTAATGCTAAATACTTTTTCAGAGTTTATAATAAAGAGCATATAGTTATACACAATGATATAAGCCAGTATTTAAAAAAAAAGGAAAAATTTCGTTACTTCATATTGTCGTAACGTTGTAAAAATAATAATTTATAATGGAAACTGAATGTGATGTAAATGAAGCACTTATGAAATCGGTACGGCCGGCGGCTGTGTTATTATATTTTTAGTTTGTAACTCGTCATTTTTGGTCGAATGAACGCATCCAAATTAACAAAACGAATATCATTTCATTCATTCATATACACGAGTTGTTAGTGTAAAAGTTGTGACCATTTTTACAGTGTTTTGTAAGAAAACGGGTTTTATTAAAGTTATAATCCCAGTAAAAGTAATTTTAAGACAATGACAGACGTTGCAAAAAAGGTAAAACTTTAATTAATTTTTATGATACGTGATACGTCGCTTTGTTTGACACGAGTAACGTACCTTGATTAATGTGTGTGACTTCACAGTTTTCTCTATAATTACCTCCAAGTACAATAGTCTCGTGGCAGTGTTTCATTCTGGACAAAGATTTGAGCTAGAGGAAGTATATTAACTAGTGATAACAGCAATGGCAGCGGTGAGTTTGTGTTTGAAACAACATAACCTCAACATTTTGTGCGGCCGTGGGGTGTCTGAGGCGTAACAAGCACAGACAAGATATGACACTATGGCAGGTTTTTAATGCGGGTGGTGTAATTGAGCACATGTTTTTGCAGGTGCAGGACTACAAGGATTCCCTCAAGCAGAAGGCTGAGCATTTAATAATAAAAGGTTTTCCAGAAAAAATAGTAAAATTGAATGAGCTCTTAGAAACGTCATATTTTCAAAATCGCGATTTATCTGATGTCCACCAGGTATGGTATCGGTGCAATAACTAGAATCTTAATTTGAAAGTTGATAAATAATGATTGCTTTTCTACTATTGTGGATATTATCAATATGGACAAGGTTAAAATTAGGTGGTTATCCTAAAATGATTGATGTCTGTGTCATGGCTGCTTATGATTATTGGTTGATATATTAGAATACAATATTTACTCATTAATGGAAACAACTTAAGCATAACTGTGTAGGTAATAAATTAATAAATTATTTCAGGACTTAAATATTCCAGTGCCACCTCCATCAGCAGGTTCCAATGAGCCAAATGCCAAGCGTCCACGGACGGACTCATCTGAGTTGACATCAAGCAATGCATCGGTAGAGGGTACCAGGGTGTATGCTCTGCCCAATGGCACAGTACCATGTAACAAGCCTCTCAGTGACCTCATACATCTTGTCAAACCACACATTAGAGAACTGGTTGAAGATTCTAATCTGGTGAGCACCAAAAATGGACTATATTGGAACCTGTAATAACAATATTATTATACAAGGTGGTGCAAATGTGGTGGTTCATAATTTGTAAATTGTCAAAGAATATCATGTAATATATGTGGTATCAATTAATGTGATAACATTTGTGCCACTTATAATAATCTAGTATATCAATAGATGTTGTAGCTTTCATATGGTATAGAAAAATTTAATTTTACTCATCATCATCTATTGTGTCTAACAAAATTGATGAAATAGCCAGTCTAGAAAAGTGTAATTGTGGCTCGGACAGTCTTTTAGAATTCTGAGAATACAACACAAGGAAGGAAATGGAAACAACAAAAACATTTATCTTACATTGTTATTCATTCTAGTTTTAAAGCCATCATCATTAAATGAGTTAAATAGTAGTGGGGAAAGTAATATATGGGTCAATTGATTTCATTCCTTTTTTTACATAGGACTTATGACTGATTGCATGAATCTTTTTGAATAATATAATATGTTGGATGACCTTGTAATAATATTGTTTATTGATTAATAAAATTCTATGTTAGGTGTCAAATTCCTTTATATAACCATAATTATTTATATGAACTTACATATTTGGTATTATTGTATTGCTAAGTATTAAATGACTAAGCTGGTATGTTTATAATGTACAATTTGTTAATACAAGATACATACTTACACTTATATCTTTAAAGTAGGTAGTAGGTATTACAACCATGATTTGCCAGCTATGGTTTTTAAGTTCTACAGAACAGAGGGCAAGTCTATTGCCATTTACTGGCCATTTTTCAGTAGCAACTGAGAATTTATTCATACAAAACTCAATAACACCTTTGGCCCAACCTGGAAATCAACCCTAGGCTTCATGCAAAGAAGTTACATATGATGCAACTGCAGAGCCATCATGGTACAGTGTAGGCTTAATGAAGAACTAAATTTAATTAGACTACTTGAACCTACTTCATATATCTCTGCACCACTTAGGGCCACATGCATGACAACTCACAAAATACGTTTAGCACTAAATAGATTTAAAACATCATGGCATCTCAGTCACCTTCACACGGATGACTGCGACAGTACGATGTTTTAAATCTATTTAGTGCTAAACGTATTTTGTGAATTGTTGTGCAAGTGGCCCTAGAAACTCGACTGGTATTGCCTATTGGCATTAAGTCCATGTTTACGCCGTTCACTCATTAGGTTTGTCACAAACGTTTAGATCGCAGTTTAGTACCACAATAAACACATTGAAGAGATGACGGCTTTTACTGGTGCACCACAAAATCAATACTGAAACTTATTACCTATGTAGTAAACATGGTTCAATCGACCCGGATTGCCTAATGATTGCTACGGTAGTGGACTCAGCCGCGTGAATACAATAGGACTGCATTTCAATAGATAACTATGAATCATCTTGTTTACAATTAATTAGTGAAGATTTTATTATAAAAGTTATAAAACTCAGTGAACGAAAGTGAATTATAGCATTGCATTGATTGTATTTATACGTGAAATTGGTCATAATTTTGGAAAATGACGTCACCAACCTCGGAACAAAGTAAATACTTATCTACGCTGGAAGATTTAGCAAGTATGATATGAAAAACTCAAACAAATCTTAAGAAATGCCGAAAACAACGTTTAACTGAGGGTTATGTAAAAGCAAGACTGAAATGCATTGAAGAATACTGGGACACATTCAAACAAACGCACAGTAGCCTGATGAAGTGTACACCACGGGTACAGCGGGGAGCTTTGCCGTATTTTCTCAATGAGGAATATTATACACGAAGACATGTATCTTTGTTTACAAGCGACTTAGCCGATCTCGTATCGAATTTGGAGTCCCAACAAAGAATAACTGAGGCTGTTAAAATGTCAACGTCGTCGCAAAATGGTCAATTCCCGTTTGCCAAGTTACCACGCATACAGATCCCGACGTTCTCAGGAAAATATGATGAATGGCCTTCATACAAGGATTTATTTACCGTGCTTGTTCACAATACTTTCATAAGCAATGTGCAGAAGCTACACTATTTAAAAACAAGTGTTTCTGGTGAGGCTGAGCTGTTATTACGACATATTATATCAATCACTGAAAATAATTATACACAAGCATGGGAATTATTACAAGGACGTTTTAGCAATAAGAAAATGATAGTGAATTCTCTCTTAAGAAGATTATTTTAATCAGAAAAAGTGTCAAATCCGACAGCTAATCAAATTAAGTCCTTACTCGATACGATGGAATGTTTAAACAGCTTGAATAACATTAAAGTAGGTACCGCCTCTTGGGATCCATTATTAGTATTTCTAGTAACACAGAAACTGAACCCAGGGTCGTTGAAGGAATGGGAAGAGCGAGCATACAAAGAAAACAGCGATGAGTTGTTTTCGTGGGACGAGTTACGAAAATTTCTTGAGTCAAAGTTTCGCACTCTGGTACTGGTCACTACGACCAACAACACTAAGAGAGAAATCACCAGGTCATAAGTCATTTCAAATCGCATTAAAGGATGATCAAGCCAATAACAAATCAACGCACAGCAGTGAAAATGTATTACCCTTGTGCACTTATTGCAAAGATAAACACTACATCTATCATAGTAAAGATTTTGCAAGTAAGCTCGTAGAAGAACGACATGAATTTGTAAAGAAGAACAACTTATGTTGTAATTGCCTTATGCCGAACCATAGTGTGAACAAACAAAGAACATCATGCCGAGTCTGCAGAAGAAAACACCATTCCCTTCTACATCGACCTAAAGAGTCAAGTCAGGAAAACAAACAATTACAACCAGAACAACGAATCACAACAGCACACTTCTCAAGACAATAACCTTGGCATCAAACGTTATTAGCAACAGCACAAGTAGTAGTCAAAGCAAGTAATGGTGATACGCACCTACTTCGTGCTTTGATTGACCAGGGTTCGGAGGCTTCACTGGTGTCTGGAAGAGTGATTGAATTCTTGCGGCTGAAGAAGACATGCGTCAAGGATGTTTGCTGTGGGAGAAGGATCACAAATACCTATCAAACACCGAGTAGTTTTCGCAGTTTCATCACATTTTAATGCAAATGAAGTATTTAAAGTCAATGCATATGTTTTGAATACTTTGTCTAAAAAATTACCCTCACAAACAATCACGATTACACTGCAACTGAAAACTTACTTGTTGTATTTAGTTAGTAAACACACACCCATAAATTAACACAAACACACACACCCGCATATACCCATATAAATATCCACGTACGCATACTCACACTCACTCACTACCACGTGCACAACCACAGACACACATTACATTCTCTCAAACACAGACATGCGGACACATGCAACATTGAATATCCATTACAGATGTTATTCTTAAAGGTAGACCTTAGTAAAATCTATTTAATTTATACACTCGTTGATGTCGGACCAATGTTATTAGATATTTTGTCATTTGTTGCTTAGCTTTGTAGCAGGAAGAGACTCTGATGCTTATATTACAGGCTTTTAGCCTAGTTTAAGCATTGTTGTGTCAACCTGATTGTACCACTTTATACTCATGGATGTTAAGTACTTGTATGATATAAAAATTGTTAATTAAAACATAACTGTTATTGAACATCGTGATGTACCTTATAGAAAACATTGTTAGATGGGTTGCCAATAAAATTATTATTATTATTATTTTTATTACGATGAACTGGCCACAACTCCAAACTATACAATTAGCGGACCCTATGTATAACACGCCGGATAGGATTGACATCTTGCTTGGCACCGACGTCTATAGCAAAATAATAGATGTCGGCTTAATTAGAATACCTGATGGTATAGTGGCACAGAAAACATTTTTGGGGTGGATACTCTCTGGTCAAAAGGAAGAAAAATCATTAAGCAATGAAAACAAGGTAATCAAACTACACGTTGCAAGAATGATTTCAGAAGATGATAACATACTAAAGAAGTTTTTGGAGATAGAAACAGATTCGTATACTAAAAGAAAGGTGCACTAACAAGGGAAGAAGAAGAATGTGAATCATTATACAAAACCACAACAGTAAGAGACAAAAAGGGTATTTACATAGTACAATTACCACTGAAACAAACATTAGAAGAAACTATACAAAAGATAGGAGATGCTAAACAAATTGCCATTAAGAGATTTCAGCAATTAGAAAACAAATTTCGAAGAAACAGTGAATTTAAAACACAATACAAAATGGTAATAGACGAATATTTAGAAATGGGACATCTACAGAAATGTAAAAACATACATGAACAAGCTAATTACTTACCACATCACGCAGTGATTCGAGAGCAGAAAGACACAACAAAATTGTGGATAGTCTTCGATGCGACTATTAAGGGTACGTGATGCCATTTTCTTAATGATAATATGTTAGTTGGACCCGTTTTGCAACCTGATCTACGTAGCCTCATAATAAATTGGAGAAAACACAAGATGTATTATTGGAAATATTATAAAATCGTATCGAATGATAAAAATGGCTAAAGAACATACAAAGTTACAACACATAGTGTGGCGGAATAACACAGATGAAGACATAAGTAGTTATAAACTAAAACGTGTCACATTCGGTACAGCTGCATTTCTTGCTACATTTCTTGCTGTTAGAACTCTCATCCAATTTGCTGATGATGAAGGTCGCCATTATCCAGAAGCTGCGGCTGCAATAAAGCACTTTTATTACATGGATGATCGTATGGTCTCACTTGAAGGAGTCAAAGAAGCTAAAAAATTGTGTCGTGATATAAAAGCTATAAGCTTGAAAAGGGAGAATTTTGCATGCAAAAATGGTCAAGAAATTCAGAAGAAGTATTGAACGATTTACAAGCAAATGAAAATTCTACAGATTCACTAGAAATAGAACTACATTCGCGAGCAACCAAATCGACTCAACCCTTCACTGCGCACACTGCGGGGCCAGGAAGCCTACTGCGCCTCGAAAGGTGTGTTCTATCGACCGCTGATTAGAGTGCGCGGTGCCTGACATTGGTGTTGGACTCGCAAGGGTATGTGGTTAGCCGCTGAGGACGACATGTTCGTTGCTCGGCAAGCACGTGGCGTTCGAGCGTCGGACTCAGGCGCGGCGGCTAGTGCGAACCAGTCGGTCGCGCGACGCACGGAGTTGTCTTTAGCGAAGTGGCAGCGTGGTTTCGCTGCCACAACGCATCTCGGGTGCTTGCCTGCTGAGCAAGTAAGAGTCATACCTAGAGTGACTCGGGCCACACCCGGCTTGTAGGCCTATTTGGGTAGGCGTATGGATGTACGTCGGGAAGTGAGCGTGCCTTATACAGATCCGGTACGATACTGGAGATATGAGAGGCGGCATCTCCGTCGGCTTCAGCGAGGTTTTCTTTAGCAACTCCCAGAGATGTGAGTGGTGAGCGGCTTTATTGCTCCGGTACCTATCTGGAGAATAGATAGTGTCATTTGGGCACGAGGTAGCTCGCTTACGAGAACCAGATCTCTGAAGTTACGGTGGAGAGTCATGATTTGGTGACAAGACCTGTCTGTAACTGGTCCCGGAAGGTGCTGTCGGGCACTGGAAGGTACAGCGGCTCCCACTATTATAGCCTAACGGTTGGTGTAGGGGAACGCTATATCATAAACTGGACTATTCCTAGAGAGAGGGGATGTCCACTCGCTGACAGCCACCCCTCGTACATGTCTCAGTTCTTGCTGCAGATCAACACCCGTTAGATGTCGATTGCGAAACGAGTTTGAGACTATGAAACGGTCGTCTCTTTCGTAAGTGCACCGACGGCGGCTGGTCCTTGGTCTCCGATCAAAGGCATCAGTCTCTTGAAATCGTCTGTATACTCTGGATACAGAAGACTGTCTCAAGTAAGCTGGGCAACGACTGCTCGCTGACTTAGTCCTTGTTGCAACATGGCAACAGCTTGAGCGACTTCTTTAGGTGTGGTACCCATATTTTCGAAAAAGCAATGAAAGCAATTTACAGAGATTTGTACCGGTCAACTTGTAATAAGCGACTGATAAGGGTAGCCGGTTGTGCGTGGGTTTTATAGGGGGGTAAGTAGCGCAAGTCGTGGGTAGCTTATGGAGCAAGTTTACTGTATCGCCTAATTATATTGCGTAAATAAATAAAGGCTTATTTCTTATAGGGCATTGATGTTCATTGAAAGCTTAAATTGAAAACTTTCAAATGACATATCGTTGTCAAGTGTAGTTTTTGTAAAATTGGTGTATGTGTGCGCAGTAAAAGGTTGAGTTGATTTGGTTGCTCGCAAGTGCAGATAGTCATCAAAATTTTAGGTTTAAAATGAGACAGAAAGGATGACACATTTAACGTAACTGTTGACTTACCTGAATTGATACATCCCATAACAAAGACATCCATTCTCTCTGATATCGTACGCTTGTTTGATCCATTTGGGTGGTTAGCGCCGGTAATCATTGTAGGCAAGGTCATGATTCAGAAGCTGTGGCTCTGTAATCTCGGGTGGGATGACGAAGTACCTGAAAATATAGCTAAAGAATGGATAAACTATAGAGAAGATTTACCTTACCTGCAAGCCATTGAAGTTCCCCGTTGGTTTCACATCACTCCAAGGCATAAAGACATCCAGATTCACAGACGGTTCTTCAACTTCATACGTAGCAGTAGTTTATGAATATGATGTAGTTTATGTGGCAATGGTAGCATCTCGAACAAAAGTAGCACCTGTAAAACAACTTACAACACCTAGATTACAATTATGCGCTGCAGAATTGCTGGCTGATCTAGTGAAGAATGTTGCTGATGTATTGAAGATACCTATGAATAATATTTATACTTATACAGACTCAATGGTAGAGTTATCATGGTTACAGTCTTATCCATATCGATGGCTGACTTTTGTGGCAAGTAGAGTTGCAGAAATTCAAAGGAACCTGGAAGATAAAAGATGGGGTTACATAAATATATCTGAAAACCTGGCAGATATAGCTACCAGAGGGCTTAAAGCAAGAGATTTGGTGAACCTAAAGATGTGTTGGCAAGGTCCCAGCTGGTTAATGAATCGAGAGATCCCCAGTTTAAGACCAGATGTTCCTACAACATACCTTGAAATTAAAGCTTTGTGTCAACGTACAAGGAAGATACACCTCTGTGGGAAAGATTTATAACCGTTGCGAATGAAGAGAGTGTTGGCTTATTGTAGAAGATTTTTACATATAAGAAATAGAATACAATTAGAAGAATACTTAACAATAGAAGAAATGGAAACATTTTTGGAAACATGCATAAAATATTATCAGAATCTAGTCTTCGAAAGAGAAATATAACAGATAAAGAGAAACAAAAAGGTCAATGTCAACAGTTCACTTATTACGCTGGCGTCATTCTTAGACGAGAAAGGTATATTGAAAGTTGGAGACAGATTACAAAACGCAATTTTGTCTGAAACATCAAAAAAAGGATGTTCATATTGGAAAACTTTTAATTCAAGAAGCACATATTAAAACTTTGCACGGTGGTATTCAATCTATGTTAAACTATCTTCGCCGTAGATATTGGATCATTGGTATGAAAGCAAGTGTAAAAAAAGTATGCAAACATGTAAAATCTGTATTGTGAGCAAAGGGAAGACAAACTATCAAATGATGAGTCAGCTACCTGCCGAAAGAGTGACACCTATCTGAGCTTTTCGTAACAGCGGAGTGGATTACGCAGGACCTGTAAAAATAAGAACATCGAAAGGTCAAGGTCACCAGGCCGTGAAAGGCTACATTTGTCTATTCGTGTGCATGTTCACCAAAGCTCTGCATTTAGAAGCTGTCACAGACCTTACAGCTCAAGGATTCATTGCCGCATTTAGAAGATTTGTGGCTCGAAGAGGACCGTGTCTTCACTTTCGGAGCGACAATGGCACCAACTTCGTTGGCGTCGCCAAAGAGTTAAAAGCACTGTTTACAAAGGGCCAAGTAAATATTACGAAAGAAGTAGCTGAAATTTTAGCCAATGACGGCACAAAGTGGCATTTCATACCTCCCCGCATGCCTAATTATGGTGGTTTATGGGAAGCTAGGGTACAATCGGCCAAAAGACACCTGTTAGGAATAAACCAAGGCACGAAGCTTACTTACGAGGAGATAGCTACATTACTGGCACAAATAGAGGCAACTTTGAACTCACGCCCACTTTGTCAACTTGACGACACGCCTGAGACACTGACACCACTTACGCCTGCGCGTTTCTTAGTAAGAGAACCGCTTATCAGTGTGCCAGATATCAGTTACAAGGAAAAGAATATTATATTACTCACAAGATGGCAAATGATACAACATATGACCCAAGACTTTTGGCGGCGATGGCAGAATGAATACTTTAATACTATGCAGTAGAGATATAAGTGGCAAGTTAAGGTTCCATCGCCGAATATTGGAGACATTGTCATTATAAAAGAGGATGATTTACCACCTAATAAGTGGATATTAGGTCGAGTGAAAGCTGTCCATCCTGGGTCCGATAATTTAGTACGTGTTGTTACAGTACAATGCAAAGGAAATCATGAATTAAAGCGGCCACTGTCGAAACTCATATTTCTACCAAAGGACAACACCTGTTAATAAGTGAAGTGAATTTAGAATTGCATCTGTGATTAGCAAAAGTTAATAAAATTACAATTGAAACAAATTGCATTATATACAGGTCATTGCTCTAATTTGTTAATTATTATATTATTACTATTACTCAAATATGAGACTCCAGCTTCCACATTGAAGCAACACACCTTGTCACTGTTTTGACAGCTTTATTCAGGACTTAGGAAGGATCCAAAGTTCTGAATGAACAAAATTATAATTCTGTTGTTTATTTTATTTATTAGGGACAAAAAACAATTTAATGAATTTGACAATTTTTAACAAACAGAATCTAAAATTAAAAGTTGTACTTAACCCAAAGTTATTTAAACAATTCAATAGTTTTTCGTTTGAATTGTTGATGAGTGAGAGAAAATATGTCCAGCTGAATAAGATAAATATTGTATGCTTCAACAAGTCTACGAAGAGCCGCACGCACTCCGGCGTTTGTTCTGCATGTGTCTGTACAGAACAGACGGGGTACACGGACTCCTCGTCGAATGACAGTTCTAGGAACTATATAACATATTTTATTTGTTATCTCAATGCAGTCAAATCTGTTGTTGCATAAACCGTGCAGCATCATGGCTCCCAAAAGTAAGCGCCTGGACTCCAAGCTCAGAATGCCATACCGATTAAGTAAATCTTTATAAGGTATGCTAGAGCGATGGAATTTGTAGTTCATAGAATGCAAAAACTTTTTTGTACCATTTCTAGTCTAGATTTGTATATTTCATAGTAAGGATGCTAAATAGGTAGTGCGTATTCTAACAGATCGTATCAAAGTTTTGTATAGAAGCAAGAACGTAGATGTCTGTACAAAGTCATGGGAAGATCTCATAACGAAACCAAACATTTGAAAGTCCTTATTATAACATTATTAGTATGTATATCAAAGTTTAAACAAGAGTCCAACGTAACGCCAAGATCACGGACTAAATCAGTCTTATTCAAAAACACACAATTGATGGAATAATCAAGATCCTATTTTTGTTTTTGGTAAATGTGATGCGTGGCATTCAGTGACTGAAGTTTATTAAGATCGTTTTGAAGTAGTAACTAAACAGTCATGAGTATTTTTGCAGGGCCTGTAAATTTTTATGTCATCGGCATATAATAAAAAGTGTGAATTTATAAAACAATTTTTAATATAATTAATAAATAAAACAAATAAAAGCAGTCCTAATATGGATCTCTGCGGAACTCTTGATGTTACCAATATAGAGTCGTTTATACATCTATAGAGCCCTACATATGTATCACAATCAGGAAATGAATATATTTTGCATCTCAGTTTAGGTCCATATCTGTACCACAGGCCTAAGATTATATTTACAGTAAATATATAAGTAATATATACTTAAATGAACAAATATAATTTCAGCTCAAAATGTGGATTTCATTCATGATTCCCAAAATTGAAGATGGCAATAATTTTGGTGTATCAATACAAGAGGACACACTTGCTGAGATCCAGTCAGTCGAGTCAGAGGCTGCTGCGTTCTTCGATCAAATCTCACGGTACTTTATCTCGCGGGCGAAGATTGTGTCCAAGGTCGCCAAATACCCACATATTGACGACTACAGAAGAGCTGTTAGAGTAAGTACACCATTTATTGTTTGCATACATACCAGTGTCTCAGTCAATCTTTTGACAGGACTTATTTGCTTGCAAATTAAGTGTTCCTTTTTTAAGATATTAATTTTATAGTCAAATTCGAAGATTTATGCTCTTACTTGTCATTAGCCCGCTGCCAAGACCTAAAAGACGGCTACATACGTATTTTATCAATCATTACGGTTTTACATTATTTAAAAGCATCAAATAAGATATTGTTAAATAATGTCCAGAAATCTATAATTTTTCATTAAATGATGACAACTTTTGGACCTACTAAGGATAATTTGAAAGTAAAACTGTGGAGGAGCAAATTCACAAACAGTAAAACACCGAACAAAAATAACAACCTGATACAAAAAAAAATATTTGTGGCAAGATAATCACAAACTATTCCACCATAAATGCAGTAAAATTAATTACAGATAATTTCACGCAACCTTAACCTCTTGGCTAAGCCACAGTCAAAAATAACTTTGTTTAGTATAAATTATTATTTATTCACAATGAAGGGAGTACCATGTGATAACCATTTTACTAGATTTTTACTTGACTACAATGGTAGTGGTTTAAATTTGTGTGTTCCAAAAAGTTGTTCCGAGTCTGGCTGATTTCGCGACACAGGATTAATTTCTAGTGCGGGAGATGTCTTTTAAAACAAAAAACAATACTCCTTAGATAAAATTGTCATTTCATAATCCTACTTTTGTGTAACCTGACAGTACTTAATGGTATTTGCATTAAATGATAAGGATTGTGGGCAAGCAGTACTATGCCATATTCACTGGACTCCTCCCTAATATGCCAAGTCATGTCTTTATTTTTGAATGTTTGTTTCCACAGGAACTGGATGAAAAAGAATACCTGTCATTATGGCTGGTGATGTGCGAGATTCGTAATCGCTACTGTTCACTGCACGACATTGTCATCAAGAACCTCGAGAAGATCAAAAAGCCTCGTTCATCTAATGCAGAGAATCTGTACTAGGCCCTATTTCAATCTCAATTAGTATCTCTTTAGTCACATGCAATTGTAAGAATACATTGTGAATTTAAGAGTAATAATAAAACTGTCTCTCGTGGTTTATTTTTTATTCACTAGAGGGTGTTCTTTAAACGATTTTCATAACCAAAACAGACGACAACAAATGGTTAATTTGTTATACCTAGGAGTGTTTAATATTTTGTGACGACGATGTATTTTCGACATAAGTTTACCCAGATTTATATAAAATTTTAATTTTAGGTGCTGACTTTCTAGTGAGTAAAATATAAAAGTGTTTCATATTGTAGTTTTATAGCAAGATGGAAATGAGAGGATACAACTCGTATTATAAAGTGAGACTGACTTGTGTATTAAACTTTCATTTGTGATGGACCATCAGAGCAATATTGCATAGTTGAGATTAAATTTCTAACATTACCGTATCATCAAACATCTAGCGAATAGACATTTTAACTTGCTATGAAACTACAATGTGATAAATTTGTACCGCCAGTTGTTCCAAAACTATTCATAATAGGTTTTAATTAAGCTAAAATATTATGTTGTTACTTAATAATACACTAAAGTGAACGTTCTAAGTTTCCAAATTTATACAAAAACATTCTTAAAATTCCAGTTTGAAATGTGTATACATAAGATATTACAGGTTGACCTTTACTTACAAAAGTGATATGATTGGCTTATAGTCAATATTTAATTTAATAATGTACCCAATGTCGATAGCAAAAATGAATACATTTCTATGAATGTGTATTATTGTAGTTTGTTTTATGTTTTACACTATTACCCCATATTAATAATCTTAATCGTCGATACTAGGCTATCGGGAGATCGTTGGTTTGCCACGCAGAGCTCTCAAGTACGATTCCAAGGCGCAAATCATTGACTTCTCAAAGTTATGTGCCTATTCACCAGTTAATTATCGCTCGTTTTAACGGTGAAGAAAAACATCGTGAGGAAATCTACCTGAGAGTTCTTCATAATCTTCTCGAATATTATATACCTATGTGAAGTCTGCCAACCCGTACTGGGCTGCCGTGATGGACTATGGCCTAATGGTGCATTTCCACTGACGCGGAGCTAGATGGAGTGGAGCAGAGAAGAGCAGTGAAAAGTGGCAAGTGTTTCCATTGAAGCGGAGCGGAGTAAACCGGAGCGGGGTGGAGTGGAGCTGAGCAGACCAGAGCTGCAATGAGCCGTGTTCAAAAGTCATCTGTCAAATTCAATCTCTTGGAGAGATCATTCGTCATGTTGTCGGTAAAAGCAGCGGTTTTACATCTTTCTCTACTAGAAGATGAAGATTTGGAATCAGGTGAAGTAGAACTGATTGCTGCATATTATAGAGATACAAAATTCACATACAATTTCGATTAAGTGTGAAGTGTATGATGTTATATCGCTAACTAAATTAAAATGCAGCGCACGCGTCCTTTCATGACAAGTCTCCCTTACCCGACGCGCCGCGCCGTTCCGCTATTCTCCGCTTCGTGCGCTCCGCTCGGCACCACAGCCTGCTCGAGTCAGTTCTGTCCAGCTCGGGGCCGCATGTTCATATATTTTATTTGAAAGTCCGCTCCGCTCCACTGTTTCCATTGATGCGGAGTGGAGATATCGAGCACTGTGTTTGGCCAGTTCACGGTCCACTCCTCTCCACTCCGCCCAGCTCCGCGTCAGTGGAAACGCACCCTAACCCTTCTCACACTGATAAAGAGGCCCGTTTGCAGCAGTAAGACCGTTACAATAAAGGGCTGACACTATTATTATTATTAAACATCATAAAACTAACTTAAGAATTTAAATATTCGTTTAAAAATACTTCTTTAAACGAATATGGCCTACTGGCCACCTACACTGGTTGCATTCTCAACCAGATATAGATAGCGAACATCATAAGGCAACTAAATGTGGTTGAAAACGCGGTGCAATCTATATTATGCAACATGCATAATATTCTTCTTTATGTCAAAGGTTGAACAGTAGATTTTGTGCGTCCAAAATTTAGCCATAGCTACGGCTTTGTCCGTTGCCTTACAGAGATATACTATAGAGTAAAAAGGGAAATAAGACATGATTTGTGTTGGAGGGAGCCAAAATTACAAATTATTTACATATATTCAAAGAATTATCAAGCTGTGCTATTCGTCGCAATATGACTGGTGATGCTGTTACCTGCGAAATTATCTAGTTGCCCAATGGTGACGTTCTATCGTTCCCGATAGGTGGCGCACAACAATGGTGGCGATCAATCGATCACCATCAAACAAATAAATATTGATGTTACCATAATTTAACATGTAAAATGGGACGGCTTGCTACATATGTTAAATAAAATGATAATATAGGTAGATACTATGTTAATCTCCGCTATATACTTATGAAAGCTCATACTAAAGAGAGAACAAGTTATACTTCTAAATTTAAAATCTATTGCAATGATATGCAGATTAAACAATACTCTGAATTACATTGGAATAACATTGTACCACAGAAGCAGTAAAGGCCACTGCTGTGAATGAACTCTTGGGTTCGAATCCCGGGTCAGGTTAAACTAAAAGTTATTAAGTTTTAAACTTGGTGATGAAGCGCACCTCATTGTCTCAAAAAACACCGAAATTGAAGAAAAGGGAAAGAAAGAGCAGTAGTAAAAAATTTCGCTTTTTTAGTTGAGTGATATGATACGTTTGGCCCCGCTAAATTGTAGTGGGGGACAACAGTAGGTTCAAAAAATTTCCTGTTAACCCTTAGTGGGGCCGAAGAGCTGGGGGAAAAGAAGAATAACCCGTTTTCGGATTTTAGCTCATCATAACACAACTCGGTGATTTAGATTGTCGACTTGTATTGCCATGCATTTAGTTATTTCAGACGTTTCCGATAGCTTTCTGAAAATGTATAGAAAGAGATGATGACGATCAAACGTAGTTGCGTTAATAACCACGACACTTTCATGAAAGCTCATGATTAACCTTCAGTTCAATACCTCGTGGACCTCATGGAGAAAGAGGCGACATTATTTTTTTGGCTTTCGTAAATTTGTATAGTTAATGTCGCTAGAGCAAACAATCGGCACAGATATTTTCCATGAGAGTAGTAGAGTGGGCGTATTTAGATAGTGCTATAATATGCCTAGGGCTAAATAATAGATAGGTGGGCAAGACTGCAAGACTTGCTTAATCTTCTGTTCTCAAATTTATACGTAAACTTGTATTTTTTAAAGACGCACATCGACTTCTCTCTCGACGATCGACTCGACGTTCTCGCACTTGGAGAAATTCCTGTATCGCGGGGGTCTTTACAAATATTCAAACAACGGACACAAAGAACATCTAGACTCGGAACAATCATTTGTGGATCACTTAATTTTTTGTCCCTTGTGGGATTCGTACCCACAACACTCAGCGCAGTGGTATTGGCGAGGCGACCACTTAGGTAAACCAATACGCCATCCGTGCAGTGCAAAAATCAAGCAAAAATGGTCATCACATGGTACTCCTTAAATTCATGTAGTTATGGTTACATAATTATATACATTACATGTAAATGTTGTTGGGAAGCTGCAAAGCGATGTCCACACAAGAAGCTTAGAAAATGGACTTTCTGAGACTAACCGTTTACACAGGCAACATTATAGTGCGCAAACGGCAAATATGTGCGTAAAAATAATTGCTCTGGCTATGCCCTTACTATTGTAGTTCGATGAAACACAACACGACCGCAAGGAAATCAGGTGCATGATACGGCACGAGCATGAGATGTAGACAACTGCCTAACTCCGAGCTTTTTACTAAGAATTATTAGATAGAAAAACTTATATCTTTTTGATGCTACCTGGAATTAAATCTCACTTATGGTCCCTTGAATATTATACAATTTACCTTTAGCTGTACCAACATAATATTGTCTTCTGTTTACGCGAATGTTATTCATTGAAATTAAACTACTATATACGGATTTTATCGCGTGGTTTATTTGACACTTTATTACAAAATTTTGAAAACTGTTACACTAGTATTACTATTAAACTTTACAATTTTTTTTAAGCTAATCAAATGATTGAAACTATTACCTAAAACTATTTATACTATTATACTATTTATATTTGTACCAACATATTTTGACGAGATAATGCAATATCTATGGTAACTAAGTATGTGTTACTAAGATATGTCTACTAAAATTTTCTCATAGATAGGTACGTTTCCCTTCATATGAAAGCTCTTACGTACAACTATACGTTAGACCAGAGGACAAAAATATATTAACCAGCTAAGTGCTGCAAGATGCCCCAAGAGGACTTAAACGGAATTAATTATTACAAGACACTCATCGTTTTTTTATAATCTACACGGTAGGAGACCTCACGTCAAAAACTAGTTATAGTATAACTCTTTGCCTCACGTACTGCTAGCCCAAACTAAGCAGAGCTTGTACTATGGGTACTAGACAATGGATAAACATACATATATACTTTTTTTTTGTAAATACTTACATATTATATACATAAACACCCAGATCAAGAGAAACATCCATGTTCACGCACACAAATGTTTGACTTGTGCGGGAATCGAATTAAGTGCTACCTACCATACCTAGCTACATTCCATAACTAGGTTGGTACATACCATAGAGCACGCAACACGCTAGCGTAGAAGCGCAGCGCACAGTATGCCATGAACTACTTTCAATAACCCATTTCTCACGAGCTGGTTGACAAGAATTTTTGTTTAATTTGTAAACATTTGGGTTGGCAAGGAGTAAAATATTTTTCATAATCAAAAGAAAAATTATTGCGGACTCGTGGTCACACCATATTGTCACACCCAAGTCGCACCAATGTGACTAACAGGCATTTTTCTGTGTGCGTTACCGCAGCAAAATGTTGAAA
Source organism: Catocala sponsa (assembly GCA_963564715.1). NCBI lineage: Eukaryota > Metazoa > Arthropoda > Insecta > Lepidoptera > Erebidae > Catocala > Catocala sponsa. The sequence continues at coordinate 11,150,613 of OY751336.1, read as the reverse complement.
AATTTTGTGCTTTAGAGAGGTGAGAGTATGGCAAATAATTAGTCCATCGTGAAGAGTAATTTGTTCACTAATAGCAAAATTTGTTCAAGTAGTAGTTTTAAAGTTATTCGAGAAAAACACATAAAAACTTTTTTTTTAAATCGTTTTAGCCCGGAATTAAATGCATGAATAGATAGCTTTTATTGCGTATTAAATGTTTGTGAACAGCAAAATTGATGTGTCTCGTGGTTCAAAAGTTATTTAAGATTTTGCTGCGGTAACGTTTTGGGATTGTCCAGATGTCAAAAACGGCTCAACGTAGAAGTTTGAAAAAAATACCAATAATAGACCTTAATTTGTTCAAAATTGTTCAAACATTAGTTTTTGATTTGTTTGATAAACACCAATGTAATTAAATGGTGCCGAAATTCAGAAAGAAACGGATTTGCAAGTAAACCATAACACTTACAATCAAATTAAAAGCTGTATCATGTATCCTTGGTACACCTTTATAACGACAGTAAATTTAGATTACGTAACTCTACGCAATATGAAGATACGTACGATATAATAGAAATTTAATTACATTTTATATGGTCAGATTTAAATGCTCGAATACGCAGTTCCCATAAAACAAGGAAACATGGAATACCTTGAACAAATTAAAATGTTCCATCAATAAACAATCCTGTTAATTTCAGCTTTAAATTACGACTACTATAAAAGTTATATCAACAAAAAGAATGTGTCAGCAATTCTTCTATAAGCCGACCAAATTATAAAGGCTATGTAAAAGCGACCGCACCATACAAAAGGGTAAACTTTGCTAATTAGCAGGTTAGTATCCGATGTTTTGTACAGTCAAGTAGAATATCGTAATTCGTGCAGTCGATTTTATAAATATTCGATAAATATTTCTACTAGGTTGGTATTTTATAAATTACAATCATGTTAGTTATGAGTATTATATAATTTTATGGTTTATAAATATTCAAAACCAAAGTAACATTAATAAGGTAATTATCTCATCTCAGTAAATAATCTATAGAATAATTTTTTAAAAATTTGCGAATAGTTTATTGCGCAATTAGAAAACTGAATTTGCAAGTTTCAAGGTTTTCCCTCACGGTAACATCTGTTACAAAACAATGTTACTTAATATATATATAAAAAAATAGTACCTACCTACATAGGAGCACCACGGTTCAAACTTTTGTCGTGAGCATCATGATAATTTATGTATTGTCATACTTACTTTTTACCGGGTAGAAGTTAGACGCAAGACGCTTCGAAATGTGCGTCTTTTGGATCTAAATGGTGATCAGCCATCGGTAGTGCTTACAAAAAACAGGTGCATGTGATTTTCGACCTTATTGACAATTCATGCCAGACATTTTTTTTTGGTATTTTCTTGCTTTCTGACATTAATACGTTATTAAAATGATAAATTCTGAGTAATATCAATAAGGTCGAAAATCACATGCACCTGTTTTTGTAAGCACTATCGATGGCTGATCATTTTCTGATAATCATTTGTTTTGTAGACGTTCATTTGTTTTGTAGACATGTTCATTTGTTTTACACAATTTCTTTTCTAACTTATTTTAGGTACCTATCCACGTGGTACAACTAGGTGGACATAATCCCACCGTTGTACTACGGGTCATAATCATAAATAGCAAAAAAAAAATGTTACAACAGCTGTTAAGCCATGGGTACAGATAGTATAATACTATACTAGTAGCCATGGGTAACTTAACTTCCCCGTGGTACAACCAGTTGAACATCGCAGTTGTACCACGGCACCGGAGCGGTTATTTTTATTATTATGACAGCAAAATAAATCTTTGAATTTATAATTTTTTCATTAATTGATAACTTCGGTTCACACTAACATAGTGGGTGGAGGGGTCATCGTGAATTACCCCTCCACCCACCAGTGGTAAAGTCCAGTGGGTGGACGGGTCGGGACTCAAAAAAATTACTCAACTTATCTGTGATTTTATCCTAAACATTTAAATAATTAGGTAAGGTAATTAACATTATTGCGTGTTGCTTTATGAACCAATTAAAACGACGATGTGGTGATTGAATATTGACTGGTTTATTGTTACTTAATTAAGGCTTATATACTAAGTTATTATACATACGTAGTACGGACCTATATAGGAAAGGGAAATTATGATGTTTACTTTATTTGCATAATTAACAATATTAACTATTATGTATTACGGCACGTAGTATTTTGCTTTGCTAATAACAAGTTATATATATCACGTTTGCATGTACTATACTATACTATGATATACTATGGCTTTCGCCATAGATATTCCCCCCTTGAAGAAAAAAACTAAATTACACATAGTAATAATTAGATTAGAAAAAAAAATAATAATACAGATTCATTTTATGCCTACGTTTCTAAACAACGTTTGCATCTCTAATTATTTTCGTAAGCCTCTTCTCGATCTTATTGCTTACGAATTTGAATACTATGACTATGGTTGCGATTGTACATATGACAACCCCTGCTATCGTCATGAATATTATCCAGCTCCGGATCCCTTGTACTTCCTCGACCGCTTGGGAGTGCAGGTTTAATAAATCTTCTGGTTTTACTGCATTGTTCTGCACCATGTTGATTTGTTCCTTCTCGTGGCTCGAGTTTGATCCCATGCTATGTGTTGTTTCGACGCTGTGCTAAGTGAATGCATAAAGTAGTGTTATTCTAGCTTATATATTATAATTGGAATCTAACAGTCGGGCGGGAGATTCTACCAGAACGTGTTCTTGTTTCTGTTTTCTTATCTGCTTGTGAAGTTTTCGTTATCTGGTCGTCTATTGTCCGTTTGCTTATCTTGCTATCGTTTAACATGAATGCAGGTTTAACTCTATCGATAGCTACACATTTTTGTCGTCCGTTTATCAAGATCGTGAAGATCTTATCATTTCGACTGATGACAAGATAAGGACCATCGTACGGCGGTGTAAGACTTGGCTTGAATATTGACTGGTTTATTGTTACTTAATTAAGGCTTATATACTAAGTTATTATACATACGTAGTACGGACCTATATAGGAAAGGGAAATTATGATGTTTATTTTATTTGCATAATTAACAATATTAACTATTATATTATAATCCTCATTTAAGATGGTTACACTTATGTATGGTTGGGTCGCTTTTACGTAGCCTTTATAATTTGGTCGGCTTATAGAAGAATTGCTGACACATTCTTCTTGTTGATATAACTTTTATAGTAGTCGTAATTTAAAGCTGAAATTAACAGGATTGTTTATTGATGGAACATTTTAATTTGTTCAAGGTATTCCATGTTTCCTTGTTTTATGGGAACTGCGTATTCGATCATTTAAATCTGACCATATAAAATGTAATTAAATTTCTATTATATCGTACGTATCTTCATATTGCGTAGAGTTACGTAATCTAAATTTACTGTCGTTATAAAGGTGTACCAAGGGTACATGATACAGCTTTTAATTTGATTGTAAGTGTTATGATTTACTTGCAAATCCGTTTCTTTCTGAATTTCGGCACCATTTAATTACATTGGTGTTTATCAAACAAAAATTGTTCAACTAATGTTTGAACAATTTTGAACAAATTAAGGTCTATTATTGGTATTTTTTTCAAACTTCTACGTTGAGCCGTTTTTGAGATCTGGACAATCCCAAAACGTTACCGCAGCAAAATCTTAAATAACTTTTGAACCACAAGACACACCAATTTTGCTGTTCACAAACATTTAATACGCAATAAAAGCTATCTATTCATGCATTTAATTCCGGGCCAAAACGATTTAAAAAAAAGTTTTGTTGGGGTAACGTTTCAAACGTTACCCCAGCAAAATGTGTTTTTCTCGAATAACTTTAAAACTACTACTTGAACAAATTTCGCTATTAGTGAACAAATTACTCTTCACGATGGACTAATTATTTGCCATACTCTCACCTCTCTAAAGCACAAAATTTTTCAACATTTTGCTGCGGTAACGCACACCATTTTTCTTGATTGTCACACTGTTAAAATTTCCACACCATTTATCACTGAATTATGAGTGCTGTGAAAAATAACACATTTTGTCGATAATCTAAATGGTGATGACATACATACATACATGACACTGTTGTCGAAAAATTTGAAATAAATTATTTCTTATCGCTGTGTTGCTCGCTGCACTTATTGTTTGGTATTTCATTTAAAATGGATAACATATCTATACCTACTAATATTATAAAGCTGAAGAGTTTGTTTGTTTGTTTGAACGCGCTAATCTCAGGAATTACTGGTTAGATTTGAAACATTATTTTAGTGTTGGATAGCCTATTTATCGAGGAAGGCTATAGGCTATAACATCAAGCTACGACCGACGGGGGTGGCGCAGTAACGATAAACGCAAGTGAAACCGCGGGAACTAAAGAGCAAGCGTGGGGAAATTTTGCTGTATAAACATCACCAATATTATAAACAAAAAGTTTATAAAAACAATTTTTAAATATGGAACTGTCGGAATCGCCGCAATAATACGAAATGCTCTTGGTCCATCACGATAAATGTAAGTGCCTGCCTATATGTTTATTCGGGCCTGTTTCACAATTTTCAAGTAAGAGTTATTTGGGATTTAGATAGCTTATCATCCTGATCTGGTCAGTATTATAATAAAATAATAATAATATATAATTCATTTATTTTCTCGCCATAAATTATAAAATTTATATTTGAAGAAACATGGAACTGATAACATTAAAGTCATTGAATTTTGAGAGAGACTGGTCCCTAAGATCAAGGTGTCAGGATACCTGTTGTACAGCTCACCAGGGCCTCACTTTAGTACTATTGGACTATGGTTCCATTTCATAGATTCACTGCATTGAGTTTCAATAAATAGTACAATGACTTTAGTTTTTACTTAGTGATTGTGAAACAGACGCTTAAGGATTAATATAAGTTGAATAAGTAGGTACAACTTCAAATTTATATTGTAAAAAAAACCAAATGACAATAATTTCTGTCGCACTTCAGGGCGAAATGATTGTAAAAACAGTCGCGCATAAGAGTGGCTGTAAACCAGAAGATAATCAAATGTCAATTTATAAAGGACATGTATATCCTTTGAAGCAACAAGGCCTAAAAATACCGAGTTTTGAGAGCGTGAAGTGCAGCATATACAGTGCGCGAAAGCAAAAACTGCAAGTTAGCAAAAGCAAGCAAAAGCAAATCTTCAAGCAGCTTGAAAACATTCAAGCTGCTTGAAGACGTACAAGTACCCGCTATATTTAAAGAATTTCTCGTTGCTGATTATCAATGGTAGTACTAGATTATTGATATTTTGCGAAAACGCCTTAAAGCATTATTGAAAACCATAAAGGAATATTTTGTAGATGCGACGTTCAAGAGTTCTCCACAGCCATTTCAACAATTACTTTCCATACTTAGCGACTTGGGGAGTACGTCCGAGACAACTGAAGTTATTCCGTTAATACACGTCCTTATGAGTGATAAAAAAGAGTCGTCGTATAGTGCTTTATTCAATATCCTTCATGCAACATTTCCAGATTGGCGTCCCACAATAGTATACGCAGATTTTAAAATTGCTATAACAAATGCCTTAAAATATTTTTCCCCAATATTTCTGTAAAACATGTTACTATCACTAATTGTCAGAATCTGTGGCGGAAATCGAAATCAATTGGTCTAAACAACAAGTTAGGAAGAAGAATTGCTGGGTTATATACGGTGTTGGCACTAACTCCATTAGAATTAATTGAAAATGGATGGGACTATATACTATAAAAACAGAAGCAGATTAAGCATATAAGCATATATAGCCTAGTGGGAAACCGTTAGACTGCCACGCAGAGGATTCGAGTTCGAACCCAAGGCGCGCATCTCTGACTTTTCGAAGTTATATGCGTATTAAATAATTATCGCTTGCTTTAAAACGGTGAAGGAAAACATCGTGAGGAAACCTGTATGTCTGAGAGTTCTCTATAATGTTCTCGAAGATATGTGAAGTCTGCCAACCCGCACTGGGCCAGCGTGGTGGACTATGGCCTAACCTTATCACAATGAGTAGAGGTCCGTGCCCAGCAGTGGGACAGTTTAATACAGGGCTGATATTATTATTATTATTATATAAATAAAAATTACGTAACGCTAACTAAACTTTTAACAGTGTTACGCAATCAAAGAGCTATAAATATTGAAAAAAAGTTGAGTAGGGCCGATGAAATTAACAAAGACAACTTTGTACTAGGCTGTCAGTTAAAACTTTAAAAATGATGAAATATTTTTAGGATATTTCCTTGAAACCTGTAATAGTCGTTACGGGGAGTCAGATATCATGACACCAGTCCAACCTAGAAAGATCGCGTTATCTCTCAGGGTTGCGAAGGTACGACGCCAGTCGCTCCGTGGAAAACTAAATTCTGATAAAACTGACAGGAAACCTGACCTCAACATAGTTGAGAATAATAAGGCTAAAAGAATGGTGAGTCACGGTTATTAATAGTCAAATCATATGGTCAGATAAAATAAGTTAGTTTGTCATGTACTTGGTATACAATATTTAATATACTTATATAAAACTAGCTTTTGGCCGCGATTTCGTCAGCGTGGAATAGTTACATTGCAGCATTTTAAATATATGCAAATAATATTATACTATATACTATACTTATTATGCTAATAATACTCAAAAAACTGCTGTAGTTTACAGCAAATAGATTTTTTAATACATTTTTACAAGTTATGTTTTTTGTTTTTCCATCCTTTGCTAAAACATAATTTAGGTATTTCTGTACTATATACCTAATTAGAAGGGTATTTAGTGTATGGAAATGATACTACGTGTTAACTGTTACTCCGTATATTTGCGACTGCCATAACCGACGGGCGCAGCCGTCACTATAATACACGTATACATTTATATATTATTTAAGCACATAAATGAGTAGGTACAATGTGTCCCTACAGTAGCTCCCCTTACTACAAAAAAATAAACTAAGCACAATATAATACTGGTTTTATTTTATAAACCTATACCCCATAAAATTAAAAATATACACATATGTATATCGTAACACTATCAATAAACATCTGTAGGATTCGAAACATTTGGCGGCTGTACCGCCTGAACCTTGACCACCGGTGGAGACAAACCGACAATGGTCGCTTCCTTTTTCAACCAGTTACGCACTCGTTTCTTGAAGTGGGTTGTGGTAAAACACAACAGCACTAATACAAGTACTGCAGTTATTATAAACAATATAATTTCCAAATAATTCACTTTTTGACTGATCACTTCATTAGTAACTGTCTGGGCAACAGCCACATTATTTTGTTGAGGCTTACTTTGGTTATAAACCATGGTGAATATTCGATCACAACAATTGTAAAATAAGTAGTAAGTATATACATGTACAGTGCATTACTTATATGCCAAAATTATTGTATAAATGTGTAAATAAAATATAGTCTATACACACTAGTGTGTGCGACCTAAAAGATATTAAATGCTAAGTACTCTAAAATTATTACCTAAATTTTTAACAATAACAAATTGTTGCGAAATTCTTAGATATTACATTACTTAGAATAATGTTTACAAGTAGGTATCTGTTGACTAAGCAAAACGCAGCGGTCGCCTGATAACTCGGCCGTGTCGCGTTGTCTTAGGAATTAAATTATTACTAGATGTGTCTTCCTTATACGAATTAAAACTATTGTCGTTACAATAACTAGAATGTTGATTATAATAACTATCTGAATGTTTAATCGTATCTATAGTGTAGGCAGGTTTGAGCCTGTCTATTGATACAGTACATTCCTTATCACCTATTTTTATCGTAAAATGTTTCTTATGTCTACTTATTACAATATATGGACCTTCATAGGGCGGTTGAAGTGACTTCCGCATTACATCTGTCCGCAAAAATACACTTTTACATGAATTTAAATTATCAGGTAGGAATAACGAATTTGAATTACTATGATACTTAGGTCGTGGTTTAACTTTACTAATACTATCTCTGAGCTTACGTAAATATTCTGAATCTGAATCATTAATATTGACATCATCATAAAAATCTCCTGGTAAACGAATCGTCTTACCGTAAGTCAATTCGGCTGCGCTCACACCGCTGTCACTTCTAGTAGCCGTGCGTAAACCTAACAATACGATCGGTAATTCATCGCTCCAACTACTCATGTTGCATGATTGTAAACGTGCCATTAGGGCCACTTTTAGTGCCCTATGCCAACGTTCAACCATCCCGTTACTTTGTAGGTGATAAGGTGTAGTGCGTATTTTATGTATGCCCAAATATTTCATTAATTTAGTGAACAAATCGCTCTCAAATTGTCTACTCTGGTCGCTGGTAAGCTTCGAAGGGCATCCAAAACGTGAAATCCAACCTTCAAACACTACTCTCGCTACAGTCTCAGCAGTAATGTCATGTACAGGGAACGCCTCAGGCCAACCAGTGAAACGATCTATCATTGTAACGCAGTACCTATATCCGTCAGCTGTCGTCGGCAATGGGCCTACTATGTCAACATGTAAATGCTGAAAACGATCTGTTCTCTCGTAATTCCCTACACCAGATACCGTGTGCCTTATAATTTTTACACGTTGGCATTGTAAACACGACCTTGCCCATCTGGCAATGTCCCTATCCATATCAGGCCAAAAGAATTTCTGTTTAATTAAATTTTTACTCGTTTTTATGCCTGGATGACTAAGATTATGTACTGAATTAAAAGCTAGTTCTCTAAACTCTATAGGTAAATAAGGTGTAATTTTATTGCTAGAAACCTCGCAACAAACATGTTTATCACAGTCTGGTAATAACATCCGTTTGAATTGTAATTTGCCATTTGATACTTGCAAAGCTTGCAATAGGTACTCATCGCTGGACTGTTTGTCTGCTATTTCTGCGAAATTGAGTAGCGTGGGACAGCTTATCGTTTCGATTCTCGAAAGTGCATCCGCTACTATGTTGTCGCTACCTTTAATATGACGAATATTTGTATAAAATTCACCGATATAAGAAAGTTGGCGTATACGCCTTGGACTTTCTTTATCGCTGTTAATTTTAGTAAATGCATATTGCAGTGGCTTATGGTCTGTATAAATAGTTAAATCTCGACCCTCTAATAAATGTTTAAAATGTCTGACGGCCATAAATACTGCCAACAATTCCCTATCATATGCCGAATATTTAATTTCAGTCTGGCTTAATTTTTTTGAATAATAACCTATTGGTTGCCAATAATTATCTACTATCTGCTGTAAAACTGCACCGACACTAGTGTTTGACGCGTCAGTCATAAGGGCTAATTTACTGTCGGGCAACGGGTAAGATAGCGTAGCGGCGCTTAGTAAGCTTTCCTTACACTTCTCAAATGCCCATGTAGTCTTATCAGTCCACTCTATACGTGTTTTATCCCGTTTTTTAGAGTTATGTAAATAATTATTTAATTCTGCTTGATAGTCTACGGCTCTAGGAATATGTGAGCGATAAAAATTCACCATTCCTAAAAATCGGCGTAATTGCTCTACTGTTTCAGGCTTCGGAAAATTTACAATAGCTTGTACCTTATCCTCTAACGGGCGCACGCCGTCCGTTGACACTTCAAACCCTAAAAATTCAATTTTAGAAACACCAAAGACACATTTCGACAAATTGATAGTAATCCCGTATTCGTTAAACCTTTGAAAAACAGCGTTTAGATGTTTTTTGTGACTTTCGTGGTCTTCACTCACTATACATAGGTCATCAATATAATTATATACAAAATCAAATCCCTGTAAAACAACCGTGTCCATAAAACGTTGGAACGATTGGGCAGCATTCCTTAAACCAAACGGCATTCTTGGAAATTCAAATAAACCAAAAGGTGTAATAATTGCTGTCTTTTCTATATCCTTCGGGGCCACGGGTATAAAATTATAAGCATGGTTTAAATCTAACCGGGTAAATATAGTCTTTTTCCCCGCTATTGCCTATTTAAAATCTTGCAAACGTGGTATAGGATAACGGTCGGGCTTAGTTACAGCGTTTAAACGTCTGTAATCGCCGCAAGGCCTTAACCCACCGTCCTTCTTGGGTACCACATGCAGTGGACTGGCCCAAGGGGACTTAGAAGGGCGACAGATACCTAATTCTGTCATAATGCGAAACTCCTCCTTAACTTTCTTGTACCATTTAGGAGAAAGAGGTCTGGCCTTTGCATAGACCGGCGGTCACGAAGTTTCAATGTAATGACATACTGAGTGTTTGGGAGTCTCTTTGTAAGATATCGGCTTAGTTATATCTTGATAATTTAATAATAACTCATGCCATTTGTTGTTGATATTAATAGATTTTACTGCTAAGTCGCACTCGGTATGACTCACCCAGGATGTAATAACATTTAGATTAGTAATTTGGTCTAATATTTTCCGCGAGCTCAAATCTACTAGTAACTTATAATGGCTTAAGAAATCTGCGCCTATTATAGGTTGTTTCACAGCTGCTATAATAAATGACCATCTAAATGCTCTTCTTACACCAAGATCTAAAACTAAATTACACATACCGTACGTTTTGATTTCCGTGCCATTTGCCGCATAAAGTTTGTATTCTTCACACGCGATATCTTTCGACACATTTTTACACGCCACAGGTATCACGGACACATTTGCGCCAGTATCTATCAGAAACTTTAACTTCGAGTTTTTATCTGTGACACATAGACGGTTATTAGATAAATCGACACAAACCTCCGTCACTATTTGCGCCGCTGCTAGTTTTCCGCAGGTGTAGGTGCCTTCGACTTCCAATGACAGGGCTCAACGCACTTTGCAGCTTTCGTTCCGTAGCGGTAGTGGTAGAAACACATCCAGTTCGGGTCACGTCTCCTTCTGCTTGCGTCTCTACTGCGAGAAGTTGAACGGAAACGGTTAGTTCCTCTGTATCCGTTTCGTCCTCGCTGTGGCTGCCGTGCACGACGTAACTCCGCGACCTCTATGCTCAACCTTGCTACTGTTGCCGCCAAAACGCTAGTAGCACCTGTGCCCTTAAGTGCCTCTGTTGAAGATACTTCAGCTACCTTGGTGGTACGTGTCGCCTCGATGACCTTGTCTGCCACTATCGCCAAATTTTCTAGGTCTTTCACCTCTGTAACTGTCAATACGGCCTGTACTGCTGACGGTAGATGGCTGTTCCACATAATCTTTAAGGTGGCATCAGGTATTTTTCCACGTGCCAGGTCTCTCATTCGGCGGAGAAGTTGTGATGGCTTTTGGGTACCCAGTTCCATTTCGCCTAGCAACTTTTGGAATTGTCTGGTCTCCGACTCTTCGAACACTTGTAAAAGCCTGTCCTTAAGGGAAGTATATTTGTGCGTCTCGGGAGGAGAAAGTAATAAGTCGCTAACCTGTTGAATAGCGGTCTTATTCAATTTAGTAACCACTAAATTTTGTTTGGCAGCGTCACTTAATTTTTGACTTTCCACCGCGGCCTGGAATTGGACAAACCAGAGTCGCGGTTGGCCTGCCCAGAATTCCGGTATTCGCGATGATACTGTGATGCTAGCTAAAGCCGTTTCGCCTTCGGCCCGGGGCGCTTCCGGGGCCATAGCGATCTTTGCCGTATTCATTTTTCGTAATAATAATTAACACGCTTTAAACTTGTTGCAATACACTAAACACTCAAAACAAAATATCACGTCGGGGTCACCACTTTAAGTATTCCTGTACTATATACCTAATCAGAAGGGTATTTGGTGTATGGAAATGATACTACGTGTTAACTGTTACTCCGTATATTTGCGACTGCCATAACCGACGGGCGCAGCCGTCACTATAATACACGTATACATTTATATATTATGTAAGCACATAAATGAGTAGGTACAATGTGTCCCTACACATAAAGACTTTGCCACACTGTTTTTTTCACGGCACATAGTTGCCCATAGAAAGTTTTGTTTATTGTTATCATAAATGCTGCTTTTAAGTGAAACTGCACTCTTCTAACCAGAAATGGCTAATCGGTTATAATTAATGAAATACAGGGATTTAAAACATTTTCCCTCTTTGCCATTCCATTCATGATTATAGCTTTTGTAATATTGCATCCTAGATGAGTAATTTGTAGCCGTGTACCATTACATAGTCTTGGTGCGTGATTTCTCATTGACATAACTGGAACACCAACTTTTAGTCTTAACTTATGGGAAAGCACTCTTGATAATTCTAAAGAGTTGAGAAACTCTAGAGGGTACGATGTCACTTGTATAGTATTCATAACATTGGCTACTGAGAGATACACGACAATATCTCCCTGAATATCTGACATAATTTGTTCGTTTATCTCATTTGTTGGCGTCAAAATTCATCTGTCACACAATCATTCTCGATTGCCCATACTTATTTGTAGATCTGGATAGACATTATTATTTAAATCATCTGTGTTATCGACAATTTGGCAGAATTCACGTCTTAGTGTAATGATGCCGTTGCTGTCTGTTAGCATACAATCTTGCTGCATATTGCCCTGTGTGAGAATCGTTGTGTAATTGTATTGCATATTTGTTCTCAGAAAAAACTTTTTTACGTATATACCCATAATACAGACGCTTTCAAACAGGCATTTATTTAATCTGCGGTGTACCCATAGTAATAACCGGCAGGGTCTGTCCAAAGTTACCAGTTAAAAGTACCGTTCGTCTCCTATTTCATCCCCATGTAGGTTGAAATCTCAAAATCCCTGGGGCCAATCTTTACTTATTTACTTCTTATCAAGTGCCTAAATACAAAGTCTCATGGTTTTATCTTCGATACTGACGAATTCCCATACAAACTATCATCACTTATTTCAACCCCATCATGTCCTGTTTTACAATAAAAGGTAACTATGTCCTTGCCCAAGGTCTAGTTTATCTTTGTAACAAATGTCATCAAAATCGGGTTTGGTTTATTTACGCGAGATAATGACGAATTCCCATACAACCCTTTCATGTCCTTTAGTCGTAGTCCTTTTCCAAGGTCTAAGCTATCTATCTCTGTACCGAATTTTATAAATACGGTTGTGGTTTAGGCGCTATAATGACGAGTTCCCATACAAACTTTCACCCCTCATGTCCTTTTTTACAATAAAAGGTAACCTTAGTCCTTACCAAAGGTCTAGTCTATTTCTGTACTAAATTTTATCAAAATTGGTTCAGTGGTTTAGCCTATGTCTGTACCAAATTTCATCAAAGTTGGTTAAGTGGTTTAGGCGTGAAAGCATAACAGACAGACAGAATATAGACAGAGTTACTTTCGCATTTATAATATTAGTAGGGAATCAGAAAAAAATACGCACCTGCCAGTATTTTTATATTAAATATAAAATACTACCAGCTATACGTCTTTTTACTTATGACGGCAGTATTATACTTATCACATTTGATGCAAATAAACTTATAAATAAAATAAATAAATTAATTATAACTGGTCATCAACAAAAGTCAAATTAATTTTGTTTTCAGAATTATTATTATGTGTGGTTTGACGTCTCGTCCTTGGTAAGATAATTTGACAGTATTTTTCTACAACATATATTTTTCTATTTCCTGTATTTTATCTTAGTTGTGATTATTTAATTATGATAATAAATTGTTAAAGGTATTTGAGATAATGGCGAGTGATATTGATAAAGGTAACTTTGGTGACAGCGCCCGAAACAAAACAAAATATGATTACAAATCTAAAAAATCTAATCATATTTTTGATGGTGCCGGTGAAAATGTACAATATTACAGTGATTCGGAATCAATCGATTCGAGAAAAAGTAAAACACGTTTTATTAATCCAGCTATTTACGTTGAGCAAATTGAGTCTACGCATTCTGTGACATCCCTTCAAGCTGACTCTATTATTTCTGACATAACACCACATCCACACAGCAGCTACAGAAGTAACTCAACACCACTCTTAAGTGGTCGAGAGTCAAGCTCATCAAGTAGCATCAAAAGAAAATCATGTAGATTGATGTGCTTAGGTAATCTAGATAATGTAACAAGTGAAGAAACACCACGGAATGACCGCACATATCGTGAAGGTGCCCATGATACTTTTAGATTATCGGTAGCATCTGTATCTACAACCACAACTACTCAATTAGAAAAAGAGCTCAATGATAAGAAAAAGCATGAAGCTTATAAGGAATGGTTAGCGCGGAAAGATCAAGAGGTAAGTGCTTAAGTCACTCGATTTTCTACAGTAACATAATATAAAACCGAACATTTTCGCTCTGCGATTGCGATACTGAAAGTTTTGTTGTCATTTTGTCGTTGACAGAAACGTGAAAAGGCTCGTCTTGAAAAAGTTAAGCGACAGGTGGTCGCGTCTACGACACAGGAACAACGGGAGGAGTCATACCGAAGGTGGCTGGAGCGCAAACGCATTGAAACGGAACGGCAACGTGCTGACCAAATTTTGCGCCAGTACCATACTAACGAGCAAATCGAAAGAGAAAGAAACAAGCGGGAGAAGGCGAAAGAGGAGAAACTGGCGGAATGGATACAAAAGAAGGAAGAAGAAATGAAAGGTTTAACTATTTTTTGCACTTTGACCAAATAACGCCAAACTACTTTAAGTTGAGTTTTCACGAGAAGCTTCAGCTTCTGGTGAAAACTAACACGGGGCACTTTAAGAACCTCGGGATTGAATACCTGAGTCTATTTAAAAGGAATCATGCATTTTTTGTGGATACAAGGTCTGATTTACTTGTTAAATGACAAAAACTCATGGAGCTAGTTGCTTGTTGCATACAGGATTCAAAGATCTGTATTACTTATAAGTCAATTTAAGCCTTTGCATAGTCACAAAGTGTAAGTGTATGCGCCATCATGCCATCTTACTGTCTATTTTAGATTTATATTAAATAATATATCTTAGCTCAAATTATTTCCTCTCTATAATATTATTAAGTTATTATTGTTATTATCTTTAGTTTTTTATAGTCAGTAGTATATGGCATAATGGCTGTAACACCTTGTTAATCTGAGTTGTAAAATACTGAAATTATATTTAACTGGCGATTTAAAAGAGTGGCCGTGAGTTTCTTGCAGGTTTCTTCTCATAGGCTCTACCCTTTGCCTGAACCTAGCAACTAACCTAAATGTAGCTTCAGTAACTTAGTAAACTCACTAACCTATATACTTTGACGTTCATAAGTGTTACTTTGTGACCTAAATGAATAAATGATTTTTGACTTTGACTTTGACTTTGACCTAAAACAATATTTAAAAACGAAATCATGACCATCCGTTAATGCGTAAAAAGATAAGCCAAAACACAGTTTCCTTTCTTTAATACATTTTAGCATTAATTGATGTGTTTTTGCTACAGCGATGAAAACTCGCGAGGAACGCAGAGCGGCGCGCGCAGCGATCGACATGAAACGACGGCGTGCGGAAGGTGAGCGGGCGTACCGGGATTGGCTGCGAACTAGCAAGAACAAACCGTTGCCTGTGCCACTCAACCAGGGAGAACTTAGTGAGTTCAATCTAACGGCCCGGTCACGACTTCGATCTTAGCGGCGAGCGACGCGGCGAGCGGGGCGGCGGAACGTTGTGCACGCCACGTACCCTTAGTAGCGCAGTACCCAAAATCATAGCGTTATCTAAATTATCCAATCTCTGTTTTGAAAGCAATATATTTTTAAAACAAGATATTCTTAATATAAGGGGAGGAGTGCACGAACTGAATAAAAAATAAAGCGAAATTTCTTCCCACAACCTTTTAATCAGGTTTTTTATATTTATGTTGAGGATGTTTTGACATCCCTATAAGCGATCGATTTAAAGTTTCAGTAATAAACGCCTCAGTATTCATTACCGCCACAAAATCGTCTAATATATTTTGTAATTTGCTTCGCCGCGCCGCTGAGTTCGTCCCTCCTACACCGCTGTCCACACCGCTCTGTCGTGGCGTCGCACTCATTCGCTTATTGTACTTTTGTTCTCGCCGCTCCCCACACCGCGCGCCGCTGTAGCGATTCGCTCGGAGAAAACCGCGCGCGTTTTCGCCATGAGCGGCGTCTCGTGGCGTGCTTCAAACATTTTAATACATTTGATCTTACCGCTCGCCGCCCCGCGCTAAGCTGCCGCTCACAGCGGCGAGGTCGTGACCGGGCCGTAATACGTACTTTTTATGACATGAAACTGCATAAGGTTCAATATAAGACATACATATCTATTAGATCAGACTAAATCGTTATGAAATGGATTAATTCAAACTGAAAAGCCTAGAATCGAAATCAATTTTTGATTACCCATTGGATCCCATTTAGTAGACACAATAGAAAATGTATTGTTTGCAGTTATTTATGACCGGCGTTTAATGTGTTAATGAAATTAATACCTTACTTTAGTACATTTCACACGGATTCACCGTATTTGAAAAACTTACAAAAAACTCACTCAGTTGCTTCCCCATACGAGGCCATTATGGGTAAATCTAATATATTGATATTTTTAATATTTTTATAACGCTACCAATACCACTGCACATTTTAAAAGATAAATAATAGCTTTTAATTTAAATCTTTACCAGCCTACTCAGCCCACAACAAAACATAGCCTGTGATCGACGGGCCTTATACCAGTACATTACCACTACAATTGGCTAATGCCTCAGTCTATATCGACAACTGCCTCCGTGGCGCAGCGGTAGTCAATGCGACTGCTGTGCATGAGTTCTCAGGTTCAAATCCCGGGTCGGGCAACAAAAAGTTATTGAGAGAAATCTCAATACTAGCCCGGAGTTAGGAACTTAATTGGCCGTGTTAGACACCCCCATGCCTCGGAAAGCACGTAATAGCACGTAAAGTCCTTCGCCCTGCACTTGATCTCTCTCCGGTTGTGTCGGATTGTCCTCCCATGCACTTATGTTTGCGCAGATAGTTGAGCACTATAATATCTCCTGCGCAGATGGTCAGTCTCTGTTAAGATTGACCGCTGTGACCGAAATTCGGCCTGGAGGACATTATATCGATAACTTTGGTTATCTCTCGGATGACCACAGCTCGCACTGAGCATAGGTTTTTCCAAAGCCTGCAGATATAATCTACTCAGAACGAACTTGTATTGTCAACGACATGCGACACCACTGAACCACACCAGTTTGGTGTCGCTTACAATTTTTTTTAGGTAGCCACTCCACCGTAATGAAGTTCTAATACAAAACTTATGTATGCATTTATCTATATCAATTATTTACCATTCGTAAGATCACGACATGACATAGATGATCTCTTTATGCTAACCTTAATCTTATCTTTAGCTAATGAGTTTAAAAATTAATAGTTATTGTATAATATCAGGAATAGTTTTTTTATTTAGTTTTGTTATGAAGTTATGTTATGATTAATTTTTTTTTGTTATAAAGGATACAATTATTATGTTTTACGAATCCCTTGTGAACTTGCCCAATTTCAGCATCATATTACTTATTATCAACAATTAAAACATAACGAAATGTTTTTATACACGTTACACATCACTAGTTGTTGTAGGCAGTTGTGTGGTTACCTAAAAAAATTGTACACGACGCCACAGTGATGTGGTTCAGTGGTGTCGTTGACAATACAGGTGAACGAAACGCAACAGTTCTCTACGTCCATATTCTAAGAGAGTGCTCTACTTCACGGGTTCATTCATGTTGAAATAAGTAATGCTCTATAATCAAAACTTGAAACTTATGTGCAGGACGCATTACTTAAAGGCTGCATTAAAAATGACGTAATAGTTACTAAAATATAAAGATTACAAACTATGGGCTTTTGAATTGTTATTTTTACCTTTATTAGATTACTAATAAAGGTAAAAATAACAATTCAAAAGCCCATAGTTTGTAATCTTTTAGTAGGTATGCTCAAGTTAAGTATTAACTTAACTTGAGCATACCTACTAAAAAAATTAGGTAAATTCCTAATATACAATACTAAGTAGGTACTAAAAACATTAGAGAAGTATATTGTTAACGATTTGTAGTTAATCAATAGTTACATATCCAAGTTCATCTGGAGGTCGATGCATTTATCACATCGTATAAGTTGTAGATTCTGCAAGGTGTACCTACTCGCTGTTTATGGCATGGACGCCACGTCTTTCCCACAAGAAGTTTCTCCAGAAAAGGCTCGCGGGCAAAGTTATACTTAACCTATTAAATCGCAACGGCACATCAGCGGCCAGACAATAGGATTTTGATTATATCTGGCAATCCAAGCATTAACAGTTTAATACATAGGACCCGCAATGAACCCTATCGCAAAAAAAATTCAAAGGCATTTTTATGTAATTTAAAAATATTCTATGTATTTTAACACATTCAATGCCATGAAGCAGACACGATAGAAAATGTATTGTTCGCGGTTATTTATGACCGGCATAGCATTCAATGTGTTAATAATCTATACATCTTCTATACAAATAAATAAAATTGAAGTGTCTGTTTGTAATGTCAAAATAACAGCTTTTTATCTAATGAATAAGAAAGTATTTATAAGGTACCTATACGAAAACATCTATTTTAAAATTTTTGTCTGTCTGTCTGTTTGTTCCGGGTAATCTCCGAAACGGCTGAACCGATTTTGACGGGACTTTCACTGGCAGATAGCTGATGTTATAAGGAGTAACATAGGCTACTTTGATTTTAGAAAAAAAAATAGGGTTCCGCGGAGACAGACACTTATTAGTTCAAAATCTACGCGGATGAAGTCGCAGGTAACAGCTAGTGATATCTATAATACAAAATAAATATAGCAGCAATAGCCTAGTGGGAAACCGTTGGACTGCCACGCAAAGGTCTCGAGTTTGATCTCAAAGGCGCGCATCGCCGACTTTTCGAATTTATGTGCGTATTAAATAGCAAGCGATAGTTGACTATTATATTAGTTGACCGTTAAAACGGTGAAGGAAAACATCGTGAGGTAACCTGCATGTCTGAGGGGCAGGACAAACAGAAAAGACGTAAGACGAGGACGCGTTGCAGACGCGGCGCCCTTTCAAGAAATTTTCATACAAAATGTAGGTATAGAAGCGTCGCGACACAAAATAAACAGAAAAGACAGGGCGCGGACAAGACGCGGACACGACGCTTCGACGACTGCGCGCTATTCGAAAACATGCAGAAGAGGCGAGGCACAGACAAAACGCGGCAGAAAGGGGTGCGGGGGGAGGGCTACTTTGAACACGTGACATAACATACCATGCCATACCGAATGTATCTAGTAATGTCTAACCCTTTGAATGTTAGCAAGTTGAACCAAAGCCGGAACATTCTAGTCTTCGAAGAAGATATGTTGTAGTCTACAAAGCAGACGCTTAAATGCAAAGCTAAACAATAATAACAATATTCTACCACATACACACAATACCATCTAGCCCAAACTAAGCAAACCTTGTACTATGGGTACTAGACAATGGATAAACATACATAATATATATTTTTGTAAATACATAGGTACACATTATACATAGAAACATCCAGACCAAGACAAACATCCATGTTCATGCACACAAATGTTTGACTTGTGCGGGAATTGAACCCGCGACCTTAGGCGTGGCAGTCGGTTTCACTAACCACTGCGCCATCGAGGCCGACAATGTAACAAACGCAGTGTCATCTCTCTGACTTGTCTTCGCGTCCCGTCCGCGCCCCGCCCGCGCCCCGCCCGCGCCCCGCCCGCGCCCCGCCCGCGCCCCGCCCGCGCCCCGCCCGCGCCCTGTCTCTTTCATATGTTTTAATCGCGACACGTCTGCGCTCTGTCTGCGACGCGTCCTCGTCTTACGTCCTTTCTGTTTGTCCTGGTCCTGAGAGTTCGCTATAGTGTTCAAATTCAAATTTTTATTGCTTTGCCACAATGTAGTATATGTAATAATAATAGATGGTAGACTTATAGCTAAGTATCAATTATGGACCCTGCCAGGCACAGCATTCTAAATATATTAGGAGAGAGGAGGAAGAGGGCTGGTCCCTTAATATTTTTATTATATTAATAAATTATTATTAAAAATTATTTAAGCTATTTATTAGTGTTTGAAAATATTTTATTACATGCTTATATTTATTTATTTACTTATATAATTAAACCTATAGGACCATTTCAAAAATTTTTTTGTGGTGTATAGTACCTATGTTCTTAATTAATTTAATTATTGCATTATCTATTAATTATATTTAATATGATTCTCTAAACTAATTTTATTTATTGTTACTAACTATAATATTTGGAATTGCTTATTATTGCGCTGTTTAGATGTATACAGTAATGTCAAGTATTAGAATATTTAGAAATAATATATGTATATATTTACATTAATAAACCTAGATTGTTATTTTTCATCCATGTATTCTTTTATAGTGTAGTAGTTTTTTTGTAGAAGAAAAAGTTTTAACTTATTAATAAAATTATTTGGTTTTTCCTCGTTCTTAATAGATTCTGGTAACTTGTTATATATTTTTATGGACATAACCAAAGGGCTTGTTGAGTGCATAGTGAGCTGGGAAGTTGGTAGGTTCAGTCTGTTTTTATGTCTAAGTGTGTATTTGGTTTGTATGTTTTCTCTTATAGTGTAGTATTCTGGATGCTTTCGAACAAATTTGCAAATTTACAAGATGTAAATGCATGGCAAAGTTACAATTTTTAGACTATGAAAATGAGGTTTGCAAGAATCTGTTTCTTGTATATTTACTAATATTCAAATTTTTTTTTTTTTGTATGGTGAGTATAGAGGGTGCTTCTGCACTGTTGCCCCAGAGTATTATACCATAGCTTAACCAAGAGTAAGCATATGCGTAATAAGTAACAAGAGCAGTTGATAGGTCTGTGGTCTTATTAATTTCACATAGAGTGTATGCAAATTTTGATAGTTTTGCTCTTACTTTTTTACATGGGTTTTCCAATTAATATGGGTATCTATTATTATTCCAAGCAAGCTAAATTCCTTAACAACTTCCAATTGGAGTCTTTCAAAACTGAAATTTATATTTAATGATTTTTTTTTATGTGGATGAAAAGGTATTATTTTAGTTTTAGTGTAATTTATTTCTAAATTGTTTTGTCATCCAGTCTGTTGTTTTGGTTAGTATATAATTTATTTTATCGTTTAAATTTAGGTTGGTTTTCCAAGACACCAGCAGGGAGATGTCATCAGCAAACATGATACAGGACCCTTCTATAGTTTTTGGCAGGTCATTGATGTAAATGAGGAATAATAGGCATCCTATCACACTGCCTTGGGGAATTGATGCGGTTATATCTTTATTGCTGGATTGAATTCTTTCTATTGTGTTTGTATTTTGGTTAATCAATTCTATTTCTACTAATTGTCTCCTACCGGTTAAATATGAAGTGAGCCATTCGTGAGCTTTTCCGCGTATACCAATTCCATGTAACTTATTTAATAATATTTTGAATTGTACTTTGTCGTAGGCCTTTGTCATATCAAGTAATATTCCGATAGCATATTGTTTGTTATTTATAATATTGAGAGCTTCTTGAATATATTTATAGATGGCCAATGTTGTTGATTTATTTTTTCGAAATCCGTTCTGGCATTCGTCAAATATATCATATTTTCACAGAATGAGTAGATTCTATCGCTAATGGCACTTTCAAAAATCTTTGAAGCAGTGGGTAACAGTGCTATTGGGCAATAATTGTTTGGGTCTGTTTTCGAATTCTTTTTGTGAATCGGTTTTATTATTGCCTGTTTTAATTGATTGGGAAATATTCCTTGTTCAAAAGACTGATTTATAAGTAGGTAGAATGGTAAGGTTAATTCATCAGCACAACATTTATATAGTTTAGGTGGAAACTCGTCGATCCCATGACTGATTTTGTTTTTTAAGTTTTTTAGAATTTTGTTTACCTCATATGGGTCAATAGGGGTGAGATACATGGTGTTTTCTCTAACATGGAGCACAGGATCGCCGTTTGCTTGTCGATCGGATTTGTAGGAAGTTTTCTCTCCGATGGAAGCAAAGAATTTATTAAAATTGTTAGGTATTTGCATGGGTTCGGTTGTGAGGTTATTGTTAATTAGCAATGGTATGTTTTGTTTGTCATTTTTTTGTTTTTTGTTCATCCGTTCGTTTATAACAACTCCACATTGTTTTTGTTTTATTATTTGATTGTATTATTTTATTTTTATAGTATAGTGATTTTGCTGTAGATACTGCCTTTTTAGTAATTTTTAATAGTTTTTGTAATATTTTGTTAAAACTGAGTTGTTAATTTATTGTGTAAGTATTTTTAACAGCCTTTTATTTTTGCATGACTGTTTAATACCAACAGTTAACCAGTATTTGTGGTTTTACCTTTATTTTTCGTTTTGGCATACATTCATTTAGGATATCTGTTAATGTATTATTGAATGTATTATAATTATAATCAGTATTTTGGTTTATTGGCAAGATGTCGGACCATTTTATGGTATCTAGTTTTGATTTAAATTGTTGCATATTCATTGGGCTGTATATTCTTTTTCTTATATACCTCGTAGTTGGTTTTATTTGTTGTAAGGGTTCTAGGTGGATGACGGTCCCGCAATGATCAGAAAATCCAAATTCTTCTACAGTTGTATATAATTTATTATGGATAAAGTTCGTAAATATTAAGTCTATACATGTTGAACTAGTATGCGAGATACGCGTTCTCAAAGGTATGTGAAATCTACCAACCCGCAGTGGGCCAGCGTGGTAGACTATGGCCTAACCCTACTCACACTGAGAAGACGCTCTGCCCAGCAGTGGGAGAGTTTAGTACAGGGCTGATATTATTATTGTATATTGATATCTATAATACAATATGTAGCCTGTTTTGAAGCATTCGATAATGAGGTCTATTCCTTGAATTCTGCCAAGATAGCGAACTGCAATATTAACATTGGTTACTTTAATAAATTTGATAAGAGAGTATGTTGCTAGCTTCTAATTTGAAGCGACTTTAAAGGGTAACTTTACTGGCGAAAAACAATAAGTATCGGTTGCCATATTTGCTAAATAAATCAGGCTAGTGGACAAATGTTTGTGCCATTTATCTCTTTGATTTTTAATTTCTCCCAAGTCTTACAAAGTAATATAGTAGTGATTAGTAGAACTTTTATTTTGGCAACTGGGTAGGCATTGATTTTTATTTAAAGGATAATAACGAATGTATATTCTCTTTGTTTCTAGGTATGCGTGGTTCCGTGTCGCAAATGTATATAAACCCTGTTCCTTGGCAGTATCCGACGTAAGAATAGATAATACATATTATTGTTATGAGTCGTAGGTACCTTAACTAGGTTTTTTAATATCCGGTAATTCTATGTACGTGCGTCAAAATCACAACATAATGTTGTACATAGCAAATTCTTTAATAATTGTACTTAATTTTAGATTAAATTTTCGATGTTTTAGATTAATGTTCTGTAGCAATTGTTTTCTATATTATTGATATAAAATATAATAGACAACCTCGAGGCTCGTTTAAATAAAACAAAAAATATTTATTTCGACATGTAGTTTTATTTAATTAATAATTTTAAGGTATATATTAGGGTCCCGTCAAGTATAATATAAATACATACCCATAGAAAATTCACAATTACTCTACTATTCGGCACGCGATAATTTCTCCTAAAGATAACTAACATGATATAAAACTAAACTATTGCAAGTTGCAATATGTGCGTAATAATAAGAAGCAACGAAATGTCCCTTACATGTAGGTACTATCCAGACAGCCCGTTTTATAAAATTTTCCGCACAAGCCATAGCCATCCTTGATGCCTAAGTCATATTTTGTACCTACAGCTGAGTATTTTATATTCAGAGGGATTTATTAACTATATTTTACATTTATCAGTAAACCTCTTCCTCTTCTTTGAGTCTCAAGATTTCGGATTTATTCATAAAGTAGTAGGTAGGCTGGCGACCCTTCAGGTCTTTGAGGACACGTTTAGCTCCGGCTCGGATCAGGACTCGGCTCAGCGATTCTATCTTCTCCACTCCCATGGCGTAATGCAGTGGGGTGCGTTCCAACTGTCAATAGAAAAACATTGAATGCACACATAAAACATTGTCATTTAAATAAAATTACTTTAATATCACATCTCACATTATCTCCAAGACGTAGGAGCTCCGGGAATGTTTGCGCCAAATACGCAACAACTTCTTCATGTTGGGCTAAGACAGCGGCATGAAGGGCGGTCCTTCCAAAGGAATTTTGACCCCGAGCAAGAGTGCGAGCACCTTCCCCTGACAGGGCAGTTTGAACAGCCGCTAGATCGCCTCTCCTAACGGCACCGTGTAAAGCGTCACGAGACTCCTAAAGAAACAACACAACATTAGCAAAAATCATATCTAATAGTATGTAAAAGGGAAGAGGAGGAGGTCTTCTTTATTTAGGCCCGGTTCCTATTGTAAGAAACGAGTTGTTTTAGCTACGAACAGTTAATATTTCCATATTTTTCATGGAAATTGGCTATCCGTAGATAAAACGACTGTTTTTTTAATATAGGCACTGGATCTTAAAAAATAAACATACAAAGATTTGAACAACATTAAATGAGGGATATAAAAAACCATCTGGTGTTGATTTAACTTTTTGCATCATAACAGTTATTGGCCCAAAATGCGACCGTAGCAACATGCGGCGCCTTGGACTTAACCTTAAAGTAATCTATTTAGAATCATCATCACCTACTTAAATCATCATAAAATGGCATGTCCTTAATACGACGTATAAAGATTATTTTTTGGCACTCTAAGCAGCTTTGGATATTGATGCCCATGAGTTTACTATGAGGTAAGCAGCTAGCTTGCTTGCAAAACCGAGCATTAAAAAGTTACTAAAACACGAAGATACCTCAAACGCGGGTATAGAAGCAAGTAAGTTACTCATATCGGCGTCACCGCGCTGAGCAATCACTTCTGCAATTGGCACTCCATCTTCATCCATCACATCGAGGATGTGGTCATATCCTTCCAAAAGTAACTCCATTATCTTTTCCGTGTTGCCTATAACAAATCGAACATGATTTAGACAA
Organism: Catocala sponsa; assembly: GCA_963564715.1. Lineage (NCBI taxonomy): Eukaryota > Metazoa > Arthropoda > Insecta > Lepidoptera > Erebidae > Catocala > Catocala sponsa. The sequence continues at coordinate 11,125,540 of OY751336.1, read as the reverse complement.
AATAATGCCGTTGAGCCTATTGCAAAACACATTCGCAGACTTTGTATAACTACAGAAGAATTTCTTAATATAAAACCGAATTAATACTTTTTCCGATCCGGTAATCCACCCAACCTCATGGTTAGACTCATACATAGGTGCAAGGTTGTATCTAACAAGGCAAAGGTGAACATGGTTCATGGTTCATGGTAATGTTAGCTTATTTTAAAGTACTTACCTCTCGCCGCTAAATGCAACACCCATTTGTCTATCTCGCTAGTATTTTCTGGTACGTTTGCTTGGATAGAAACATCTCGTGCGGTTCTGTACAACTCGTCCCTGTAGCCCAAACTAATGTCTGACTCTTGAAGAAGTTGGAAGAGGGCGTTCCGTGCATGTGTACGAGCAGCGGCAAAGTGCAGCATCGATTGTCCGTGTTCATCCTAAAAATATTATGAAATTAGGAAATTTAAAGCAAATCGTCGAGTAAAAAGTTTATTGGTTTAAAGCGGTTATAGTTTTGACCAAAAACTTACACAGAAGAACGAAGGCCCAGTACTTAAATTGCTGTCTAACGAATGTATATCGGCAAATTGTCTTCAAACATAGGTTGTTCATTTTTAAATAAAGCTACCATTTTATTTATAAGGGTCGATTGCAAAGCATTTACAGTCACAAGTATATATTTTTTTTGGTTCTGTTCAGAATACAAAGTGAAAGTCCAGAAACACTCTTCACGGTAATTATATTTGTGTTAAACTAATTGTTAGAGAAATATATCAAATCTTTTTATGTTCACGATTTGTATATTTTTTTTATTTCTCTGCGGAACTGAGACGTACCATAACCAAAAAGTTTATACTTAAAATGCATCTTATACTGTATTGTGGCTCTTACAGCAGCAAAATAGTTTTTTTAGTATAATTCGCTAAGTAACACTTTTATTTAAATGCTTACCCTACTGGCACTGCTAAAGGCAGTCTCCGGTGCATCAGGGCTGGTGACAGTTTGAGGCTCCACGGTGACAACATCAATAGGCCGCCCCGGCCGCGTGGCTGTTCTGTTTCTAATCTCATTTGAAGGTACTGGTTCTGGTATGGGAGGAAGATGCTCGTTCTCAACTTCGGCCGGTTCTTGCGTCACCATCAAATTCGTTTCCTATTACAACACAATTATTAGAGCTGAATACAGCACGAGGAAATAATAAAGATTAAATCTTGTTTCCTGTCCTTGAAGTACCACCATAATGTTTAATTATAATGCCGTCATTACCATTCACTAAAGTTTTTCACGGTAGAAACCTCAAATGATTTGCTTACCTGCATACCTAAGATTGGCTTCTCGCGCTCCGGAAAGTTATGAAGAAAACTTGCTAGGAACGCGACCGGATCCTTAGGCTTAATGTTAGCCACTTCGGTTAGACCTTTGATTAAAGGATCGCCGAGAGCTGTGAACACATCGTCCATATGAACGTCCTTGTCAACACTCGGTATCTCCATTTTGTCATTGATTAAACTATTTTAAAACTTTAATAGGAGCTTACACTTAGCAAGGTATCTGCCTTCTTCGGTACGAAAGATGGGAATGTCCATGTGGCCGTTATCGGGGTGGCTCGTGCCTGAAACCGATCAATTATTCATTGTGACGGCCTTCGACGTATTATGTGGGAGGGGGAGGGGTGCGAGAATACATCAAACACGTGAGTTTTTACGCGAACGTGAACACCTGGTGGGGGCAGTGGGTGGACTATTAAGCCTCTGGTGGTAGTGGTGGGGGTTGGGCAGAAAGAAGGGCTCTATTAGCACTCACCAGTCATAATTGATATGGCCTATTGGTATCGATTGATTGATTTTTTACTGAAACTGCCGTGTCTACAAACACACATTTTAAAAGCATATCAACGGTTATAATCTATTATTAATAGAAGGTCTATCGAAATTTAAGTGACCACTATTATTTTTTTTAGTTTAAGTATAAGAATAAAAGGCTACGTTAAATACTAGGTTAAGAAATACACATATGAAATATACATCACACCAAAAGTATCTAATGTTGGAAAGACAGATGGTTGATGGTGAGCGTGCAGTACATTGTAAAGCATTGTTTTGACTGTTTAGTGTGTAAGCGTGAACGTTTGTAATGAAATTACTTTGGTGTAAAACTCACACGAACACGCCACCGCACAAGGAAACGTAGAAAATAATATAGTACTGACCTAAACCGTTATAGATGCAAAGAGATATTAAGATGTTGCTCAGCTATAACCATTCGTAGATACAGTTTCAGTACCTACAATCTTTCCAACATTCGATAAAATTAATAGTAAAATGTGAAGGCTTGTGTGATGGTGAATTAAAATTTAACATTAATAAATTTGATATTTATTGTTTTCCTCTTTTCTCCGGACTTTCTTGACCAGTTAAGCTGCTTCTTTTCCTGCGGAAAATATTTGAAAGCATTGTAGCTACATGCGCTGAATTTTGCATCGATAAATCCTTTTCCAAATGGAGTAAGTTTGAAGCAGCTGTAGCAAAATCATTAAAACAATTTGTTTCAGTCACACTTAAACATTGATAGTTGCTAATTCTGGCGATATCAGTACTTAAAGTTTCACGGTACTGCAGGCCCCTCATTGCACATAAATGTTTCATGTTATCTGAGTCTTTTGATAGTCCAGGAAAATTGACAATGAGACTTAAACGAATGCCGGCACCTAAAAATGTAGGCCTGGCAGATAAGTGTCCCAGCTTAGGATCCATCACAAAATCAATTTTCTCATGAAGGTAAGTCATAATGTAAGACAATTTACTGAATGGCAGGCCAATTTCTCCAGGTGAATCTTGCGATGTAGATACGAGTACCCGAAGATGATCGTGCACGTTAACCCAAACTGCTACACTTTTATCATCACTTACAAACACTCCTCGTCCGTAAGGCCAATGCCTGCCATGTAATCTCAAACTATCATCAATCTCTTCTCGATCGCATAGAGCTATCAACAAACCACATGAAGCTAATGTTGCGCAAATCTCAGAAGGTTTTTCTAAAACTTCGTTCATAGTGTAATAAGTGCCTCCCTTTTGATCAGATTCAGGATTAGGCTGTTCGCTAAATTTTGAAAAGTCTTCTTGCATTAATATTGTTGTTATTATCCTTTCAATTGTTTCTAATTTTCCTACTTTTAAGTTTAAAGGAAGTTCAAAGCCTTCTAAATTTCTGGAACATTCAATAGTTCCAGAGAGCACGAATTCGTCGTTTGGATCAATATTTAACTCCACAAGTGGTTCTGTATATAACTTTGCAGAAGACGTTTTTATGAAGTCTGATTTAGGATGAATTGGTAAATCTGAATTTACGTTTATATTGTGAAGATCTTTTACAAGTGGCACCAAAAATTCATGAAATACTTCATAAACGTAATAATCAGGAGCAGTTATTCCACCCGGAAAGTCCTCTTCGACTGTTTGAATTATATTTCTGTTATCAGGAAGCTTCTTAACAGCAGGCCAAATAACATCAAAAAGATCGTGGTCAAGTTTTGTTACTCTGGATTTTACAATATCAAAAATATTCCTCTTAAGAAATCTGCCAAGAACTATAGGTGGCGTGGCTCTATTTGAAGAGGCTGATAAAGGAGTTCGAGCTGGCCTAGCTGATGCGAGAAGACGGTAACATCGTTCCAATGTATCTAATGCTTCAGGTGCTTCCAAAATGCGGCGAGACGATACGTGGTCCTCAGGCACTGGACACACTCAGATTAAAATATATTTATGTGTATAAAATTATCAAAGCAATTTTGCCATAAATTGAATAAAGTGCTCTTTCTCTTTTTGGAATAGTAACGTAAGTTTCATGATTACTACATACCTTTATCTGAAAACATATTTTGCACTGCATCTTCACTTATACCATAATCTGATAAAAGTTGCTCAAATGGTAATGCAGATGGATTCCTTTGGTAATCTTCGGCCGACCTGCCATTCTGTATAAAATTGGATTATATAATTAATATGGTTATATAATTATTTCAAGTTAATGGCAAGTTTGTGTCAAAACTTACATCGTCTAAATCTTTTGAATTGGCACCGAGTTGTTGCAGTAAACTGTAATAATGGCCATTATCTGGTAGGATTGCCGCGTAGTGCAATGCTGTTCGTCCTTCAAAATCAACTGCCGAAAGAGTTTCTGGAAACCTTATATAAGAATCGCTTTAATAGTATATTTAGTGCAGTATAATTAATTTGATTAAATGTCATTATAGAACTACTGACCTTCCTCCTAAATATTTCATGATATTGGTTTTGCCAAATATTGTTGCTACGTGCAATGGTGTAGTTCCATTTGGTGATATTGGATCCCGTGCTATGGCAAATTTTCGTCTATCCAATGCTGCTTGAAGATCTCTTATATTTCCTTCCCTTGCAGCCACGTGAACCTTGTTAATTTTTTGCTGTAAAAACAATTTAAATAATTGCCTTTGTTTTTAACTCTAAAGAAATAAAATGTTTTATTGATAATAAAATGCTTTTTGCGTTACCATATATATTGGAACATTGTCGAGAAATGCCTGTAGTTCAGAATTTCTTGAATGTCTTCCAATAAGCCTTGATCCTTCACCGTTTAATACTAATGTAGCCAACATTTCCATATTTGCATTATTGATTAAATCCGTTACTTCTGGGTCAATCCCATTGTCCTGTTAAGTTATAAGTTGTAATAGGTATTGGTTTCCGATTTTATATGAGCTGTGAACTACAATGACTGACTAAAAGTATTTACTTGTTAGAAAATACAAATAACTAAGAAGCTGGCAAATCAATTCATGACAGTGGTGTTACGAGGTGTCTGTGAGAATTACACAGTGCTACAATGATGCTTCTATTCTAAAAACACCACAATCAACTAATTAATTTACTTATTACCTTCTTTAGTTGGTCGATTCTTACTTGATGGTACTAGTTACAGATATACTTACAACAACGAGAACTTCTCCGTGTACTGATTCCCCTCTTTGCGTCATACTTGCATCTTGCGAATCTTGCTCGGCATCGGCACTCACGAGACCTTCTATAAGACTTTCTTGTGTACCTCGGCCGTTGGTCACGTTTCCTTAATTAGCAAAATAATCATAAATATTGAACTTGTCAGGGACCCTCTTATAATTGATTAATAAAGTAGAGGATTATATTTTGATAGTTGCGTGTATAGTGCCAGAAGAGATTTCGGCTTTACCTCTCTTGGCACTTCCCAAGTCAGACAGTTCCGCTGTGCTCTTAAGGTTCGAATCACTATATTCAGAATGTGTTTCTCCTTGCACTTGAACATCGTCATCATCTTCACTGTGTTCACCATTAGTATTACCTTCATTTGTTGTAGCACCATCCACTGTAACTTCATTATTTTCCTTATTAGTTTGAGGCTCATCATCCTGCACTTCAACTATATTGGAATCATGCTCGTCCTTATTTTGTTTAATTTCCTCTTTGTGGTCATCAGCGTGCTTTACAAAATCCTCTTTCTGATCAACATTTTCGGAGTTATTGTGTGAATCTGTTTGTTCATTTTCATCGACTGGTCTCTCAGCACTTGATTCAGGCCTCACTTGGTTATCTTCTTTTTTATCGTCGACGTTTATTTCTTCGTCATTGGAATTAGAATTTTCATTTCCATCCTCTTCTTCATTATGAGGCTCATTTACATGATGGTCTTGTGCATGATCACTTTCTTTTTCTGAAATAGCTTCACTTTCTTCAGTCTCTGCTTGTATTTCATCGACAATTTCATCATTTACAGTTGAATTTTCATTGTTATCAGGTTCTTCGGTAACGTGTTTTTCTGAGTTTTCAATGTCATCTTTTGCGTCTTCATTATTTTCTGCAGGCTCTTCATTATTTTCAAGATTTTCTTTACCTTCTTCGTTACCGATCTCCTCTTCCTTTACATTATTCTCTTCTTCATTTACATTATTCTCTTCTTCATTTACATTATTCTCTTCTTCATTAACATTATTCTTTTCTTCATTAACATTATTATCTTCTTCATTTACATTATTCTCTTCTTCATGCTCATGAGAATAATTTTCATCTGCGCCAGCATTATCATCTTTCTCTTCCTCTTCTTCATTGTTTTCTGGTTCAACATTCTCTTCTTCATGATTTTCCTCCATTACTTCTGATTCCTAAAATGCACAAAATATATGTTCATGCAAATGTTTATTAAAAAGCGACGCAACTCAACCGTATAAACATTCCGTGACAGTGTGACATGCAATGCTCACCTTATTACTTTCTACGTTAGCAATGTGATTTTCAATATTGTCTTTAGTTTGTTTTGCATCATCTAATTCAGGCAAATTATTAATCAGCTCATGCGTGCTGCTGCCCTTCATTCCACCGATAATTCGATTGTCAGTGCTATCAGAGATAGTATTAGTATTTGTATCTTTTGATGAAATATTTTCGTTAGAAGCTTTCAAATGCCTCCTCCTAGATTTTTTGTTTAATTCTGCTATGACTTCAATGTCCAATAGCTTCCAGTCCCAAGAAGTTGGATATGCACTCGATGGCGTTCTAGGTGCATCAGGCAACGTTTTGAGAATGTGTTTATCTATCTCTTGGGGTCTATTTACGTAATAACCTGGAGTTTTATTTTTCTAAAATCAAAGTATTAATTGAATAAAAACTCGTGTTCATAGAATTAAATGTTTTACAAATATGTGTTAGCAAAAACTTATAGATTGTCAAATAATGCAGTGTTTCTATGAATTCAATTCTATTCTCTTTGAATTGTATCAGAATACTTACGTTGTCGACAACGCTTTCATCAGCACCTAGACTGACCAAAGTATTGTACGTGTGTTGATCGTCTCTAACGGCTGCAGCGTAATGAAGAGGAGTACGACCATCGTTGTCTATGTCATTTATACCTTGTGGATATCTCTCGGCAATGTATTTGAGAATACCGCCATGTCCAAGACCTGCGGCCTGTATAAATTAAATTATATATTTATAATAACAGTTAACTTTAAAAGTCATCAAATCAAAGTGACTACCACTTTGATCTAGTCTCAATATTGAAATTTAGTCACCTTTCAATATTGAGACTAGATCAAATTGGGTTCAACAAGCGTGTTTTCGGAATTATTCTTAAGCATAACACAAGTGGCCTGTTGGCCTTTTAAATTATTTGTAAAATTTATTTTAATTTATAAATGTACTAAAACTGTATACTAAATCTGATTATTTTCACTTCAAGGTATTTGCAGTTACTTTTGATGATTACAATAAGCACGCGTAATTTTATACATAATGAAGTTATTTTATTAATCATGTATCCAAATATTGTAAAAATTCCAAATTTTTTTTTTATTTAGCCGATTGTATACGCATTTGTATCTCACTAAGAAATTAATAATTATTAAAGGTACAAATATTTGTAACATGTTGGGATCGAACCCACAAGATGCCTTTAATGTTCTTTATCCAACAATTACTATGTGTAGCCGTGCAATAAAACTATGTCATATTAAAAAGGATTTTTAAATGTAATATGCTTGGTATACTTTGTGCATAACAGTCATGTTGTTGGCGTCTCTGCTCGACAGGGCCTGAGGCGGCACAGGATCCCCGGAGTGCTTCATCAAACCTTCCAAATCATTCTGTACGACATCATTGTGTATGTCCCGGATCGTGTTCTGAAAATAATAAAATATTCTGGTCACTTAACCTGTCCAAATGAGAAAGCTTAAAAGAGACTTACTACAAAGTCAGGAGTATTAATGTAAATTACCGTTCGCCCATTGGTCGAAATTCGACCATAATTATTAAAATTTTAAGTATGATGATGATAGGTACTTAAGGTATGTAACCATAGTTACTAAGAATTGAACGACATCAACCGAACCATCCCGAAATACTACGAACACGATTCGACTGCGTGTGTTAAATGCATGATTGTGTGCGTGTAGTGTTTTTTCATTAATTTAATGTATTTCTAATGCATATTTTATAAAGTATTAGGATTCACCACTCCTCCATATAAACTTCATACTCCTCCGTCCACGCAATTTTCGTAAAAAGAGGTACGAAATGTTCGCTTCACGTTTAATTATATAGATAACAATGCGTTCAATTTAAAGTGTTTAATAGAAACGATATTGAATTTAGTTTTGTGCTGGGTTTGCTTTGCAGTTATTGGGAAATAGAGGTAGAGATTTTTAAATCTCTCCTATCGGATTTATTTAATATTTTTATTCGATTTTATTACTTAATCCCTTTAAGTATTAAGTAGTATGCAGAACTGTTTTTACAGTCACTTTTGGTGTAATTGGTATTAAACACTACAGGTTTAACCCTTTACTATTTAATGAATGCCTTTTTGGTATTTTTCGTTTATCTTCACAAAACGTTGTGTTTAGTCAACTAACCATAATATAAGGCACAGCTTCTAAGAACCGCTTAACGACGTGCTGGTTGGAGACTTCGCTGAGCAGCCTGGAGCCGTGGCCCTCCCACACGACGCGCTGCAGCCGCGCCATGTCGCAGTCGTGGCACCATATCCGAATGTTGTGCCGCTTGATCACCAGACCTGATGCAAAAGATGGAACACCTCTACACTCTAGAGCTCGTAGCGAAAATATTCTGTCTATGCTACAGGTCAAACTTTTAACGATATTAAAAGTTTGACCCTAAGAAACGAGACGAATTCTATGAAAAATATGTCAAATATAACTTTCCATAGGTACCTAAAACAACTCGATTTTTCAATATAGGAACCAGGCCTTAACGGTGCTAGCTTGATGGTTGTGTGTGATAAAGTGATAATCATCATTTTTTTTTTTACATTTATGAATTTGTTTTGGTTCAGTTATGTATGCTTGATACTTTTGATATATTCTGCTTAAGTCGGCCTCGATGGCGTAGTGGTTAGTGTAACCGACTGCCACGCCTGAGGTCGCGGGTTCGATTCCCGCACAGGTCAAACATTAGTGTGCATGAACAAGGATGTTTGTCTTGGTCTGGGTGTTTCTATGTATAATATGTATGTATTTATAAAAAAAAATATATATGTATCTATGTTTATCCATTGTCTAGTACCCATAGTACAAACTGCTTAGTTTGGGCTTGAGGGTGTTGTGTGTATATGATAGAATATTATATTATTAATAATAATATTATTTTATTAATAAGCTGTAAAATATACAGCGTGTTATATTCCATGTTATATTGGTGTGGTTATAGTTAAAGGCCGTATAAAATAAGCACAGGATATTTTTCACTTTACCAACTGACAATAATGACTACTTTTGACGATATTGTGACCACAGTATTATTAAAATTCTATTAGAAACGACGGCTATTCTTTTAAAAAAGCGTTTAGTTTAAAAAGTATATTTGATGTAAATTACTAATTGGTGATTAACCTCTAGGAGGTCGCTGGAATATTTATAATTGTCGGAAAATTGCAGTCTAATATAATTGAGACCACAACTAATTTGTATTGACATGATAAATTATGGCAATCTATACAAGCATTTGTTATATACGTAATATAAAAAAAATCTTGGAAAAGCTAACTCGGTGGCGCACTGATAGAGCATGTGACTGCTGTGCATGAGGTCTTATGTCGGATTCTCGATTATTGGGATTTTCTGTCAAGAAATCCTTAGCACTCGTAGCAGCACTGAATCGGGCACTTTGCTCGGTAAACGACAAAAGGCACTTCCGATCTAAAATTATAGTTGGCGAAATATCAGTGTAACACACTTCTACCTACTTCTTCGGATATAGGCGTAAGTCGACATAGGCACGTCTTTTATACATACATAATATGTATAAAACATTATAGAAGACTTTGTCAGACAAATATACATAGATTACCTTCGTATACAATCTTATAAATAGTTCACTCTAAGACAACCCTTCAAAACAAAACTATTTGTTTCTTGTTAGGTCGTGAACATTTGGGCACGCTGCGATAGCGGCGGTAAGACCCATGGCTGGAGTTTTGGCACCCTCGCCTTCCTGTCGACGCAGGAGTTCTCGGAGCACGGCTGCTTCGGGAAGTACCTATGTCGCATCGGCCGAGAGGAGATGTCCCAGTGCCATCACTGCGAGGATTGCCCCGAGGACACGGCGCAGCATACCCTTGAAGAGTGCCCAGCCAGTGCTGAAGAGCGCCGTGATTCGTCGCGGCAGTAGGGATGGAGCGTCTCTCGCTACCGGCCATGGTCGAGTCTATGGTCAAGAGCGAGAGCGCATGGGTAGCCGCCGCCTCCCTCTGCGAGGTAGTAATGTTCGCCAAGGAGGTGGCGGAAAGGGAACGGGAGGCGAACACCAGCCTCCCAGCCCGCAGTCGTCGCACCGGGCGCCGAAGAGCGCTAAACAATCTCCGGCTCCCATGAGCGCTGGCCTGGGGTGACAGACTAGGGCACTCTGTCGCCCATGCAGAAGCAGGTCCGAGACAGCGGCGCGTCGTGTTCCGCGCGCGCCTTTTAATGAATGAGTATTTTAAAAAATGCGACGAGGCTGCCACGACCACGTGGCGGCCCAAATCTGCCGGGCCTGCAGGATGAATGTGCGAGTGATCCCTGCGCCCCGGCCATAGATTGTGAAAATGAACACCGTGGTAGGTTTAGTCGGTATTACCGGGATATCTCCATCTATTCCCGGGTGAGTCCGATAAAACCCCTCCGCCCGCCTCCACGGTGGGGTATGGACCAATGCATCCCTCCACGTTAAAAAAGAAATAAAATTGGTCGTGATCATTTAATTAATACCATACATAGTACGTTTTAAATTAGTGTTCTTATCTACACGTACATACAAGCAAAAGTCCTTCAATGTCGAATGAAATAGAAACCGGCCTCCGGTAGTGACTTCGTCGCCATGACTCGTTTCTTCCAGTGTCATGCCAGATGGCACTTAAGTATCGTATAACGGACACCATTAGTTTGAAAAGAACGTCGAATATATGCCACAGCTTGTACTTGGAATTGCAATCGATTGAAAAGTTCAAGGTAAACGCTATTCACAAGAAAAATGGTGGAAAATGGTTTAGCATTTTGAATAGGTTGAATTAATTAACTGTTGTGGACGGTTAATAGACTTCCTTTCAAAGGAGTAGTGCGTGCCGTACGCGTAAAAATATTGTTGTGAGTTACCCCTGCTTGTGAAGTATTATGTAATTTCCTTTTATTATGGACGTAGTAGTAGATATTATAAGGCTGATGAATGAATGACGATCTATTAAACGTGCGATCTTCGTAATCATAGGTTATATTCTGGCTTAGAAGCCTAGACATATGTCTTATCAGCTCAAAACATATCATGTATGCTTATACTTTTAAATGTTCTGATGCTAATTATACGTAACTATATCTTGTTAGGAGCAATGATTGTAAACTCATTTACTTTGGCTCTTTCGGTTTGTACAAAGGAGACAGTCTCCGGACTTGACCATAACTTATTACTTTGGTAAATGCTTCTACTACAATAACTGTAAAATTTTAAAAGATAATATTATCCAGACCTATATTAAATTTACTATATTAAGTTTACACTGAACTAAAAACCATATTTAATAATCATAATCTCATAGGTCAAATAAATCTTGTAAAGTTAAACTTTGAGTTAAATCTCTAACATGCCTAAAAAACCAAATGGCTTTATAAGCCCTTAAAAGGCACGAGTATCATAATCATGTTAAATTATACTGACATTGGTTGTGTTCAAGGTATAAATCAATCGTCGAACTAAGCGCGGCGGTCCAGCCAAGTTATGTATCTCCTAATGCGAGGCGCAAATAGTCTGCTTTATAGACATGACCATAACGTTTAAGATGATGATTTATCTAATAGAATAACTGTTTACATCGAGACATATATCTTTGTTATGGACTGCTAAAGCTGACTTAACTGAATTTTAATCAAATATGTACGTTTTACCCTTGCATGTACCCCACGCAAGTAGCTTGCTTCGGTTACAAGCACCTTGACTATGATACAGGTAACATGCCCTTGCTAAGAAATTCTTATGGGCTTTATCTAGATTTCCTCATTACTTACTTTAAAACAAACAACTATCCTTGCATGTATTACGTGCTAGAAACTGGCGCATGCATGTAGTACATAAAAGTACATTTAATTTTAAAACGGATAGGTCAATTAATCAAACGACGACACCCAATGATTGATGTTCAAAAATCGAACGAACCATATAGCCAATACTAGCTTTAATAACTAGTGCATTATTAGTACGTACTACGTAGGTACTCACACAAAAAAACGTTAAACTCGTTTTAAACTTTCGATATAAACGATTCGAACCGTTAAGTGTTGAGCTCATCATAACTATTTAAAAGGTAATAAAAGTTTAACAGTTCGATTAACGAGGTGCGTGCCAATCAACACATTGATTTGTATCAATCGAACGTTCGAGTGACGGACGATAATTGAAACTAGAACATTCTTGGTCCAAGGAGTGATAAAAATAGGCTTTGTAATTTAGGGTATTGCGCGTCGCCGGCTGTATGACCTATAGGGCATGTCTTCGTTGAAGTTGTAGGTGCAACAAAGACTAATTTTTATAAATGTTTCATAATTTCGTTTGGAATTTCAAATCACTTTGTTACTTTACCCTTCAATAGCCGTCATCCACGGCACACAAACAACATTATAGTCATGTCGAATTATTATGTTATCAAATATATAAGTAAACTGGCATATAGTTACATATTTTTAAGATCTAAAGGGGTGGAGCAACTTAGCCTCCTGCCTTATGTTGACGAACTCCTTGCATGCAATAGGGAATATTTGTGACGCAAAATGTCTTAGTCGCCTAGTGGCTTATAAGCCGTTACTTTTACATGCATATGTAGGTATAATAGTCTCTCGTCTATATTCCGGGAGGATAGGCAAATATGTGTTACACTCATATATTACCATGCATTTAAGTCCCACATAATATAGCGCTAATCTATTGCTATTCACGGGGCCGCACATTACCAGACTTCGTGCTGCTACTGACAACTTCACGATTTGTCAACTCAATAACATTTTGCCCGACTCGGAAATCAAACTTGAAACCTTGTGCACAGTAGTCGCTTCACTACCGTGTCGGTCACATATCTTTATTTTATCAAATGTGTATGTTAGTAATCGTGCCACTTTTTAATAAATGGACCGATTGGGGTTTTATACACGACGGTGTTGTCGAGATTATTTCGACAAAATACTTATCTGCTATTCTGATAGGTTTATGGTTTCCAGTTTCACAACTATCATGTATCCGAAAGATAAATCGCAAGCTGTTAGGTTAAAAAAGAGGAATGGCGAGACTTTTATCTTATATATGAATGCTATTTGGAGGTGGCGGAAGAGGCCCTAAATAAAGTAATTATCAAAACAAACGCTACTGTAAAACGCAAATTAAATCCCGAGTAATTTCAAGACTCCCAAGTGCATAAGTTATAATAGCCCGTTTGGGCGACTTGAACAAACCACACAAAAAACAAATACTAATATACGAGTACTTTAGTCGAGAACTTCTTTAATGTCGTGCAACATGAACATAGAGTTAGTGACATTCCTAGAATGCATACACATGGTTCACTTGGTAAGTCACACCATAAGTAAATCCGGCGAAAATTTTAGCTGTGCCGCCGTCGGACACATATTTTCTTTATGCAGTTGGTTTATGTTAGATATGGTGGCGTTTGGCGGTTCTGCACGGCATTTATTTGGCAAACCATCTTTGATCATGTTGATATCTATTTTTGACTTTTAGGAACCGTGTGAGCGTAGCAAATTCGTTTCTTTGCTACGCTCACAAGGCTCAACCGCTAAACGATGATTGATATCGTTTAAGCAATTAATTTATCTTAAAACTGAAGCATGGCCAACAACTTACGAGAAGCTTCGTTGTATCCTGACAATTGCTAGAGATTATAGAGTACGATGGAATTGTTATAACCGAATCGATATTCATATGTATATTCCTTTATTTTCCATACCCTTTTGTTATGTCCCACTGCTGGGCAAAAGCCCCTCCCTTGGACTTCCAAACCACTCGGTTTATATATTCCTATAGGTATAAATAAAAATAAGTAATTGAAAACAGTTGTGTTTGGCCGCCCGCCGGCTGAATGTTGCAACTTAAGACGTCATACTATATGCAATATATATATTTTTTATACCTTATTCGACAACAACGTCAAAGATCATATCGGCCAATATGTTGCAATATATCATGGATACCATAAAGCAAACATGTATGATAGTTTAATAATAATTATTTTAATTAAATGTTGGTAGTTTGTTGATGTATCAGATAAGTTTACAGGTATGTAATGCGTGTCTATTTTAATAAAAGTCAATATTGACAAATTTATGAATAAAATTGATGTGTCATTTAATTTATCGAGCTAGACGCTAGTTCGTTGAAGTAAAACATTTTATATGAATTCTATGACTGTATTTGGTGACTATGTTGCCTTGTTTCAGTATACATGTAGGGGAAAAACAGCTGCTATGTACAACCGATCAATAAAACTGTACATATGCTGTCTACTGACGATATGCTACGACGACAGTAAATTCAGTTTTTAGATATCTGCTTTAGTATAACAAGCAAGATATTCAAATACCTTCCTAATTCTTAATATTATTTTAACTTCTATGAGCTTTTAAGTTATTATAGAAAAAGTCCAGGGTACTTTTTCATATAGTAGGTATGGTATATACATTATAATTATATCATACAATTGTATGCGAGATTTGAAAGCTTGTAAACCTAAACGTTATGTTTCATATCAATTTAAACAAGTTTTGATGGTTCACGAAAACTAAGTTATTACCAGATATATAAAAAATGTATTGCTCAATATTTAAGAGAACTGTAAGTGTTTTATTTTTGAGTAATACAGTTCTCTAAACCGAAGTTACTTTAGAATTATCATCTTATTATCGATTTTAGATAGTTCAAGCTTCCGCTAGAGGCTCTATATAGAATAACATATTAGAGTTATTGTAACTTCAGGTACTGTAAATCTTGGCCGTAGAAATGGATAAATCGTTTACCTTGAAATATTAAATAATACATAAATGTTAAGTCGACATTCGGCTCGGCAGCGTTGTGTAAATATTGATGACCAACCATGTTAGTGACGGTTTAAGTGTCAAGGACGAACCGTGTATTATTCAAACTGAAATTCAGACAGATAGGTTTTAATGTTTAATGACTTGGCCATCGATCGATGACAAACACCTGGTGTCACGCCCTTCGGAACACGTACCTTCTAATGTGGGCCAATCATTACTTTAACTACCAACTCTTTTGTACGGAATTCAATGTAGGTGGTAACGAGGGTGGGCAATTGAATGATCGATTTACTTTATTGAGCTATAGTATGTGCACTCAGTTGCTGGATGTAATATAATAATACAAAAATATAATTTGGTCCGTGCTTCTTAGCGTATATTATAATACATGTACACAAAAAGTAAGGTTATTGATCGCTGTGAAAATAAAATTATTATTCTATAATCATTTAAGTTATTGTTACATAAGATTTTAAGATTAATATTACTGCGTAGAGATGTGGCCTCGCTATGCATCTTCTATTGTTTATACTATGGGGAGTGCTCCGAGGAATTGTTCGGAATGATCCCTGCCGCCTCTTTCCGCCATCGTCCTACGCGACAGCATTTTCACTCCCATCATTTAGATGATTGGCAGTCCACAACTGTGCGTTTCTCCAGGAATTTTCTGCCACACACAACAAAACTGTGGAATGAGCTGTCATCTACGGTATTTCCGGACCAATACGACCTTCAACACTTCAAGAAAAGAGCGTACTCCATTTTAAAAGGCCGGCAACACACTTGTAACTCCTCTGGTGTTGCGCGTGTCCATGGGTGGTGGTAATCGCTTACCATCAGGCGATCCGTCTGCTCGTTAGCTAATCCATAAAAAATCCCTAATCCATAAAAAAAAAACCTATGTATTTATCTGCAGTATACAGTGATGGAGAGATTACCGGGTTGATATGGATACCCCTATAATTAATATTATAGAATTTATCTTCCGAAACAGTAAAAGAAAACATCCTCTGCAATCTAGCAAAGAATAAGTTGCCAAACCTCGCGATTGTCTAAGACTTTCGGTTCAAATATCAAGAACATCAAGTAATCATAAATGTAAAAAATACATCTATTAAGTTACATTTCTTGCATGAAGAAAAACAATAACAAGAAACTCGCGAGCACGTTTTTCGTTTTAAGTGAACCGTAACAACACATGTTATACGTCGCTTCATGCCAATAGAGATATGATAAAAATACTTGGAAAGTTAAAACATAACAGCTATCAACGAAACCCTCGAACAGTCGTCAAAAGTCGTCAAATTTTATTGCACTGCGGTAATAAAGACAGGCAAAACTGTTAAAGCAACAAGTTCGCGTGTTCAGCTTGTAGAACGAGATTAACATAATGGCGTCCAACAAAACACTCCGAAAACAAACCAGATTGTACGCACGATAGCATTCGTTACCGAATAGTTTAATTTTCAAGTGTTAGAATACTTCAAGTTGTCGTTAGAGTATTATGAATGGATTGGGTGTCAATATTAGGGTACTTAGTATATAAATCCAACTTAGATAGGTTGTTTTTGCTTGAATGAATGTTGTAGTACACCAAACGCCCCGGATAAGCCGCAATTTTTTGTTATAATGGATCACACTAGAACTGTGTAGGTATAAAAGTGTTAGTTTTTTTAAACGAAAAGTTTAACGGTTAATTGAGAGTTTATATATCACCTATGACGCAAACAAGTATAAGAGCCTATTGTCTACAGGGTCTACAGGGATAGCACTCGTGCGCTGCTAACCTTTTAAAAAGTAATCACTGTGCTATCAGCGCAAGAACGAAAGATCCTGCTGAAAATACAGCGGTTCCTTTATCTGGATACCATCCAAATCGCAAGAATGCTTTAAAAGATTGTGTGGTTGCAATATTGTATAAAAGGTATCAGTTACTTCTATATTTCGCTACTGCAAAAACCCAGGCGCTGCGCCACTTATCAATTATGTTAATAATGTTTAATACTACAAGTATTAATTTAGGTATCAGAAAATTCTTGAAGGTACAGACTGTCTTTAATTGAGCGATAGGTATTATTTCACTAGGCCGATAGTCGTAGTGTAGTCAAATAAAAAACTTGAACTGTCCGGCCTATTGTTACGGCTAATACAACCTTATATTTATGGGCTATAAAACTGAATGAGGTCGTCATGTTTCTGTAATGGTTTAAAAGTAAGTATTTAAATCTATAAATAAAATATTTCATGGAGGTTTTATTTCACCTTTTATGTGATACGAGGCGTGAATTAAGATCTTTTTAAGCATAGCCTCTAGGGAAGTTTTGATAAATAGCTTTAAAATAATTATAGCATGTCTTTAGAGAATTTATTTAAACCCTATAGCAAGGTATTTGGCCTCAAACAGACTCTTTTTGCAAAATATTGCTTAGCTTTTAGACATGATAAGAATATTGGTGAATAGCATTCAGTATTAAATTATGTTTATGCAAGTCATCACAACTATATACCTAATTTTAAAGACTAAAATATAGTTACCTAGTACTCTAGCTAATTTAATCTAGAATTATCTAGGCTACCGGGTTAACTCTCTCTTTTAGGGACTGACTGCAAACCTTTTTTGTTTAATAGGCCAACGATTATTTGCATGCTCCAAAAACGGATGTTAGTTCTAACTAACTAAGCTTAATCAAACGTTATGATTACGATATTATAGATAGACTTAGATTTTATTTATATCCTTATCCTAACTAATATTATAAATGCGAATGTGTTTGTGTGTGTTTGTTTTACATGACCGATCATCATGCAATTTCTCATACACGTTGACAGTAGTAGAGAAAAGGACATAAGGTACCTTTCAACCAGGAAAAGTATTGTCCCTGAAGGTTAAAAATTGACAAAATCTATATTTACGCGAGCTAAGCCGTGGGAAAAATCTAGTTAGTTATAAATGATATCACTAACTAATAAAACGAAATAAGTTTCCCCGCCTCATTATCTTTCCCGTCATACAGTAGTGAAGTAAATCAAAGTATACATTTCAAGAGTTATTCTTATCATAACACCTTTTATTGCACATTTCAGTTCTCTGTAAATGCAAAACAATAACACGTAACAAATACATCGATGACCTCCGCAGATTACAGAATGACCAATCGTTTTCGGCGGACTCAAATAAAACATAATAAAGAGGTGTGCCTTAGAATGGAAAGGCTTCTACAAAAATACATATTCATGATCACGCAACGTCAACCCCACCTGAAAACCGAGCCTCACGCTAATCAAAGTAATTGTATGAACGTGTAATATCGGACCGGACATTAGCGATGAGCGATACCGAGATATTATGTATAAATCGATTGTTATAAAATTTCGTAGGTGCGCTTTTGCACTTAGCGTATTTAAATCGATAAAATTAGGGATCGACGTTTTTAGACTTTCACCATGTATACAAATACTTAGGATTATATTAGACAACGGGTATAAATCACGTTGTTAATCCTAATCCTAACTAATATTATAAATGCGAAAGTGAGTTTCTTTGTGTGTTATGCTTTCATGCCGTCTTCGTCGTATCGTATAAAAAAGGACATACGGTACCATTCATCCTGAAAAAATTACTAATCCCGAGGAATAAAATTTATTGATAAAATCTAGATTAACGCGAGCTAAGCCACGAGCAAAATCTAGTTAATTATAAATACGATTAAGACTCGCAGTTACAGAATCGAATCGATACCTTTCGACACGGTAATAGTTAGATTACATTACCGTGCTTTCAACTCGCCGCGTATCAGCTGTTATTGCAGGATGCGAATAATAGATCGAATTCATTCATTCGAAAAAAATCAAATGCATCCCTATAGTTTCGTAGAAGCGCGAGTCACTTCTTGGCTCGACCGAAAATATCTGTAATTTTTTTGACTGTTGGACCGCATCATGTCATTTATTGCTTGTGGACATGCCGATGACAGCGTGTGTCGTGACTATCGCTTCATGCAGCTATGTGACGTGATCGTAATTATACAGATAGTGCAAGCCGTGCTGTTGGCTCATAAGCTAGTAGGAAAATGGGTACTATACATGCATCGAGCTTTTCAAGTTAATTGGTGTAATGTTAATTGATACCTACAGTAAAGAAAATAAGATTTATTTATTGTTTTTAGGACTCGTGTAACAAAATAATGAACCGGGGTATTAAACGGAATCCAAACTTCATATAATTGTAGTCCTTTATAAATAACTGCGTAGTTATAATATTTTAGAAATTAATAATATGTAAAAAATGACGATGAATAAATGAGTATAATCCAACCGATGGCAAGACTAGTGTACTTAGTTGTTTTTTTTCAATCGCATATCGCAGTCAACTTCATTAAACACGCATACTACCTAATAAAAATAATATATTATAATAATTAAGCACCATAAAACGTTTTTATTAGTTCCAATATGTGACACAAGTTTTACACGTACTATGGCCACTTCTTGACTGAACTGAATAGTGCAGTTGTGGCATTTACTTTTCCTTTATGATAGGACACCTATTAGAAGTGGTTCATCCCATTTTATATTGAAATTCTTAGGATCTTTGCGAGTGATGTCATCGTGTTGTAACCTCTCAGAGATAAAAACAGAAATATAATAATAATAACTATCCTGTTAGAAAAATGTTCCAACACTTGGTACATCCTAACTAATATTATAAAAGCGAAAATGAGTTTGTTTGTTTGTTTGTTACCTTTTCACGCCTAAACCACTGAACCGATCATCCTGAAATTTTGCATATACATTGTCAGGTGTACAGAAACGGACATAGGCCACCTTTTACCCCGAAAAAAATTACTGTTCCCAAGAAAAATAACAATAACGTTCTTATTATAATAGATGGCGCCACGTGTCTTTCGAATCATGATTGAGTTATATTATTTCAAGCAGAGTACGACCCGAATTGATTGTTAAATTCTAAATTAACGCGAGCGAAGCCGCGGGCAAAAGCTAGTATTACATAATATGAAACGAGACTCAGTATGAAATGAATAACCATGGCCACTGAGGTACGGTAAATTTAAAATATGTTTCAAGAACATTATATTAACATTAGACGACGTATAGGTTTTCTCGTCATTCTATTCTATTCTTCGCCGTTAAAGTTAAGTAATAAATGACTACTAAGTAAGCACAAAGCAGTCAGAGGAACCGAAGAGCTCATTCCACTAGGTTACATTTGGCATCATTGAGTATAATAATTAAATTGTATCCCAGACGTGTAAGCACTATTATATCTATAAGATATAAGACGGTAACAAATTATGAATAAGACAATCTAAACAATTATACGATTCTTAATTAAGTCAACGTTAATTCCGGACAGTTAGCTAAGTCATCGACAATAATTCTTAACTATCTAGAACTCTGATAATAAATTATGGATACAAGAAGACATCGCCTTTCAAATGGTATGACCTAATTAACATAAAGTTCTCTATTCTTCACGAGCTGTATTATTAAATTGTCTGTTACTTAGCTTGTGTAAGTATTTAGGTATACAAAGGGAAAAACAGCTTAGTTATATTTGTTTGTGTTAGGCTTTTGTTATTAATTAAATTGTTTTTCATTTATGTGGCAAATAGAAATATGGTTCGTCTAAAGAACATCGCTTTAACAGTATATGAAGTAAGATACAATTTGTTCACTCTTTATTTTTCTATTTTACATTTCACATGCATACTAGTACTGGCATGAATATAATCATCATCATCATCATCATCATTAGGCTATAATAGTCCACTGCTGGACATAGCCCTCCCCCAAAGAGCGCCATAGCGCCCTGTCTTCAGCTTGCCGCATCCAGCATCTGCCTGCAGTCTTTCGCAAATCGTCATCCCACCTGGTCGAAGGGCGTCCTACACTACGTTTGCCGTACTATATAATACTGTTTGTTAATACCTTTTAGGGCTTGTACCACCACCTCCAAATAACATTTATCTATAAGATAAAATTCTCGCCATCTCTCTTCTTTAACCTAACAAGAGTAAGACAGCATGCGAGCAGCGATAGCTCAGTGGGGAAACCAACAGACTGCAATGCAGAGGGTCTCGGGTTCGAACCCACGTCGCGCACCTCTGACTTTCGGAAGTTATATGACTTATCGAAATTATGTGCGTATTGATTGACAATTATCGCCTGCTCCATGCCTCGGAAAGCACGTTAAGCCGTTGGTCCCGGCTGCCATGAACATCTATGGCAGTCGTTATTGTCGTAGAGTGTCGACACAAAAGATCCCACTGAGTCGAAGTGTCGCCGGTCTGCACTGATTGGTCCCCATATAAGATAAGATAAAGACAGCATGCGATTTATCTTTCGGATAACTTTTACTTGTTAATTGTGGGTCTGGCCATTAGAGTCCTAATCCCTCTAATATCACAAAAGTCGTATTTTAATAAGAAAAGACAAATTTTGCACTTGGAATAATTGGTATTGAGGCTGTGGTGACGCGATCACTTACACCACTATGCCATCCGTGCAGTACTTTACATATATGTCAGTTAAGTAAAGGGAATAATAGTAAAAAAATTGACCATAAAGTCAAAATATATATTTAATATACATATATTTTGACTTTATAGTAAATTTTTTTGTGTTCGTAGTGTGTAAAGTCCGCAACAAATGTACTAAGAATTACTTGAAGCGCAGAAGTATTGCCTCGTTCTAGATATTTTTTACACGAATATTTAAAAAAATGTACTGTATCTGATTTAAAGTACATTTATAAGTAATTTCGCTTGTTACCGTTTAAGAATGCGATATCTAATATGCATGTATATGCAATAGTATAATTTCATGTTGTAGCATAATCTCTACTTTTCATTTGCATAATTCTTTAATCTATATAACAAAGGTGCTAAGGTCATGCAAGCAACTACTTTTAAGCTGACAAGTTTAAGTAAAGTGAGTTAAAAGTAGCGCTAACGTAAAACTGTCGATATCGTCGATAAATGGAACTCGAATTTAAATGCGCCGAACTTTGAGCGTCAAATAGATTTTAAAACTGCATTCCGAAATTGCATGCACCGAAAATCTTATTGGAAAACTCGTAGTCAAATAGATTGCAAACTTTTGCTCTGTTTGTTCGTATATAGTTTCAGTTAATGTGTTTATACGAATAATAGCAGCGACGGCTGTATTTGTCTTTCTTGAAACAGTGAACGAACTACGATGGTTAACTCATGCAAATTCTGATTCAATTTCAATTTATATTGATATTCAAATGAAAAAAGCTGAAAAGATAAAGAAAATTGTATAAGTGTACCTAACCTACACAATTTCCTTTATCTTTTATAATTTTTATTATTCATTATTACGTAATTGAATTCTTCTTTTAAGGAAAAATAAAAAATATAATAGAAAAATAAAATATATTTTCTAAAACTAACATAAGTTATATATCATACCTATAAACGTAACCACAGATAGGATTATAGACTACTTCCTTGGAGTCGGTACTTAATGAATAAGAAGCGAGGAACAAGAACATAGTATTTTTCAAGATCTCAGTAATCAACATAATGCTAATACTTGCCAGGGGCTATAGGTATATGTTCAAAGCAAACTGAGAGACACAGAAAATATCCCGAAAAAATAATTGCCTAGTACTGCACGAATAGGTAAACTAATCTAAAAGTCAATTGTTTTAACAGTTCTATAGTAGTTATATCTGGACTGGCTAAGCAATGACAAGGAAACATACCTTGCCATTGATCTTGGCCGTAACAGAGTGTTTACAGCGATTTTGGTTTCAAGTTTCCCAAATGCTATGTATGTCAATGCATATTGACATTCGACCGATTCGTTCCAAAATCGATTTTTTTTTGGTCATGTCTATGGGAATCTATATATTAACTCGTGAAGACAGCTTATTAAGCAAATTACGCACGGAGGAGTGTGGATTTTAACATAGTTAAAGTTTATATGGAGAAGAAGTAAAGAAAATTATAATTAAATAAAATCATTTTTGAAATACTTGTCAAATTTTGCCTACTAGACGACAGCTAGTATGAATTAAATCCGTAATTTATTCGTGACGTCAGAGTGTTAGAATTTTTATCAAATTTTCAGTTGCTTAGCCGTCGGTTCCGGCTGTCATGAACATCTATGGCAGTCGTTATTGGAAAGTCAGCGCCCTCTAATATCCTGACACTGGTCTAGCCTTAGGATATCGTTAGCCTTCGGGTTGTGGCGGTCAGATGGCAGTCGCGCCGTGTAAAAACTGATATCCAGTCAAATCCAGTTAGACTAGAAAGCCGACCCCAAGTGACTTGGGAATAATAAAGGCTAGGGAGAAGAAGACTAAGAAGCAGTAGCCGTGTCACATTTATTGCTAGTTAATAGCAATAGCTGTTGGTACTGTTGTTTATCCATTTGGGGTGATATGACCCACAAATTAGATTCTTCAATTACACATGAATTGATACAAAGCAAATTAACTCACTTTGTGTATGTATAGAAAGAACTTAGTTCAATATGTTTGTTAAAGCTGAAATAGGAACCATTATAATTGCCGGTTGGGGACGTGGTGTGTTGACGTTGTCACCGGTACACCGACGCCGCGTGAACTTTCATAATAACATGTAATCAATATGATACTATCAGATAATACTGCGGCACTATTGAAAATATGCTCCTCCATTGTTATATTTGGATGATATTATAGTGGTTTGTAGTTTTAATTATTATGTACTCGAGAAAGCTGTACTCAAATATTATAATTATTTATTTTGAAGTGGCAATTCCCGCACTAATAATAATTTCTGTATCGTCGGTAAATACCCCGTCAACTGTCGAGCGGACATAGGCTGTCCGCAAAAATGAGTCATCAAAAAAAAAACGACAAATGTATGGACATACATATGCCGTTTTTTTTTTTTTGACTTGTCTTCACTTGACTCGTTAATGGGTCAAGTGTTTAGCGCACATACATTTGTCCGTTTGTGTATTGTTTGCACAATGAATTTTTAATTATTTTCTACGCATTTCCCCTAGACGTTCAAGAAGATACATTAAAAAATCAGACAAGAAGGACACTCAGACTCGAAACAACCATTTGTGAATCGTAGAATTGATTGTAGGCATTACTCATTAGCCTCCTCGTTTTGAATTACTTATTATGAGTATAGCACGTGTAAGTATCTTCTATTTATTAATAGCTATGTATGTTTGTAAGTAATGAAGCAGTTCGAGCATATTGGTTGGCAGACGCCGTAATGCTGCTGATATAAACGTATAAACAAATAATCTCAAAAACGCTCTACCCAAATTGAGAAATGAATCGGGGACGACACGATTACATACTCACTAAGGCTCAAACCAACGAAAATCACTAGCTTTTAAAAAATATGACTAGAAAATCGGCAGTTGAAAGTTCTAGAAAAAAAACCTTTAGCATCGCTCGGTAAGTAGTCAAATGGAAGTCTAACAAGAGTATATTTGCCGAGCAATTTGTAAAAGTCAATCAGTGGACTGAAAGGAGCGGGCAGTTAAATCGCATGCAGGAAATTGACTAACAACAGGCAATCTGTATTTAGATGCTTGTGTACTAGAACGATTGTTCCATTTCCATATATTACCTGCGTTTTTATTCTCGATAATGATATGTAAAACATATTTATACTTATAACCATGGTATAAAATGTCCACGTGCGGAATATGCGTCCTCTTTGTTCTATAGAAGTATATTGAATCCATAATAAATTAAACCTTTACGCCTTTTTAAGGATTTGTTAAAGGTGTTATAGATTTTGTAAACATTATCTATGGTCCTATGTAGGAAACGCGTTTGTTGCCGCCAAATAAGGAAGAATATAAACGAATGGTATTTGGCGTGTACACACCAAATATAGGTTTTTATATAATAATAACAATAATAAAAACAATTATTTCGTATTTAATAAATTACGTTATATATATATATTCATCCCAAATTTTATCAAATTTGGTTTAGCGTTTTAGTCGTGAAAATGTAACAGACAAGCGAAGTTGCTTTATAAATTTTAATATTTAAATGATTTGTTTACATCTTACTGGCTGTAAAGAAGTCCTGGTAAATACAAGAAAACAATGTAAGTTCACGGCGAATTTGCAACTACACAAAACAACAGACATAATAATATTCGCATTTTTAATATTACCCACATTGTTGATATAGTTTATTTGATCCTTAATCTGGAAAATATAAAAACACGGAACACCGCGGCGACCTTCAACCAATCCATATAAAATATTAACTTTACAATTTGGTCACAAAGTAGTGTTTATTTAGTGCGCTATACGTGTTCACAACTGACATTTGCTTTCACTTCGTTACATTTAGGTAACAACAGCTGACTGATGTAAATTAAATTGAACGTTTTACTACTTTTTATTACGAAATGAATAGTGAGGCAAATAATACATATAATAGTACATAATATATTCTATTCTATCACATACACACAACACCATCTAGCCCAAACTAAGCAGAGCTTGTACTATGGGTACTAGACAATGGATAAACATACATATATACTTTTTTTTTGTAAATACATACATGTTATACATAGAAACACCCAGACCAAGACAAACATCCATGTTCATGCACACAAATGTTTGACTTGTGCGGGAATCGAACCCGCGACCTCAGGCGTGGCAGTCGGTTACACTAACCACTACGCCATCGAGGCCGACAAATAAATAATAAACTGAGATTTTACTTTAATCGGCCGCCCAGTTACTGTTGTAAATTTGATAGCAATACCCTTCAAGGGACAAATAAACTTGTGATAAATAATTATATGTTCCGAGTCTGGATGTTATTTGTATCCATTGCTTAAGGGTTCGTAAAGTTATCTGAGACACAGGAATTATTACAAAAGCAGGAATCGCTTTTACAAAAGCAATACCAAATGCCTAACTGACTGACTGGTAAACAAGCCTTTGACGTGCCTATCGATAAACAGTAGCCGTAGGTTAAGGATTCTAGCAACATCAGGGGTGTCAGTAGCGCGATGTATATCCTGCAAAAGAGGATTCGCTGCGATGCTAATATAAGTAATATAGAGTATTGGTTACTCTAATGTCCCCACAGCGTCTCTTTAAGAAACTAGCTGGTTCAGATTGCTAAGGTGGTTTCTACGCCTAACCTCTTTAAAATCTATTACAATATTCAAGGACCTCACTTATATTATAAACTAGCTGTTAGCTGCGACTTCGTCTGCGTAGATTCTAAAAAGTGTATGTCTCCGCGGAACCCTATTTTTTTTCTAAAATCAAATTAGCCTAAGTTTCTCCTTATAACATCAGCTATCTGCCAGTGAAAGTCCCGTCAAAATCGGTTCAGCCGTTTCGGAGATTAGCCGGAACAAACAGACAGACAGACAAAAATTAAAAAAATAGATGTTTTCGTATACTTAGGTACCTTATATACTTTCATATGCATTAGATAAAAAGCTGTTATTTTGACATTACAAACAGACACTTCAATTTTATTTATTTGTATAAAGTTTAGATGTGTAATAGTGCTTACCGGTTTGTTATTCTTTCACCTCGCTTTTTGGCACATTTGCAACTTTATGGTTTTTAGACAGACGAGGAACTTTTTATTTCTCCAGTTTTTTGTGGGATGAATTTTTAGAACAAACGAAGGGGAGTGGCGGGTAAATGCTAGTACTTAATATGTTGGTAGTTATATAAAGACTTTGTACTAAAAGAGATTAAACGACTTTTGGCGTGATCATTCAAATATGTCAACTTTTAATGATCAAGGCAATAAAGATTACGACTGGTTTTACCAAAGAAATGAACAGCGATATACAACATATTTCAATAGCTTTAAATTATTATTACTAACCGAACCTGGGGCTCGAACTCCATCTTTTAAAGCATTGTCATTGCATGAGACATAGTATATAGTTTTGTCTTGTTCTCACGTCTCTGGCAAAGCACCTGAATGGCAATGGCACTGTAACATGGCAGCCATGTAAGTATATTATGTAATTATTTTCGAAATAATACCTATGTGAGGAACTAAAGAAAAGTCTATTATTAGTACGTACCGGAAATAATAAGGCACGTGAGCTCATAATTAATATTTTTATTTACGATACCTTAATTTTGGCCGATTAGTGTAATAGTTATTACGTACTATAATAAAACGAATATAAAATAATGTTCCAATATTAAAACGTTACCAAGGCTTTACTAGCTAAGTACGTTATTTCATATAGCTTATAAAATATGCACGTTGTTTGGACATGAAAAGGACGTATGCGACAAATTAGGTGATTACTTGCTACTTTTTTACGTCAGTATTGCTGTGTTCATTGTGGGTTTACTAGTTGCAGCGAATTTATGAGTAATATAATAGCCTATTCGAATTTTGAATTGGTAGTGGACCGAGACTGAAATAGTTCGTTGGCAAAAAAAGGGAAGTAGAACGGGTGTTAAAAGTTTAGTCTCATTTAAAAGGACTGTTTTATTTTTGGAGTGGCAATATCCGTTTGTTCGTTCGCTATTGTAACTAATATTATCATTGCGATTGTAAGTTTGATTGTTTGTTACGCTTTCACGCCTTTACAACTGGACAGATCATCATAAAATTTTGCATACACGTTATCAGGGGTAGTAATAAGGACAAAAGTGCTATTTCAAGGGATAGAAAATTAACATAACCTACATTTATGCGAGCGAAGCCGCGGGAAAATCTAGTTAATATTATTGAGATAGCAACATACTACTCTATTTAACTATTGCAAACTTGCTAACAAAGATATTTTTCAATATGTTCAATTGCGGATTTTCACTACGCAGCTACGTGACAGCTCGAAAGTGATTTGTTTTTTGCAATTAAAAGCTTAGATAGTCATTTACATATATAGGTCCGGTCTCTATATCAAGAAATAAGTTGTTTTACCTACGGATAGCGGTTAATAATATAGCAGTTAATATATGACACATATACTATGAAAAATATGTTAAAAACTAACTGCCCATCACTAAAACGACTTGATATCGACACCGAACCTTAATCGTTAGAATAAAAAATATTCTAATGTAACTATTAGAATATTTTTTATTCTTTAAACGATTAAGCTGATAAAGTATCACACAACTTTAATTTATTATAATTCATTTTACTTATCCATGTCGGTAAGTAAGTGGTGGCAGGGATACGAATCCATGTTATATAATTATTTATCGACAAAATTGCAGTATATTCATTACGCAGTTAAAATCAACTACATTTTTATGGAAAGTAGTTATAAGGTTATAACAAAATAAATAATGTCGAAAACAAAAACTTATTTCCAAAATTTCTAGCTACTTCTATTACATATAACTGACTAGTATTCTTGTTAGCCCATTCAGTTAAGCTATAATGCTTATTTTGGTAGCAGAAGATAAATCAAATAATAAATCTTCTAAGGGCTTGTCCCACCATCTCCAAATATAATTTATCTATAAGATAAAAGTCTCGCCATCTCTCTTCTTTAATCTAACAGGAGTGAGACAGCATGCGAGTTATCTTTCGGATAACTTTTACTTGTTAGTTGTGGGACTGGCCATAAGCAAAAAAAGTGTTATATACACTAAGGCTATCATCAGGTATCTCCTTACAAACTAATAGAGCTTTTGGTGTGACCTTGAATTAATGAGGGACACAGCAATGATATACGGTGGAATGAACAAAATGTTTTTTGTTAATTTATTCATGTTTGGGCTTCGTCGACTGCACCATCGCTTATCATCAGGTGAGGTGACGGTCAAACGCGAACCGTTTTAGTGTAAAAACAAATTTTGCCTATTTACTTTTTCTATTTATAGTAAAACCTTATCTAGCTTGTGTCCGGTTAACATTGCCTCTAAAATGTAGTCGAGTTAGCGAAGGAAACATTTATCAGTAGCCGACGGCGCGTCAGCCTACTTTAACTTTCTGTTTGTTTATCATTAGAGTTAGTATTGAATTGTGCTACGCCGGCGCCGGCTCTGTAAAGTATACAGCGTCCATTTTGTTTTCTTTAGTGTATTATATTTATTCTTGTTGTTGTGAGTGGATATTAAATATTGAGCTTGATTGTTCTTTACATGGAACCTACAATCAAATTCAGTATTTAATATTAGGCCTTTAGCTATGATTGCTGTTTATTTCGTACATCTAATTTCGTGGTGCGTGTGAAAATGCAATAGTTATTTAAAAAAATTATAAGTTTTGAGAACTAGTTTGCGAGAAGAGACTATATGTATATATTATTAATGACAGTTAATATGAATAACCTTTTTTGAAATTTGTATTTAAAGTTATAGCGCTTAGTGTCCGCCCGTATTCGTTGTTGCAATTCGCCATAATTGTTTATGTTTTTTTAATTTATTTATGACAAACTCTAAATACAAATATAGTTAATAGATGAAAAAACTAGAAGTCGAAACATTATTAAAAAAATATTTATTAATTACTTAGTATAAAAACCAAAACGTTACCGACTTTTTTATACAAAGCGGCAACTTGAAATTTAAGCCTCGATTCTTAAATTATTAAAAAACGAATGTATAGAAACAGAAAAGTTTATAAACCTAAATATAAAATTCAATACATAATTATGTTGTATTTTTCATCAATTTAACTGTTTTCTTTCTATTGAAAAGTGTTTACGTGAATGCTACAAAGTTTTTATCATTGTTTATTTAGTTTAAGCCTAGTAAGTAGACGAAGCCTTTTTATAATTATTTATATTTAATTCCGGGCAAGCATAAATATAAATAATTCAAAAAGTTGTAAACAAAATAAACTATGCTTAAATCAGTTTAGCGTCAATTGTTCTATAAATTAATTTTATCGGTAATTTTAATTGGTAACATTTTTCGATATTTTTTTTATAAATCGAATGTATTTACCGTTGGCTGTTTAAGCAAAAATAAATATTGAATTAACGTATAATATATGTTTTTAAATATTTAATAAAACTAAAAAGAATAATTTTCGAAAATACATAGAACAATATTTTCGAAATATAACCTTGTATAAATAAAGTTACCTAGGTATTACTGACCTGGTGCGTTTTTGTTGTCGCGCGCCATGGTAGTGTCGGGTAGCGCGAGCAGCTCTCGCGCGGTGCCGCGGTAGTGTGCCGGCGTGCGGCCGGCCGCGTCCCTCGCACCCCGCGCCGCCCCCGCGCCCTCTAGCAGCGCCGCCGCGCCCGCCGGGTCGCGACACACCGCTGCGTAGTGCAGCGGCGTGCGACCCTCCTGCAACATACACATAACCCAGAACTGCATCTATCATATTTACTATTAGGCTTAATACTTGCTGTGTGTAGCTATAACACACCTCAGCTATGCTACCAGTACGTTAATGCAAACCAAAACACAGATACAAGAGGCCCGCCCAAGATTATTCTCGACACAATCACAGATAACAGCGTGGTCACACTGATTTTCTATCAATGCAGTAAGTATTGAGTGCATGAGCTCATTACCGTTATCTATTATTTGATGACAGTACCAATGCGTCGGCTAGCTTTGGAAAGCCCAACCCTCACAGAAAACCGGCGTAATAGTAGTAATACTGTTACTGCTTTTCGTCCGGCGAATAAGAGTTCCATAGGCTGACATACCTACCTCTCTCAATCCTTTCATTGATTTTTTTTATTAAAAAGGCAACTCTTGCATTTTAAATAATTCCTATATCGCAGGGGACTTAACAGACATTCGTAGAACGGTTACAAAGAATAACTCGGAACAATAATTTGTGGATCACAAAAATTTATGTCCCGTGCGGTTTTCGTAACCACATCACACCATTACGGCATCCATACAGTTATATATTTGATCCCATCTTTAATTCCTGTTCCTCGGAGTAGGCTATGCGCGAATGATTATTTATTAGCTATGTAGTCATAGATGATGGTGTTATTGTGATTATCTCGCCACTGCCAATGCGCCATATTAGATTCCAACCCCACGTTTCTGTCACTCGACTCTAAGTTGTTCCGTTGTCGATTTTGGTCCCTAGTTCTGGGATTACCCGTAGAACAGAGATCTCCTAATAATATACTATTTATCTATACTAATATTATAAACAGGTAAAGTTTGTAAGTTTGGCTTGGGTAGGTAGGAAGGTGATGTTTGTAACTACTCATCCGACTTAGATAATTCTTTCACTCTTTATATATTAAGGACTTAGGTTATATATTATGTTTAATCCAGGCGAAGACGGGGCAAGCTATTAGTTTAGTGTAGAGACGTATAATTATTACACGTGTGATTTTAAATGTGAAGCATCCATATTGTGCCACGCCACCATAAAATAAAGTTCCACTTAATTAAAGTAAAATAGAAAAAACCTGAATGTCAAGGATGACATATGTTTAGTAATACATATATTATTTGTATCGATCGCATGCATTAACGATAATGATGTAGCTAAACAATTGTACGAGTGAACTGAACCATGTGTTTGCCTTGTACCCCGCTTGCTGCAAATCAATCAAATAATTGCTGCATAAACTTGACGCGAAAAAGAATTGGCATCGTGCATTTTCGGTTTAAGTGCTTTGCTGTACGTTTATTTCATTATTTCTTATCGTTGAAGCAAGTATAATAAGCACTGATAATGTTATTTTTTAATTATAACCTTCAGATGCGTGCCCTGTATTGAAACAATATCATTTTCACTCATTCTAGTGCCTAACTTTGTCCTGATTCAAAAGCATGGCATACGTATTGTTGGTAACATACATTAGCAAGCAAGAGAGAAAAATCAACAATCTTTAAACTGACCTATCGATGGGTGCCCAATTAGCCTATCGAAGTAACAAAGGTGTAAGTATAAGCAACGCTATATATAGTTTACCTTGCCAATATCCTAATCCTAACTAATATTATAAAAGCAAAAATGAGTTTGTTTGTTTGTTACCTTTTCACGCCTAAACCACTGAACCGATCATCCTGAAATTTTGCATATACGTTGACAAAGGTACAGAAACCGACATAGGCTACCTTTCATTCCGAAAAAAATTACTGTTCCCGAGGAAAACAAAAATAACGTTCTTATGATAATAGATGGCGCCACGTGTATTTCGAATCATGATTGAATTATATTATTACAAGCAGAGTACAACCCGAATTGATTGTCAAATTCTAAATTAACGCGAGCGAAGCCGCGGGCAAAAGCTAGTAATTACATGAGCGTAAGTTGATAGTTTAGTTGGTTTATTTTGAAATTTATTTTTAAGGCCAAGTCCAGCATTTTGTTGAGCTCCTATGTTGCGGGGGACTTTACAAATACCCAATTACCGGACACAAAGTACATTTAGACTCAGAACAAAAAATAACTATTTGTAGATCGCACTATACACGATACTTAATTTTGCCTTCGCAGCATATATATAAATATAAAACTTTTTATTTCTGGTTACAATTCTGAGGCAAAATTATTACGCCGAACGCCATTCAGCAGACATAATAGAAAACTTATTGTTCGGGGCAACCAATGACCCAGACGGCGTACAAACTGTTCAACTAATCGATTATAGTTTAAAAATCAATAAACTCATATTACGGAAATGGCAGGTCAACATAAATGTCTTTTTAAACACAATTTGTGTCAAAAGTTGAGTGATCAGGCGATATAACAGGCATTAAGTTTAACCTGCCAGCTTAAACATAACCAGAAATAGTGATAAAAGTATTAAGTCTGGATGACTGTCCGTAAGTACGCTGATGGGGCAATTTATAGAGAACTAATTCATGTCGAAACTAACCGCTTATTTGTGTAAAATATCTTAGGGTAGGTCTATTTCCTGCAGTGGACGTCTTTCGGCTGAGATGATGAACTGCTTTGACTGTTTTATTTATTTAAAAGCATTCGTCGATAACATCACCACGCCAGACGTATTATTTTAGTTGGTTTCAGTGGCAGACCAGCTAGAGGCCTATTTGTTAGTAAACACTAAAACCTATAACCGTGCCGTTTTACACTGTGTAGATTTTTCTGTTTAAATCTCAGTAACACTTTTACTCGATATAGAAATTGATTGAAGTCTTATGCATATAATTATATGAGTTGCTCCGTATTGGAATATGTCACGATCAGCTACAAACATAAGCGCAATCATATGCCATGGCACCATGAAAGCTGATAGAATTAAATAAAATGGAAGTACATTTATTGGACTTAAGAAAGACAAAGTTAAGGTTATGATAAAATACTTGGTGAAAACTCAAGATAACATCGTGACAAAAAGTGTAATATAAAATGACAAGAAAGGCATATAAAAATATGACCAGTAAGCATATACTATGACAACTAAGGCCTGGTTCCTATATTAAGATACCAGTCGTTTTAGCTACGAACAGTCAAATTTGTTATCTCTGTTGCTTATGCAAGTATAAAATACCGAGTCTCTCTGATGTACGAGCTGTGGGTAGTTCTGGACGAGGTAGTCAGCTATCTCCATGAAGTCGTAGAATACAGCCTTGTGTAGCAGTCCAACGCCCGCCTCGTCCCGACAAATCACGTACTTTCGACGATTGTAGTCGCTCTCCAACAACTCCTGAACATAAAAGTACTGTGTAATACAATTGCTACAAAATAAAGATAAACATGTTATTCAATTAGAAATATTAATAGCTTCGCATTTTATTATAATTCTAATACATTTTAATACCTTCGCATGTTATTAGAATTCTAATGCAAATAAGATACTCTATTTGCTTCCGTTCGCTTATATTTTCATATCAATAGGCTTGAATGTGAACCGTCGGTCTGGCATGCAGTGGTCTTGAGTTCGATCCCAAGCCACGCCCTTCTGAGTTTTCGAAGTTATGTGCGTATTAAATAGTTAATTGCTCGGTTTAACGGCTGAGAAATCATCTTGAGGACACCTACATGTCTGAGAGTTCTACATAATGTTCTCAATGATTGATTCGTACTGGGTCAGTGATGTGGACTATGGCATTACCCTTCTCATACCGAAAAGAGTACCCCAGCAGTGGGATAGTTGATAAAAAGCTGATATTATAGATCTGTATTTTCCTGAGTGCTGAAGCCAAAGTATACTTAAACACATTATAATCGTTGTCAAAGTTGTTTAAAAGCTCATAATATAATGACGTAGAATGTCTCGCTACTTCATAAAATGTTAAGCTGCAAGTTTCTTAATAAATAACAGACTTTAAGCATCGCGTATTTAAGAGAATTGTCGTAACTCTCCAGCAACTACTGAGCAGCTAAACATTCAACAACAATTTCACTAAACAACGTTAGCTACGAAGTTGTAGCACTGCTACGACGTAGCAAACTGCTACGATATTTAAGCTACGAGAATACATAATTATTATGCTGCTTTACACGATGCATTCTACTCGCGCAGGCTACATGCGCGAGTTAATCATACGGACACGGGTGGCTTGCGCTTGTCGTATAAGTACCTACACCTGCTTACCTATATTACTTGCATGGTGTACAAGAGCCATTATAAAAGGATAATCTATTTCAAATTGTGAGCCCTCGCAGCTCCTACTTCTGTTTTAAATTCTAGTTTAAATTAAAAATATAACATTTTTAATTTAATCCTTGTGCTTCCTATTAAAGTTATAGTATTATTGCGGTAATCTTTGAATTTATCGCTGGTGAACTATTTCGAAGTTACATTATGTTATTGACGAGACGATGTTGCTATTAAAGGAGATTGTTGATCCTTGCATTATTTTGAGGTATTGGTATAAATTATCTTTTTCTTTTAAAATATTTAGTTTAAGCCTAGTAATCTATAGGATTGCCATTGCAATTTATAAGGTAATTCATAACTATTTTATTTAGTTATAGTATCATCAAAAGTAAATCACTACGTACTCCATTTTGATTATATAGAACGAAATAACAAAATCTATTATAACTACGAGTATACAGTATGTCATACAAACATTATCCATAGCCTAACAGTGGCGCTACGCGCTACGATGTTTGCGTAGCTCTTGTGTTTGAGTTTCAAGTCGAGAAATATAAACGAAAGAAGCCTCGAACGTAATATTATCTTATACAAATATGTACATATATTATTTTCGTATTTCGTTGTTTTTGTAATCATGATAGAATTTTAATGTTAAAGGTGACATGAGGACTGTTTTGTATTTACATCGCTATCTAAAATCTATGAATTAAAACGGCTATATGATATTTGTTGAATATTTTACTTAAGTTATACAACATAATGAAATTGATGTGTAGTAAAATTGAAAGTATTTAAAGGTTGTGTAGTGGATTCCGTACGTGAGATATGAGCCAGCAATCACAAGAAAGTTCAGCACAGTTCAGCAATTACTCAATAAGTAATTACTCACTGGCAAAATATATTAATCTTTGTAAAATTTATCGTATGTTGTACAACTAGACAATGTTGATAAAACATTTAGTTATGCCCGACAAGATCTGCATCTAGTAATAAAAAACATAATCGAATACTTAACTTTACCGAGAAAACCTTTTTTGTATTGTGCATTCTACTCCGTCTGTCGTGCAACGCCTCGAGAACGTTTTGTGCTTAAAATAATGCTCAATAAGACGGATCTTATAGACTACCTCGGATAGCCAACACCAACAGTTACCCTTGGCGATAGCGATAGGGGAAAAAGATAATAATAACGATTTACTACGTTGTAGCATAAGAGCATCATTACCACCTGATATGCAGCATTTTAAGTAAAAAAAATCTCGAAAAAATCTGGGTCATACTGTCAAATATAGAGATAGTACAGCTTTATCCAGAAAGTGTGTTGTATTTATCCTGGGCTTGCATGCTATCCCAAAACTTTCCTCACTACTCTAAAACTCGTTATTACCAGTAATACCTGGAGCTCAAGCAGCGAACCTCTCTCGACGGCTGCGTGGAGGGCATCGCACTTGGCAATCAGGTGCGGAAGGTGGTTAGAGATAGGCAAAGCCTCAGCCTCGGCCAGAAGCCGTCGGCCCTGGCCAGCCAGCACCGCTCGCTCCAGTCTGTTGTCGGCACCTCCGCGCGCCCACTGCCGCAGCTGTGCTGCTGATACTACGCCAACCACTAAACAGAAAAAAGAAATAAATTTTTGTATCGATGCTACCATAAACTTTATTTTTCTTATTATAAATTTATTTTCTTACTACGTCTTGAATATATCTCATATTCCTCCACCCAAACGATTCTAGTTGGGCTTAATGCAATTGAAATGAATGTATTTCCATTATATAAAATCCGAAAAGTTGTTCACTAAAACCTATCTAGTACTCTAAATGTTAACTGTAATGTATGTAGGTTTACATTTAGATGTTTTACAAAGCGAGTAGATCGGCACAAAGGGACTACCGTATGAGTTCGTTAATGTAGTGAGACTAAAAGGATTTCTCAAGCGCTGCTTTCTAGACTCTTTTACGATCTTGTGTAATAAAAAAGCAAAGATGGGGAGACGTAGTACTAATTACTAAAACATGTTCGTTTATTTACTGAGCTGTGTCATGGGACGTTAAGGATTAAGTACAGGTTGTTAGCCTTGATAACACTGCCTTTTAAACTCTCTATAAAATATGTTAATTTTATTACAAAATATAAAGATAAAATGTAAGTAATTAATTGGTATATGAAGAATTTTATATAATTTGCTGAGGTTTTTATTTTAAGTTTTGTTTGTGTGGATAGAAAATTACTTGCTATCACAGCTTAATTTAAGATACTGCTTATGAGATATTGCTTAAGTAGAATAGGTAACAATAATTACATGTTAAATAGATATTTTGCCGGGAGTATTTTTGGTTTATATTATTTACGGGTGCTTGTTCCACGTAGCGGTCTCTCAAGAATATTCAGTTTTCTCTCGAGGCGCTTAAGCACGAATGTGCCAATGTTAGTCAGCAACAAAAGCTCACAAACTGAAGGGGTCGGCGCAGTCCGACTTATCGCCAACGATGTTGCGATGGCTGATTAACTGATTGACTTTGTACAGGGTGTTCTTTTTGAACTAAGCTCTATCAAAAAAAAAACGACATCGATGGCTATTAACAATCAGCTGATGATGGCTATCAGCTACAAAATGCTTTCTTTGGTTTTGGCGTTGGTTAGTATCGGGTATGTAGAACATTTTATACTCTAAAACATGTAGGTACTTAAAAACTTTTAGTTTTGAACTGCCGTAGTTTAAACGTGTTTGTCATTATTATAATAAACGATAATGGGCAGACAATTCATTTGAACTTATAAGTGACTCAATCAATAACTATGTAATTATAAAATTATAGAAGGTCAACTTAGCGAGATTATTCATTATATTATCGCGTAGTGCAATTATAATTAATTTTCCATGTACGAATAAATGCATATTGCTGTACTGTATTTTATGAACGATGAAGGGATATATTTTCTAGAAATGTCCTGAGAAGGAGTAGTATAAAAAAATTAAATTTATTCAAAACTGCCTCGTTGTTCTCGTTGCATAAGTTTATGTTTGCAGCTTAGACCATCACAAGGGTTTATTTCCCCGTTTGAACAAAGTATTAATGAGATTTTGTTAGACAATCCATAGTAGCATCATGTTCATACGTTATTTGGGACGCAGATAGAGTTGACGGTATCTAGCTGTAACATACCCCTCCCTACTTATCCTTTCAGGGCAATTCATGAGTATGTTATTCAACGCTCGCGTAAATGTAGGTTAGGTTAGATTAGCAGGGTTATTCTAGCAATGGGGATTTATGGACAAAACCAACATAAAGTTCACAAATCCCCAATAAGTTGGCTCATCAATGGGGCTATGTGGAAATCGATGCATTTTTCATCCACGAATCCCCATTATTTTGGCATCGACTTTGCAATGGGGATCTGTGGACAGAAAGTTCATAAAATTCCAGAAGTGAAATGAACAAATGAACCTCTACAATACAAATGAACGTCTACAATACAAATTAACGTCTACAATACAAATGAACGTCTACAATACAAAGGAACGTCTACAATACAAATGAACGTCTACAATACAAAGGAACGTCTACAATACAAATGAACGTCTACAATACAAATGAACGTCTACAATACAAATGAACGTCTACAATACAAATGAACGTCTACAATACAAATGAACGTCTACAAAACAAATGACTATCAGAAAGTGATCAGCCTTCGATAGGGCTTACTAAAAACAGGTGCATGCTATTTTTCGACCTTATGCAACAGGTTTTTGGATGAAAGGTACACTGTCCTTATCTGTATATACTATTATCTATATATCAACGTGTATGCAATGAGTACAATGCGTTATATGCTAATTTATACAATTAAAATGAGTGAATAGCTATTTATTTATTTATTTATTTAGGGATCACAAATAGCAGCGTATTAAACATTACTATGATAGTACTTAGTAATTAAATGTACAAAATACGCCACCCACGGCATTATCCACAGATTACCATTGAGAAATGTTGTCTACTATATACATACATGAGGTGATTTTTCTGTAAATGTGTTAGAAAAAGACTACATAATTCGTTTCTCAATATCGTAACATAACTATTTTACTTTAACAGATCAACGACAAAAACAACCAAGAAATAAACCGCCCGTTCAAATAAATAATTCAATGCACATCTTGGCCGCTAGTCTACAATCTATGTGAGAGGTTTACTGCCTCCTGGCTCAGACCTCACAAACTTACGGCTTGCAAGATACATATACAAAGTACAATATATTTACTAAACTATATGCATATAGATTTTGTTTAAAATATGTATAATATGCTACTACTATTAATATATAATAATAATAAACCTCCCTGGAACAGTCCTTATCTCATCATGAGACTAACGCGATATCGGAGGGCACAGTACACTAGCTTTTAAACTATTACTTTCGCCTTGTGATATAAATAAAAATGTATTACCAGGTTAAATAAAAGCGCACAAACCGCAGGGCAGCTTGTGGCGAGCTGAATGTGACTGGCGACACTGCGGTCCTGAATGCCTCAGAGAGTTGGTTAGGGCCCCTTCCCCGTCTTGCCGTTATTGGTTGGCTGGGGTAGAACTTCAAGAGTGCCAGTAGGACTCTCAACTCTGGCTTGCCTTGGTCGGCCGGTTTCAGGGGAGCCGCTAGCGCTATATGCTTGGGGGTGGAAGTGTCATTTTCAAGGACATAACTACGGGGAAACCTGCTCCGAGTCTCCGTTGTTACGAGACCCGTGATGGTGAAACCGGCGCCGCACCGCTCGATACCTATAGCCACTTGCACCGGTGTTGCCCTCTGCTGCTGACTTGTATGCCTATGGTGGCTATTCAGGGGCCCCATCTAGTGAGTTGGCGAGTCACCGTCTGCCCATTGCATTGATGCTATTAGAGTATTCAGGGCAGACGCCGTTTTTCATCCATAGTTACCAATATACCAGTCCACCAAACACCCATACCCATAGCCCATAATATATTAGAACCCATATGTAGCAATAGTCCTACGCCTGCTGCGGCTAGTACCGGTGTAGGTGTTCCATCTCACCTTTAATTAAAACTCTCGAAGGGCCTCTTCACGTTGGACCCATGACTTCGTGTATGCCTCCCAAAGGACCAGGTATTTTTTAATATAATATATTAGTAAATACCTGTGATAATGATAAGAGAATCATAATAATAATAATAAGTTTATTTACCAAAATAAAGGATTGTATTACAATTTTTGTCTTATTTTCTAGTTAGTATACTAAATTAATTTACAATATAATGAGTGAACTGCACTGTTCTCGTAGCTATAAAACGACCTTTGAAATAATAATTACGTAAATAAACTGTTAACTATTAATCATAATGATATGTATTGTATTAGTTAAATAATGAGATCTTCATGAGATCATCTTCGATAGTGATGGCGCAAATGTATGCACCAAAGTAAATATTTCCACATTTGCAGTGATTCCCTAGATGCGCATGTTTAGAGCTGGGCAATTAATCGGGACTTTCTAAATAAATTCTAAGTAGCAGCTCGGAATTTGGAATCCTGCCTAGTAGAGCTCTAAGCTCTTTTCTTGCAACGTGGATCAACATAAATACTTTAGAGATGCTGAGCAGGGAGATTGGTCTTCATCTTTTGTGCTGGCAACACAGCAACTCTTTTTTGCACGGATAGCGTAGTAGTTTAAGTAGTTGCCTCGCCACGATTAAAAGTTGTGTGATCCACAAATAATTGTATCAAGTCTGGCTGTTTCTTCTGTCCGTTGATTGAATATTTGTTAAGTACTTAAACAGGAGTTATTTATAGTATAATAATTATAGTGTAGATATATTTTCCATAAAAAAGAGTATATACAAATAACGTGTAACCGTTTTTTAGACGGACCGTAACCTAGTAGGGACCAAAATAGCGCAACTACATATCTGCCAAACCATTCGAACTTACAGGTCGAGGTTACAGGTGTGATGTTAAGTTATATTGTTTTAACACATTAAGATCTATATCGACGTATTATTACTATTTTTAGTTGCGTAGTGCACATGAAACATCCTGTTTGTACGGCTATTTCTGGTGTTAGATTACAAGATTTATGCGCTAACAGCCGGCTGTAAGAACTTATCGCGACATCTGCTGACCTTACACTCTTAGGGTAAACACATATATGCGAAATTATAGTATTGATCGTCTACTAACATGAGCATTGAGCCCCTCGATAGAATATATTGTTTTCGTAATATTACTCGTGAAAATTAATGTTAAAGTGTAAGCACGATTTAGGCTCTCAGTTCCTTTGGTTTGAATAATATTGTGACAAGTTGGTACATAAAATACGTAATGTACATATGTATAAATAATATCAAAGTCAAAGTCAAAAATCATTTATTCACTTAGGTTACAAAGTAACACTTATGAACGTCAAAGGGGTTAGTGAGTTTGTTACATTTGACGGCTTCGATGGCGTAGTGGTTGGTGTAACCGACTGCCGCGCCCTCAGGCGCGGGTTCGATTCCCGCACAAGTGAAACATTTGTGTGCATGAACATGGATGTTTGTCTTGGTCTGGGTGTTTCTATGTATAATATGTACGTATTTATAAAAAAAAAGTATATATGTATGTTTATCCATTGTCTAGTACCCATAGCACAAGCTCTGCTTAGTTTGGGCTAGATGGTGTTGTGTGTATGTGATAGAATATTATTATTATTTGGAAACTGTTTTAATACTCGGCTAAAAGCCGGTGTTTTGATGACGGTTACGGGTTGACACCAAGTAGCGGCCATCTAAGATATAGTATGGTCGTTTTGTTCTGGGTTTTGGGGTTCGGTTTCATCACTCTGCATACATTTTCGTACTATTCTACATGTGTTTAATATAGCTGCTTTTTGAATATTAATATACGTATTTGGTGTTAGGTCGAGCAATTTTAGACTATGGTGTAAATATTTTGGGATTACCCCGGTGGTGGATATAACAATCGGCACAATATAAACTTTGCTAACTTTCCAAATCCTTGTTATTTCTTCTTATTATTATTATTATTTACTGAATTGAAATTTATGTTAGTTGCAAGGTTCAGGCAAAAGGTTGAGCCTATGAGAAGATACCTGCATAAAACTCAACGTATCTTTTTTAAAAGGTATACCAATTCAATTAAAAAACGTTGGAAATGACACTGCTCGCATTGCGGGTGAAGCGTCGGTAACGGGTTTATTTAAAAAACACGTACCTTTGCATCTTGTTTTAAAGTAAAGTATTTATTTATATATCCTGTTCTTATTCGTGAAGTTGTTACATATTTATTTGCAATATTTCTTATTTATTAAAAAAACATTTATTGGCATTTATTGGCCTGAATTTTGACTCACTTTTGCTGTTTTTATGGATTAGATATTCACTAAAATCTGTATTATAATAAATAATTATAATAAAGCTCTTAGAATCCTTTTTCATCGTCACATCAGAATCATTATTTCTCCCTTATTCGAACCAAAATCTACCTCGTTCAAATTTAGTCGAAGTAAGATCGAGCGAGAGTTTTAGCATAATAATTTGCAATCGAAATTCCTGTAGTTTTATTGTGTTCAGTTATTCAGTGAACTAGAGCCGTCAGAATAAGAATCAGTTTATAAGTCTCGGATGTTAATAGTAATCCTGTTCATCACCATTGGCGAGCTTTAAGGATACAGATTCACCGATATCATACCGGCACCTAAGATTGCACTAGATTTGATTTCACATTCAATAAATGGCAAACATTACATTAACACAATACATTACACAAATACTACTCGCCGCATTAGTAAAAACGCTTTATTTGGATACCTTCTAAATGCAGATTTTATTTCAACGTAGGATATACGGTAATTTAATTCTTAAATCCCATTTAAAAAGGACGTAAATTACTTTTAACTGCGGGGTAAAGTAAGTAGTATATTATTGTTATTAGCCTGACTTTCATTAGATTATAATTATGATAATATTTGTAGCTGCTTCACGTCATTTTATAATAAAGACATTAAAAATATAACAGGTATATAAATACCTGTTATATTTAAGTCTGTTACGTTATAAAAACCCGCACTGTAATAATCCTAGTGTGGGTTTTTATAATATCACTGAAAGGCACATAAGTATAAAATTAGTATTTAATAATATAAAACAATTAAGACAGTAATGAGGATTAAAGCAGAGATAAAAGAGCGATGGTTACCTTGCCGACATGAGACTTACTTTTAAAAGAACTGTGAACGGGTACATTGTACGCTAAAATCAGTATTATGTGGTAATAAAACAGTAAAATCTACAGAATATATCATTTTTATCATTACGTACATATATTATATTATATTTTATTATGAGTACCACTTTTCGCAATAAAATCTGTTTATATTATTAGATTGGATTGGAACTCTATTTAAAATATATTTTATTACGAGGATTGGCCCTCTGAAGTGACATCAAGACTCGGGAAACAGCTTGGTAAAATCAATCTTTGTTCATTGTCATTTAGGTCAGAAATTATGATTACGAAAGTCACACTACACTTAAATAAGTTTAATCTGTGAAATTAGACTTAGTAACAATGTAAGAGTCGGCCTCGATGGCGTAGTGGTTAGTGTAACTGACTGCCACGCCTGAGATCGCGGGTTCGATTCCCGCACAAGTCAAACATTTGTGTGCGTGAACATGGATGTTTGTCTTAGTCTGGGTGTTTCTATGTATAATATGAATGTATTTACAAAAAAAAAATATAAGTATGTTTATCCATTGTCTAGTACCCATAGTACAAGCTCTGCTTAGTTTGGGCTAGCTGGTGTTATGTGTATGTGATAGAATAGAATAGAATATAGTTTAAGAGTATAGTGTACAAGATTGAAGAAAACCTGGTTTCAACTCACTACTACTCCAATTTTAATCTCTTAAATCTTAGAATACCAGATATAATAAAAATTATATTGTGTATGGCCACCGGTGTGGCGCTGCGACTCAATAGGTTTAACAATTAGTTTTATTCCCACCTTTACAAAAATAACTGGCAATAACAAATTAAAAGAAAAATATGCATAGTTAATAATAAGGATAAGCATGTAAACTGTCCCACCGCTTGGCACGGGCCTCTTCCCAGTGTGAGGCTTAGGCTTTAGTCTTACGCACAATGGCCCAATTGTGGGGCTAAGTGCGGATAACATACGTCCAACTAACTAACTAACTAGGCTTTAGTCAACTACACTGGCCCAATGC
Organism: Catocala sponsa; assembly: GCA_963564715.1. Classification (NCBI taxonomy): domain Eukaryota; kingdom Metazoa; phylum Arthropoda; class Insecta; order Lepidoptera; family Erebidae; genus Catocala; species Catocala sponsa. The sequence goes on along the minus strand of OY751336.1, from coordinate 11,081,738 downwards.
AAGTTGGTAGACAGTATATAGAGGTAACTGCCTCCGTGGCGCAGCGGTAGTGAATATGATTGCTGTGCATGAGGTCTCGGGTTCAAATCCCGGGTCGGGCCAACAAAAAGTTATTGGGTTTATATATTAAGAAATCTCAATATCAGCCCGGAGTTAGGAAGTTGGCGGTGTTAGACACCCCCGTGCTTCGGAAAGCACGTAAAGCCGTTGGTCCTGCGCCTGATCTCTCTCCGGTCGTGTCGGATTACCGTCCCATCGGATCTTGAGGGTTAGGGAAGAGAGAATGCACTTGTGTTTGCGCACACGCTTGTGCACTATAATATCTCCTGCGCAGATGGCGTTAAGACTGGCCGCTGTGACCGAAATTCGGTCTGGAGGACATTATTATAGAGCTATAAGCAACGACAATGTTAGTGGGTACAAAACTATTGCACTACTGTCATCACCGTCTAAGGTGTTGGAGTGTGCTATTCTTAACAACATTTTTATGCAAGTGAGAACGCAACTCTTAGATGCATAGCACGGGTACCACCAGCTTACCACCAGTAACTTACTGAGTTACATGTCTCGTGTGCTGCCGATTGTAGACAGTGGGGGTCAAACTGACGCTACTTACTTCGACTTCAAAAAAATCGATAATGACGTGTTGCTCAAGAAGTTAGCAGCTGTTGGTTTCGCTCCGCACCTACTTAATTTATTCGCCAGTTACATTAGGTATAGGCAGCAATACGTGGAGTACGAGGGACACAAGAGCCGTACTTTACGTGGTCTGGTGTGAGCCAAGGGAGTAACTTTGGACCTCTGCAATTTATAATTATAATAAACGATTTGCCCAAAGTCGTTAAAGAGGCAAATTATTTATTATTTGCAGACGATCTTAAGTTATCCCTTGCAGTGAGGGGTGAAGATGACCGTGAGTGAACGCTTACAGAAGGCCATAGATGGCGTAGTTACTTATAATATCAGCCCTGTATTGTCTAACTGTCCCACTGCTGGACACGGGCCACTTCTCAGTATGAGAAGGGTAGTTACTTGGAGCAAGGAAAACCTTTTACAATTCAACGCCAAAAATGTGTCACCATCGCTTTCTCTCGTGCACATAGTCCTGTTTTACATGATTACAACATTGATGGGATACCGATGATCAGGGTCACAGAGGTTAGGGACTTAGGAGTTAGTCTTAACACGGGGCTAGCGTTTCGTGATCATATAGTCAAATGCTGTGAAAAGGCCTACAGAAATTTAGGTTTATGATACGTACCGTGCATGGTTTTACAAATATTACGGCGATTATCGCTTTATATAACACTTTGATGAGAAGCCAATTAGAATGTAATGAGGCCCCACATGAGACTAAATATAGTCTCATGTAGGAGCGAACACAAAATAAATTTGTTAGTTTTTTATATTGCAGTCTCTATGGAGTATATCCTTTTCACCCGCTTATACATCCAACATTGTTTATATTAGGCATGGTTGGATACAACGAGATGAGAGTTAGCCGTGAGTTTGCACTTGTGTCATATTTATTTAAATTAATTAGAGGCAAGATACATAATGCCAACATATTAGACTTAGTGCATTTGAGTGTGCCGGACAGATATGTGTGGCGGCGACGTCGCCGCGTCGGCCTCAGCTGCTGGCTGTACCTCGTGGCCGCGCTAATCTGTTGAAAGAGGCGCCTCTGACGCGAGCGCTTCGCACTCAACCTTGTAGCAGAGGAGATGGACATTTTTGCTTGTACACAGTGAATTCACATGGATAACATTATATGTAATAAGTTATAGAAAATAAGTTGTTAACCTCCGAGTCTTCTTCGAAGAGGTTAATGCAAACACTCTGTGGGTTTGTGTGTCTGTCTGTTAGTGACAGGCATAACTTCGGAACCACTGAACCGATTGACTTGTAACTTGGTGTGCAGATACCTTGGGCTCATACATCGGTCAAGTTTGAATATGGGCACTGTGGGTTAAAATACTCCCGATATATAGGGGTCATATCTTTTCATTACTTTTACATTTAAGACGTAGAGGTTTAATCCTGGGTTTTTACACCCATCTCGTTATTATTAGGTTTGCTTTACTATGGGTTTGCCTGTAATAATAGTTGTAAGTGATGATTGTATAAATAAATAAATAAAAATTATGTAGAACTCTTAGACATGTAGGTTTCCTCACGATGACTTCCTTGACCGTTCAAAGCGAGCGTTAATTAATTAACTATTCGAGACGTCTGCGTAGCACTTCAAAAACAGTTTTATAAATTAAGGTCATATTGTGTCGACCATAGGGCGACCACTAGTTTAAGTATATAAAACTGTATCTGTGCGCCATGTCTATAGACCTATACATTAAAGATATTTTTAGAAAACTAATTGTATTCGATTAAATCGAGGCTATTGAACCCAAAATAATGGTTATGAATATTTGATTATCTTTCCATTATTCCGACATCACATACAACCGCTAGGTATTTATTATGTGGTTTTTACATTTAAGAAGCTTAGGTCTACTTCACAAAATTCAGTTTATTGATATTGCTGTGAGAAGCAGGCGAGACTGTTGCCCATTGATGGCAAGCGGAAAGAGCCTTTCATGGATATAGTTTCATAGAAGTCCAATGAAACACTGCTACCTGTCAAAAACCACATAAGTTGCTGACAAGTTCACACTCTGCTTAATGAAACGCAGTTTTCGAAGCTTATGAAAAGGGAACGGGAAACAAAGGGGTTGGAGAAGAAAGGGACTGCGAAAATGATTGTTCTGCCGGCGCCGGCGCTTCTACTCTTCGGTCGATACATAACAGTATTTATATCGCCTGTTACTTTACGTTGCTATTCTGTAAGAGCGTAGGATTTTTCCGTCGAGTCACCCGGGGCTATTGATGCCCATACGGCTCAACTACTCAAAAGTCCGTTTTCAACTACTTCCGCGCGAGGAATAATTCCTATGTCACGGGGACTTTCAAAAATTCAAACAAAGAACATACAGAGTTCGAACAATCATTTGTGGATCAAACAAATTTATGTTTCGTGTGGGATTCAAACCCACAACACTTGGCGTACAGCTACACTTAAACCACTATGCCATCCGTGCAGTCTAGTTAGTTTTACCTTAAGAGTTTATGAGAAAGAAAGCTAGTAATGCTTTCCTGTCACAAAATTGACAGCCTGACTGACCTGACCCAGGCATCGAAACGCGAGTTTATGCACAGCAGTCGCAGTCACTACGACTACGCTAATGAGGCAGTCTAATTAAAATATAATTGTACATTATAAAAATATGCGTCATCCCTTCAGTTAATTGTTTTAATATAATTATTCATCTAATAACGGAGCGTAATATGTTAATAACAATATGCGACAATGTCATGCTATAAGTATTAATAAATAGTTGTTTATTATTATACATATGGTCATGCTAACACTTCTATGTTTGCATGAATTTAGCATTACAAAAGTAGGTTAATTATGATTAACTGTTTTTAATTATGCTGCGATTGAAAAGTGCTTTTAGGCGCGCAAATACTAAGTGAATTGTGTAATTATGATTTAGTAGGAAAACGTGATTGCTGGGTACCAAAAGTAGGCAAGGTTATGACATTGACTTTAGCTATTTATTTTACATAAAGATGACAATTACCGCACTAGGAGTGTTTTCTATGTCGCGAGGGACATTTCAAACATTCAAACAACGGATGTCCAGACTCTGTTCAACTATTTGCCGAATACATAACACTCAACACTCGACGCAGTGGCAAAGGCGAGGCCAACACATAAACTACAACGCCATCCGTGCAGGCAATACAATTATTTATACACCTGCTATTAAAATCATAAATAGTAGTCGAATTTCTATGTATTACACATTAAACAATACTACAAAATATGAATACAAATTTCGCAAATTCAAAGATTTTAAATCAATAACTACATATAATAGGTATGCCACCACATTCATAGTAATGGCCGTGTGAAAAAGCAGATCCATACTATGTATTTTGATATTAATAACTGCACTTATGTTGAAAATAAGTTCTACCCCGAATTGTGAAGGTTGTGGCATTGTGGAGGATGGATAGCACAGCACTTGTTAGCATAATGCGTCAGAACTCGGGCTACGACAAGACAAGAGCTAATAAATAGATTTTACATAAACTTATTTGATGTAGGTATCTTCAAAGTATATTGTCCAAACCATTGTCGGCAACAGCAATTTTACTTTTTAGAATGTTAGAATAAGATTAAAAATAAGTCTCTATAATTATTATGTTCTGGTTACGATGGGGCTGACATGGTGTTATTTGTGACTAAAAGCTCATAAAAATAATGAAGAATAAAAAACGAATATTGAAAATATGAGCTAATAGTACCTAATAGTAGCTCTATAGATAACGAAAGAGGTTACGTAAAAGAGGCTTAGCTTGCAAAATCTTTCGAATGATTCCAAAGAGAATTTCCCTTGCAAAGGGACTTTGATGAACCAATTTTGTTTTGGGAACTATAGCAAAACGACCGAATTGAAACGTTTTTTAGTCTTCACTCCTCATGCGCTGGTAACAAATCCGCTTCTTTTCTGTTTAAAATATCATTAGTTTAAATTGAATGTTTCAATATTCCTATAATAAGTGTAAAATATATAAGCAATACAGTATAATGTGTGTGACTAGTACGATTAGGGTTTATGGTTGTATTAAAGCGGGACATGCCAGCGTGTTGACATAATTAGTGGATCGTTACAGGTGAACAGCCGCGGGTATCGAACCCCGTCAATATTCATGTCGGTACAATGTTTAAACGACTAATTTGTTTTACATCGTTACGTATAATAATTGCGTACATAACAAAACAATTAATTTTGTCTTTTTTTTATTTGATTGCAACCTTTTCCCTTTTTCTGTTAGCAGTATCTTTGCAACTCGAGTTGCCTAATAACTTATTAAAGGTTTTACCATACAGCTAATAATTATCTATATATACATATATATATATATAAATATCGTGTCACGGTATTTGTGGTCGCACTCCTCCGTAACGGCTCGAACAATTTTTGTGATTTTATTAATGTATTTGGTAGGTATGAGAATAGGTCGTAAAGTATATTTCGTAGGCGCTAGGGTCAGCTAGTAAGTATATTATATTTTTAAAACAATAGTCCTGAAAAATAGTGTCAAGTGGCAGTCTAAGTCTAAAACATCTACAGTTATTACTTTATCGCATATTCGCATTAATTTTTATATGCCGCAGTTTTGCACGTGTTAATGTAGATTTAGTCAATATTTTTTGTTCCTTGGTAACATTGTTTTTCTTTATGAAATGTACCGTATGTCCTTTTCTGTGCCTCTGACAACGTGTATGCAAAATTTCATGACGATCAGTCAAGTAGTTAAGGCGTGAAGGCGTAAAAAACAAATAAACACGCAAGCAAACTCACATTCACATTAATAATATTAAGTTAGGTTAGTTAGGATCTTTGAATTACAAATAATTGGCCATAACGATGAGGTATATACTTATTTTAATTCAGACTAGCTTTTGCGCGCGGCTCCGCCCGCGTGGTACCTACGTCAATAAAAAGTAGCCTATGTCCTTCCCCAGGTTTTAAACTATATCTATACCAAATTTCATCTAAATCGGTTGAGTCGTTTAGCCGTGAAAAGGTAACAGACAGACAGACAGATAGACAGACAGAGTTACTTTCGAATTTATAATATTAGTAAGGATTTATTTGAATGCTATATACATTGCAGATAGTAAAACGGTCTAATAAATAAATTGCTTATGATACTAATAAGTTAGTACGATAGTCATTAATGATCATACCCTATTATTCAACATAGAGACACATTATTCTCTATGTCAAAGAGTTTGATTTATTACCGACTCCCTAAAAATGTCCTCAATGACCGAGGGTTCACCTATCGATGAGGTTCATGACGTTACAAATTATATTATGAGCAGCACGGATTTCTACGCCGAAGGTTTACTGTAACTAATTTATTGGTTTCTAATGATTTCATAACATCGCATATGGACTGTGGAGTGCACGCCAGCTTTCAAGTAATGCCTGAATTTCTTCGTCTAAATCATCAAACCAATCTTGGCATTTTTTTTTTGGATTTCGGTACAGTGCTTAGAACACTATCATATAGGTGTTTTGTATATGATCGCTATGCTTCATCGATGTTGTTATTGTCCTCGGATATCTTGGTGCCGAAATGATTGTCTACATCCTGTCTGAGCTTCTCGGAATTAGCAAGTGGGGCCACAAACGCATTTACAGATTTCTTATGTGCTGCACGTCGAGGAGGTTTTAATTAAAAGCGCATCTTTGACCTAATTAGTCGATGGTCTGACCAGCACTCTGCACTTTTCATAGCTCTTGTTATTAATACGTCGCTTAAGTCTTTCTTCCGCACGATGACGTAATCCAGAAGGTGCCAATGTTTGGATCGAAGGTGCATTCAGGAGGTTTTATATTATTCTGGTAATCGAAAAAAGGTGTTAGTCAGGCACAGGTCAAACTCCGCACAAAAGGTAAGGAGCTCCAAGCCATTTGGATTACAATTCCCAACTCCATATCTGCCAACGATACCACGCCATGCTTCGTGGTTAGTACCAACACGAGCATTAAAGTCGCCAAGCAATACAATTTTATCTTGTGGTGAGATTCTAGGAAGAACGCAGGATAGGTCTCGATAGCATTTTACTTTGTCATCGTCATTAGCTGTTAGGGTGGGTGCGTAAATACATACTGATGAGGTGGACATATTTATTGTCGGCAATCGGAAGACGCAAGGTCATGATGCGCTCATTAATCGCCTTTAGTAGTTCGGTTAACGTTACTGCTATTCTATTATGTATTGCAAAACCTTCGCCGCTAGCTACTCGCTCTTCTGCTGGTTTACGAATCCAATGGTACGTATACCCCGCCAACCGCTCACATCGGCTACCACTATCATTAAGATGTATCTCACTTATGGCAGCGATGTCCACATTATATCTTGAAAGTTCTCTTGCTACGATTGCAGTCTTCCTCTCGGGACACAGGTTAGAGTCAACATCTAAGAGCGTTCTTACATTCCATACTCCTACTATACAGTTATTCGTGCGAGTAGATCTGTCAATGACATCTCTAAAAGAAATAGCGAGTTTGAGATGTTCAGAAAAAAACCCCCACAGGTGAAAAAAATGTACTCTCTTGATTTTTACGGCCCCAATCTAAAAAGTGCGAGAAGCTCATAGGATAAATACTTTTCTGGTTTATTTTTATGTATGGTTTACACGTTTAAATTCTATTTGCGAATACCTGTCAATAGCTATGATGTTATTTGTTTATCCTTATGACTGGCCCCCAGTCAGTGCAGACCGGCGACACTTCGACCCAGTGGGATCTTTTGTGTTGACACTCTCCCAATAACGACTGCCATAGATGTTCATGGCAGCCGGGACCAACGCCTTAACGTGCTTTCCGAGGCACAGAGCAGGCGATAATTGTCAATCAATATGCACATAATTTCCAAAAGTCATATAACTTCCGAAAGTTAGAGGTGCGCGACGTGGGTTCGAACCCGAGACCCTCTGCATTGCAGTCTGTTGGTCTCCCCACTGAGCTATCGCTGCTATCTGTTGATAAGATAGGATACGTAAATACTTATCAATTTGATAGGACTCACTCAACATAGAAAGATACAGAAACATGACTCAATACAAAGCGCAAAAACAAATATATAGACACGTGCAAACAACGATATCGGATCAACTCGATCGAACAAACTTTATTAGTTAATAGTACTTCAATAAATTTACACCCGATAAAAACAAGTAGTGCTATAAATTTGACGCCTTTGCACAGATCCATTTTGCACAGATAAATAGAGGAATAAATCAAGCAGATAGATACTTTGCAATGCGGTTTAATTATTCTTACTTACTATTAACCTATTGAATCGTAGCAGCACACCGGCAGCCAGACTATAAGCTTTAAATTATGTCTGGCATTTCCACAATTGACAAATTAAATAACGTATCTAATGAATCAGGCATTACGGCCACCAAATTTATCGAGCTGTAATAATTATGACTGTTATGACCCTATGTTCAGGACCCGACTAGATAGGGTTTCTGGCGGAGAACTACGGTTCTCCCCCTTAGGACCAAGGTACTGCGGGGTCAGGAAGCCCACTGCGCCTCGAAAGGCGTGTTCTATCGACCGTTGACTAGAGTGCGCGGTGCCTGACATTGAGGTTGGACTCGCAGGGGCTATGTAGTTAGCCGCTGAGGACGACATGTTCGTTGCTCGGCAAGCACGTGGCGTTCGAGCGTCGGACTCATGCATGGCTAGTGCAAACCAGTCGGTCACGCGAGGCACGGAGTTGTCTTTAGCGAAGTGGCAGCGTGGTTTCGCTGCCACAACGCATCTCGGATGCTTGCCTGCTCAGCAAGTAAGTCATAACTAGAGTGACTCGGGCCACACCCGGCTTGTAGGCCTATTTGTGTAGGTGTATGGATGTACGTCGGGAAGTGAGCGTGCCTTATACAGCTCCGGTACCATACTGGAGATATGGGAGACAGCTACTCCGTCGGCTTCAGCGAGGCTTTCGTTAGCAACTCCCAGAGTTGCGAGTGGTGAGCGGCTTTATTGCTCCGGCATCTATCTGGAGAATAGGTAGTGCCACTTGGGCACGAGGTAGTTCGCTTACGAGAACCAGATCTCTGAGGTTAGGATGGAGAAATCGAGATTCGGGGACAAGACCTGTCTATAACTGGTCCCGGAAGGTGCTCTCGGGCATTGGAAGGCTCCCATTATTATAACCTGACAGTTGGTGTAGGGGAACGCTATATCATAAACTGGACTACTCGTAGAGAGAGGGGATGTTATGATTTCTTTTAGTATGGAAAGTACACCGGCATAAAATTGAATATTTGTCAACCATTGCACGAAAACACGGATTTTATGGGTACCTTTGTTAGTTTGTTTGTGCATATGGCTGAATCATTATAAGTTTGCAATACATTGACTAATTTAAAAGGGATTTTGATGCAAAGCAACGTTCAAATTAAACATCTGTTATGTCTAGTCACCGATGTGCCGCTGCGACTTAATAGGTTAAACTAGTAGGTTGTTTGTATGTCCACAATTCAAGGGAGCGAGGTAAGCCACACCGTGGTAGGTTTAGTCGGTAGGACTCAGGACTTACCATCTTTTCCCGGGTGAGACCGAGATACATTCTCCGCTACTCTTTTCCCGCGGTGAGAGATGCGTAAAGGGCATTGCGCCACGTTAAGAAAGATAGATTGTCTGTATGTGATATTTAGTAAAAGATGAAATCATTTTAAAGAAGCTTAGTGAATATTATTAAATATTCATATAGCATGCTGTAATTGCAAATGTATGACGTTTAATGCAAAATGTCGGACTCACGACATCACGCTAAGGTCGCACCGCACCCACGTCGTAACTTGTTGAAGTACATTATTTTTCTTTTATTTATATATTACTTTTTTACCGTGACCCGCCCGAGATAGACTGAGTTATTGTATAATCGTCCGAGTCGTCTGGTCACGTTGAGTTGTAGGTCGTTCACATTAACCGTCATGTGATATGTTTGTAACCCCATTTTAGTGATACAATTTGAGCCTCGGTATACAATAAAATTACGACGAATTTTGGCATGTATATTTTAACCGAAAGCTATTTCACATTGTCTCTTAGTTTATTAATATTTTAAAATTACTTTGTAAAATATAGTAGTGTACTTTAAGTAAGTTATATTTACCTTTACTTAGAAGATTAAATAAATATATACGTGTAACTAAACGCTAAATCTGATTTCTCAGTATTTCGCACACATTTTGATAAAATGTCCAACGGGTTGCTTTTTTGTATTTTATTGTCATAACCTAAAAACAGTGTTTATTTATTTATTTATGGAGGTCCAACATCTTATTCTAGTTTGACAATACATTTCAAAAAGTATCAGGTAGCCAATAGATTATCTGTTTATACATAATACCTACCTAAACCTACCTGAATCTAGTATTGTTGGGTTACCCTACATTCTGAATCTTTAAAGACCAAACACAATTGTAACGTGACGTGTGATTACCTGCTGGTACATTTCAAACACTATTTTAAAACAATGTTGGACAGGCAAATTGCAGAAAAAGCTTTTAGCGTTATATGGCAATTTTATACGTTTGAAAGGGTGCTGGCGTTTTAAAATAAATGTTTTCCTGGTTTACGTATTACGGCACATTGCAGTATTTTATAGATTTTATTTGTAAAATATGATATCATTATAATATATTTGTATAGTTAATTCTTTACACCATTACTACATTACGTTAATATTTTTTTGCCATTTTAAAATACATATATTGCGCGTATAGAGGAATGGGAGATTTGATATGCATAAATTTTATATGGAGTAGAAGCGGGATTAAAAGAGGCAAGCTTAAATATTGCACTTGACACCATAAGCTGGTGTATTTCATAATTAAAGAATTAAGGTAAATAAAAATTGACTGTCTACTGTTGCGGACTCCGTTTAATTGCGCGTCTCGGGATTCGAACTCAAGACCTCATGCACAGCAGTTGCATTTATCACCACCGCGCCACCGAAGCAGGTTACGATTGTAAAACTAACTAAAACTTTGTATCGCCCAAAAAATATAAATATTATACGTAAGTATACTCAGCGTATTAACAATAAATGCGACATTTATGCAATTGAAGTCAAATAGGAAGAAGCAGAAAAACAACATATCCAAAAGTCTGATTTTACTTCGGAGTGGGTTTCAGGCATTTGATTTGTTCGTTTCTCTGTAACACGCGATGTCCTGTACATTTTCCAGATATCCCTAGTCTATCTTTACATATGTTTTCGATGGGTATGTTTAAACGACCTTATTTTTTCTTCTAGCTATCGATTTCCGATACGGAGCTCGGTTTTGTAAACGTTAAATTGTACTTTGTACAGAAGTAGATACCTATGTATGTATTAAAAGTTTGAACGTATTAAGCAAGAGAACTAATTTAATAGTTTTATATGTTTTTAAATGTGAGGTGGTAGTAATGCGATTGCTGTGCATGAAGTCTTGGGTATGATGCCCGGATCGGCTAAATTTTATTGGGATTTTCTGTTAAGAATTTTTCAGTAGCAATATCGAATCTGGATCTTTACCTGGTAGACATAAATAGGTTCGTTGCGTATAACGTGCGATCTAAAACAATAATGATCGTCAGATGTATGTATGGTAATTGCCTTCTTGGTAGCCTTGGCACTTCAAAAATTAAAGTTATTATAGATTCAAGACGCAGACGCCAGTATGCAAACGACACCCGCGTCAGACATTTTGATCATATCATTTGTAACAGTTGTTGTTGACTGTATTGTATGGTCTCGTTTAGAAGGTGACATTAACCACTACGTCATGTGAGCAATCAATATTATTAATGTATATTTGTTGTGTTTTGTAATTATTAAGAGAGAGAACAAATAATTCGGTACTATGTTTTGTGATACAAAACAATCACAAAATTCTGACCCACGCTCTGGCAAAATAACCTAAACTTTAATAAATAGCGATCGAAATGGTAACAACTATTATTATATGCGATTTAAACATATGAAGTTGTAAGTAGAAGCTAGCTTCTCTGAACTCAAACGCACGCCATTTACTACTATATGTGTTATATTGTCATAAATGTCATTCGTTTGAGTACTATCGTAGTTAAGATCTACGGCGATGAAAAATTTGCTACGGTCGTAGCAATTCTACGTCGTAGACCTTTATTAGTTTCTCCAACTTTTGATAATATTCAGTAATGCATACTCAACGTTTAACATTATTAATTATTAAATTGCTTATTCTTATGTGTATTTAGTAGTGTTCAAATAAAAGTTAATTAAGGCAGTTGCTAGTTGTTTTAGTTCAATTAGTGTAATTGGTAACATGACGTGCTAATTAAATCAATCAATCAAATAGATAAACAAGTTGTAAATAAATTAATAGTTTTATAGCTATAAAGGACTATGGGCAGAATCGTCCCCACCCATCATCAAAAATGAACTGTAGCTCAATTGAGAATCTTGGAAAGATAATATTTTTTACTATGGGGACGTTACCCAAACGCATAGCGTTCTCATAGTATCTAACGTTTATACAAATATTTACGTATTATTTCGTTTACGTTTTATTGACGAGTAATTGTGAAATATCTACTCATTTATCTATTTATTAGTGCACAGCGGTGGCGCATGCACATAAAGATAAGCAGTTACAAAATACCCCGCTCCTCGATCCACGCTCCTGCGCTCGTGACCGTCAGGTTTCACTGCAAAATACTTATAATATGTAGACTCTCTTGTAGCACATCTACATTACATATATTTATTTCATATTAGATTGCTATTTTATACTTGGGACGATCATTGGGCGATGACTAATGGTAATAATAATTACTTACACCAATTATCTAGCTCCAAACTAAACAGAGCTTGTACTATGAGTACTATGTAACGAAACTTGTATAAATACATATTTTAATATATGTTACGCATATATTATTCGTATATGGTAATTGATGGGTATGCTACTGACAGACATGCTATTGCACACTATTACTGTAGGTACCTGCTTAGCGGGCAGTCGCACTGTAGGAAGTTGTGCCCATATCATATCAATTATATGGTACAAGGGAATAGGTCGTCATACAGATTTTAATCTGCCAGCGCAGCTGTAACACATTATTATAATAGACGAGCAATAATAATACACTTACTATTTTTATTCGCCTACTATGAGCATTGTAAGAATATGAATCATTTATATTCTTTGTCTTCTACAGTATAACTACCAGTTCAAAAATACATTTAATATGTTTTGTGTAATTACAAAATCATATTTTGTACTGTAATATAACTGTAAAGTTAAAATAACTTACAAGTGTAAAATGAAAATATACGTTAATTAATAATTACAAATTGTTTTTTATTGATATTATCCCAGTGATTTATGTAAAAACAAAGATCTTCATTAAATAGTGGATACTTTAGGAACACATTGGTATCACTTCCATTTGTATTGTTAGGTGGGGACGGGGAGGTCAGAAGTTCAAATAACATTTCTGTCTATTCATGTTCATACATAAACTACTGCACGGATTTTAATAGTTTGACGTATTATCTAATTTCGTTCAGTGTAACAGTAGTTATGATACATCACAGATATTAGTACCTATACAATACATATGTTTGTGATACATAATCAGCAATCATAACATTAAATATATTAACGTGGAAACTACTAAATGAAGATTCGCAGTTATACATATTTAAAAAATAATGATGTCCTCAAAGTGGTCTTAAAGTCATTAGATTATATTCTAGTGTTTAATATGGCATACGATAATTAGATTTACCGTGAGTTGCTTATCTTTTGAATGTTCAAATTCTAAGGAAACATTAACTCAAAGTGAACCTGAAAAGAAGAAATAGAGGAAATACTCTATATATTCACTGTTATATAATAGCCTACAAATAATAGCATATAAGTACGTTTCTATTATTTATTGGTGGGCACAATAGGTATTCTTTAACGATGTCACGAGGACAACATTTCTTGAATCTTTAAATATTCATGGCAAGAGAAACAAACTCGTCATAGATTGTGAATTGTCAGCTGTTGTGAGAACATACTGTCATGAATAGAGTTTCAATCGATATATACTTAGAAAATGACGACGAAAATAAACGTTAAATCGCGAATTCAGAAATTATTTTCTCGATAATGATAATTTACAGACTCGGAGTTATGGAGTCTGTCAATGTAACGTCCTGGTGTAACTAAGAATTTACTAAACCATATATTATCGCCCAAGCCGGGATTTGAACCCAGGAAGACCGCAAATATAAGCGCAGACTTATGCCACGAAATATGTCAAATATTAGTGAAATCGAACTCAAAAAACATGCATACTGGTAATAGTTGTCTGTGAATCACGTCAATATGTGTCCTACGCAGGGATCGCACTCCTTACAAACCGTGGCAAAGTGAATACTTATACTACTTAGCCATTCGTAAAAACCAAGACCGACTTACCTTTAGGTGGGCTGTAGTGTACATAGATCCCGTTCTTCTTAACTGTTCGCTCATTTAACCATTTCTTGACACTTTCCATAGTCTTACACAATCACCGTCACTCCATTGTCATCAATAACTAGTTCCAGTTCACGACTCCAATCGACAGACAATCAACAATTCATAAAGGAATAATTCTTCAAGGTCGTACTTAAATAGCTATTGGATGTAATTGTGTTATTAATTTGAATCCAACAAATAGAGGAGTTTTCATTGATAAGGATATGCCGAGATCGTAACAAATATTGTCATTACTTAATACCTAATTTGCTTATGACATTTAAACACTTGTATATTTTTCTTATACTAACTAAACTCGGCCATGATTCACTGTGGATCGGTCTAATATTAAATATTAGGGCAGTATATATGTATAAGTATTGTATTTCCCGCCGGAAGTTTGGGATAAAAAGTAAAAACTATCGAATATAGAAATGCGACGTTGTGCAATCCATCGACTACTTTTGGGAGACTTTACAAACATACAAGCACTAGATATAAATGCCATCCAGAGTGAGAGCAACTATTTGTAGATCATATATTTTGTCTACACTACTTGGCGCACTGTGGACGACCTATTAAACCAACCAGAACTTTCGATGAAATAGTTACCTAAACATTTAATAGCGTACAAAATAGATAATCCCTTAGAATTAAGTTGAAACATAAGAATCTAGAACATACATATATAATGCAGTAACTATTCACGAATATACATAGACTTTGTAAAAGCACATATCGATCGCTCGCTTAGCGAACGGTACGATCGAAAATGTTACATATAAAATATTTACCCGCGCCCGACTAACACCGTTTACTAGACTTGGGACCGAAAATTACTTTTCAAACAATATTCTCTACACGATAATTATATTTGAATCCAAAGATCAATAACATTTTAAAATGAAGAAGCTACTTACAGTACATTTTCTTATTTAGTATTTTAAGGTGAAACCTATTAGGTAATCAGCTTAAATTATTGCATTTACATCACTTATTCTGCTCGCAACAACACTTTGAACTGTATCTTCAAATAATGAAATCAAAATCACGTTTCAATCTCGAAAGTCCGATGACGTCAGTCGTTTGTAAACACAACGTAGATACTAAGTATAGTATTCATGTAGATATCGGTTTCAAATTAAACGCAATAAAGAAACATGAAGTACGGCAGTAGGTGTGTGTTCAACTGGACTTGTCTGTGGTTTCCCATCACGTAGTGTCTAGCTGTGCAACAATGTGTACACTCTTCAACACAAGTTAATATCTACCGTTAAAGAAATTTAGACTGAAGGTGTCGAAATTATATACCTATGCCTTATTTTGGTTTTATTTTATCTGTTTCCAAAAAGAATTACACCTGATAGCAGGCGATAGTATAATATGAGAACTATTATATCAGTATATATTTTATAAATCTGGTTAAGAAAAACAAGCAATTTTCCATCTAAAAATTCTAAATCTATCTCTCATCCTTATTATTAACTCAGTTAAATCTACTTAAACAATTCACAACCGTCTATAAGTCTTAACAAATATTATTTTAATACAATACCTGAGATCAGGACCCCTAGTGCGAGTTGTTTTTACGTTAACGCGATCCAAACGTTTACCACGTTTCGCTCTCTGATTAGTTAAGAGCTTGGAGCGCGTCAATCGGAGCGCCGAACGTCATAAACGTGTCGATCGCGTTGACGTAAAAGAAACACGCACTAAGCACTCTGGTCTAACTTATTACGAACGAATATTCGTATGGTTACACGAGTACGAATTCAACTTCTACTATTTTTATAGCAAGGCTGATAGTTCCAAGAATTATGTGAACATCTGATATTTTATGCAGTTAGGTAAATTCAGCTCATATCCTACATGGATATGAGCTGAAATTACAGATTGCAGGGGATAGCCTATGAAATAGGGATCCAGTAAACAGATAATTTCTATCATCGATAATTTTGCTGCAGTGACAACCTATTTCAAAGACGCATTTGTATTTATCGAGCGAAGCATTTTGAGGAACTTTAGGCCGCCATTGTACCTGATTCAGCGAAAAAAATAAATATATAGCCTGAGGACACAAAGGCAGCTGACATTTTTATTAATGATCACACTGCGCCTTCCGCCTTTCTTCTTGTAATGGTTCCTAAGGTCACACAAGTTTGAAGAAATTAGCATAGCACGACATAATAATCAAAACTATAGGTATAATCATTAATAACTCTATCAGACCGAGCCATATTGATTGCACGAAACGCACAGCGGTAAGTGGACACCACGCCGTTACCGCCGCGCTAAGCGTTGCGGGTTCGAATCACACACGGGACAATTATTTGTGTCATCCACAAATGATTGTTCTAGGTCTGAAAATGCTTTGTGTCCGTAAATTGTTTGTTCGTATAATGCCCCCGCAACAGGGCTCAAACCTTACTGCGGGGGTAGCCTTTGTAAAATTTTAAAAAGATTGTATGATTTGATGACAATAATTCATGGTTCGTTGTCAATAATTTGGTAATGGTATCATTCAAACCATTACCAAACCATTACCGTCGTGCGCGTAAAACAACCACCTTTGACGGAAAACCAACGTACCTAATGCTAGTGACACCGTTACTGCATACTGTAAGAGTTCTAGAGGCTCAAATACCTCTTCCATAACATTCTTTTTATTTAATTTTAATTCCTTGTGCTAGGGTGCCCAAGTGCGAGTCTCATTGTGTCGCATACAATCATAAGCTATAGTAAAATACTATTTTATACTTGGTTAAGTATAATAATATGATTTTTTTAACAGTACTCCTGGTGATTACCAGTTACCATTTGCATGTGCTTAAAAATGCAGTGATGAAACCTGTATCAAGTACTAGTTTCTGGGTTGGCAAAAACCGTGATCCATGTGGTGCTTTTATGAAACTACATACTATGTGGTGGTTAACAGAATAGTTCTGTAGAATAATACCTAAAGCTAAGTTATTATTTTGTCCTTAAACAAAGACATTAAACGTAAGTTTGCATCCGTTAAAGTCTGAACTCATTACAAGATGTATAATAACTTCTACATTACATTATTCTCATACATTACTAAATTAAATTATTCTCATTACATTATTCTCATACATTACTAAATTAGAACATTATTATAATTATAATGTATTTGATAAACAAATATATAAGGCAATATCTTTGTGTGGAAAAGGACTTAATTTTCTTGATACCAGTTAGTACTACTAGTAGCACAGTTAATATATTAACCATTGTTTGAATACAGCGGTGTCTCACAGAGACTACACCATAAATCGTCAGCAATAAACGCATCGGCCTGAAATAAAATTTCGCATACATGTTGTCAGGGAATCAGAAAGGGACATAGGGTACTTTCATCCAGTAAAAGTTACTGCTCCTAATCTTGTCTATATTACATGTGTGCAAGTGAAGCCGTGGGCAAAATCTAGTCACCCATAATTGCAAACATAATATTGACGAGGATCTATAATAACATGTAGATACGTTATTTGATCTTCATGGGAAATCATGAAGATAGTAACATATGTATAGGTAATATTCCTAAGCAGTTAGTGGAAAATTCACTCACAACCAGGGTTGCTATCATAAAATATAAAGAGGTTATTATGGCTGAGCAAACAGTCGGCCAGCGCCGTGCGATGAATGTGATGCTTCTCGGGCTCGGCCTTGTTTCACCTCTGTTACATTATTATGGCTGAGCAAACAGTCGGCCAGCGCCATGTGCGATGAATGTGATGCTTCTCGGGCTCGGCCTTGTTTCACCTCTGTTACATTATTATGGCTGAGCAAACAGTCGGCCAGCGCCATGTGCGATGAATGTGATGCTTCTCGGGCTCGGCCTTGTTTCACCTCTGTTACATTATTATGGCTGAGCAAACAGTCGGCCAGCGCCGTGCGATGAATGTGATGCTTCTCGGGCTCGGCCTTGTTTCACCTCTGTTACATTATTATGGCTGAGCAAACAGTCGGCCAGCGCCATGTGCGATGAATGTGATGCTTCTCGGGCTCGGCCTTGTTTCACCTCTGTTACATTATTATGGCTGAGCAAACAGTCGGCCAGCGCCATGTGCGATGAATGTGATGCTTCTCGGGCTCGGCCTTGTTTCACCTCTGTTACATTATTATGGCTGAGCAAACAGTCGGCCAGCGCCGTGCGATGAATGTGATGCTTCTCGGGCTCGGCCTTGTTTCACCTCTGTTACATTATTATGGCTGAGCAAACAGTCGGCCAGCGCCATGTGCGATGAATGTGATGCTTCTCGGGCTCGGCCTTGTTTCACCTCTGTTACATTATTATGGCTGAGCAAACAGTCGGCCAGGGCCATGTGCGATGAATGTGATGCTTCTCGGGCTCGGCCTTGTTTCACCTCTGTTACATTATTATGGCTGAGCAAACAGTCGGCCAGCGCCATGTGCGATGAATGTGATGCTTCTCGGGCTCGGCCTTGTTTCACCTCTGTTACATTATTATGGCTGAGCAAACAGTCGGCCAGCGCCATGTGCGATGAATGTGATGCTTCTCGGGCTCGGCCTTGTTTCACCTCTGTTACATTATTATGGCTGAGCAAACAGTCGGCCAGCGCCATGTGCGATGAATGTGATGCTTCTCGGGCTCGGCCTTGTTTCACCTCTGTTACATTATTTAGTGTCACGACTTAAAGTTTCCTCAATGCTACTTTTTATATTTGAATAAGTGTATTAAGTAAGTAGGACTTGCTGATGACTTAATATTCTCTCGGTGGCTATAAAGCGGAGTTAGGAAAGGTAGTAGTACGACAATATTCTCGCCTCCTATTACCTAAATACATGGTTGGCGAAAAACACCTCTGCTTAAAGCCTTTATATAGCCGTAAGTCTAGATTGCTGGCACAGCCCAAATACATGTGTACCTTCATCATAGAAAAGACAAACAACCGTGTTATATTTCAACAAATTTCAGAATTTTGTCTTCAAATTAAACTGTTTCCTAATAAATAAGTGAGTTAGCTTCGTTTTAAAATCTGAAGTAGCATCTTAATCCACATATATATTGTTATGCTTCTATGCACCTAATCACCACAACAGGGGACCTAGTGGTATGTATAGGCTGTACCTCTTTTTTATATGGAGTCAGCAACTTACGATCATACCATTGATAGTGTACGTCGATTGGCTAGGTATACATATTACATGGTTATTGGTCACCTTATTGGTCCTTATTGGTGAAATAGTATTCCCCTTATCTGGGGGCACGGGAGTGCCTCCGCCAAGGGGATGCCAAAATGGCCTGAACTGTTTCGAGAAAATGACGGTATGGCAGCGGCCGTACCATCCTTTTCTCGAAACTGTTCAGGCTATTTTCAACCCCCCTATAACATCGTTGTGGATAAAACAAGAAGCCTGAATTTTCAGTAACCTAGTAAGCATAGTATAAAAACGGTATATTTCAAATTTCATTCAATTGGAACGAGTAGTTTAAGAATTATAACTAGTTAAAGTTTCTTCATTTTATCACTCACTCACTGACTGACCGATCATCAGAACTCTAAGGCACTTCTAGCAGACATAGAAGCTTCAAATTTAGAATACAATTAGTGTTTAGTGTATAAATCAAGGGAAAACTAAAATATTTTGCAATTTCGTTCCAGTTTTCTAGATACACCAATTGCATAAATAACTTTGTAATAACATTGTAATAACATATAGGATTACAAAGTTACATATGCAGTGAATGAATCAATGTACCTGTTATAAAAATCTTTTGTGTTTTACATAAAAGATTTTTAATATTGATCTGGTCACTATGTTGTTAAGTCAGCTAATTACGTAATAACTTAAGATAGAAGGTCCCTTAAGTAGGGACTGAATAAATTAACCGACTTGGTATTACATGGATCTCACAACTTTTTACAGTAGAAGAACTGAGTTGCGAGACTTGGTTTTTTTACAAGTTATGTTTTTGACGGCATGACTTCTTGTGACGAATAATTGTCTGTTGTTACATATACATATGTGCTCAATTTACTTTCGCTAAACCATTATATGCATATTTATATGTGTAGAACTATCTCAAAGGGTTTAGCGAAAGTGAATTGAACATAACAAAAATATAAGGTCCCATCGTGGGGGAGTCTATAACTACCAGACACTGGCACCTCTCAATCACTTGAGCTTTTCGCATTTTGTAAAACGCTGATATCTTATGACCAGCTTTCGCTAGTGCCGAGTTGTAGGCACTTATCATTATTTTTTTAATACTTTATGCACAAAATAGTACAATGGCAGACGACATTAATAATAAAATAGGTGCATACAGTAACGCGAAATATACATGTAAATATACTAACGAATAAAACTATAGTAAAAAAAATATATAAAGATACATGCATACATACATACATACCTATATACATATGTATCATATTACTGATCAGATGAATCCAATAAACTATCGTACATAAGAGATAGCTATATCATGGCTTTTCAGAGTGTATAGTGTATACATTATTATCGAAATCTCTGATTAATGATGATAATGATGACTGATGAGAAATGATCTTAAGAACGTTTAAAACGAAGATATATATACATCAGTAAAAAATTTACGGTTTGCTGAAAGATAAATATATTTAAAAAATATTTAAATCACTTTATATGGAATTTACTTCGGGCGCAGGTATCACGGCTTGATATTCACGAGTCTCTTTGACGTATTTGCTCCGAACTATTAGAGAGAGTTATTTTGATGTTAAGCCCAATATCTTTCTTAGGCGTATTCTGTGTTGTGTTTATGGATACAGGATCAGTGCCAACGGCACAATTTTGAACTGAAATATAATGAAATTTTTGTTTGAGTGTTTCTTTTTTCTTTCTAAAAGATTAGTAGCAATTTGGGTTTCAAATTACTAGTATTATTGTCTCCTTCAGCTAAACTAGAATGCGTGTATTAGGAGTGTGTTCACGTCAGTAGTGCAATGGGTGAGATTCGCACCCGTGACCTCTCTAGATAGCAAGTCTAATGCCTTAACCATTGGGCTACCGCCGTATTTTGTAAGATTCAAAATGTTGATTTAAGTTTATTAATATCAGAAAAACAACTTACATTTCTTACCGGTATCCATCTGAACATTGAGAATGCGATGATATAGTTCATTGAATTTCGTCTGGCGTTTCATATTAGATGGCGTTCGTACAACCAAAGTTGGCAGCAATATGTAATGTTCAAGATTTGGTTCATCTTTAGTATGATGCTTGCGATGACCTCCATCTTTTTTGACAACTAGCCTAGGAGGCTTCGTTTTGCAAACAGAACTGCTGGCAGTTGTTAAGTCACGACTTTCATTGCGTCTTTTTTTTGGGCTTCCACTAGTTCTGTTGGGCTTCATAGGGCTGGATGTCTGGTAGCAACAAGTTGGCTGTCTTGTAGGTGGGGATTTGTTTGCTGCATAACTAGGCCCCGGAAGGCAATCATCATAAACGTAACTTCGATTTTCAGAGTGACGGTACTGTCGCAGCTCTGATCCCAAGCGATCATGGCTTCTAGGAGTTTTGCGAGAGCAGCCTTCCTCCTTTTTTCGTTCAGACATCATAGCACTCGCAGCTGTGTGGTCACTTATTGCAACTTCGTCACCCTGTCTGTTTTTGTGACTGGCTACGATGATATCGCCAGTTTTGCCCAACGGTCTACAGCTTTCATGGCGATGATTTAATTTTACTATTCTATAATGACGTCGTCTTCTTCGCTCTACGTGCGCAACACGCTCTCGCAATAAGCTGTCAATTAGTCGCTGGAGTTCACATCTTGTGTTACATCTTTCAGGATGTGCCACTCGACGCCCCAGTCGAGCGTTCGGCCAATGAGTGCGACAAACATCTTCCCAAATAATGTCACTTAGTACAGCCTCTCGTGACGGTGTTAGTTTAATACCGTCATCACGTGGAGCAAATTCACCTTGCGCTAAATAATGTACTGTATCCATTAATCGATAATCGCGCACCGGGTTGAGCTTGTGCCGAATTTTGTGCATCCGTTCGGCAGCCATTTTTGGGATATCGTCTCGTTTGCACGGCACAGACGCGCATTGTCGACGACCTCGAGCTGTTATACCGTCATAAGCGGTAAAGTCTCGACCATATTGCTCGGAATTATGTTCTTTTTCCAAAGTGGTAGCTTTGCTCCGTGACAACGGCGCTGCTTGCTGCGCATATCGCTGAAATGCCGACGTCTCAGGAATATGACTGTACTGTTGTATGTAGCTACAGCCGGCTCGCCCAGTCCCAGATGAAGTCTTCATTATATTATCTTTAGATTCCTCATCTGACGAAGATAGGGGTATGTTAGGATCTATAGAACGGAATACCATTTCTTGTCTCATAATTTTACGTTCCAAATGATCAATTCTTTTGTTTAGTGTGTGAATTGTTGTATATGAAAGTGGTGGTGGTGCTGAATCTTCGGATGATGTATTCGTTATTATTAACGTGGCAATATCAACTTTATTGGGATTTGGAACCTTTTTTTCTCTATCTATGTTTGCCTCCGTTTTAGGTAGATTCATATTTAATGGTGGTTGTGTATAGACGTAGCATTTTTCCGCAGATCTTTGTTTAGTGTTATACACATTAACCTTACGAGGTTGACTCTCAGTGTGCAAACATTTCGAAACTTCTGTTGAGCTTTCTACCTGAAGAGTAACGGATGAAGCTCTGTCTGTTTCTAATTCACTTTTCGTATAGTCCTGCTCAGTACCACAAGCAATCGAATTCACAATATTTTGATCATCCTCACTGAAATCTGCAAGAATGAATTATTGAATATAAAGATAATATAATGTAGCCTCGAGATCATACGACAGTATAAACTTACGAGTCGTAAAAGATGAATGGTCGCCAATAGCAAGACGTGATCCCGACTTATCTGAACCCTGAAAAGATCCGATTTATATATAAGCATAATGCAAGCTGCAGAGGCGGCGAGAGCTCCAATAAATTCGTATTAAGTGTTGTATGTACCTTTTTAGAGTGAAAACGACTCTTTTCTGCGATGTACAAAGTTTTGATGGCGGGCGCTCGCGGTTTTATAGAAACGAGTACTCTTTGTGAAGTTGGGTTATGTGATCTTCCTCTCTGAAGTATCTCCAAGTCTAAGAAAGAGAAAATGTTTATTTTCACTGCTCGAAATTAAATATACCTCAGTTCTAGTGATATATTTACCCAAAAGAAGTTGTTTCTTGGGCAGGCGGGTCGAGCCACCTGCGAGATAATCGTAGTCAACCTCACGTATCAACTTCTCTTCTTGGATGGACAGTAACTTCTTCTTGGATGGAGACTGTTTATTTTCCATCACATTTTATTTTTCTCTTCCCCTGCATAGTTCTAAAATCAACCCGCCTTAACTATAATGATATGTGGCAAATACAATAATTTAAATAATTTACACAAAATATAAAGAAAATTTTACATTATTCTGACAGATGTTTTGACTGCAGTTCTTTTTCTTTCTCTGAGCTACCCGAATTTATGGCATTTACGCTATAAAGTTTTTATTACAATTGATTTCTGTCCGTGCTCTTGGGGTTTAAGACAAGGGAACTTTTAGATTATGTTAAATACTTTATGTGTACGAACAGGCAGCAAAAAGTAGGCTAAGGACCTAGTAGTTAGATATATGCTAAGATAAATCATGTTATGTTAGTGATAATCCTCCGAAGGAGCAATAGTTTATCTCAACAGCTATCTTAGTTACCACCTGTTACTGCTGTTATTGATGCGAATGCAGCCGGCGAGCGGAACTTATAGTATAAGCTATATGATAAAATTAAATTATTGGCGGATACGAAATAGGTTTAGTTTAATAATTAATAAAATAAAGTTACTCACTAAAAAACAGGCAGTGGCTGCTGGACTATTATATATAACTTAGTTAAGCTCCCAAAGCTTAACTAAGTTAGTGAGACATATGACATTTTAAAAAGTACATGGTCTGTGAAGTTGTTTCCGTGAGCGAGTGTGAGTTAATATATATACAGAGTCATTATCTGTTTGGTATTATTTATTTCTTTATATGCTTTTTTAATACCACCTGTTTCTTCTAAAGATTTGCAAATTTTATTGAGCCTGTGATTTCTTATGCTTTGTTTTATTTTCTTGTATACAATTCTGTAGAGTTTGCTTAATCTTATCGTTTCTTGTTTTGTTTTGTTTTTCTTATTGTTTACAGTACTTTTTTCTATATTAAATTCTCTTATTTCTTGTGTTATCACTTCTAATTTTTGTGATTTGTAGTTATTTCTTAAAGAATTATTATAGCATTTGCGCAGTATTACCTTTATTTTTTTTTAATGTTTTTTATTCTGTAATAGGCTTGCGTTTGACCGCGATCTCACCTGATCTTAAGTGAAGATGCAGTCAACGATGGATCACGCTTCCCTAGAAGATACTGATTCATTCGCGGCTTGAAGACACCCAGATTGTACTCATCGGGAAACACAGACTTAGGTAGCGAATTCCACTCCTTAGCGGTACACAATATAAAAGTGGAAGCAAAGCGCTTCGTGCGTAAATGTGGTATATCCACCATGTACCTGTGTCTAGGTTGTCGTTTAGTTGTTTAGTTCCTGCACGTCGTCTGTGGGCTCCAATATAGCTGCCAGATCATCTTTGTAATTTTCTAACTCCATATTTGGTGCATTTTTGTAGCGAGCTCGAGATTTCTTGTTTTTGTTCACCAGCCTGTGATCACTGGGATGTTGTAGTTTGTTAACCACATTTATATTTTGAACGTTTGACGGTATATTTGTAGCTATAAAGTCGATTTCAGTCAATGGTTTCCCGTTTGGTGCCATCCAAGTTCATCTTAAATCGGTCGGCTTTTTGAACATAGTGTTAGCAATTTTAAGTCTATGTTGAAGACAGAAATTTATAAACAATTCGCCTTTTTTATTTCTTTTACCATAGTCATACTCGGAAAAACTAAAGGTGAAAAAGAGTACGCTTTCTTGTGAAAAAACAGCAAGAAACTGAAGTACAAGATTTCATTGGAATATCTGAGAGAGTTGCCTTGCTACAAGTCAAAATACATGGAATACCATTTAGCCTGATTCAAGCATATGCTCCCACAGTTGCAGCTACAACAGCAGATATAGAAAACATGTACACCAATTTAGATGAAGCAATAAGTCAATGCACTAAAAATATAATATTATTCATGGGTAACATGAACGCAAAAATAGGATATCCCAAACCAGAAAGATAAGAGATGAATGATAATTTATTTTATTATATTAATGCGTTATATCTGTGGTCTGGATATAGTCCGAACTATGTTAGGGTTAAAATAAACAAAAATACTTTAGAAATGAATTAATGAATAATTAAGAAACCATGTTTTCAATTTTTTTATGTTTATCTATTATTTAATAGACAGCTCCCACACTAAGGATAATAATTTCTGTGTCGCGGGGATTTTAACAAACCTTTAAACAACATTCGGACTCTAATCACCCAGATACGGGACATCTAGTTGTGGATCACACAAACTTATCTAGTGTCGAACCACAGATATAATATAAGAAGTAAGTCACACAACACCTAGAGCAGAGGCAGTGGCGAAGGGACCATGTAACCCACTACACCATCCTAGCGACGTTCTAGTGTCGAACCACAGATATAATATAAGAAGTAAATCACACAACACCTAGAGCAGAGGCAGTGGCGAAGGGACCATGTAACCCACTACACCATCCTAGCGACGTTCTAGTGTCGAACCACAGATATAATATAAGAAGTAAATCACACAACACCTAGAGCAGA
Organism: Catocala sponsa; assembly: GCA_963564715.1. Lineage (NCBI taxonomy): Eukaryota > Metazoa > Arthropoda > Insecta > Lepidoptera > Erebidae > Catocala > Catocala sponsa. Next base: position 11,055,784 of record OY751336.1, on the reverse strand, counting down.
GGCAGTGGCGAAGGGACCATGTAACCCACTACACCATCCTAGCGACGTTCTAGTGTCGAACCACAGATATAATATAAGAAGTAAATCACACAACACTCAGAGCAGAGGTAGTGGCGAAGGGACCATGTAACTCACTACACCATCATAGCGACGTTCTAGTGTCGAACCACAGATATAATATAATAAGTAAATCACACAACACTCAGAGCAGAGGCAGTGGCGAAGGTACCATCTAACCCACTACACCATCCTAACGACGTTCTAGTGTCGAACCACAGATATAATATAATAAGTAAATCACACAACACTCAGAGCAGAGGTAGTGGCGAAGGGGCCATGTAACCCACTACACCATCCTAGCGACGTTCTAGTGTCGAACCACAGATATACTATAAGAAGTAAATCACACAACACTCAGAGCAGAGGTAGTGGCGAAGGGACCATGTAGCTCACTGCACCATCATAGCGACGTTCTAGTGTCGAACCACAGATATACTATAAGAAGTAAATCACACAACACTCAGAGCAGAGGTAGTGGCGAAGGGACCATGTAGCTCACTGCACCATCATAGCGACGTTCTAGTGTCGAACCACAGATATACTATAAGAAGTAAATCACACAACACTCAGAGCAGAGGTAGTGGCGAAGGGACCATGTAGCTCACTGCACCATCATAGCGACGTTCTAGTATCGAACTACAAATATAATATAATAAGTAAATTACACAACACTCAGAGCAGAGGTACTGGCGGCGAAGGGACCATGTAAGCCACAACACCATCCTAGCGACGTTCTAGTGCCGAACCACAGATATAATATAATAAGTAAATCACACAACACTCAGAGCAGAGGCAGTGGCGAAGGTACCATCTAACCCACTACACCATCCTAACGACGTTCTAGTGTCGAACCACAGATATAATATAATAAGTAAATCACACAACACTCAGAGCAGAGGTAGTGGCGAAGGGACCATGTAACCCATTACACCATACTAGCGACGGTGACGTAACGATTTGTGTGTAAATTGCACATTACTTTATACTAGGCTTAATCTATGTACGACTGATTTTGCCTGTGGCTTTGCTCGCGTAAATGTGGGTTAGGTTATGTTAGTAACAGTCCCTTTTTCTGGATAAAAGCCCCTTTGTCCTTTTCTGTATCCCTGACAAAGTGTATGCGAAATTTCATGATGATCGGTCGTTTATTTAAGGCGTAAAAGCGTAACAAACAAACTCACACTTGCTTATGTAATATTAGTTAGGATTTTACACAATTTTGATTTAACGCCTTTGTACAACATGTAATGAGCTAACAACATTGACTTATGTATTAGATACTAGCGTAAGGACCAGGCCAACCGAGCGAATAAATGGCACCAGTGCGCTGGCCCTAAAATGTCTGTTTAGGGCCAACGGTTACTTATGCCCGGTTTCTGAAGTCCCCAGATAACTTCTCACTAACTATTGATTCGTTAAAGTTAGTCGACCGCAGTCCGCTGTCAGTGGTACATGCTTGTCAAAAGAATGCCTAGTTGCGTAGTAAAAGGCTGCAAAAATTATGACACAAAGGCTAAAAAGGAACATGGGAGTTATGGGATATCGTATCATCGGTAAGTAACTTTACATTATTTTGTAGCAATAAAATTATGAACTAAACACATTTCTAAAGCTATAATTTTATTACCGAAGTTGACAATGGCGGCCATGTCGCGAATATCACAAAATAACCTTGTACAGGCGTCATTTTTATTTGTGTTTTATTTATGTCATTGGAACTAATTTTAATTATTTAGAGTAAATAATTTTGAATGTTATCTAATAATAAAATTAAAAATAATAATAATTAATTTTCGCCATCTCACTCAATGCTAGTGGATTGCGTCAGATGGCAAAAAGGCCTTTTCAGCATAAACTTTAAAGTAGATTAGATCTCTTTTAAAGTTTTAAAACTCAGAATCGAATTTACTTATAAAATATTCTGAAATCCTTTTTTTTTCTTCATGCAAACTGTGCAGAGCTGTTGTCGTCATCAAACTTCTGGTAAAAGTATATAGGAGAAGACTTATAAACAATGTTTATACAATTATGTAATCACGAATTACGATTCAGAAAATTTTTACAGATTTCCAAATGATACAACGTGTAAAGAGATTTGGAGCCGCATTATAAGGAAACAACGAAATGAGCCTTATTTCAAGCCTAAATTAATACTAAAATCTTTCCTGAAAAATATACATGAATAAAGAAAACTATTATTTTTTTTTAAATTAATAATTGCGATAGTGATCGCTGAGCATTCTAAATTGTAAGTAAAGAATTATGTATAGTCAATTTCAATACAACAAAATCAAAAGGTATACAAACGGTTCATTGACATGACATTTTAGTGATGTCCAATTGTAGCGTCAATTGTAAATCAATTAATTAACTAATCGAATCATTAGATTTGATGCAGCGAAAGACTTAGAAATGACGTAAACACTGCTACAATTATATCTTTAAAAAAAATATATATATATATATATATACAGGGTGTCCCAAAACTCAACGTCAAGCCGAAACGGGGTGACAGGATTGATCATAACCATCACGAGAAAAATCTGAAAAAAAATCTATCCCATGCAGTTTGAAAATTATGGGCATTTTAAGAAAAACCTAGAAATTTGATCAAACTGTACCATTTTTCGGTTATTGTGGTTATTATTTTTTATTTTTGTTCATTTGAACTTTAGAAACGTAATCCTAAATAACATTTCTAGAATCCCAATAAAAAATAATGACACAATTGCCTTAAGTTCCCGAGAATTGAGACTATTTGTTAAACTACGAATTTAAAATTTTCAAGATTCGTCGACTTTGACAGGCCCTCCTATAAAAAAAATGTACTAGAGTGCCTTGGCAAGTAGCATTAAAAGTTGGCGCATTTAATCAGAATTCTAAAATGGTACAATACTTGTTAGTTCCATACAATAGAAAAGAGTAAAAAAATTAAAACCTCAAGTAACCCGATTTTTGCTATCAGATTTTACTCAGTTAAAATGTTTTTAATTCGCACAAGCTCTAGGTAGGTTCTTAATTTTAAGGCAAAATGATGAGAGAGATGGATAATGGGTATGTTTGCCATGAGTGAGCGAGACAGATAGTGACGCCACGCATTGAGACGGAGATGCGTCGTTTAAACGAGTGCGAATGAAACAGATAGATGCTATGGCATCTATCTGTTTCATTCGCACTAGTTTCAGCCAAGCAAATGGCTACGCTACCAGTCCGACACCAACCAGTTAGTACGTTTCGCTCATTCGTCTACTGCGCACGTTCGTATTCGCTTGTGTTGATTTAGTACTGACAACTTTGGCTTCTCTTTTTGGACTTGAATCTTTGTGAATTGGACTTGTTGATAACATACCGGCAACTTTGGCTTCTCTCTGGACTTTTGTGTTGGCATCCTTTTTATCTACCATGCCTACGCGCTACACTTCACAAGAATATGCGAACATGCACCTCATTTATGGGGAATGCAGATGCAACGCAAGTGCTGCCGCTAGACTTTATCGTGAAAGATATCCAAATTTAGAGCGCTACCCGGATCACCGCGTGTTTGTTAATGTGCACCGTTCACTCACAGAGGGCGGCCATTTCCCGAATCAAATACAGGCTGGAGGTAGACCTGTGTTTCCTTTCCAGGAAGAAGTATTGCAAGAGGTCGCACGTGACCGAAGTATTTCCGTACGTGGAATTGAAGAAAGAACGGGAATACCGAAAAGCACTGCTCATCGTATTTTACAAAGAGCCGAAATGCATCCGTTTCACGTACAACGAGTTCAAAGTCTTCTACCTCGAGATTATCAGGAAAGGATTTCTTTTTGTAGAACAATGCTACAGAGGCATAATGAGAATCCCCAATTCATCCAAAAAATTCTCTGGTCAGATGAATCGACATTTAAAAAAGATGGTTACATGAACTTGCACAATTATCACGAGTGGCATGTGGAGAATCCACATTTAATGCGAGAAGATAGATCCCAGTATCGTTTTAAAGTAAACCTGTGGACCGGAATTTTAAACGGTAAAATTATTGGGCCTATTGAACTGCCTGAGAACTTGAATGGAACTAATTACCTACATTTTTTAAGAGAAGATTTACCAACCCTGTTAGAGGACGTCCCACTAGCAGATCTTCGCGACATGTGGTTTCAACAAGATGGCTGCCCAGCGCATTTCGCAGTGCAAGTAAGAGATTTCCTTGACCAGGAATATCCGGGAAGGTGGATTGGACGTTCGGGCACTATCTCGTGGCCCGCCCGTTCACCAGATTTAAATCCCCTGGATTTTTTCTATTGGGGAGTTCTCAAAGAAAAAGTTTACTCAAAGCCCATTGAGAACGTAGCCGACCTGCGTGAACGCATTTCTCAAGCAGCTGAGGCGATCAACTCTCGAAGATATGCCCGACTAATAAGTAGATCTTTTTTAAGAAGATGTAGGGCTTGTATTGAGGCTGATGGTAAACAATTTGAACATTTATTGTAATAAAAAACGTTATTTCTCTATCATCTGACTTTTATTCCAACAAACCTAATTATTTTACTAATTTTACTAACTTTTTTTCACTTTGGTAAAAGTGGCGTCACTATCTGTCTCGCTCACTCATGGCGAACATACCCATTATCCATCTCTCTCATCATTTTGTCTTAAAATTAAGAACCTACCTAGAGCTTGTGTGAATTAAAAACATTTTAACTGAGTAAAATGAGATAGCAAAAATCGGGTTACTTGAGGTTTTAATTTTTTTACTCTTTTCTATTGTATGGAACTAACAAGTATTGTACCATTTTAGAATTCTGATTAAATGCGCCAACTTTTAATGCCACTTGCCAAGGCACTCTAGTACATTTTTTTTATAGGAGGGCCTGTCAAAGTCGACGAATCTTGAAAATTTTAAATTCGTAGTTTAACAAATAGTCTCAATTCTCGGAAACTTGAGGCAATTGTGTCATTATATTGGGATTCTAGAAATGTTATTTAGGATTACGTTTCCAAAGTTCAAATGAACAAAAATAAAAAAGAATAACCACAATAACCGAAAAATGGTACAGTTTGATCAAATTTCTAGGTTTTTCTTAAAATGCCCATAATTTTTAAACTGCATGGGATAGATTTTTTTTCAGATTTTTCTCGTGATGGTTATGATCAATCCTGTCACCCCGTTTCGGCTTGACGTTGAGTTTTGGGACACCCTGTATATTATATCTTATAAAAATCAGCGAAGAAAAGTGGACAAAATGACAGTTTGACAGTTTTTGTTACACAAATTTCGATTAACTAATCAATTACTAAAAATGTTACGACATAAACGATTTTTTTGGCTTACAACCGTATACAATCATAAATTATAGATATGTTTTCATCTGACAAATAACCTCACTTTTCGTCTAAGATTTTTCAAATAAGCATTAAGCATTTAATAAGCAATTAATCAAATAATTATTTATTAATCAAACGCCAATTGCTTTAAAATACACTAAGATATCATTTGAAAACGTTGAAAATATGGATAAATGTGTTATTTATTCCATTTAGTAAGTAATTATGTGATAAATTTAACAAATTTAACATCAATTTGGTTTGTATACATATTCATCCAAATAGATTGAACTCGACTATAAATAACCTACGTATAATTATCGCCATGCAACTGACTTATTTCCGATAAAATGTAATAAAAAATCACGCACGTACAAGGTTACGTCGTCACCCTGTGCAACGCAGCACCATAGACTAGTATATATTATCGGTAATAGACTGGAATGAGGAATCTTTGACATTTTAAGCGATTGCATCGCCATCTATAAAACTAGCAAGCAACTCTACAATTTTGTTTCGTTTAAAATGGCGATAGATGTCGCTAATTTTAGTATTAGCTGTGTTGATTTATAACTTGTCAAGTATATAGTTTCGGTAATACAAATAAAACCATAGGATATACAATCACGAAAAATTTATTATTCACCATTTCACAATATATAAACAAAGAACACAATTTTAAAGGTTTAGCCAAAATCACAACATTGTATAACTAAATTCTTCAGTATATAAGGTCCAAACTGCCAAACTGGAGGGCCAAGACTTCTTTACACGGAGTTACCGAACTTGACGTGAAAAGATACAACACCGGTGAAGATGCTTGATTTCCTAGTAGACTCGAAGGAACTAATCCTCAACTCGACGTGAATATCACAGAAAACAACGCAAATACAGCGAAACATAAAAATAATTGCGCACGAGAATGTAAACAAACCGGCAGCCATTAATTTTGTGTGATGACAGCTAATGAAAGAAGATTGACTTTCTTCTTCTTCTTAGCCTTTTTCGACCGCATGGGTGCAGGCCTCCTTTAGTTTATGCCACTTCTCACGGTCTTAGGCGACTTCCATCCACTTCACTCCAGCTGTTCTCTTAATATCGTCATGCCAACGCATCTGCGGCCTTCCTTGTGGGCGTTCTCACCCCATGGTCTCCACTCCACCAACGCTTTGCACCACGAGCCTTGTTTTCTGGCGACGTGGCCTGCCCACTCCCACTTCAGCTTTGCAACACGCTTGGTTACGTCTGTGACTTTACTTTGTTGTCGAAGCCAGTATTTCGTTTGCGGTCCCTCAGTGTTATTCCCACCAGTTTTCTTTCAATAGCCCTCTGGGCCACTTGGAGTTTATTTAAAACCTCCTTAGTGAATACCCAGGTTTCAGCTCCATAGGTTAGCACTGGCAAGATACACTGATCATGTATCATGTATGCGTGCTTTTTGTTCGGTCTTTAGCTTCATCTTGAAGGCAAATTCAAGCTTGGAGTAGGCCGCCCACGCTATTATGCCCCTGTTTATTTCGTTAGCCTGATTTTCTTTTCTCATTACCACCTCTTGTCCAAGATACACATATTTTGTAACTTTCTCGATGACTGAGCTATTCACCATGATTGACCTTATGAAAAACTATATTTCTACCATTCGGTTACAATACGAGAAAAAAATTGTATACATATACACATTTTGATGGTTATAAAAATGTATTAAAATAAAGTATAGGACTTATATCTTCTATTATCTCATTACTAATTTTCCTAGTATCGATTTGAATTTTGTAAGTCACAGAACTCATAAGCTAAATTCTACTAATAGGTAGTGTTTTAGTTTAACTGGTAGGATGGCTGTGAGGTATGTACTTACGAACGAAAATAGTTCCATGTCTAAAAAAAAGAGGGCGACTGTGTCGAAGTTTTCCTTCAATGTAGGCAAGATTCCGACCCATGCGCAGCACTCACGTAATTTGTATGAGTTATGTGTCTAGGGCTTGGAATATTCGCACCTTTTTACTATTCGAATATTTCGAATAATATCGAACCTACTATTCGAAGCATTCGAATATTACGAATATTTCGAATACTTAAGAAATTATCCGATTTTCATGTCTAAATGAAACAAAAGTTTAAAAAAAGTATGCGTTAATTTTTCTTCTAAACGTAAATCAGTCTTTTTTAATTTATCAACAAAACGCAATTATTAAAATTACTTAGTAGCTACCTACTTGACAAAAAATAAATCAATAATCTTAATCAAACATCAGATATTACAATTATTTAATATTACAATTTCTCTGATAATGGGACACCTTTTTCTTTTTTTTTATCGTGAGGGAATGCATTGGCGCAAACCCCTCCGCGAGGGCGGGCGGAGGGGTTATGTCAGACTCACCCGGGCAAAGATAGAAATATCCCGGTAATACCGACTAAATCTACCACGGTGTTCCTTCTCACAATCTATGGCCGGGGCGCAGAGATCACTCGCGCATTCATCCTGCAGCCCCGGCAGATTTAGGCCGCCACTTGGTCGTGGCGGCCTCGTCGCATTTTTTATAACACTCATTCATTGACAGGCGCGCGCGGAACACGACGCGTCGCCGTCACGGGGCTGCTTCTGCATGGGCGACAGACTGCCCTAGTCTGCTGCCCCAGGCCAGCGCTCATGAGGGCTGGAGATCGTTTATCACCCTTCGGCGCCCGGTGCGTCGACTGTGGGCCGGGAAGCTGGTCCTTGGTGGTTTCGCCTCCCGTTCCCTTTTCGCCACCTCCTTAGCGAACATTACTACCTTGCAGAAGGAGGCGGCGGCTACCCATGCACTCTCGCTTGTGACCATAGAATCTACCATGGCAGATCACGACGCTCTTCAGCCCAGGCTGGGCACTCTTCAATGGTATGTTGCGCCGTGTCCTCGGGGCAGTCCTCGCAGTGATGGCACCGGGACGACTCCTCTCGGCCGATGCGACATAGGTACTTCCCGAAGCATCCGTGCCCCGAGAGCACCTGCGTCGTCTGCAAGGCGAGGGCACCAAAACGCCTCTTCAGCCACTCTTCCATGATGGGTCTTACCGCCGCTGTCGCGGCGTGCACCAAAACGCCTCGTCAGCCACTCTTCCATGATGGGTCTTACCGCCGCTGTCGCGGCGTGCCCTCTGGTAATGGGACCTGAGAAAGGATATGCAGTCTAAGGTTTCATCATTAAGTGTAGTTCGAAGGTGATTGCATGTTAATCTGCAAGACGAAAACACTCTCTCAGATCCACACTAGTCGGGGGGATCGTCAAGAGAAATAAAGTTGACAAAATGGCGCTCTTCTAGCATTCGTCACGCACCTCTGGGGTGAGGCTATGGACAAGCACGGCGAGTCTTTGGCTATCAACCTTGACATAGCCAAAGCTTTCGATAGAGTCTGGCACCTGTCTCTTCTTTCCAAGCTTCCAGCCTATGGCTTGCCCCCTCAACTGTGCACCTGCATTGCAAGTTTCCTGCAGAAGCGTCGTATTCGGGTCCTTTGCGACGGTTGCGCTTCCAAATTTATGCGGGTCAATGCAGGTGTGCCTGAGGGGTCTGTCTAATCCCCTACGCTCTTTCTTTTGCATGTCAAAGATATGTTGAATCTCGGCAACATACATTGTTATGCGGACGACAGTACCGTGCATGGGCGATATCTCGGACATCCTGGGGCCAAACAGGCTGAGGTTGAGGGGAAAAGGCAGAATCTTGTCGTTGAACTTAACCAGACCTTAGATTGCATCTATGAATGGGGTGCCAAGAACTTGGTCGAGTTCAACGCCAAGAAGACTCAGGCATGCGCGTTCTCAACAAAAAAGTCTCCGTTCCTTCCCCTCCCTTCTCTGAAGAACACTCCACTGGTGATACGTGACAGCCTCTCCATCTTAGGTATGGATCTTTGTCATTAAGCAAGCTTCGCGAAAACTCGGAGTTCTGAACAGGGTGAGGCGGTTTTTCACGCCTGGGTAGCTGTGCCTATTGTACAAGGCACAAGTGCGTCCTTGCGTGGAGTACTGTTCTCATCTTTGGCATGGCTCCGCGCAGTACTTGCTGGACGCTCTCGACAGGTTACAGCGGCGGGCTGTCCGTATCATCGGAGATCCAGAGGTCACGAGTTCACTGGAACCTCTGCAACTCCGTAGGGACATTGCCTCATTGGCATGTTTCTACAGAATATACCACGGGCAGTATTTAGAAAGTGCTCTGAAGAGTTATTCCACCTTATCCCGCCCTCCCCTTTCCTATCCAGAACAACGCGTGCTGGGCTCAGATGCCATCCTTACACAGTAGAGTCGACTAGAGCGCGTACCAACAAGTTTGGGTCCTCATACCTCTGCCGAACGACCAAGGCATGGAACTCTCTGCTAAGGCACGTGTTTCCTTCTTTCTTCAATCCTGGGTCCTTTAAGCGGGGCGTGAAAAAGCACCTTCTCAGGCCGTCAAAGTAGAGACCTCAACATCGCCTCGGCTGCTATGAGGGCGGTGTGGAGGCCACTGCTCTTAGACCACACGACTGCTTACCATCAGGTGGAGTGTGGTCATTTTAACGAGCAAAATAAAAAATAAAAAGTCTTATCTCATTATCATTTATACGACTGTAAAACAACTGTTTTAAATAAAAGACCAAATAATGACGTTGGTACTTGGTACTACTTACATGATTGAATCCAACTAGGTAGGTACACTTTTTCTCTTCACAGTAGATATAAGTAATAAATCACAAGCAACTTCTCTATTAAATAAAACTTAAATCGTAACAATTTGTAAACTCACGCGCATGACTTATCACAGCAGACAGAAGCACAGGCATAATTATTTGACAGTTTTCATAATTATTGGTTCTTTCACTTCGCAATAGTTTGAATACGTGCATTGGTTATTTTTAATAGGTATTCGAAATATTCGGAATATTCGAATACCTGAGTTTAAAAAATTCGAATAGTAAATCAGGCGAATATTCGAATAAAACGAATATTCGAATACCAAGCCCTAGTTATGACAGAGGGCACTACATTTTGCTTGTATAAAGAAAATCTATGTAAATTGTTCAGATGGGCGTATCCTTTTTTTTTAAATCATTGGCTAACAACTTTGCTATCACGTTATGTTTTTTTACACAAAACAATTTATTATGACCCGTAATATTATGATATTTTTTTTCAAGATCTTTACTAAATTAGTAGTCTGACGCTGATTCGAGTAAAACGAAGTACGACTATTTACAAAAAGACCCATATGTGTATTCACCACCATCAGTCTAGATCAATGTCTAGATAGACTTCGTAACTTAGATACGTTTAGTCTACAATGGTGTCGAATATTTCAATACTTTTTATGTGGTAGACTCTACTCTTTCGAAAATAGAAGGAGCCAAAAAAACAAGAAAGTTAAATGTCAAAATTTATAAAGTATGACGTTGCAGTCATTTGTGCATACCTGAAAAATAGTTAATCACTTATATATTAAAAATTAATACGGTATTAAGGTGTACACGTATGGATGTATAAGTTATCGTGAATTATGTCGGAGCAAGAAAATTCTAGCGGGGGAATTATCGACCGTGAGTCTCCTGTGGTGGTGGTGGAATCCGTCCTGAGCAAACGTTCGGTGCCGTTCAAGCCCACCGAGCTACAAGACGCAGAGCTACCAGTCTCACACCAAAAGTGTGCGCCAGCTGCGGGTAATATGTTTACTTTAATATCTAAGTATGTTAGACACTGAATTGTATATAAACACAACCACGCTTAATGTATCATCACAAAATAACAGCTTTATTCATAAAAATACTTACTGAAGGCTTAAAACATCCAGTAGCTAAAATGCTTAATAAACTTAATATACGTTCAGTAAAAATCATTATTCATAAACGTTTTGTAAACCTTCAACAGCTACAACATCGGTAATGAACACATTAGCATTTTGATTTTGTCATCTTGACGTAAGTAAACATTGACAAAATGTTACCTGTACTTAAGGCAATGGTCCGACCGCCAACGATGAACGAGAAACGAGTAAAACTAGAAACTATAAACGATCAGCGGGAAGCGAGTGTGTAGTTTCGAAAGTTTTGTCGCCGGGCTATAAGCGAGTGCGCAAGTGCGACGAGCGATTACTCGCGCCACTCGCCCGCGGTCGCTCAGTCCTGTGCAAACCTGCGCGCGTAACCACAAATTTTGCATCCAAAATAGTCTTTTTTCCCCTCTAATTTTTTTCGTTTTGTCAGAGTTGCCGCTGCCACTACACAAACACTATCGTAAAATACATCGTCGTCGTCGTCTGAATTAAATAACAATGAGAGTTGCAATGATTTGTTGATATCCATACGTCTACTTTCAAAGCCGCACTGTTTAGAAATGATCATGAAAACAAATGATCAAGCGAGCGAGCATCGCTGTACGAGTATCGCTGAGCGAGTTTATTTTTGAAAGCTCTTGTCGCTCAGCGACAATACTAGTAAAGCGAGTCGTCGCCGGCAGTGTCAACAGTCAGAGAGCAACTTTTAATATATGCATCTCTTTCGTTTACACGGAATGTATATTATTTGTGCGTTTCTTGAGAGAGAAAATCGCCTATAGTTAGTCGTTTTCTCGCTGGCGCCGGCGGTCGGACCACTGCAATACTGTACCTATACGTTTATATTATTCTCTATTCTCTTCGACAACAGCCATCAATTTATATAGTTATTTATAAATAAATATTATTATAAATAAATAACTATAGCTCTCCTTTTAACCATAATAATTAAATAGTTATTTAGTTTTTAGTTTTTAAATAGTTATTTATTATAAATAAATAACTATAGCTGTCCTTTTAACCATAATAATTAGAATAAAAATGTTTTGATCAAGTTCGTTTAATTGCATATACAGGGTGTAAGTGACGGTTCACCGAAAACTGAAATACTAGCTTCGGACCATCATTCTGAGTTGGAAAACGTAGGAATTTTCCACCGGAAAATTATCGAATTTTCTTTCAAAATTTCACATTTTTCTAACAGATTATGATTACATAATGAGTAAACGACCCATTATACTAGATAATATCAATAAAAACTACATAATACCGAAAAACAGCTATGTAATCCAAACATACAAAATAAACACAGTTGAACCAATCAGCTGATCTTGCGCGGACAAGGCAATGACCAACGCAAAAAAGTTTTTTTGCGCACCGGCAATAGTGTGCTGTGTAAAAACCCGCCCGCATCGTACCTTTTTTTTTTTTTTATCGTGGGGGAATGCTTTGACGCATACCTCTCCGCGGAAAAGGGGAGCGGAGAGGTTATGTCGGGCTCACCCGGGAGAAGATGGAATGTCCCGGGTACTACCAACTAAACCCACCACGGTGTGCCAGCTCGCTGCCTTGAGTGGTGGGTGGTTCGCTGGAACTGAAACTACATCAGTGACCCACCCAGCAGTGCCCAACGCAGGCAAGGAATGTCTGTGGGCGACGACTTCTGGGTGACGCCCCGGCACAACAGAGGACATCACTTCGACCTAATGGCTGACGGACGGGAGATCCCCGTTCTCCCGCCCGCGGCCTTCACTACGGTGGCATCAGGCGCGCATAGGCGCGCCTGCGATGCCCGGGCCGCCGGCGGCGGCTCGGATCCGCAAGGATACTTTCCTCACGGATCCGCTCCGCCGCTTCCTTCTGCGAGATAATATCCTCGCAGAAGGATGCGACCGCTATCCAGTTCCTTTCGCTGTCGACCATGGCTTTAATCACGGCCGGCAGAGAAAGGTCAATACCCACAACGTTGATGAGTTCACGGCGCTGCACCGCCCAGGCAGGACAAGCCTCGAGCGAGTGCTGCGCCGTGTCTTCGATACACCCGCAGTGGTGGCAGATGGGACTCGGTTCCCTCCTTGCGACCGTGTGCAGGTACTTGCCAAAGCAACCGTGCCCTGACAACACCTGCACTAGTCGGAAAGAAAGGGTCCCATGCTGCCACCCTGCCCACCGCTCCAACACCGGCTGGAGGGCCCCAACGGTTCTGAATCCGGCTAAGGGCACCTCCAGCCGCGCCTTCCATTTATGAAATACGCCCTGGCGGGCTCGGTTCGTTGTGTCAGTTAGGACCTCAGGGAGGGGACGAACACCCGTCTCCTCCCGCACAACCGAAATCACTTTATATGCCTCGGCGAGCACTTCCGCTTCCAAATCCCACGGGGGAGTTCCGGCCAAAGCGCAGGCTGCATCGGCCGACACCGTGCGGTATCCGCGTATGACCCTAACCGCCATGACTCTCTGCGGTCTCCGCAAGAGAGTCCTACACTGGGCGGTCAAGGAGTCCACCCATACCGGTGCCCCGTAAAGCGCCATCGACCGGACAACCCCCGTGTAGAGCCGCCGACAACCAACGCTGGGCCCGCCCAAGTTTGGCAAGAGCCGTCCAAGAGCGGACGCAGCGCCAACGAGCCTCGGCGCGAGACGGCTGAAGTGCTCGTCGAAGCGCCATCGCCCTTCCAGTACCAGGCCCAAGTACCTCATATGGGCCTGGACTGGGACACGAACCGAGCCCACCACTATCGAGGCGCCACTGGGTGGCTTGCGACGGGGCCCATGAAAAACTAGAGCCTCCGTTTTGGAGAGAGCCACCCGCAAACCTAGCGCCTCGATACGCCCGACCACCTGGGATACCCCCACGGTAGCCAGGCGGGCCCGCATCGTACCTACTACCACTGAACTAGGGAAGATCTATGATCAATGATCGATATCGAAAAAAGTGTATTAGACAAAGCGGGATAGGTTAATAAATAAAATAGTTGTTTTCCTTTTGAAAGTAAAGGTTACATGAACGTGTTAGCACTATTTATTATTGAGTTAGTCACGTAGATTGAAAAGATTGTAATGATTAAAGTAGCCTGTAATTAAATGTTATACTACTATCACTTTACAATACCCATTTGCATTTTAAATGTAAAAAAATATTAATTGTTTTGATATTTCGTATCGTAAATGTACATGTATGAGTTTATTTAATCACTTTTAATAATAATTAATGTAAAAGACCATCTAATTGTTTTAAAACAAAGCTTTTTGTACACAGCGATTCATACAATGTAATGTAATCTAGTAAATCTTTACTTAACTATTAAAATACAAAACTGTAACAAAAATTTATTAATAGAATTAGCCATAAACAGTTTATTACTATGTATAAGTATAAAATTAATCGATAGCCGATAACTCTCATAAAAGTATTTTATGAAAGTTATCGACTATGGATTTATTTAATTAGATAGATGTATCTCATCCCTATCTAATATGACTACAACTGCAAAAGAAATTTATTTTTGAATTCTTTAGTTCGGTCGCGCTACTGTCAGGAATCGGAAGTACTTGACGTAATCTCTCGTATTCCCGAGTGTTTACTATTTTCGTTGCATTTTGTTTTAAGTTTTTTATTTTGTTTATAACTATTTTGTGTACTAAATTGTGTTTATTTACTGTGTTCATAACATTTTGTTAACGTTTTTGTTTTGTTTATAACTTTTTTGTGTAACTACAAAGTTGTGTTTGTACCTAATAAATAATGAGTCAGCCATTTAGTGCACGTGAATATGGACAAATGCTCATGGCATACGGGGAGGCACGAGGCAATGTTTCGTTGGCGCTTCGCATTTACATCCAGCGGTATCCTGACGCTCGTCACCCTATGGACAGTCGTGTGATTTCTCGTACGTATCAACGAGTACTGGATAATTTACCCATAGTCATTAACGAAATGTGCGTATAAGATTAATTTTATAAGACGTTATTCAATTTATTCAATTTTTTTGTAAGTACAATAATAAAATTGTACAATCCGATTATTAGTCACAACGTTTAAATTATTATTGTAGTAGATCACTAAAATAGGTGATCCGGGCTCCGTCAGATAATGTGAGCGCGCGTAGCGTTGGTGCGCGGGAAGCGCGATACGATAGCGCGGACGGACACATTGCATTGGTAGCGCGATACATTGCGTAGTGTAAATTACAATGTACTAGCATAAAACTTTAATCGTACGTTTCATTTTTGAATTGACATTTCCATTCAGTTATAGTCAGTCATACCGAAAACGTTGCACAATCGTTTGTCCATAGACAAACGATTGTGCAACGTTTTCGGTACACCGTCCCTTACACCCTGTATAGTAGACTGCATTCGTTTTCTAAGGAGAATGCCCATAGTAAGCAATGGGAATAACCGCTGAGGTTCAATATCTGTAGACCGAATGGTATTGCAAGATTACGTGCTATACTGCAAAGAACAGGATTCTTACAGAAAAAGTAATTATACAGGTAAGCAATTATAGAAATCCGATGTGATTGACTAATTTACTGACTACTTGGACTCTACAAAACTACATATATTATTTAATGTTTTATTATTAATTTCAGGTCATGAAACGTGAACAATATGAAGTATTAAATTAAAAAGACAGGTGTACTATCTCAAGAAAACAGAAATTCCAGCTATAGTATCATCTTGAGTGAAGGATAAAGTCATTGATGATTTAAAAAAGATTCTCTACAATAAACTGTTTAGGTACTATAAAAAAACGATAGGAAGCCTTAAATTTTAAGTTTCTTATAAGGAAAATCCCAGTTGACTTGTCAAATAATAGTAAAAGAAAGAGTGTTGCCAAGAGTGTACAAAATAAAAGAATTATCAAGTTAAGAAAAACATATCGTTATAAATTATGAGCTGGCTTTGCTTTGAAAACTTTCATGTTACGAAATAAATTATGCAGAACTTGTAATTTTATTTTATTTCGTCTCTGACATAGCAACATGTACTACTACATGTTGCTATCGTCCTTTTAAAAAAACGGTGTTTTCCAGGTTTTCCACATTAAGAATATTTTTTTAATTATTTTTCCCGTTTAAAATATCGTGATATTAGAACAATATACAAAATGGTTGAGATATAATGTAATTAGTTGATTCAGGAACAAGTGGGCTTAGGACGTAGTAGGCGAAACGTGGTTTTACCTTGTCCATCAAGAATGTACAGACTAATATGGTTTTAGTATGTACATTTTTGATTTTCTGTGGTTTAGAATTATACAGTTTGCTAAATTAGACTTTTAATTTTTAAATATCATTTCAGCAGTGGAAGCAGGTCCTGAAAAATTTAAAGAGTCACCGTCAATACCTGTCAATAAAGAACAAAAAGAAAGCGAATATGGTGAGATACATAACAATATGCTTGATATTGGTGCCAATTCTGTTGTAATTTTTACTTAACTAAAATAAGTCAAAAATTCTCTAATTCGTGTAGGGCATTCTGCTATTCCATCGAACTAAATTTAGATTTCGTTTAGGCAGCACCAAATTCGATTAGGACAATCCTAAATTGAACTGAGGCAGTAATACCGGTACTAAAAATACTTAATACTACAGAATGAATGTCACAGAGGGAACGAAAAAAATAAATACATATAATAATATTTTTGAGCTTTGCGAAGTGTATGAAAATATAACTGTTTACCTACACATATTATAAAAACAATTTATTTTACATATTATTATTTACAATATATTATATACTAGCTTTTGCCCGCGGCTTCGCTCGCGTTAATTTAGAATTTGACAATCAGTTCGGGTTGTACTCTGCTTCTAATAATATTCAATCATGATTCGAAAGACACGTGGCGCCATCTATTAATAACTAATCCTACCTAACAATCTTAGAAATAACCTACGTTACACACTATTAAATATACTACCTATACCTTAAAATTAAATCTACATATACATATATACACCTTATAAAAATAAAACCATTATGTAACTACTCTAAGGTCTGTACTGTACTGAAATAAAAAGGGTGGCGCTGAAAATCACGGTTTAAAATTGCAGGCATACAATTTATAAAATTTCAATAAGAACGAACGCTCGCCGCTCGACACGTCCGTCCGCATCAACAGTCAAAACCTATGTATTACTTTACTCTTTGAGTCAAAAAATGTATGAATCGCGCGGCCGGAGACGTCGTCCTTATATAGGCTTGCGATCCGTGGTGTCGCGCGCCACGCTAGTGCCGCGAACGGTTCAAGCCAAATTCGACCTTCAGCCCTACATTTACAGCGCAACGTTAGTGAACTGCGGGTGACATAAAGGGCGACAACCTTATTATTTGCTGTTGGTACAATAACCGTGTCTAGGGATTGAACCGCAAAATTAAGTTTGTTTTTATTGTATATACTTTTCCGGGATAAAAAGTACCCAGTGTGGTGCCCAGGATATTAAAGTATAATAATACGAAGTTTCATCGTAATCGAACTGGTAGTTTTTGAGTGATGCTTGAACAAACAGACAGACAGACAACAATTTTTTTATCACATTGATGGGTTCGGTTTCGATCTAGTAACACCCCCTGCTATTTTTTTTTTTTATATTTTCAATGTACCGAATTTACACTTCTACAGATTTATTATATGTATAGATTATTATTAATTAATAATAATAATATTTCAATTTATTTTTTATTAATTATTTAATAATTTATTTATTATTATATTTTTATATATATTATATTATTATATATATGTCGGCGTTGTCATCGTGCCTAGCTGCAAGGGGGTACACGGAGAAAAACCACGTGCTAAACGTCAGTGGAACGTGCGTCGAGGGGCCGAGCTGCGAGTGACTCACCGAACGCGCCCCACCACTACTCTATATAAGCCGGTCCGCCCGGCGCCGAGGGACAGTTCTTGTTGAGCTCGCTCGGTGCACGGATCACTGTTTTTGTCCGTGTAACCTTTAATTAAATTAATCAACTACTTGTCGTGGTTAATTAAGTAATTTAATTATTAATAAAATCGAATGTAAAAGTACCGACTTCTTTTAATTATGGAGGACATTCCGACATATATTATTGTATTATATATTATTATATTTTTAATTTATATTTTATAATTTTTTTTATTTTATTTATACTAGGTATTTAAATATCTTTATTTTTAAATTTATATTATAATATTTTTAATTTATACTTAAATTTTTCTTCTTCTTAGCCTTTTTCGACCGCATGGGTGGGTGTAGGCCTCCTTCAGTTTATGCCAATTCTCACGGTCTTGGGAGACTTCAATCTACTTCACTCAAGCTTTTGTCATGATATCGTCATGCCAACGCATCTGCGGCCTTCCTTGTGGGCGCTTCTCGCCCTATGGTCTCCATTCCACCAACGCTTTACACCACGAGCCCTGTTTTCTGGCGACGTGGCCTGCCCACTTCCACTTAACTTTACAACACGCTTCGTTACGTCTGTGACTTTGCTTTGTTGTCGAAGCCAGTCGTTTCGTTTGCGGTCCCTCACTGTAGTACCCACCAGTTTTCTTTGAATAGCCCTCTGGGCCACTTGGAGTTTATTTATTATATTTAAATTAAAATATATTATACATATTTAATTTATAATATATTTTAATTAAATATGATATTATATATCTATATACAATATATATTATTATTATCATTATATATGTTTTATTATTATTTACAAATTATTTTAATTTTGCGTATTAAAAATGTCACTGTTTAAGCCTCGACTACCAAATCTGTAGCTTCACATCATAAACTTCATATCATGTCATCTAAATATTAGTTTGACATTTCTAATTTTAGATAAGTTTGACGTTTAAGGCGTACAGTAGAAGCAGAAAGGACTAAATTGAGTAACTAAACCAATTTTAATCCTGTCAAACTAAAATAAGTTTAGTCCTGTCAATTTTAACGATTTCAGAATGTCATTTGACAGGACTAAACTAAATTTTAGTGATTTTTAGTTTAGAGAATTTTGTGACAAAAAATCGCCAGCATTGACTATTTAAGGTCTAGCGCGCACTGCCTTGCGTTTTTTTAATGCATAACCTGTGAAGTATATAGTGTCATAGAAGTGCGCGCATTGCTATGAAATAAACGCAATGGGTAAACTCGTCTCCTGCTGCAAAGATTATGGCCCACAATCTGACCCGGTTACTGGATGTTTGCGTACAAAAACCACATCAGTTTTATATTATATAGTTATAAACATATTTTTGTTTTATGTAACAAAAATATTACAAAACTATGGAGTTAACATGTAAATGCTCAATAAAGATTTGACATTAAATACATTTTTAACTGTGTTCAAATCGTATTATAGTATTATAATTAAGCCATTCTGTCAAATAAATATCGTTATACTCGTTTGCAACCCTGCGCGGTCAGGTACACTGTGTGTGTGACAGAGACAGCATAGTCTATCTCTGTCGCGCACATAGTTATTGATGCGCTCGCGTACTATTCTCCTTGCCTCTCACTCGCAGTCCTTCGTCATTCGTTGTAGCGATCTGTGTATTTATCGACTTTCATTGTTTTTCAACTACATTAGATATTGACCAAGCCGAATAAAACGTAAAGAAAATAACTTTGGTTTCATTTTCTTCTTGCCTAATTCCTTAGGCGTCGAAATCGTTCTCTATGTGATCGATTAAAAAACACTAACATTTTTTTTTGTAGCTTACGGTATAAAGTACACACTATAAAGATGATTTTCATACTTTGGTGGGACAAAATAGACAAATATTTTGCACTACATAACTTATAAAATATATATATCTTTTAATTTAATAATTCCTTGTACCCACAGTAATGCGACACGTGTCATTGTAAAGTATAAATATTTGCCTATAAATCCGGCCATATCTCATTTCTGTACACCATGGCTACCTATAGTTTTCATACTTGGTGGGCCATAATCTTTGCGGTGAATCTACCGCGCATATTTTTGTATCAAGAAATGCCGCGCACTGCGGTGAAAAAAACGCACTGAGACACTCAGTCAGTTGGTGTTGGGACGCGACATAGATATGTCGTTACCTGGCGTTTCTCCGGTGATGGCGAAAAAATTTTTTGGATATGAACGTAAATCGTTAGATCTTACGAAAACACCCTTCATAGGCCTTAAGGCCGTCAAGGGATGAACCCATTACCGTTTGGGTACCCTCTTTTTCCCAATAATAAATATATACAGATAGCAATCGTATCGTATCGATCTTGTATCGTAGTCCTTAACGATGACGTGTATGCACCACAACTGGAGTTCGAATGACAAAACGTGCGTTTATTTCGCTGCAGTGCTCGGCACCGTGAAAGCATTTATTCTACCGCAGCGTAGAATAAACGCACCGCGTTCCACCGCAAGGCAGTGCGCGCTAGGCCTTATACTATCAAATAATTATTGTAGTAATTTCAACTTACAGAAGTGAAACACGAAAGGCACATGTACGTCCCAAAAAAATTGTCTTCGCATATTTTAAGCAACAAGCGAGAATGTACGCCTGCAGTTGAAATAGCAATGGCACCTATCGAAAATGAATCAACGGTGAGGTCATAGATACGTGAACACTACAATCACGTCCCTGATGTACGACACTCGCACGTTGTTCTTATCATTTCCATCATACCATTATTTTCGTGTGATAAACGGCTCTATCCTGCACGTAATAGGTTTATAGGAATGCTCTATTACAATTAAATAGCCCCATGCGATAGGTACTCTGAATGTTTACCAGTTGTCTTGTGTTTTAGAAAAGTGAAATAATAACAACATTAGCGCTGCCGGCGAGCTCAATAGTGACGCCCATACCTGACATAGACACGGTCACTGACACAGATACGAAGAATGACATATTAGAGGAAAAGAGCACTCTCGACAGCATAACGTCGGAAATTAAAGAGTTGCGGAGCCCCGAAACTGTCAATAAATGGGTACGAATATTATATTCGATTATTTCTTTAACGTCGTACTTTTCTTCATTTTAATTCCTATAATTAAACTAGATATACATTTTCGCGAGCGTAAATGTAGGTTAGGTTAGTAACTGTACCTTTTTCTGTATGAAAGGTAGGTACCCTTTCATCATGAAAGTACCTATGTCCTTTTCTGCCTTCTGACAACGTGTATACGACATTTCATGATGATTGGTCGTGTTGTTAAGGCGTGAAAGCATACCAAACAAACAAACTGCGCTCACATTTATAATAAGTAATAGTTAGAATTACTTGTAAACTATTACTTCCGTACACATGTTTAATGAGTAATTATGTACTAAGCGCATGTTTCTGAGGTAGATATTCAGAAGGCAATCTATAATAATTCTCCAAACCAAACGCGGCAGCCCGCACGCATCATAGGTATTGAATGCTTTGCTTCGTCGCCCTTTAAAACTAAATAATTATGACAATTACATAGTTAGAATACCGATCTAACAAAAAGCTCGCAGTATTGTGGTGTGTTTAACGTACGTGTTGCGTGTGTAACTTTGTTGTTGATTGGTTGTAGTCGGACGAAGAAGAGGCGGGCGGGCTGTCGCGCAGCGAGTCACGGATGTCGCGCGCGTCGCGCGTGACGCGCGTCGTGCGCGAGTTGTTCTGCTGCGGCGTGCAACTGGAGGCGCCCTCCGAGGACAACGTGTCCTCACCACGTGAAGGTTTCTTCAGGAGTGGCATTTAAACTCGCCCTGACAACCCAACAAGAGCTGTTGTGTCTTCAATCGTTATTTTACATCAGCTGGCCTTTTCCGAACGACACGTTTCTATCTTAGTTTACTTTTTAGCGATTAAGCTATAAATGTTATGTCAAATTCATTAAGTCAAGACGACAACGTATGGTTCAGCGGCTAGTGCACTCTAAGACATGCTACTGAGAGATCTGTATGTTACGACGGCGACGATCGGAGATGGTCAGTTGAACAAATAGCAAACTTACGTCATGAAAACGTATGTTTGTACTTAATGTGTCATCAAAATTACTGACAAAATATTATATCCAACGCTCATATTGTGTAAGATGTGTGATATGTTGATTTTAGTATGTTGCCCATTTTGATCATTTAATCTGCAATTGTTTTCTACTCAACTGTTTTCTACATTATCATTATTAGCAATAATTAAAATTAAAGAATAACTTGCAAACTGTAAGATTGCTGAAGATAAAGTAACTTTTCAAACCAATACATATTTTAATAATAATCTGCTAGAGTTTAGTCGGCACATCTCTGAAAATATACAACGGCTAGAAAAATAATTGACTTTGTTGATTATATAATCGCTTAAGCCTCGGTCGCACTCAGCGAACACTCGCTGCGAGTGCATTCGGTGCAAATAATGATCGCAGTGACAATTCGCTGCCAGTCTGTCACACACAGCAAGTTCTACACGAGAGTTCCGACAGTCTGTTGGTGCGCAAATTCCAACTCAATTAAATCGTTAGACAACTTTATGAAGGCGTCTTCCGTTGCGTTTTTCTTTAAAAAATTGCTGTTATTTGTGTCCCACAGCTCCTCGTATTTTCTATACACACCCAAGAAACGAATTATATCGTTATTTCCCCACTTTAGAGAATCTATTTTTGGTTGACTCATCTTTATATACTCATATCTATGCAGCGACGAAACGACCTGTAGCACAGACGTGTTTAGTCTAGTCTAGAGCGGCGCGCTGAGCGGAATGGCTATTCGCAGCGAGTACCCTGTCACACACATTCGCCGCGAGTAAAATTGAACATGCTCAATTCAAATCGCGGCGAATTCAGCTCGCGGCGACTAAATCTATTCGCAGCGAATAGCCTGTCACCTTCGATCAAATATACCATAGATGCACATTCTCATACAAAAACCGCGTCAATATGTGGCACTGCCCAGTACTACTTACTTATAAATGTCTGCATTTATTATGCAATCCAGTAAATAAACCGGAATAACCATTGAACGCCCACTGAGAAACATTCTGTAATAGTTTAGTTAAAACGCGTCAATGTAAAGCGTCCTAAGTGTGTTACTCGCAATACGCAAGCGTACTAAGTATATGGTACGGTCTCCACCTGTCCCACTCACTCTTGCGTGCGCTGCCCGTAAGCGAGAGCGAATCGACACCACTACGGTGTCGATTCGCTCTCGCTTACGGGCAGCGCACGCAAGAGTGTGACAGGTGCGTAATACATGCATTTAAATTTAAACGAAAATATCTTCAAATATATTATTTAAAGCGCCATATTCAACAAAATATAATAAACATTTCATAACAAAACTATACTTACCGAAAGTACGACATTCCATCCTTTTTTTGCTCTTTTAGAGTATAGTTTTTGCACTACACACTTTGGCATCGTGAAACGTGTGACTGCTAGCGCGGTCGTAAAGTGGCTGCGAGCGAAATTGCGCATACGACTGATTTATGCACAGTTTTGTTGGGGCCGTTTTTCGAGCGACGATCGTGCATCTATGGTATATTTGATCGACGCCTGTCACATACAGCGAATACTCGCGGCCAGTAGGCATTCGCAGCGATTAATCGCTGTGTGTGACCCAGGCTTTAATAACCTATTCTCCTAATAATTGTACCTACATACTTAATCCTGATGCTACAAATGGCAAGTTCTCAAAAACGCTCAGTAAATAACAATTTCTGAAAATGTTTATCTCTAAATACGACTTACTAAGCCTCATCCTAACTAATATTATAAATGCAAATGTGAGTTTTTTGTTTGTTATGCTTTCACGCTCTAACTACTCACTCGATCGAACATAATTAAATTTTGCATACATGTGCTCAGGGGTACAGAAAAGGTCATAAAAAGTACTGTTCCCGCGCAAGCGAAGCTGCGGACACAAGCTGGTACATTACTAAAAGGAATATTTTCACAAAATAATGTAATCATTGCTGTCTATTAGTAGACTATTAAGCGAATTTGACTTAAGACTGCGCCGAGCAAAATGTGCCAAAACAGGCGGTCACAGTTAAGTGAATAAAATCAATACTTTTTGTTTAATACAAATATAACATATACATTTAGCGTAACAATGAATGTGTTTACAATTACTCCGTGTAAAAAACTTACAAGTAATTAATATTTTCGCCTACAAAATTACGTAAATTTGCACGAAAAATGCAAAAACGTAAGCTCGTGTTACGTGATTTTTAAATTATAACAGTAGAAATCTATCCTATTTTACAGCTTATACGAAACATAAATACTTATATTACAATTTGTCTGTCCCAAATATTTAAGTTAATTGGTTGACAATAAAGATACATATTTATCAAAAAAGCACTTCTAATCCTCCATCAACAATCCATACAATTTTACTATGACAGCCGCGCGCCGATTTGAATATGCGCCGCACGAGCTCTGTCATTATCTGTCTTGCACTCGGCGCAGTCTTAAGAGCTACACATTTTCAGATAAACGCAGCACAATGTATATAAGATATGTACATCATTATATGAAATACATTGTTGCTATTGTTAAAAATATTTTTCAATTGGTCAGCTTATAACGTGTTGTAAAAATAACAAATAATGTTCTATAGTACTCATATTTAAATAATTAAATCTGTCCTGCATTGCTAATCTCAAAAAGATTCATAGCATGAAGCCGATCATCGAAACATTCCTTCTGCTCAAATACAGCTGATTATATTTTGCTGATGGTGAAATTATTAGGTGAATATTATTATATTGTAAATTATATAAAATACAAAATTTGGGGTTCACAAGTTAGGCCTAGCGCGCACTGTCTTGCGGTGGAACGCGGTGCGTTTATTCTACCGCCCGGCATTCACAGGGCCGCGCACTGCAGCGAAAAAACGCACGTATTATCATTCGAACTCCAACTGTGGTGCATACACGTCATCGTTATGGACTACGATACAAGAGTTGCTATCTATATATATTTATTATTGCCTAAAAAAAGGGTACCCAAACCGTATGGCTACGTCCGCACAGACAAGCGGCTTGCTTTGCGCCTAGAGCCTAGCGACTCACCTAGCGAGTAGCTTTGTAAAACAAACGTCCTAGAATTTTCGCGACCGGCCGCACTGCGCGCTTGGCGCCTAGCTAGTCGCTTAGCGTGTAGCGAAGTAAACAAACGTGTTGGTTTTTTGTCACGAGGCGCGAGACATTTTAGAAGAAAAATGGATGAAATATTAATTGCATCAGTTTTTAAAAGGAACCTCTGTGGAATCCAACTAATGTACTCCATAAAAATGCAGTTTTGTTAAAGAAATTATGGGAAGAGGTATCAGTCGAAGTAGAAAAAGACGGTAAATAGGTACTAAAAAGTGATTTATTTATTTATGATGAGATGAATCGAATATATTAGAACAGATCTGAGGATTAGGTATTGTACCGGACGGGCGAACTCGGGGCTAAGGTTACTATATGACGGTTACAAAACAACCGTCGAGTCGCTGACGTCCTATACACGATGTGTAGACTGTACTATAGTGATTACTGGTTACGATGTCGGAGGCTCTGAAAGGCGTGTTGTTGCGGGTTCGATGTGCGGGTCAGGATCAGGACTTGAAATAAAAACAAGCTTCATTGTTCAGTTGGTTGAAGGTTTCTGGCTGGCTCAGTTTGGTTCTTGAGGCTTGAAGATGAGGTTTCTTGAGCACCTGCGGTCGATCGATACTGTGCCGCTTAAGTACCTCTAATCTTTACCGTAACGAGAGCCGGCCAGAAACCTCGGTCAACAAGTTTATTTTTAACTATATAATGTGCATATTTCTGCTTATAACTACGGAACTATACTAGCTAGCGTGATGATATAAAAACTGCCGCGTAGGGCACGATAAGACCTACCTATTGACATCTGTTTTATCTATCGGGAGTTAGGTCTAGATATAGTTATTCTATGTTTTTAGGCTAAAAATCTATTTTGCGGTAACATTTATATAAAAAAGTGTAATAACTTTTTAACTATACTATGTAGGAATATGATTCCTTCAGTATCTTGTAGTGCTTTTAGTACCGTACAAAATAAAACACACAAATAAAACCTTTTATTAAAACCTTAAGACCTAGGAACCCTAACATACCTAACTTGAGGTAAAAATGCATTTTATTGGCAATATTTATGCTTTAAACATGATATTCTTATAAACTATATAAAAGAAACATAATATTATGTTATTTACACTATTTATCTACACTATTTAGGTCTATATATGACCTAATTCGGCACTATTGTACATTTACAATCATAATAATACGATTCAAGCTAATATTAACGTTGTCGCGAACATCTCTCCCGCCCGTGTAGCAGCGCGCAGACACGTCGGCTGGCTCGTAGCGTTGCTGCAGACAACCCGGTGAGCGACGTCACTTCGGCAAGGGCACCAGCTTCTTTGCAGGACGTCTCAGGACTCCCGCTGCTGTGCACACGTCCACCGTACGCACCTGTCCGTCAGCACCGGGGTAGACGGCGATGACTAGGCCGCGCGGCCATGTGTTGCGTGGCAGCTGGCCGTCGGTGATGAGCACGGGGTCACTGACCGCGAAGTTGAAGCCCGTTCCGTGGGGCTCCCGCTGGTGTTGGAGTTCAGGCAGGTACTCGCGCACCCAGCGACGCCAGAACAGGTCCGCTTGGATCTGCGCTCGCCGCCAGTGCCTTTTGCTGTCGATGTCGGCCTCGCTAAACTCGCCAAGGGAAGGGAGACGAGCAGATCCCCTGAACAGTAGGTGGTTCGGGGTGATGGCTTCGTCGTCGTCGACGCTCAGGGAGACGTGTGTGAGCGGCCGACTGTTGACTGTGTATTCGGCCTCACACAGCAGCGTCGCCAGAACTTCTTCATGCGGGTGTCGGTCGTGAAGAACGGTGTAAAGTGTGGTCTTCACGCATCTGACGAGACGCTCCCAGGCGCCTCCCATGAAGGGCGCTGAGGGCGTGATGAAGCGCCATGCGATGCCACGACGACTCGCCTCTGCTCCTATGGCTTCTCTCATTTCTTTGTCGGCGCCATGCATGTTCGTACCGTTGTCCGAATATACATATTTCTGTGGGGCAGCCACGGCGTGCAGCAAACCTTCTCAGTGCTAAGATTGCGGAGTCGGCGCTGAGACTGGCGGCCACCTCTAGATGTACTGCTGGGGATGTGAGACACGTGAATAGCGCCACGTAGTCAAGGCCGGTATAGGTAAAAGGCCTCTGATGGTGAGCCAGACGCGCCCTGGGCAGGTCCCCAGTGGCCGGCTCCGGAGGTCGTGCCTTTCTGATGCGACACTGTAGACACTGTTGTACTATTTTCTTCGTCTTAGGCCGCAGGCGAAGAACCCAATAATGTTGGCGTATCTCGTTGATCACCAACTCTGTACCGCTGTGATGCAGGTTTCTGTGGGTCCAGTCTATATAGAGCTGTGTAATACGGTGATCGCCATCCAGGACTAGCGGTCTCTTTGTTTTCTCTAGAACGTTTTCTGTAGCTGTAATACGACTGCGCAGAGTGATCATACCGTTGTTCATCTCTACGGGTAACGAATATAGGCGGCTGTCTCGGGCGACACCCCTCCCGCGCCGTAGCTCCAGGAGGTCGGCGCCGAAGGAGTCCTCTTGTACCGCCTTCACAAGAAGGTCCTCGGCGCCGCGGGTGTGTTCTGCGGTGAGAAGCACGATGTTCTGGGAGCTGACAGCGGGGCGAGGTGCCGCGCTCCCCGACGTGGTGGTCTTCGTGCTCGTCTTGCGCCAAACCGGATCCTTCTCTCGGGACTTTGCTGATCTCTTGTATAGAACTGGTCTCTTGTGTGCTCTACACAAGTCTATAAACTGTGGAACTCTCGAGGTAGCGTGCAATAGGCGCTCCCATCTTGAAAATCTGTTGGGGTCGGGAATAGCTTCTAATATCTTTAACTGTGCTCTCCGGGACTCTGTTACTGTTGTTGTTCGCTCTTCGCCCGTGTCCTCCGTGACGACAGGCTTTTCACTAGGCCAAAGGGACGAATCTTCTGACAGGAATGACGGTCCGTTGTACCACGGGTGATGAGAGTCGAAGTCTACATGGACGTCTCTGGTAGCAGCATCGGCGACGTTCAGCTTCGTAGGTACCCAGCGCCAGTCATCTATCTTGCTGTATTCTTCTATAGTGGCCAGTCGATGCGCGACGAACGGCTTGTAAGCTCGGGGCCTTTTCTTATCCATGCCAGTACTGTCTTGCTGTCTGTCCAGTATACTTTGGCCTCCGGCTTCACGCGATGTTCTTCTATTACAGCTGCCACCGCTTCAGGACTCTCGCGCTGATATCTCTGAGCGTTCCAGTTCTTCGCGAAGATTGCTGTGCATGGTGAGCTCGCTGCGCCGAATATAATTGACTTCATGCGGAATTCTTGTGGGCGCCCTCCCGCCGGTCACCTCTCCACAGGTAACGTAGTGCATCTCTATCTTCTGTTCTAACTTGCACCTGCATGAACATCTTGGATATGTCCGCTGAGAGGGCGACGCGATGGCGACGGAATCTCACCATCACGCCTGGCAGCGACTGTAGCAGGTCTGGTCCTGTGAGGAGGTAATCGTTGAGTGACATCCCTTTTGTTTTCGCAGCTGCGTCGTGTACTACGCGCAGCTTCTCTGGCTTCATGGGGTTGTGGACATCGAAGTGAGGTAAGTACTAAGTCTTCCCGGGCGTAATTTTCCTTGGAGCTTCTTCTGCTTATCCCTTATCTATTAGCGAGTTCATCTGTTCTGTATATCTTGCTTTCAGCTCGATATTTCTATCTAATTTCTTCTCTATATTCGCAAGCCTCTTTGTTGCGTTTTCATAACTATCGGGCATAACAAATTCTGTATTCTTCCATAGGAGAGCCGTTTCTATATGTCCATCTTCTAACTGTTTCGTACTCTTCTCCAGAATTTCTTCGGCCTGTTTTGCCGGATCTGTCTTCGGACGACGTGGATTGATGATCAAGGATTCGAGCGCAAAATATTCTTTCAGCTGTGCCTCTATGTTTTCTTCTGTGCTTGACACTTGATGAACGAAGTGAACGCTGTGTCCTAGCGTTCGCGAGCGTGCGCCGTGCAACACCCATCTAAGTTTTGTCAGCGATGCGACCGGTTGGTTACCAGGACCTCTCTTGATATCACTTGCTATGAGAAGATGCCAGTTGTCTTGCCCGATAAGGATCTGCGGCACGCCAATGTCGTACACCAACTTGTCTTTGATGTCTTGCAAGTGTATGCAGTCCCTGAGATCTTTCTCAGTAACCTTCTGCGGCGTCAGGTGCAGCCCTGGAACCGTGTGCGCACATAGTGGCACTCGCTTGCTCTCAGTGTTTCTCATCGTGACGTCTATTCTTCTTGACTTCGGCATGTCTATAGAAGTGTCACCAATAGCGCGTATCGTGAAAGGGTCCAGGCTTCCTTCTGCTCGGACTGCGTTGGCTATATCTTCATCTATGAGGGAGATCGTGGAACCATCGTCTAGCAGCGCGAACGTCGAAGCCTCTCCCGCCGGTCCGACAATCTGCACAGGAACTATCTTCAGGTAGGCTTGGGGCTTCGCTGTTATACTCGAACTTACAACCACTTCACGTTTCTCAGTGTCAGCTTCTTGGGTTCTGTTTTTCTTCTCGTAATGCAGAAGCCGATTGTGTGTTGCGGTGCATCCCCCTATTTCGCACTTCCTTGACTTGCATAAATGTCCCTGGCGGCGTGAGCGCAGACATCTGAAGCACAGGCCGTGCTTCTTGGCTAGCTCCAATCTTCTATCAGCGTCGCCCGCTAGAAACTTCTGGCAGCTATACGGGTAGTGTCCCTCGCGTTCGCAAATCTTGCAGTACTGTGTGGTAACTGGGTACTTCTCAGTAGCTGTGAGGGTTCTCTGCACGACGCGATGCGTAGGCTAGTCATCAGTTATGTTCTCCGCTGGCGCGAAGGCACTGCAGTAGCGAGCGTATTTGGTGACGAAGTCGCTGAATCCGCTGAGGTCCGGCTTCGATCCGTATTTTTCTGTGTAGGTCCGGTACCACTGTGCGCGTAGCGAGTTCGGCAGCTTCTCAGTCAGCACACGCAGGAGTTCCGCCTTGATGAGGTAGTGTTCTTTCTTCAATGCTTGAACTGTCACTACACTGCTTCTTATTTTGCTTGCGAATGTGCAGATGTCCTTCGGTGCTTCGCTACAGCGTGGCAGCGTCCTCAGCTTGTCTGTCTCCACTTGGGCGATGGAGTCTGGTCTTCCGAATTGTAGTTCAAATTCCTTCATGATGTCGTCCAGTTTCGCATGTCCAATCAGTTCCGAACTGACAGTTTCGAGTGCTCTTCCCTTGAGACTTTTTCTCAATCTTGCTGTATTTTCCACGTCGTTGAAGTATCTTCTTGTGGTGTCGTATATCGCACGAAACGACAACCACTCTGTATGCGCCCCGCTGAACGTTGGTAGTGTCATGATGACCTTCGATACCGCTGGGTGTGGCGACGGTCCAGCGGTGTCCAGCGGCTTCCTGTCCACGAGCGCTGCTATGGCGGAGGTGAGTTCAGTGATGAATGGCTTCAGTGAATCTCCTCCCTGTTGATGAACGGCCTTTTTCTTTAAAGGGTCTTCATCCTGTTTGTTGACGTCTTCAGCGTCCTGTAAATTCTTGACAATTTTCGTGTCACTGTTGCCCCTCGGGGGCGCGGCGGCCGGCTGGTCGATTCCTCTTCCAATGTCGGCTTCTGTTTGCTGTGGGTTGACAGTTTTCATGTCATTATTGCCCTTCGTGGGCGGTGCCGGCGGATCGGTTCCTCTTCCGATGTCGGCTTCTATATTTTCTAGCTGCGGTTCCGGAGCCTCTTCTAACCACGATCGCACGTAGTCGTCCTTCGAACGGCCATCTTCTTCGTAGTCATCTGAATCCGCAGCATCTTCAGCCTTCTGTTGCGACTACTGCGCCAACTATAATTTGATCCTCAAAATTTCTTCACGCGCCTTCAACACGTTTCTATTCAATCGGTGTGTCATCACTGACCGCGCCGTTCGACGTCCCTCTTGCATTTTCTGTGCCTGTCTTGATGTATCTTCAACACTACTCGGTGCCACATTCTAACCCAAACTTTCTGCAGGCCGCAACGTCCGATTCGAATCTTCTTCCGCACGGCGAGCAGCCACCCGTTCACTTGATGCGGAGCGCAACGTAGACTCGGCGGCGACCGGAATGCGCGGCACTGTATCGGTACTTGTCGACGGTGACGGTGGCGCCATCTGGTGTCGGATGCACGAAGCTTCGGTGTGCGTGGGCGCGGGGCCACTCGTCGACGGTCCTGCTTCAGCGTCGATTGTCCATGCTTCAGGAGCTCTTCCTTTGGATCTTGTCACAGGCATCTTGAGTCTTCAGTTTTCAGGCGCGGGACGTCGACGGGACACGCTTTCAGGCCTCCTGTTCGATCCGGCTCGAAGGACCAACGAATGTACCGGACGGGCGAACTCGGGGCTAAGGTTACTATATGATGGTTACAAAACAACCGTCGAGTCGCTGACGTCCTATACACGATGTGTAGACTGTACTATAGCGATTACTGGTTACGATGTCGGAGGCTCTGAAAGGCGTGTTGTTGCGGGTATATAAAGCGCGCCGACAGTCACGCCGCTGCCTATAGCATTCAAGTTTTTCGATTCATGAAAGACATCCACCCGTTATCCATCTTGATTTTCATCTTGAAGGTGAACAAAGGATATACTTCAACCCTGAAAATGTAACGGAGCGTTTAGAAAACCCGAGACGAACCACTCTGCTCGCTTTCTTTAATCTTTGCGAAACAGACGCATTTGCTAAGTCACTCTTATACAACGAAGTTTCATCTTATTATACCTATAATAAACAACAGGGTATTTTTTAACCGCAGAAGACATGGAACAGCTGTAGTAGGTGAACCAGGTATTTTTAAAGAACACGTTATTGCTAGAGTTTATACGATGCATCCGAATAACTCCGAATGCTTTTACCTGCGCTTACTTCTACATATTGTTCGAGGGCCTACTTCTATTGCCGAGCTCCGAAAGGTTAATAATATCTTTTACCCTACATACCAAGGCTTACCGGGCACGTCACTTACTGGATGGGGATCAACACTGGGATGATGCTTTGTCCGAAGCAAGTATTAGCGAAAGTCCTCAGTGGTTGTTTGCAGTCATGCTGGTGTTTTGTGCAGTTTCTGATGCAGCACAGTTATAGCATAAGTATCAGAACAAATTAGCTGAGGACTTTTGCAGGCACGCACAACTAAAAAATGACAACCCAATTAGTGAGAGATTACGTAAAAGTCACTTGAATCGTTGTTTGCTGGCTATTCAGGATATAGTTACATCTATCGGGGGTAATCCTATTTCTCAATATGGCATGCCCGAGCCATCATTTGACTGTGAACGTATTAATAGAGATTACGCGATGGAAATCAACTACGATCCAGTAGATCTGACCGAAATTTTACAAACTGATGTCTCGAGACTAACTGAAGAACAGCGTTTAATATTTGATCGGGTGAGTCGCAGCGTTGATAGTGCTTTGGGAGAAATGCTATTTGTAGATGCTCCCGGTGGAACGGGTAAGACATTTCTTACCAAAGTGATTTTGGCGAAGGTACGAAGCCAAGGTAAAATTGCGCTTGCTGTCGTTTCATCGGGCATAGCAGCCACTTTGTTGCCGGGAGGGAAAACTGCCCATACAATATTTAAAATTCCGATCGACTTAGACCGCACAAACTGCCCTGTTTGTAATATTTCTAGAAACAACGATACAGCTAAGGTTCTTCGTGATTGTAGCCTTATTATAGTTATTATATAGGATGAGTGCACAATGGCAAACAGTAAAGCGGTTGAAGCAGTAGATAGAACGTTGCGTGATGTCAAGCAAAATGGCCAACCTATGGGTGGCATTACTATACTTTTTTGTGGCGATTTTCGTCAGACTCTCCCTGTTATATTACGTGTAACAAGGGCTGATGAAGTTAGAGCCTGTCTAAAGAGTTCTCGACTGTGGCATTACATTATCCCTTTGCATTTGACAATAATTAATATGCGAGCGCAAATCGGAGGCAACGAAAATGCTCAAGAGTTTTCAGATTTGCTACTTGAGATCGGTAACGGTGTGTATCCGCAGGAACAAGGAAAAGTTGTACTAAACGAAAACCTATGCTGCAAAGTTTCATTAATGCGAGACCTAATATCATCCGTGTATGGAAACGCAACGCAAATACCAACTTGCGAAAATACCTGGCTATGCGAAAGACCTATTTTGACTCAGCAGCAATAAACGATGAATTTCGGGGGATAATGTAGAGTATATCTCCATTAACAAAGTTATGGAAGATGAAGAATCTACCAGCTACCCAGTAGAATTTTTAGAATCCCTCAGTGCTCCTGGACTACCAGCTCATAAAATCAATTTAAAAGTCGGCGTACCCATAAAAATGTAAGCCTGCCAAAACCTTGCAACGGTACCAGATTAAAAGGCCAATTTACAACGAAACCTGATAGAAACAGAGATTTTAACAGGGTGCAGAATAGGTGTGTTTTTATTCCTCGGATTCCTCTCATTCCAAACAATTTTTCGTTTAGTTTTAAACGAGTCCAGTTTCCAGTGAGCCTTTGTTTCGCGATGACAATTAATAAAGCCCAAGGTCAGACGCTAAAAGTTGTGGGTGTGGATCTAAGTATTAGCTGTTTTTCGCACGGTCAGCTTTATGTGGCTCTGTCGCGTGTTAGCAATCCTAGCAGCTTGTATGCTTTCATCTCCGATGGCTATACGTATAATATCGTGTATAGAGAAGCATTACTGTAAAGTAGATTTTTTTAAATACCCAAAGGACGGTGTTTATAATCCAAAATAAACCAAAAGATATATCCAAAAAATGCTGCCCGAAGTCACTATTCCACGCGGACGAAGTCGCGGGCACAGCTAGTTATAAATATATTTATCTCCTCTGGCTTGTATTGCTACATCTAGCACAGCTTTCCATAGTAAAAACCTTTCAATTTCATCCACATTGTAACTTTTTGGATTTGGGAAATGATGTAGTGGGCCTGAAACCAATTTAAATTAAAAGTGATTGAAAATGCAGTTTTGAACACATTTTGAACAAACAAACATGGGTGTTTGTCTTGGTCTGGGTGTTTCTATGTATAATATGTATGTATTTACAAAAAAATAAGTATATATGTATGTTTATCCATTGTCTAGTACCCATAGTACAAGCTTTGCTTAGTTTGGGCTAGATGGTGTTGTGTGTATGTGGTAGAATATTATATCATATTTATATCTTTAAATAGCTTATAATATGTGATTAATATTTCCCCATGTCTACCAATATTAGCAATAGTAAATAAAAATTAAAGATGAAAAATATGTATGAATAGAACTTTCTAGGGCTCGCAATTAATGTAGCACACTAATACACAAATAAAAAAACTTTTTAAAAAAGTCAGTAGTTTTGACCCCTATATGAAAATATTTTTTTATCTAGAAGTAGATGACATGAAAGGGATGAATGATGAGATGCGACCGATGTGCTGACCCCAAGTATGTAGTTTGGGACCAGGACAAGAGGATTGTCAGTGCAATTTCAATGTTTTTGTCAATTTTCTTTACTTACCATCATAAATTTTCTTTACTTACCATCATTGATACACCCGAAATAGCACATGAAACGAGATCGAGGCATAGTTTCAGAACCAGAATCGCAGGCAGTCAGTAATCCAGATATCTTGCTAGGGTGACTCGTAAAAGCGGTTAACGGTATCCAAATTCCAGATATCTTGCTAGGGTGACTCGTAAAAGCGGTTAACGGTATCCAAATTGGAAGCCAGCAAGAATCTCAGTAATCCGTGTAAAGAAAGCCAGGTCGTCGAAAAAATCCAATTTAAAACACAATATAAACAGAAGCGAAAGATCCGGCAAACAAACGGAAGTTTGAAAGAAAAGTTTTACGTTTAGTCGTTTACCAGTTTACGACTTTACGTACTTTAGTTACCACAGACAAAAAAAACTGCTTAGGCACACAAAACATACAACGAATTTTATTTTAAATAATTTACTATTAAATTTATTTCAATTATTATTATATTTTAAATTATAATCTTTATTAAAACTATTAATTTAGGCATTATTATTTTCTGTTATCATAATTACATCGTAACTCCAGCCATCTATTGTCACAAAGATGTAATTTTAAATCATAAGTTTACGTGCATTAATCGTGACGCTAGTATCTTAGAAATTTTTTGAACCTGTCAATTATATGGAAGTTTCACCCCCCTGGAGGCAGCATCTGGGCGCGGTCTTGCTTGTATAGGAGCTACCGTCAGGCAGGAGGGGAAGAGGGGCCCTACTCGCACGCAGCCGTCATGGCGCGAGCGGTCCCCGTGACACACTATATACTTCACAGATTATGCGTTACAAAAACGCAAGACAGTGCGCGTTAGGCCTTAGTCTAAAGAGTAAAATAATATAGAGGCCTTACTCATGTTTATAGATTGTAGGTGCGCGATGTCGGACGCATTCGTTGTTCTACAGAGCATTCTATTAACGAAGGACAGTTCGTTGCTAGTTCTGTTAAACATTTCATGTCATTCTGCTTTAATGTTCTTTTAATTTTGAAGAGATACCCGTGGTAAAACAATTGATATTATGCCGTTTCTTTAAATATCAGTTTTTTTTATATTTGTATCTTATGTAAGCCTCAGATGTTTTAGGTGAACGACAAAGATATAATGGATAATAATATACAAGAAGAGGTGGAAGCACCTGTTCCGTTGCAGAGAAAATTCGGAAATGAGATATTAAACACTAGCGTAAGTAAATATTTTAATAACATTTTGTGTTTTAGATGCAAGAATAATCTAAAATTTATGAACAAACTATGTTTTACATCATATTAATGTTTGTTGCAAATAGCTTATGGCTTATTTCAAAGCTACTCCATTTTTTACCTGGAACATACAGACTTAATTTATTATGTTTCTAATTATGCACATTGAGATGTTTCTTTGTGTAAGTTGTTTACTTGCGAGAACTTCTATCCGTCCAGTGCGTTTTTAATGACATTTGTTGTAGTGTATGCAATATTTCTTTTATGGAGGAATTGACGATCAACTTTCGTACCGCCATACATTATTAATATAATAATTTATTTATGGTCGCAAGTCACAATTAGTGGCAAACATAAGCGCAAACTTACGTCATAAGATCAGCAACGCTGTCAACTTAAGATAACTTTAGCAGACTGTAGGTAATTTAAGAAAATCTTAAATATAGGTACGTATAATTTATAAACTTTTTACAAAAAGTACATAAATTTGACTTATCTGATTGTAAATTTATAATTTTCGAGACCTAATATAAATACTAATTAAATTATTTATTTATTTTAGCACCTTGGTGATGTACCTTGGTATTCTTGTAAAACTTTGCTTGTAGAGAGCCTCTTGAAAACGTTCTGCTATGTTTGATTTCAATAATTTTCTGTGCAATAGCTTTTTATCTAAGTTTGTATTAATTTCACTTAGAATTTATTTTATTTGGCCTGCAGCTCATTATGAATAAAGATACTCTGATTGACCCGTGTACTAGTTCGGAGTTTAAGAAAAAGGAAATTACGTGGAGCGATGAGACATACCTGAAAAAAATACAACTAGAGGTAGAATTATATATTTATTTGATTTCGCTAGGTAATAGATATTCATAGGTTATAAAATTATGATGGGTGGGAGACTCCTTGGTCAAGTTATTATAAAAATTACGGCTGGTTTCCAATAAATTTATCTGTAAGTACAGTTTTTGACTGATGACCTTCACAAAACTTGTCATAATGCACTCATTTCTTTGACTTCGCCGGTCTCTCTCTCTCTCTCTGGTCTCATCCGGTTATTAAAAATAATTAATTTTACTTAAATCGTTACCTGCATAAATAATCTGACAAATTATGTTTATTATTACAGGATTTGACGGTGCGCAGTGCGACGTCGATGTTGGAACGGAAAACAGTGGGGCCTTGTTTTAGACGAGACATGCGCTTCACAGCACCATCGGGTATCACCATATTTTTACCAAAGGTGCAAATGCAGGCTTGTACTATTAATTAGATTTGATATACCTAAGAGTATTATAATAAAACCTTCATTTTAATATATAGTGGGGTTTACGCCGAGACTTCACGTGTTCACAGTGGAAATCTTTCATTTCATTATTTATCAACACAGATATCAACATATGCATTCGAATGTGTTAAGAACACTATCTTATCTTACCGTACATCTACACTATCTTACACTATCTATGTGGGGGCCAGTCAGTGCAGACCGGCGACACTTCGACCCAGTGGGATCTTTTGTGTCGATACTCTCCCAATAACGACTGCCATAGATGTTCATGGCAGCCGGGACCAACGGCTTAACGTGCTTTCCGAGGCACGGAGCAGGCGATAATTGTCAATCAATACGCACACAAGTATGCATGCCTTTAATCGTGCAAATGTATGTAGGTATCGCATTGTGCAAAACATTCACTTTTAATGCGCAACCATTATCTCAGTCATGAAGGTTAAAGGCGCCGTCTTTTACAGTAGTACAGTTCAGTTGTCCGGTCAACCGGACTATGGATAAAAGAAATTATCCATGGTATCGTTAACCGGATTATGGGACATTTTTTTTATCTATAGTACAGTTGACCGGACCACGGAAGATCTCTAGTGCTTAAGCTAGATAACCTTTTTGATAACATTATAATTTCTAAGCCGTGCTTTAGAAAAACTAGCGAATATTAAATATAAAATTATTTCTAAAATTAGTTCTATATAGCCTTATTCATAAAACTAGTTCAGTCAGTTGAGACCAGGTGAGTACCGAATCCATAGCATGATACAGGCAGAAATACCTTGTGAGGGGCTTACGACCCAGAAATAGGTACGTTTTAGTACGACGCGTCAGCACTCGCCTCCACCGCCATCAGTCATGTTCCCCCTCCACCTAACAACCAGATTGGGTAAGACCCTATCAATGCCCCTTTGGATATTCGTCATGGTTTCAGAAATAGTTAAAACATGTTTACCAGCCACAATCTGCTATTATCTCTCTTACCCAGATATAGACAGTAGCATCTTCGTAATATTAAAAGAACATATAGACAAAATATTTTTAAAAGATTATTCCCATAAACAAGGCAATCGGAGCACGTAAAATATTTTATATTTTTAGGATCTACACTGAATTTGTATTTTTAAATCGTGTATCTCTCGCAGGCAATTTGTATGATTCCGCGTTTTACAAACGGCGTCGTCCGTTTAAAAAGGCTCGTTGATTGTTATAGTAGGTGAAAGTCAACGGAGCCCCGCTTCGCGGGGCTCCTATTTTTGGGTGAGATTAAGAAGAAACCTAACATAACCTAACCGTATACGTGCTTGTTATGCTGTTGAATTGTCTATCAAATGTTGTGGCATATTATAAAGTGACAAGGCAACTTACATTTCGCCTTCGGCATTTTTTAAAACAGCGAACGTTTTCAAACGGACGACGCCGTTTGTAAAACGCTGAATCATACAAATTGCCTGCGACATATTATCCACGGAAAATAAATATTTTTCGTAGTACGGTTGACCGGACAACTGAACTGAACTGTACTATGGGTAAAATATCAAAGCGCAGAATGAGAGAGCTCATTACAGAATGTAGAGCTTTGCCCTGTTTTCGCGCGTGTAATGACAATGCTTTAAGAGATTGGAGTAAGGCTTCAGATTATATGTAATTTTTTGTTAGAAACCGAAGTGTAGTCAGGCATACAAAATACAACTAGCTAAGTAAATAAAACATAAGAAATAGAATAAGAGAAACTAAAAAACATATTTATATTTAATTTAACAAAAAAGAAAGCAGCTGTATGTTTCATTTTAGCCTTCTGTCTTTCGGAAGATTCTAATAGATTCTATTTATTGAGGATTGATTACGAAATGCAATCAAGGTATTGAACCTGTAGGTGTATGAAGTTTAATTTTTATATAGATCATCTAAGTAGGTGTCAAAAGTTTGATTGTCTAGCTTCGCTTAGGAGTATAAGTGACACAAAATGTATAGGCATGCAAATTCAGCCAAAAATTCAAAATGGCTTTTAACTTGATCAGATACGCATTATATTCTTCTTATTTCAGAAATCTTCAAGAAAAGTAAATATTTCGCCAGATGAGTGCACGGCAGTTAAATCTGGGATTAGCATTACTGTATCTAAGGTTATTAATTACATGATATTATTGAACAATATATAACAAATTATGAACATTTAATTATAACAAATCATTCGTTGATTTCCAATCTAGGATAAATATGATTAAACTTACTCTCTCGTGACTTATTTTCAAAGATAATTTCCAAGATCGTAGTAATGCTTTTGTCGCAAGGGAAATGCACCAAGGCAACGATCACCTAGACTCATTCACATTTCGCAATACATTTATTTTTTACACTGACAATAAAATAGCGGAAGCACAAGAGGTTTTGTTGCATTACTTTTTCCTTAAGTAGATCGTTTTCAACTACTAGCATATAGCTAACACGACTTAATTTTGGGCAATTCGAAAAACGAATACTTAAAATTGGGTCAAGGATATAAAATAAGTAACTATTAGGATATAAATATGTAACTATTATTTATTTTGTAATATTTCGTATTATATTACAGAGATGTTTCGACCACAAATCAAAGCCTTTTGAACCATTTGAATTAGAAGTTAGAAGAGCAACGGTTGATTCCACGTTGAAAATGGATAGTGACATTGAACTCAAAGTAACTGTTATATTTTCTTTTGCCCATTATTTCGAATATAGGTAGGTACATCAAAACATAGAAGACAGTTTCACGATTAAGTTCTACGAGATAGTCATTGAAAAATGATTGCTATTATAGCTTTTTGTGTACAAGAGATACTATATTACGTATACATTATCTGCCCTATACGCTTCTTTGTTATAACTTCATATGAGTAACTCGTATGTTAGTTTTAAACGTTTGCAAGATATTTAAATCAGCTGCTGTCGGGTTCTTCATGAGGTGATGGTATATTGTGGTATAATTCAAGTGTACTTGAATTGATTTGATGCTTAATAATTTAGTTTGTTAAGGTCGCGGATTGAATATTCTTTTTGTACGTCTATTTAACTGCTATCTAATTGCCACTATCGTAATGACAATCTTGATAAAAGTACAAAAAAAGGAAAGTTCTGTGATAAAAAAGTGACGATAATGTAGTAAGCATGAAATGTTGTTCTAAATATATAAAGATAATGTTAGGTAATCTTGTTTTCAGATCAAAGAAGATAGTTACTCAAATTACTGTGCCAATCTCAGAGGGAAACTCGATAACCTGTATGGACGAATGAAGCATGTTTTACACATTTAACAAAGTTTTGATACAACGTTTTACATTCATAACCTATTTTTTATATTTATTGATGTATGTTTGCCAAATATTTGCTAGTATGTATTTTAATAAAATACTGTATTAGTTTGAGCTGCGTATATTTTTTGCACGACTGTGTAAACTGCTTCCATTGGAAAATTGCAATTTTGTGACACACATGATCAAGGTCAATAGCATGACCAAAGAATTTCTAAATTACATTAAACAACACTTCAAAAATATATACATATAATCATAGAAGAGTTACAGTGGGGACGCGATACGAACTTATATTTGAAACATGGTGTCGTTTGATGTTCGACTGGCGCCGTTGAAACAACAAACTGTGTAGTCGCTAAGATGAAAACAGCGAGAGATACTAGACATTATGCGAAGTCACCAGCGTAGACGCGATCTTTCTGGCCACGTATACCTCGCTATAACTCTTAGCGTATGCGTAACTTCATTAGTTTAGCACTAGCAAGGTTTGCACGCTCTATCCCGCAACTCTTTTTCGATGCGGACACAACTTGGCCCTTTGGTTAAGGAGCAGGCGGCGCCTTTGAACGGTATCTGGTGCGTGAGGTTTGTGGCGCGCGCGGCGTCATAGTCCATGTCGCGCGGTCGCCAGGTCAGCTCCTTGCTGCCGCACATGCATGACATCTCCTTACAGATCTGTTGAGGAAAGATTCGTTCATTTATAATGCTTATAATTTTTTTTTATGTCTCCACCAAGATATCTTCACTTCCTAATGATAATGATTCCCTGTCCCACTGCTGGACACGGGCCTCTTCTAAGTGTGAGAAGGATAAGGCTTATTATCCACCACGCTTGCTCAGTGCGGGTTCACATATGTATTTTCTAGAATATGGTGAACTCTTAGACATGCAGCTTTCCTCACGATGTCTTCCTTCACCGTTAAAGCGAGCGATAAATTATATTATTTAATACGCACATAACTTCGAAATGGATGGAGCGACATAGTCACATTGTGACAAAGCTCGTTAAATAAAGAAAAAAAAAAAACTTCGAATTGTCAGAGATGCGCGCCTTGGGATCGAACTTGAGACCTCTGCGTGGCACTCCAACGGTCTCCCACTAGGCTATTGCTTATTAACATTAAGGAATTTGTGAAGCTATCAACGTTTCTATATTATAGGACTTCTACTTCTATGTGAATTGTAGGTTTAGGTTAGCTTCTTTATATACATTTAGATGTAGCACAAGGGAACACTATTGCCATAGAAAGACGTTTTGGGTCAGTATTAAGCGTTCTCAAAACTGACCCAAAACGTCTTTCTATGGCACTCGTTAGTTATTAGAATAGCCTAATGCTATCAGCTAAAGTTATACCACAATATGCAGAATACGAAATTGCGGACTATGGATCAATCTCACGAGCGGCGTAATAGTCAGTCTTACCTGAGGTCCGCAAAACCTATATTTCAACTGAACATACATTGTATTAATTTGTGTCTGATGCCCAATACACGTTTTTGCCACGCTAATTCCCCACCATCAGAATGGCCGGTCTCTACCCATATTTTACATCGAAATAATTATAGAAAGTTGCTACCTAGTTGCTTCTAGTTGCTACTAATCGTCATATATAATTTGCTACCCCCGTTTTTTAAAAGTATTCTACTTTTAAAGGTGACGGGCCATTCTGACATCAGGATGGCTGGTCAGTGGTCACCTATCCAGTGAGAACCAACTGCGCAAATGAACCGAGTTTTTTTTTAAGCAATAGTTGCCACTAGATTGCTACCTTTATATACATGGTTTTGGGACTCATAGCTTTTATGGAAAAGAAGTTATTATCAATTTACTATTTTGATGCCTAGTAAATTGATAATAACTTTTGCTAAACTTGCTTAGTAAATAATATACATATAGATACATGTGTGGTACTTGGATAGAACGCTGCGTCCCGTCCAGCGTGAATGAGACAAAATAACGAAAATATAACGCAGTCTCTCGCACGATTCGCAGCGTTCAACTTCTAATAGTTCAAAGTCCAAACAGGCCAGGTTGATGTGTCGCTATGTGTACCCCTGACAACGTGTATGCGAAACTTCATGATTATCGGTCGAGTAGTTAGGGCATGCAAGCGTAACCAACATACAAACTCACGTTCGCATTTATAATATTAGTTAGGCTTAGTAAGTCATATTTAGAGATAGACATTTTCAGAAATGGTTATTTATAAGACGAATGTTTTTGGGCACTATAGGCCGACCATTTAACTCGCGTATCGCCTGCGCGGTAAGAAGGGAGCGGGGGCAGGTAACGCTACACGCGCAATCAATAATCCAAAGACTTATCTCGAGATAGACATTGTTGACAAAGTTTAAAATATAATTGTAGTATGTGTAATTTTTAGTATCTGTATTTCTTAAGTAAAATATAAACTTTTCGAATTTTACAATTACTTTATTAATAGTTTCTTAGGTACGAAATAATAAAACAACAATTAACTCCTTTTACGAAATATTTAACCACAGATAAAAGTTAAGTAGGACTATTCGTCACTATTATCCATATTGCTTGAATCGTCTTCACTGTCAGTGCAGCTTAAGAAGTCAGAATCATGCAAATTAATAATAAATCGGTCCATCTCTTCATCAACGATGCGATCGTGCTGACAGTAGGTATTCATTTTCAATAGTTTGAACATGTTTATCGCAGTTGACCCATTTTTCTATAGAGAATTCGGCGAATAACTGTTCCAGAGTATTTTTCTTTTTGTCTAAATTAGAATCAATTTGAATTTTTGCGAGCTGTCCTTTGATATCCTCCCAGACCAATTCGATGGGGTTTAAGTCTGGATGATATGGAGGCAGTCCCAAAGACTTCATGACTTGCCTTTAAAATTTCATCTATTTTGTACATATTTTCTGATCCGTGTTGCTTGATTAAGTTCAACAAATCACATTTTCTTAAAGACATATCAAATTCAACATTGTGTCTTTGCAGCCAGGCCTGCATAATAGCTTTTGTGGATATCATCGTAGGCTTTTTGTCCTCCTGTACCGAGTGGTGTAAGGCATTATCCATTACGATAACGGAGTTTGGCGGTAAATTTGGCAATAACTTTTCTCTAGTCCATTTGCCGAAGTTTACAAAATTCATATCGCTATGATAATCTCCGGTTTTGCTGTTAGATTTAAAAATTAAAAAAGCTCCATCGATGAATCCGCCTTGTCCTCCAGTATGTACAATAATTAAATGCGACCCTTTGCCAATATGCGACA
Source organism: Catocala sponsa (assembly GCA_963564715.1). Taxonomy (NCBI): domain Eukaryota; kingdom Metazoa; phylum Arthropoda; class Insecta; order Lepidoptera; family Erebidae; genus Catocala; species Catocala sponsa. The sequence goes on along the minus strand of OY751336.1, from coordinate 11,012,005 downwards.
GTACCCCTCGTTCTTCATTGGATTGCCAACACGCCGGTACATTTAAAGACGAATTGACATATGTTTCATCAAGGTAAACAATGTTTCTTTGATCTCTCCTGTGCTTCTTTATCGCATTAAGATAACGCCACCGCCACGATACGATGTTTTGTTGTTCAATAAATAATTTTCTTTTTGACTGACATTTCTTAAATCGAAAGCCGACTGTTTATGAATCAATGTACTCAAATATTTTCGGCCACAATTTAAAATTCCTTCTTCTCTGACTTTCGCATTCAAAGTTTTTAATGTAGGATTCGCTTGTAAACCGTATAAAATTGGGTTATTTTTCTTCTAACTACGCTTTCTGTAAAACTGTCTACTTAAATTTTTTTCTTTCGGATTTGTTATTTTTTGTTGGTGATTTATAATTTACATGACTTTGTTCATCTTTCAGTTCATTTCCTTCTTTTATTATTTTACTTGTGGTAGTCACCAAGAGTCCTATAGCTTCAGCAACAAGTTTGTTTAGGTTTATGTCTTGAAGATACTCCGTAGAACTATGATCTAGTTTTCTGGCTTTAAAAAAGGAATATACGTTGTATGCTATTTGTTTAGCTTGCTTGTTAATTTTTTTCGCAATACAGGAAGAGTGATTCATCTTGGGATTAATCTTAGGAAGTCGTGTACCTTGTGCGTTAATTTTCAAGCGTCCGTAACAAAAATACCAAACACGCGCTGCGAGCACCACCAGCACACTGCCGCGCTTGACGTGAGCTCTATGCTCCGCACACCCCTCTCACCCACCCGGTAACATCTCCCCCCGCTCCCTTCTTACTGCGCAGGCGATACGCGAGTTAAACGGTCGGCCTATAGTATCATAGTTTATATATATCTACTGGATATCTTAAAACGATATTATAAGCTAAGTATACATAATATAATATAACTAAGACAATAATACTAATTTTACACATTAAATACTATGCATTTTGTAACTAAGACAATAATACTAATTTTACATATTAAATACTATGCATTTTTGCATAGTTTTAATGTGTAAAACATAATATTAGTTAGGTGATAAAGCAGTACAGACCGAGGCGAGGTACTCGTCTCTGCTGGCGTCGGGCCAGTCGCAGGTCCAGTTGGTGGGCGGCACGCACGGGCCCACGGGCGGCGTGAAGCAGTTGGACGTCGAAGAGCACTGCTGGCACATCGTGTACACCTGGAACACACCCTCACAACATCAATATTGTTTCAGCACGAAAGGGTAGGCAGAGGAGCTAGTGAAGGCGACTACTGTGCATGAGGTCTCGGGTTCGAATCCCGGGTGGGCCAACAGAAAGGCATTGGGGTTTTCTGTTAAGAAATGTCAATAGCAGCCCGGAGTTAGGAAGTTGGCGGCGTAAGACACCCCCGTGCCTCGGAAAGCACGTAAAGCCGTTGGTCCTACGCCTGACCTCTCTCCGGTCGTGTCGGATTACCGTCCCATCGGATCATGAAAGTTAGGAAACAGAGAGTGCACTTGTGCTTGCGCACACACTTGTGCACTTTAAGATCTCCTGAGTAGATGGCCAGTTTTCTTTAAGATTGACTGCCGAGGTCGAAATTCTACCTCTTCTTTCCGAAAAGATCGGAGGATATTATGATTTAGGTCATAAGCAATAACGCCTTTTATCGTTTATCATATTTTCAGACATCATACTGCAACTATGCTTTTTTAAATAATACTCCAAAATTCGCGTCGTATGAATTGAATAGGACCCCGTGATTCTTCTTATATGCAAACATATTATGCGCAAAATAAGGAACGGCACAAAATCAATACAAAACGGTTTTCACTCTCGCTCCACGACATATGTAATGCATTTGACAACTTGCAGAAGAATTGTTATATTAAACTAGTTGGCATAATGTAAAGTTAACAGATAAAATAAAAATCATATCGTACCAGCCACACAGCTCTCGCTATCTCGTTCTGGATGTAAGGTAAGCAATTGTACAGGAGACAGTTCTCAAATTTGGTCAACTCTGGTATACCCATGTTCTTCTCAATACCTGCCGGTCCAAGTATAACCTGAAAGTATGTAAATCTTTCTTTACTGCAAAGGTGATAAGCGAGCATACATCTTAACTACCAGTAACTTGTTACCATAGTCTATGATGGCGTGCATTTAGCGGTTAGCAATCCTAGGAAATAGGAACTACGGAACTAAATGAATCTTGCACATTCTTATTAACGCGCTAACAATGTAATTACTCCTCTGCCGATTTTGTGTATGAACGTCTTTCCCCGGACGAGGCGATTTGTAGACGGAATCTATTGTATGTTCTCAATTGCCAAATTCTTCTCGATTGTGAGATATGACTAATTGACTATATAATATATTGACTGATATATTAAGAGTGAAGGAAAACACTGTGGAGAAATATGCATATCTGAGATCTCTCTGTAGCGTGTTATTGTTCTTGTAAATATTATTATAAATGTATGTACATAGAAACACATTGTAATTTTTTATATTCATAATATACATAATATGTTCATAGCGAGCGACCGCTCAGCTGACGGCGACGTACGTATACGTGTGTACACGTACACGTACGTACTCACTACATTTAAACATTAAGCTAACTTGTATTTTTCAGCTTAACTTCGCTTGCTTCTGCTTACCACACGCTTTACTCTCCATAAAGTTCTCGAAGGTATTAATTTTAAGTCTGCCAATTCGCACTAGGCCAGCGTGGTGGACTATGCCCTAACCCTTCTCAAACTAAGAAGAGGCCCGTTCCCAGGGGTGGAAAAGTTTAATACAGTGCTAACATTATATAATTATTATAGAAATCGCAAAACAAATAGTCCGCTCTGAAATAGCAACATAACGGTCTGCGTACGTACAGTCAAAGATACAAATATTATGTATAGTCGACAATAAAATTGCTTTACCACCCTTAGAGTAAATGTCGTTTGCATGTCACTAAACAACAATGTCTATTTTTGCTTACAAGTGACATCAGTACAGCGACAGAGACATCACTGCGCGACGTCAGAGACGTAGAAGTATTGATCAATTAAAATAAAGTCTATCACTACATACATATTATAAAACAAAGGCCTGCGCCGCGTCTGTTTGTCTGTCTTTTTTCACGATTCAATTCGTAGTTATGGAGCATATTAAGCATTCACGATTAAAATATGGGGATAATTGGTGAAAATGTCGGCAATAGTCAAGCTGCCTAGGAGCTTCATACCTAATAAGCTCTACCACCTTTTTTGGATAGTCCATTTCTCGAGGATATAAAACACCACGCTATAATCCATGGGAGCGGAGTAGGGACAGTTAGGTAATAAATAGGTGGTGTGCAAAAAAAGGACGATGAATAAGAATTTAATAAGAATTTATTAACAAACTATATTTATGAAATTAAAATAAATTAATTAAAAATCCTCTTAACAGATATTAACATAAAATGTGATAAATAATAAAGTTATTACGTTTAATAATAAGTCAATTTAGTAACTTGTATTTCCGCCATTTGATTCAATTACTGCCAAGAATCGGCTTCTCATTGATCCTACAAGTCGCTCACAAATATCTGTACCCCGCATAGCCGCCCATATCTCTCTGCAATGACTCTCAATTGCTTCTTTAGTTCTCTCATCTCATTGCGATGTGTCCATTTTTGCACCATAAGTCCCCAATTATTTTCGATCAGGCTTAAGTCTGGAGATTTTGAAGGTCATGATATCCGTCGAAAGCATTGGTGTTGACGGAACCACTCGCGAGTAACAGCAGCAGTGTATAACCGGCAGTTGTCTTGTAAGAAGTGAAGTACGGCGTTATCATCTTCTGGGTAAACGTTGCGAACAGTTGGTAACATGACGTTTTCTAGAGTGTCAACATAATTTTGCGCAGTTGCTTTTGAAGGTAATGCGCATAAATCACCGGGGTTGGCTTTAGAAACGGGCCGATCGAAACGGGGGTTGGTGCTGGTTGAAATATGTTGGGGGTGGGTTTTCCAACCCCCCGGAACCATCCCCAACCCGCGCACTCGCGTAGTTTATTTTTTAGGCATTTTATAAACACGTGAAATGGAACGACGTTTTGATGACACCAACGTAATTTGTTTCGTCTTTCTTTAATAAAATGTGATACAAAAACCTATTTTAATTATTTAAATAAGTAACAAAACATTTATTGTCAAATGATCATTTTATTTCACCAAATTTGGTAAAAGATATTATTTTTACGTGAAATGAAACGTAACTTTTTTCGCGCCAGAATCGGCAACTCAATCAATTACTCATACATGACAGACATTTCATAAAATTTTTGACAATATCGAATTAACCTACCCCAACTCTCCCTAGTACTTTATGCCCTACCCCTATAGTGGTTATAAAAAGCCGGAGGCGCGGAGGGAAGGCAGCCTCCGCCAGCTGTAACAAAGCACTCGCCTACGCAGCTTCGGCTTGCTGGTCGCCTTTGGCGACCAGCCTCAGCCGCTACGGCTCGTACGGCGCTTGCGCTTTGTTACGCAATGGCGTAGAGGCTGCACTTCCCGCAGCACCGGAGACGTCCCAGTTGTAAGTTGCTTCCAAAACAACAGATTTTATGCAAAACAGAATATAAAATGTCACAATTTTGAGGTTAAGTATTAACGACTTTAAATTTTTTTTTCTCTGGAACTAGACATTTGTGTACGATGCGGGTAATTGGGGGGGGGGGGGTTCAGCACTTCCTCCCCCTTCCCCCTCAAACACCCTCAACCCTTAATTAAATCGGCCCGTTTCTAAAGCAATCCGACACTATCTGCCGACATCCAGCCCCAAACGTTTGCACTGATTCTACCAGACTCCGTGTCCGGTACTATATGATTTTCATCATATCTTGTATTGTCATATCGCCAGAGATTTAATCGACTGTGCTGATTAGATTTCAATGTCTTTTCATCAGTAAATATTGTAGTTAACCAATCAAAATCTAAAAAATCCCGGGTAAAACGAAACCGAGCTGCTTTATGTGCATCAGTTAAATGAACTTTTCTACCGTATTGTCTATAGTGCAACCCCATGCTATGCAGATGGCGTCTAACAGTCTCAGTGCTCACGTCGAATTCTTCGGCAAAACGAGATGTTGATGTAAAACCATTTTCTCCAAATGCACGTCTCATTTCTTCCCTTTGCGCCTTTTTAGGCCGTCGATCACTACGCCTGTGACTTTGGAGACTGCCTTCTTCACCTTCTCGATTAACACCGAACCGTACAGTATAGCGTGATATATTCAAATCTCTGGAAATTAGACTTATGTGGTATCGTGCTCTGTGTAATGTAATAATTTCTGCCCTTTCGACAATATTTAAATTTACGTGACAATTTCAGTTTTTCTGATATGACAAGTTAGTAATGTCACAAGTAACAAGTTGAGTTTAGTTTTTTATTTTGTGGTTTTTCACATATACCTAAACTCCAAAGTGTAATATAGTGACATTTGTATAGTGTTACTAGAAATTATTATTTATTGTTTTGATAAGAAAGGTTAAAATCTGGTGGAGGAGCTAAAGCGCTCCCTTACCATCACGCTCGGGACGATGTTGAGCGCCCGGCTCGCGGGACTTGAGGACCGGCTTCTGCCGACGCCGACAGTCCGCCCTCCGCTGAGAGCGGATGCCAAGAGGGCTGGGGCAGACGCCACGCCGCCCATACCGGCACTTCAGCCGGTTGCCCCCAAGGCGGGCAAGGGGGCCAAGCAGGCCCCCAGAACTGCCGCCACTCCTGCAGCGGCACCGACCACGGGTCCCTCTAGCTCTAGGGGGACCCAAAACGCCAGCGGGGTTGCCCCTGCCGCCACCGTCCCTCGGGAAACATGGGTGACGGTGGTAGGGAAGGAAAAGGGGAAGGGCAAGGAGAAGGGAAAGTCCTCCCCTCCCTCCACTGCATCTGCGCCTGCCCAGGTGGCTCGTGCCACCAAAGCCCGGCCTGCCACACCTGTTGCTCCCAAGAATGTGGCGGCGGCACTGAGGTCCCCGAAATCCGCGGCAGTCGTGCTGTCGTTGCAGTCCGACGCCGCGGCAAAGGGGATGACATATGCCGCCGCCATCAGGGTGGCACAGGAAAAGGTCGACCTAAGGGAGCTGGGCATCGACCAACTCCGCTTCCGCCAGACGGCTACGGGAGCCAGGATCTTAAAGATTCCTGGCTCCCAAAGCGGAGAAAAGGCGGATAGGCTCGCGGAGAAACTCCGCGATGCCCTATCCGCAGTGGCCAGCGTCACCAGGCCCGTAAAGTCCACAGACTTGCGGATTGCGGGCCTGGACGATGCTGCCACAAAGGAGAAGGTGGCGGCGGCGGTCGCGGCGGCGGGCGAGTGCGAGGTGCGGCTGGTCAAGGTCGGGGAGATCCGCCCCGGCTTTGATGGCGCCGGCTCCGCCCTTGTGTCCTGCCCTGTCTCGGCAGCCAAAGTGCTGCTGAGCGGGGGCAGGCTTCTCATCGGGTGGAGCTCGGTGAAGGTAGCCGCGCTGGGAGAGCGCCCCATGCGCTGCTTCAGGTACATGGGACTGGGGCATACGCACCCCCAGTGTCCCGCCGCGGCCGACAGGGGTGACCTGTGCTTCCGTTGTGGAGACGCAGGTCACCGGGCGGCCAACTGTGGCAAGGCTGGGCTGCGCTGCGCTATTTGCGCAGAAGCGGGCAAGCCTTCGGGGGGGCGCAGCTGCAACCCCCCGAAGACGAAGGGAAACGCCCCTGGGACCCGGGCCGCCCCTGCGGCCACCAGTCAGGCCGCCCCTGCGGCCACCAGTCAGGCCGCCCCTGAGGCAGCGCGCCACGAAGCAGTATGCGAGGAGGTTGTGATGTCTGATTAGTATGGACCAGGTCGGACATCGCAACTTCCTCCAGGCGAACCTGAACCACTGCGCCAGGGCCCAAGACCTGCTCATGCAGACCCTGGTGCAGTGGGAAATCGATGTGGCCGTCGCCGCAGAGCCATATTTCGTCCCCCCCAGTCCCTATTGGGCTGGTGACTTGAACGGCTCCGTGGCCAACGTTGGGAGGGTTGGCGGCCCCCTCCTCTCGGTCGAAGAGAGAGGGACGGGGTACGTGGTGGCCAGGTGGGAGAGTGCATACTTCTCCCCCAACAGAACCGCCGCGGAGCTGGAGGTCTTTATGGACCTCCTGGCCGCGGTGGTGAGGAGGCTGGCGCCACGTCAGGTCCTCCTAATGGGGGACTTGAACGCCAAGGCCCGGGAATGGGGCAACCACTCCACTGACACTCGAGGAGAGATAGTCAGGGAGTGGGCGGTTGCCACAGGACTGACCCTCCTCAATAGAGGGTCGGTCCACACGTGCGTGCGATGGTGTGGGGGGTCCGTGGTGGACCTAACGTTCACCAGCCCCGCTGTCGCGGCATGTGCCCGGGCCTGGAGGGTGATGTCGGAGGTGGAGACGCTCTCGGACCACAAATACATAAGGTTCGAGATATCCGCCTCCGACAGTCAGGGAGGGCTCCGGCGCGTAGTGCGGGCGGATTTTCCGCGCTGGTCGGTGAGTCGCCTCGAGGCCGGGCTGGCGGAAGAGGCGGCCATCGTCTAGGCGTGGCTTGCCGCCCCCATGCACACGGTGGAGGTAGGCGTCGCGGCCGGCCGTTTCCGCGAAGCGGTCACGGCCGTCTGCGACGCGGCTATGCCGAGGTCCCGCCGCCACCCCGGCCGCCAAGAATTGTATTGGTGGAGCTCGGAGATCGCAGATCTCCGAGCCGCCTGCTCGGCGGCGCGGCGGCCCTACACGCGGTGTAGGCGGCGGCGGCATGGCCGAACGAGCGACCAGCTGTCTACCGAAGAGCTGCAGGCTGAGCTCCGGCTGTACGATGAGTACCGTGCAGCCAAAAAGGAGCTGCAGCTGGCTGTCGGGCAGGCCAAGTCCCGAGCCTGGGGTGAGGCCCTGGAGGGCCTGGATAGGGATCCATGGGGGCGTCCGTACAAGGCTGCCCGGAATAAGTTCCGGGGCCTGATGCCCCCCGTCGCGGAGTCCCTGGAGCCGGAGCTCCTGAGCAAGGTGTTGGTGGGCTCTTTCCCGAACGGGACCCCCACCATACCCCTCCGACGATGGCGCCGTCCTTCTCGGAGGAATTGGACCCGGCCTCCATCCCGCTTGTATCGGAGGCGGAGATGGAGGCGGCCGCCAGCCGCTTAAGTGGCAAGAGGACGGCTCCGGGTCCTGACGGGATCCCGGGACGGGTCCTCCGGATCGCCCTCAGAGAGATGAGCAATCCACTTCGGGAACTGTTCAACGCGTGCCTCACGTCTGGACGGTTCCCGAAGCTGTGGAAGGACAGCCGATTGTGCCTGTTGCGGAAGGAGGGGCGAGACACAACCTCGCCTTCCGCATACAGGCCAATCGTGTTGCTTGATGACATGGGAAAGCTGCTAGAGAGAGTGGTGGCTTCCCGTGTCATCCAGCACTTAGAGGGGACTGGGCCGGCGCTATAGCAGGCCCAGTATGGGTTCAGAGCGGGGCGGTCCACGATAGACGCCCTGCTCTGGCTCAAAGATTGGACGCAGGAAGCGGTCGGTGGGGGGAACAAGGCGTTGGCTATCTCGCTGGACATTGCCAACGCCTTCAACAGCCTCCCGCATGGAACAGTACAAGAGGCGCTCCGGTATCACGGAGTGCCCCTGTATTTGCGGAGGCTGTTGGCCGACTACCTCCAGGACCGCGAGGTCCTGGTGGAGGGATGCGACGGTTTGAGGCGCCGTCGCGTATCCTGAAGGGTTCCACAGGGGTCGGTGCTGGGACCGCTCCTGTGGAATGTTGGCTACGACTGGGTGCTTCGGGGCACGCTTCCCGCAAGTATGCGGGTGGCGTGCTACGCCGATGACACCCTGGTCGTAGTCAAAGGGAGGGATCTCGGGGAGGCGGTGCGGTTGGCCGAGGTGGGAGCTGCCTTAGTGGTCGACCGTATCCGCGCCCTGGGATTGGAGGTTGCCCTCTCCAAGACCGAGGCCCTAGTGTTCCATGGACCTCGGGGGGGACCTCGTCCAGGTACGCGAGTGATCCTGGACGGGGTCCCGGTCCGGGCTGGGACCCAAATGAGGTACTTGGATCTCGTCCTGGACGTGAGGTGGACTTTTGGGGCACACTTCACCCAGCTGGCCCAAAAAGTCCTAGGCGCGGCGGCCGCCCTAGGGAGGCTGCTTCCCAACGTGGGTGGCCCGAGCGCCACTTGTCGCCGACTGTACTCCGGAGTGATCCGGAGTATGACCCTTTACGGGGCGCCGGTCTGGGCGGACGCCCTCAGTCGCGACAATAAGACCCTGCTGCGACTTCCGCAGCGGGTCGTCGCGACGAGGGCCATACGCGGTTACCGGACGGTGTCGTGGACGGCGGCGTGCGTGCTGGCCAGTGAGCCCCCCTGGGAGCTACAAGCGGAGATCCTCGCCGAAGTTTACCACTTCGTAGCGGCGAGGAGGTCCTGCGGGGAGCTCCTGAGGTGGGAGGAGGTCGCACGCATGCGGCGACAGGCGCGGGCCGCCCTGTTGAGGCGGTGGATGGAAGACCTGGCTCCACCGGTCCCGGGTCAGTGGACGGTGGAGGCCATTCGCCCGGTCCTCTGGGGGTGGATAGGGCGGCGATTCGGGTCGCTGACCTTCCGACTGGTGCAGGTGCTTTCCGGGTATGGATGCTTCAGAAAGTATTTGCACCAGATCGCGAGACGGGAGGCGACCCCGGCCTGCCACGAGTGTGGGGCGCCGGAAGACACGGCGCTCCACACACTGCTCACCCCAGGTTTTTAGTGTGTATACCGACCCCCTTCAGGGGTGGAGAGTCTCACATAACCACCAGGGGGAGAGGGTATCCATAAAGGATTTTCCTGGGTAAAAAAAAAATAAAAAAAAGATTGCAATTTTAATCTAAGCATTGATTGGATTACGGTCAACCAATTACGTCAGTATCACATATGAACATTAATAATGAGTCTTATTGAATTTTAATTTTGATCGATTTTTTTGTTAATAGTGGCAAATATATAGTCGACTATACTTGAAGCTTAGTAGAAGATCGTCTGCCACGCAGAGGTCTCAAGTTCGGTACTTATAATTAAATAGTTAAATAACGCTTGCATTAACGGTGATCAAAAACATCGTGAGGAAACCTACATGTCTGAGAGTTCTATATTTATAATGTTCTCGAAAATATGTGAAGTCTGCCAACTTGCACTGGGCTTAATCCTTTTCACACTGAGAATAGGCTCGGGCGTAGCAGTGGGTCAGTTTATACACAGCACTGATATTATTATACGTATAGCATTACCACTATTAAGGACCTTTTGATAAAGGAAGAAGCTCTCAATTCGACCCATATCATTTTTTAATAAATTTACTGGATTTTGCCCACTGCTTGCGTAAATGTAGGTTAGGTAAGGGATAACAGTAGTTATTTGTGGATGATAGGTACCCTATGCCCTATTCGGTACCCCTAAACGTGTATGCAAAATTTGATGATGATCGGTCGAGAAGTTACGGCATGACAGTATAATAAACAAACGAATTCATTAATATTAGTTAGGATTTAGAGTCTGCGGATACTAGGACACTGAATATAACTTACGTCGCTTGCAAAAAACTGGCAGGAAGGCGAGCAAGTCTTAAGGCTATCGACGTAAGCACACTGCGTAATTCGTGTGCCCCGTAGTCCTTTCACGACATTTATGACGTTGCGTGCGATGGCGAAGGCGCCTGCTAAGCAAGCGGTCGCCGAGGTGCAGTTCTTAGCCGCGCAAACTGCTTCGTGCCCGTTCATTATGCATGACGTCACACATTCCACCTGAAATTATAAGTATTACGAGTTGACTACTGTGTCATATGTCATATTATGTATTATGTTATGTCTTGTGTCATAAATATGTTGTAACACTATCTCGACATAGATAGGTAGGTACATAATATATATTATGGGCGCCGCCAGGATTACTTTTAGGGAGTTGCATCTGCATCTACACATTAAACTATTAACTAATATTTATAAAATATAGAATTATACATGTATGATTTATTATGTAAATAAATGTAATGTCAAATTCAAATCTTGCGAATATTTTATTGAATAAATGTCGTTTACGGGAAAAAGAGATTTCTCTATGTATTTTCTTTCCTTGCGCCCTGCTGCCGGCGCCCATGGGTAGGTCAGGATAAAGATAAAGATTTATTTATTGCATAACTGTGTATAGTAATTGATCGTATTAATAGAACATAATATGATTTTGGACCCAACAGTTTGTCCATATCGGAAATGCAACATATAAGGACATAAGGCAACAAAACTTAACACTACATATTATACATTCCATATCATTATTATTACTTTTCAAAGACCTCTTGAAGGTTGTAAAATACATTTTCAATTAACCACCTTTTTAACTTAATTTTAAATATTTTTTCATTTAATTCCTTTATAGCTGTTGGTAATTTGTTGTATGTATATTTATACCGGTGATATAAGTATTCTTATAGAATATCATATTATTTATTGTGGAAAGATTTATATTGTACTTATATCTACTACGGATATTGCTCCTTGACACAGATTTAAAATTAAAATGTTGCATGTTATTTTTCACAAATAGGCTTAATGCTAAGATGTAAACCTCAGTTTTAAAAATATTTCGTAAGGGCTCTGTACTATGCATGTTATATATTGTTCTAATACACCTTTTTTGGAGAAAAATGTGGATTGAATGTTTGTCGAGTTCCTCCAGTAGATTATACCACACAGTAATAAGGGATAAACATTTCCAAAGTATGCATTTCTGGTTACATTTGTATTTGTTGTTTCAGAGAGGGATGATAATGCATAGCAGGCGCTGCATATCTTTTTGTTTATTTTTTCAATGTGCGCCTTCCAGTTTAAATGTTGGTCAATAACAACACCTAGAAAATTTATTTCCGGAACTTCTTCAATTTTGGTATTACAAACAGTTATATTTAATAGTAAAGGTCTACTCTTGTAATTTCTGAATTGCATTAATACTGTTTTTGATAGGTTAACTTTTGGTGGCCTCGATGGCGTAATGGTTAATGTAACCGACTGCCATGGCTGAGGTCGCGGGTTCGACTCCCGCACAAGTCAAACATTTGTGTGCATGAATATGGATGTTTGTCTTGGTCTGAGTGTTTCTATGTATAGTATGTATGTATTTAGAAAAAAAAAAGTATATATGTATGTTTATCGATTGTTTAGTATCCATAGTACAAGCTTTGCTTAGTTTGGGCTAGATGGTGTTGTGTGTATGTGATAGAATATTATATTATTATATATTATATTATATTTAACCTATACCTCTTATACCTGTGCCTTCTAATTGATTTAATAGAATATCGTATTTGACGCAATTAAAAGCTTTTGTTATATCGATGAAAAGCGCAACAGATGGTTTTTATTGTCATCTTTATCCAATTCTTAACGTCAAGACATACCTAACGAGTAACGAGTAAGTATTTATATTTATAGCACTTGGTTTGTCTTAACTGTCAATTATACTATATAACATTGTACTCTGTGGATAAGGTCGTGAGCAGAGTGTTTGTTAATTCTATCATTTTACTCCTAAAATTGTTGTAATGTATAATAGATACACTGTTGTTTGTTGTCCCTAATAAAATAAAATAAAAATAAAAATAAATCGTATCATATTTGATACGATTTATTTTTATTTTACTTTTATATAATTTGTATATTTCCAAAGATGTAGTTTTTTTCTTTTGAAATCCGAACTGACTTATGTTGTTAGCTTCAAAAAATGTGTGGGACTTGTATAAATTACTTTTCCAAAGAGTTTTGAGATGCTTGGTAACAATGCAATCGGCCTATAGTTATTTACATCGTGAGGTGATCCTTTTTTAATAGCGGCTTTATGAGGGTTTTTTCAAGACTATTTGCAAATTCACCAGTTTCTAACATAAGGTTGATTATATAATATACTAGTGGATCAGCAATAAAAGGAATGCTATGTTTAATTAATTTAATTGGTAAGTATATGATCATGCCCGAAGTTAAAAGTTTAGCTAGCTACTAAACTTTTAACTACATTTATTACTTCGCACTTATCGACTCGGTATAGGAAGATACTTTTTGGCCTATTTGTTTGATCAAGTTTATGTTGCTTGGCATTGTTTGTGCTATGGTACATAGTCTAACACCTATACCTATCCTCGAAGAGGTAGATAACATTTTACCTAGTAATGTATTTGTGAAATCATCTACACATCTAAACTAGTTGCATTAAAGGAGACCGTCCATATTCGGCTTGAACGTGGACAATCATCTTATAAACAAAGTAAAATATTAAAAGTTTTGTTTTAATATATAATAAATATTGGTTACTATCCGGTCGTATGAAATTGACGTATAATAAAGATGTTTTTTTAAATATTTTGATTTTGGTTTCATTAACGTGTAACTGAAATGGACAATCCAAATGGCTTGTTTGTGTTGCTTAGTAAAAAAACAGTGGAAAAACCAGAACAAAGTATTTAAAAAAATCACATTTAGAAATATTAACGAAGTCTGAAACTACGTTGATATTTTTTTCATTATTTACTATATTCATATTTTGAATTCGACAATAAAATTAATGTAAAAATGATATGATATTTGATAAAATATAACAAAATTGTAAAGTGTGTTGGGTAATTTATTTTCATATTCTAGCAACACTTATCTGTCAATTCTGTTTCCGTCATTCGCTTTGCGTTTGTTCGCTCGTATAGTGGATAGGTATTTTGTGGACGTGATTTTATGTTTGCTATATTGTGTTTTATTTTATTATTTAACGAACTTGATACTAAACTTCGTAGAATAATGTTTTTTACTTAGTTTAGGCTACTGAATATTAATATTGTTATTAGAATATAAAATTGTTCACGCCCAGGCCAGGGTCCCATACAAGGTGGTCGGTCTCCTTTAAATGCTGAAATGAAAACATTAGCGCTAAATAACCTTGTGTTTCGTTGTTCAAGCACACCAAATACGTTCCTATTGTTGGTACTTTTACACTACATAGTTAAGATTACGCTACTTTATGTTTATAATAACATAATATACAACGTGTAACATATTAAACGCATTTCCTGAAAGTACTTTGTTCAGAATCGGCTACTGAATCCATTTCTGACATTTAAATATAGTATTTTTTTTTGTCCTAAAATAATTAAAAAAACGTAAATTATAGTCATCCTTTTCTTTGAACAGTCGAAATAAACGAAAATGTATCATAATTCAAGACAATAAGGTTTTTGATGCAATAAAGACAATAATGTTAGATTTATTGTAATATACCCATACTATCCGCGCACAATAAGGAGAACGAATTCGTTAAATTAAAACATTTAAGTACATAAAAGTAACATTTTAATGATTATATTATTATTATTACGATTTGATAATGTAATTGGGGTGTTTGCGGTTGTGTGTTATATCTGTGACACGTTGTATACTGATTGCGTAGTCAATGCGACTGCTGTGCAAAATTATTCATATTTTTTTGTTAAAATATCTCAATACCAGCTCGGAGTTACGAAGATGGCGGTGTTAGACACTCCGTGCCTCGGAAAGCATGTAAAAGCCGTTGGTCCTGCGCCTGATCTCTCTCCGGACGTGCCGTCCCATCGGATCATGAGAATTAAGGAACAGAGTACACTTGTGTTTGCGCACACACTTGTGCACCCTAATATCTCCTGCGCAGATAGCCAGTCTCCGTTAATATTGGCTGCCGTGACCGAAATTCGGTCTGGAGGACATTGTTATCATATATATTATATGTATTATAAATGAACTCACTTGTTCTTGAGTCAAACTACCGGGATGTATAGCAGCGGACAGCACAGGCACCATCGTACAGGGCGTGGTACCGCCGATCACGGGCACTCGAACAGACTCAGGAGGCACCCTCAGGAAGTCCGCTAATGCTGTGTTGGCTCTCACAGAGTTTAGTTCCACGGACCCAAGTAATGTGCGAGGATTGTACACTCCCCGGAGACGCTGAATTTCTGCCACAAGTGGCACCATGCTCTCTATTGGCTCCGTTGCCACTATCGTGAAACACTGAAAGTTTTGATAAAATATGTATATTAACGAGCAATCTGTTATTGGACTTTACTAATTAATAAATAATTCCACGAGCTTGAATTGTGTTGTACGGATAGTAACCAGCTCACAATTTTGAGATACATAAACACAGTTGGGTTTGCATTTCGCGTCCAACAATATTTTCATTCTACTCGAATCCACATTTGGCAGAGACGAACAATACGAGACGTTAGAGTGGGTGTTATTTAGCAGTAAATTTATTAATTGATAATTTAATGAGAGTGATAGATATATTTATTGTAATCTTTAGATAACTTACCGTCGGACACGTGTTACATATCTGCAGAGCAATCTCTGTGATGACTGGTGCGTTCTGTTCGAACGAGTCCACTTGGTTGCGCGCCACGATAATCACTATCTTTGAACCCTGCAATCACATATTACACTAAAAGCTTCTATGTATTGATTCATAACATACTGCAATAACGTTTGTGGAAAAAACGATAGAGATCTAGAAAGCAATAAGTGAGCTATTTCCATTACGATAATTATTTTGAAAGGCTGGAATTTATTAATAAATCAAGTAAATACATAAATATGTAACGTCCCCGACTAGTGTTCATTCGTACAACCCTATAGGTACAAAAGTTATTATTTTCAGAGTGGATACTATTAGAATTAAGAATATATACATACATACATAGACTCACGCCTGTTTCCCAGAGGGGTAGACAGAGACTACGGATTTCCATTTGCTACGATCCTGACACACTTCTCTGGCTTCATTCACTAATAATATATACTCATATTTAATTTACTTATACACAACTAGAGTCAACTTATCAAAAATTTAGTTAGCTTGTATTAAAATTTATAGTTAACCAGCTTTCACACGTAGCTGTTATAAATTATAAGAATGTACCAAACAGAAACCGCGATGAAAAGTAACCTTCAACTATCTTCGGTCCATAAACTATAGCTATATAAAAAATCACGTCAATCTGTTGTTCAGTTGCTAAGGACAAAGAAAGACAAACTATCGAACACACTACTCCATTTATAATATTAGTAAGGATAAGAAAGTAAGTAGGTAGGTGCCGACAAACTGTAATGCAGTTTGGCAGGAGATTGTGTCTAGATATGTATTTGTTTAAATAAATAAATAAAGAAAAAAAGATCAGGATTTGTTCACTGTGTTTATAATAATATTTTTATTACTTTTCTCGGGTTACAGTTTATTTATTTAGGATAAAAGCAGTCGATTACAAGCATTTTTACAAAACATGAAATAATGATTAAATCATGACCAATTACAGTTTAAATCCACTATTAAGTAGGTACATGTTTATTTGTATCACAAAGAACAGACTTTCTTTAATTATTATTAATACATGTATCTAACAGATTTAGAAACATTCTTTATAGAATAAAATAAATTATTCGAACACGATGCTCGTTCTATAAACATGTTGATTAGATTGCAGCAGACAGAGTAGAAAAAACATGATTTGCCCTGTCACCCGTGAGAGCGGTAGTATTTGCAGGGTTAACAATTTAAGACATTTTACGTATTGAAGACAGATATGATGATAATATAAACGAATAAAAGAATCTAAAATTCAGGAACAAGTCACGTACCATGAGTGCGTCGCACAACATATGTCTGCCAGAATAAGATGTCACTTTACATTTGGTGTCTACGTGACTCAGCTCCATGGCATATCCGCAAGTGTAGCACTGGTCATATAGCGCTATCTCATCTAGCAGGGGACATTGTTTCAATAATAGTGCTAAAGGTTGACCTGGATAAAATAAGGAAAGATACTTCACTTAACGAAAGGCGCAGTGGTCACCTAAAATTGCAGTTTTCAGCATGATAATAGGATCAAAATAGATACATAGATGTTCAGAGTTAAACTGTGTGGTACAGACAGAACAGTAGATGTCGGCGATAGGAGAGTTTCCGTACTGCTAGTGTCAAGATGCTGGTCTGAAACTGACCTTAAAACTGGAGCTTTATTAAAAATCACATGGGTATAACATTGTATTGTATGTAAATATCGTTCTATGGACCATTAAAACCTACAAAACAGCAGATTCATGAATATATAATATTCGATCGTGTTTAAACACACCTATGGACGAAAATCGCTTACAAACGTATTCAACAAATTAGATAAACAATTTAGATAAACAATCAAATATTCATCATCACAGAAAAAGAATCAAATATTCAACTCCTTTTCCTGTATGTGTATGAATACAACGAAGGTGACATCGTCGATCTACTTATTATATTGTACGGTCAAAGACATAAGTCGAGTAGCATCGTAAGGTACACATTCGAATATTGATCCGAGCGAATATATTTGTGTGTGTGATGTAATGATGTTTTAACGCAAATAATGAAACATTATTTAATGTAGTGATAGCTGAAGTTCGTCATGCGTATGTGTGCAAGGCGATACAAAAACGAGTTCTTTTATATATAACTATAATAACTAATATCTCTTTTGTTCAACAAGTGTCTCTGTTAGTCCGCATTTACAATTAATGCTTAAATTTGCCTGTTGTATCACAGGTTGCGATAGCGGAGCGGTTAACGAGTCTTCTCACTTTATCACTAAAATATAATGACGGTAGTTCAAATGCTGGGGTCCTCTACTTCCAATTTTTGTTTTTTTATTACAAAATTTTTAAATAATAAAGATAAACTTTATTTTTGTCTACTTATTACACTAGAGTGATAAAAATACAAAAAGTGTTTTTTTACGAATTAAATTAAAATTAAATTATTTTATTATTATAATAATTATTATTTATCAGAATTTGTTTAGTTACTAAAAATCACATTTTGATTTTATTTTAATCACATTTTACTTACAAATAATATTTTACAATTATAATGACAATTGAGGTTAAAGCCTAATTATTTTTTTACACAAGGAAAAGAGGATTGAAACTTAACCTCAATTCTAACATCGTCAACCAGCACGTCCCCTATTTGAAACAACTTTGTTTGTTATTTAATGTGACTTCCATTGTTCTTAATACAACTCAAGACTGTGCATGGAGGTCATAATATTAGCAAACATAGTTCGCAACGGTCTCGTCGGTATGATACCCTTTGATTCATAAGCATTCACCATTCATCTTCGCTGAGTTTGGTTAATAAGAAGCGGTCTTCCACTTCCCGCCCGACTTTTTAAGCTCCCTTCTTCTTCAAATCGTTTCACCCAACGACTTACAGTATTTCTCAGAAATAAAATTAAAAATCTTATGGCATAATCGTAGATAGCGATTTCTTAACAGCGAAATCGTAAATCACAATAGCATAACATAACATTTAAAAAATAACTTACTCTTAGAGTTAAGTCCAGTTTCGTCGGCAATGTAAGATATATTAAGGCCATAATTATGCCATATATTTGCCCTGGATTTAATATTTATATTAGTTTGCATTTTAAATGTGGACTTTTAATCAAAATATAAAAAAAATTATTGCAATAATAATGACACAAACGCTCGTAACAAAGATCACCAACCAACAACATCACATAATTATATTCAAGTAAGAAATTATTATATTTTTTAAATCCACCCTCATCTTTTGAATAATTGCGGTTTAAATAAGTCTTAAAGTAAAGTAACAAGTCATCGATGTTTCTAAGTACTTAATGTAAGAAAAAATACTATTATCATTTCCTGTGGATCGAACCAACAAGCGTTACATTTTAGATCGCAGTATTACCAACGTAGCTACAACATCACTTAATTGTTTATTTGAAATTACTGCTTACAATCATAATTAGAACACGTGACAGTATAAGTGTGGCGGGTTTATGTATGTGTGCAATGATTTTATTGAATAACATCGTAAGTACAACTTGTTGTGATTCTATCGCTTTTTAAAATTGCTACTCGACTTTTGCACCTGACCGTACCTATGTCGCAAACTATTACTTATGACTGTCTCGTAAGAATAGCCATAACCAATTTTGCAAGCGGTGAAGTGTTCTGAATTTAATATTCTTTTGATAACTGACTAAATATACATAGTTACCCGTGCATCCAGCAGCCCCGCAGATAGTGACTTTCATCCCTGATAGACTACTACAGTACTTTTGGCTACCGGCCACGGGTCTCCATGAGGCACCATTGAAGAGCCGTCCAGTCGAGCGACACGCACACAAAATGGATCTCCGGACAAGCATATTTCTTTTAACTTTTTTTATATAAAATTTTATTTTATACAAAAAAACTAATACATTTTATATTTTTACATAACTTTCAGATTTCTCATCTTGACATTTATGTCTTTTCTTTATGCTTTGTTGTTTATGTTCAGATGATTATCATAAAAGTATATTCTCTTATTTTCCCTTTTTTTTACAACCAGTTAATATATCTACCATAGTTCTTATTATTTCGTAATCTTCACAAAACATAGCACCTTTTTATCATAGATTGGGTATTGAAATTAAACTACTATATACGGATTTTATCGCGTTATTTATTTGACACTTTATTACAAAATTTTGAAAACTGTTACACTACTATTACTATTAAACTTTACTAATTTTTAAGCTAATTAAATTATTGAAACTATTAAAACTATTTATACTATTACTATACTATTATAATATTTATATTTATGTTTACACTTTCCCCGACGTTTCGGTTACTTTTCAGCAGCCATGGTCACAGGATCTCCCCGTGACCATAAAGTATCAAATAAATAACGCGATACAATCCGTATATAGTAGTTTAATTTCAATGAATAACATTCGCGTAAATAGCATGACAGCACGGGCGATGCGCGTTATACCAGCTATCAGAATGTCCCTCGGAGCATAATACAGGAAAGACGAACACAAATTGTGTCTGAAGTCGAGGACTCTCTTGGGCGGGCCTCCGAATGGGGTGAACAGAACTTAGTTCGATTCAACCCCTCGAAGACACAAGTGTGCGCGTTTACTGCCAAAAAGGACCCTTTTATCATGGCGCCACAGTTCCAAGGAGTTACTCTCCGTATCTCCGAAAGTATTGGGATCCTCGGCGTCGAAATCTCAAATAAAGTCCAGTTTGGGAGTCACTTGGAGGACAAAGCTAAATTAGCGAGTAAAAAGGTGGGTGTACTGAACAGAGCCAGGCGGTACTTCACACCAGGTCAACGTCTTGTGCTTTACAAAGCACAGGTCCGGCCGCACGTGGAGTACTGCTCACATCTCTGGGCAGGGGCCCCCAAATACCAGCTCGACCCACTTGACTCCCTACAAAGACGGGCAGTTCGAATCGTTGATGATCCCAATCTCACGGATAGACTGGAGTCGTTGGAGCAACGAAGAGACTTTGGGTCTCTCTGCGTGTTCTACCGACTCTTTCACGGGGAGTGCTCTGAAGAACTGTTTGATTTGGTACCAGCGGCCCCTTTCTATCACCGTACCACTCGGCGATCATTTCTCCCACGTACGTGCAAGCTCTGGAATGAACTGCCAGCTTCGGTGTTTCCCGAGCGCTATGATATGTCCTTCTCCAAACGAGGTTTAAAGAGAATTCTTCTTTCACGGTAGGCAGCGGCTTTGCTGTGTCCTGACATTGCTGAAGTCCATGAGCAGTGGTTACCACTTTCCATCAGGTGGGCCACTTACTCGTCTGCCACTTGCTCGTCTGCCACCAATGGCAATAAAAAAAATAAAAAAAATATTTGTAGATTGGGTAATTATGTGTTACATCTTATCCATAAAGAACGCAGTGAGAGTTAATTTAAATAAGAGAGATCTGCCAGGAATGTGGCGATTAGAAAACCGTGATATCTGACTACCATTTCGGGAAACAGGCGTCAGTCTTATGTACTTTACGTTAAACGTTATTATTTACCTTGCAATTCGCCTTTATTAATTTACCTTACGTTGCAATTAGCCTCTTAGCGTCTACCGAACACACTTCCAGACGCCGTGCTACTGTTGAGAATTGTCTAGCAACAAAACCTAGTAATATTTTAGCACACCCTAAGGTTCGACATGTCTGCCGCGCAAGCACATTCTTACGCCAGCAGCTCATAATAAATGATCTAATCGGATGTATTATATTACAAAAATGGTTACCTATAGTTAATTTCTGGCTCACTTATTATGAATCAGTTTATGAGCTAATCTTCCTACTAAAGTTAATGTTGTACTAAAAAAAAGAGACTGCCTAGAATATTCTTCAAAATAAACAACATTTTCCACATCCTATCAGAAATGTTTATGTCATAAATAGCTTTCGATAATTTATACATGCAATGTAAAAATACAAAAAAAATTCATTGAAATTAAACTACTATATACGGATTTTATCGCGTTGTTTATTTGACACTATAATTAATATAAATAGTATAATAGTATAGTAATAGTATAAATAGTTTTAATAGTTTCAATAATTTAATTAGCTTAAAAATTAGTAAAGTTTAATAGTAATAGTAGTGTAACAGTTTTCAAAACTTTGTAATAAAGTGTCAAATAAACAATAAGTTTAATTACAATGAATAACGTTCGCGTAAACAGAAGGCAATATTACAAAAAAACATGTTATTATATTTATACAAATCCTATACATTCGCTTATAGGAGTAAGGGTTTATGTATGATCCTCTCAAATTCAAAAGCAGTCTGCCTAGACAAGTTTCTCCATCGACGACCAAAAATTTGTTATTCGGATTTCTATAAAATGTAAGGTGAGCGATATGCTTATTTACGTCTGATGCAAGCAAACAAAAAAGACAGTCAAGAATTTGATAAATGTTCGGCAATATCTTCGGTCAATTATCAGAACGGTGACTGATGATAGCTGAAATGTTTCCTTCGTCTATTTTCAACAAGAAATATCTTGCACCCTAACTGGCCTATTGGGCAAGACGCATAATTCCTATGCACTAGAGATGTAAACAGCTCACAAGACATACATACCTAGGACAACAACAAGGTTCACTCCAGTACGATTGACGCTACCCGGCACCGGGACGGCTTGACACATTTCCCTTGGGAGATTGAGATTTTATAGATAATTTCCAAGACAAGCTGCATATACGTATCAATTATTTCTAAGTCTCTTTTAAAAACCTACATAATCTTTCAAAAACGTCTATGTATATTATTATTATATATGTGCGATATATACATTTTAATAATATGTCGTATAAAAGTTTATCGATTAGAAAACGAGCGAAAAAGATTAGTCCATAGAATTAATAATTACTTACGTACATGCTACTGTAGTATATAATGGATAGATGTATATTACTTCCATAGGTTTGATAGACATTTAATGTTACGTTGTAAATTTAGACATGAAAACTTTGTAAATAAATAATGCGCAAAGATGGTATCTTGTCGATAGTAATGGTCAGTTTTTTATTATTCATCGCCAATATTCCCGCTGGTTCATTTGTGTTATACATGTCAACAATATCGTATCGTAGACGTTTGCCTGTTGCAATTTAAAGGCTTCCTATAATGTTTTCGGGCGTAAAAACATACTTTTATGGAAATACAAAAAAGCATTTCTCTTTACGCAATATTTTCAAACCTATTTATGTAGTGCTTTCATTATTCGGTTTATTTCCTTACAGTATTCATTTTAACAATAAGCGTGGCCTTACTATCGTAAAGAAGTCGATCTATATAAACTCGTTGTGTGCCGTTTCTTATGTATTATTCATGTCCTCATTTTTAGCTCTACACATTCGATATATATACGACGCTCTCGGCGACACCTCTATGACTAACGAAGTAGTAACACAAATGAACTATATTTTAGAACTAATTGTTAGTCTATTGTTTTGTGTATTTGCCTATATCTGTGCATATAAAAATCGTTGTACATTTGTAAAAGTTATAAATGATATAGCGAACATGATTGAACCAATAAATTCAAACATGGAGAACATTCTTAAAATACTCCGGTTTAAAGTTAATGTTTTAATTATGGGTTTTCTGTTCGTTGTCTTAATGCTGCAAGTGTGTGTTAATTTCACTCGAGAGGATTCATTTTGGAAGATGATTTTAGTTTTCGTTACTTTC
Source organism: Catocala sponsa (assembly GCA_963564715.1). Lineage (NCBI taxonomy): Eukaryota > Metazoa > Arthropoda > Insecta > Lepidoptera > Erebidae > Catocala > Catocala sponsa. The sequence continues at coordinate 10,988,879 of OY751336.1, read as the reverse complement.
ATGTTGCCTCAACTGATACAGTTCACTATGCTATGTTTTTATTACTTGTTAATTTCAATGTTAGTGGTACTATTAATGCACATTAGAATACAAATATCGAACATAGCAAAAAATAAAATTGACTCCTTGGATTGCGGCTTAACTGTGGATACAAAGATATTAACCTTACAATATTTGGAGGCCTTGTATATAAAAGCGTTTGATATAAAAAATGTTATTAACGACGCATTCGCTGCGCCGATAGTTGTGACCACCATGCAATGTTTCCACGCCATGGTTAGCGAGGCCCACATCATTTACCACGGCTTAGCGATCGAGAAAGACTTTAAATTACATCCTTTAATCAACTGCTCAATTTGGATTATTTATCAGATAATAAAAATATTTATTTTGGCATGTTCGGGTACTTTCCTGAAGCAAGAGGTAAAACTATTTAACTGCTTATTAAATATATTGCTTTAATGTTTGACCTGCATTCATCTGATTACGCTGCAAGGAAATCGTGTGGCATATATATATATACATATATATATAAAATCTCGGGTCATGGTGTTTGTGGTCGCACTCCGCCGAAACCGCACGACCGATTTTATATGTATATTTGTTAGGTATGAGAATAGTTCGTAAATTATATTTCATAGGTACCGCTAGATGATTAGGGTATCCCTATCCAGAAAAATTTTACGCAAGCTAAGCTGCGGGCAGAAACTAGTAGGTAATATAATGCTAGAATTACTATTTTCAACTTTATATGTTCAAAAACGAAAAATAAATTGTATTGCGAGCTTTTATGAGGATGTAGCAAGCATATTATAGATAACTACAACCCATTTAGGATGACACAAGTATAACGTTTTGAATATTTTTGATTAATTTACGTAATTTTTATACTTGCAGGTACAAAAAATAGGAGTAAAACTACACAGTATTCCTGTTCAGACACATGATTTTCGATTGTTGTTAGAGGTAAATATATCCTTCATCGTTTTATAGCAATCTACTGCACGCATGACGCAATGGTGTAATTAGTAGTAAATAGCTGTTCCAAGTCTGGATGTCGCAAATTTGTGTTACACTAAGAAACCATTCTTCTACTATGTTTTTGTAGGCACTGCATGCATTCCCATCAGAGAAATCCGTCGGATCAAATTAAGGTCGGATCTTCTTAAAATAACATAGGTATTTTGGCCAGTAGGTACAACTTGTCTTTATTTGCAGTTTTGCTATTATTTATTTAGTTTATTTATTTTTAAAAGACAACTTCTGCACTAGAAATAATTCCTGTGTCGCGGGGGAGTTTACAAACATTCAAACAACGGACACAAAGAACACCCAGACTCGGATCAACCATTTGTGGATCACACAAATTTTTGTTCCGTATGGGGTTCGAACCCACAACACTCGGCGCGGCGGCAGTGCCGAGACGACCACTTAAACCACCACGCCGCACCAATCCGTGAAATTTACCATTAAGTACGTAATAAGTAGTAAGTATTATGCACAGATACAACATTTCGCGTCGCTGATGGCATGTCAAAACAATGGCATTACTGCCTATGGACTATTCGCAGTGGACGCTACACTGTTCTCTAGGGTTTGTATTACCCCTTATAATCGTAATTTTTTTTTTTTGGCAGTTTAAGTTATATTATTTTACATTACTACTATAGTTATTATTTTAAGAGGATCACAGCGTTAAAATGTTATAGGAACTCATGTAATCATATTGTGAGTATATGAATGCCTATATACTTTAAGTACCTATATGAGTCTCATAGCCGGCACTGCTATATTTGTTAAAATAAGTAGCCGAGGTACATTTTTGTTACACACATTTATTTTTCATATCACAATATGGCAGCAACATTAAATGTATCTGTAGTTCCTATTGATTAGGTATCAATAATTACCGAAAATTAATTCATAAAATTTGAAACGCAGTATATCAGCCATTCTCAGTCAGTCAGTCACACATTCGTAAGAATGGCAATAGCCCAAGAGAGCAAGAGTAGGTACATACTCAATGAGAATCCGCCGTGTTAAAAATGTTGAAATGAAACACATAGAGAATGTTCATAATTATAATAATATTGAATATCTCTTAGACTGTACTGACTTTTTTCTATTACAATAATTGCGTTTGTTCTAGAGAGACCATAACCGACATTTTTTTTCTTGATCGAAGGAAAACAACTAATCTCGTTCTTTTCCAGATAATTTCATCTTCTGCGATGTACATGATAATTCTTATACAGTTTGATAAAAGTAAAACCAATGCACAGTAGTTAATATGGCATTATTTATATTAAGCTAAATGGATTTAAACCATTTGAAAAATATATTAAATAAATGAATATTTTACACATGCGTTTTATTGCTTTGGACATATTATAGGATCATTTTGCTATTACACAAAACAGTAAATAGAAAAGAATAGGGCATAGTTAGGTATATTTTATCGCTATCCCTTTCATATACCGATGTGAAGGTTGATTTTATTAAATTGCTGGATTGTGCCCGTGGCTTCGCTCGCGTTAATGTAGATTTATTTTAGTAGCCGATATGTTATCCTGGTGTATAAACAATAATACTGTAAAGTTTCATCAAAATCCGGTCAGTAGTTTTTGCGTGAAAGAGTAACAAACATCAATCCATCTACTTATCCATCCATCTTCATAAACTTTCACATTTATAATATTACTAGGATAAGTTAACAGTAGTACCTACTGTAAAAATGCTACGAATATAAAAAAAAAATATTATACCTAATTGATAATGCATCCGAATTAATTAGGTACTTTGTTGTCACTGCCTAAACTTTAATCGTAATTGACTATTTTAAATTTGAATTGATATTGGCAAAGTCTTTAAAAGAGATTAGACTGACAATACGTAGGTAGGTACGACCGCTAAGCTTTCCTCGCTAACCACTATGCGTTTAAGTGACCCCTGCTATTCAAGTGACAGTAAAATCGCGTAGGTACGCGCCGCTGAAAGCACAGCAGTAGTTTTTCGTACATGAGAAACGTTCGGTTTCTCATGTAATCATAGTAATGCGGACTAAAATATCACTTAATTTACTTTATAAATATTATTCTACCAACCAAATCTTAAAGTTTACTGATTCTCCACATTAACATGGAACACTGCGGTCATTTAAAAGTGTTATAATTTTAGTAGTGTCGGTAGATTAAAAAATAATTGCGCAACGAGTTCTTTGACTAGATCTAATCGAGTGATAACACAACATGTCATTTTTTTTTTTTTTTACCTGGGAAATGCGCCTAATGCATACCCTCTCGCCACAAGGGGAGGTGAGAGGGTTATGTCCGGCTCTCCGTATTTCGGGCCTACGGACCAAAACCCCACGGTGTGCACGCTCGCTGCCTTGTGTAGTGGATGGGCCGCTGGCAAAAGTTACTACCTCAGCGACCCACCCAGCAGTCTACAACTCCTCGGTGACGCCCCGGCACTACATAGGGCGTCGGACCGACTCAATGGCTGGCGGGCGGGATATCCCCGTTCTCCCGCCCACGACCTTCATTATGGCAGTATTAGGCGCGCGAAAGCGCGCCTGCGCCGCCCGGTTCGCCGGCGACGGCTCGGATCCGCAAGGATACTTTCTTCACGGATCTGCTCCGCCGCCGCGAGGACGTTATCTCGCAGAAGGACGCAACCGCTGCCCACTTCCTCTCGCTGTCGACCATGGCTTTGATCACGGCCGGCAGCGAGAGATCTTCACCCACAACCTCAATGAGTTCACGGCGCTGCACCGCCCAAGCAGGACATTGCTCGAGCGTGTGCTGCGCCGTGTCCTCCTCACAGTCGCAGTGGTGGCAGACGGGACTCGGTTCCCTCCTAGCGACCGTGTGCAGGTATTTGCCAAAGCAACCGTGCCCTGACAACACCCGCACTAGCCGGAAGGAAAGGGTCCCATGCTGCCGCCCTGCCCACCGCTCAATACCGGCTGGAGAGCCCCAACGGTTCTAAAACCAGCCACGGGCGCCTGCAGCCGCGCCTTCCACTTTAAAATTATGCCCTGATGGGCTCGATTGCGCGCGCATTCAATCTCTGTCAGGAGGGGACGACAACCCGTCTCCTCCCGAACCGCCTCACTCATTGTATATACTTCGGCGAGCACCTCAGCCTTCAAATCCCACAGGGGTGTTCCGGCCAAAGAGCAAGCCGCGTCGGCCAACACTGTGCGGTATCCACGTATTACCCTGACCGCTATGACTCTCTGCGGCCTCCGCAAGAGAGTCCTGCACTGAGCGGTCAGGGAGTCCGCCCATACCGGTGCGCCGTAAAGCGCCATCGACCGGACAACCCCCGTGTAAAGTCGCCGGCAACCAGCACTGGGCCCGCCCAAATTTGGCAATAGCCGCCCAAGGGCGGACGCAGTGCCGAGAAGCTTCGGGGCGAGCTGTCTGAAATGCTCGTCGAAGTGCCACCTTCCGTCCAGCACCAAGCCCAGATGTCTCATGTGGGCCTGGACGGGAACGCGCGTCGAGCCCACCATTATCGAGGCGCCGCGGGGTGGACTGCGACAGGGCCCATGAAAGACCAGGGCCTCCGTCTTGTTAATAGCCACCCGTAAACCCAGCGCCTCGATACGCCCGACCACCTGGGCAACCCCTACGGTGGCCAAACGGGCCGCCTCCTCGAAGGTACGGGCTGTGACGAGGGTGTCATCAGCGTAACTGATGACGCTCAGCCCGAGGGGTAGGACAGCACGTAGGGCCCAGTCGTACCCCATGTCCCACAGGAGTGGACCAAGAACCGATCCCTGCGGGACACCGCACGACATGGGCCGCCGCCAAACCTCGCCTCTAACCTTGAGGAGGACACTCCTGCCTCTCATATAGTCCGCCACCAGCCGCTCCAGGTAAAAAGGTACCTCGTGATATCGAAGCGCCCCCTGGACACATCTGTATGGCAGACTGTTAAACGCGTTGGCGATGTCTAAAGACACCGCCAACAGAACACCGCCGCCGGCGACCGCCTCCTCGGCCGCGGCCCTCAGGCGCACAATGGCCCCGACCGTCGAACGTCCTTCCCGGAATCCGAACTGAGCATCCGACAGGTCGGGACCGACCGTGCTCAGGTGCCGGACGATGCGGGTGGCGAGAATTTTTTCAAACATCTTCCCCGCCTCGTCCAGCAGCACTATGGGCCTGTACGCCGCGGCCGACTCTGGAGGCCGTCCCGGCTTGGCCAGCAATACCAACTTCCCCTCCTTCCAGCACTCAGGGAATCGTCCCGACACCAGGCTCGCGTCGAAAAGTTCCCTGAGGCGGACATCCAGGTGATCGAGGGCCAGCGCGAGAGCTCGCGCCGGCACACCGTCAGGTCCAGGGGCGGTCGTCTTGGAGCGGATCCGCAAGACAGCCACCCCCATCTCCGCATCTGTAACCGGGGGAGCACTAAGGTCCGCCTCCCGATGTCGGCCTCCCGATGGGGCCATTGTCGGGGGCACGTGCTCTGCCCGGTCAGGAAATAACTCCTCGACCACCTCGGTGAGGAAGTTGGGCTGGAGGGTCTCCGTAAGTAAGCATTTCACTTTTCGCCCGTTCCTTGGCGCGGCATATGGCCGACTGCAGAGACGCCCTCGCTTTGCGATACGCGTCATACAGTCGGCCCTCCTCTTGCTCATCGCGGTGGCGACGGCCTCGGCTGCGTGTGTACAATCTCCGGGCACGAATGCAGGCCGCACGGAGGTCCGCCAGCTCCTGGGACCACCAGTAGACCCCCTTTGGGGTCCATTGTCGCACTCGGGGCATGGCCGCGTCGCAAACAGCTTGGATGCTGTCGCGGAAGCAGATAGCCTCGGCGTCTACCTCCCCAGACGGGGGTGCAGGAGACAGCCAAGCTTGAACTATGGCTGCCTTTTCCAGTAGGTCCCGGTTCAGCCTCTTCACAGCCCACCGCGGAAAGCGAGGAGCTCTGCCCGCCAACGGGCGATGACCCCTGATAGGGTCCCGGAGGAGGGAGACATCCAGACGGATATACAGATGGTCCGAAAGGTACCTCCTCTAAGACACGCCATCTGATTACGCGTGCGGCGAGGGCAAGGGTAGCAAGCGAGAGGTCTACTATCGATCCTCCCTGCCATCGCACGCAGGTCTTGGTGGCGCCCCTGTTCAGCAAACAGAGGCCCGCCGCGTCTGCCCACTCTTCGACCGCCCTTCCTCGGACATCCGTGTGGGGGGACCCCCACGCAGTAGACTTTACGTTAAAGTCCCCCATCACAAGGACACGGCTAGATGATATCCGCCGTATCGAGGCCTCCAAGTTATTGAGAAAGGCCTCGAAATCTGCCAGGCTCCTGTTAGGGGAGAAGTATACACCAACGACTGTCACCTCTCCCCACGCGGCCGCCACGTATCCCGGTCCCCTCTCCTTGACTGAGAGGGAGGGTGAACGAGGCGCCGTGGAGCTGACGACTGCCACGGAGCTGTCCCGGTCACCTGCCCAATTGGGGCAGGGAGGAACGTAATATGGCTCCGCGGCTACGGCTACACCGATCGACCACTCCGCCATAGACTGCAGGAAAAGGTCCTGCGCTCGGGCGGAGTGGTTGAGATTCGCCTGGAGGAGAAGATAGTCACGGTCCTGGTCCATGACTAGGTCGACATCTCCTCCTCCACCGCTGAGGGCGGTCTTACCTCAAGAGATAGGGCGGCAGCCGGGGTCGATGGGCTGCCCCCCTCTACACGTTTCTTGGGTGGGGATTTGCATCCTTTGTCGCCATGGAAGTGGGCAGCTGCTCGACCAGCTGCCGCGCACGCTGGGCAGTGCGGGGTCGTCTTGCACGCTCCAGCGACGTGCCCAGGCTGGCCGCAGCGATAACAGGCGTCGCTGCGGTCCTCGGGGCTGGGGCACTTAATACGAGCGTGCCCAGCTCCCCCACACCTAAAACATCTCATGGGCCGAGAGGCCAGGATGTGGACCCTGGCCGAACACCAGCCCACGAGCACACGCCCGGCGTCAGCCAGCAGCTTGGCCGCGGCGACAGGGCATTGCGCCCACACGGCACCGACCCCTCCAGGGCCGGGGCGGATGGTGCCAATCCGTATGGCGTCCGCAGCACAACCAGTTCTGGCGCTAATGGCGCCAGAGACGTCCTCTACGGACACCGAATCATCGAGGCCGGTAATGCGCATCTCTGCACACTTTACCGGCCTCGCAATCTTTACGCCATCCGTCTCAGGAAACAGACTCCTGAGCTTAGCGGCAATGTTATCTGCCGCTTCGCCTCCGTCAGCTCCGGGGAACTCCAGGATGCGGCCTCCTGTATGAGCTTGGCGGATCCTGGCTCCGAGGTGCGTAATGTCCCCGGTGTTCCGCCTCACCGTGGAGAGCACAGCCTGATACGTCAGGCCGCGCTCAGCCGCCTCCGGCAGCACCGTGATAACCACGGCAGCTGACTTTGGCGCTCGGAGTCTGTTTCTCCTCCGCCTCTTTTTCTTGGCCCCACCTTGGTTCACAGGGCCAGGTCTTACTGCGGCTGCGGTCGTCGCAGCAGCAGCCGCAGCGGCCCTTTTGGCCTTTTTGCGGCGAGCCTTGCCCATATTCCCCACCGTCTGCCAACCCTCATCCTGAGGGGTGGAAGGCGCAGGGGTTGACGGCGTACGGGGCACGGGCCTAGCGGTGCCTCGCTACAAACTCTGGGGCGCAGGAGCCCTGGGTGCTGGCAGGGGCGGGAAGTCGTTGGCAGACTTCCTCCCGCCAGATTTCCTACTGCCTACTGCGGGTGTGGGATCAGACCCTAATGGCGGCGCCGCCGGCGCCGGTGGCGACCTTTTGGAGGCCGCAGCAGTAGCCGCAGGGGGTGCGGCTTGCAGCCGCGACCGATAGCTTGGCGACAGCAGCAGCCGGTCGCCGAGACCCTCTATGCGGGCGTCACATATTTAAAGAAGGACGCCTGCATGTCCAGCTCTTTACCGGACGATTGAGGCGCCTCCTTAAGTGCTCGCCCTCGGGTCTCGGCCCTGAGCCGCACTATCTCCCGGCGCAGCTCCGCCACTTTCGCCTCCAGCCGCGCGAATTTGTCGGCCAGATAATCGACCGACGCCTTCGTTGTGGCCGCCGCCTCCTTGAGGTGCTTCTGGACCTTCTGGTCCCTTTGAGGTTCCGAGACTTGGACGCCACCTTCGTCACAATCTCGGAACCGTCAAGGACCCTCTGAACCGCCTCTGCCACCGAATTTGGGGTGGGGCTGCTCCCCTGCGGACGTATTTTCCGCGCGAGCAGCGCCACCTCCTCCTCTGCGCACAGCTCAGCAACTGCACGCTTTGCAGCGGCCGCCTCCGCCGCCTTCGCATGACCGAAAGGCCCCGGTGTTCCAGGTCGGTCCCTGCCCCTTCGGGCTGTCCCAATCTTTGGGATGGGCGCTGCGCTCGACTAGGCACCAGGTGTTCCTGGTCTTCCAGGCCATTTTGATTGACCTTGGAAGCTCCTTGGCGCTGACCACTTTGAGCTTCACGCTCCCAACGGTTTTCCCGTCTAGACCGCGAAGCCACTCTGCAGCTCCCACTCCCTGACATGTAATGTGCAGAGCTCCTCCGAGCAGTGCACCTACGCTAATAGCCGGCAGAGGATCCGGCGTGGCCTCTAACAGGTCCCAAATGGCCACCCGTATAGGCTCTACCTGCTCTGCAGCTAATAGAGCATCAGGGAAGTTGTCAGCGACAACTGCCATCTTGACTCCCATCAGCGCCTCCCTGTAGGAGTCACCTTGGGTCTTGGCCCGCTTGCTGTCACCGACCTGAGCAACGGTTTCGTCGCTTACTTCCCTAACCCTTTTAGAAGGGGCTGCACCAGGTGCCAGTGCCATCTGCCGCTGCAGCTCACGCCGCTTACGTTTGGCACACCCGCTGCGCCTCTTCCTACTCTGGGTATGGCTTGCAGAGTGTGCAGCCGAGTTTGGCTCACCCGAAGGGTGTGCCTCGCCCGACTACTGCTCCTTGGTAGCCTCCCCGAGACTAGACGGCTGACAGCCACTCCCCAAGGGTGCTGCGCTAAGATCCCCTTTCGGGTATTCTTTGCGCAACTGACCCCCTCCGGAGCTGCCACGCCCTTTACATTGGGTACCCTTTCCAGGGTTACCCCTCTCCATTCCTTTGAACTGCCCGGGTGAGCACCACTCCCTCGGCTCACGTTCGGACGGCCACTAGGGCCATCACGACCATGTCGCCTAGGTGTGTAGGTGCTCCCACATGCAGCTCCCACACCCGCCTTAACCTCTCCCCCTAAGGGTCAAGAGGTCCTTAATTGCTCGCCCTTATCGGTCAAGCCTTTGGTTTTGGTTTTGACAGAGTCCATTTGGTCTATCATTTAGTTCACCTGCTGACTCCCCACCCGCCATGGAGTCCGCAACGTTGGGATGCCTTGTTCAGGCACCAGGGCTACCAACAAGGTATAGCGCCCCCGAGTGAGCTGTCCTCGAGACGAACAGCACAAGTCGCTCCACCCCAAACCACTGAGGTGGGAAACGAGCACTGCCGGCTGAAGACCTCTTCACCCAAGGACACTCGCCTGGCGGCCGCATGAGCAGACACCTCAGCCAATTGATCGCAGCTGGCTAGACTACAACCTTCCGTGTAAGAGGAAATCCAGACCAAAGGGGCGTGTTACAGATCAGCGGCACCACTATCGCCACATCACCACTCAACCCCCAGGACGCCTTCATCCCTCCGTACGGGTCCCCGCGCACGGCACAAACACGCGGGAGGTCATTACTATCCATCGTCTGTCGTTCGACGATGAACCCGCCGGAACATGACCTCTCCATCCCAGGCAGTGGTCGTCTGGTGGTTTTAGTTACGTCTATTTCAGAGGGAACTAGACCAATAACAGGGGGCAACCACGTGAAGGATTTCCCACCAGACTTGTCTTAGGGATCTACACGACTGTTGCGCTCTCCCCTAAGACCATTGCACCTTACTCGTCTTGAAGAGTCGAGTAAAGTAGGTTTGCATCTATACTAAACAAGCAGCCAATCCAGTGAAGCTAGAAAGCAGAAAAAGTAAGCTAGGCAATGCAACTATTAAAAGCATAAACACAGCCCCCCCCCCCCCCCCTAAACTAGCATTACTTGTATTTGTTTCTCTAGCATATTACGAACGTAAAACATGTCTGTCTGAATACCCAAGTGGCGAAGTTGCCACACTGTACTGAAAAAGTCTGTCTTTTCAAATAAGAAAATAAAAATCTAAATCGGTTGAGAGATAATATGAGGAAAGATACAAATCCTAACTAATATTATAAAATATGCAAATGTGAGTTTGTTCGTTAGGTACGCTTTCATGCCTTAACTACTCGACCGAATACCGATGATCATGACATTTGGCATACTCGCTGTCAGTGGAACAGAATAAAACATAAGACACTTTTCATCCAGGAAAATGTGCTGTTACTAATTTTACTTAATCTACATTTACGCGAACGAAGCCGAAGGCAAAATCTAGTAAGTAAATTTATTAAAACAAGATATGGGTCGAATTGAGAGCTTCCTCCTTTATCAAAAGGTCCATAATAGTATGAAAGTTAATTTCTGATTAACATAGTAAACCATGATTAGTATTGACAAAATAAGTAGTTGTGCATGTGAGCTTAGTAAAATTAGTTTGTGGAGCATTCTGTACGTAACATACCTACATAAATTATGAATTTTGCCCAATAATTGGTCTATAATATTTATAACATTATTTAAAGTGCAGTTTCCGCACCCATCTTGTGATCTTGCAGAAGAAATAAGGTACGCTTACTAATGTTGCAGGTAGGTCCATACAATTTCATGCGAACAAATGACAATACCGGCAAAGGCAATAGCCCATTGACGTAAATGTTGTATGTTGCCAATTAGCTATCTCAATGCAATAACACATTATGTTTCTAGCACAATACAATAGCTTCACTAGCTGGGTTCTTAAAAAGTCAAAAATAGATAAAATGCCGTACTATACAGGTACCCATGTTAGTAAACCTAAATATAATGAAATCCTGGTATAGTGGACATGTCTAGAGGAAATTTAAAAAGCAAAGTCTTCAGTATCAAAGATTTCAAATGTACAAACGAAAATATAGCCTACTACAACTACAATATCAGTAAATAATAAAAAAAAAATACTGAATATACATAACCCATGTCTATCTTCGTAGCGCCCACGCGTCTTTTGATAAACCAAAATAAACATGGTGACTCCAGCCCGGAACTTTTTTCAACTAACCTTCAATTACTGCTCACGCGCCTTTCAGAAGGCCATATTAAAAAACTCTGCATAGATTTTTGAAATTTCGCTTGTTAAAGAAATCATGTCATTCGATTTCTGACCGAAATATTAGGGAACACTTTCCGGTATGTTACCATTGGCTGTCACAATAGACAGCCGTCATTTTTAAGAAAATGGTCGGCCGTATGGCTTGCTTATGTACACGTGGTAAATAAATCCTATTTTTTAATGATAATCCGTGACTGTCGAGTATGTTTTTATGCCAAAAATTGCTTATTAATAGGTACTACTTAAGTGGAATTAATTAGTTTGCATTTTTTTTAACTAAACTTCTGCGAATTCTTGGCGTGAAATAATATGTACTTTGTAAAGTCGGTTGGGCTGAAGCTAGTATTAAAATATCAATGTTTTTTGTTTGTGGCTTTATGTTATGTTGGTTTGTGAAATGTAGATTATGGTGACAATGCAGACAATAGCTCGTCAGACACCGGTTCAGAAGACGAAATTCCTCTGTCCGATTTAAGAAGTCTGATATCAAGTACAAGGAACGGTACACGGACTCGCGGAGGGATATCTAGTAGCCTTAGTCGTGTACGTACTCGTGGAGGATCAGCTCGAAGTAGGGGATGCGTAATTATAGAGTTAGGTGAATTTGACGGTAGCGTGATTCCTGGAACGTCACTCAATACACCGCGGATCCGCGGAGGGAGAGCTTGGAGCACTGGGCACGTTCGTTCTCGTGGAAGAACATCTCGAAGTAGGGGACGTGTAAACATCCAGCAAGTTGAGTATGATATTAGGGACAATTCTGAAAGACCAGAATGGACTAAAGATGATTTCTTCCCAACTGATATACAGTTTACCCAGCCTGCTTAAGATTCTGGACTATTCTATTTTGATTCTGGACTTCTATTGATTAAAGGAGTTCATTTAGAATATTAAGAAAGAAGTTGCGCTACTAGGAATTTAAAGAATTTGTTATTATTAGAATTTAATGAGTAAAACCTAAGACTTGTAACATGAGACTGATTAGGGAAAAACCTTGTAATTGAAGAAAGTTAAGGGGATTCATTTAATTGAAAAAGAACTTAAATAAACATATAAATCCTAAAAACAATGTATAATTTTACATCACTTAACAATTCCTTTTAGTCTAGTAATTGTGGCCCAGTAGCCTTTGTAAAGAACAAAAGATAGACAAATAATTGAAATTAAAATTGCATGCTAATATAATCATAACTATACCCTGAAAGTTTCACTTCAAACCGGTAAGTCTAACACATTCAATTTTCAACTCAAAACCTTGGGCGGATATGACTGTAACAATTATGTCCTGTGAAAAGCACAGTCGGGTCATAGTTAAAGAGCCAAAAAATGTCTGGGCGCTACGAGGCACTGTGTTTTAGAAGCCCCAAAAAAGTGACATCGGCTTTTTATTACAGTTTCGTAAAGATTAGATCAAAAGAAACACGAGAGTAGAATTCCCAATTTTCTAGCGTGTCTAAGTCAGGAGATACGTGCTCTTGAAAATACGTAATTTTTCAACCGGATATACTGAAAAACATTTATTAATAATTACCAGTGAACATTAACAGCCAGTGGATTTATTTCATCGATGGAGACATTAAAGGCGCACGTAACTCAGTTACAATATCTTTTTTAAGTCTACTAGAAACGATTCTATAATTTTTTTTAATATTTTAATTTTTATTTAATAACTCGAACAGTCCGAAATTTCGGCACTTACTTTTTATCTATAAAAATAGGTTTAAGCTTGATCTACACAAATAAAAAAAATCATAACCCGAAGTCATGGACTAACAGAGTTATAAGCATTCAAAGAATTTTCATAGCGTTGACACTTAACTTTAAACTAAACCCAGTTGTGATATTAATTGTGAAATGTTCGAAAATGGTTTTAGCTAAAGTAATAATTAAATATTATGGTATTAGTTAGGATACCCGCCTACCCGCTCTTCCAAAACATTATGCTAAATATATATATATATATATATATATATATATATATATATATATATATATATATATATATATAGTTTTTTGTTTGAACGTGCTACCCTCTGAAACAACCAGGCGCATTTTCAAAAAATATTTTTGCATTTAATAGCCCTGTACTGTTCCTTATGTTGAATATCTCAAGAACCAGAGTCAATACATACGTAAAGTAAATACATTTCGGGTATGACTTGAAGTCGTTTATTAAAACCAATAACAAAATGAATGCCGCAGAAAATATATATTTTTTGTTGGCCAGTGTTAACATAACATAGTTTTAACATAATAATGTAAAACTTAAAATTAACCAAACCTTTAAAATATTTGACAACCCTAACCTCAATCCGAGCCGGATATACAGTTTAATCGTCATAACTCTGTTAGTCCATGACTTCGGGCTATGATGTTTTTTATTTGTGTAGATCAAGTTTAAACCTATTTTTATAAATAAAAAATAAGTGCCGAAATTGAGGATTTTTCGAGTTATTAAATAAAAACAAAAATATTTAAAAAAATTATAGAATCGTTTCTAGTAGACCTAAAAAAAATATTGTAACTGAGTTACGTGCGCCTTTAATGTCTCCATCGATGAAATAAATCCACTGGCTGTTTAATGTTCACTGGTAATTATTAATCAATTTTTTTCAGTATATCCGGTTGAAAAATTATGTATTTTCAAGAGCACGTATCTCCTGACTTAGACACGCTAGAAAATTGGGAATTCTACTCTCGCGTTTCTTTTGATCTAATCTTTACGAAACTGTAATAAAAAGCCGATGTCACTTTTTTGGGGCTTCTAAAACACAGTGCGAGGCTATAATGTTTATTACGTACGACTCAGTGTTGGCTTAAAATTAAAAAAGATAATGGTGCCAATTCTGTTGTCACAAAATTCTCTAAACTTAACTAAAAATCATAAAATTTTTTTTAGTCCTGTCACTTTTAACGATTTCAGAATACGAAATATTATTTGAGAGGACTAAACTAAATTGTAGTGATTTTTAGTTAAGCTTAGAGAATTTTGTGACAACAGAATTGGCACCATTATTTGTAAATTTATCTGATCTGGTAATTTGCATGAATTACCAGACTAAAAAACTTACCCTGTTCTTCGTGTTAGGAGAAAAATAATATTAGGTATATTGTTGTTATATAAAGAATTGCCCAAATAATGTACTTATTTATAGTTTTCTCTAAATTATATATAAAATTGTTATATACCATAAATATATTAAGTAATTATAGATTATTATTATGTAGTTGGTACAAATCGGTATATTTCGAAAACAGAATATTTTTACATATTTAAATGTTCTGAATATGTAAAAAAACATACTGGCGTATAACTTATCTATAAAATATATAACAATACCTATCTAATTAAGCTAAGAATACATTTTTATCTATTGGATTTGGGTATGCGCTATTTTTAGTCTGACAACCGGTCAATCTGATTCCAATATTCATTTTGAAGAGAGCTAAAGGACACCTTTAGTGGTCTGTATTAATTTTATTTGCAATATATACCTGCTAAAACTGAGTCTGTGTATAAGTAAAGTTACCTATTTAATATTTTCAGTGTTTCACAAGTTCTTGCAGAATTTACGGCAACCTGTAAAATGGTAAGTCGTACTCCTGATTAATTGTTAATTGAAATCTATTTAAATAACGCACCTACGTAGTAATTTATGCATACAAATTTCAATGAAGGAACCTTAAAACAATATAATATCACGCAAGTTTGTTTTGAGATTGATGCCGGATGCCGGCATGCGGTGTAGCCATTTTGAGCAACTGTAATGGCTGGCGGCCGCCATGTCACTGAACTTAAAATATTCCTGTAAAATCACATGCTTCTGAAAGGAGCTCATTTTATTAATAATAATAATTAGCTTTATGTGTTATTTATAGTTGGATTCTATTTAAAATAAAAATATTACAATACTAATTACTACTCATTGATAATAAAAAAGTCTAATTTGTATTACAATTATAATTCTGTAGTTCGATGTTTGTTATTAGGGCTCGGGTAAGTGCCTAATTGTATACTTGTGTGTAATAATTAGCGATGTATATCCAATCCGGTCACGTAATATTGCGCGATTTTTCGTAATCCAACTGGATATTTAATTGGATTACAATGATTACCTACACTTGTAATCATGTCATCGTTATTTTCTAGATGGACGGTAACGTGGTACACCCGCACCCTGGCGTGGTTGCGGGTGGTATCCCAGGCGTAGTGCATGGGATGGCGGTGCACGGTGCCGGCCCAGATGGCGAGCATGCCCCCCATGGGCCTCGCCGTCGATACCAGAACCGACCCAAACCCCCAAACAATTTAGAACGGCTACCACTTGATGAAGCTGCTAAGAGGGTATTTCATTATATCAAAAATATATAATTATCAGCTTTTACCAATGCCTATTTGTTAAGTATTTCTAAATAATATGATATTATTTGTAATAAATGGACAATGGTAAATAATATCAACAAACACAATTTATGTAAATACATCCTATTGCAGGAAATGGAGGCCCTTCCTTTAAAAACTCCTGTGTCTGTCCTTCAAGAGCTGCTGGCACGTCGTGGAACTGTACCCAAGTATGAACTGGTTCAGATAGAAGGAATGATCCACGAGCCAACTTTCCGCTATAGAGTCACTGTGGCTGATCTAGTTGGTAAGTACTTGAGACGGGGACATTTCATATATTCATGTTTACAACAATTTAATAACAGAAGTGTTTACAGCAATGGGCACTGGACGCTCTAAAAAGGAAGCCAAGCACTCTGCCGCTAAGGCCTTACTTGACAAATTGACTGGAGCTGCACCTGCGGATCAAAACACCAATGGAAATGTCCCTGAGACGTAAGTAATTACAAGTTAGGTTCCTTGGGATTTGGTTGTTAGATTTGAATTGATTTATCTGATTTTATGATTCTGTTTACAGTGGAACTGTGGTGTCATCATTTGAAGATAAATTGATGGGCAATCCTGTTGGTTGGCTGCAAGAGTTATGCATGTCTCGCTTTTGGCCACCACCATCCTATCATGCTGAGAATGATGATAATGTGAACAGGCGTAAGTAAATATAATTGAATGGAAACCAATAACATAGTTTATTTCCTATAGAAAACTGTAAATTTAGACAAATTTTTTATTTTTATTTATGCAGGTCTCCCGCATGAGCGCCAGTTTACTATTGTATGCACTCTATTGAAGCGCCGTGAAGTAGGCACTGGAAAGTCTAAAAAGCTTGCTAAACGCCAAGCAGCTTACAAGATGTGGCAAGCTCTTCAGGATAACCCACCAGAATCCTTCCAACCCGAGGAAGAGGTAATGCAATACACACCTTAAATTGACTAAACCCTCAAACATTAAATAGATACAACACATATTTAATTTGGTCTTGTCTTTGAATAACATAATAAATACATAATCATGGAATGATAAATATAAATATCTCTTTACCATCTTGATTTAATACATTAAAACATAACAATAATATTTTCATATCATCTTGCACAAGATTTCCTTTTCTTAATTTAATTCGACTATTTGAATATACTATTGTAATAGCAAACAAAAATATTAGGCACCTTATAATTGAAAACAACAGATAAAACTAAAATGTAAACCAACTCTGGAAATATAATAAATAATGTAATTTAGGTTGATGTAGTAAGTAAATAAAGATATAGATAAATCTAAAATCAATATAGAAGAATGAAATATAAGTCATGTCAAATGACTAGCGTTACTAATGTAATTTACCTAATGTAAAAATAAGTTTGTTTTTACTACTATACATACACATGCATGAAGATAATTTTTATTGTTATTAACCTCTGAGTCTTCTTCGAAGAGGTTAATGAAAACACTTTGTGACGGCCTGTCTGTTAGTGACAGATTGATGTTAGTGAAAGGCATAACTCTGGAACCACTGGACCGATTGACTTGTAACTTGGTGTGCAGATACCTTGGGGTCATACCTCGGTCGAGGTTGAATATGGGCCCTGTGGGTCAAAAGAACCCCGAGATATAGGGGTCACAAGGTCACATGTATTTTAAATGGCAAAATATTGACTTGTAACTTGGTGTACAGACACCTTGGGATCATACCTCGGTCGAGTTTGAATATGGGCCCTGTGGGTCAAAAGACCCCGAGATATAGGGGTAATTTCTTTTCATTACTGTTACATTTAAGATGAAGAGGTTGAATCCTGGGTTTTCACACCCACCTCATTGATAATAAATAACACATTATATTAGTGATCATCAATGGGTTAAAATCAATCTATAATAATAATGGTGCCTAATAGGTTTGTGAAAACTGTAAATAAATGTATGTTTATTAATTATTATGTTACTTTACATATACACATGTTTATCTCCAGAACTGATAACAGATCCACTAGAATAGCAACCTACATGTTGTCTGAGTGATTCTTTTGTATCATTCCCTGAAAGAATTGCTAGCACTTGGCCAGGTATTTTACTATCTTTCGGTCGGCTCCAGCAGGCGTGAATGGACAGAAGCGTTACGCGCGTTTAAATACATGTTGATATAATATTCCGTGTTATTTTCTAGGGCGGAGTCGCGGCCCGATATGCCGACTTGAAAGATAGTAAAATCTCCACTCTGACTACAAGTCACAGCCACAAGGTGTCGCAGTTTCACAAACATCTCAAACAGTCTGTCGGCCCTAACCTGGCCAAGTTGCAGGTACGCTATATTTGATTTATTATGCATGGATGTTATGTAAAATTGTTGAAATTATCATTTAAAAGTGGAATGGAAAGTATTGTTTATTGGGTGCATGTAATAGATTGTGTTAATAAGTTTAAGCTAATAAATATAACATGTTGTTAATTATATTAAAGGACCAAAATATATAATTGTTTCCTTTTTATATCAGGTGACTCCATTGAACAACAAGGACTTCAACTTCGTTCAATTTTTGCAAGAGATAGCATCTGAGCAATCATTTGAAGTGACTTATGTGGACATTGAAGAGAAGTCAATGACCGGGCGCTGCCAATGCCTGGTTCAGCTTTCTACTTTGCCAGTTGCTGTTTGTTACGGATCAGGACTCACCAGCAAGGATGCTCAGTCCTCGGCCGCTCAAAATGCTCTTGAGTACCTCAAGATCATGACCAAAAAGTGAATGCCTCATTATTTTGCGATATCAGTTCCACTTGCAATGTGCTCCACAGTATGCATATGATTTTAAACAGGTTATGTTTACTTATAACTATTTAGTGGTGTGCTATATTCAGGCATGTGACTGATGTCGCCAGGTTTTGAGCCTACACTTATCTATATCACCACTTCCCATTTGAATATGGCATTATGCCTATGTGCCAACAGCACTTCGGGCTATGCTTTATAACTGGCATGTTTGCAGTATCTTACTTGTGATTCTTTTCTACATCTTTTCAATGTTGCACTTGTACATCTTTATCAGTGCATTTTATTGCGTACCTACTAACTCCTTTTTTTTTGTTTACGCCTAATCTAATGCCCACAAGTGATTTCTCACTTGTACTATTACTGCCAATGTGCGAGGGTAAATGGCATAGCCCGTAAATTTAAATGAAACAAAGTATGGAGTGGTTACATAACAAAATACAAGCTATACTTTGCATAGAATTAGTGTAATTTTCCCAGCGTGGAAATTACTTAATAAAAAATTAATAAAAATACAAAAAAAATAAAAAAAATATAAAATAATAAAAAAAGTGTGGATATTTCCAGTTTAATATTCAGCATTATTTAGGCATGTTTTTGCATTCATATTAATAAAAATGTATACTTATCAGACAAAAGTTGAAGTCTTAGCTTTTAATGTATATTATAATCATGGCATAGCCAGTCATATTTTTCCATTTTTGTTAAACCAGATATATACTTATTATACATAAATTTAGTTAAGTGTCGTGTGTTAAGAAGCTATCTAACATGCTGAGCATTAAACGGAAAACAAAATATTCTCAGCTAGTATTGTCTTGTTGACGAACTGCCCGACCTTTGCTTTGTAACAAGCTCCAACTTGCGCTAAACTTGAACTTAAGAACTTTTTACAAAACGCAAGGGTTGGAATTTGTGGATGAATCATGTGAGGCAGGATTGCAGTGTTTTTATTTAAATTTGAACCAGTGATTCTAGGTTTTCTTTTGAATACAAGATGGATAACTTTGCAGGGAAGCTGAGAACTACGTGCTAGAGTGAATATATCACTGGAATTAGTGGTTGCGAAGTTAGGATCCCTTGCCTGTGAAAATGGGCATTATTTTAATGCAAAGTATAGAGGTTGTAACAATTTCTAACTGTACAGTGTCGTCGTCAGTGCTTGCTTTCCAATGACCGGGCAAAGACGAGGATCCTGCACGCACCAAGTTTCTTTTAAATTGAATGGTGTGAGTTCAACCTGCCCTTGTAAAACATCGCACTGTTCAAGTTAGAAAAGACTATTCGAGTAAAGGATTGGAGTTCCGTTCAACCAAGACCAACTAAATAAAATTATAATGTCCAATTGTTGAGACATTAAATTTCATGTATTATTTTTATGTTTAGTGAGTCTTGGTTTTACTTGTTCTTGTGATTAATCTCAAGATAATTAAATAGTATTAAATTAGATTATTGTCACTTTTTGGACATTATCACACTTCTCACACATTTATGTAAAAGTTTTTTTGAACATAATATAACTTAATTTTTGCTATGAATTATTTCTGCGCTAATTTGAATATAAATTCGATGTTGCTTATGACAAGACGTGTTTTTATGTATTTTCCTAGCCATATTATTCCCCGTTTTAATGTAGGCAAGTCGATACAGTCTAAAAATAAGTACCTAGTTTTCTCGTCTTTTGTTTATTCGAATCTGGCATAAAGAATCTATAATATCGAGCATTGGGAATACCTGATAAAGTTGAGCATATCATCAGTTTTCGATTGGCGAAATGGAATCTAGGAACGATGCTTGCTAACTAGAGGTGACCATCAGAATGGCCGGTCACTACCCATATTTTATGAGAGTCAAGATGGCGGGTGTACCTTAATGAATCGAGTAATAACATTTATCAAAAAAATTTACCTAAATTGTACTATTTAGTACCTCGGTTAAAAAAATTGTACCTCCTTTAGAAGGAAACCACAGCTAAATTTAGGTACAGCAGCCGTACTAAAGTCAATATGCCGGGTGTTCTATAGTATTTTATTAGTAATCGTTACATTACTAATGAAACATAATAACACCAAAAAAATGTACCTAAATTGTACTATTTAGTACCTCGGTAAAAAAAAACTGTACCTCCTTTAGAAGGAAACCACAGCTAAATTTAGGTACAGCAGCCGTACTAAAGTCAATATGCCGGGTGTTCTATAGTATTTTATTAGTAATCGTTACATTACTAATAAAATATAATGACACCAAAAAAATGTACCTAAATTGTACTATTTAGTACCTCGGTTAAAAAAAACTGTACCTCCTTTAGAAGGAAACCACAGCTAAATTTAGGTACACCAGCCGTATTGACGTCAATATAGCGGGTATTCTATAATATTTTATTATTAACCATTTCTAATAAAATATACCTAATAACACCAGAAAAATGTACCTAAAAAGTAACTCAAGTAAAAAAAAATCACACTTGATCAGTTCGTACTGAGAAATAAAACAACCGTGTCTTGTGTCTAAGCAAACACGATAATTATCATGAAATATTGATATAGTTACATTACCTATATTTTACGGATATTTTTAATTACGAATTATATGAACACGAATAGAAGCCCCGAGGCGAGACCAACAGACTGCAATGCAGTCTCACATTCGAATCCTGGGCGCGCACTAATGACTTTTCGAATGTTCAAAATGTATGTGCTAATTTGTTAAATAATGATCGCTTGCTTCCGTGCCTCGGAGAGCACGTTAAGCCGTTGGTACCGGCTGTCATGAACATCTTTGACAGGCTTTACGGGGAAGTCAGTACCCTCAAATATCCTGACATTAGTCTCATCAACCGAATGACGTTTCACCTTCTGGCCTACTGGCTCGCATGCAGGTTTCCTTACGATGTTTTCCTTCACCGTTTAAAGCAAGCAATAATTAACAATTTAGTAGGTACGCACATAACTTCGAAAAGTACAATTTAGGTAAATTTTTTTGGTGTCATTATGTTTCATTAGTAATGTAACCATTACTAATAAAATAATAAAATGTTATAGATCACCCGCCATATTGACGTCAATATGGCGGGTGTATCTAAATTTAGCTGTGGTTTTCTTCTAAAGGAGGTACAATTTTTTTAACCGAGGTACTAAATAGTACAATTTAGGTAAATTTTTTTGGTAAATGTTATTACACCCCCCTCTTGACTCTCATCATATTTTACATCGAAATAATTACATAGTTACTACCTAGTTGCTACTAATCGTCATATAATTGCTACCCCCGTTTTTTTTAAAGTATGCTATTTTGAAGGTGACGCGCCTTTCTGACATCAGGATGGCTGGTCACCTACCCAGTGAGAACCAACTGCGCAAATGAACAGAGTTTATTTTTTTACCAATAGTTGCTACTAGATTGCTACCTTTATATACATGGTTTTGGGACTCATAGCTTTTAAGGATAAAAAGTTATCAATTTACTGTTTTGATGCCTAAACGCCTGTAGAAATAAAAGAGCAAATTTGGAATCGAATACAAAATGGGTATTTTATAAGCAGGCACCTCAAAGAATTTATTTTAAAGTTATATAGGTAGATACATTTTGTAATTTATGTTTATAATGTATTACATTCAACAACATAACGATATTTTGTCATTGTTTTAAGCTGCTTTGCACGGTATAATAATCCATACTAATATTATAAAGCTGAAGAGTTTGTTTAGTTGGTTGAACACGCTAATCTCAGGAACTACTGGTTCGAATTGAAAAATTA
Organism: Catocala sponsa; assembly: GCA_963564715.1. Classification (NCBI taxonomy): domain Eukaryota; kingdom Metazoa; phylum Arthropoda; class Insecta; order Lepidoptera; family Erebidae; genus Catocala; species Catocala sponsa. Next base: position 10,966,680 of record OY751336.1, on the reverse strand, counting down.
TTTTCGTGTTGGATAGCCTATTTATCGAGAAAGGCTATAAGCTATAAAACATCACGCTATGACCAATAGGAGCGCAGCATCAATAAAAATACAGCATAGACGGGGAAAATTCTCTCATGAGACGCAGACGAAGCTAGTATATTATAAACATAAATTACAAAATGTATAATATATAACTTTAAAAATAAATTCTATTAGGTACATAGCGCCTGCTCATAAAATACCCGTTTTGTATTTAATTTCAAATTTCCTTTTTTTATTCTACAGGCGTTTACAACATCAAAATAGTAAATTGATAAGTAACTTTTTATCGTTAAAAGCTATGAATCCCAAAACCTTGTATATAAAGGTAGCAATCTAGTAGCATTATAGGTTAAAAAAAAACTTGGTTCATTTGCGCAGTTGATTCTCATTGGATAGGTGACCAGCCATCCTGATGTCAGAATGGCCCGTCACCTTTAAAAGCAGTATACTTTTAAAAAAACGGGGGTGGCAATTATATGACGATTAGGAGCAACTAGGTAGTAACTTTCTATAATTATTTCGATGTAAAATATGGGTAGTGACCGGCCATTGTGATGGTCACGTTTCTGAAGGCCGGGATGGTCACGTTTCTGTGGCGCTCTCTGTCCATCATGAGCCGAGCTTCATACTAAGAAAGCGTCTCAGTCTCAGAAGCGCGGGACTCTGTATGGCATTCTTGGTCAGCCGTCGAAGCGCGAGACTGCATGCCGCTCTCGGTCAGACGTGAGCCGCATGTCATGTTGCGTAAATGTTTCTAAAGCGCGAGACTGCGCATGCCGCTCTCGGTCAGCCGTGAGCCGCATTTCTTGTTGCGTAAATGTCTCCGAAACCCGAGATGCTGTATGGCGATCCCGATCACCTGTTAGTCGTGCCTCGCACTGACTAAGTGTTTCAGCGGCACGGGATGAGGACTGTCGCTCCCTGGCAATCCTCAGTCGGTTTTCGCGTTGAGTAAGAGTTTCGGTGGAGCTAGATGCCGAGCCTCTTTCCCGTAACGATCAATTTAGTATGATGTTGAATTCAAGATAATAAATGGCACTGCTCGGCGTACATAGGTGATAGCGTGATAATTGTTAAGTATATAAGATTATGATCGGGTCTTCAGACAGCATATTGGCGGAAACCGCATTTACGGGTTTTTGCGTGATAGTATAACTTCCTAGGTAACTTATATAATCTGTAGAATAACAAACAAACAGACAGACAATAATTATTACAAAAAAAAGTGTTCTGTATCGTTAGATACCTAATGGTGCTCCCATACTGTTGTTCAAAAATGTTTACAAACATTATCTAACACTAAACTTTTATCAACAAATGTTAGGATTTGTTACATTATGTTAGGAACTGTTAGATGTTTTGAGTACTCCTACATGTATGGAGAATGTTTGCAAACATTTTTTAACACTTGAAAACATGACATTGGTTCGCAGTTTAGATTTACATTCCAAGACGTCTACACGAAAATGAAAGAAGATTTGCTCTTTGGATTAGCTTTTATTATTTGTTTAAAAACAAAGAAAAAGTGCTCTAACTGGATGCGCCATACACTAAGACCTAGAAAAAGTGTATGTATACGAACAAATGATAACAGATGTTTTATTTTGTTAAAATTTGTTTAGAAATGTTTACTAACAATTTTATTTAGAAATGTTTAGTAAATATAGGTAATGTTTACTAAACATGAAAACATTTTCTAACTTTGTGATTAAATGTTTTAAAAAAACGTTTACTAATGTTTGTGAACATTTTTGAACAGCAGTGTGGGAGCACCATAAGCTATGATACAGTCCAATTGAAATTTCGCGAAAATGTATAATCAATGTATAGACAAAGTGCTATTTGAATTTTATTATAGTAAGTATGGCAGAGTTTGTATGCTTAGATATTCTATTATGGCACAGCTATATATTATGTAGGTAATTAAAAGAAATGTAGACAATCTAAACTAAAAATGTTTCGCACAGCGCCATCTAGTATCCGTACGTGTAACTTGTAAATTTTAAATTAGAATAACTTACGATAGAATTAACGGATTTAAATGAAACAAAAATTAAATGATAACCCAAGATACACATTATGCTTAAATGCTCATCAATTTAACAATTAAATGTGATGCTGGTATTCAAGTATATTAAGTTTGATAAATAGCACTGCCGGGCTCCTGTACGTCATAGCGTCATGATTGTTATTTAAGATTAAGGTCGGGCGTTCAGGTAACATTGGCGAAAACCCGATCAAAATCCGTTCACGGGTTTTTGCGTGATAGTATAACAAATAAACAGACAGACAGACAAAAATTCCATAAAAATATATTTTGTGTTCTATATCGATACTATGATACATTCCAACTAAAATTTCTCGAAAATATTCAATGTACCTACAGACAAAGTGCTCTTTGAATTTTATTATAGTAGGTATAGATAAGAACGTCACTTACTATGCTTGACACATTAATATGTAGGTATCACCATTCCCAAGTCACTTGGGGTCGGTTTTCTAGTCTAACCGGATTTGACTGGATATCAGTTTTTACTTAAATAATAGGAATAATGATATCCATAACGTGAACACTAGAAATAAGCATAAGTTAGTAGGCCAATATCATCGTTTACATAAAGTTCACAATATATTTGCGGGACTCGGTATACGTTTTTTTAATAAACTACCTATTAATATAATTAATTTACCATTGATTAAATTTAAAAACGCCGTTAAAAAACAACTTATTCGGGAGGGTTAATATTCAGTTAACGACTACTTCAATGACAAAGACTCATGGTGCTAGTTGCTTGTTGCATACAGGATTTAAAGATCTGTATTAGGTACTTATAAGTCAATTTAAGCCTTTGCATAGTCACAAAGTGTAAGTGTGTGCGCCATCATGCCATCCTACTGTCTATTCTAATTATTTCATCTCTATAATATTATTAAGCTATTATTGTTATTATCTTCAGTTTTTTATAGTCAGTAGTATATGGCATAATGGCTGTAACACCTTGTTAATTTGAGTTGTAAAATACTGAAATTATATTTAATTGGCGATTTAAAAGAGTGGCCGTGAGTTTCTTGTAGGTTTCTTCTCATAGGCTCAACCCCTTTTTTTTTACCTGGGGGAATGCTTTGACGCATACCCCTCCGCGGGGGCGGGCGGAGGGGTTATGTCGGACTCGCCGGGGTAACAGAAAGATGTTAAAACGATAAAATGGACCTCCCGGAATACCGACTAAACCTACCACGGTGTTCCTTAACAAACCACTATCGGCGGGGCCGCGCGAATCACTTTCACATGCGGTCGCGACCCCGCCGAGGTTACGGCCCGCCGTATGAAACGGCAGGCCACTACACAAAAAGACCTACCCACTGGTCACCACTACAAAAAATCCCTACTGTCCCCGACGAGACGGGACGCGACGGGAGACGGACACGACACAGAGGCACGCGTGGGAACACGCACGCCGCCTCTCGGACCTGATGCTGAACGGATGGCGGGCAGGCCCACAAAGCCCGCCACCCTCAGGTCAAACCTCAGGGTGGCTGGAGGTCGTCCCGCGCCCTCCGGCGCCCGGTTCTGCGGTTGGGGAGAGGGTTCAAACGCTCCCTCTCCCGCTCCGCCGCCTCCTTGATGGAAATCACTTCCTCACAGAAGGAGGCGACGGCGTTCCACGACCTCTCACTCCAGACCATAGGCTGAACTACAGCCGGGAGCGAGAGGGCAACCAATCCGACTGCCGCGATCAACTCACGGCGCGGCGGGGCAAACCGCCAAAGTGTGCAGCGCCGTGTCCTCAACAACGTCGCGGCAGTCGCCGCAGTGGTGACAACCGGGCGTCTCTTGCCGGCTTATTACGACACAGGAACCGGCTAAAACAACCATGGCCGGTCAATACCTGTGTCAGCCGGAAGGTGAGGGCGCCATGCCGCCTCTCCAGCCACTCTTCAAACACGGGACTTACCCGCCACGATCGTGGCGTGCCCGATAGGCTCAACCCCTTGCCTGAACCTAGCAACTAACCTAAATGTAGCTTCAGTAACATAGTAAACTCACTAACCTATATAATTTGACGTTCATAAGTGTTATTTGTGATCTAAACTAATAACGATACCCTAAGGCTAGAGTGCTAGGTATCACCATAAGTATCATAAATAGTTTCTATTTCTTATGCCACCACTTACTAGACACTTTAGGAGACAACTCAATTAAATTGTTTGTGACACGCATGCTCTGACGCCTACCAGTGTAATAGGCTAATTAAGCTGAAGCCTCAAGAACGGAGCTGGTGCGAATTCTAAATGGACTGTTGAAAGAGCTTTGTCTGTCTAAACCTAAATTAAGGCTGTCTTTTGTCAGCAGAGGAGTGTCCAGAGGAGTTTAGAACTAAAGAAATAGCGATACACTTGCCCATAATTGCTTTTTTTAATTTGCCATGCCATTCTTAGGACTACTTTGAGAAATATGCGAAAAGTCCCTGTCTTTTCTACCTTATTTTGGCACGCTTAGCCGCAGATTGTCCGACGGCCCATGTACTGCCTACACAACAACGGATAATACAGGCAGTCAGCATGTTCGTTATATGCAAGAACAACAGTTGAACAATAAGACGGACCCTAGGGGCACACAGGCATTTACCTGCTAAAACTATGAATCTCGATTGTCACAAAAGACTCGAGTGCGTTGGTCGTGTAGATATCCAGTTGCTTAATCGTGTTGGCACGCCGGAGGCGGGTACCTTTGAAAGAAAAGAGCAATGTCAGGGTTTATCAAAGGCTTTAGCGATGTTAAGACAATCAGACTGCTGTATAATATTCAACCGATTAACCATCATCCCTGGATTATGGTTCATCTATTGAATAATCGCCTCGTTCAAAAGGTGAACCGTTGTTGCCTAAGGAGTTAGACAGGCTGCATAGGGGCGTAAGTGTTAACGACAACAGTGATGGGCATTTTGGTAATCACCGTTAAAAATATTACAGTGATACACGCATGTATACCTTATAGTATGTCTCAAATATGACCACATTAGTTTGTTATACGCTGTTGCCGTTTTGGTCTCATCCACATTAAAACGCAAATTATAGATTTTAACAGTTTATTATTCATAAGAATGCTCGTTAAGACTTATTTCCATTTTCGTAGCTTATTCTTTTGGTTGAATTTAAAGTGCCCCAATTTTGCCTGTCTAGATACAGAGCTGTCGCCCGAGAAATGGCAGTAACTGGGTATGTTTTTGCGCATAACTGTGAAAGATTTCGAAGCACTTGGCGATGAGTATTTATCTTCCCAGGAGTCTTCTTCGGCTAATGTCCATGTTTCAATTTCTCTGGACGGCGTTAGGTCCGTGATAGACTGGTCTTTAAATATGTTTTTACCGTAGTTATGTTTTTCATAAGTAATGTGTTCATACTCCAATTCCTCATTCTGGCTGTAGCTAGAAGCTACATTTAAATCCTCAATATCATTATAATTAGGTGAACATGAAGGATAGTCAGAAAACTGAGGTGGTGGGGGAATAATTTCGTCACAGTCAGCTGTGCATTGTAAAAGAGTTTTTGGATCAAACATTGACTGGTCTATCTCAACATCTGTAAGAGGTTCTACATCTATCCTATCAGGCAATTGAATTGGTTCTAAATATAAATCGGCACTAGATTGATACGAAATATCTTTATCTATAAGATCAGCACTATAATTCAGTGGTGCGTAATGTTCTGGTAGAAAGTATTTTTTATCTTTAGGTTCATATTCAGTATTTTTTGTTAATGCTGTTACATTTTGCCCAACAGGTTGTTTGTTACTATCTATTATAAAATTTGGTAAAGCAGAATATTGTTTTTCAATATCACACATTTTAAACGGTTTTATACAATTTGGTTTAGTTGTTTTTTTTAACGTAATTTGTCTAGTTGTTTCTGGGCAGTTTGATGTTTGAATTTTAGTTGAATCTTTTCTGTAAATAAAAAAGGGACTTATAATATTAAAATAGTATACATTAATATAAATATTACCGATACCAATACAAAACAATACTCACGTTAAAAGATCGCTGTACTTTTTTAATATGTTCTGTACGTTTTTAAATCTAGTTTCAATTGCATTGGTATTTACATTCTCAAATTGATTTAATCGTTCAGATGTTTCGTTTTCTATTTTACAGCGGTCACTTGCCGTTCTAATGACATCGACCTCTATATCTTCTTTCGCGTCACTATTTGGATCTTTATTATTATCACTTGGGGTATGCAAAAATTGATTTTGCAGAGCATTCTCCTGTGTATATGGTAAGCAACTAACACTTTCTTTATTAGTAATTTTTGAATTTAATTTTTGGAGTGATGTTCCTATATCTTTCTTCTTCTCATCTAGTAAATCTTTGTTTGATATTCCGTCTTTATAATTTATTGTATTTAATTTATTTATATTTTGGTATGAATTTTGCAATTTATAATATTCTGGATTTTGAACGAAACATGCAACTGCATTATTATTATCTAGTATAGTTTTTATATCAACATTTGAAATATCAGTATCTTGACATAGATTAGTAGACAGCAATTTTATTATATTTAAATCCACTTGAACTTTCTTTACAACTTGAACACAATATTTAGGCATTTGTTTAGAAAAAATACCAATTTTAGTTGCGGGATATGAGTAATCTTTAGAATAACGGTTGTTAATTTCGTGTTCATTGCATGAGTTGTTGGAGCGAAAGCTTAAGTTTGCATGCAAACAATCAATCATAAAATTTGACGTGCTGTAATTGCTTTCGTTGCAGTGAGCTTGGTTAGAAACAATACTAGATTCGCTTGCTGTTCTTATTGATAAATTTGTAGTGTTTTTGATAACACTGTACGGTAATATAGCCTTATCATTTTCTAATGGCTCTTTTGGTTTCGATTCGTAGTTGTAATACAAATCTTTGTTAACACATTGTTCAACACTGCTACTATTTTTACTTTCTGTTGCAGTAAAATCTAGTTTATTCTGCTTATTTTCCATAATGCCAATAGACTTTTGCTTTCCGCCGCATAATTGAGTACAAATAATTTCAGACCTCCCATCCCAACTAGAGTCAACCTTAAGATCATGCTCGAATATATCACTTCCATTACTTGCCTTACTTTGATAGTCATCTACATAAAATGTATTTGAGTTTTGGTTTTTATAATTATTATCTTGATTAATTTGTTTTTGGAAATATTCCTTTGTTAGGGTTATTTCAGTTATGTTTGATGCATCAATCTTGAGTTGTGAATTACTATTAGTGATATATGTTGGCGTATTTTGTTTGTCATCCAATGGTATTATTATATTATTACTGTTAGCTGTATGTATGTAACTCTTATTGCTAACTTCACTCGCTAAACTTTGTTTGTCAACTTTTTCCGTACTAATAAGTCTGCATTCTGTATGAGCTTCAATTGTATTATGACCACCTAATATTTCCTTGATTTCGTAATGGGTTTGTAGTTTTTGTGTAGGAGTTAACACTTCTTCACTATCCAGAACTTCTTTATGACTTGCATTCATATTATTATTTGATTTAAGTTTATCTTCGTTTTCTAATAATAATTGCAAATTTGTGTTAGGTGTCTTAGCTTTTTTTTCTGTTTTGTGTATATAATTATTAATTTGACTTTTAATCGTTTCTGAAAATGCATCACTTTTAGTAGTAGCAACAGAGCTCTCTTCATCGTCACTCAGATCTAAATTTCTTTCTAGTAACTCTATGAAAGTATAATTTGATTTCACAGAAGGCTTTCGTTTCTGCCTATCACTCACTGGTTTATGATAATTCGTTTTTACCGTAGCTTGGGTATTATTTACTGAATTTTTTTGTATTTTTGATAACGCCGATGTTCCGCCCACATAGGATTGTTGAATACTACTGGATGTATTATTTAATGGGTTTATTTTGTCCTTGAACATTTCGTTTTCTATTTTTGTCAAGATGTTATCGACCTTTTCATCATCTATATAATCATCACTATCTATATGTTCAACAACATTGATTTCAGCTGCTATTTTATTAAATTCGTCATTTACTGTGTCTTCTTTAACAATGTCCTTTTCCGGTATTTCGTTAACTGTATAATTAGGTAATTTACACGTGTTAGTAGATGCAGTCATATTTTCTTTAATATTTTTAGATGCAGTCTCAAATGTTTTCTTTAAGTATTTAAAGTTTTCAATTATAGCATTATCACGTTTCTTTTTTTCTTTCGATTGTGTTTTATCTAAATCAGCTGTGTTCTTTCTTTTACGCTCTTTAAATGTATCTGTTATATATGTTTGCCGTTTTCCTGTTTCTTTTAGTGGGGTCTCGCTTTTATTGTAATTTGTACACGTTCGTCCAAAGAATTGGTTCAGATCATTAAATACGTATTCCGTGTGAACGTCAATACCAACTGAAAATAAATAAACGATATAGTAAATTATTTAAATACAATTTAAAACAAATAAAATCTATACAAATAAATAAAATTGAAATGTCTGTTTGTAATGTCAAAATAACAGCTTTTTATCTAATGCATACGACAGTATATAAGGTACCTATTAGAAAACATCTTTTTTTTAATTTTTGTCTGTCTGTCTGTCTGTTTGTTCCGGCTAATCTCTGAAACGGCTGAACTGATTTTGACGGGACTTTCACTGGCAGATAGCTGATGTTATAAGGAGTAACATAGGCTACTTTGATTTTAGAAAAAAATAGGGTACCGCGGAGACCAACACTTTTTAGTCAAAATCTACGCGGACGAAGTCGCAGGTAACAGCTAGTATTATAATATAAGTATACAAACATATTCTTATAATATGCTTACCAAAAGTAGTACTAATGCAGTGAGCTAATATTTTATGTTCATAATGATGTTTACGTCTTATTTCGTGACTTATGGTTCCATCAAATACGTTTAACAAATCCTTGTCTCTGTAAAATTAGTATAGTTTACATTTCATAACAGCAAAAAATGCTTAAATAATAATTGCTGTCTACTGTAAACGCTTTAAACTATTATTATATTTTTTGACTACATAATAATGTTAAATTATATCTGTAAGTAACTAGGTTAATTAGCTATTATTGTGCATCTCTTTACAATTTGAAACTTAGGTAAAAAAGATAAAATTCCGTTTAATCTATCTAATGTTCCAAGTAAATAATATTGTCATGAGTGACCTAAACTTTCATGAATTTTAAATTTTGATTATACCTCAATCTATTAACTTCTAGGTACAACCCTAGAAGATTATTAACGATAAGTTTACAAAAAACTTATTACTTAACCCTAAGTCCTTGCTATGATTTTGTCAAATGTTATTTATGATAAAACTATTTGCAAATTTGCCTAGGTACTAACAAAATTTAAAAAATCTTAATTTATTCAACTTCTTTTTAATCAGTTTTGTCAAGATCATGTAAGCGTGGGTTTTTAGAAAGAAAGCATTTGAAAAAAGTACTCCATGCGGCTATAGCGCAGTCTATTCTAAGCGCAAGTTTTAAAAGTATTTATGATTATTAAAACCTATTTATAAACACGTTCCCGACGTAGGTACCGGTTGCTTTTCGGTAGATTTTTGTTTTTAATATTTAGAAAGTCTTACTTGAAAGATACCAGCAGTAAAAGATTATTGTTAGAATCGCCTACAATAATATAACTTCTGTGGGTAATTCCTGCAGTCAATTCTTCTACGTGGTCGGCCAAAAAGTTTTGATTTAGGAGCACTAGTTGCAGCATGACAGTGCTCTCGTCTACCGGTACCATAGACAGTTGGTACTTTGGAAGTAAGCTTACTTGTTTACGTAGAGTATTACCGGCTGGGGGACCTTTATTCATTATCTGGAATTAAGAATTAAGCATGGCATAAATAAATACTTACGTACAGCAGGCAAGTAGGTACACTGTTGCCGTTAAATAACGCGTGCTGAAAGAAACATTCTAAAATTTGGTATGTTCTTTTTTAAAAGGGTGATCATGCTGTACAGAGCACTTTGGACGCATTCTCTATATTTTTATAGATATATAATATACGGATAAATTATTTATTAACTAACACGACTCGTCTTGAGAGTCCTTACTGAGGAATAAATAATGAGAAATTCCTTATAATATCGCCATGACTAACTAATATATTTTATGCATACATGTTTTGGAAGAGACTTTTGAGACTTATAGGTTTTAAAGGTCCTACTATCTAGTACGTAGGGCGGTATTAATAAGTAGATTATAAAATTAAATTAATCAAAATCTTACCCTTTCTAAGTCCCTCGGATGACTTTCCTCCAGCAACATGAAGGTAACTTTACCTGCTGTTGCTAGCAACGTGCTGAATGTAGGTCCGATGCCTCTCAACTGTTTGCTTACAAACGGCGAGTTCTCCCACAGATGAGCTTGTATACATTTAGCTAGTATTATAGAGTTTAGTACAGCTGAATAGAATTGAGGTTGGCGAGATACTAGGTCAGGTCGCGTCACATATGCTACTAAACCTGTGAAAGAAAAGAGAAAGATACATTTTTATTATAACCTATCTAAACATTTACCAATAGGTTAATATGCTTGTCTACCACGATGACGGAATAAAATGAAATGTATTAATGAAATTGTCCTCTGTGGACACTATTGTAGACAGCCTGGGTAGTTGAATATATATTATCACAAATATATCTTCGCCCTTGTTTATCGAAGAGGATTTAGATAGCGGTATGTCACACTTACATTCCGCCAGATATGATTTAAGTCCACTTAACACGAGGTGAGCCTATTGTGGTCTACCAGACACATAGCCAAGACTCAGTAAACTTTATCGATCCCAGGAATCGAACGTAAAACTCCACACATAGCCGCAACATAAGCACAAAGCTAAATCGCGGGACCAGCGAGGCAGTTAGTTATCTATTATTTTCTAGCAGACAATTCAATAAAATTATCCCCACCTCAGGTATTAACCCCGGCACCTCCAAATCTGTCGCAACATATTATGTAGGTAGGTACAGACTAAGGTCGCGGGATTAATAAAGAAGCCATAATGTGTCATATATTATATATGTGTTAATAGGTTAAAGTCAAAGATATAGAGTACTGACATTTACAAACTCTATCGGCGATTCTCATAATTTTCATAGCCTCTTGGTTTAACGACGGATCAGGGATTGCGAGACACCCAAGTACGGCTTGAATAATACTGTAAGGAAATACAATGCTGACGATATAAATCATTCATTAAACGATGAAGAAAAGTAGACAATTATCTTTCGATGAAAAATATTGGTATTATATCGGTGACATGACAATGGCAATAAACGGTAGGAGGATTTTTATCATGCAATAATAATGTTGTATTGACGCGCAGATAATTGGTAAATAGCTCAAATACGCTTAGCTATTATTTTGTAGTGCAAAGTTTTTCCTTAACTATATTTCTATTACTTAGATATTACCTATACTCTATGGCGCAGCAGTAGTGAATGCGACTGCTGTGCATGAGGTCTCGGGTTCGAATCCCGGGTCGGGCCAACAAAATGATATTGGGTTTTTCTGTGCCCGGAGTTAGGAAGCTGGCGGTGTTAAAATCCCCCGTGCCTCGGAAAGCACATAAAGCTGCTGGTCCTGCGCCTGATCTGTCTCCGGTCGTGTCGGATTACCGTCCCATCGGATCATGAGGGTTAGGGAACAGAGAGTGCACTTGTGTTTGCGCACACACTTGTGCACTATAATATCTCCTGCGCAGATGGCCAGTCTCCGTTAAGATTGGCTGTTGTGGCCGAAATTCGGTCTGGAGGACATTATTACTTAGAACCATTAACACTGCCCAACCGGGCTTTTAAACTTGTGGCTTCACGATCGGCAGAAAACATAGGTAGGTAACAAATAAAGCGCCAATCGTCCAAAAGTTTTAACGAAGTGTATTCGTCTAGGCACGTCGCGCATTAATAAATATTGGATTGCTATTCGCGATTATTCAGTTGATTTAGATTATTCAGCATATTGTTTCATCTCTGGGCTTAGTTTCCCTAGGTGATGACTCTGAGATATTAGTCCAGCACGAAACTGCCTCTAATGTAAACAGTGGCTTGTCACGACAGGTGACAGCTTTCACTTAAAAGTTTGACTTTAACTTTATAGCGCACTATTACGATTAGGACTACACCTATATTCTTTGAAACATATTTTATAATGTATAGGATAGACGAGTACCTATAATACTAAAAGGGTTTCATAACGTTAAAAGAAAATTAATATCTATTTTTAACGTAATAAATTCACCGATAAACACAAAAATATCTCACGATTTTGACTCCTGTAATATAGAAACTTTAAGCTAACATACGGGTATACAAATACATTTTTATGAGGTTAAAAACAATTAAATAACCTATGGCGCACCCTTGTCTGATGCTAGCTTCAAGATTTTAGGTTACAATTAAAAATTCTACGACTATATGTCATCACTGTTTAGCGTCCGCTCTCTCCCTGGAAAATAACCCTAAATACGCCAATGCTACCGACTCGACATCGAATCGTTTTGTAACAAATATATAAGCGCAAAATGCCACGAGTCGAACGCCAATACATACACAGACACACGCACGCACACACACTCTTACCTACCTACATAAATATTTGTAATAGATTTAAGACTAATAGATTCAAGACAAATTCTGTTGTTTAATACTCGTTTGTATTGAGCCTGCTTCCCACGACACAGGGTGATCTAATGTGGGAAACAGCGTGACAATATTGTAACACAAAAATACAGAAAAACTGTTTTCTGTACAGTTTAAAGATCTTTTACTATCCCTCCATGACTCTTTGTTCGATTGACAAAAAGGTTAACCTTTTAATATCAAACAACATTTACTTTGGCGACATATATACGATTAGGTACTTAACTTTAAATATTCTTTCGATGGTATAAAAATATATACTTACCAGTTAAGCTTCATCTGTCTCGTAGTGATCCTGCCTTTCATAGGAAAACGTATGGTAGCAGCGGCGTTGTTCCTGTTAAGGGCGTTCAGACATCGTCGCTCGTCTACTCGTAAATACATGTCGGCCAATTCATGGCTTTCGCATATTAATGTAAGTAGACGGTCTAGAGATTCTGTGCCTTCAATCTGTTGTGACAGTACATTTTATTGTACACTAGATTATATTTTGTCAATAAATTTCTATACCACAGGGACAGTACTTTTTTCTGGATAAGAGGCATCTATGCGAAATTTCATGATGCTGAGTAGATTAGTTCAGGCGTTACAGCGTAACAAACAAACAAACAAAGCCACATTCGCATTAATAATATTATAGTTAGAATACGAATGTCCAAATCCATCTCATCATCATCATCATCATCATCAGGCTATGATAGTCCACTGCTGGACATAGCCCTCCCCCAAAGAGCGCCATAGCGCCCTGTCTTCAGCTTGCCGCATCCAGCATCTGCCTGCAGTCTTTCGAAATCCATCTAATCGCGTCTAATATGTTTTGATATAGCAGAACAAATATTTAAAGGGATAATAAATCTTTTCAGCAATAATAATCCACTTTAGCAATATTGTCATACTACTCTTAGAAAACAAATATGACGCGGCGGTAAAGTATCCTTTCAGTTAGGAATATACAATCGCAAGTATGAACAAATATTACATTTGGACCTTAAGACGCTAAAACAGCGGGTCAAAATTATATGGGAATTCTGTCAATTTAGAAGTAACGTTTATGTAAGTCGATATTGTATTTTTTATAAGGTAGTAAAAATTACATGCTTCGTAATTCTTGACATTTTAACCATAATAATTATGTATCTACATTCCATTAAAATCCAATATAAGGCATAAGCCGACAAGACTAAATAGCTAGAACTAAATATCGGTAATTTGATAACGTACCTACTTGCATCTTAATATGTAGGTATACATTAAGATATATTGTATGTAGATACCCACTAAGACATAACTTTTTTGATATACCCTAGGTGTTATTAAAGTTTTCAGTGATATATAATAGATAACATCAACACTCGATAGATCGCCGTACAATATGTAGTGTTATTTGAATCGGTAGTTTAGACAATGCCGACATTTATTTAGTTACCTACTAATTGACGAAATAAGAAAAACAAATTATGTACCTCTCTCTAAATGACTGGGTGAGCATTTAGAGGTAGTTAGGCTAGATTGTGGCAGAGGCCATGCGAAAAATAAGTTTTTATTAAATCCACTCAGGCTATTATTATTATTAATAAATCAAAGTCCGTGTGCCTTCGCCTCAGAGTATAGATCTATAGATGGAATTTAGCTGTTAGCTTATTGATTTTAATAATCATTAATAAGCTAACAGCAAAATTCTTGTAACCAAAGCTGCAGAATTGCTTCATCAGACAGCAGCTTGACAATATCTTTCGTAATATAAAAATAATGAAAATGCAATCAAACAATCTTTATTTTTCATTATAAAGTCAACTAACGTAATCTCAGTGCAAAAAGTTGCACGCTTTGTCACATAAAATAGGTATTTCATTATTCTTCAATTAAACTCAGGAGATCATTTCGACCTTTGCAAAAAGGTCAAATTAAACTTACTTATAAGATGACACTTTAAATACTGAACTTTACAGTAGGTACGTGGGTGCGGATGATGATCCTGTATCCTCGAGAATTACTTTTTTGTAACGAAATTATCGAAAATAATTTAAATTACCTAGTTGCATACATGCATTGCAATTGTGTGTAAACGTGTGGTTTACGCTACGTATCTACCAAGTGAAGTAGTAACAAGCAGTACTAGTACTCTAACCAAGCGCACAGATGAATATATAGACAAACCGTCTATTCATTGTACATTGTACGTCACAGTTTATTATTGCTTTCATACGAGTTAGCGGGTCACCTCATACCAAGCATTAAACGTGCCTCATGGACATGTCTGCTTTTGGCTTGGCCGAAACAATATCAAAGTAGCAGTTCAACTGCCTTCTAACCTAGTAAGGAGAATAGGAACGACGGCCTCGATGGCGTAGTGGTTGGTGTAACCGACTGCTACGCCCGAGGTCGCGGGTTCGATTCCCGCACAAGTCAAACATTTGTGTGCATGAACATGGGTGTTTGTCTTGGTCTGGGTGTTTCTATGTATAATATGTATGTATTTACAAAAAAAAAGTATATATGTATGTTTATCCATTGTCTAGTACCCATAGTACAAGCTCTGCTTAGTTTGGGCTAGATGGTGTTGTGTGTATGTGGTAGAATATATTATTATATTATTATTATTCTACCATTCAGTCAAAACGTAGTTTAGCGACTGAAATAGACAGAATTGCCAATCACGTGGGTCAGCAATGAAGGGTGACAAATCCTAATTAATACAGGACCCTGTCATCCATGATAAATAAATTAAAAAAACAGACTCGGCAGACTACTTGTGTTACATCCCTTTTTTGTTTCATGGAGATCTAATAAAACTGACTGACGCATCTGTCCAAACATGGTACGCAGAATACTTAAATAACTGCGTCATTCATGTAGCTTATTGCTTCAATACCACACCACAAAAAATAAAAACAATATGCAGCATGATGGTTGTCTTATGTAAAAATTAAACTACAATATTGAGTCATTATCTAGTTCTCTAGGCCGTACTAAGGTCGACCAATCACCTTAAATAGCATTGCACTATATGGCGCATAGACTAGCCATTCTCCCCTTTGCCATATTAGAGGGATCGGGATGACTCGGTCAATAACGCCCATTGAAATTAAATCAATAATGGCACCCGCCACAGCCACGCCCATTGTCATTGCTTTCTTGATAGCACAAGCAATGACAATAGCCCTAACTTAAGCTGAGTGTTTATACCAAGGATATTGTATAATAACCATATACAATAACTTGGTTTCTACTATTACATGATGACGAAATATCTGATGTGAAGCGGAGCGACGTCATGTATTCCTTTTTAATGTGATCCTACTTTTATTGATTTAATGATAAAGGAAAACATCGCGAGGAAACCAGCATCTCTGAGAGTTCTCTATAATGTTCTCGAAGATATGAGAAGTCTGCCAACCCGCATCGGGTCAGCTTTGTACACATAGTCCACTAGACAAAGGCCCAACGCTTCTCACACTGAGAACAGACCCGTGCCCAGCAGTGCGACAGTTTAATACAGGGCTGATATCATTATTATTACTTATGTGGCAGCACTTGGGATGCCATGAGATTAAACTACAAGTATTATCCATCATTTTTTATTGCCTTCAGACTACAAAAAATACATACCTTCATTAATTGTTTCATTGTTTCTAAATCCAAATAGAAAATGGACATAAGACGTCCGGCTTCGGTGGCTTCTATGCAGCTAGCTTCGTCCATAGTTATCAGGCCGGCAGAAGCCAAGCCATTCATGGCTCTTACGCATAGCTCTGTAAAATTTTATATCATAATTAAGTAGTTCGTAGTCGCGGGGTAGGCGATATGAAAATATGATTTCAGTCGTATTTTGGACAAGGTGAGAAGCAACAATATATTGACCAAGAAAAACGAATAACGCTAGTGAGATATATCAAGATTATATTACAGTAGTATAGCAACGCAATACATTTATAGTAAATAAAGCAATTTGTAAAACATAGATCAGACCGTCATGTCAAGGCGATAAAAGATTGTATATTCTACTTTGCAGGCATAAAAGAACATTATAATGCAAGAAAAACATTGTCTTATACATAAGTTGTGACTGTATTTTACCTGAATAACCGCATAGACAATGGGTCATCCTACTACGAGTCTTATAGAACAAAATACCAGCACGTTTTGATTGATTAATTCACACTAAGTGTAACAAAAACTTAGTTCATATTTAGGAAGGTAATAAATAGCTGAATAATCAATATTATTAATGGCCACCCTTTTATTATTACAATCAAAAGTTACTAAAATAAGATTCGTGAAACTAAATCTTTCTATCATGAAAATCTTTTCATTGGGTGTTGTATGAGATTATCTACAGATTTTTACTCCGCGCACATGTATTTTTCTAACGGAAGACCGTACTAATTGTTGTTATTCAATTTTATTGTCGTTCTTAGGTAGGTAAATGTACATAACAACTAATTATCAAATCTACATAATTATTACTTTATCTGCCAATAAAATATCAGGATAGTCATTAGACATAATACCGTACAATACCTACAGGCTACAACTGAAATAACAACTGATATATCTTGAAATTATATTGTATGAAATAAACTTAGTAAATAAATAGTCATACATTTAAACATGGTATGACAGTTAAAACTACTCCGTGAAGCTTACATATATTTTGTAAAGCTACTTTTTATACCTTCACTGATTAAATTCATAAAGTTCAAGAAAGATTTGTCATTAAGATAAAATAATGTTCTTAGTAAAGTTCTTAGTAGGTACACTTATTACAATTGTAATGATCATTATTCATGATAAACAAGTTAATAGGTCAAATGTTCATTACAGATATGGTGCGAGGATGCATCGCGCGCCTTTCAACTTTTCCACATATGGACTATAACAACGTAGCATATGGATGTATTAGATACAATCAAGGGCCACACAGCAATTATTATTTAAAGTGAAGATGAATAAACGTAATTGGCATTCCAATGACGTGATATTTACAAGCATTTACTACAATTTAGCACAAACACACACGTTAAGTTGCCTTCGACGACATCAGAAATAGCTTTACGTTTAAAGGGCAAGAAGGTACTGTAAGGTAAAAGGACTTGGCGAATATAACTCAAGAGGATGCGATATTTCTCATAATTTTAAGCTATTGAAATGTCAAATATACCGCATCCAGCAAAACAAACAAATATAAATGTTGTTTATTTCACTAGGTACGACTAGAAATTCATTCACACATTATAAATTGGAAGTCCTTCACCTTCAGAAGTTTCTACACAGCTCACTTAAAGCTGGACATGTTCTTGGCAAATTCATGCGTAAATATAATTATTGGAAGTACTACAATATAGGTAGGCATCTGCAATATTTGAATATTTCTTACTCAAAATGCGTTTTGGATACTACTGGGTCAATTTTCGTAATCAGATTTGTTCAAAATAGAGTAACGATATACATACCATAAATATCATAAAACATAATAATGTAGGTACATTATACTCTCTAATTAAAAATAACTTCAAATGAAAGACTAGATTGCAACATTTTATTTTGAACAGGTTTTATTACGAAAACTAGCCCTTAGATTGAGAGATTATACAAAGCACCATTTTCCAAAAACTCATTTAATTTGATTTAAATTTAAATTTTCATTTTGTATTGATGATCTAAATGATAACGTATGTGATATTTATCGCGTTAAGCCTTTCACTTGCTCCAAGGATAAGGAGATCGCGTGCAACGACAAATGCTAAGGATCAGCGCGTGTCGACAAGACTCATCCATCAATCACGATCCGGAACTAAGCGAGGCCATTCAGGACCAGGGATAGCGAACTTGAGTGTCACGTAACCTTCTTTATAAACGTGCTCACTAATTGTATCAAAAACCATAATATTCATTTATTATATTATAGTCCTTTATTACTTAAATGATTAAAATTAAATTGGTAAGGCAAAAGCAATCCACAATCTGAAATTTTATTGAAAGAAAATTTTTATTTTATGATGCCTGAGTATCGACCGAAAATGGGAAAAATTTGTACAGAGCTGGCAAGTTATTTGCACACCAAGGGACATGTAACCATGCAAGATTGTCTTGATATATTCTATTTCCTGGTGGGTACCCATAACAAGTAAGTTAGATCTTACCTTGGGTACCAGAGTCCAACAAATACACTTACTTTTGTTTCTTCACAAAATATTTTTGTTCACCTATGTTATTTGTAAGTAGAAATATACACCAAGTTTTTGGATAATATATCAGTATTATTATGGTTTTATACATTCGGGCCAATTGTGCAATGGTTGATCCAAGTTTAAGAAAAAGTTGTGAACAATATCTTCAAAGTAATACCGAGTATAATGCACGCGGTTTTTGATGAGGTAATGCTATATAGAAATTCTTTTTTAGTCGTGTGCGTTGAAAATTACAACAAATCTACCTACATTACAGCTGTTAAGTAAAACATTCTAGTGCAGTATTATTATAAGATGTAACTTTTGACATAACTGTGCTAACTTTCCTACTTTATAATAAAACATACAAATCCTCTTAATTAATCCTCTCAAGCCTCTTAATCAATATACGATGGCAAGAGGTCAGATGGTATGTCATTACTGCCATGGACACCCTTGCGCCATCACATCTTTCTAGCACAGCAGGATGTGCTGGTGCTGCTGCTGCATCAGCGGAGACGCTCAAACGGCGCAAATATCAAAACCTTATTGGTGAGTACATATTTGAGCCGTTTGGTGTCGAAACGCTTGGGCCATGGGGTCCAAGTGCTAGGTCTGTTTATAGAAACCTAACTAAGCGGCTGATTGACGATTAAC
This sequence comes from Catocala sponsa, assembly GCA_963564715.1. NCBI lineage: Eukaryota > Metazoa > Arthropoda > Insecta > Lepidoptera > Erebidae > Catocala > Catocala sponsa. The sequence goes on along the minus strand of OY751336.1, from coordinate 10,947,161 downwards.
TTGACCAGAGGGCTGGTATTTTCTTCGCACAAAGAATAAGTATTGCCATTCAACGTGGAAATGCTGCCAGTCTTCTGGGCACGTTGCCAATTGACGATGATGTGGAGGAATATTATGACGCATTTTAATTTTATTGTTTTTTTCCTTTTTAGTTAATATTTGTTGTAAATCATTTGTGTATATATAGAAAATAGTAATGAATAGATAATTTCATCTCAATATAATCAAACAATATATTATAAATTAATAATATTTCTTATGAGGAGACCAACAGACTACAATGCACAGGGTCTCGGGTTCAAACCCACGTCGCGCACCTGTGACTTTCGGAAGATATATGACTGTTTGAAATTATGTGCGTATTGATTGACAATTATTGCTTGCTCCGTGCCTCGGAGAGCACGTTAAGCCGTCGGTCCCGGCTGCCATGAACATCTATGGCAGTCGTTATTGGGAAGTTAGTGCACTCTAATATCCTAACATTGGTCTATCCTTAGGGTATCGTTATCCTTCGGGTTGCGGAGGTCAGATGGTGTAAAAACTGATATCCAGTCAAATCCGGTTAGACTAGAAATATCCCAAGTGACTTGGGAATAATAAAGGCTAGGGAGAAGAATAATATTTCTTATATTATACGTATAGCAATGAATGTTAAGGATTGTCAAAGACAAGGACATAGACTAAAATAATCAAATATGTATAATTTTTTATGCATAATCTTTACATAATATAAATAACATTTTCCAAATTGAAATAAACAAGAAATGTGAACATAAATTACATTTCAGATCATATTTGACGTTTATTAGACTAGAACTAACTTAGAATAGAAAACTTATTTTAAACATATTTTTTATTACAATTGCCATTCTGGTTATGCCTTATACATTGCGCGACCCTTATATACATAACAACACCTTTAAATCTAATTACTTAAGTTAATATCGTATAATTGTTATTAATATTTGTTTTGAGCCTACGGTGTTGTAGTTATAAACGCAATTACATGTAGAATAATTATCTTTATTTTTTGTATTAATAAAACATAGCAATTATATGATATTTATAATGCCAATGGTTTCTCATGTGTAGTTATGAATTTATTATATTCATAGATAATACAGATAGATAAGGCAAAATGAATATTTCATTAGCACATCCGTTGAATACTAGAAGTCTATTACGAGCTACCACACCGACACCTATTGATAACATTATATAAAAACAGTATATTACTATTGCAAGAAAATAATAATACATTTTATAGTAATAATAGCATCCTCTAAGAACAAATAGAAAATATAAAGGATTTTTATCGCATCCGTGTACGCACATTTGAATAAATCGGTTACATTGCATTGTGATCATGTGACAACGTAGATACATAAAAAATAAAAACTAAATTAACATAAAAACACATGAAACTATGTTTAAAGATATGTATAACCATGTATAACCATAGAAAAACAAATAAAAGTTATGGTGTGTGCCTCCAACAATAGTTTTAGGTCACTATATTTTTTATCACTAAGACATTATTGTTGGAAAGAAAATAGTGGATATAGAGTATATCATTATTTTTGGGTATTAAATCCTAAAATATGATGCAGGGCCGGATTAAGCCATATATATATATTAGGCAATGCAAGATTTCAGGCCCTTCTCGGCTTTCCACTTATTAACCTCTGAGTGTTCTTCGAAGAGGTTAATGAAAACACTTTGTGGGTCTGTGTGTCTGTCTGTTATTGACAGGTATAGCTCCGGAACCACTGGACCGATTGACTTATAACTTGGTGTGCAGACACCTTGGGGTCATCCCTCGGTCGAGTTTGAATTTGGGCCTTGTGGGTCAAAAGACCCCCGAGATATAGGGGTCACAAGATCACATGTATTTTAAATGGCAAAATGGCTTCATTTATATACAGAGTGGTGGTGTGCTGATTCGAGTTGGTTGCTGCTGTTTGCTGTCGAGTTTTGTCTTGATCTGCGTTTTGCAACACAACATGCCCAACAATCAAACACATTCGCCAAACATTCGCATTATTTCTTGCGAAAACGAATGCGAATGGCAAAAAATATGCGAATATTCGCGAATGCGAATATTCGCGAATGCGAATATTCGCGAATGCGAATGCGAACGTTCGTTACATCACTAGTATGTAAGAACTAAATTTTGATTAGAGTAAATAGTTACATCTTTGACTTTCGAAGTTATGTGCGTATTAAATAGTTAATTGTCGCTCGCTTTAACGGTGAATGGAAAACATTGTGAGAAAACCTGCATGTCTGAGAGTTCTCCATAATGTTCTCGAAGATATGTATGTATGTGAAGTCTGACAACCTGCACTGGACCAGCGTGGTGGATTATGGCCTAGCCCTTCTCACACTGAGAAGTGTATGCCCAGCAGTTTAATAATAAATAGTTTTAATATGCCAGTTGCCTACATTGCCTCTATGGATTATCCAGCTCCAACATGCTCTCACCTTACTGTTGTATACATGCCGTGAGTAGGTAGGTACACAGTAACGATCGTAACAATAATTTGTCTAATGTGCCAATAAAATATTTAGGGTTAATATCGTGTAGCTTGAATAAGGTATGCTATGACAATCTGATAAGTTAATTAATAATAATCAAATTAGAAATTGTCACCACAAAATTTCAAGAAGAACAGCGGTCATGCGTTTTAAATAAATAACAAATCTTAAAGATGCTGCTGGATTTACACACGCTATATAACACGAACGCGTAAAATAGGACCAATCGGACTCGTCGGAAAAAATACATTGCAATATACCCTTCACACGGCACAATTAATAAATATTTTGCAATAATATTTAAGACCGCGCATGTTTTTATTTATTCATTGCGCAGTTTCCAATGTTATACACATAAACGGTCAATAATATTGCCTAATCGTAAATATTGTGCAATTATATTGTAGGTCTATGAGCCCCCTTAGAACTCTGTCATTTTTAGTAATATCTGTATTCAATTCGGCATTTTTAATACTTAAGAATAAAACTTTACGTTACCTATTATAGCGCTGTTTTAAATCACTAACGTTCGATGTAATAAAGGTCGAATAAATCTATTCCTCAGTTTATTTCATCTAACTATTGAAATTTGGTGCAATTTTCAATTAGACAATGCATATTATCTAATTGAAAATTGCACCAAATTTTAATAGTTTCGGTCAGTTTAGTCTTGTTAACTATCTTTTTGAAAATATTTATTGTATATTGATCTATTTAGATATACTTGAGGTATCACCAATTTAATTTATTACCTAATGGTGAGTTAGAACAACGTTGGTGCCTCTTCTTATTAGGTATCTAATTTTGTGTCCTATACAAATTACATTTATGTTTTGAAAATGTAGCTTTTATTTTGTGAAAGGTACATATATTAATAAAAACAAATATGAGTTCTGCAGTTGTCCGACCAACCAACAAATGAAGCAGTCATATTAATTATAGATCCTAACATTTGTATATTAAAATTAAGAATGCGTGAGCGAGGTAGGTAGGTACCTAACATATTAGATTAGTCATAATTACCGCTGACAAAGATAGACGTGCTCATACACAATATTTAATAATTACGCTTTATATATTGTGACCTCCTTTACTTATTACCAGTGATCGGAATAGGTAGAGCTATTTAGGTTTATTGACCGCAAACATTGATGTTAATATGGATATTCCACGGGATTCCGACTGATACTACGGGATTTTATTGGATTTCATTCTTTTTGTCAATATGTATAAAAATGGTTTATGTAAGCCAATAAGCACATGAGCAACGTTGTAAATTTTACGTCAACAGCACGCTATAAAATTACACGCTATAACATTGACATCCTCAGAGAATATGAAGGAAAATTATCGAAAAATGATGTGAATGACGTAATTTTGTCATATAAATTCGCTTCACTAATATCAACAGATGTCGAACGCTCGTTTTCCACATATAAATGGGTGTTAGATGTAAAAAGAAATAGATTAAAATTAGATAATTTAGAAAAAAATATTGTGATTTATTTTAACTCTGGTCATACTCAGTCTTCTAGTGAAGCTGAAGACAAACCAGACCAATGACATTTTTTGTTTAAATAAGTGAATTATTGTTGAAGCGTATTGATTATTTTAATTAAGATTTTATTGTAAATACATATTGTTCTATTTGATAATGTTTTGATTTTCTGAGGAACAAATAATTTGTATGGTAATATGTTTTTGTACAACATCAGAATAAAAATGTTTAAATGATTGTTGATTCTTGAATAAGAAATTGTTACGTAAAAAAATATATGTGGTTTCACTTTCTTTAAGTGAAGTGAAGTGTAATCTTTCATTAGTCCCGAAGGCGAGAATAGTTTTTTTATGATTTTACTACTTAAAAACCAAATCAAATATTATTCTAACCTATGGCAAGTACATAAAACAGCTCTACCTATTCCGATCTCTGCTTATTACATTGCTGAGTGATGCATTTTTGTTACCTTCTTAATGCATATTATCATCGTTCCTCCCGCGCCGCGCGCTGCTCTAATAGGTAGATAATAGGACGTACCAAATAAGTCTGGCCGGGAGTTATTATGGCGAACATGTGAAGGGCGATGGTTCGTATGGTACGAACTTTGTTTATGTTACGAAAATTGAATTGAACAGGGAGGATTGGTTAGATATTTCGGTTTTGGAAATATTCAACATCAATGTCATCAATCCGTGGCTGTTGCGTAGTCGGATTCAGTAATGACATAGACGAGTGCGCACATACTTCGTCTATCTTTTAATAGAAGGGCTTAATGATGGCTTAGCAGCAATAAAAGGGCATTAGTGTTTCTGTATTTTTGGGCAGCGAACACTTGGTTGTTGTAGCCACGTCATGTCTCTATAGTGGTTCATGGCGTGGGGTAGACATCAAGAAAACTTAAGTCCTCCAGCTCAATTTCTGGACTTTATAATAAGATGTGGGAAGACAGACAAGTAGTGATGATGATTCATTAAATGAATCTATAAGAATGTTGTAGTATAATAATTGTTCTATGATTTTTGTAAAACCTAATAATCTATATATATAAAATCAATTACTGTTCGTTAGTCTCGCTAAATCTCAAGAACGACTGAGCCGATTTAGCTGATTTTGGTTTTGAAATGTTTGTAGAAGTCCAGGGAAGGTTTGAAAGGTGAGTAAATATGAAAAAAATGCTTGGAATATAGTAAAAACAACAATTTCGCTTTCCCTTAGAAACTATTCCTACCTGTCAAAAATTAGATGTTCGTCCCGTCGTTTAGAAATCAATTAAATTTAAAAGTCATCCAGAAATCAAATTAAATTTAAAAGTGAAATTTTCTTTTTTCATTTTTTTTATTTGAATTTCGAACGTTTGATGTTCGTTCCGTCGTTCAGAATTTCCGATCGCAACTATAATATTTTACGGACTTTGGTGGGAATCTGGGCGTAAAGGTCGCGTTGTCTCGGTTGAATTTTTTTTTATGTGCATAATGCGGTTTAATGTATGATGTGATAGTGTATCATGCAGTAAATTAGTGTGTTCGTGTGCAGCAATTGAAGAATTCAAGCGGGAACACCACTGTCCTAAGTTCAGATTGCTCCAAAATTGGCATTGTATTTGGCAGTTCATCTAGAAAATGGACAACGAGTGTATTTCAATCAAGGGAATGCGGCGGCTAGAGCGGCACGTCCATTGTCGACCACATTAACAAGTTTCTTCTCAGTTTGTCAAACAGATGTTTTCGCTCGCACTTTGCTGTATGCTGATATGCCACGCTATTACACATGGAACGCATCATCGAAAATGTTTCAGCATCGAAAACAAGGAACACCAGTTGAAGGACATCCAAATATATTTGCTTCAGACGCTCTAGGTCGCATCTACACAGTACATCCAAATAACGACGAATCTTCGATTGTTGTTGGTGAATGTTCGTGGTCCGACATTGTTTCAACAACTGAGAACAATTAATGGACATCTGTGTGCGACTTACCGTGAGGCGTGTCAACTATTACAGTTACTCGAGAACGATTCGCATTGGGATAATACACTGAAGGATTCCGTCATATCTTCATCACCGCATCAAATACGTACATAGTTTGTGATTATCATATCGACATGTTTCCTCTCGAACCCAAAAGATTTGTGGGTAAAATATAGGACCGTACACTACAAACTTTATTTTGTAAGCTCCTAACCTTTGTGACATAACAATTTTTCAAGCAACATCATGTGAAATTAAAAATAATAATAAAACGTTATTCATATCGAGCATTTTTTTTATAACGAATTGTTTTGGTCCGGTTAAGTTTTGACCACATTTTTTACTACAGTTGAAACATTCTGCATTTATCATTCAGCTTTTTTATTTATTGATTCGGTACGAAGTTTGCCGGGTCAGCTAGTGTATTTAATAAATCGTTTTGGTTTCGGTTTGTATGGTTGTAATGTTTTTTTTAAAGAATATTCCAAAGTGCAATTTTTAGAAAATAGCCGGCGTCCTCTTCGTCGTACAAAAAAAATGTTTAAAACAAATGAACGTGTCTACAAAATAAATGAACTTCTAAAAAACAAATGAACATCTACAAAACAAATGACTGTCAGAAAGTGATCAGCCATCGATAGTGATTACTAAAAACAGGTGCAAGCGATTTTCGACCTCATTAACAATTCATGACAGACGTTTTTTTTTTCAATTTTTTGCTTTTCTATAGTGGTGGTGCATCTATCCGATCCGGTTACCAGTTTATTTTACTAGATTTAGTGATAAAATTGAAAAAAAATAACAGTGACAACCAACTTAATATATTTAATCAATGGAAACCTCAAAATATCACGTATGATTGTATTTTCATACAAAAGATAAGTAACGCCTGGGGGAGGGGAGGGTTGTGTTTATGCTTTAATAGTTGCATTGCCTAGCTTGCTTTTTCTGCTTTCTAGCTTCACTGGATTGGCCGCTTGTGTAGTATAGATGCAAACCTACTTTACTCGACTCTTCAAGCTTCAAGACGAGTAAGGTGCAATGGTCTTAGGGGAGAGCGCAACAGTCGTGTAGATCCCTAAGACAAGTCTGGTGGGAAATCCTTCACGTGGTTGCCCTCTGTTATTGGTCTAGTTCCCTCTGAAATAGACGTAACTAAAACCACCAGACGATCACTGCCTGGGATGGAGAGGTCATGTTCCGGCGGGTCCATCGTCGAACGACAGACGATGGATAGTAATGACCTCCCGCGTGTTTGTGCCGTGCGCGGGGACCCGTACGGAGGGATTAAGGAGTCCTGGGGGTTGAGTGGTGATGTGGCGATAGTGGTGCTGCTGATCTGCAACACGCCCCTTTGGTCTGGATTTCCTCTCACACGGGAGGTTGTAGTCTAGCCAGCTGCAATCAATCGGCTGCGGTGTCCGCTCATGCGGCCGCCAGGCGAGTGTCCTTGGGTGAAGAAGCCTCCAGCCGGCAGTGCTCGTTTCCCATCTCAGTGGTTTGGGGTGGAGCGACTAGTGCTGTACGTCTCGGGGGCAGCTCACTTGGGGGCGCTATACCTAGCTGGTAGCCTTGGTGCCTGAACAAGGCACCCCCAACGTTGAGGGCTCCATGGTGGGTGGGGAGCCAGCAGGTGAATACTAGATAGACCAAATATGGATTCTGTCACAAGAACAACCAAGGGCTTGACCGATAAGGGCGAGCAACATAGGACCTCTGGACCCTTAGGGAGAGAGGTTAGTGTTAGTGTAGGAGCTGCACGTGCGAGCACCTACATACCCAAGCTACATGATCGTGATGGCCCTAGTGGCCGTCCGAGCGTGAGCCAGGGGAGTGGTGCTCACACGAGCAGTTTTAAGGGATGGAGAGGGGGTAACCCTGGAAAGGGCTACCAATGTAAAGGGCGTGGCAGCCACAGAGGGGGTCAGACACGCAAGGAATACCTGAATGGGGATCCCAGCGCGACACCCTCGGGGAGTGGGTGTCAGCCCTCCAGGATCGGGGAGGCTAGCAAGGAGCAGTCGGGCGAGGCACACCCTAAGGGGGAGCCAAACTCGGCTGCACACTCTGCAGGCCATACCCGGGACAGGAAGAGGCGCAGCGGGTGTGCCAAGCGCAAGCGGCGTGAGCTGCAACGGCAGTTGGCACTGGAAACCGATGCAGGTTCTTCAAAAAGGGTCAGGGAAGCGAGCGATGATGCCGTCGCTCAGGTAGGCGTAGGCAAGCGAGCCAAGACCCAAGGCGACTCCTACAGGGAGGCGCTAACGGGGGTTAAAATGGCCATTGTTGCCGACAGCTTCCCTGACGTTCTGCTTGGTGCAGAACAGGTGGAACCCATAAGGGTGGCCATTTGGGACCAGCTAGAGGCCACGCCGGATCCTCTGCCGGCCATTAGTGTCGGTGCAATGCTTGGAGGAGCTCTGCACGTGACTTGTGAGGGTGAAGGAGCTGCAGAGTGGCTTCGCGGCCTCAACGGCAAAACCATTGGGAACATGAAGCTGAGAGTAATCAGCGCCAAGGAGCTTCCAAGGCCGGTGAAGATGGCCTGGAAGACCAGGAATACCTGGTGCCTAGATGCCTCCAGGGTGCTGAACATGCTGCAGCGCCTCAATCCCTCTCTGAGGACCTGCGAGTGGAAGGTGCTGGGCACGCAGGTCGAGGAGACGCACACCAGGCGCATCGTCCTAGTGGACAGTGTGTCGGCTGCGGTAATAAAGGCAGGCGGCTTCTGTCTTCATGCTGGCATGGACAAGAGCACGTTCAAAATCCTTGAGGATGTGAACGTGCAGAAGGTGTCAGCAGTTGCCGGTGTGGGGGAGGAGGCCCCTGATGCGACGGCACCACAGGTGGGGGACGGGGAGGAGCCTGTGAACCCACTGGTGATTGAACCAGGTACGGTTCTCTTCACATTATCGCCATGTGCGTCTCCGAAGACCGACGAAATAATCGGACAAATAGATTATTTAGATCTGTCGTCGCCGGAGGCTGCAGAGGCGCTGATGGAGGAAGGGAGCGAAGGGGGCGGCCAGTAGTGACTGCCATTATAGACGCCACCATATAGGCAGACCGAATGGCGGGACTAAGGTGCGTACAAATAAACCTTCATCACTGCATTGGGGCGATGGCCGTTCTGGCCCGCCACCTGCGGATGAAGGAATTTGATATTGCTCTGATGCAGGAACCCTATGTTAAAGGGGGAATGGTTAGAGGTTTGGGTGGGACGTGAGGTGAATTTTTCACAACTGTTCCACTAATGATATAAGGACATGCGTTTATGTCAGAAATGGCATAAATGCAATGCCCTTATACAATTTTTGTTCTAGGGATCTTACGACAGTTAAGATCGATGTGCGAGGGAGCGGAGGGCGGGATACTGTAATCCTGACCTCTGCATACTTCGACTATACGGACAAGGAAACTGTATCGAGACAGATAAAGGACCTTGTTGAATATGGCAGCCGGGAGAACTTGGACATGATCCTGGGGTGCGATGCCAACGCACACCACACAGTCTGGGGGAGCACGGATGTGAATGTAAGAGGGGAAAAACTACTGGAGTATGTGGTAGGTACTTCTTTACAAATACTAAATAAGGGAAATAGGCCAACATTCGCTGACTGTAGGCGAGCAGAGGTAATTGACATCACGTTAGCCTCTAACAGGGCTAGCACTAAGATCGTCGAGTGGCATGTGTCTGATGAAATCACCTTGTCAGATCATAATTACATATGCTTTAAGTACAGGATGCTGGTTCCGGCTCCTACAGTACGTAGAAGGAATCCCAGAAATACGGACTGGAACTCCTTTAGGAGTGACCTCAGAGTAGATTTGGAGGATTCTAAGGGTAAGCTCAATTCTATATTAGACATCGAGTTTACAGCAGACAAATTGGTCTAGACTGTGAACACGGCCTGGACAAGTAACTGCTCTGAGAGGGAGCTTAGGCCCAAGAGGGTACCGTGGTGGACGCCAGAGTTGGTCAAGCTGCGGCTAGAAGCCAGACGAGCGTTTAACAATGCTACGACCAGTAGGGACTACAGCGGTTACGCTCGTTGTTTGACCAACTATAACAAAGCTGTGCGGAAAGCCAAACGGAAGGCTTGGAGAGCACACTGTGAAAACATCAGTACGATTCCTGAAGGAATGAGGCTCTCCAAAGCTATCTCGACTGTCAGAGCACACCCATTGACAACCATTAAGGATGGCAATGGGCGGCGAACAGAGTCTGGTAAGGAGACACTAGCAATTATGCTAAACACACACTTTCCAGACTGTAAGATAATAGAAAAGGAGCAGGAAGAACCGATCAGCCTGGTTGAACGAAGCTGTCAGACAACCAAAGCAGATTGGGACACTGCTAGGAAGGTAGTGGATGAAGGGAAGGTCGGCTGGGCTCTAAATGGTTTTCAACCATTCAAGTCACCTGGTCCAGACATGGTTTATCCCATCATCCTACAGCAGGGAGCTGCACTCTTGGTTCCGCATTTGTGCAGATTATACAGAGCCTGCATAGCATTTGGATATATTCCAAAGATATGGAGGTGTGTTAAAGTCATCTACATACCGAAACCGTGCAAAGCAGACTACGAAGAAGCCAAGGCATACAGACCTATCAGTCTTGAATCGTTCTTCCTGAAAGCCCTGGAGAAGTTAGTAGATAGACATGTCAGGGAGGGAGCGTTATGGAAAGTCCCCCTCCACAGGCTACAATGTGCCTACCAGTCGGGCAAATCCACTGAGATGGCACTACATTTTGTGGTAAATAAGGCAGAACATGCATTAGATAACCGGGAAGTATGCATTGCTGCATTCCTGGATATTGAAGGAGCCTTCGATCGGACCACCTTTGATGCCATTAGTGTGGCATCGGCAAATCACGGCATAGAGCCAACCATTTGCAGGTGGATCGATTGTATGCTCAGGGGTAGAATCATAAGGTCTGAGTTGTTAGGAGATGAAATGTATGCTACGACAACCAAGGGCTGCCCTCAGGGTGGAGTACTCTCACCACTCTTATGGTGCTTGGTAGTCCTAGAACAACTCAACAAAGGTCCGTACATAACGATCGGATATGCGGATGACTTGGTGATACTCGTAAATGGAAAGTTTCCGAGTACGGTATCTAGTCTTATGCAGAAGGCCCTGATTATGGTCGAAAAATGGTGCAGCAGCAATCATTTATCGATCAACCCAGGGAAAACTACTGTCGTGCCGTTTACTAGGAAGAGGAATCTCACGGAGTTGGGAACTCTCTCCATGTATGGTACGCAGTTACAATGGTCCACGGAGGTGAAATATCTAGGCATGACCTTAGATAGCAAACTAACGTGGAAACCTCATGTAGACAAAGTCATAGTAAAGGCCCGGCGGGTCTTTGGCATGATTCGATCTACTTATGGGAAGACCTGGGGGCTAAAGCCCAAGGTCATGAAGTGGCTATACATGATGATGATAAGACCCATACTCACGTATGGAAGCATTGTCTGGTGGCCAAGAACCAAACTAGCTACATGCAGGAACGCGCTGTCGAAGGTGCAGCGATTGGCCTGCATGGCTATAACAGGGGCGTTTCCGACCACGCCAACGGCAGCGTTAGAGGTCCTGCTGGATCTAATGCCGCTACACATTGTTGTCGAGTCAGAGGCGATAAAGGCGCTACATAGGCTATCTGTGCATGGGCTGTGGAGCGTCAATATGCCGGTAACTCGACACACAAAATTGGAGATCTCAAAGGATCTCAAAAGGATTATGAGCATGGGATGCAACAAAATACAACCATTGCACATATTCAAAAAGAATTTTAAGATAAAGGTCTCCACGAGGGACGAATGGAGACAAGGTTTACAATCCCCTGACAAGGGTTGTCTCAACTGGTTCACTGATGGTTCCAAAATGGAAACAGGATCGGGCGCTGGAATCTATGCCAACGACTGTAAGGTGAGCCAAAGCATGGGCAAATATGCAACGGTCTTTTAAGCGGAAACCTATGCTATAATTGCCTGTGCTCAAGAGAATATCAACAGTGGTGTCACTGACAGGACTGTGTATATTCTCAGTGACAGTCAAGCTGCTCTCAAGGCTCTGGGCTCGTGTAGGGTGGACACCAGACTGGTCCTGAACTGTGTTAAGCTCCTTAACAAACTAGGCAGGAAGAACACAGTCAGACTGGTGTGGGTTCCGGGGCATGCTGGAGTGCAGGGCAATGAGGAAGCTGATGAATTAGCCAGAAAGGGCTCGGAGCAACTGTTTGTGGGCCCCGAGCCATTCGTGGGACTCTCTGAGAGCACCGTAAAGGCAGCTTTGAATGCACACGGCAATGAAAAACACAGGCTAGAGTGGATGGCCCTTAGGGGTCTGGAACACTCCAAGAAATTCATTGCAAACGGAGCCACAGGCTTCACCCGGAGGTTCTGCAGGTATAGCAAGAGCCAAATACGCCTGCTCACAGGAGCGTTCACTGGCCATTTTGGCACCAAAGACTTCCTGTGCAGATTGAGATTGACACACGACTCGATCTGCAGAGCCTGTGGTGAACAGGACGAGTCCATATCGCACCTACTGTGTGAATGCGACGCGTTGGCTGGACTTAGGATGGGTCTGATGGGATTGGCATATCCAAACCCTGAAGACTTTAGGCTTCTCCCTCTAAATTGTACACTGCAGCTAATGCAGTACATTCATAAGGAGATAGCTAAGGGATGAATCTTGGGGCTGACACAAAAGATCCCACTGGGTCGAAGTGTCGCCGGTCAGTACAGACTGGCCCCCACACACGAGATAAGATAGGTAACGCCTGACAAAAACATCATAGCAATACTTCTTACTACTTTTCTATGTATCTTCGTTCAGTTACGGTTGATAGACTTGGTACTTTTTGATATTGATGTCTTGTATTGTCCTCTAACATATAATCTAGGTTTCATTTCTGGCGGCAGGAAAAAAGTTAACCATGGCAATAGTTTGCATTGGCCTTTCTAAGCCGATAGTGATTACTCGGCGTTGACTTCAAAAATGTCTGCCTAATTTACTATCCTACGGTCGGAGGATACTAATATTCTTTGGTAAAATATTGTTGAATCTGATTTTACCGTATACTCAAGCTTACTGATGTTTGGAAATTAAAATGTAAAGTTCTAATTAGTTTTGATATATTGAGGGTACAAAATCCTCAAACAAAAACTTGTTTAAAGTTATTATTTGCGTTTAAGAAGGCAAATCGACACTTTAGACACAATCTAATTCATTTCATTTAAATAATGTTGGCAATATAATAATAAATTAAATTTTAAAGGTTTATTGAAATTAAACTACTATATCCGGATTTTATCGCGTTGTTTATTTGACACTGTTACAAAATTTTTGAAAAACTGTTACATTACTATAATCACTATTAAACTTTACAAATTTTTAAGCTAATTAATTTATTGAAACTATTAAAACTATTTATACTATTACTATACTATTATACTATTTAGATTTATTTTTACACTTTCCCCGACGTTTCGGTTGCTTTTCAGCAGCCATGGTCACGGGGAGACTTAGTCTCCCCGTGACCATGGCTATAGTAGCATGATTATAGTAGTGTAACAGTTTTTCAAAAATTTTGTAACAGTGTCAAATAAACAACGCGATAAAATCCGGATATAGTAGTTTAATTTCAATGAATAACATTCGCGTAAACAGAAGACAATATTATTTAAAGGTTTATTCAAGAAGCCGTCATAAAATCATGTTAGTAAAATTACGAATATGTCATTGTGTCATTTGTGGGTAACAATCCACACTTGTAGCTAGAGCGTTCTACTCATGTGGCTAGAGCATGTAAAATATCAGCAGAGCACATTAGCATGTGAGTACCTCTCCTCTTTTATAATACGTATTCAGATAGGTGCATCTATAGTTATACAAAAGTAATATCCATCTTACTAACTACTCAACTACTTATTTTTCTTAGAGTTTTTTTCAATTTTTCTTAACAAAATTCGACTCTATTGCTATAATAATATAAAATCAATCTATAGCTAAATAGAAGAAATTTAGTAGGCGCAGCGTTAGCATAAATGCATTAGTATAAATTCTGAAGTAAAACATATAATGTCACCATTTTCTAGAGGACTTAATTCTACATGGTTTCTTGTATTATTTAATAAGATACTAGACAAATCTTTATCTTCGTCGGTGTAAAAATAAGAAATTACAAAAAATATTATTGTAAAAGATATTTATACATCTGTATAACAGGCTGCCATCGTTCATTAAAACCGCTAAACGAGGTATCAAAATATGTTGTTATGTATAATCATGTATAATAATCTCACTCATGATGTCATCTTTTCAATAAAAAAGAATACAGGGACTTATTATTTTAATTTGAATGGCCTATGTCTATGTAATAAAAAATATTGTTATCATAACAATTATATCAGTAATTTTCCTTTGATGAATTCTTCCGACAAAACTAATGATTTGAATCTTGTTTTATAAAATTTGATTTATTAAACGAACACACATTGCTTTAAAAAGTAATTGTGTCACGAAAATTGTGTTTGTTCATAAAATAACAACACAAACGTCAACGTTTGACCGATATATAAGACATTTGTAAATGAGACAATCGGAAGCGGCAGACTCAGTGGAACGTTGTCTGGCCAGTTCAGACTCTTTCTGGAGAAAGCCAGGCTCAAACAAGAAACGCTCATCAAGACTAAATATAATACCACGAGAATTAATGACTCAAGAAAAATAGTTAGGATTAACTAACGGATGGTAGAGATGGTTTGGCAAAGGTCACCTCAATTTTAGTGACAACTATGGAAATTATGCTTTACCATATCATATCAGCATCGATAATATAAAAGTGATAGGTCACAGTAGACATGGAAAATGGCAACAGAGATTCAAGGTCGTTTTTTCTGCAATTCTACAACTGATAGGCTCACAACAGTACATGCTGTGGTTAGTAAGCCTTCGAACCTAATGCCTCGATATGCGCTATTACAAACTAGTATTGATTTTAAGACTGGACTGTAATATTGCTGTTACTATTGAAACTACGAAGATATTATTGTTTATTTATAATTGTAGCGTCAATCATAGATAATTTAAACCCATCAATTAAAATTATTAAAGTTAAACGAGTTTATTACATGTAATAGATATTTAAAATTAGAAAAAGGCACTGAATATTGTTTGTTATTGTAATTATTGGAATTAAATTTAATTCGTGTTATTAAATAAAAGTTAAGCATCCTAATTGCAAGTTACAGTGACGTGGTTATAGTGACGTCAATAAAATAACAAAAACAAATACTTACATATTTGTGCTAACTTAACCATCCCTTAGTTATAGGTGTCATATAGACAAACGAGTTCATATATGCACAAAAAATTAACATTTATAGCTTTAGATGGGTAATTGATACAGTTAAAATTATTACCTAACTACGCTATATATATTATATAAGTATGTTATATGGCGCATGGTTTACTACTAAGTTGGTAAACATGAATAAGACCCGCCTAACGGTAGGTGGTTACTAGGCTGCCTCCGTTTGCGAGGTAGTAATGTTCGCTAAGGAGGTAGCGGAAAGGGAACGGGAGGCGAACACCATCCTCCCGGCCCGCAATCGACGCACCGGGCGCCGTAGGCATAGGTAAGAATAAGTACTAAAGTAGCCGTAGGGCGCTAAACGATCTCCGGCCCCCACAAGCGCTGGTCTGGGGCGACAGACTAGCACAGTATGTCGCCCGTGCAGAAGTAGGCCCGAGACGGCGGCACGTCGTGTTCCGCATACGCCTCTCAGTGAATGAGTATAATAACAATGCGACGAGGCCGCTACGACCAAGTGGCAGCCCAAATCTGCCGGGGCTGCAGGATGAATGCACGAGTGATCCCTGCACCCCGGCCATAGATTGTGAGAAGGAACACCGTGGTAGGTTTAGTCGGTATTACCGGGATGTCTCCATCTTTTCCCGGGAGAGTCCGACATAACCTCTCCGCCCGCCCTCGCGGAGGGGTATAAGTCAAAGAATTCCACCACGTTAAAAACTAAAAAAAACAGGTGGTTACTGGGGTTACAAAATGTATAGGTAATTCACAAGTTGCCGATTGTACTACGTACTACTTGCTACTAAAATGATATAAGATCATGCTTAATGCGGATATACAATAACCGTGTCATCTGTAACCGCAGAATGCCCATCAATTCAAACTCAAGGGCCTATTATAAATGTCAATTGATCTACTACAAACAATAGTGCAGAGTAGTGTTGTAGTACCTAAATGGTTAAATCAGTTAAAAATGTTACTATTATATACAAAAATGTGGAAGAAAATATGTCACATATTAAGGGATCGTATAGTACCAATGATATTATTTAATTCTTAAATAACATTAAAATACACGACTTATTTAAAGTATGCAGTTATACTCTGGGAAAGAATAGCGAATATGAACTAACCAAATGTCTTAAATAATCTTTATTGAACGGAGCGTGCTGATTGGTCCACAAAGAGCCACTTAAAATGATAATGGACACCCTATTGAAATTTGCATGAAAATTGTCGCCTTATGTAAAAAATTGTGTATGTGGACGGGAAAGATACATTTTCAACTAAATGTCTGGTCAGTCTTTTTTAGATAGACACTATTATTTATCAGGTATCTGTTACGAACCTAATATATGACCATACCATTTTGTCACAAGCGGTACTAAGTCTAATAGTAACGCCATTTTACAACTGATAAAACTTACCTTCTATTTTTTTTGATATTAGTTGTTGAGGCGAATTTTGTGGTAAGTTGAGATATCTGCAAAGTAAAGAAGTGTTTCATTTAGTAATTGGTAATAAAATGATGTCTTGATGCTCCTTTTGGTTTTTATTTTTCGAACTCTAAGAAGAATATAAACAAACAACTTACTTCCTAGGATCTCGAGCAGCGCGTACATACAAGAAAGTAGAACGCAGCCATTGCACACATTGAGCCACGTCTCCCACAGTTCCTAAGGCTGCTTCGCTGTTCAAATTTTCTGCCAGTCGCTTATGTAAATAACTTTGTAGAGGTTCGCAACCACCTACCAGCGCCTGATAACGAGCCTGTTGCAGAAACATAAAAATAATAATACATTTCTTTAAATTCTATTAGATATTTTATATAAGTAGGAGCTGGTGGTAATTTTATAAGTCGAACATATTTTTGATCATCTAAGTAACCTTATAAGTGTAAACTCATTTCAGAATTATGGCTGTTCCAATAGTCGATATTGGTAGTTACAAAAATCGGTTCACCTATATAAAAGCTCTGAGGTAACACATAAAAAACAGTCGAATTGAGAACCTTCTCCTGTTGTAGAGTCGGTTAAAATACAATAAATTTTTGTTGATTTTACTAGGTATGTACTACAGTAACAGTAAACGTGATGATAACTACATACATTTAGAGCTGTAGCCAAACAAAATATGGCAGCCATACTCTAATTTATTGAAAACAATTTTAAATCTATATGCCGGATCTCTACTTTCTCAGCTAAATACCCGGGTGAATACAAATATGCCTATGCCTATATAGGCATAAAATTAGGTATAACATTTATAAGGTGCCTATAAAAAATTGTTTTATAATAGAGTGCTAGATTTCAACCAAAATAGTTTGTAACAAAACTACGAAGAAAACCTACTTAAGGTTATTATATAGTAATATTACCTTTTTCAGAGAAACTGGCTGGTTAGTACGAATCAATTCATACAAACAAAAAATCAAGAAAAGTATCTTATACGTAACATATTTGCACAAAACGATATTTTATCTACATATAATTAGATAGTAATATATATTTTACACAAAATGGGGTTATCTGCTGCGGAAAAGAAAGCTAAAAAGCAGGCGAAATTACTACTAAAGTTGAAAGAAAAAGAGGAAACAAGAAGACAACTGAAACGTGATGAACTCAACCGTGAGCTTGCTGCTCATGCTAGACGACGAGGAGTTATTGAGAAGAACTGGCGTGAAATGATGCTTAAGATTAAAGAACCTTTATTTAGAAAAGACATTGAAGTGATGCGGTCTGTATTCGAAAGGGTATACGATAGAAAAGATAATGTCATTAAATACACTATGAAACTCATGGACATTGCCGATGATCAGTTTCAAAGGACTGTAGCTAGCTTTTGCGATACGATTGACAGAACGATTAACAAATTTTTAAGTGATTTGGAAGAATTATCTAAAGAAAACGATCGTAGAACCTATGAACTACTAAAACGAACTGATGATGAGTTTACTCAAATTAAGCAGGATCACGATGCAGCTGAAACTCATTTACAATTGCTTTTATATCATGGTCATACTACAGCAGATACGATGGCATGGACGGTTCGAGGTGAAAATTTGGTAAGACAGGATGAGGATCGCAGCAAATTTGAAGATGAACGCGAAAACTTACGTTCTTTTCTTGAAGACTGTTACAATGTTACCTGGGATCAATACAAGGCTGTACTTCGAGCATACGTCGTAGATACGGCTGAGAATCAGAAACAAGTACGTAGATTACGCCGTAAAGAAAATTTAATGGCTGATATAATCGATTCCCAAGGTAAGAAAATTGCTAATAGTGATGGACTACTTAGAAGGTTGCGCGCTGAATTAGCAGCATACGAATCAGGTACAAAACAGGCTGTCTTTCGAGAACGTCGCAATAGACATAGGGAGGCTTGTTTCAGATTGAAAAAGAACATGTATGATGGAGTTGGAACCGATATGAGACAGTTAGCAAGATTAGTAAAAGTTTCTGATGATGCTGTAGAATGGCTAGAAGCAGGATTCAATAAGGTTGAAAAGATACTCCGAATGGCGGCGCTTTGTAGAAAATTTGAAACGCGCCGTGAAAAAGTATTACCCTTTGGTTCATGTATGCCTCACGCACCCTATGAATCGAAGTTATCTACGCGACGCCAACAGGTCGATGATACAATTGTTGTCAATGCTATGACTGCAACGAGTGGTTTAACAAGATTATGGCACAGAATATCTAAAGCAGAATTAACGAAACGAGCCCTGTATCGCGAAAAAATATTGTTGGAGGAAGAAAACGCATTTTTATCACAGCAATTAGAAACCATGAGTGAGAACGACATAAGACCAGATGCAAATAAATGCTTATGCACGAAAGAAATTCAACATAAATCTTCTGCTAGCAGTGTAATACAGCACGGGCTGTATAGTTCTTCTTCTTCTGCAGTAACTTCTATACCTTCTATAGCCACGAGGCTATAGAAGGTACTGCAGAAGCTAACAAAGTAAATCTTCAATTAATTGGCGGTAGCTATAATCGATTTTAACATTTTATATAGCTTCCTTGTTTTATTTTAATGTTATAGTAAATATAACTTACTTTTACCGGTACCTGGTTTTCGTGTTTAAGCATCACGATGCTCATTAAAACTTTTCCATCATAGGTAAAATTGTGACATAACATTTTGCAGATTCACAGTGTCCTTATGTGAGTTTGCGTTTATTTCGTCGAGCAAACGCGAGTATTGTCGCAAGCACATGTTGCAATGACACAAGACCCTCGCGCGGCGCAATTGCCACTTTGACATTACCCGCCTGTTGTTATATTATGGAACATGTATGTATATACAGTGTGTCCGGGTACGAACTAGCGATATTCTAAGTACTTATAAAACAACTATTTTAATATACAAATACGCCATAAACTTGGGTCCAACACTCCTCCACGCTAAATGGCAGCCATTTTGATTTTTTTAATGAAATTTCTTTACGTGTGTACAAAAACCATCACATCTCTAAAAGTTTTGGTCTTACTGCGATAAAAATAGGCTTATTCGACAGGTCTGTCATTTACATTAAACAATGTGTTTACTATCTACAAACTTACGAAAAAAAAACCTAAATAAAAAAAAGTGTAGAAAAAATACATAAATTAACAAATTATTGTAAATTACTACAAAATCACTACCCATAACCCATTTAATGTTTTTACTAGATCGATAGCTTTTGAGCTAAGCTATAATACAACATTAAATTTAAAACTGTATGTCTATTACTTTAAGAGTTATTGTTATTTGAACATAGCGTATGCGCAAGCACAAAAGGCCTTTGTCGGAACCCTAAATAGGAAAACATGCTAACTAAACAACTATGGAAATAATAATAATAATAATATCTTTATTGTTTAAAAATCAAATCGAGCGATACATAAATCCACTTATAACACTAAGTAATTAAATCTAGGTCTAACTGCAACAGCCATCAGAGCTAACCCCTTCCACTCCCGTGCTAGTTGTGAACTGTGTTACAGGAATGTTAAGGATAATCCCAAACAGCAAAATTTACAGCGGACAAAAATATACCAGTGCTATATTATAGTGGATTTTGAATTTACTGAAACCCCAAACCAATTATGCCTATTTCTATGGGGAACAGATTAAAAAAAAGTAGTAAAAATGAAAACTGTAAACATGCAAAATAAGAGGTGAGTGAGTGTGTGTAATTTATTATGTGTGTGTGTGTGTGTGTCTGAGCGTATGCATGTGATAAATTGTGTGTATGCGTGACTTATGCAAGTTTTTGATAGTTGCGTTTTTTTTTTGGTTTAAGGTATGAAAGATGCGTCGAGATATTTCGTGTTAGATGTGAGTTATTATATTAATATATCGAGTTCAAAAGATTTTCTGTGTTTATGTAGGATTGCTTTTGGAGCCAAGTTTTTAGTTTTATTTTGCACTGATAGTAATTTAATGGGTAAATATGTACGATTTTGTTAATTTTATTATAGAGATTACCACTAATGACTGTATAATGTCGTTTGGCCAGTGTGGTTTTGTGTCGTATCGGGGGACAAACTCTATCTGATCGTCGTTTTTTACTATATATGCTTGGATCATATGGTATATATATTCTATCACATACACACAACACCATCTAGCCCAAACTAAGCAAAGCTTGTACTATGGGTACTAGACAATGGATAAACATACATATATACTTTTTTTTGTAAATAGATACATATTATACATAGTACTATAGATAACTTTAAGTGTTTCTTAAGAACTACTTGTAGCACAAATAGTTGTCTTATAGTAAGCACGGGAACGTCCGAATAAAGTTGA
Source organism: Catocala sponsa (assembly GCA_963564715.1). Classification (NCBI taxonomy): domain Eukaryota; kingdom Metazoa; phylum Arthropoda; class Insecta; order Lepidoptera; family Erebidae; genus Catocala; species Catocala sponsa. Next base: position 10,926,022 of record OY751336.1, on the reverse strand, counting down.
TGTGTGGGGATACCGAAATGGTTTCCTAGATATCACCTTCAACAAGGACCTTTGAGCCCTCTCTAGCGGTAAGATAGTTGTTTTGGCTGCGCCACCCCACGATGAAATGGCGTATGATAAAATTGACTGCGAAAGAGCCTGATAGGTTAGTATAAGATTTTGTTATCTGCAGCATTACGGAGAAGTTTAAAAACATAGATAAGTTTTCGGACTCGTTTTGCTAAGTTATCTATTTGATGTTGCCATTTCATAAATTGGTTGAGGTAGATACCTAAATATTTAACATGAACAGCTCTAGAAATTAATTTGCAACTGCAGTTTCCGGATGCCACCTAACAATTATGTGCTTTTAGGTCGAAGGTGTCCGGTAGCATACGAGAGTTGTGGGCGAACGTAATGTAGCATGTTTTGTCTAAATTTAAAGTTAGTAAATTGACAGCGAGCCATGATGTTGCCTTTCTGAGAGCAATCTCTGTATGCGTTTTTGCCTCATCCCAGTTTGATCCATGGACAAGAATTGCGGTATCATCTGCGTAGGCAAATACACTACAGTTAGACGAGGACAGTTCACATAAATCATTCAGGTAGATGGTGAATAAGGTAGGACCGAGAATGCTTCCTGCGGGACTCCATAATCCAAGCACTCCTCCGCACTAATATAATTGTCAATGTTTACTGATTGTGTTCTATTGCATAGGTAATCAGTCAGTAGTAGAAAATAATGTTTTCACAAGTTATTTGTAGGTAATTTTGCAGTTGGAATATTCTTCTAAATGTTTTATTAATATTTCTGTATCAGTTAGTGCGAGAACATAAATTACATTTTTAAACTAAATTCAGTTATTTCAGAGCAATCTGTCGTACCTCGTTATTACACGACTATCTCTTAGGAGCTCTTAGGGAGTCCCCAAACTTTTCGACGTGGAATCGGCTTCAGCCGGTCAGAAAAACCTTTATGTCGACGTAATAAGGGTGTCGCTAATGCCATTATTTTACGTTGATATTCTGTAAAAAGGTGAACTAGCTGTATCGTTTGGTGTGTAAGGGTCCAATTTCCCGGTCGGGCAAAATTATTCATGCTAAAACCAGTAAGGCTCTATTTCAATTAAAGCATATACAATATACATCATTAAACAAAGCGTTTTTGAAATGCCTTTAGATAATTATAATGTTGTTTTTTACGTGTGCGGTTAAAGCCGAAAGGTACTTTTGAAACCGGTACGATTTAGAATATTTTAAAGCGTAGGCCAGTAGTCAGCTTTATGTATTAAATCAAGTCTTCTTTTGCTGCTGCCAAAGAAAGAAAATCTATTTTCTTTTTCTAGCAACAACAAAAGGAATAATTGCATCTACCTCATCGCAATTATACTGAATTATATGCATACATTAATAATTTTGTACGTGAGTACAAAACTCAAATGCGCTTACAACTTATCACTGATCATAAAGCACTATTGTCTTTATACCCGTTATACCGCATGGTAAGATCCTATAACATTTAAATGAAAGTATTGAAATTAAACTGCTTTATAAAAATTTGAAATCACTACTTTTAAATAATTTTGAAGGTTTTAGATTAACCTATTTAAATTATTATCATGCCATTAACGATTGCTTTTCAGTAGCCATGGTTAGGGGGAGACTGTATAAAGTGGTTTAATTTCAATGTATAACATTCGTGTTAGCGTAAGACAATAGTATGTAAATAAAATAAGTTTGAAAATAAATCAAATCCTCCTGTATAATCCTATTTTTGAATATTTTAAATTTTGTTGTTTGAAACGCAATAAATAATGCAATGTATGACATAATAATTATCAGAATGCGCTGGGTTGGAAACGTGCAAAAGATTATAAAAGCTCAGATGTGTTATCCACTTCCTCATCATGATCATTAAATGACAGATAAAGCTTTCACCGCTAGATGCAGCAAGGATAGATACGAGGAAGAAGGCCTGCCCTACTTGTAATAATGAAGTATATTGTGCTAGTTTGGCATCTGTATTGTAATCTACACGAAGCGACTCTTCTATCCACTCTTTGAATATTGATGTGTAATGTTGCAAATGTAATCACGACTTGTGATACAAAGCTTTGAAAAATTACCATAAAGGTCGGCTTCCTTGTTTAAATTATAGCCTTTACAGCATTTTCAGCGCCTATTGCAAGTACATTTGTACTTTGGTATGATACTTTTTACTTCTTCTTCTCCCTAGCCTTTATTATTCCCAAGTCACTTGGAGTCGGCTATGATACTTTTTACTAAATAACAATTTAAATACTAATTTTGTTTGCATGGCTTTTCGGCTGAGTATGTGTAATAAAAGGTATATAAATATGTTAAGTACTTGTTTATGCAATGGCTTTTATATCTATTATTTATTTTGTATATAGACTTTTTAGCCTGTGTAACGGTAATTCACGAAGACAAAGTTAACATATCCACAAAAATCCAAATCAAAAATGTTCTTAATATATTGTCAAGGATTTCTATCCACGCAATAGAACCTTAAAATAATTAAAATTGAGGTTCACGGCCACTTAATTTGGTATTTTAATTGGTTTATAACCGAGACGGCAGACAAAAGTCATCACATTATGAAATAATTACCGCTACAATGCCAACAAAAGGCATACATGTGTTACGAAAAACCAACGTTTGGTAAAGTTTGATCACGCGATAGAATTAAGCTCATTGACACTTGACGGTACTAGATGGGTATTCTCGAGATTCTATAACCAGCAATGTAGCCATGTTAATTGTGTGATACGTCAGCAGAAACTGGTGATATTTAGTCACGGTTATTGACGTAGTATCAGCACCGAGATCTGTACGTTTGGAGGGCCATCCATCACGATAGGGCGACATTGCGGCATCTTCGCTGCGCCGGGGAGCCGTGGGGTGCGTATATAAGACGCGGACGAGGTCGGGGCGCGGCACCAGTTAGCTTTGCACGCTAAACAACGATCATTGTCACCGGTACCGATTGTTACAAGTTGTGTACAGTGTCGTGCTATTTGTGTACGTACGTGCCTTCTAAGGTGAGTTTTCTCAGGAAATCGAAGTTATAATTGTGGCATTTTATTTGACATGAGGTATTAATAAAGAAATATCTTAAAATTCAGTGTCAACACTTTATATACTTACATATAATTGATTATATAATTTTATTAACAACATTTATTGTGATATGCAACGGCACGATGCGGTAAAAATATATATATATGTAATTATATATTACTTTAACTTTAAAATATGGATGGGGCACAGTGTCGTAATAATATATCTACTTAAATAATAATATTTATGTTAATTTGTTTGCCTATTCACGCTCGCTTTAAGTATTTTTATGAGGTTATTATAATAAGACGCTCTAGTTAAAATGTATATTAGATTGTACGGAGATGAGTGTTTGCTATTTCTACCAGAAATCCGAGATAAGAAGTGAACTTCCTTTTTGAAACAACACGACGTGAATCACAATTTTGTATCAGGTTGTTATCAGTCGCATATTGACATGTCGAGAAAAAACGTGTGAATGTATATATGTTTTACAATATTGATTTATTGCGCACCATAGGCAACTTAGCAAACAACTGCGAAAATGCAATGTCGTCACATTTACCATTTCTTCCTATAATAGAGGCTGCAGGCCGCTGATTCAGTAGCATTTCCCACGGTAAAACCGAGCCATAAAGTACGTTTAGTGTAAAAAATTCGAGATACCTGCTGAGTAGACACCTAAAACATGATTCGATTATCTCGTGATTTAAAACAATGACTTTTAACAGCTCAACTTATAAAAATATATATACATTGTAATATAAAAATATTGATGATTCGGTATCAAATGAAATATTTTTGATATCTTAAGTATCTATCAAGACGAAAAACGCTAAGATAATTAAAGTTTCATTATTTTTGGTAAACCGTATATTTAAAGAGTAAACAGATCGTTAATATATTTAAACTAAAACGATAAAATGCAATCTGACTATCTCTCTTTTATCATATCGGCATCATTTTGCGAAAATATTTTCAATGTTATGCTTATTTGTAAAATATTTTCAATTTTATGCTTTACAAATAAGCATAAAATTTAATTATCCAAATAAATACGTTATTCATCACAAGTATTTAATTTAAAACAAAATTGCCCTTTACATCTTTCGATTTCAATTAATATCTTAGTAGATATCGCAGTTTTAAAATAACATCGCAGCAAAATAATTACCCATTACGGACATACAAACGATGTTTCGCCTGGTTTATTCTGCGTGACTTTAAATTAGCACTGAAGGTATATTTATAATATTTTGTTCAATGGTTCTTATGTGGTTCGTGGATTTAAGATTATGTTTGTTTGTTTGAACGCGCTAATCTCAGGAACTACTGATTCGATTTGAAAAACTCTTTTAGTGTTGGATAGCCTATTTATCGAGGAAAGCTATAGGCTATATAACATCACGCTACGACCCACGGAGGCGGCGCAGTAACTATAAACGCGGGTGAACCCGCGGGAACATCTAGTTTTAAATAAATCGGATACTCGCTAAGCCACATAATGTACATATAAGTCGTTTAGTAAGCAGCCAATTCTTAATTTCAAATTTCTTTTCGATACGATAATAGGTAGTAGATACGTTACTATCTAGGTACTACTGTCTATTGGTAAATAAGAAATCCCCGATCCCTAATGCTGAATATGCTCGTGAAATTAGGTTAGGTTAGGTTAAAAACGGCATTAAAAACGGCAAATGTATTAGTATTTACAAGTAGGTATACAATAAGTACAAATTTAATAAGCTATTCTAAGTATACAACAAGGCAGCTGACCTTATTTTTTACTGACGAGATGATGGATCAACATCTTGCTGTATCATGTCCTGCTAAACCTTATAGAGACACAGACAATAATTTTAAAATTATACGATTTGTACAGTTATTTACGCTATATGTTTCGTCAAATAGTAAAAATACACTACAATTACCCGTGACGCGACGCAAACGATTAGTTCGCACGCGCTGTTCATTATCTTGCTATCGTAAACCTAGAAACAGTGAGAATGACATTTTGCTCGCCGCCATAGACAGATCACGCACGATAACGCAGCATTTTAGCTCATGGGATTTTTTGTTTTGTTAATTGAGAGCAAGGACTATAAAAATTCAATGGCTGTCAAGTTGAGCTATGAGAAAGAATGTTCCAAAAATTTTCAGAACATAATTTCAATGACATTCTTACGCTTTACTGGGCAATTTGTGACCATTAAATAGGTATTATTTTATTCTTGATAAACAAATGATTATCTTTGTTTATAAAAAATTTAATTTATATAGCGTTTATGTATAATATATTTTATAAGTTTTATGCCGAAATCACTGCATGATATTTAGCTCAATCTACAGAATATCGCAGAGAAATATTTTTGTTAAATTCGTTTTCTATTAAGATATATAATACTAACCGGAGCCTTATATGTTTGTATGTCAATAGGTATTAGTAATTTAGGTTCTTAATTATTTTTCTAGGTGGTTTCTCTATTTTCCACAGATCTGCTCATTTGTCTAATAAGAAATTTACAATATGTCTAATGAGATATTCAGTTCCATATTCGCATACCCGATATAATAATTTGTGTATTTTAAAGCCTGTCATTTTTAAATCGTACCTTAAAATATTATTGTTATACGCTATACATATACACTATTTTAATAAAATCTTGAAACGATTACGCACATAAAAATATATATAATAATGAAGACTATAATAATTAATATGCGTTATTCATATAAACATCATTATTACTATATTCTATGTATGTCTAAAACATAGAATATATCATGTTACATAAATAAATACATACATATTATAAAATTCTAATAATATTGCGTGAAACAGAAAGATGTGGTCATAGGCCATAGTCCTAACGTACTTACCATAAATAGTCATATATTCATGAAATATATATCCTACCTTGAACATAAAATTCTTAGCAGACATTTAAATTTCTGTCCTCAATTTAAAATAAATACGGAATTACTAGTAAAACGCAAACCCTTCAAGCAACACTATTGTTCACAATAATACATACGCCTTTAAATAAGAAAATTTCTTAAGACGCACGCCATTGCATATTTCCTCGGCTTTTCATTAACAAAAACCGCCGAATAGGTGCGCAATCTCACGTCCGCATACGAGATTGCGGAGCACGACAACACAAAGCAATTCCCCACAGGAATCGATCACGCGAGGCCAGGCAAATCTCAATTATTGGCAATGGCATACCTGCCTCAATGTTTTATGCAGATTGTCGACAATGTTCCCTATCAAGCATTGTTTATAATAATTAGCCTTTTTGTGAATATCTGATTAATGTAATCATAGTGTAATTTATTCATTTCCATATAAATCTGCAATTAGCTTTATGAAAATTAACAAATTATGCTACGATATCATAATTGGTTATTGAAATCATTCAACTTTATAAACCTACAAGCGCTTCTCATCAAATATTTTGATTAAATGGCAATTATGTTGTATTATGCAAACAATATGGAATTTAAACAAGTTAAATGCGCAGTAAAAAATGTCTATGTTATTTTGAATCATTTTGGGCTACATATGAATACACAAAATTTATATTAGACAAAGGATCTTAATCGCGTTAGTAACAGTTTAAATCTGGCTGCACAGATGGCATAGTGGATTAAGTGGTCGCCGCGCCACTGCCGCCGCGCCGAGTGCTGTGGATTCGACCCGCGAATATTCTAAATGTGGCAGATGTCATAAACAAAACCAAAAAGATTTAATGTATATGTACCTATCTATTTCGGGATTATGTTTCGACCGACTTGCATATTGGCAATCCTTAACCCAACTTGTTGAGAAAAATACGTACTTACCAACACGATTAGGACCGGTTGTCTTTCTATTGCATTGCGTATTTACGATATTATTCATGATATATGTACTTTATCTTAGATTTTCCTTCACGTAAAATCGAAAAAAGTGACCCAGGTATGCGATCGCGGCTTCTCAACCCATCGATAGTGCAAACTATTTTCCTCGCGCGATACTGGTCTCTAGCCCTTCCCCTTCGACGATCACCGCTTATAGTGTCCCCTATCAAATGAGCTTGTCTACTGAATGCTGATCTTGCACGGATTAGAGCCACCTTTTATATACCCAATCGCTATTATAAATAGAGATTTGCACCTATATTTCAGGTGGCGTCATATCTATGATATTTTCATTGTTTTCGCAATACTCAGGGAAGAAACACAGCCTTGCCCATCACCTGCCAGTAGCACTACCAAAAAGTTTATTTCAAATACATTTGCAATGCTTACGAGAATCGCATGGATACATTTTATGTGGGTCATAAACCACATGACTGTCGCCATATGCGAGTTCATAGGTCAATCCTGTTGAACTATTGCGATCAACCGACGCTCTTGGCACAAGCATATTAAACAGGAATTAAAATTATAACCATTTGGCATATTTCGTCGTTACATCAAAGTAAATATTTGTGTTTATAAATGTCGAATATGTTTTAATATTACTTAGACGAAACAAGCACAATGGAAGTCTTATGACAATCGGAGTCGGAACCGATATAAATCAATGGTTACCTTGCAAACAAACAGTTCTAGCTCTGCAAGCGTAAAGGGTAAATTAGTAGATTGGGTATCCTCGCTGACAATATCTTTATATTGCTTTGGAGTCCCTAACTATCACAAGAATATGATAAAATGTGGCTAGTTGGCTGAAATTACCTGTAGGGTGATCTGTTCTAGGAAAGTAGTTCTTCTGTCGCGCATCGATCCGTTCCAAGTCGTTGACCACTTTGTGTTTAGTATTTAAAAACAGCACAAGGAGAACATCATCGTTAATAAATTTTAGCTGATTTATTAATTTTTCAGAAATTACTGACGTATCTTAATATTCAATACAATAGATGCGTATAAGTTTTAGTTTAGGAGTAGCTTAATCGCGGCATGTAATGATTAATGTGTGTTTAACATGAGTGATTACTTAATACTTAATTCTAGCCAGTGTTCAGTGTGAGAAAGGCCACATAGAAACATGCATGATACAAAAACATAAAACTGACGATAATCACAGTAATTGTCACTCTATAGCCGTGACGATAATGAGGTGTTCGTTCCATGGGTAGATTATCGCTATCTATTCAATGACCTGTTTTTATCATTTTATAAAGGATCCTATTTAGTACAATGAAAAACCGGACTTGCTATGTAAACGGTGGCCATATCTACATCTATTCTCGTGAGTATTATTAAAGAACAACTCGTTTTATAGACATTGAATTGGAAAACTCAGTTTACTGTAACTTCAAACAAAATGTTCCGATTACTAAACTCGGGCTCACGGTTGGAAATCTACAAAATTATATGCATTTACATGATGTTCTAGCCATGTGAACCGCTTACCGAAACGTTTGAAATAATTTATAGTGAAGGAAATTCATGTTATCGTAACTTCAACTTCCTGCAAGTGAGATATGCGGCGAAATACATATTGTAATTAATCAGGACATTGTCTAGTTATATGTGTTCATGCTACGTTTACTTTGGATATACTGGATTTGTATGAACTAACGGTCGCCAAGTGGTCGAAATTCGACAATAATTGATTTAAATTTTAAGTTTGATGGTTATTATCAGTTATTATATATACCGCGAAATTGCAATAGGTACTTAAGGTATGTAACCATAGTTACGAAAAATTGTACGACATCAACCGAACCATCTTGAAATACTACGAACGCTATTCGGCTGCGTGTGTCAAATGCATGGTTGTGTGCGTGTAGTGTTTTTCCATTAATTAAATGTATTTCTAATACATATTTTACAAAAATATTAGAATTCACCAGTCCTTCTCCATATACCTACACTTTAACTGTACCAAACTTCATACTCCTCCATCCGCGCAATTTTCGTAAAAAGGGGTACAAAGTTTTTGATTCACGTATTAATATATAGATATAAAATGTCGGAATACTGATTTAACAATTAAAAATTGCCGCACATTTATGGACGTGGTAACTGTAAAATTGTATGCATTACTGTGCTCATATGAATGTGATGTGTTTTTAATACATTTGCTTGATTATGCCTATTGACAGAAATTGTTTCTAAGTGGTATTCGGAGATTAGCATTGCCTATTCGGTATTATTTTAAAAAGCTAATTACTTGAAAAATCAAATTGTGTTGTATTACAAACGCATCATATTGTACTTTATAATAAAAACAGATTTATGTACAACAGATTAAAATTTGTCATTCTTTACCCACATTAACTTATTAATTACGTATTGTTGTATTTGAAGAAGAATCCACGGAAATGTTAAATGCTTATTAAATCATAAACATCGTCCAAGGAATTAAGATGTATAATTATGAAATTAAAATAATACTCAAGTCTATTATGGTATGTAACGGTAATTATAGTATGTGTCGTCGGTTAGAGAATTAGTGACGAGTTTATTATCTTCATCAAGTCGTTTTATTTCTTTAATCATTTGACGTCCGTTGTAGTCCTGACAATCCCCGCAGCTAAATTATATAATCGTAACTTAATTTTTGAAAGTAAGTAATCATTGTGGTTGTTTATATATAGTGTATACATATATATTAAAAGTAGTGTATAGATTTTTTAAATAATAATAATAATAATAAAATATATAATTCGTCACTTTCTCTATGTAGCACTCACTTTGTGCGACTTGCGACACGGGAGTAAAACCCGACCTTTTGATCAGAATTGTAAAAGCGTCATTATACTAATACGTCTTAAGTAGTAGTAGATAGTAGTAGCGTAGTGGCTTAAGTATCGCCTCGCCACTGCCACTGCGCCAAGTGTTGTTAGGTTCGAATCCCACACGGGACAAAACTTTGTGTCATCCACAAAAGGTGGTTCCGAGTCTGAATATTCTTTGTGTCCGTTGTTTAAATGTGTGTAAAGTCCCCCGTCATTCAGGAATTATTTGTCTTTATTAAAAGAAAAAAAAACAATCGGAAATGTATCATTTTACATGTTTTTAAGGTAGAAGTTTTGATTTGAATCTCGGACTCCGATTTTAAGCTGTTTTAAACCTTTTTAATTTATTCGTGTTCATGAATGCTGTTGGGGATAAAGACTTACAATTCCTTTTATTTTGTTAATGGTCGTTGCCTCATAAGATATGCACTAAATAAGATAAATGTCGCGATAACGCCAACGTCTGCAGAATTTTAGTGTTCTCTTTTCATTACTAGGAATTAATTCATTAAAGAAGATTGCTATTCTAAATAACGCAGAGTCGATTAGCAAAGAAACTGCAGCGTGGGACAAGAATTTTAGCAATATCAATTTTAATGCTAATATTCAGTCACAAAGTTAGAAATTGGTAATAACTTCTCCCAAGCGTAGATTCAAATATGGAACCTTTGGTGTGAGCACCGAAAAATTTATATTATAGTTATTTTGCCATTTATTTACATTCATTTAAGGCGACCGACTGTAGTCCGTCGGTTATATTACCGGACATGTAAGTGGTACCTAATTTGAGTGGTCACGTCGCCACTGCCACTGCTCCGAGTCTCGTGGGTTTGAATCCCACACGGGACAAGAGTGATCCACAAATGGCTGTGCCGAGACTAGATGTTCTTCGTACCCGTTGTTTGCATGTTTGTAAAGTGTTATTCCTAGTACAGGAGTTGTATTTTTAAAACAAAATAAAACAAAACAAATATCTTAACTATAGTCGCGTAATTACTTATTATACAAGTATCTATGCTCAATCGAAGATGTTAAGAAGCATACCAATTAAGTCCAACCTACCATTTAGATATATGTTTTTAATCTAACCAGTTGCTGAGGCATGCCGGTAGCCAGTTATAATAGATTTTTAATTATGTCTGGTATTCTAAGACTTGACAAATGAAATATTATCAGAAATTCAAAAGTAGAATCAAAGACTAATAGATTATGTTGTCAAAGCAAAAACAAACTAAGTACTTACCTACAATAAAACTTGTAAGAATTTAAACGACATTAATCCCCTTGAAAAATACTGGGACAATGCAAACCTATAAATCTGCTACATTATTAGAATAAAAGCATTATACGACCTAAAATGTGCACCAATATATTAAAACCAGATTATACGAATAAAAATAATCAAAGTATTACTAATGTGAATATCATGTTAAATACAGAAACCCGAAAGTGTCAGAATTGATTTAGAATATGTATTGTGTGCAATTCTGAGCTCGTTTAAACATGATATCAGATTTTTTGTTTATTATTATTTTTTAAACTCGTTTGTATTTTCAACGTATTGATAGATTATCTCGTTGTCATTGTCAGCGTAGAACTCCTGTTTCTTTTGTTTATAGGTTTTTGGCTTATCCTATAGGGATAAACAAACAACAATATGTTGCTGTATTATATACCTATACGAATGAATATTTTATTAAATGTTTTTTTTTTATTTTAGATGTCGTCAACAAAGTGGATAGTGTGTGCGCTTGTCATCGTGTGTATCAGCGTGAGGCAAACCTCAGCTGCGCCTGCGCCACAGGAGCAGGAATATCCGCCTATGCCAGTAAGCTTGACTACATTTCATTGAAATTAAACTGCTTTATACAGATTTAATCGCGTTGTTTATTACAAAATACTGCTTTAGCTATTTAATAGTATTAAGGCTATTTAAATTTACACATGCCCCGACGTTTCCATTGCTTTCAGCAGTTATGTTCACGGATAGACCCACATCTCCCCGTGAGCATGGCTGCTAATAAAAGTTTTAATAATGCGATAAAATCCGTATAGGTAAAGCAGTTTAATTTCAATGTATAACATTCTCGTAAAAGTAAGACAAAATCATACCACATTTCATTATCAATATTTAATATTATTTTAAGACCAGCTGTAGTGTAAGTGTCTCATTCATAATATATATAAATATACAAATAAATAAAATTAAAGTGTCTGTTTGTAATGTCAAAATAACAGCTTTTTATCTAATGCATATGAAAGTATATAAGGTACCTATACGAAAACATATATTTTTAAAAATGTTGTCTGTCTGTTTGTTCCGGCTAATCTCCGAAACGGCTAAACCGATTTTGACGGGACTTTCACTGGCAAATAGCTGATGTTATAAGGAGTAACTTAGGCTATTTTGATTTTAGAAAGAAAATTTTAAGTGGTACTGTACATTAATTCGTAACCCAGATTAACGAGTTTAATTTATTAAAATAAAATATGCAATTACTATCACTATATATTATAAAACAAAGTCCCTCGCCGCTGTCTGTTCGCGATAAACTCAAAAACTACTAAACGGATTTTCATGCAGTTTTCACCAATAGACAGAGTTATACATGAGGAAGGCTTAGGTGTATAATTTGTTAAGATTTTGTACTCCCTGTGCGAAGGCGGGGCGGGTCACTAGTAAAATATAAATATGGATAATTACTATTTATAGATGTCCCTTAACCACAATCAAAGAGGGTTACATAAAAACTTTAATTGATCATATTAAAAGACATCTTGATTAAATATCTGTGGTAAATTCTTTCATGTTTTTTACACGTATAGAACACGAATTCTTTGTTCATTTGAAGAATGTAGACAGACTGATGGCACCTTTAATTATGCCTTAATTGTTCTATATATTACAAGAATTCAGCTACAATGCTATTGAATGAATATATTATCTCGTTTTGTTCAGATGACAATGAGTGACCATCCTTAAATTCCTTGCATTCTGTGTAATATAAGGTTAACTTGTAGTAATGGACATGGGCTGACTTTTTTATTAGCCTGCTATGTATAGCTACTTCATCTTTAATATTAATAATACAATTTTATTGATATTCGTTCACATTATTTAAATAACAAAACGATTGTCATTCCGTTATTAAAATAATGGAAAATAATGGTACTATAAAAATGTTTTTTATTATTTTAATTTATATTACTACAAATTATGTTATCTGTAAACTGTTTTATAATATAATGTAAATATTATAAAATATTCAAATTTATAACCATCGTTAAATAATGCGTAGTTACATTTCTACTTTGAATATCCGTCCGTCTGTGTTGTAATGTTCCGGTAATTATGTATAACGCTACCGTAATTTGCAAAGTTTTACTTCATAAATATTTAATAATAAAATAAATATTACGATAGAATAGACTATAACGGAAGGATTCAAAATTTAAAGCCGGATCTAAACTCCAAACTGCTACTGAAAATTATATCTATTTCTTTGAAAATATTATTAACAAGGTAATTACAATTTCAATTATATAATTTTAACTTAACATTTAACTTGAGTTTACTGACTGAAAGTGTGACTGTCAACCATGTCTCTGAAATGTACAAAGTTTTATTGAATTTTCTTTCAGGATATAAATAGTATAGCCAGATCTTTGAAAATGAGATGGATATAAGTATTACAACATGCTCGGCCTTCGTTTTCGTGATTAGTTTTCTTTACCCTATTTAATTAGTAATTATTAGATCCAAAGTTCTACGATGCTACATGAAAATATTAGTAAAATATCGAGCCTCGGAGACATTTTATCATGCAATTAAACGTGTCATTAAAGCTAAATTATTATACTACAGTATACTTAGTAGTTGTTTTTACATCTAAAAGTTGTCTACCTTAACATATAAGCGAGTCTGCAAGGATGCTCGTCGGCAATAATTTAAACAAAACGTGAATACCTTTGACCTGCGGCATTATGACTATGGCAAGTTTAACTCGGTACATGTAAATTACGACATATTCGAGCTAACAATAAAACGCAAATAACATGGGGATTCATCGATAGGTACTGGGTGGATGAGGTAATTAGTTTCATAGGTATATTCAAAAATATGCTAAGTTGGTAAACATAATACAATTTAATGATAATTTAATATCTTTTATTATCGTTGCTTTGCAGCAATAAAAGTAAAATTATGTAGATGAAGCACCCACCATCAAAATATCATAAATTACCTGATTATAACAGCATGAGTTTCAATAAAAATATACATCGATTATCATTTTTTTAATACTCAATTCTTTTTTCAATTATTCTTCTCTTTTGGTATGTTCATCCATCGATTATATTTATTTATTTTATAACATTAACTTCTTGATATAAAATAAAAAGCTGTGCCTTAATAATTAAATCCTTCAACTGTACCATTAAAGAAGGGTAATTAAGCGTCTATAAAACTTTGATGTACAATTCCATAGCTGGTTTTCCTCAACCGTACATAATTTAAAAGTGTTAACAACACGTCGATGAATATCGAAGGAAAAATTATCGTTTTTAATCACGCATCATGATCGCGAGGCAATAACTCTTATAGAACAATATCTGTCAAAAGTTCATTATAAGATAAAGGAGCATTAGCATTAATAAATAATTAAACGGTGCATGGTAAAAAAAAAACAATGCCATTACGTAAATTTATGTGGTCGTTTATTGAGTAGGGATTCGTCCTCTATAAGTAAGGTTATTTAAAATATAATTTTATGAAAATCATTTTAAAACAAATAGCTAAATATTAATTACCATTAAGATTGATAGATTTTCGAGGCCTTTGTTGGTAACCCTAGCTGAAGTCAAGGAAAGCTGAATAACGTACAATCACAACTGAATACAGTATTTGTTATATGTCTAATGTGTACACACGGCTACACATCAAGTTAGACACCCTATATACGCATAACTACGCTACATACAAAATAGAGAATTGTCGGAAAGGGACAGGGCATACTGGTGTCGATGTAATTGTAAGGGTAGAGCGTAACAAAAATATAACGCACTCTCTCGCACGATTCGCAGCGTTCAACTTCTAATAGTTCAAAGTCCAAACAGTCTAAGTTGATGTGTCGCTGTATGTACACCTTAATTGAAATTAAGTAAAATAAAAAGTAGAGTTTAAAATATACTACAAAAGTACTTTCAAAATTAAATAATTAAAAAATCCTTATAAGGAGTGAATGTTACGTCAGATCAACGGAAGCTGTGATGAGCATGAATTCATTGCTTTTAATGTATAAACCAACTTACGAATTCATATATTTTTGGCTTACTGGCCTTTACCATTCATCTAGCTACGTGATTTCGTTTTAGTTAACTTCGTAAATTCAAATAGAAAAGCTTACGCATTGGGCAACTGCTTACAAAGCTCACGAAAATATCAGTAACACGATTGAACAATTCAAATCAGGCATCATTAGACAAAGTAGTACCTATTTGTTGTAAGGTAGGTACGTTATTTCAAAGGTTATTTAATCAGATATTGTGGCTGTATTTAAATGATATCCTCCTATATAATAAGTAACAATGTCTATATGAGAGAAAAGCCAAATATTTGGACGGTATAAGTATTGCAGTTATAGTACGCTTATTAGTGAGTATGCTATTTTTATTTGCTCACTAAGACGTCGTTTAGCAAGTCATTCACATCTCAGTGAAACCTTGATATAATAGCACTATAAATGCATAGTTAGTATTTTTACAAACGTAGTTTCATCTTTTATTTTTTCAATATAAGTAGATTTTTTACTGAGCCTGAACTAGCGAAACGATTTAGATTCTCAAGGACGACACGTAAAGATAATGTCAAGATCTTAGTGCTGATTACGTTACCTTTTTACGGTCTGAGCTATGTCTGAGAAAAACTTTTGATGTCGATGAATTTTAAGCTCGTAGACACGAAAATAAAATGTTTTAGATCAGTCATTTTATCACAGAAAATAATGACCTAACTAGGTGGTGCGTTTTAATAAGATAAGATAGGTCGTGTAATCATAGTCATTAAAAGATTTGATCTTAACATTTGCTATTAAGCTACTCAATTATCAGTTTTATCACATGTTTACAACGTTCTTCACAAAATATTAACCTTTCGTTGAGCAGTTAACATGATTTATGTTCACCATAAACAACAAGACTAAGTCAGTCAAAGTAAACAAATTAGGTAGTTAAACTGTTTACTTAAAAGACCTCTGTAATTTTCTTGGTGTTTATGTTAAACATAAATCATAATTACTGCCAAGTAAAGGTTGATATTCTCTATACTTTGGTCTGTACTACCCAGAAGGTGTAAGAAGCCAAGATGTACTTCACCAAGTTTTTGCCAGCTCGGCTGAAACTTTTACATAATAGAGGTTCTGTAAAAACTGTGCCATTTGGCATATGGGCAAAACCGAAAAACATTTCGTCGTGAGCGTAATCTTATATTTATGCTACGGAACACGTCTTGGTCTACAATTAGACCGCAACTAAGAGAAAGACGATATAATAAATATACAAATTGTTTCAGTCTTGATGCCATATTTAAAAAAATTACTTATAAATTTTGCATTGAAGATCAAATGCATAATGCATATTAAAACAAGGTAGGTAACATTAATATAAGGACGTTACTATTATCTATTATGTGCTCATAGCATCGATATAGTATTGTTCGTCCGCAGCCAAGTATACCGTGGCACGTCCGTGCACTATCAGACGCATCTCGCCAACATTATGTTAACCATGTGAACATTACAACGCAAACTCGACTAATTGGACGCAATTGCGTTTAACCGCCTTTGTGAGCGTTACACCGGCTTATCTCGATTAATTGCAAACGCTACACAATAAAAACTAATCGTATCACGTGTTCTGCTAACGTACTCAAAAATTCTAATTTTATTCTCATTATGTTTAGTTTATAATACTAATTGTGTCTACTATAACAATTATTTCCTATTATCTTTTGCATAAGAATGAGACTTGCAAAACATCTTATGCCGTATCATGCGCGAGCGCCGTCATAGATGGGAATGGCGAAATTCTGTGTTTATTAAATTAAAACAAGTAGAAACTACATAAAAAGATGCAGCAAGTTTTTGGCCAATGAATATTACGGAATATTACGGGTGGAATCCAGTTAATACTACTGGTTTTAATATTGATTTAAACCTAATCAGGTATAGTTAAAATGTTTATATTACGTTCATAATCTTCGCTTCATATCTTTAAGAAGAATTATACGAATATCGAGCTAGTTCAATATTTTAGTAAATGCTTAGTTTTCATCTTTTAGCAGACATGCCGTAAAGTATCAATATCGAGTTTTATTTATAAGTCTGAGAACAGAACAAACAGTATTGACCAAGAAAACTACTACTATTTACTTTGACAGAACTTACGTTAATTACAAAATAATTATTTAATTTATAACAGTTATATAAAGGGAGTCATAGATGAAGGTACGATTACAGAATAAATAGTTACCGCCGAATAATCTTACTTACGTATGATAAATATTCGAATATTAACTCGTGAGTAAAATTCAAATGTCTTGGTTACATTGCGCAATGTCGTATAAATTACCGTTTGGCATTATTGTGAAGGAAAGATGTCGTAATCACAAGTAGTAAATATATTAATTGTCTAACATAACATTGATTTACGCTGCAGAGGTCTTAGGGTGGAGGTCTGTGTTCAACATAGGAAGCCGTCAATATGGTTGCTTTTTATTTATATATTTACGATTTGTTATCAACAAATATAATATATTTTTTAACAACAACGCCCGCACTTGGTATGATTTCTGTATCACGGGGGACTTTACAAACATTCAAACACCGGACACAAGGAACATCCAGACTCAGTAATAATACCATATTACACCAGTGTATAATATGGACATGACAAATGATATGGACGGACACTTGTGGGATCATTATCGAAATCGACACATATAAATCAATCATAGAAAGAGGTTAATTATAATTATGAAGAACTGCAATGGACATTGGCTCAGCACACTAAATAGGCAATTTTAAATATGACTTCACCAATAATATAATAATAGCTTAGTACTCACATTTTATATTGTTGTTTACATATTTAGAATATTTTAATAACATTGTATTAATACCTCTAATTTGGGGAAAACACTAATTCCTGCAACACAGTTTAAACTAGCGCAGGAATTAGTGGATTCTTTAAGATTGTAAATGTTTTGTATTTCAAATAAATTATTATTATTATTATTATAATTAAGCTATTTCGGTGGTACCGAAAAAGTGATAGTATGGGTTAGCATTAATGGTTTTTTGGTGTGTCGATATAAGTATAATGATGAATAATCTGAGCTACAGCGGGACCGACACATAAATTGCTAAAGGTTGTAAGACAAATGAAGACACCATTACTTACAACAATAAAGTATTGCGATAATATCAGCAAAAAATATCGTGTATATGTGGGTATTAATAAAAACTTTAATGTATGTTTTCATTCGGTTGTAAATATCAGAATACTGGGTTGTTGTAAATAAAAATAACGCAGGCAACTTGATATTGTGACGCGTGATGTAATAGGTATATTTATCTCAAGCAATTGAATGCAACATAAAACATCTATACTACTTTATTTTATAGATGCCATTATGCAAATATACATCCGTGAAATCATTAAAATACTCAAAATTATAATGAGGTATTTTCTAAACAAGAATAAGCAAGTAGTTTGTTTAAATTTAGTTAATGGTATACTATATACTTTTAAATGAGTTATCAAGATAAGTTTGCTTATTATTACAATTCCTGGAACTATGTAATAGGAAGTTGACGAGTGCAATTATGAATACATTGTAAAAAGTAGTAAAACTCTGACGTTTTATTATCTCAGGCTATCAGATAGTTCGTCATTATGAGCTTACTTTCTGCGAGATGCATCATTCAAATAAACGATATTACTGTGTAAACTAGGAACTGTTTTAATAGTCTTATATTCTTTAGTTTGGTCGATTTGGTTGACAAGTTGTTTAAATGATAGGTAACTCAAAATCAAGATTTAAAATGATTGGTTGATGTGTTTTGTGTTTGTATGTACTTCTAGTATTGTTACTCTATGCTTTTATGGCAAGCGATTATTCCTTCCTACCTGTACTTGCACATTATGGGAACGGTTAAAAGCTACCAACCCTTCAAAAAAAGTAGTGTAGCAAAGAGATACACACTGGCTCACTAAGGAGCCTGGTAAGCCCTACTGATCGTAAAGTTTCATCAGAAGGTTTATTTGTCTGCGATCTTTAGTGTGGGAGAGCTATTTTTCCATTTAGGTTGTCCCAGTTTAAGCAACATCCCAGATTCATATGGAAATTCTACCACGCCCGATCGCCCTGAACATTAGTTAAAACAAAAGTAATTAACAATAATTACTATCCACGGATATTATTATGTATTACTTTATCTTAGAATCAGGACATACGCACTTAATTAAATACAATATATTCTTAAAATAAATTCTAGAACAATAGACATCAACGCGTCCTTTTTTACGAGATATTCTGTTTTGGTGTGAGTTTACAAAATTTGTGGTTAGTTGTAATCGTAATAATCGTAAGATACATATGTACTTACCATGCTTTATTTAAAAGCATTTTATGCATCATAATATACAACCTTTTAAGAAAGTATGTAAGCGTTATGTGTGCGATCTGTATTTATATTAATCCTTCTTCGTGCATAAATTACTTTTATCCTAGCATATAACCTATTTGCTGAAGTGTGTAATTTCCTATTTATGCCAGCCCCAGATATGTCTACCGTCTTATCTATGATGTCTACAGAGCACACCGATATAACATCCCAATACAGACATAGAATCCTTATCTTTATCTTAAAATTCCTGTGTAAAAGAAAACATCTTGTCTTCGGTACATTACACTATATATTATATTATTATATTTTTGTTTTTCCACAGTACGAATACAAATACGACGTTGAAGATCAAGAGAAGGCTCTCTACTTCGGAGCAAACGAAGCTGGAGACGCCCAGGGCAAGGTCATCGGCGGATACCGTGTACTACTTCCCGACGGTCGTCTTATGACAGTGGAATATAGTGTTGAAGGAGAGAGTGGATTTGTTCCCAAGATCAGCTTCGAAGACAACGCTAACCCCTTCGGCAAAGGAAAGAAATAAACTCATGTCTGTAAGACTGGCTTTCCGATGATAGTTCAAATACTAACTGATGATTGATTTGTGAATTTCATGCCAACTTTATGTACAACAAAACCATGTGTTACATGTAGTAATATTTGAGGATATTTTCTCAATGTAATTATTACAATGCATGATATTCAAAAATCGAAATGATAACGAAGAAAATTATTTTCTTTTTCAATAATAAAATCGTTAAATTCAAATCTAAATTTCAGATTACTAATATTTTAATGAAAATATTGGGAGTTTAATGATGATATCTGAAAAACTGCCACGATTTCTGGCAACATTGTTTAGACCTAAGAAAACGAAAGTAACTTTTTTCAGCCTCACTCTAACCTAACCGAAATATCGAATACTTATACATAATAAAATATCTAACTGTAGGTTATAATTTAGATACTAGTGAAAACTCATTCGCATAAGATGATGTACAGTCAGCGATCTCTAATACATTGGTGTACGCAAATATCGAGTTACCGATACTGTGATTAAACGATTAAATATAGGCCAGGCCATTAAATGTAAACAAATTTTAACCTAGACTATATTGTATGTATCGATTTCACGTAGATTTTGATAATAAACATTTTTTATAATTATTTTTATATTGAAACGTACTATGTTGTTTTATTTAATTAATATCTAAGTTATATTAAAATAAGATTTTCAGATGATCTTCTCTTATAACCCCATGATGACGCGCGACTGCAAGAATAGATATTTTATATTTTTAAGATTTTAATGGTTTTCTTTCGACATGTATCGTGAACATAATTATGTCATTTTCTGTGATACTACCTTTATACTACCATAGGAAATAACGTCTAATCGTCAAGGAGTGGGTATTTCAAGTCCATCAAAGAGGAGGAGGTTTTTCAAGCTAGCACCTAACCATAAACTCTCGTCTACTGGATTAACTAAGGCACTGATAATATTTATAACCCAACTTGCCCGCATGGTCGTAGCTTCGCTAATATTATAAATAATAACTTATATGTATACAGTGTAATGATGATAATACATATTACAAACTATCAATGTAACGAGAACGTATATTTGATGATATAAACAAACGTGGCGTATAAAAGTCGTCAATTATATTTAATAGCTTTGATTACCTATAGCATTTACGAACACATCAATCAAACGCGCTTGTGCAGTCGACATCCTTACTAATATTATAAATGCGAAAATGAGTTTGTTTGTTTGTTACGCTTTCACGCCTTAACTACTCAACCGATCAACATGAAATTTTTCATACACGTTGTCAGGGGTACAGAATAGGACATAGGGTACCTTTCATCCTGAAAAAAGGACTGTTGCAAACTTAACCTAACCTAACCTAACCTACACTTATGCGAGCGAAGCGCCGCGGGTGAAAACTAGTACTATAATAATGCAACCGATCGATGGGTAGACACTAGACAGGTTTATGAGTGGCAATTCATGGCTTAAACAACTACCCATATTTTTAATATTTATACATACATACATAGATTCACGCCTGTTTCCCAGAGGTGTAGGCAGAGACTACGGATTTTTATTTGATACGATCCTGACACATTTCTCTGGCTTCATTCACTTAATATTTATTCATAATATAATATGATATCGGTCCTAATTACATGACATACTCTGTCGAATACGGAAAACTGTAATAAGGAAGTAAACATATTATCATACTTAAATGTATCACAATAATTATGATTCATCACATTGTATGTTACCAAAAACAACGTCATAATTCGACTCGTTGACGTTTTTAGCGTTAAGGTATGCAGTTTAACTCGAGTTCAACATACAATTTAAATAACAGTTTTTTAATAAGGATGCGGCAGTTATGCTGCGAGATAATACTATTGAATTAATTAAGTAATTATGTTGTTCAGTGAATTGTGCCCTGTGCTATGAGAATCTTACTATATATACTATTATACTTGAAACTGTAATGAGATTCTGTCTCTACAATGAGAATATTTAAAAATATATTATGGTTGACTAACTGATAGTTTGAATCTAAAACAAACCTTTTAAGAAGAGAAGAAGAATGTTTGTCAATCTGGGAGTTTGACTCGACATCACGTAGAAAGGAAGAAAACGGATATTCCTGCGATATTTCAGTTTTAACGCTTTTGGCTGTATCGTTGGACTGATAGGCGATTTAATATACCTAGTGTTATATAGGCAGAGAAACTGTAATCTACGCAGACTATATCGTAGGCTGATGCATTATATCCGTGAACCCCACAGCAAGAGTTAGAAAGATTACATGATAGATGAATTTTTACAACGTCAATGTCTTGATAGAAGAAGACTGGGATCAGTCAATGAGGATATGCAATTTCAGGTGGCCACTTAGAAACTTTTATTTCCCCATCCATCCAATTGATATCCAAGACCTCGCCACCGCTGTGTCAAGGTTCATTACCTGTGGTAGTTAGAAGTATGGACTGACCTTATCGGCGAGGCGCGTCATGATGACAGCGGTCGCTTCAGTGTCGAACTGCGGTCGGCCCGCGCGGCCCACCATCTGCAGTACTGTACTGATACTGTATTCCTGTTTGTAATACGAATATATTAATAATAATAATAATATTCAACCACATACACACAACACCATCTAGCCCAAACTAAGCAGAGCTTGTACTATGGGTACTAGACAATGGATAAACATACATATATACTTATTTTTTTGTAAATACATACACATTATACATAGAAACACCCAGACCAAGACAAACACCCATGTTCATGCACACAAATGTTTGACTTGTGCGGGAATCGAACCCGCGACCTCAGGCGTGGCAGTCGGTTACACTAACCACTACGCCATCGAATACACCCTTTTTACATATATAGACTCACGCCCGCATATTTTAAATAAGATTACTAGCAATTTAGTTTATTTATTGGTAGTATTCTTCTTTACTGCTCCAACTAAGCTAGCATGCTTGTTTCAGGAGTAGTTTGTTTCACTTACGTCCTCTCGATCCCAAGTCTATATATTATATAAGCCTTATCCATAAGGCTAGTATCCATAGCATCATTAATATATAACCATGATATTATATTTACTTAAGGGTCTTGTAGTCAAATCATTCAAAGGGTGTACAGGTTAAAGACCTAAAGGCCCTAAATTCCTTGAATAAAGCATCCAGCAATCACATTTAAGCTATGGATTTTCAACTAGAATAGCCTTTTATGATTTAAAATTATGCAGATTTTAGAAATAAACAATTTTATATTGATGTGAGAAGTGAGCAAGAATCTTTATTAAAGCCTGGAATTTCGCTTTTACCAGAACAGCTTGACTGCGTAAGTACGTAGGTACTGTACACAAAATCGCAGAAACACAATCATGTTTTGTGTGCCTTCAATAAGTAAGGTCGACCGGCTGCTTCAAGAGACCATGTTGAATGGCTGGCAACAGTAAACGCTAACAAGTAAACAATGCGGTACCTTTATATAAGCCCAAATATACGACTTGCCTTACCATAATGTTCAATTAAGAGTTTCCACACTAAGGGTTACATAATTTATTATATTTCATTCAAACAATTAAGCTTGCTACATAGCATATATTCTAATATCTATCTTTTAGCAATATGGTCTCTTAGCCTATTGAGTCGCAGCGGCATACCAGTGGTCAGACAAAATAGATTTATAATTAGGTCTGGTATTCTAAGACTTGACATATTAAAGAGGTGCTGAATATATAAATAAAACATATGTATAAATATTTAACAACAATATCTATAGCATAAATTAAAAATAAACTTTTGTCAAAATTTATCCTTATTTACTGTTTGTATGCAGTCAATTGTGACTATAAGTGAAAAATTATTAACGTTCATATACATCATTAGTTCTCAAAGTGGTCCAGGTGAACCACCAGGGGTCCACAGGAGTCTCGACGAAGGTCTACGTCGGCGTGACAAAAAATGGGGTGCACAATTCTTAAGCGGAGGTCCACGAAAATTGATTTGCTTTCGATAGTGAAGAACTAAAATTGATTTATTCCATATTCAATACCAGTGGTTTTTCGATATTTCGGTAGAGAATTATTAAAAAAGAAAGGTCAGTCCGTAGAGATTTGATCACATTTTTTACTTGCGCTAAATTTTGAAAGTGGTCTATGAGAAAAAAAGTTATGGAACCTCTGGTATACATGCACACACAGTAATAGATAACTATGATTAGCTTTAGCCACAAATAAGATACATATAGATGTACAGCGTAGCATAACGTATACAAAACACATGCAAACACACGACTGTATATTTACAAGGAGACTACTTATTTGAATTGATCTCAAGTAGCTTCTACACCTTATTATCTGTGAGTAGGAGGTACTGCCAGGGTGTATCTGTTTTTTCACGCTATACTGAACCGGCCACCTGTGCTTATTTATTTTTATGGCTATAGTGTAAATGCTAGATTTCTATACCTTAATCGTTAGAAGAATTTACATTTTATTATAGTAATTAGGTGCTAATAGAAGGTACTTTATAAACATACTTATAAAACTCATTAAAAATAATTACTTGGTAAGCGCCGTTAACGTACTGCTGCGTGTTCTTGATAATCACGAGATGAGCCGGCAAATTGACGCCCATAGCTGGAAGCGTACAATCTGTTAAGTATATAATTAAAGAGCTTTGGCTACATTTGCAGCCATATACAGCGTACTATGGCCGTTCTTAAGAGTAGAAGAGTCGATGAATAAATACTGGCAGTCACGTGTATTCACCGGAGGCCCAATCATCCCCTTACCCCCTTCCCGCTCCTTCTCCTTCCCACTTCCTTTCCTAAAGGGTCGGCAACGCGCTAGTGATGCCTCTGGTGTTGCAGGCGTCCATAGGCTACGGTGACCACTTACCATCAGGTGGTACCTTAGTTGTATAAAAAAAAAAATCTATGACTTGAAGCTTTTTAACCAACGTCAAAACAGAAGGAGATTTGCTATTCAACACGTATGTTTTTTTTTAAGTAAAGTAAAAGTAAAGTAAGTATTTATTTTTCAAAACATAAGTCGTTCTTATACAAATATTATAACACAGAAAACAAAAAGTACATATATAATGAAAAACGAGGTTACCACTCAGGTTTGTTGTTGGTTTGCTGTTTATACCTCAAACCAACCCTGATATTATGTGGTAACCCCAAGTGACGCCCTGATATTATGTTCATATCTCTTTATATTAGCAACATGGGGTTTAACCGAGCATGTTATTACATGTTGCTATGACGACCCATTCCCGGGGGTTTAACCTCACGAGGTGACCCCCGTGAGGTTAAACCGCCGGGAATGGGTTTTTTATTCTACATGACTGTAGAATAAAAAATTATAAAAGACCGACATCAGAAACAAGAAGTTAAATTATCTTTTTAGTCTGAACTAAGTCCACATTGGCTACATTCAATTGAAAACTATCTGAAGAGACGAAGTTATAAAACAGCAATTCGCTTAATGGAGTCGACAATGGCAGTCCTCCGCATAATTGCATTCGAAACAGATACGAATACATTTATACGACATCTATTTTGCAAAGGCAAGGTAAAACGTAGTTGTAAAGGGGATTAAATATAATGACCACCAAAAATAGTAATTGCACATCAAAATATGCTTACTAAAATATAATATCATAACGAGCACATACACGCCTCAAATGACTGCATTCCGTCTCGGAAGGTTTAGGTTATGTTAGGTTCCTTCTTAAACCCACCCAAAATTAGGAGCCCCACGAAGCGGGGCTCCGTCGACTTATTTTGATCTCTTTGCTGTGCAATTTATATTTTTGCTATTAAAATGCGGTTTTAATTTTGGTGATCATTTACTATTTTTGACTGTTATATTTTACTATATCTGGTGATAAGTTAAACACAAGCCGTTGAACAGCATTTGAATACAATTCGAATGGAAGTATGCTCGTTGCTAGTCAACGCGCAATTGACACGATGTTGGAAGCGACTGAAGACTATAGTAAACGCTTACCACCATACGTCTACTTATGCATGGCTCATTTGCACTAAGATTACAATACGACTCCGGCAGACGCTAGAAGTCAACCAACGACCCAGTGTAAACACCTAGTCTTCTGTCCTTATGAACAGAGTGAGTCGACTTTACTTGGACTTGGACTTAGACGACTAAGTCCAAGGCAAGCCGAAAGCATGAGCCGCCTCTACGTATGAAACTTTTCGACAAAGCCACTTTCAACACGCCGAAATCGGCATAATTATGACTCCGGCCATTATTGATAAGTTATAGCTGTTTATAACTATACACTTACCTAAAGTAGTGGTAGTGATCAGTATTGGCAAGTCCCTGTTCCTGAACGCGCGTTCTATATTCTGCCTCTCTTCATACAGCAGTCCGGCGTGGTGGCATCCCACACCACACATTACCAGCGACTATCATAAATAGGAATGCAAAAGCAGCTTAATGAAAAAGTTTTGTGTTCATAGACATTTATTGCATTTAATTGATGATATTTGTGATGCATATCTTACAATTCGAGAATAATTCTACATATCTGTTTAGAGTTAGGGAAATGAGTGACTCAATTAGGACAAGAAGTTCAGGCTTTACATCTTAAAGCATAGTCATTGCATGCGTGAAAATGAGACAGCGCATCACAGCGTGTATAGCTTTGTCTCGTTCTCGCGCATGCAATGACAATGCATTAAGTGATAGCGGTAAAGCCTCAGATTCCTGTCTATCAAAAGAAATAAAATGTAGTTAGTTTATACAATAGAATTCATTATGAAGAAATAAAACATTAACTTATTACCTTCTAGCAATTCAATAAATATTTAACATAGTGCCTATTTAACTTCACTGTCAATAAAAATAACGAAATAAATAGAAGTATTACTTATTTCTTACACTACATCACCTGGGTTATTGGCACTGCATTAACCCTGCAGATTTACGTAACTTATACCCATTGGCGTATATAAAGTGTCCCCAGAAGGATCTAATGTCCATCCCAAGACTTGATTTTAACTCATATTTATAATATAACTCATATTTCTAACGGCCTCGATGGCGTAGTGGTTAGTTTAACCGACTGCTGCATGAGGTCGCGGTTTCGATTCCCGCACAACTCAAACATTTGTGTGTATGAAGATGGATGTTTGGCTTGGTCTGGGTGTTTCTATGTATAATATGTATGTATTTACAAAAAAAGTATGCCTATATGTATGTTTATCCATTCTCTATTACTCATAGTACAAGCTCTGCTTAGTTCGGGCTAGATGGTGTTGTGTGTATGTGATAGAATATTATATTATATATTAATATTGTCTCACGTTTACGCGAATTTTATACATTAAAATTAAACTACTATAAACGGGACTATGTGGCCATCGCTGTTTAGGGACTATATGGCATGCCCTGAAAAATCAACCTAGATACGCCAATGCCTTCACCTTTAACACCAGTTATCATGTATAATTAGTATGTTTAAACACAAAAATGTATTACAAATTACCACGCCATTTGTTCAGCTGCAATCGTTAAATATTTTAATAAGTGTAAGCCGTGTCTAACGTACCTGCAACTTCTTGTTCTTAATGGTCGACGCTAATGCGGTTAACTTTGCCTTTTGTTCCGCAGTGAAGTTAATTGTGAGCTCTTTAGATAATGTTTCTGCTGTTAAAGCTACGCTTTTGCGAGTGTTGCAGAATATCTGTAATATTATATATGCATTAGCTTTATACTCCTAAGGACTGAAGCGTTTGATTACCAGTGAACATACACACCTATGGCTCTGCCTACCCATCCGGGGAAACACAGGCAGTCTATGTATTCACTTTGGCAGAGAGTTTAGAAACAAAGTTACCATGTGTTTATATATACCGGGAGTAGATGTTTTTAAATAAGGTATATAATAAGGTAATTTTTACTGGTATAACAGTAAAAAAATTTCATTCCTGTGTCGTGAGAGACTTTACAAAGTTTCACAGAACGGACACAAAACACAACTATTTGTAGATATTAACCCGCGTGTAGGGATAGAGATCGAGAGCGAGGAGACTATTTAAACCACCACGCCATCCGTGCAGTCCAAATTGTCGCTAAAGGAGTTTCCTCTGCTCTTAAAGACCTTCACACGTTTGACCATCGATACATACTCAACCGCAGCTCTGCTTACTCCTTTTAGGAATGCTGATATAAGCCTATGAATATACGTAATTAGGCAGTCCGAAAACAAAACTGTCTATTACCTATACAAAGTGAATTTTTAGAAAAAGACTGCAATAGAGTAATTGACACCTACCAGAGTCGGTTTTCCAGAATGATACTTCTGTATGATAGGCCACAGCTTGTAATTAAGAATTATATCGAACTTGAAAATGCTACAGCCATCCGGACAGGGGTAGCCTTCGACAACTCTCTTCAGTCTCACTGGACGACACTCGTCACCAAACCTACAACCAAGCCTGGGTCAGAAAGTTCGAAAATTCATCTCCAAACTCTTTCTGCTGTAGATAATCGATTTAAATATTTGGCTAAGAACACCGCCGAGTAGTTCAGTATCAGTTCTGGACTGAAACGCCGAGATTCCTGGATTTGGTCGACACTTATTCTAGTCCCCAAGTGGAACATAGCCTTCTATAAATTCCTCTGCGACCATATGACAAATTGCAATCTCTTTCTATACTATTTAAGTATATGTACCTATTTAAAAGAAATGGTCAAATTTGGATATTTTTGTCGAGTTCAGTTTTAGTTTCAACAAAGAAACTGTGTCTGTCTAGTCTTGATCCAGGCCTAATAATGTTTGGTACATTAGTCTTGGCTGACACTTACATACCAATTGTAGATTTAGATTAATCGTCTTTAGGATCACACACAACGATTGACGAACAAACGAGTATTGCTTGCAATTATATTGTGCCGCTATTGGCAAAATCCTCTTTAAATGTTTGCTATCTTATTTATACTCACTTAAAGAGCAGCGATAGCTCAGTGGGGAGACCAACAGACTGCAATGCAGAGGGTCTCGGGTTCGAATCCACGTCGTGCACCTCTGACTTTCGGTAGTTATATGACTTTTCGAAATTCTGTGCGTATTGATTGACAATTATCGCCTGCTTCGTGCCTCGGAGAGCACGTTAAGCCGTTGGTCCCGGCTGCTATGAGCATCTATGGCAGTCGTTATTGGGAGTGTCGACACAAAAGATCTCACTGGGTCGAAGTGTCGCCGGTCTGCACTGACTGGCCCATAAGATAAGATAAGATAAGATATACTCACTTATGAAACACAGCAGGTTTGTTAGTGGTCCCCAACCAGCTTGCAACGTCTTCGGGATTACTTACAGTCGCTGACACCGCAACAAACCGAATACTTGGCGCTGTTTTATGTGTCATTTCGGTACCATGAAGTTGGTTCTGAAGCTTTTCTATACGGTGGACTGATTGAGCTGAACTCTGAGAGTTAAATTTAGTGGCATACAAAACACGTAATCACGTTTATATCCCCAAGGAGAGGTGTATTAAATCCACATAACGCCAGCTAGGCTCCTCTGAAACGTCCATGATTCATACCGTGGAGTCAAGTAAAGCGTTGCGCGTCCGTGAACCCTACGGGGGAGGTCAAGAAAACTCATTGTGATTGGTCGCGAAAAAAATACCAAAGATTTTATTGACTTCCCCGTAGGCGTCATGGACGCGCAACGCTAGCGTTTTACGTGACTCCACGGTATGAGTCATGGACATTTAAGAAGTTAAGTCCTACGTAATAAAGGGCGAACTTATATTAGGCACAGTTCTAGAATCCGCATTGCTACTGAGATTTTCTAGAAAGAAAAAAGCAATAACATCTTGTCCGACCCGGGAATCGAACTCGAAACCTTATTCACAGCATTCGCATACACTACCATTGCATCATTTAAGCAGTAATTTTACAGGCATTGTAAATGTTAGTTTACAACAAAGACCAAACTCGGATTGCCAAAAGTAGAATGTAATAGAAATATACTCCATGCCTGTCTACAAAAATGAGATAAAAGAAGAACTATAAGGAAAACTGTACAATAATAAGACATACTTCAATAGTCTTCATCCTACTGACTACGGCTTCAAGTACAGGCCCTCGCACTTCATCGTTGAGAATATGAACTTCGTCGATCAAGAACAGTTTGATAACTTCCACCAGGCTTCTGTGATCGCGCCATCGTCGAGTCAACATGTCCCATTTCTCCGGAGTCGTTATAATAATCCTTTTGGAAGGCAAAAAGTCGTCAGGAATGAGATTCTGTTCCACTAGGTAGTATCATCATCACAGAGTAGTCGTAGCTACATTAATTAAAAATATGTTGATAAATTTCTAACCTAAGGGATACAAGTAATATTTGAGAGTAATATTCCCTCTATTCTAAAGGCTTCATTCAGTATCGATCGTGCAATCAGTCATCTGGACGATACATCTGCCGCTATCGAATTTCCTTGCTTAAAGAATACACAAAGGTATTTTACAGCATATAAACTATAGGAGTTCCGGCAAAACGCAAAATTAATAAAATATGCTGACTACAGCAAATGATAATATAAATCTTATTAATTACGGCCGAAGTTTTCTTTTTTCTACCTAGTCATAATCTACAATATACCTAGCAACTCTAGGTCATAGAGTTGGAAATAATTATATTTCCAATTCTATTGGTATCTGCTATATATTCTATAAACGGATATTTCAGTTTAGCTTGGAGTTACTGCCATCAGACCCTAATCCAAAGGAATAATGATATGCAAAAGAAACTAGATTTCAAAATATTTATACGATCTAACATTATTACCAAAATCCGGTATATGGTGATCACAATAAAACAATTGAATTTAAAACTCGGTTGCAATTGACAAAATAGAAGAACCCAAAGGTATCTTACTTGTAGGGCTTCAGCTGTGTGAAATCAACATCAGTGTCTCCAGTCGCTTCTATACATAACAGTCCCAATTTTGTGAACTTCGGGTACCATTCTGTCAATCTCTCCGTGCAAAGTGCCTTTACAGGTGCCACTGGACACAAAGATAAGAAATATGATTTAGTTCTTTGAATGCATAATAGTTTATACCTCTCGTTAAAATACTCGTGCTAACAAATAACTAATGTAAGATTTCGCGAAAATTTACTATACTAACTGTATATTTCGATGACTATGTAGATAAAGTAGCTAGCCTAAAGATAGTCGCAGATCATTATATTACTTGTACTCACACCAGTATATTCACATTTTACTAGCTTCCTTTAGGTTCTATAATAGTAGTCGAGTTAATTGTTGTACGAGACCCATTTTTAAGAACCGAGGCAACTAAAATATTTTAACAGCAAGCTTGATAATATGTTATATCCTAGCCAATCGAACCCAGAAACGTATGATCGATCTGCTGATATCTAAACTTATGCCCTTGGAATAAGTATGCTTTTTTTTTTTTTTTTTATTTTGCTCGTCAAAATGACCACACTCCACCTGATGGTAAGCAGTCGTGTGGTCTAAGAGCAGTGGCCTCCACATCGCCCCCACAGTAGCCGAGGCGATGTTGAGGTCTCTACTTTGACGGCCTGAGAAGATGCTTTTTCACGCCCCGCTTAAAGAACCCAGGACTGAAGGAAGAAGGAAACACGTGCCTTGGCAGAGAATTCCATGCCTTGGTCGTTCGGCAGAGATATGAGGACCCAAACTTTGGTACGCGCTCTAATCGACTCTACCGTGTAAGGATGGCATCTGAGCCCAGCACGCGTTGTTCTGGATAGGAAAGGGGAGGGCAGGATAAGGTGGAATAACTCTTCAGAGCACTCCCCGTGGTATATTCTGTAGAAACATGCCAATGAGGCAATGTCCCTACGGAGTTGCAGAGGTTCCAGTGAACTCGTGACCTCTGGATCTCCGATGATACGGACAGCCCGTCGCTGTAACCGGTCGAGAGCGTCCAGCAAGTACTGCGCGGAGCCATCCCAAAGATGAGAACAGTACTCCACGCAAGGGCGCACTTGTGCCTTATACAATAGGCACAGTTGCCCAGGCGTGAAGAACCGCCTCACCCTGTTCAGAACTCCGAGTTTTCGCGAAGCTTGCTTAATGACGCTCTCGATATAGGTTTTCTGATTAAGGGAGCGGCAAAGATCCATACCTAAGATGGAGAGACTGTCACGTATCACCAGTGGAGTGTTCTTCAGAGAAGGGAGGGGAAGGAACGGAGACTTTTTTGTTGAGAACGCGCATGCCTGGGTCTTCTTGGCGTTGAACTCGACCAAGTTCTTGGCACCCCATTCATAGATGCGGTCCAAGGTCTGGTCAAGTTCAATGACAAGATTCTGACTTTTCCCCTCAACCTCAGCCTGTTTGGCCCCAGGATGTCCGAGATATCGCCCATGCACGGTACTGTCGTCCGCATAACAATGTATGTTGCCGAGATTCAATATATCATTGATATGCAGAAGAAAGAGCGTAGGGGATAAGACAGAACCCTGAGGCACTCCTTCATTGACCTGCATAAATTTGGAAGCGCGACCGTCGCAAAGGACCCGAATACGACGCTTCTGCAGGAAACTTGCAATTCAGGTGCACAGTTGAGGGGGCAAGCCATAGGCCGGAACCTTGGAAAGAAGAGACCGGTGCCAGACTCTGTCGAAAGCTTTGGCTATGTCAAGGCTGATAGCCAAAGACTCGCCGTGCTTGTCCATAGCCTCACCCCAGAGGTGCGTGACGAACGCTAGAAGATCACCCGTTGATCGTTTAGCCCGAAAGCCGTATTGGCTATCATTGATCAACGATTGATCCTCCAGGTAGCGGACAATTTGGGTGTTTATAATCCGCTCGAACACCTTGGAGAGCACCGAGGTGATAGCTATGGGACGATAGTTGCTTGGCTCGGAACGGTCCCTCTTTTTGGGAATCGGTTGAACGTTCGCCTCCTTCCAAGCCTCAGGCACAATGCCTGCGGCGTAAGACGTCCGGTATAGGCGCGTAAGCGTGGGAGACAACTCCGCTGCACATTTTTTAAGGACCACAGCTGGGATGCCGTCAGGTCCACTGGCTTTCCGAACATCGAGAGACTGCAGTATCGCACGAACGGTTCGTTGCCTGATACATATATCAGGCATGGTGTAGCCGCAGTTGGCAATGTTAGGCGGCTGCGAACCGCAGTCATCGATTCGGGAGTTGGCCGCAAAGAGATTTGCAAGCAGATCTGCTTTCTCCTGCGGCCGATGAGCCAGTGATCCATTCGGATACAGTGGGCATCCGCTCTTAAGTATGCCCTCTTGCAGACCTTTGTGGCTTGGTTGAACGCTGCCTTCAGGTGATCCACGTTAGGGTCGTGGAGAGTGCGAGCCCTGGTCCAAGCGCGGTACGCTGTCTGTTTGCGTTCAACAGCATCAGCGCATTCACGACCGAACCAGGGCCTTTTCCTGCCGCCGCTCGCGACATCACTGTATGGAATATAATATTCCATACCCAGGATGATTTCACCAGCGACAGCAGTAGCGCTCTCTGATGGATCCCTGTTCTCAAAGCAGCGTTGAGCCCAAGTGATGGATGCGAAGTACTCCCGCATTCCATCCCAGTCTGCCGACGAGTAGTGCCACAGTCGTCGTCTTGCCTCCTCAGGTCGTGGGGGCGTAACAACAACAGCTGTGCCACAAACCAGACAGTGGTCTGAGGTGCCCAGAGGAGCACGAATCGACACACTGTACCGGTTCGGGTTACTCGTCAGCAGCAGATCGAGCAGAGAGGGCGCCTGACCTGCAATGTCTGGTATCCGGGTGGGCTGGAGTACCAGTTGAGACATGAGACAAGACATGCGTGAGAGCGAACGCATGGGCAGTTCGTCCCGCGTGGTCTGTTTTGGGAGAACCCAACCAGGTCTCATGGTGGGCATTGAAATCTCCCAAGAACACCAACTCAGCCTTCGGAAACCGCTCCTGCGCGTCGTCTGCCGCCTGACTCAGGTAATTAAGAGTCGAGTTGTCTCAGCGTCTCCTGAATGGGATCGGTAGAGGCACATGTAGATTTGGCTGAAAGTGCCATGATCTACGTGTACCCAAAGGACAGAGAAGGAAGGGTCCTCTAGGCATTGTAGACGGCGACAGCAAATATCCGCCCTAACAAACAAGCATACCCCGGCTTTCGCGAGGAAACACTCCTCTAGCACGTAGCCGGGATATTGCAGGTAGTTCGTGTCTGCAGGACGGCGTATTTGTGTCTCCGTTAGAAAAAGCATTGCCGGCTGAGCCGTCTCCAGGTGGTGATGGACGGCATTAAGGTTAGCGTGGAGTCCTCTGATGTTAATAAACTCCACGACACAGGAAGCAGCAGTGGGGTTACGGCGATTGGCTGCTGTTGAACGACAATGCTTTGTTCGTACTGCTATAGAGTGAAAGGAAGGGGAAACGTGAAAACAAAGAGGCGGCTATTCTCGCAGCAAAGTGGGGCAAGGCGCAGAGCAAGTTTTGTCATATAACTGTATGATATGGCGATAGCCGATCCGACGGACGGAAGGACCCCCGTACCCTCCCGAAAGTGGTCGCCGGGACCCACCCTCCGGTCACCATCAGGCACGACGAGCCACCTCGAGATTATGCGCGGCATGATAAGGCAGCCAACCTAGTTGGTTAGACTCGGTTGGACCTCTGGACTATACCGCGGGCGGCCAGCAGAGCACCGTTTCTACGGCTCTCCCTGGCCGCCGGGTCGACTCGCGCCACCCACACAATGACTCTACTCTGCAGGTCCCTCATAAGCTGCGAGAATCGTCACCTCATGCTTAGGCCTCCGGCGCTCTCATTCACCGAACGAAACACAGCAGTGAAACACTGTTGTTTCACGTCGATTTTCTGTGAGAGGGTAGTACTTCCCCGGTCGAGCCGGCCCATTCCCGCTGTAACCAGCTTGGCTCTACTACCTTCAATAAGATCTTATAAAACGTTAGCTACTGCAAAAGTTTAATGCATCCACCTATGTGTACGGACGCCGGTGTCCAGACACAGATCTTACATAAGTCTTGATATGATTAAGCTGAAATACTTGATTCAGTATACAGTAGCAAGAGTGTTACTTACTGTTGCTGATGCAAATTTAACCTTTCATAATAGTAATTTTTACCCGTGGCCCCCAAGCACCGCAGCCAATTAATAGAGCATAAAATAATATATGCTTATTTCATTAAATCTGTACAGCTCTTTAATTTAATTATTTTTATTTACATATTAAATACAAAGTTAAGTAATATCTAATGTGAATACAAATGAATACATATTATGGGAATTTATAGAACAAATCTTTCAATTTAATTTGTGACACCATGGCCTTTTGAAAGTAATATTATATAATTTAAATAAGCTATGCCATGCATACATTTAAGCGCCTTGCACATTTCACCGTATCGGCATTGGACTGCAAGGTTTTGTATACGAATACTCAGATTTAATAGGTAAGGTTAGAAGGTGGTATATGTTTTAAAAGGCAGGCAGGAGGCAATTAAAAGGTAGGAGCAATATTGCAGATTGAGTTAGGTATTGATTGGTACGTCGCTGATGTAGTTTCAGTTCCAGCGATCCACCCACCCACCATTCAAGGCAGCGAGTTGGCACACCGTGGTGGATTTAGTCGATAGGACTCGGGACTTTCCATTCTCCCTGGGTGAGCCCAACATACCCTCCCCGCTCTTCTTTTTCTGTGGAGAGGGATGCTTAAATGCATTACCCACGTTATAGAAAGATAGACTAATATTGACTGGTATAACTCTTCCTATTATTCATCTATGCATTTTGCATTGGGACCGATCTTCTATTTCTATGCAGGATGCTTCGTAAGTAGTGGACCAATAGAATTTGAGTGGTAGAGAGAGTTATTATCGAACAAAAACACAAATGTTTACTGTCCTAGTCCTGTAGATATAAAATTACAAAAATTTAACATATGCAATTCGGTTCCTTTACATGTTTTTTCTATATAACGTTTGAAAATAGAGTGTCTGTTTTTAAATGTTTTCTGTGTTTTTCGATTTCACAATATTTTACCAGCGTAATTAATTACTCTAATGCAGAATAAAATTATCATATATTTCTTTTCATTTTGGCCGTCGCTCGTAGTTCTGGGCCCAGATACAAAGATTTTTTCATTATAACTGGTTGCCGGCAAATTGATGACAATATAAAATGTGATGATGACCTACGCAGAATGGTTTAGCATCGAAAAAGGTCATAGACAAGGATGTGTAGAGTCACCTTAGCTGTTTAACCTATACATGGACAATTTCTTTAAAGATTTAAAAGATTGTGAATGGGGATTAAGAATGAATGAGTTACTTTTCAAATGTCTTCTTTATGCCGATGACCAAGTAATACTTGCGTCATCAGCGGAAGAGTTGCAGGCGATGGTAACTATTATGCTTGGTGCTTTTGAGAGTAAAGGAATGAAAATAAATGTAAGCAAGACGAAAGTAATGGTATTTGAAAAGGAAGAGTGCGTGACGATGTGTAATATTATGATTGATGGAGAAAAAGTGGAGCAAGTGAAAGAGTTTGTATATTTGGGTACTTTGTTTACAAGGGATGGTAAACATGAGGGAGATATTGAAAGGAGAACGATTGCTGGCAACAAAGTGAATGGAGCTCTACGCGCTTTTATGAACAGTCGAAATGTATCCGAAAGGGCACGTTTGGCTGTTCATAGAGGACTATTAGTGCCCACACTTATGTATGGAAGTGAAAGTTGGGTATGGCAAAAGAAGCTTGAGAGCAGAATAAATGCTGTAGAAATGAGAGCGTTGAGAAGCATATGTGGTGTGACTCTGAAAGATAGAATAAGGAATAGTGTGATTAGAGAGAGATGCGGCGTGAAAGTGGATATAGTGGCAAGAATAGAAAAGGGTATGTTAAGCTGGTTTGGACATGTAGAAAGAATGGACGAGGAAAGACTGACTAAGAAAGTTTATAAGGCTAGTGTGAATGGAACAGTCGCAAGAGGAAAACCTAGGCGAACGTTTCTCGATAAGATCGGAGGCGTTCTAGACAAAGGCCAGGTTAAGAGCTCCTTGAACCGACGGGCGTGTATGAGGAATGTGATGAAAGTGAATGAAGCCAGAGAAGTGTGTCAGGATGTAGCAAATGGAAATCCGTAGTCTCTGCCTACCCCTCTGGGAAACAGGCGTGAATCTATGTATGTATGTATGTAAAATGTTAACCCAGGCTTATATCAATACATATTAAAAATCACAATCAAATTAGTTATATTTATATGGCTATCGTGGAGACTAAGGGTCAGCGACTCAAAGCGCGGTCATTTTATTCGTTGTACCAACATACCATACAGTCGTATTCTGAAGCAATTTAGGTTGAATTAAATTGTTACTGAATTAGTCTCTTCGCCGCCACTCCGTCCGTCGGCGCTGACACTAAGGTGCACAAACTCACAAACAAACAAAGGGGTTTCGATTTTATAATTTATTCATATATAGAAATGATAGAATAGACAAGTATTTATCGTTCAACGCCTGTTCTTTTTGCCAAGGCAATATCAAGATATGTTATTAATATGAATTTGTTACGTTTATATAGTTTATATTATTCCCTACTGTAATAACATTTTAATATACATAATACAAAACACATTACAAATTCATAAAATATATTTGTCATTTCCAAAAATCGTCCGTCATATGAAACAAGTTTAACAGTTTGGCAAAATCAAATAGGAATAAAAACTACCTACTTAGTATAAGTTTGCCTCTTGATCCCGTGGCAACTAATTGCGTAAATAATTACAGTCAAACGGGCTATAGGTTTGGGTTCACAACCTAAATCAAACACAGCCCTAAAGAGTTTTTATGTTAGTTTTAGCGTGCCAGCATAATGTTGGCCGTTGTACCCGGTAGGTTTTTAGAGTAGTAGAGCCTCGCTGATTTCAGCATGAATTGGCCGGCTCGACCAGGGAAGGACTACCCTCTCACAGAATATCGCTGTGAAATAGCAGTATTCCTACTGTTGTGTTTCGATCGGTGAGTGAGAGTGCCGGAGGCCCAATCACCCCCTTTCCCTCTTCCCGCTCATTCTCCTTCCCACTTCCTTTTCTAAATGGTCGGTAACGCGCAAGTGATGCCTCTGGTGTTGCAGGCGTCCATAGGCTGCGGTGTACGGTGACCACTTACCATCAGGTATGCTTGTTTGCCACCTTAGTTGTATAAAAAAGAAAGGTAATTTAGGCTCGCCCACATTACCGACCTAACTCATAGCTGGCAAAGTACACGTAGAATTTATAACTGCCTACCCTTTTGAGGTTCAATGAGCTGTGTGAGCAACAGACGTGAGTCGACATACCTATATAAATATAGGACTTACTATAAATAATTTTAAAATCCTCAGTATATTGTTTGTCTTCCAGTTCCATCAGTAGTTGCACAATAGCCATTTCAAAAATAACGGTTTTTCCTGAACCCGTTGGTGCGCATACAACAATGGATTTATCTGGAACCGAAAATGTTATAATACTAACGTCCACTCGCAAATTCGCTTAGATAGTACCTTTTTTGTTAAAAGAGCATAATAATATACATCACGATACTGTAGCTTTCTATTACCTAGTAAAAATAAATTTTAGAATCGGTTTAGTAGTGCCAGAGATTCACATGAAAATAATAAATTTTACATAAAATGCAAATGTCATTCTGATATTCAAATGATGAATGGTATGTATCGAATTTTGCAGCCTAGGCTCAGGCTACGGTTTAGCCTAGCTTAAAATTGAACAAAATTCAATGAAACTAATGCGTGATATATGCAATAAAATTGCTAATTTTACAGACAAGCAGCTTTATTGTGCGGTAATCAAATCTACACACATTATGACACGAACAGACATACCTAACTCGAGAAAAACGTAGCCGATGTCTCGTATGTAAGTCATATTGCTGAAATATATATTTAAAGCAGCGTTTTGAACTTACCTGAATATATAGCATCATCAATAACATTAGATTGTACTAGATTAAAGTATGGATACGTAAACACATCTCGATACTTTGGATCTGCAATCGAAAATACGAAATTTAATATAATACTACTAGGTATTTCACCATACTCATAGGTATTTACTATGCCCTACTATGCATAAATACATAGGTATTTCATCCTCCTACGAGGAGTATATAACACAGTAACTCTGTCACCATCTCATTCCATTCACGAAGGTCATTCTTATAAGGTATTAAACTCTCAATAAATTTAATAAAAAATAATATTCTATATCTTGTACCATACTTCAAGATCCTTTTGAAGTTGCTTCAATTAGCGGTGTAATGACAAAACAGGCACATGGGGTAAAAGCGGGTGGAACTGCGCACACTATAGCAATTTCACAAGTAAAGTATGGCGCAAGGTATACCTACATAACTACCTATTCTTCTTCTTTTCGTGTGGTTAGTGGCCAACCTGTTGTCAAGAGTTGTTCAAGCCGCCCGTAGGCCTCTGACATGACTTAACGACTGCTGTCAATTTGACAACAACCGGGACCGACTTTTTACGTGCCCTCCGAAGCACGGAGACGGTCAGATGAAATACCATTAAGCGGTCACCCATCTATAGACTGACCGCACCCAACGTTGCTTAACCTCGCTAATCGTTTAACGATCAGTGAGTGCAACTGGCTATGAGCGCCTACGTAAGTATTAGTAGTTATATCTATACACTAAACCAAAGTCGAATAAATGGCTCCCAGGCATTGCCCTAGATTTTTGTATTTACCTATCTCCTCACTGCTACGAAAATGTCCACGTTGGCCCGTGCCTTTAGCAGGACGAGCACGAGTACTTATCAAATTCTGGTCATTTGCTGCAGCACTACTATTATTAGATAATGTCAACGATATTGGCTGTGAGTCACATATTTCTTCGTCCAAAACATCAGTAAAACTTGCACTAAAATTTAAATTTTAGATCTATGTTGATTATTGATAACAGCAGAATAGGCATATGTGAAATATTGTTATTTACGGTCATGTAGTAATCAAATTTAAGAAAGAATATGTAAATATAAAGCAGTATATACATAATATGCAATCATTATTTTACAGTAAATTTTAATTATGATTGTGACTAAACAAATATAATAACGATAAATAAATTTTAAGATTAGGTAGGTACCTAAATACAAAAATATTTAATAACTTACAGAGTGTTATCCATCATTAACATGCAATTTAACATAAAACAATACACGTTATCAAATAATTACTATCAAATTCTATTCAATTAAACCAAATTTTTGTGTTTCGTCAATTATCCCGCCAATATTTTTCGTTAATATCCATAGAGTCAAGACTTTTCTAAACAGTTTTTTTAATGTAACATAGTCCTCTTTGCTAATGATGTGACGAGTTGGACTTTTTTTGACTCGAGTTAATCGAGTTGATATGGCTACTGACTCAATCAGTGTCTCCTGTAGGGAAAGAGAGGGCACTCGGGGAGCTCGAGTCAGCTCGACTCGAGGCTGATAAGTAGGAATAATAATGATATTGAATTGTTGATGTGATATGGCTACTTGAGTCGATTCACAACTCGAATCGAATTGCGAATCGACTACAAACAAAAAAAGTTTTTTGATTTTGTAGCCGGAGCCGCTACGCTAAATGCAAGTGATACAAGCCTACAACAATGTAGCATATGGATCACTGATCTGGTGTATAATATCATGTTACCAAACAGATATTAAACAGTGCACATGGTCTCATGTACCTACATATCTCGTTTGGTCTAGCCATCCTGACGAACACGGCAGCCCGAATTCTATTTCACTCAACTCGCATCGAGTTGAGTGAGATGCAATGCATGATGCAACATTGAACGGCGCGCGCGTGGGCCGGCCGTGCTGTGACTCGTCAACTCGTAATGCCCCGCCCGCGCACGCCGGCGCCGCCCGTACGGTGTGCGTTCGATCGACTGAGTTGATTTGAGTTATTAAAAACTGAATCCGAGTTGACTCGTTTACGGTTTGATTCGAGTTACTCAAATCAAATAATTCGACTCGCAATCACTACTCTTTGCATAACGATATCAAATAGATTCGGGGATGTAATGTTACTTTAGTATTTTATTCTCCTTTATTCAATTATTATCTTCGTCTATTTATTTAATATTAGCCCGTCATTAGCGGTACTATATCATCGGAATCTACTTTATCATATCTATCACACATCATTTATTTTCTAAAATCTTCTTGTCAGGCACTTTGCAATGTTATATCTTTTTTAAATATATAGAGACCATAATGTAAGGCCACCTTCTGTACTGAACATACACACATTGTACCTTAATTATTGTAATACTTATGGTCATTCATTTAAAAACTAAGTTGAGCTGAGATCAACATATTTTAATTATCGATTATCCGATTGATCTACCTTGAGTCAGATCAACATAACATAGTCTAACTAAATCAGCAGAATCAGCTGTCAATATTCTGAACTCACATGTCAAGATTGTCAAATGCATTATTTTTGTGGTCATTTTCCTTATTTAAATTAATAGCAGTGAAGTTAAAGTCGAAATGTAAGAATATTTTGTCGTTTTGTTTTTCCAATTACAAGTTTTAAAGTACAAGACAATATCACATCACAATGTAAGTTTTTCATTTTATTACATAAATTAAAATGCTGTATTAGTTCTTATTCTGTACTTGGGATTTCCAAGAAATAATATACGTATTTTTAACAATTTACAGGGAAGTTCGAAATAACTACGAGGATACGGATACCATCAGTGTTGACACATTAGCTTTAGAACAAATGGTTCTACAGGAACGGGCAAAAGAGATAACGCAGCTACATTCTTTAAGTGAAAAAGTCAGTTTCCTACACACAGACTTACTGTATTATCGACATCCAAAATCTGCCATGGGCAAAGCTTGCTATAACGCATGGAAGATTTTGGTAAAAAAAGTCGGAGGCACTCCTAATGGTTGGCGAGAGCTTGGATATTCTCTAGGCATTGCACAGGAAGATTTAGATGTAAGTTATCAGTTTAACTCCAATACATTTTTCAAGCTTTATCAACCCATTCCAGAAAAAATGATCCAATAACACCAGCTTCAAATATAAGGTAGTGTTATGTTAAAAGAACATGTACTAATAAAAGTGGTGCAAAGTATGCAAAACCTGTTTTCTCTAAAACCTGATTTCTTAGTTACTAGGTTCTAAATTGCTTAATCTGAAGATGTGAAAGCTAATAATTATAGATCCACATATCTATTCATATTTTTAATAATATTTTAAGTTTTAATTTGTACATCAACTTGCCTACCTCCCTAAAACAATTAATTTTCAATGCTTACCTACTCACGCCAATATAATTGAAGTTTAGTTAGTTTTAGTTCTTACTTAATATGGGACAAGACCAGTGTAGTCTATCAGGCACTAATCTAAAAACCTACCTAATAAAATACCCACTGCTAAATAAGAATAATTAATCAAGTCATTTACCCAACTCTTTTGCAGTATATTATGCATTCAGTGAGAGAAGATCCTGTTGACATGGTGATAAAGGTATTCAGACAAAATGATAATGCAACAATAGATAAAATACTTGATGCTTTTGTGAATATGAAGAGGTATGACATACTGAAATCAGTTGGTGAACCACTCTGTGACATAGCACAGTACTTCAATAAAGATACAGCATTACCTGACAGTGGTTATCAGAGCAAAGGCAAAAGTACAGGACACAGAGAGATTGTTAGCCTTAAAAATCTACCTAATGACTTACCACCAGCTTTAAGTAAAAACATTGTCATTAAAGACAAAGATCCTAAAAAGCCAAAACAGCCATCATTAAGACCACCAGTCGATACAGATAAAGCTATAGTAAATGATAGTCCAATTTTATTTTTAACTTATACACAAGATGCATTTCCAACAGCAATAAATATACAAGAGTATGTTCAAAACTGGGAAGATGTACCTAATGTTACTGTTATCACTCTGAATAATAGAAGAGAAGAGCTATATCAGAACCCTGAGAAGTTCATTAGAGAGTATTTTGAAAAGGTATCTTCATTTTTTTAGTTTTTGTTGTCACAGACAAAACATTTACTATTTTCAAGATGACTTGTTTATAATATTTATTAAACAAATATAGGGAAGGTAGTTGTGGGGTATAAATAAATTGTTATATATAAATCTTTACTACTCTTAAACTAATAACTATTGTTTTATTTAATAATCAGTTAACCAACTAATCATTCCTATAATTTATTTTTCAGGCTGATCTTATCATACCTATTATCTC
This sequence comes from Catocala sponsa, assembly GCA_963564715.1. Lineage (NCBI taxonomy): Eukaryota > Metazoa > Arthropoda > Insecta > Lepidoptera > Erebidae > Catocala > Catocala sponsa. Next base: position 10,882,696 of record OY751336.1, on the reverse strand, counting down.
ACATGGTTACTTGGAAGAAATAAAATCACACAACCCTATAGCCTCCAATACTTCAGACAACATGGACCATAAATATGCAAATTTCATTTATAATTTGATAGCAAATCAATACATCTATGGTACCCGTTGTGTTAACAAGAAAGTAAGGAGTGTGATGCCGCAGAATGCAACTGCTGACTTATTTCAGCGACTAGCTATTTACCCAGATTTAACACCATGGACCTATGAAAGTTATTTTGATGACCATTTTAAAGCTTTCTTGAAGAACAAATAATTTTCTAGATTGCCACATTTTCCAGATCTTTTAAACTATCTTTTCTCTTGTCATTTGTTTTATAGATAACTTTACACCAAGATGAAATTGAACTGATTTTAGAATAAAATTATGTAATTATTATGGATGCAACCATTTGGTCAATACACTTACAATATAATATTAACTCAATAATAATAATAATAAAAGACAGAATAATATTTGGCTTTATGATTACATTTGAATTCATTTAAAAAGAAATATCCAAATATTTGTTGATTGTATTTAACAGTAAACATACATATATATACAATATTATGTGTAGGTCTTTAAGCTCCTCTCGACCAGAATTGTATCACAGATTCCAGCAGACAGGAGGTTAAAATTAAGTTATATCTTTATAAAAATCGATACTATTTAAATTTTGATGCCAATACATACTTTAAAAATACTACAGATATAACTATTCAAATTATTCTTGGTTAAATACTTATTTGTTAAATTTTTATTTGTCTTTATCATTGCTATAAAATGGTTATTTGGATTATTATTATTTAACACCAACCAAGATTGCATCTCTAATAACTGTATACCTAATTATAATATGCGTTACCGCAGCAAAATGTGCTTTAGAGAGTTGAGAGTATAACAAATAATTAGTTCATCGTGAAGAGTAATTTGTTCACTAATAGCAAAATTTGTTCAAGTTGTAGTTGTAAAGTTAATCGAGAAAAACAGATTTTGCTGCAGTACCTGTGTTTGAAACATTACCATTGCAAAACATTTTTTATAAAATTACTTTTTATACTCTCAGCTCTCTAAAGCACAACATTTTGCTGCGGTAACGTACACCTAATTATATATATTTTTGTATTAACTTCAAATGTACCTGACATTATTGGCCTTAAATAAAACATTTAAAAAAAATAGCTTTTTTTAAATTTTATTTTAATTCTCAGATATTAAAAAACGAAAATACAAACTGATACATAGTTACCATTTTAATACTTATTAAATATAGCTATTGCTACTTAAAATAATTAAGACCATTCATGAATATGGGGTCAGGAATCAGTGCACTCTTTTAGAAACAATAGATAAGTAGTCCATCTATAAAAAATGTGAATTTTATTCCAAAGAACATGAATCTGTGTTAGTCCTAATTATTTGAGGAACATTAACATTCATTATCGCTAGTTTACAAAGAAATCTGATATTAAATTTCATGAAAATTATATTAAGTATAACAATTAAACATTAGGTACTGAAGTTTTTAGACAAAACTTAGGAAGTATATAATAAGAATTATAATTAAGCTACAAGTGCATATATCCCTTTCACGACGCTATAAGATAGTGCGTTCAACTTTAAAAAATATTTTGTGCTCTCCATCAACTTCACTAAACCCGGCCGGCGCGCGGCGCTACACGACAGTGTGTTTAGAATAGTTTGAATATTGCTACGAATGTGTACATAGTGGGCCAGCGTGTTGGGCCAAAGTGTAGAGATCTACTTGGCGGTATGTTGGTAGTTGGCGCCTAAAATGGCTCGCCAACCGAATGTTGTCGGTTTTCGTGCGCACATCAAATGATCTTGACGCGCTCCGCAAACAGTGTTTACACGTTGGTGTCTTATTCAGTTCGTTGTCATTCGTCAGTAAAGACAGTACTGTTGCGCGTGAGTGAAATTTACGTTCCCGATTTACGATGGCGTGGACAAGTAATGAGATTTTACAATTTATAGAATTGTATCGAAATGAACCAATAATAATAATATACTACCACATACACACAACACCATCTAGCCCAAACTAAGCAGAGCTTGTACTATGGGTACTAGACAATGGATAAACATACATATATAATATTTTTGTTGTAAATACATATTAGGTATATATAGAAACACCCAGACCAAGACAAACATCTATGTTCATGCACACAAATGTTTGACTTGTGCGGGAATCGAACCCGCGACCTCAGGCGTGGCAGTCGGTTATACTAACCACTACGCCATCGAGGCCGACAATAATATGGAATCCAAAGTATATATTATTATAATTGTATAATATCTATATTTTATTTATCTAGCTTAGTAACTTACTTTGTTTTTATATTGATAAAAACAAAGTAAGTTACTAAGCTAGATAAATAAAATATAGATAATTAATATTGATTCGATTTATTTAGTGTTATGTCGTAGTGTTTTCCTAATATTCTATTCTTTTTGTCTTTGTGCACTAAAAACTCGCGATGGCTAACGCGAGCTTGCGCGATATTGCTCCGAGCATGTAAGTCCGTATATGTTTTTAGGCTTTCGCGATTCGTATACATTATATACTAAGTTAAACGGGTCTCTACTTTGGTACACTTTAAGAAAATAATTAAACATGCTATACAAATAAATTGCCGCGGCTGCAAGAGATTCTACGGCCATCTTTATTAAAGAGCCAATGCAGAATGATCGGTACACCAATGTGTAAACAGCGACATTTGCAATTTATTATTTCGGCCCGACATGCTGGCCCAATGTGTACAGCCGCCTTTAGACTTGTGTGAACTGAACTTGTCGCGCGTCACGGCTCTTTTCAAGAGTGCGATCCAGCTAGTCGACAGGCGTGGTAAAAGTAAGTATTGATTGAAATTAAACTACTATATACGGATTTTATCGCGTTGTTTATTTGACACCTTAATACAAAATTTTTAAAAATTGTTACACTACTATTACTATTAAACTTTAACAGTTTTCAAAATGTTGTAATAAAATGTCAAATAAATAACGCGATAAAATCCGTATATAGTAGTTTAATTTCAATGAATAACATTCGCTTAAACAGAAGACAATGTTAAGTAAGTATTGATTTTAAGAAATTTTTGATCTCAAGAAGTAATTTTTTTAGTTTATTGTTGACTTATCAAATATTTTTAGTTATAAAAATAAATAAATAAAAAAGTATTAACGTGCCTTTAATTTTTCAGTAAAATTACAAAATATAACTATAACTAAGTTATACTTAAACATCTTCTTTTCGTGTGGTTAGTGGTCAACCTGTTATCAAGAGTTGTTCAAGCCGCCCGTAGGCCTCTGACATGGCTTAACGACTGCTATCAATTTGACAACAACCGGGACCGACTTTTTACGTGCCCTCCGAAGCACGGAGACGCTCAGATGAAATACCACTAAGCGGTCACCCATCTATAGACTGGCCGCACCCAACGTTGCTTAACCTCGCTACTCGTTTACCGATCAGTGAGTGCAACTGGTTATGAACGCCTCTACTTAAAACTTAAACATAATTCAGATAGATAAGTTAAAGCCGGTATCGCACGATCGTGACATGGTGTTTTCTTAGACGGGGAAGAGGTGCGATTTCTAAAATATATTTGTAGGATACCTCTAGACCCATGTGCCTTACGATATAAACTGGAAAACATGCCTCGCAAATTTTTTTTGTCCCAGCCTGAAAGGGATATATTAAAAAAAATATTGTGTAAGTATAAAATAATTATAAGTAATAAAGACAGCTTGTTAATGTTTAATTTGTACTTAATATGAACCTTTGGAGACACTTTTAGTATTTGTATCTTTTTGGCTGAGTTTTATTTAGATTTATTATGTCCTAATGTTTTATAGAAATAGATCTTTGTTTTATTTACACCTTACAATAGGTGTAAATAATTATATAAGGATTCTGCCTATATTAGCCTAATTGTTCTTGCCAGTCGTGGTCTCCACAATATCTTCAGCTGTCTCATCAGCAGTGCTGACATCATTTACATCAATGCCAGTGTCATCTCTGCTGTTGTTTGCAAGTTCTTCCTGTAAATTTAAACAAATATTTATTACTTTTTTATTACTACACATTTAAAATAAGTTCTAAACTATTCACTTAGATTATAACTTATTTAACATTTCTTTTGACTTAAATTATTATTATGAAGTAAACTGTATACACATTAAACTTTCTAAGTGTTTTCTATATTACTCCTTAAAGGGAGTATAGAGACAAGAGACCAAGCTTTAGTCTTATTAAATATGATTGTGCTTGGTAGATTTTCAATATACACAATGCTTGGTGTATAATATAGAAAATGTACACCAAGCATTGTGTGATGATCCCTATGCTTCATGAGGGAACTCATACAGAAATTATATTATTGACAGTTTAATTTGATCATGATTATATAACTAAAGAGCACAAGAAATATGCTGTCCAGTGATAGCAGCAAAGTAGTAAACACTGACTTTAGTTGATTGTCAAGCACTATCTTATCTTATCTTTTGCAGGGGCCATTCAGTGCAGACCGGCGACACTTCGACCCAGTGGGATCTTTTGTGTCGACACTCTCCCAATAACGACTGCCATAGATGTTCATCACAGCCGGGACCGACGTCTTAACCTGCTTTCCGAGGCACGGAGCAGGCGTTAATTGTCAATCAATACGCACATAATTTCGAAAAGTCATATAACTTCGAAAGTCAGAGGTGCGCTACGTGGGATCGAACCTGAGACCCTCTGCATTGCAGTCTGTTGGTCTCCCCACTGAGCTATCGGTGCTCAAGTACTATAATTTGATAATAAAATTGAACTGGAAATGAAAGCACATACCTACCTATATAAAATATAACAAAAATGCAGTACAAGTATAAAACTGCATGTTTTACACATTACACCCACATGGTATATCATTAAAACATAGCTTATATTGCTTTAGTATTGCACCAATTATCTCATTATAAATAAACAAATTTTACCTCTTTATAATAAAACTATAGAGAATAGCAGATCTATGTAACCACTTACCTTAATAACTTCAACAAAACTGTTTGCTTCATCTAACATCTGTTTGAACAAGGCATTTTCTTCTTTGAGATCTTCTATAATTTTACGGAGGTTCTCATTTTCATCCAATGCCTCTTGTAAAGCTACCCTGGAAAATTTATTCTATTACAACAATACAGTTTTTGTGCTATGAAATTTATTCTCACCAATAAAAATATATTTCATAGAGTTGCACCTAGCACATACTCTATCTACTCTGTTAAAGAGGGAAAAAGAGAGATTCTGTTAGTTAAACACTCTGATGTACCGTTCTGTTGGGGAACAGTCTATGGGACAAATGTTCCATGGGTGAAAAGATAATGGTCAAAACATTCTGTTGGATAAGCATTCACTGATGTAAGGTCATGTTAGCGAAACATTCGTGGGTGAAAAGTCCTTTTCTGAAGTTAATGGTTTAAAGATAATATTTACCAACCGTTCATGGACCAATCGACTGTTGGTAAATCGTTTCAGCCTCTATTTGATGATAACAACACAATATAAATAATGTTTGAAGGTAGGTATTAAAAAGAATAAAAGGAGTAGCAACTTGAAATTAGACAAGGATTACTGGATCCATAAGGTTTATCAACATTAACACTACCAGACCATACCGCAGTCTTACGTGTAAAAAAGTTACAAAACGTTACAGTATACTGTCAGATAAAGGATGTAGCTGGGCCTTTATGCATATATAAAGGGCCAGCTATGATGAACATGACTTATGTGTATAACCATGATAGTCAATAAGGGAAATTAGTACCATCCAATATTCATACTTTGACCTTTGATCTAGTCATAGAATAGTTATCCCTTTGAGTTATGGAGATGGTGATAGTTTATCCATATACAAACTCCTTCAGTTTAATCTAGCTTACGTCAAAAGCCAATCCTAATGCACTTCAGTATAATAAGACAAGTATGAAGGTAGTTTAAAAAGAATACTTACTGACGCTTTTCAGCTAATAATTGCCAGTATTTTTCTGATGGACCCTCCGGATTGGTAAGGTCATCAACAGTGATTTTAGTGTCAAGGTTTGCTTGAGTTTCTTTGGTAGATAAGTTCTTCCTCTTAACTTCAACATCCCTGCAAAGTTATATAAGACATGAATAAAAACAAACATACATTTTTGTCATTATTGTTAAGAAAATTATAGTCTGTCAAGTCTTAGAATACCAGACATAATTGAACACATCTTGTGGCTGGCTGCCGGTGTGACGCGATGACTCAATAGGTTAATAGTAACTGTAATTGGCACTGTTACACATGGATACTGTGATGATGACTTCTACTTTATAAATATAATAATAAGTTCCACACAGGAAAAGAAAATGACAACTTACGCAAGCGACTCCTGACTGAGTTGATGCTTCAAACTTTTTGAGGGCCTACCCACTAGATTTTCTCTATCCGAAGCAGTGTGTTGAAGAGTTTTAAGAGACTTTCTCGTCATTCTTGTAGTTTCCTTAAAAAAGAAAACAATGCTATAATTAGTTTTGAAGTCATAACGCTAATGCAAAGCACCTGTTAAATTCACCGATGCCGGAAAGAAAGGAAATCGTCTATACGATAAAAGTACCAACCTGGTGATCTTGAGTGCTCATTGTGTCGTAGTATGTGCCCTTGGAGCTGCAAGATAAAATATACCAAAAATGCCTTCTTAATATTTTCGGGTTCACTTAGCACAAACACTACAATTCACTCAACAACAGATCGCACAATTCAGTTATCAACAGATGACAGTAATGACAATATTGACAACAATGTTTCCCGCCAAACTGATCATTTAGAGGTTTCTTTGTATTGTTTGCAACAAGGCATTTTAAGCAGCAACTACTTATCGTAGTTTAAGTGCGTATACATATAATATGTCTGTAGGTATACACTACTTCTTATGTATGTACACGGCTGTAAAAAGCACGGCTAGTTGACAACTTTTGAAAAAGAAAGAAACATTTATTTGTAAGAATATAGTTGCAATAAAAGTGTGTAATGTGAAGTGTGATATAATCATTTTGCTTGCAATATTTATAAAAATCTTGACTCGGTTAAAATTGTACCAAATAATTGAAAAAAGAACTGACTTAGGAAGTTATATTGGTTGGATTTAAATTTAGAACTGATACCAAATAAACACTATGAGCAAAATATTGCAGTAGCTACGGTTTTAATCTAGTCACTCCATTTTTATTGTAATACTAAATACTGAGACAACACTGCATTATAGGATTATTTATATCAGACGGAGCCACGCTTCGGTATGAATAATTTTGGCATGAATTATTAAGGAAATAAAGAAAAGTAGGCAATAAATAAGTTTTTATTTTTCATACCACCAAATAGCCTGTTCGTAGCCTTAATTCGTAAGTAATAGAAATGAAGCTACGCAAATTGCGCAGTTGTTTACGTTGCCACTGCCGAGCCAAGTGCCGTGTATGTAGGCTTACAAATTACAGTGTTCCAAATTTTGTATTCTTTGTGCCCATTGTGTCAATGTTAGTAAAGTTTTCCGAGATACATATATCCTTTATATATAAATCTTTATTCTATAAAAGGACTTTTCACAAAATATATCTTTTAAATAAATGTTCATTTGATTGCATGCATATCAATGTCAATGTTAATGAAGACGATCATCGAAAGTCATCTACGGAGGATATAGTAAAGTTTATAAGTGTTAGTGTACACTCTCTATGCCCTAGGGGTGCTCTATTATATTTCGATGGGACGGTAAGTTGATACGACCGGCCGACCGTAGATATTTAGACGCAAGACGAACAACTCCAACAGCTGCTTGCCGAGGCACATTAATTGAAAAGTGCTTTTATAAAATTCACTGCAAAATAGTTTCGCCTATTATTTATTTGATTTTAGTATTCAGATTACAGATAGCCCCATTTATTAAAAACTGAGAAGCTAAAGTTTTTATTTATTATTTTTTACAAGTTGCAACTTTACTGGTGATTGTCTAATAACATGTCAATTGTCAGTTCTTAGTTGTCATATTTGACAGTCATTTAATTACGTTCGTTGGGGAAGTGAGTTTGTGATAGTGGACTAGTGTAAATTATTTATTTTCCTATTTAAGGCTTAGAATAGTACCAGCTATTGAATCTGTACTATTACACTTTATCATTGTAATGTTAATAACAATATTAAAATGAGACTGTATTATTCAAAGTAATTAATTAAAAATATATTCGAACCGTATCTTATCTCTACCTGGAGTAAATTTTTATCTACTGTGCCAGTGCATATATTCCTACGAAGGCTTTGTCAGGAACAGTGTAATCATTATAAAAATGGATACTCTGAGGTGAGTAGACATATAAATGTAAGAAAGTTACATAAAGATACGTATCAAAGTACTTTATAGTACTTACGTCAAAAGGAGTCAAGGTTATATTTAAACGTTTGTTATACCTGATGTTTATACGGTCATGTTTTGAATTCACATTAATATATATGGATTTTCCAGATATTATTTCGTAACATGGAATGTGGCTACAAAGTCTCCAGGGCAAGATTTAAATGCCCTGTTAGACTTCCCATCACAGTTCAATAAAAATAAGCCTTTACCAGATTTCTATGTTATTGGGTAAGTAATGCATGACTTTATTAGTGCTAGCATAAGTATAGTGAACCATTTTCTAGGTCAATGTGACACATTACAGAACATGTTTCTTTCATAATATTATACTTAGTCAAATAGGAATATTATTTCAAAATATCATGCAATATAACTATTTCTTTATTATGTATTGTTTTACTACAATGTATTTAATATAATAATATGTACTTATATGAAGGTATGTATGTATTAGATCTCTTTTATTAAAACATAAGTAAATGGTATAGTATGCTATATGCTAGTAACTGCTTATGATATTATACTAAGAACAATAATATATTATTGATTTAATCTTGTAATCTTGTATTCATATTTTGTATTTGTGTTTTTTGGCCAGTATAGTAATATATTTATTACTTTTAATGTACATTGTAGGGATTTCTTTTTGTTGTTCTTACTTAACTATTTGAATAGATAATGAAAGCTAAAAAAATACACTACTTTATATTTACAGAATACCTACATAATTTATAAACATTAAACTATATATTTATCTATACTTTACAATACACTGTTGTTGATTATAAATAGAAAATATTTATATGGGATATGTCGATATCCTTTTATGCCAAGTCTTGTTAGTACTAGTTCATTTGTTTGTTTTCATAATTTACTATCCATCAAATTGAGTATTTAATTTAGTTTGATGCCTTCAAACATCCTTCTGCCCCAAAATCCTACGGACTGTTTATTTTCAAACACTAAAAATAGCATAAATAATTTTTAATAATAATAATAATAGCCTTTATTTCAGACAGTATTTCATTTACAGTAGGTACCTATCTTAACTATTCTATATCTAACACTTTTATTTATATACTATATATCTTACACTACGTTTTACTATTGTGCATCGATGACCCTGTCTATATGCCACCTATTGGCAAAGGCCTCCTCCAACCTTTTCCATTCCTCTCTATCCTTAGCAGTTCTCGTCCATGTGCCTCCTGCTACGGCTTTAATGTCGTCCACCCATCTTCTAGGTGGTCTACCTTTTCTCCTTTTCTTGTAGCTTGTGAACCAGTTCATTATCGATTTAGACCATTTCTCCTTTCCTCTAATTGTATGGCTGTGGACAGCATACTTTTAATAATAATTTATTAATGTAGTAAAAATATTAAGGGAAAAGCCCTCTTCTATATATAAATATAATATTCTATCATAGTTGTGTGCTTACGTCTTCTCATATAATTTCATAACATCTTTTAGGCTTCAAGAGGTCAAGTCCCAACCACAGAACATGTTGATGGATTCTCTGTTCACTGACTCGTGGACAGCATGCTTTAACAAAATACTGTGCCGGCAAGGGTTCATCATCGCCAAGAGCACGAGGCTACAAGGCATTCTGTTACTGGTATACACTCAGATGAAACATATCACACATCTTAGAGATATTGAAGCACAATATACCAAAACTGGGCTTGGAGGAATGTGGGTGAGTACTAATTACCTGTTTAACATCAATTTTCATAAGGCAGGTTTCTTGACGTGCCAGCTGTATATTGTCTTCATCTGAACTCTCAGACACACCGGTTTGCTCACAATGTTTTTCACATTGTTAAAGCAAACAATAATTATTTATTTAATATGCACATAGCTTCGAAAAGTCAGAGATGCAACTTGGGATTTAACTTGATACCCCTGTGTGGCAGTTCAATGGTCTCCCACTAGGCTATTACTGCTACAATAATTACTTTGTAAGTACATTTCAATTTAAACAGTTATTATTATTGATGACATACTTTTGTGTCTAAAATTCCTCTTTTTTTAAAGGCGGCTGTACACATTGAGCCAAGGTAGTGGGCCAGTGTGTTGGGCCAACGTGTAGATCTACTTGGCAGCATGTTGATACCTCTACTCTCTACACGTTGGCCCAACACGCTGGCCTACTACCTTGGCCCAATGTGTATAGCCGCCTTTAGAGAATATAAAATTCCCATTTAATAACATGTTGATACATTAAATACATTCTAAGTATTGAATGAAGGTCAGTTACTAATACAAGTAACACCAGTTCTTGGAATTTACGCCCACCAGGGATTATTTTATTAGTCAGTGAAAACAAGTGAAGGAGTTTATCCCATGAATCAATTAACCAAAACAAGACACAATTTATCAAAAATTGTGTCTCTGCCCTAGAGACACTGTGCTGGCCAAGATAATAATAAAACCACCTGAATTATGCAATCATTAAAAATATTTTGTGTAAAATGAGGTGAGATGAAATTGATTGAAACATGCCTGAATTCGATTTTAAGCATTTTGTTGAAGGACTTACAATAGAGAGCCAGTTTAATAGTGTCCAGACCATATAAGAATGGAAAAGACGAATAGAAGCAGGCATCATTTTGTTACGCTATAATACAATTCAGCTGAACTTATGTTCAATTTTATATCGTATTACATATGTTTCTATATTACATATGTGACATACCTCGATTGCTAAGCAGCGCGGTTTCGGGGCATATAAGATTGCGTGCATTTTGAGAGGGCGTGTTCTATTGCCGGGTCGAATAGTGATATTTTCCGGTTAGGAAATTCTCAGCAGTGGCACAGAGTCGGGCAATGTGCCCGGTAGTCGACAATAGGCTTGCTCTCTATATTAGGGCATAAACATAGCTGGTGAATTGTGGATGTAATACTTCTCAGACCTTTATATCCTTCTGGGATATAACGCCTATGTTATGTCAGCAGCTTATACGTAGTGTTCATATAATGTTAAGTTCACAAGTGTATTGATCATAATATTGTCATCTGTTCATTCTGCTTAAATAGAAACACCAATGATTAAATTATGTTCGGGTACTTTGAAATAACTAAACTGGCACATTGAGACAACTACCATCTTAGACTCCCCGTGACCATGGCTGCTGAAAAGCAACCGAAACGTCGCCGGAGAAATTGTAAACTTAAATATAGTTTTAATAATTTAATTAGCTTAAAAATGAGTAAAGTTTAATAGTAGTAGTGTAACAGTTTCTAAATTATGTAATAACTAACTATTACCTGCGACTTCGTCCGCGTAGATTTTAACTAAAAACTGTTTGTCTCCGCGGAACCTAATTTTTTTTCTAAAATCAAAGTATCCTAAGTTACTCCTTATAACATCAGCTATCTGTCAGTGAAAGTCCCGTCAAAATCGGTTCAACCGTTTCGGAGATTAGCCGGAACAAACAGACAGACAGACAAAAATTTTAAAAATATTTGTTTCCGTATAGGTACCTTATATACTTTCATATGCATTAGATAAAAAGCTGTTATTTTGACATGACAAACAGACACTTCAATTTTATTTATTTGTATAGAAGCATTAGAAGTGTTAAATAAACAACGCGATAAAATCCGTATATTATAGTAGTTTAATTTCAATGTATTGATCATCTGAAAAATAATATGAAACTGTATCCATAAAATGGGATTGCATTGTAACATAGCAATTTAAAACGCTCAACGCTCACGCTTGTTACAGTGCAACTGAACCATGTGCTTCTCAATCCAGTAATTGTCTATTCATTGTGTTACATCGTTTAAAAGTCACAAAACACGCGACATTTACATAATTTTAACGTACCATGAATAACAGTCACTGTCTCATAATTTTGAATGAAACTGAATACCAAAGATGTTTTAATATTGTTGTTAGCTACAGTATAATACGTTTGATAAACACGTGACAACAGTGTAGTTTTTAATTTGCGTGAGTAAACAGTACAGTCACGAGCATAAATATATTACTATGGGCACATCGTCAATTATATCTGTCCCAGGCAGGAACGAGTTCAATAATATCTGTCTGCACGAACGCAGCACAAACATCTGATCGTTCATAGGCATCATATTAAAGTGACAACTTTCCAAAGCAAAAATATATGGCGATAATAGTTCCAAAACAATGTGATACCTCTTGGAGTGCAAAAATATGTGCCGTTTAGTAATTCTGTGTTTCTGTCAGCATTTGCATTGATTCCTCAGTAACGTGCATAAATATAATTATGACGATAAATAGATAATTCATAATATATTTATGCTTGTGACTGTACCTACATGTTTTAATTTAATCGTCTTACCGTTGTAGTCGAGCGAGTTCTTGTTGAGACCTCGTGTTTTTTTAATTTTCGTCAAAATCACCACACGTTACCTGATGGTAAGCGATCATATGTTCCAAGAGCAATGGCTGCCACACCATCCTCATTTTATAGTTATTTATTTCTGATAGGTACTAAGAAAATAGGCAATTTGACAGAATTAAAATTAATTATTTACTAATTGCAATACACGTAAATTATGGATTGTAAAAGCAATTTGCAATCACTATCACTACGTATTATAAAACAAAGTCCCCCAAGTTTCTACGCAATAAACTCAAAAACTATACTCAATACTCAATTTTTATTGCGTTCCACAATGTAGGCTTAGATGGTAACTTAAATAATATGACAGTTCATTATGGACCCTGTCGGGCACAGCAACATAGGAGAGAAGAAACACAAACTACCCAGATACAATAATATCACATTCTATACATACTAAATTCTCAATACTCAATATTTCACTGCAATCACAATGATAAAGATGGACTTATGAAACAAATGGTCATTATGGATCCTGTCGGACACAGCAAATTAGGAGAGAAGAAGAGGGCTACATACAACTAAACAAATTTTCGTGCGGTTTTCACCAATAGACAGAGTGATTCATGAGGAAGGTTTAGTTGTATAATTTGTTAAGGTTTCCTACTACCCGTGCGAAGCCGAGGCGGGTCGCTAGTAATATAAGTACCTAAGTACATATATAGTATAGTAAACTATTTACTAAAAGAAAAACCAAAATAAATTAAATTATTTATAGTTGGAAAAACGTCATCGAAAACCTTGACATCACACGTTTGTCGCTGTGCAATGTTTTTACAAACGAACAATACTAAATAATGTGAGATTAAGTAAGTATTATAATATATTTGGCGAGATAGGTACAGTGGTATTGCCGTTCAAACCAGCAGCGACTCTATTGGAATACTAGGCCACTTGCAGAACACAACACAACCTAGTAACATTTCGTTGTTTTGCTACGGCGAGTAAAGTTTCCAAAGCTTTGGAAAGGAGACTTTATACCCTTTATAGGTACCCTTGTTGCCTGCGCTAGGCGCACAGTACCCATTTTTACAGGATCAGTAACGGGGGATCCTTGTGCAGTCACAAACGGTTTACAGACGTTTAAGACACCAGAAGTACCTACGCGTATTAACCGAGCCTATTCACAACCTTGTTGCCCACCATAGTAGTAAAAAAAACACCATTTGACATCAGAAAAGACGAGAATATAGTCATTAGAAATTCAGTTCCACGCTTATATTTGCAATTTACGATCTCGTCGTACATGAAATTTATTTATTCATTTGCTGACTGGTTTATATGTTAATAAGGACACTCTTGTTTAGATTGTTCTCAGCCAGTTAACCTTCAACTCATACAATATATTTAAGGATTGTAATAAATACTAATGGTATACAAAAAAATATAATACCATTGTTCGTAAATATAATTATAGATGGACTACGATCTTATATATGATGTCCTTCTGGAAGGTCAGGTGAACGCTATGTACGTTGCACATATAGTTATGTATAGGTACATCTGGTACATACTATATGAATTTATACATAACTGTAGCAAGTAGGTCACGGAGGTGTATTTAGAAATCATTTTTCTTGTTTGTGTTCCGTGTTGAGTTTTACCGACAAATAAGGTGTTATTTTGTGTTTACAAGGATTATATTGACACGTGGTTGGCGTAATGGTTTAAGTAGTAACCTCGCCAAGGCTACTTGCCCGATTGTTGAGGTTTCGAATACAGCACGGGATAAACATTTGTGTGATCCACAAATTACTCCAAGTCTAGGTGTTCTTTGTGTCCATTGTTTAAATATTTGTAAAGTCCTTTGTGTAGTACTGGCAGGACTACTCCCGCCAGTATTACACACAGTTCTTTATAAAGGAAAATATAAAAAAAAACATTAAACATTTTGTAGAAATATGAAATATAGGCACGGAATGGAAAAATAAATCTAACGATAACAATGTTATCGCATGAATACCAAATTCATTCCGGTGTTAAGATGTGTATCTGATATTGCCATGCAATATGCAACGATATTCATTGGTAACACGTAAACACCACGAATATAAATATAAATTATCGAGTAAATTAAATCTGTATTCTTTTAGTTTTGTGAAAGTTCAGGTATAGTTTGTCAACAATAAATATAGAGTAATTAAGATAAGATTCGGTATGCATATATTCAGGAAGCTTCGCAAAAGCAATACTCGTAGCCAAACTTAGGAGTGACATAATTTAGATTGCCATATTCCAAGAAGAATGTATGTTAACGTACTATGCGTGCCAAGATTGTACCGAAAGCCAGTGCCAGACACCTAATAGTTCGACTTTTTGGTCCAGTCTGCTCCTACCAGGAGACAGTAATTTAAAATAAGAGATAGACCTTGAAATCGTAGTTAATTAGAAGCTTCTCTAACGTAGTTTATTAATTGTATTTGAATGAAGATACAATATCATAATGATTTCTGATATTTTGCTTTATTAAAATGTGCTGATGTGTGTGATGTTATGACAACATTGCGTACTTGCAAATATTTGACACGCTGAGTTTTTCTGCAGAGTACACTTTGGCGATACCTTTTTACCATACATGTAGTGTCAAATTTTCATACATTTGAACATTGTTTTCGGTTGACTTACGAAGGGCCCCTTTGATTAAGTACATAGGAACAAAAATAGTTTATAGGAGTTATTCGTCTAGAATGCTAACAATAGGTAATACAAAATCTCATGAAGACTACTTAGGTCGTAAACACGTAACTGTTATTGCGGTTTTGTAATATAAGTACGTAGGACGCAACAAACGGGTAGAATTTATTAATGTCTCTACCTCCTAGGATCGTAATTGCGGAAATAATAATGATTACATTTTTCCTTATAATAGGTATCTACCTATAAAAGGATATCTGCATTGCCAGTACCTTGAAGTAATATTAAAATTACCTTTTAGTCTTTCGCCGTCTACATCAGTTTTTTCAATTACCTATATGATCTAGATCACTTCGCTATCTATTTTTGAAGCCATATGTTGTCGAATTTGAAACTTTTGTTGAGACGACCACCACATAAGTGTGTTGATTGTCTTAATTCGACTTATACATTATATTATAAATGTGTTTAGCCTTCTCTTTGTATTTTTCTGTCAGCCAGTCTCATAAACAGTAGTAGTACAAAGTGTAGGACCCTGGCCTGTTGACCGCAATAGGTTCACCTCGTTCTATGTGAGACCTATTATTTATAATTGGCGAAATTAAAGTGTGACAAAGTTCCACCTCATTCATTGACAAAATAAAGCTGAAAGTTAGGTTTTGAAATTTTTTTATATGAATTTATAACAAATATACATATTAACCATATTATTGCAGGTACTATTGCATTGCAACATTTACTGAAGTAGTTACTTGCAATGCTATGTAAGTAACAACATCAATGAATGTTGTTTTAGAATAGAGTTTATCGTTTCTTCGCTTCAATTTTTCTTATGAGAAATTATAAGTTAATTTTGTCTCAGCCTCTCATACCAGAAATTTCAATAGTTTTCATTGCTTTCACTATTTTCTCATTGTTACATAAAACAGTTTTGTTTCGTGCCAGTGTTCATTTATTCATCATCTTAGTCATGCATAATGCGTAGCCACTTGTAACTAGGTTATCATATGCCTTATAGGCGGCCAGGCCTGTCACTATGCGGATTATCTATACCTGCTAATATTATAAAGCTGAAGAGTTTGTTTGTTTGGTTGAACGCGCTAATCTCAGGAACTACTGGTTTGAATTGAATAATTCTTTTAGTGTTGGATCGATTATTTATCGAGGAAAGCTATAGGCTATATAACATCACGCTACGACCCACGGGACCGGCGCAATAACTATAAACGCGGGTGAAACCGCGAGCACAGCTGTATTACGATATTTATGGCTTAATTGAATACCTTATTGCAAGATAAAATTCGTAGTTATAAAGGACTTGCAAGCCTTGGTTTTCGTATCTTCTTTAGTACGTACTAATATGTACTTTAAAAGCGATACTGATGACGTAATTTAAATATTGCAAGCAATATTGGATAATTTATTAAATAAATATCTGTATGACATATTATTTACTCATGACTATCTGGTGTTCGCATGATATAAGTACCTATCGAGGTAGATGTGTTACTTGTTATCAGTGCAATGATTACAAATATTTCAAATAGGATGTATAATAATAATTATGTAAGTTGAAGATAAAACTTTTACTAATTTGTTACACAAAAGGCAGACAGTAGGCAGTTCTTGATGATAATTTTATACTTTGAGATTCTATTATATGAACAACCATCCACGGACCATAAAGAGGCCTAATGGCTAGTGTTTACTTAATGTTATATTGAATGATGAATCTCACACGTACCAAACAAATATAACTCGGTCGTTTTAGTACATTATTCGTCTTCGAGACTCTTCGCGTATAAAGGTACGAAACACAAAAAACTGTGAAATAAGACGTTGTTTATCTGCCTAATTTACGCGCCGGAATGTGTCACGTATATGTTGTTTATTCCCATCCAGTAACACCCAAACGTGTAACAGTGTTACTCGTTGGGAAAAGGAGCGGGTAAAGCGGGATGCTTTACCCGCGCCTTTTCCCATCATGTAACACTGTTACTTGATGCAGTATAAAAATAGTGTTACTTATTCGAGGGGATGCTTTACCCGCGCCTTTTCCCAACGAGTAACACTGTTACACGTTTGGGTGTTACTGGATGGGAATAAACCTGTATACTTAATATAAAAATCTTACCTGATGTTATCATCTTTTTGGTCATATCCAGAAATACGCATAAACTTCGGTTACCAATAGATTAGTATTACATACTATCATGATATATTTTTACTGCTGGGCTTATTGATAAGTAGATCACATCTATTAAAGGTAAGTATAAGAAGTATTCAGTACGATGATCGAACTGATACATATCAGCCATGTTGTATTTGAATTATATCACCCGATGATTGTTGATAGTCAGAATTTACAAATATAAATATTTGTATGACTAGGTAGTAACAGTCTTGCTTTAGAGATAGGTAGATATTATTGGTCATCAAGTAATCTGTGTGATTTGCCGTATGATATTTTTGTATACTCCTTGATAAAATCGGTTTTGTAGATTATTGAATAAGCATAACAGTTTTGTACTTATACTAGTCTTTACAAGTGGCGTGTGTTAGTGCATTGATATGCGACTACAATTGTACGCAACGCGACACCTTACTTGCGTAGTCAAGGGATCATAGCTCTCGCAACTGTGTGCTAGACTATTAATACATTCGAATGCAATCGTGCGCATCTCTAGCGTTCACTTTTATCGAGAGTTTATATGAACTGCTCATAGACTAAGTGCCGTGCTGACTTCTATATAACGACAATCTTTTATATTGTTATCAACTGTTTTAAAAGACGCCTACATTGCAAGTCGATCGGAACACGATATTTCGGCGGCGTTGCATTGTGAAGTAAATACATAGCTTTGTTTTTAACGGCGATTAAGTACATTTTTCAAAAATAGCATTACAAGATTTAGACCGCAGTTTCGCTCGTGTTAATCTAGAATTTCAAATTTCTATAACAACAGCAATTTTTCTGGGTCAATCAGGTACCCTATGTACTATTCTGTAATACTCGCAACGTGTATCTGAAATTTCACGTTGATCGGTCGGGTAGTTAAGGCCTGAAAGCGTAACAAACAAACAAATAGTCAAACAAATTCACATTCGCATTTATAATATTAGTTTGGATGTAGACAACATTTATTTACATCTAGGGTCATCAAGTTGTAACATTATCGATTGTGTCATAGATACCCATGACAATGACTCGGATGTCTCTGACCTTAGGGTATATATATATCTATATATAAATAGATCGCGCACATAACTCGCGACCTATTGCATCGACCGTGAGCAGCTTAGTGCACTAAAGTAAATTTAATTTTCTGTTTATTTTGTTAATAAAAATTCTTTTTTGATATTATTGTACTGCTTGTTTGAATGCTTAATTATGATATAGTGATGGAAATATATATACTATATGGCTATAATTAGATATATAAACCGTTTATTATGGTCATACCAACGTTAACTACTCGTACTTTATATTATTATTCTTGGATACGCGATCTTTATAGTTTGTATATAATATATTGGTTGGCGTATATTGGTTTAATACAATTTCATAGACCAGCTCACAATAATTCTGCTTGAAATACCGTTTTCGCTTCTAAAAGGTATGGTTGCGGGGTTAGTGCCCAACGCGGCTGGCTGCATTGTATGCCGGTTTGCTTGTAGACTAGCTCTAAACTTCTTATTCTCCTCAATAATATAAAAGTGGTCATTGGACCATGATATTAAACTCCACTGTTAAGCTTTTATTTTTATTCTTAGGCTGCACAGATGGGTTAGTGGTTAAAGTGCTCACCTCGCCACTACCACTGCGTCAAGTTCTGCGAGTTCGACCCCACACGGGACAGACATTCGTGTCATCGACAAATAGTTTTCCTGAGTCTGGGTGTACTTTGTGTCCGTTGTTAAAATTATTGTGAAGTTCCCTGCGAAGGCTGCGACATACATGTGTTATTAAAACAAAAAATCGATTGTTTCTCAGTTTCATCTGTTCAGTTTATGTTTGTGGTAACAAATCTAGCAGGGGTACACTTTTAATGAATGTAATATATTAATGTTCACACAATGTTGTTACAGGGCAACAAAGGCGCGGTCAGTATACGGTTCAACATCTACGGTTGTTCCGTGTGCCTAGTGAACTGTCACCTGACTGCGCATGAGCACCTATTGGCGGACCGCGTCAATGACTACAACACTATTATAAAGCAACACGTGTATCATGTCAGTGAGACCACTAACATTCTGTTTCACGAGTAAGTTGTATATGCTATTATGTAGTTCTAAAGAGGTTATTTATGTAGTCGGAGATATAACATCGCTGAAATTCCAATACAGCGTAACTTACATTGCCTTATAAGTTATACCGCATATACATGTACAAAAAGCAGTACTTATTGAGATTTCGCGGCTGCAGGTAACAGATAGGTATCTAGTGATTTTTAAAATTACCTAGTGCTTAAGGACAAGAAGAATAAAATATTTCTAAATCCGAGTACGTTTCAAATGCAGAGGAATTTCAAAACAACAACAAATCTAAAACAGTTCTTGTAAAATACGTACGTGGTATTCGACAATGTTAGTTACGCGGTATTGGACTATCAACGACGATAAGTAGCTGAACATGAAACAAATTTGTAACAGTATTTGGTGAAAGAATATTTACTTATATACACTGTGATTAAAACTATAATATAGTGCAGTTAAAGATGAGAAATTACCATTATTAAGTATGATAAAGAATTCAACTTTTCAAAAATGTTCATAGTCTTACGTCGTTGACTGTATCAAAAGATATTTATGAATCAAAATCGAATGAATTCGAAATCGGCATTTTGTAGGGTTTTGCACCCAAATACAATGGCTTATAGCATTTTTGCCTGTTAATTCTGGCATCATGCAAAATTCACTATCATCACTAAGTCCCCCTCCGCGTCTGTCTGTTCGCGTTAAACTCAAAAACTACTGAATGGTATTTCATGCGGTTTTCACCAGTAGACAGAGTGATTCATGAGGAAGGTTTAGGTGTATAATTTGTTAAAGTTTTGTTCTACCCTTGCGAAGTCGAGGCGGGTCGGTAATATAATATTAAAAGTAGGTATTTGAGTTCGGTAGCTCGGGGTGCCAGTTATATTCTGAGTAGCAGCACGGAGCCTGGGACTGAGTCCGATAGACAGTAGTACACCCTCTATTAAATAGGATTTAAAAACTAACTGGTGAAATGTAGCTATCATTGCCTACGTTTGGGATAGGGGCGTGAGACTATGTATATCTATACTAATATAATAAAGCTGAAGAGTTTGTTTGGTTGTTTGGTCGAACGCGCTAATCTTAGGAACTACTGGTTCGAATTAAAAAATATTTTTGTGTTGGATAGCCTATTTATCGAGAAAGGCTATTATAGGCTACATAACATCTCGCTGCGACCAATAGGAGCAATCAATGAAAATTGTTGCAAAAACGGGTAAATATCTCTTGTTCTTTTTTTTTTTTTTTATTTTACTCGTCAAAATGACCACACTCCACCTGATGGTAAGCAGTCGTGTGGTCTAAGAGCAGTGGCCTCCACATCGCCCCCACAGTAGCCGAGGCGATGTTGAGGTCTCTACTTTGACGGCCTGAGAAGATGCTTTTTCACGCCCCGCTTAAAGAACCCAGGATTGAAGGAAGAAGGAAACACGTGCCTTGGCAGAGAATTCCATGCCTTGGTCGTTCGGCAGAGATATGAGGACCCAAACTTTTTGGTACGCGCTCTAATCGACTCTACCGTGTAAGGATGGCATCTGAGCCCAGCACGCGTTGTTCTGGATAGGAAAGGGGAGGGCGGGATAAGGTGGAATAACTCTTCAGAGCACTCCCCGTGGTATATTCTGTAGAAACATGCCAATGAGGCAATGTCTCTACGGAGTTGCAGAGGTTCCAGTGAACTCGTGACCTCTGGATCTCCGATGATACGGACAGCCCGCCGCTGTAACCGGTCGAGAGCGTCCAGCAAGTACTGCGCGGAGCCATCCCAAAGATGAGAACAGTACTCCATGCAAGGGCGCACTTGTGCCTTATACAATAGGCACAGTTGCCCAGGCGTGAAGAACCGCCTCACCCTGTTCAGAACTCCGAGTTTTCGCGAAGCTTGCTTAATGACGCTCTCGATATAGGTTTTCTGATTAAGGGAGCGGCAAAGATCCATACCTAAGATGGAGAGACTGTCACGTATCACCAGTGGAGTGTTCTTCAGAGAAGGGAGGGGAAGGAACGGAGACTTTTTTGTAGAAAACGCGCATGCCTGGGTCTTCTTGGCGTTGAATATTATAGATTCATTGCCCATTCATAGATGCGGTCCAAGGTCCGGTCAAGTTCAACGACAAGATTCTGCCTTTTCCCCTCAACCTCAGCCTGTTTGGCCCCAGGATGTCCGAGATATCGCCCATGCACGGTACTGTCGTCCGCATAACAATGTATGTCGCCGAGATTCAACATATCATTGATATGCAGAAGAAAGAGCGTAGGGGATAAGACAGAACCCTGAGGCACTCCTGCATTGACCTGCATAAATTTGGAAGCGCGACCGTCGCAAAGGACCCGAATACGACGCTTCTGCAGGAAACTTGCAATCCAGGTGCACAGTTGAGGGGGCAAGCCATAGGCCGGAAGCTTGGAAAGAAGAGACCGGTGCCAGACTCTGTCGAAAGCTTTGGCTATGTCAAGGCTGATAGCCAAAGACTCGCCGTGCTTGTCCATAGCCTCACCCCAGAGGTGCGTGACGAACGCTAGAAGATCACCCGTTGATCGTTTAGACCGAAAGCCGTATTGGCGATCATTGATCAACGATTGATCCTCCAGGTAGCGGACAATTTGGGTGTTTATAATCCGCTCAAACACCTTGGAAAGCACCGAGGTCTTATGTGAAGCAAACGAAGTTGCGCGGGTCAGCTAGTTTGTAAATAATTATATACCTACTAATATTATAATCGTAGAATGCAGAAGTAACAACTAATCGCGTATAACCGCTATTTATATAATATTTGTCACATCTTATATAAATTTTATATTGAACTAGATGTTCCCGCGGTTTCACCCGCGTTTATCGTTACTACGCCGCCCCCGTAGGTTGTAGCGTGATGTTATATACCCTATAGCCTTCCTCGATAAACAGGCTATCCAACACTAGAATAATTTTTCAAATCGAACCAGTAGTTCCAGACATTAGCGCGTTCAAACAAACAAACTAACACTCAGCTATTATAAAGCTAAAGTGTTTGTTTGTTTATTAGTATAGATTACGAGTGAACCTCACGGTGCAGATAATTATTTTTAAAGAGCTATATGTCATTCGCGGTTTCGCCTACGTTTATGATTTCTGCTTCCGAGCTCGTAGCGTGATGTTAAATAACATATTTTACTTCTGGATAAAGTGGCTTTTTAATGGTGAAAGAATTTCTAAAAAAGTCCTGTAGTTTTGAGTTTATTCATTACAAACAAAAATATAAATCTTTCCTCTTTATAATTATTAGTACATATGTGTAAAATTATAATATCAGTATTAGACGTTGATGTTATTATCTTTAATGTAAAGTATGCAATATCATAATATATGTTAGTATTTAGACATCCAAAATCATCTTTAGAGAGGGTTAGAGAGGGTTTCTGATTTTCTTTAGCTTAGTACATGGTCTAGATTTGAAGTAAATGCTTATTGGTTTTTCAGTGTAGTTATCATCGTACGTGAACTGTAAACTACTACTAATTAGACCTAAATATAACTAGAAAATGCGGGTGTAATACACCTCTCTATAGTTATTCACCAGAATACTGTTTTATACAGGTCAACATCGTATCAATAACAAGGAAAATCGAACGTCCTATCTATTAAATTATTAATAGTAGTGCCTATGCAGGTAGTTATTTTTATAGAATCAATAAGTTGCGCAGTGTTCGGGCGAACTATTACGTACACGATATTGATTTTTAGAGATACGAAACTATGTTTACCAAACCTTGGGCTAATATACTTTTCAAATTCTTATTTACGAAGACAAATTTCAATACCCAAACACCGTATATCTAACGCTAGCAAACATTTTTGTTCCGGGTAGTATTTGAGTCCACATCCATTCAAAACAGGTGTTAATGAAATAAATAAATAGAATAACCAAATCACGGCGCGACAGTGTGACTAGTAAAACTATTACGCCATCCGTGCACTTCATGTAGATATAATAATAAAATTATATCACCTGTATTATTATTAAGTATTTTGTGTCAGGATCGTAGCAAATGGAAATCCGTAGTCTCTGCCTACCCCTCTGGGAAACAGGCGTGAATCTATGTGTATATGAATGTGTTAAACTGTCCCACTGAGCCCGGGCCTCTTCTCATTGAGAGAAGGGTTAGGCCATAGTTCACCACGCTGGCTTACTGCGCCTTCGTAGATTTCACATATCTTCGATAATATTATGGAGACATGCAGATTTCCTCATGATGTTTTCTTCACCTTCGAAAAGTCAGAGTTGCGTGTGTCTTGGGATCGAACTCGAGATATGGCATATATTGTGGCAATCCGACAGTCACCCAGTAGGCTATCGCTGCTACCTAACCTTGTAGATAATAAACACTAATTACAGTTCATGAAATCAATTTCATCCAATACGTAATAACAAATAATTTAATTGAGTCCAAATATAGACTAAAATTTAATTTCAGTCTTCCCTTAGAAAGTGTTTCGCTGTCAAAAGCGGTATCATTGTATTCTTGTCCTTTGAGGTATCTATCTTAAAGGACAAGCATACTGTAATACCACTAGTATTCCTTGCTTTGGCAACGGAGTTCTGTGGCTAGAGCAAAGGCCTTCTTGCATAATTGATAAAGTGTTAGTAGCATCCTTGGTGATAAAGCGTTAATAGGCTACGGTAACTTATCATCAACAAGAAAAGTTTTTTGGTCTGACATCGTATCAGCGTAAAGAACTAGACCACAGACCTGACAGCGTGGCGTCTGCATAACAAGCAATAAAACATTGCTACAGACGTATAGTAATACGTATAATTGCAATCGAATTATATTCGAATGCAATTGTGCACATCTCTACAAATAATTTGCAAATTGTTTTGGCAACACTATATATTTTAGTATTGTTAATACATTCCAATATAAACATAGCGACTGAGGTGTCATGCAAGTTTATTTGCGAATACTCTTTTTAAACATAGTAATTTGGAATCGTTACAGAAATTATCGAGGTGCAACAAATTTGAACGGCTACACTACATAATTCTACCTCATAAAAATCCATTTCGTGTAAATACATTTTACATTTAAGCACAAAAACTCGATTACGTAAAAACGAGGCTCATTTTAGATTAGATAAGATTAGACGTACTGTTACTTTTAACTGTTTGTGTAATAAGTTATCGTTATTTACAATATTTATCGAGCAGTTCAATACGTTCAGAACTTATCTAATATCTTTATTGACTTTTTATGATGCGATTAAGCTCTCGTTATAACACGAAAGCTATTAATTTTTCTGCCGTTATTGTTAGTTGCTACTTTTATTTGTATATTGTTTAATTAATTATTAATTATTGCTGTAATCAATTGGTAATGTTTACTTAAACGAAAACCATGAAATTAATTAAACTGGTAACGGCTAGCTTATCGAGGCAATTTATTTTCATATAATTACAGTTTTTATGTCGTTGGCGAGTTAATAATGTTATTGATAATTGGCAGTCTTTTTATTTTTATTTAATTTATTAGGGACAAAAAACAATCACATGTTAAAGTATTACAATATAGTGTTTTACATTAAATTATCAAACATATAATCAACACCACTGTCCACGGATTAACAATGGAAAATTAAAGTGATGGTGAACACAATTGAATGAATTTGCCTTTTTTTAACAAACAAAATCTAAAATGAAACGTTGTACTTAACCTAAAGTGATTTAAACAATTCAATAGCTTTACGTTGGAATTGTTGATGAGTGAGAGAAAATATGTCCAGCTGAATAAGATACGTATTGTATGCTTCAACAAGTCTACGAAGAGCCGCACGCACTTCGGCGTTTGTTCTGCATGTGTCTGTACAGAACAGACGAGGCACACGAACTCCTCGTCGAATGACAGTTCTAGGAACTATATAACATATTTTATTTGTTAACTCAATGCAGTCAAATCTATTGTTGCATAAACCGTGCAGCATCAAGGCTCCGAAAAGTAAGCGCAGTCCTATTGAACATAGGCAAAGTATCATCTTTGACACTATCGGCGATCCCTCTTATTCGCTTAAAGGGTGTGTCGCCTAAATAAAGGCGATTATGCTGTCCTAGCCGCCAAACAGATTGCACTTCAATCTTCTTAATCGTGGCGCCCTTTGTTATGAACTATTTGAGCGTCATTTTCTTTGTTCGTTCGCTATTTATTTCCTACCATTATTTTAGACTTAACTGAAATTAAAGTAAGTAATCTGTCCTTTATAAGGCGCTATCATCATATAGGTATATACCAGTGCCGACGCTGTGTAGAATTCAAAGATGACCGCAGCGACTGGTATTAGTACTTGACCTCATTCCAGTTTAACTCCAGTATGACGCAAAACTACCCAATTTATTAGTTAGTGAAGAAGGGATGCCTCTCATTATTCTGCCCTAAACAACCAAATAGGTTGTTTGTGGTCGCTGCTTAAAACCTTTCTTCTCTAAAAGTTTGCGGCACTATAGGTATTGTCTGTGCGTGCTTTACCTACATACTTAAGGGTTATGTGTTAGAGTCATAACGCATTAGTGGCAACACACACCGTTGTTTATCGCGTTAGTATAAAAATGTACCTAATTAAGCGTTTAATTAAGTTTTCCATGATTCGAATCAATTAAGGCAACGTAATTACATAGGTATATAAGTCGATCGTATGAACGTATTGATTGTAATAATAATATTTTTCAGACCGAATTACGGTCACGGCGGCCAATGTTAACGTAGATTGGCCAACTGCGCAAGAAATATTGTAGTGCACAAGTCTGTGCGCAAACACAAGAGGACTCTCTGTTCCGTAATTCTCATAATCCTTAGGAACTCTAATCTGACACGACCGGAGAGAAATGAGGTGCAGCACCAACGGTTTTATGTGCTTTCCGAGGCAAGGGGGAGTCTAACACCGCCAACTGTCTAACTCCGGGCTGCTATTGAGATTTCTTAACAGAAAAACTTTTTGTTGTACTGACCCGGGTTTCGAATGATTGATTGAAACGATAGCGCAACGGTCACTATCATCAAGCCTAGTATTACGGGTTTCGATTCCCGCAGCTGACAAAAAATTGCATGTGATTATAGTTTCAAGTTTTTGGCTGTTGTTCATTGAAACTACACCTAGACTTGGATTGGAAAGCTTTCGTGACACAGGGATTATTCTTAAAAGATAATTGTAATTAACCGGAACCTATATTTTGGGTTCCGAAATCCGAGCGTTGGCCAAGAGATTGTTTGACCGAAATACAAAATTGATTTTGTTCCATTTTACTTTTTCTAGTTACGTCATATGGATCGGCGACCTGAACTTCCGCACTGACCACCCATCGGGCAGCAGTCCAACATCAGAAGAGATAATCGCCGCCCTACAGAAGATAGAGAAGGACAAATACACCAACTTGCTAAAGCATGACCAGTTAATCGCCGTAAGAGAGACCGGAGAAGCATTCTCTGAGTTTACCGAACCCGAAATTCGGTTCCCGCCGACATATAAATTTTCTATTGGTGGTGATGAGTATGATATTAAGTAAGTATTTAACTGCAAAGCTGACAGTTTAAAGATTTAAATTAATGACTAAGGTCATTTGCATGCACGTAAAACTTATAGAAAATAATAAATTTAAACATGACTCGGGTGATCATGAATATTTAAAAGTGATAACGAATGTTGAATGTATATTTATGTGAGTATAAAATATCAAATCTTTATATAAACGTGTGGCATCAGACATCGGTCATACGGTCGCCTAGTACTCGAAATTCGACCAAAGATTGCCTGTAAGTTATTGCTGATATATATCATTATATATTGATACTAGATGTTGCCGCGGTTTAACCCGCGTTTATCTTTACTGCGCCGCCCCCGTGGGTCTTAGCATGATATTATATAGCCTATAGCCTTCCTCGATAAAAAGGCTATCCAACACTAAAATAATTTTTCAAGTCGAACCAGTCGTTCCTGAGATTAGTGCGTTCAAACAAACAAACAAACAAACTCTTCAGCTTTATAATATTAGTATAGATATGTAACCATAGTTACGCGCTTCGACTGCGTGTGTCAAATGCATGGTTGTGCGCATGTAGTGTTTTTTCATTAATTTAATGTATTTTTACGCATAATTTAAAAAAAATATTAGCATTCATCACTTCTTCTCTGTATAAACTATAAGTGTGCGAAATTTCATACTCCTCCGTCCGCCCAATTTTCGTAAAAAGGGATCCAAAGTCTTCGCTTCACGTATAAATATATAGATATATTAAATACTTACATATATATGTTCATATTGTTTTATGGCTGCTACACATACAGCCAAATAATATATTAATTGGTTTTATTCTTATTAATAAGACCTTTTACTATTTTGATCTTATTAATAAGCCTATTTAGCCTATCAGCTCTGTCTTATAAGTGTGACAATTCTGGGCACGGGCTTCTTGTCTGTATAAAAAGAGTAAGGCCATAGTTCATAACACTGGCATAGTGCGGGTCGGCAGACTTTATACATAATGTTTTCAAACGGAAAAAATACGACGAACTCTCAGTCAAGTACGTTTCCTTTCAATGTTTTTCTTACCATTAAAGCGGGCGATAACTATTTAATATTCACATAACTTTGAAAAATCAGAAATTCGAGACCTCTTCGTGGCTGTCCAGCGATCTTCCATTATGCTACAGCTGCTATTATTATTATTAACCTGTGAATTCTTGGCATGCCAGGTATAATTAAAATCCTACTGTGTTTGGCCGCCGGTGTGCTGTTGCGACTCGATAGGTTAATAATAATAACAGCCCTTTTTATAGACTATCCCACGTTTGGGCACAGGCTTCTTCTTAGTATGAAGGTTAGGCGATAATGCACTACGCTGGTCCAGTGCGGGTTGACAGCCCATAATGAATACGGAGAACGATCTTATTTTAAGATCGTTCTCCGTATAAATATTGTAGCAATATATATATGTTACAAACGGTTCAACTAGAGCGCGTCAGATGTGCATATACCTACTGCAATCGAGACAAATTATGTAAAATATTGCTCAATACTGTTCGTACGTGATGTTGTTTAGATAACAGAATCGTTAAATGTTTAGTCAGTTTAATTTAAAAATGAAGTTCATAGAACTTATTATTATACATACTTTAATAATAATAATAATAATATGGAGAGCACGTACAGTGCATATTGTACCAATAGTCTTGTCATCAACTGGTATAATACCCAAAACACTCACTCAAAGCCTTGACATCTTACACATGCCTATAAACACACTAAAACTATTGCAAAAAGCCACGATTCTCAACACGTGCCGCATCACACGCAAATTTCTAACATCATCATCCATATCATCAACTTACTTCATTTAACGTGCCATGCTTGGTCTTGGCCCGCATGACACGCCTTTACCCCTTCAAAAAAGGGAGTTAAAAAAAAATTCAATAATAATAATAATAATAAAACTTTATTTGCACATAAAACATAGCACAGTTAATCTATCTCAAACAAATAAAAAATGTACATAATATTTAATTCACAATTTAAAGATAGAGTGTACGATGGTGTCTGAACTAGTATAAACTGTGTGACAGACACCAACGCCCTCCCAACTTAGTATTTTTATATTTAAGACATTGTACAATTAAATTTAACGTAGGTTTTATCACAATAAGTACAATAATTTTTTTTTAAATTATATTCAATTTTAATAAAAGTTATATGGTTTGTTTATCTGCTTTCTTGGTCTAGTGACATAAGAATGCACTTGTGTTTGCGCACTTGTCGTACGATAGATGTTGCAATCGATCTTTAACAAAGTATTGACTGCTAAGTGGACCTTTCTCTATCAGTAACAGGGCATATCACGCGATCATGAGCTTTCAGGTTCGATGGCCGACTCAGACAAAAAGTTATTCGAGTTTACTTTAAGGAAATTCTTACTAGCAATCCGAGCTATTAAGAATAGTAAGAATTTCCTAATCTGGCAGTATGACCAGTAAACGGCTCGTCCTCTAAAAGTGGGTCCTAAAACATGTATGGCGAAATACTTGTGTAATAAGCTTCTGCTTACTTCTTTGGATGTACAAGTGTGAGACTATGTACATAATTGTGTATGTATTTAAAAATACCTTATTTTTATATAAATAAATAGACAATAACGAATGTCCTGTTAAAAGTGCCATAACAGCGCAATTACTCGTAAATGCAAACCATTTACGAGTAATCGCGCAGCCTCAGGTTCAATGCAAAGTTTGGGTAAATTAGTTTGCGCGGAGACAGTTTTGCTCTACCTATAGGTGCGTTGGAAACGGCTCTTTAAATATTAAACCAAAGATCATACGAAAACCTTAGCACAAATCTGTGGATAAAGCAATGTCTTGCACCATGTGATGGTTGAAGCCGCAATACTAAGCCCTTCGACAATAGCAAGGCGACCAACCATATAGCTTATCTTATAGTAAAATGCTATGTACCTACAGTAACTGTAGCTAACGACAACAGCTTTATTTCGATAAAAATGTATGAAAATTTCTTGGTCATGTTAATTAACATAATTATAAACATAATATTATAGGTAGAGAAAAAAATGCAACGAGATGAACCACGCAAGCAACTCAAGGTCACGTTTTTAATCTTCGAATGTTTACAACTTTATTTATTTACTTATTTTTCTTATACACAGTCGTATAAGTAATTTATTAATGTCATAGGTATATGAGTAACAATATCTCGTATATTTCTCTACCTACTACAAAGAAGCCACAGTGATATTCCCACATTGATTTAAAATTCTGCCATTAACTAGAAGGACGATAAGTACTATGGAATGCTTATTGCTTAACATTGTTTTAGTTTGCGGACGGTAGAATTCTACACCTACCTACTGACTGTACATAGTTACAGAATAATGGAGCCAAATAGCCCTTTGCAGTGTCTAATAGGTGCAGATAGTGAATAGAGATCCCATGCTTCTTAAGGGGACGGTGTCTTGTTAACCCTTGTGTTGTAGGCCTCCATCGGCTACAAGTTGTTACTTGTAGCCTTGTAGTGCAACAGCACAGACGATATACCACATCGGTAGTAGAACAAATAAATCATAATGTTATAGATGTCTATAAGTCTATGTATATGTATATTTTGTACAATGCGATTCATAGATTTATGTAAATACTGTTTCAAATTTTACCTCATTGCGTTCCCTTACGTTGTTTGAAGCATATTGTTTACATACATTATACAGGTTGTCCGGTAATTAATGGATAACCTTGAAATGTCTTATAGTAGAACCGACGGCCGTTCAGAAAAAAATTTGAAGAAAATGTATCCGTACCTGAGATGTTTTTTTTAATTACCATATTTAACTTTCTTATACACTACGACCATAAATGAATGAATTCCATCGGCGTTTTGTTGTTTTATTATTAAACACTGATTATGCTAATCGATAGACAGTCAAAAGTATGACTAGCTATTGCACTTTTTAAATGTATATATTTTTTTAAATTTATGTTTATTTATAACTTTTTTTTCTGAACGTCCATCAGTTCTACTATAAGACATTTCAAGGTTATCCATTAATTACCGGACACCCTGTATATTAAATTACATTACACTTGGTACATCATTATAGTTTTTAGGTAATCTTTACGACTTATAATAAGTGATAGAAGTTTTACATATGAGGATCATACATCCAAATAATATAACGAAGATAAAAATATTATATACAGATAGACAAACGGGTTGGGAGCCTTCTGCGCTCATCCATAGTCCGCGTAAAGTTGTATAGACCATCTGTAGAGATTTCTCATTATTTGTTAAGTAAGTATTATCGTCCCGTTCCTTGTGTCTCATGAATTGACGTGCCTACTGTTGTTACGCTGGTACTTGATAGACGGCTCCTCTATTTACCATGACGTGATTTATGGACGCACCTTTATGAAAAACCAATGGCGAACGAGATATGTCCTCACATCCCGCCAAAAATATTACATCTGTTTACATAACATTAATTCCTCGACACGTCTTGTTTACCAGGAGAAAACCATCATGGACGGACAGAATACTCTACAAAGTGAACGCACACAATTACGAGAACGTCACGCTAAGGGCCGAGGTGGTGTCATATAACCACATACCTCACTACACAGTCAGTGACCACAAGCCCGTGGTCGCGCAACTCAATATAAAGGTCAGTACATATCACTTTATTCTTTAGGTCAGTATGCCTTTACATAGTATCGCATGACGTAGTAATTGTAGGTAAGTTTGCTCATTAATAAATTACCTGTATCCGACCTGTCCTTAAAACTACAATGTCGACTAATGGATTTCACTATTGGTTGTATGGTGATGCCCTTGACTAATTATTATGTTTAATCTGTGGTTCGGTTTTATGAGTTGGCGCGAAATGTGGTATTTACTGTCAAATTATTTCTCAGATTTTTATACAACATCAATGGATTTTATATTTATAATAATAGGCTTGCCGGCCTATTGTCAACTAGGTACTATGCATATTTCTGACAGATCGCTAGCTATACACACACACACACGATTAAGTTCCAAAGATCTGTTAAGTTTTTTATTTATTACAAATAACATTTGGCAATTTAGTTAATAATAATAATATCAGCCATGTATTAAACTGTCCCACTGCTGGGTACGGGCCTCTTCTCAATGTGAGAAGGGTTTTTATTTTTTTATTTATTTAGTTAATATCATTAATTTTCTAAGTCGACCTTCGGATGCGGTTGGTACCTCGTTGCCTGTTTGTATGTGTAATTTTCTCGAAATTCGTGGGCAGGTCGGATAGCGCATTTACAATTAATTATCACGCTATTGATGCACACAACGGTATCGTATTGAACAAATACGTATCTGGCTGTTTATGGTATTGAACTTGTAGCTATGTACTAATTTAGTTTACGGTTTGATGTTAATTGTACTGCTTGTGTTGGTATACGGAACCAGGTGTAATTTTGTAGGTTTAATCTATGGATTGGATAGCTATAAATACTACCTACCTTTAGAATGTTATTCATAGATAATAAAAAACTATCATTAAGAAATAACGTAATTAACCTACAACACTCCGAAATACTGAGTAGCTGAATATAAAATAATTTTGTAGGTAGGTATGTCAAAGTTAATAAACATTATATTATTATGAAATTAAGTAGGTAGGTACTATACAATAATTAATTTTTGTTTGATTTGCTTAGTTAATTTTTATGGATTAAAGTAAGTAATAATTAAATCATTAATAATAATTATAAAATATGATACAAATGTAATATAAACAAATAGTTTCTTATAATTATATTTCATCACCCGCGTTTATAGTTACTGCGCCGCCCCCGTGGGTCGTAGCTTGATGTTATATAGCCTATAGCCTTCCTCGATCCAACACAGAATATAATATATAAAATTATATAATAAATAATATTAAAATAATTTTTCAATTCGAACCAGTAGTTCCTGAGATTAGGGCGTTCAAACAAACAAACAAACTCTTCAGCTTTATAATATTAGTATAGATACAGATATGAAGAAATATGTTACTAGCCCACGAAAAGTGAATACTTAATGAAGACATGACTCAATGGAGTCGCTTTTCTATCGTTCTTAAAACAAAATCGATCCCTCCCAAAACAGTCAAAGTACAATTTTATTATTGTTCAAATGATAGCTATTTCTTTCTTATAATCTCTTTTGCTTTCTATTGCGCTACTTATTTATCTAATTTTCAACACAAGTACATTTTTATTTATAACAATAGGTATTGTAAGGATCATATTTTCAACGTCCATTACTATGAAAGTGACATACCTAGAGTATATCTAATCAAATCATCGGTTTCCTAGCTATACATAAAATGTCGCACACACGCATAAATTTTTATCAAATTGCTTCAATTAATCTCACTATTGTACGCTTGCATGCTAGATACGTAACGGCTTCACACGCTCAGTAGTTGCCGAAGCATGTAAGGATGTGCGATCGTCTATTCGCATGCGGTCGGCGATGATACCACCGGGTAGTAGCCGAGAGAACACGGCGACTCTAATGTCTGGAGAAGCTCAGACGTTGTGCCCTGCTCCTATCCAACCTAACATTGCTATGTTGACAGCAGATACATTGTCTAAGACTGTAAAGGATGCGAGTACTTCTGTAAGTATGAAGCATTAGCTATTATCACTCCAAAACATCTTCCTACGAAAAGTATTTACTCCCGATGTAGCAAAGTGGTTGAAAATACAATAATTGTCGTTGGTGGAAGATGAGCGGATAACGAATAATCTGTGGCGACAAAATTATTGCGTCAGAATATATTTTTAGACGTTATTCTTACATAAATTGTCTTTGATTAAGCTTGCCGGTATTATGCTAACGTTAATAATCCTGTGGCATTGGAGTCTTAAAATATTATACCTAATTGATTTTGGAAAAATTATTAGGTACCTACGGCAGATTCTCGCTTATTTGTCGCACTGTTTATGAACTTTCACAGATGATAAAAGTATTGGTTAGACAAGTGCTTAGTCAGTATTTTCACTCAATTCTCACCTTGAGCCCTAATCACAATAATTGTTTTAATGCGATTGCAGACTGTAAGAATTAGCATTAGCTGGTTGTGGTTATATCTTAAATTAATTTATTGCATGTGGTCATTGAGACATTATAATTTGTAGTTATTTATGCACGGCTTTTCGCACTAAAATAAACATTACACTTACGGCAAGTACGTCATAGTGTTTACCAAGTGTTTACTGCTTGTTTATTGTTAAATATATCTGTACCTGATCTGTCTTTAAAGGACACAAAGGTACTATATCATTTCGGTTGTAAGATCTACTGACACTGATTTAACAGAACAGTTTATTTACGTCTTTTTAAGGTTCCTCTCGTGTCACTAACGTAGGCATTATAAGTATACGTAGACTTTTTAAAGTACCCTATGTCCGTTCGAACAGAATATAAAACAGTATAATAATTTATTTGCATAAAACATGGTATTTGGCGATGTTACAATAGTATAGTACAAACATGTTTTGCTAGATTATAGCATGCAAAGTTTTAATAATTAATTATTGATTGCAAAACCATAACATTTTTGTATCCAAAAATTCTATTATATCGTAAAAGTTGGATTCATTTAGCCAAGTGTACAACCATGCACCGAACAACCATAGATTATTTAAAAAGAAAAGCCGCGGTAACAGCTCGTCTTTCATGTAATGGCTGAACCTTAGAACAAGATTGTGTTTGCCACTACCATCGACTAAAGCAAATTTTCAAAAACGGAATATATTTTTTCATTTCGATAGGCATTTTCCAACTACACGGAGAAGACGGTGGAGTTTGCCCCGATCAGCCGCATCTGGTACATCGGTGATGCGGATTTCAGGACTCAGTGTACGTTGACACCCGATGTTCAGGTCAACCCGAACGACTGGATTGGCATTTATGACGTAAGTATTAGTGTACTTAACAACTTTAATTTATATTACGCATTACATTTAATGATAATGAAGAGCACAAGATAAAGTTACACTGAGATATAATTTTACATCATTTTGTTCATAGCATTAGATATGCCTTACAAATCGTAAAAGTCTTGAAAAATAACGTAACTCCTAACATAGCTCATAAGTAATTTTAATAAAGTTAGTTAATACTTCACTGTATGTCTCTTACTGAGTAGTGATATGTGAAAACTTTGTGGATTGTTCATGTATCCACTGTGATACTCATACCTGTTTCTAATATAAATTGTACAATTGTTTGTTTACCTATAAAATAAAATATTGCAGTAAGTAGAAATCCGTCGTCTCCTACCTGTCCCTCTGGGTCACACACGGGTACCTATGTATGTAATTTAACAATCAACGGTATAATACAAAATATTTGTCTTATTTTCCTGTCTGGCAATATTGATTTAGCTGCACTATGCGGTTCTCGATATAACAAACAGACGAAGCCGCGTAATGTAGCTAGTATTGTATCAGTAATGTATGTATGTGTGCGTAACTTATGTCTAGTCTGTTGTGCGTGCAACAGACTCGACGTAAGTTCTGGCGCCAATGTAACCATGCTCCGGTTGAGTGCGTTTTGATAAGTATACAAACACCGAGTCGGGCGTCGATGTGGCTTCGACCTCATTTACATTCAGTTTAATTATGGCCTATCGTAAAATTAGCTCTAGTACTGCTAATACTACTAGTATAGGTATATAATCTACACTAATATTATAAATGAGATGGCAATTTTCTGTTACTGAAGTTTTCACGGTCAAATCAAAGAATCTATTTTAAAAATATGTTTTGCAGTACTTTAAACTACGAGTATAGACAATACATTGCTTTTAAAGAATGCGATAATGGCAGTCGACGAAAACATGCAAGCAATAATATTGTACTAGTGTATCGTTGTCCCTCTTTTTCTTATTTTCCCACTATCCCTATCGCCCTCACTATTTTGTATATTCAAGCTCAGTAAACGCGTTACCCTAACATGAATTAATGTAGGAGTTCAAAATAATTCGTTCTTTTTTCTCACAGGCCAATTTTCACAACCTAGACGACTACATAGCGTACGAATACCTGGCTAAAGTAAGCCTACAGCAGACTCCGTCGGCGAGTGGCCATCCGCACACGATCACGCTCAGCTTCCCCGTAGGCAGCGGCGTGAGGACGCCCGGATTCTACAGATTTATATACTTTAGCCAGCCTAATCATGACGTCAGAAGTGTTCTCGGTTAGTATACTAAAATATATACTGTAGAATATGAATAAATTTAATCGCATGGACAGCAATATTCGTTGTTGCCTTGGCAAAATGTTACTACAAGAAATGCAATATATTATGTAAAATATCAGCCCCGTATTAAACTGTCCTACTGCTGGGCACGGGCCTCTTCTCATTGTGAGAAGGGTTAGGCCATTGTCCACCACGCTGGCCCAGTGCGAGTTGGCAGATTTCACATATCGTCGAGAATATTATTGAAAACTCTTAGACATGCAGGTTTCCTCACGATGTTTTCCTTTACCGTTAAACCAAGCGATAATTAACTATTTAATACGCACGTAAGTTCGAAAAGCCAGAGATGCGTACCTTGGGATCGAACTTGGGACTTCTGCGTGGACGTCTAACGGTTTTCTCGTTACGCTGTCACTGCTTTCAAGGCAAAAAATGCAAATCATACAAAATTGATGACTGAACTTTGATTGTTATCGAGCGGCTTATGTTTATGTTCTTACGTTTATTGCATCGGCATCAGTTAATGTCAGCTCCCAGCTGAGGTTGAGGATTTGGTACACAGCTGTACAGAGTCGTATACTAAACTGTTTAGCGAACGGAAATTCGCACGCAGCCACTATTTCTCGTGCAACCGTGAAGTTTTTTCAACAATAAGCATACGATATTTTAGCGCCAAATAAAACCGATGCTATACCTAATGACAAAAGAACACCTAGTGTAGGACGCACAGAGCTATTCAAGGTATCCTTAAACATGAGAATTCTGTCATTAAAGATTAGTACTGAATATTAAACACACTAATATAAATATTTCTTTGACAGGTATATCCGATCCTTTTGAAGTAAGCAGCAAGGAAGACAGGTTAGTGGCAATAGAACCTAGCGAACAGGCCTGCACTAGCACCTCTCCCGGACGGTCGAAGCCTTCCACCGCCACCACGGACATATTCACCGACTTCACCGGCCTCGACGTGGCGAAGCTCTCGCGACATTTCTCTAACGATCTCAGCATTGACTGACTAAAGACCTACTTGCCTGGCTCGCCGGCAAACATTAGAAAGAATAATGGTGTCTAAGATTTCAAACAAGCTAGTTAAATTTTGTTATTAAATTATCACGATATATTGACTACTACTTTTGTAAACATGTCACGAATTCTAAATTTATATGTTACTTTTTTACAATACTAACAATAACTTCACTCGCTGTTTGTGATTTTGATGTACAGTCTGCAAAGAATGCACAGGTATAACCATGAATTTATATCAATTGCGATAAAATTAATAAATAGGTATGAATCACGTGGTAAAATGGAATTTTGTTTTCGAAGAAGGGACGACTATATTTATTTCTTTTTTGCACACACCACTCAACAATCTTGCCGTTGACTAGCAATCTCAAACTAGATAGACCGGGAGTATTGATATTTATTTACGCAAATTGTACGGTAAATCATTTGATATATTGCCTTGGTTTGCACTAGAAATTACACATGAATCCCAAGATTTAGTTCCGGTTTTGAATTGTAAAATTGGAATTTGGAGTTCCAGCAGCATTGGTAGTTTTGAACTGTCCACTTATTAGCTCATGTGTTTTATTATCCATAGGGAAGATCTTCGTCCTCCTTTTAAATCCTTATCGTGCAATTTTTTAACAATACTAACTAGTATGTTTGACTCGTAAATGTTCTCTTAGTTTTAAGTATAATGTACAGTCATGAGAAGAACTGTTTATTTCGGTATATTTAATTTTGTGAGTAACAGTTATAATAAAAATAATATTTATCGTGTTTCGTAGTTAACATTTTGTAAGGAACAAGTATTGTTATGAAGTGAAAGGCCTAAACGTAATTGAATTAAAAAGACTCATTTGTTTAACTAAATTAAATAAATACAAAGCT
Organism: Catocala sponsa; assembly: GCA_963564715.1. Taxonomy (NCBI): domain Eukaryota; kingdom Metazoa; phylum Arthropoda; class Insecta; order Lepidoptera; family Erebidae; genus Catocala; species Catocala sponsa. The sequence goes on along the minus strand of OY751336.1, from coordinate 10,844,318 downwards.
TTTTTTTTGATTTACTCAAAATATTTAGTTGAGGTACTGGAAACAAGATTAATTTAAAGACATTTTCAATGTATTGAAGAATATTTTATTTATTTGCAAAAAAGACGTACATTCGTATATATTTTGGCAATTTTTCGTATTTTAAGTAATACTCGTAATGATTGTCTAGTCGATGTGCTGTAAAAAAATAGAGCATTGAGGCCGGTGCTCTCTAACCATAGACATTTATTATACATTTTACACGTTCTGGGTGTTGCCATTATTATTGTTCAAAATATAAATAAATTACTGCATTTTAACCTAGTTGGAAACAGCTTTTTATCATAAAAGGTCGATTTATACATTACAAGAGGTGTAGAATATAGTAATAGTATACTATTAAGGTTAAAAAGGTGGGCCAATGCCTAAGAGATATACAATAATGTTATGAGATAGTACTAAATATAGTTATATGGAACTAATTATCATTAGTAATACGGTGATGTGTAAATCGGCTTTACGCAATCAATATCATATATAACGTAACAGGAATTGATATATAATGTATATATTATATAAATATTTCATTGAGTGATTATATTAGTACAATTTGTAATGTTATAATCTTTGTATAGTTTTCAGTGGTTTCAGCGTTAATATAATAATATAACATAATAATCCATAGACTGGGATAGTATAGGACATGTACGAGTATGTGTGTCACAGTTTAGGCAGTATTAATAAAGGATAAAGTTTTGGTTCAATAATAATAATAATTATTATTATAATCGATGTACGTATAATCCATGACCATTCTAACCGAACTATTTAACTAACATTCCTTTAAAAAGTATTATTAATGAAGTTCTATGTCACATTACAATAAGAACAATAAATATTCCAAGCTTTCACTGCGTTTTATAGTAATTTAGACATTATAAATATTAGTTTAAATTGTGTTGTTGTACTAATTTACATAATATATAATAATAATACTAAAAAAAAAACTACTTGGGTAGTGAAGGACACCTCTATTTTTAGTCGATGTTACTATTTTATATAAAGTACCTAACCTTTTATGTGTGTATTTTAATCGATATGGCCTTACACACTGTAACCGAGCAGAAACTAGATGATAAATAAAAATATTAAACATGTTTCGTTCCCTAGGTGACTCTCATTTACGAAATATACTTTTATCCAACTAGTTAAGTCCTGTAAGTGTGTAGGTTTTTAGCTCTCGTTTAACTTCTGTCGTTTGGATTACCGTACGTTAGTATAATGTATGAATAGATGTGTTTCAAGACGGGGATATTTAATGTAGTATAGTTCATAGTATTCGGGCTATGAAGATTCCCAACTGAACACAGTAAAATATACACATAGCTAGATTTACGATCGCTTCTCGGCGTAATATAGTTTTTTACTTGCCACGATCCTGACATAAGTAACTTTTTTATTTGACACATTATTGGTAAATTCTTTGTATAATAAATGTTGGTCAGTGTGCTTTTAGTACTTAGAGCTCAATATTAGCTCAGTCAATAAAGACAATAAACTTGTTAGTTAAGTGTTGTGATTTCTATATATGAAGCCATTTTATTTTTTAGTTTATTAAACTTTAAGTAGGGCTATATTATAGCCCTACTTTACGTTTTTATTAAAGCTTTAGCCTGCTCAATCAAACTGATGTTAATTTGAGAATTGGTAGCAATAATGTAAATAATGGTTTTGTCAAAATGAATTAAAATAATTTACACCAATGTTATCTATCACCTTACTCTTAAAATTATTTAAAACCTATTTAGTAAAACCACCGATTTTCTATCACAACTATTACTACGATTTTTACCTATTAGACTTTGTACCTATATTTATTGAACGACCACGTAATGTTTTTATCTTCAAATAATTCATATAAATATTTTCAGCATATTTATACATATTTTGATGTAAGGCAATATTATAATCACACACTGTTACAATGAATTTGAAATAAATAAATAAAATAGTAAATATAGATACATAGAAAAAAAAGGCGTTTAAACTCAGTTTATATCATTTGTTGTACATCCCATATTTTTTAAATTTAACATTTTGTTATCTTATTATTCGTTTTTCAATTTCGGAAAAATGTTAGTGGGATACAATAGATTCAACGACTGTAAATGGGGACACGGAATAACATATTATTTTAAATGTATCGATTTTCGTTTGCCTTCCAGTGCGCCAGGGATATCTATGTCCTAATAGGACCTTTTACAAATGATTAACTTTACAATATAACAAAAGAATATTCGTGGTTCAACTTTGCGTTCGAAAACCCACTCGTTATTTATTTATTCATATTTAAAAGTTGTATGAAGAAATTATTTGTTTATTACTGTACAAAATGTAAGTATCACAAAGACAGTTACAATGTTTTGTTGGTGGTTAGTTCATACTCTTGTTATATGCAATGGATCTAGCTGATCTAGCTAACTTGCCTTAGAGATCTCTCCTTACATAGAACAACCTACCACCATTCTGCGCCTTATTAATTTTAATAGAAAATATGTTAGCAAAATTCAACTTCTCTTTAGCTGGCCACGAGCCTCGTGTACTTTAGGGTACAATGCGTAATAAGCCGAATCGAAAACAATAAGTTATATTTCGATACGGCAGATAATTCATTACCAATAAGTATGACAATAGTGATAATAAATAATGTTCTTTGGTTCCTGTCTTGTTTTTGGACAAAGTAATGAATAGGTTACAGTTTTATCTATGGTTTATTATATTTAATAGACATTATTAGTTCGCTTTATTTTATCGTTGCCTCTCGACACTTGCCATTTACCATTCTTTTTTAACGTACTTATTAGCTTGTAGGAAGCAATATAGGGGATAAAATAGCACTTATTTTTCCGTTTTTTAAGTCTATGTGGTAAAGTTTGCTTCAAATTTTATAGTTGAATTATTTATTAACTCTAGGTTATAAGGCTGGGTTGCCTTAGTGCCTAGATGGTTCGTGAAAATATGATATTTCCGAAAATTGTATTTCTTTATAATTAGCTTGTTATACATATTGTGACAATATGTGAACTAAAATTGCCCGTAAGTTTATTAGAATTTACTGATGCAATATTCAAGGTAATCTAAATAATAGCTATTATTTAATGCAGCATGTATGACAAGCTTTAAGTATCTTTGTTTAATTGGACGCCATGATGGAAATGTATTTGTATTAATTTTGCGGTTAACGGTAACTGTACTTGTATCTGTACCTAATTATCGTTATTTGAGTTGATTTATTCCGCTTAGTGTTCTATCAATGGAATTCCATTTCATGAGATTGTTTTGTTATTAATTAGTTACCAAATTTTCCGTAAATATGTATCGTGATGTAACGTTGCATTTCAAATGCTGTTAAGATTTTAGTACAAAATGATTAATTTGTAGTTGTCACAAGTTGTGTTAAATTATGGGAATAGAATTTATTTAGTTGGAATATTTGTTTTATTTACTCGTTCATGAGGTAATTGCGTGTCGTAATCGCTGTCAGGGCGCGCTGCGATACGTTTAATGTTTGCCCTTATCAAATTAATCATATCGCGATAAAGAGTACGCAATAATGTAGTGAGTAGAGCGGAGGCGCGGCGTTGATGTCGAATGCGTGCAACTCGTCGTTCGTAGTACTTAGCTCGTAGCGTTATCGGGAAAGCGCGGGAAAATCGCGGCGCCGAGCGCTCGCTTCAGTAGGCTCGCGCCCGCCGACAGACATGGACGGGTCCGCGCGCGCGCTCGCTCTCGTACTCGCGGTGTTCGCGCTCGCGTCCGCGCGCGCCCACATACCCTCCCACGATAATATCCTCAGAATACAATTGTGGGACGCGGAGGGTCTCAGCAGGGATCCTATCACCACGCCGGCGCCCACCACCACGTCGGCTCCGAGAACCACCCGGCGTCATAAGTTGAAAGTGAACTTGGACTCTTTATACGATGCTATGTTGGAGGAAAGCCGGAGTGGTGGGTTCGGCAGGTTCACGCGGCACAAAGTGCGACATAAGCGGCGCCGGCCGCGGCAGAGCGGGACCGACCTGCCGTGGAGGTTCCACTCGGGGGACCAGGTGATGAACGTGGCGGTGTACAACGACGACGTGCCGTGGGAAGTTATCGAGGGTGACAGTTCCGGGACGCTCGTGAACGTCAGTGCAGTGAGTGAGAGTGCCAGTTCCACAGTGAATGAGCAGCGGGACGTGGGGCCGCCGATGTTGCTGCGTCAGCCCGAGAACGAGGTAATGAGTGAGGGCAAACACCGTATACATTAATGTAACGTCGCCTTTCAACGTTATCGTCGCCCCGAGGTGGTTAATAGCCATTCACAGTACTGATAGCCTGCCGGCATTGCCGTAGGGATTTCTATTCACCGCTCCTTTTCAGCATAACCCCTCGGGCGACGATGCGTTGATAAAAGTGAATGCCCTTCATTGTTTTTAAAATATTTTCTCGCCGGTTGTATGTAGATGGTATCGTGTCGCACGGACGCGCGTGAAAAATAATTTTTCAAGGGGAGATTGGCTCACAGTCCTTTATCACGAGATATATTGTGCCGATTATCTGTTTGTTGTAGACATTGTTTACGTTTTCAATCTGCTGATAAATTTATTACATCGCATCAAAAATATAGCCGTTATCAGTTGGTTGTAAGTTTTAGATGATTATATTATGTGTTATGCTAACACTTGTATTTGGATTATTGGGTAACAAGGTCAAGTTTTATAAATATGTGATTAATTATAGTTAAAATGATTTTGTGCTTTGCTAAGTTGACATTTATTATCCGTTAGTAAAAATCTTAATATTTCTACAAGCTTTACCCGCGATCTTTAACTTATAGCTATCATCTACGTATCCAAACGTACCGATTCAAAGCAGATATAAATTTGAAGTTAAAATAGATCGCTGGATACGAAAGGACTGGAAATCTCAATGAATTCTAGTTCAGACGTTGTAAACATTAACGTGGACAAACGTACGTAGATAAAAAACTATTAATAATATTATATGAATGGTAATAATATTCGTTGAAATTAAAGTACTTTATGTTGGTTACGAAGTGGGTAATTTTTTGAAAATAGTAAACGTACTTTTTAATATTTATCACTTGCCCAGACTTTTTGGTTGTTATTCAGCAGCGATGATCCTGTGGTCGTCGGTCGTGCAAAAACTCCCCGGACGAAATTAGTCGAATTACGACTTCAAAAAAAGGAGGAGGTACTCAATTCGTCTGTATTTTTTTTTTTAATGTTTGCTATCTCATAACTTTCGACTGGGTGAACCGATTTTGATGATTCATTTTTTATTTGAAAGCTGGTGCTTCCCGTGTGGTCTCATTTAATTTTGACCAAGATCTGACCATTCGTTTTTGAGTTATCCTTAATAATGCGTATTTGGCTACATTGATGATGTTCTCATTTTTGGTAAGGTTCACTAAAAACCGAGAAATAAACAAAATTTTAACAAAAAAGAAAACCTACTTCAAGAAAGAATATTCTAAAACTTAAAATGCACTAAAAAGTTAATAAATAATTGCATATTCTTGTGAATAAATAAATTATTGTTATTTTTGGAGTCGGTGTCAGCCGCATGTGCATGCCAATGTTACCTATGTTATGATTATAGTAAGACAGCTCATGTTTAATTAGTTACAAACCTACCTTGGCTGACACCGACTCCCTTAATAACAATAATTTAATTATTTATATGAATATGCAATTATTTATTAACTTTTTAGTGCATTTTAAGTTTTAGAATATTCTTTCTAGAAGTCGGTTTTCCTTTTTGTTAAAATTTTGTTTTTTTTATTAGTCAATGTGTAACATTCATGTAAACGTAAGGAATATATTAGTATATTATTATTCGTATTCAAAAAAACTTGTAAATAGTTAAGAGTGCTTATTAAGGAATGCAGACAGTAGTTACTAAAGTAAGAAGATGCTTAACACACATAACAATTATCATTTAGGCACAACTCTGTACGTGGTAAATGTCCTACTTGTGGCCAAGAAGACGTAAAATATGCGTCCCTAGTGAACTACACTTGAGAGCAATAAAATCGCACACCCCTTGTAATTTGGTTTATTACTGATTGTTTTCTAAAATCGAAAGATATTGAGTAAAAATCATTAGACAAAATTAAAGCATACAAGCTTAGCTTTACAAAAACATAAAATTAAAATCATTGACCTTCACGTAACTTACAAAAACCGACCGTACACCGAATTCCCCAAATTCACGCGTTTGCGTTGTCACTACTTGCACCCTTAGCCGCAGGTATAAAAAGGCCAGTTTATTGGAATTTTTATTCAGTTGCATACCGAAGGTCAACGTGATAACATCTCTACTGGAAGCATACGGATTTACTGGAAAAATATGGATACCACGCCCGCAGAAGCCGCTCAAGTTATTGCCTTGCTCGAAGCAGGCCATAACCAAAGTGAAGTTGCTCGACGGCTAAATTTGAGCCGCTACTCTGTTCGTCGTGTATACCAGAGGTTCCAAGAGACCGGTGGCTACATTCGGCGACCAGGATCTGGCCGGCGACGCACAACATCAGAGCGTGATGACCGCTTTCTTGTGACAAGGTCTTTGAGAAATCGGCAACTGAACGCGGTTCAACTGGGACAACAGCTTCGAGAAGTTCGCAATGTCAGTATAAGTCGGTGGACAGTTCGAAGAAGACTAGGTGAAGCAGGAATGACTTCACATCGCCCAGCAAATGGTCCCAAATTGACCACAGCTCACCGACAAGCCCGGCTACAATTTGCTAGGGAACATTTAAATTGGACGTATGACCAATGGCGGGCTGTTATGTTCTCTGATGAGTGCAGAATGACTTTACATGGTCATGATGGACGCTCTAGGGTCTACAGAAGGTCATCAGAGCGATTTTCACAATGCTGCATAAGCGAACGTGTGGCTTTTGGAGGTGGATCGTGTATGTTTTGGGGTGGCATAATGTTGGACACTAAAACTGACATTGTATTCATCACTACGGCGAATACCGGCCCGAGATCGAGAAGTTTGACGGCTGCACGATACGTCGAAGAAGTGCTCGAAGAACATGTGAGGCCGCTTGCGTGGCTTATGGGAGAAGATTTTCTCTTAATGCACGACAACGCCAGACCGCATGTCGCTAGAACAGTTTGCGACTACATGGAAGATGTTGGAATCACCGCGATGGAGTGGCCAGCTCGTAGTCCTGATCTCAATCCGATTGAGCATGTCTGGGATGAGCTAAAAAGAAGAGTTCGAGCAAGAAGCCCTGCTCCTACGCGCCTCCAAGAGCTTCAACTTGCCATTGAAGAGGAGTGGAACGCCATACCACAAGATTTCATGGTGAAATTAATACGGTCCATGAAAAACCGATTAAGAGCTGTAATCAAGGCTAGGGGAGGGAATACACCTTATTAAAAAACAATTTGATCAAGCATTTTGAGTTTTATTTTTATTCTTTGTTAAGCTAAATTGGGTAATTTTATCCGTATGTTGGGTTTTGTGCCCTAAAACTCCCTATGGGTACTTTTTTTACACTGTATTTGATATCATTAGAAAGGTACTGAAGTAAACATTCAAATAGTGTAAGTTTTATTTTAATATGTATTCACATTTATGAAAAAAACTGCTTTAACAACAAAAAGTCAACGTGTGCGATTTTATTGCTCTCAAGTGTAAATTAGGCGCATACATGACCGGTTTTTAGTGTTCGACATTTATATTGTTAACCTTTCGCGAAACTAACTGAGGGTCGTATAAACGCGCGGAGGGTTGCTACCTCACACTATTACACATTCACATTTATTCACTCGCATCCTGTTCCAGCATTAACAACTCTTTTAGTGCTTCCACTCGCTTAAATTCACATTTACGGTTAGTTTGTGTGATTTAAATTTCATAAGCTCCGGTCTAACGCTTCCGTAATACCCAAATGTATTTTTAAAGCAAACATTACAACTCTCCCTACAAACATTCTTGATTGTATCAACGTTGAGTCTTACATCTCTTTGCGCTGTCTGAGTAAACGAAAGGATACATCAATCTAAATTGAGCGGCGCGTACGATACGATTACGATATCCAATCAGTGGGTATCGAATCGCATGTTATCTCGTTTATGTCTGAGTTAATCGTTCACGTGTGGTAAGTTACAGCCCTGACCGCGTCCACGCCCGTCGCCCGCAGGCCGGTGCGGGCGCCAATCAACCGGAAATTAGGCACAAATCAATAATTTCCCAGTCAATACTGTCCAGTACGCGATGTACGCTAATAGAGTCTGATTGACTCGTCTGCCGGCTATGAGAGAAGCGAAATTTCAATCAACATCAGTGTGGCTCGCTTAATTGAAAATTGCCCGAAATTAGCTATAGTCAAGTACCTCTAAAGCGTTTAATCCGTAGGTGGTATGTATGCTATTAATGATACTATAAACATAAAATCCCATCCATGAACATAAACCGATGCATAAGCAGGCATTAAAAAAGAGTACACATTATAATAACGCGATACAAATAGCCATTAGGTACATTACTTCGTGGATATCACTCATTAATATCACATGAAAATGTAATTCCCAGTATTTCATACCTTTTCTAGCGTAGTTCCATAATTCATACATTCATCACTCAAACGTTAATTAATTTATAAAGTAAAGGATCAGGTGTGTAATTAAGTATACGTTATTGCACCTTGCGGACACATTTAAGCCCCACATATTATTGTGGCATGTTATTAAGTCTCCCCATCTTCGTAACGTTACTATACCAATTTAATGTAAGACTAACGAAGTGTGTAATTTCTTCGTGAACTAAGTACCGTAGCCAGGTATATGAGTTAGAAGTTAAGTGTTCGAGAGATTCGTTTACAGAAAGTGCGTATCTACTTATTCATTTTTTGTGTATATGGTAACTTTATTTTGGCATGGTCGTGAACTTGACTTGTACGCTCTGCCTATGTCAATATGGCCTAAACACTGCTATGTACAAAATAGTAGCATAGTATTAACACATCTCAAGTTTATAGTACTGATGTGCCACGATAACACAGTGGTAGGTAAATTGGATTTCTAGAATTAAAAGAAGACGACTTGCATTGATGTAATGGATAGATAGATAATAAACATATAGTCTCATTCTGCGTAAGAATAGCAACATGGTAACAAAACAAAATAGGCAACAATTAAAGTTTCGTCATTACACTCGCTGACGTACACCTGAATCCATACAAATAACAATCCCAAGTAATTTCCTTAAATGACTAATTTAGAACTTGTTCTTACCGCTGTCAATTTACAACGTAATGATCCATAGTAGGCGCTTAAAAGTTAATTATCCTTAAATTTATTATTCCTATAAAAATCTTTATGAAACGTAGGCGAGCGTAAGAAAACCGTAACAAAAAGTAATAATAATGACGTTCCCCTTTGTGAGGGCATTATAAAAAGGGAGATGTAATTCCTTACTGAATCAAACATCTGCCTTTGAAATATTGTCAGTCGTCAACCAAAATAATTATCTGTTCTCAGTCCCCTGATCGTTAAGCGCGATGAAGCGAATATTTTAGCGAAAATCGATGATTTAACTTCCGTACGTAAACCTACTCGCTCATTGCACCTGTGACTACTTGCAAACATTGCTTTTGAGTAAGAAAAATTTCGCGGCGGCCGGAATGTTTCGCAACCTGTAGGAAAATGGAAATAGAAAACATTTTCGTGTTTTACGTAATAATCTTCAGTGGAAACAGAAACGAGGAATGTAAATGGATTAGTTTCTTTCTTGTTGGACTAAAATTGAAGTAAATATAGTTCTCAAGTAGCAAATCATGACTTGTAAATGACATAGCGGCTGCCCAGTCGTATGGTAACAGTAACATCCTGTCTTTGAACATAGATCATAGCATAAACCTAGACTTTACATTATAAACTAGCGTTTATTATCTTCAATGTCAAGTCTAAACCCTATCAATGGTTGTGGCACTTACGAGTGTAGTTGCATTAGGTAATAAAGTAATAACAAAAAGTGTGACTCACTGATAGGCACGTTTCATATGTGTTGTTATTCAATAGTTCTCGTTATCGTATCAACTCGTTGTGTAGAGCTAAACATTTTAAAAACGTTATATGTCAATCATTCTAACATAATACATTTACATCTATACTAATATTATAAAGCTGAAGAGTTTGTTTGTTTGTTTGAACGCGCTAATCTCAGGAACTACTGGTCCGAATTGAAAAATTATTTTTGTGTTGGATAGCCTATTTATCTAGGAAGGCTATAGGCTATATAACATCACGCTACGACCCACATGGGCGGTGCAGTAACCATAAACGCGGGTGAAACCGCGGGCACAGCTAGTAGTAGATAAATGAGTGTGTATCCTTAGATCGTTTTTATGACTGGGTTTACTATGTTATATACATGTTCGCTAAGTGTATTTATAAAAGCAAACCTCAAATGTGGAATTGTATGTTTTTAAACGGTAGTAACTTATGTATGTATAGGTATGCTCTACATTCTTTATTATAATCTTAATTATTAAAATTAATACAACACTGACAGTTAATAAATGAATATATACAGTATCTAGTTTTAAATTTTTTCCTACAGCTATTATTTTTAAATAGTGTTTTTATAAAAATATTCATAGCATTTTTGTAAAAGAAATGAAATTAAGTATATAATGCGTTTCATCATGGTGTTATTAAAGTCGGCTATATGTACAATTTTGTTTATGTCCAATTTATTGTTAAATCATGGAATTCAAAATTCAAGTCATTCATGAGAATAGAATATTCCAAATTACGGACATGTCCCACGCGAAAATGACACAATACTTACTCATATATATTTATCATGGTGATAATTTCTTGCACCAATGTTAATATTCTATCATTGTTGTTATTTTGTACTTACCTACCTACGAAATACCTACATCCTATATTTTTATCCTTATACCAGATAGCTTCCAACTTTGTATTATCAATTAGTAGTTGCCAGCAATTTGGACGTTGATAGATAACTTGGTAGATAAACGAACACTGATTGAAAGGTTCCGCGATCTGGAACCACATTTTGCACTCAACGGCTTAACGAGATTCAGTATTTTCATGGAAGGAAAATTGCGGCATAGTGGTAATTTATTTATAAAACGTAGTGTTATTTATGTTAGTGATACACTTTAAGGCTGTTTTTATTTATCCAGAGGTACAAAAACGAAGTAGTGCTAGATATAAGGGTCGAATGATATACTCATGGACCTATATGTGTACTCGTTTATCTAATAGAAACTTTTATGCCTTTTCTATAAAGATAAATATATCCTACTAGAATACCATAAATGTTACATATACAGGTTGTTCGGTTATTAATGGATAACCTTGAAATGTCTTCTAGTAGAACTGATGGCCGTTTAGAAAAAATGAAAAAACTATCCTAACTACTACCTGAGATATGATTTTTTATTTAATTACCATATTTAACTTTCTTGTACACTACGACCATAAATGAATGAATTCCATCGGTTTTTTGTTGTTTTATTATTAAACCCTAATTATGCTAACAGATAGACGGTGAAAAGTATGACTAGCTATTGCACTTTTTAATATTTTTATTATTTTTATTTATGTATTTTATTTTTTTCTGAACGGCCATCAGTTCTACTATAAGACATTTCAAGGTTATCCATTAATTACCGGACAACCTGCATGTATAGATATTATTTTTGTTTTACGTGAAATTACATACACAGAAAAAGATGCTGTGTATCGCCCCGGGGCTCGTGTTCTATCTGATGCCTTTATGTTTTAGGACTAGCCAATAATAGCTTGAATGTATCAAATAATAACAATTCAAAAGCATTATCATGTTTTACTTTATAATCATTTAATTACCGCATCTTTGCGATTTTTAAAAAGGGCTGAAAATTTTCTTTCCTCATACTTAATATAAATGTTGAATCATGTACGGAAAAATCCATGTTTGGCACGCAGTTTCGGTTTATCAAATGATTTCAAGGCGTCCTTACTAAAGTAACTTACGTTAACGAATAGGAGAAATAAAACGTATGATCGATATAAATAACTAGCAACATTTTTGCACATAAAAGTAGTTGTAGAAGATATTGAGACCGAAACGTTTCTCTGGTCACGGTTTAGCGAAGCTCGCAGAACCCTCTTCGCGGCTGATTAACTTTTTCTTTGTTTCCCCAAAACAACATAGAAATAGATTTATTTGACATGAATAGTAATAAACCAGATATATTGACAAGAGATTCATGTTATCGCTATATCAGAATTAGTGATGCTTATTGCACCAGTCGTAAATCAATACGATGACGTTTATCGCTTAATTTATCTTTATCGAATGTGTTCCGGCGGACCACGCTCGTTACAAAGGAAGTTATGTTTCACTTCCGATCTGTCGGTCTAAGCCGAATGTAGCATATTAGAAGCTATTGTTAGGAACGTATCTTCATAATAATCTACGCAATACCCAGGAAATTATTTAATTTAATGTTATCTTGAGCAGGATTACCTACATTATAGGCGACGTAGACTTAAAGTGAAATTAATAGCACGGTGAGGCAGTCGTGACTTATTTTGCTACTTATGAACTTAATTACATAGATATTATCTAATCCTATGTAATGTCGCGCTCTTAACAAACATAACATAAAATAAATTTATGCTTATCAGGAATTTAACCCGTAAATCTACGCCTTGCAGTCAGCCTACGATTACTGTACCGATATGATATATACAAATACAAAACTGTGTCGACAACGCTTTTATTTGATTAAATATCTTATGTCATAGCTACCCAGCTTCGGATAACGAAATATTTTTCTTACCTTTCCCTTGCTTTCATCTTCAATATTGCATATGATAATATTTTCCTTTTTCCCACAGGGGGATATAGGTATAGAATTATATAATACCGTGGATAAAAGATATATGATAAACAAGTGTATAGATCGTATATAATTTGCAAAGCGTTCGATTCGTTTCCGTTGAAACTGTCGCTGACACGTTGTGGGATTACCGCCGAAGACAGCTAATTTACTATGTCGTGTCGTCAGAGGGATGTTCACAAAGATTTATGAAGAAACGCTCATGTGGTAGGTACGGAAGTGTTACGAACGTACCTACTATGTAAATTGCTACTGGCGACGACTACCTACTAAGATTAAAATGTGAATACTTACACGCAGTCATTAAGGAACTCGTTACAAAGAGAGACAGTTTGACATAAATTAAACACGCTAGTTTTTTATTGCTGACAGCTTGTAAACATTTGTTTAAAGTGCCTCGTCTGTTTGATTATGACTTATTTTTAGCTTGAACGACAGTTCATTGTGATTGATAAATGGTATAAAATATTGTAATACAACGGGAAATAACAGTGATAAACTGTGGTCCCTTTATTTACAAAATAAATAACTCGACACAATTACAAAGGAGTCTCAAGTGTGAGACATGTAATGTCTGTTTTCATGTTGGTAGGTAGGTATAAAATATGTCGGCAGTTTAATGTCTCTATCAGCGGACTATGTGGGAGTCGCCGCAGTCTTGTTAACACGCTCAGACAATACGCCTTTCCTACGCATTCGAGTAATATGAATTTTAAAAGCAAACGGCATTTTATAGTTTTACATGGCACATTTTTTACGCGTCGCCGTTATGTCGCTCAGAGGTACATTGGGCGCTTATGCATGTATGTATATAATTATATATATATATATCTTTGTATATACATGATATAAAGAACATTAATTGTGACACAATGACATGTTTAAATAATACTGTTATTTCGGTAAAATAATAATACTTTGTTTCAATATCTAGAATGGGCTAATTTAATGCAAAAATTTAACATATGATTCATAAGTAATATTTTATGTACCTACACGTATTATATGTATTTGGAAATCAATGCACGTACGAATCATTATTATTGATTTTGTTGGAACCCTTGCTGGATTTCAAAATACCAATTAATAAAAAGTTATTACCTGTATTTGCATAATAGTAAGTCGTTTTTCTAAACCATGACACTTGTTGTTCATAATTGCATCCGGAGTATTTCAACATAATATTTATTGTGTACATACTTATAGAGAAGTTGTACAAACAACCAGAGTCTTTAAACATCCGAGGCAACGATAATAAAACGACAACAAAATAAAAAACATCTTATTCTCACGTCTATTTTTAATTTTAATAACTCAACTTGTACGTATTCAGCTTGTACCTATTAATTAATTTCTAAATGGTTTTGGATACGTTTATTAATAATATCAATTTGTTATAACATGCAAGTTAACATAATAGTAATCTATTAAATTAAAGTGTTTTTTTTTAATTCTAAGTAAAATGATTAAGTTATTAAAACACGTGAGAGGTTGTAACGGGAACCTGTTATTGATAACTTGAGGTTTTATGGATAATTTTAGGTATCGGCATTGCTTAGGGTTGTCTGCAGTATAACTCAATTTTATCTAAGTAGTACCTACCTATGTTATGATGATGTAAAATGTATATTTATTTTATTTTATAATATTATAGTTACCCGGTTATTGCACATCGTTCCATGTTTTACATGGCTTATGTCACATTAAAAGATTTACATATTTTAAAATTATAATTATATATCTATAATTTTAAAAATATTTATATTTATTCTCATAATGTAATATGTGACGTAACTGGAATAACCATAAAATACGATAATAAATATTTGAAATATATCTCATGAATATTTGACAATAACTAATTTGTCAGTGTAAATGGATTAACTTTAGTAATTTACAGTTCATATTATAATTTAATGTATTTGAGCCATCATAATTAAGCTTGAGGACGATTCCTGAGAAGTTATAAATATGCATAAAACATCTATCACGAGCATATATTTTTAACTACCTCATAGAAGGAGGATTATGATGTTTTATTGCTCAAACCGCGAACAGCAATAATGAAAGAATATTGCATAATAAACCGTCTAAAGTATAAAACCATAATAATATTCACATTTCCGCTGACTGAATTGAAAATGATTATCTTTTATTAACAGGCCGTAACGACCGAATAATAGCTTAAAGTGCTGTGAAATTCGCCATTATTGTGTTATTCACTTTCTGGTTATTTGGATTTTGGTTACGTTATGTCACTGAATGTAGTTAGCGATGTCTTTCTGCGGAATTTAAGATTCAATTGAGACTTATTGAGATCGTCTGTAATACACGGCTCAGGCTTCAAAATGGAAAATTACTTTCAGTATCATCATACATCGTACAATTACGTTATCTTGAAGACATATAGGTAGGTAGATCGATAAGTTAGAGATCTCGGCTATAAGTACAAGCCCAAGTATTTTACTAAGTACATGTATATTGTATTGTTTTTATATTTATCATTAGCTAAAACGGTGAGACAATATTTCTAGGAACGCAAAATACATCAGAGATGTTATTAATATTCTCTAGGTTGTGTGACGTTAGAATATTATCCTTATTCTGTGAATAAGCTTGTAAAAAATTGGTCTAATCTATAAAACGGAACTAAGTGAACTTATATTTGCTTCCACTTTTATAATGCGTACCGCAAAAGCGTGGAACTTATTACCCAAGTCTGTGTTTCCTGATGAGTAAAATCTGGATGTCTTCAATTCGCGAGTGAATAGTTATCTTCAAGGCAAGCATGCTCCATCGTCGACTGTATTGCAAACTTGTTATAATTAGAAAAATTAAAATTCCTATTTAGCTTTTGCCTGATTGCCTTCATAATAAAATGTTTTATTATAATTATTGCATAATATTATTTGGCAAATTAAAAGCATTTACTAAGTTTTGTATTTGTTGCTAAACTCGTAAGTGGTGAGAATAAGTAAGCATTACCAACTTGAAATTGTATTCATTGGTTAGTCGGGTTTATCGTTGAACATAAACAGAGGTAGGTTACTGACATGCCTTAGGCTGGTTCCCGTATGCGGTGTTTACTACTTCTTGGATATTATAATGCATAGACAAGGATTCCTGGGAAAATTGTTTCATTTTACTTGAGCAGTAAAGTTGCAAGCAGGTTAGTGTAATCTGTTGCAGACTCTAAAGCCGGCCATACACGCTAGGGTGTACCTGACAGGTTTGCCTGTACAGTTCAACTGTACAGGTAACTCGAAAAGATATGAATTTTGATATTTTTTGCCTGCGCAGGCAAAACTGAGCGTGTGTAGCGGTCGCCTGCGCAGGTGTGCGCAGGCGTCAGTTGTCCGCTGATTGTTAGAGACGAAAGACGCTCGCGCGGCGCTGTATAGGTACACTAGCTTCTGCTCGCGGCGTCGCTCGCGTAAAAGTAGGTAACGGCACTATTTATTAAATAAAATATAGCTATGTTACTCGGTGATAATGTAGCTTACTAATGGTGAAAGAATTTTTATAACACAGATATTTTTCAATTGTAATCGAAAACTTATGTACCAATTTTCATACTGCTAAGTCCAGAAATGAGAAAATTTCGTTAAAAACTTTACCCCCCATTTTACCCCTCTAGGGGGGAGTTTTGTCCATTCCACTTTCATAGATCATTTTTGTTTGTAATCAGGATCCAATATACCAATTTTCATACTTATGAGAAAATTTCCATACAAACTTTAACCCCCCATTTTACCTTTTTAGGAGGAGGTTTGGTCCATTTTACCTACACAGGTCATTTTCAATTATAATCAATAACTTGTATACCTATTTTTATACTTATAAGTCCAGAAATGAGCAAATTCCATATAAACTTCACCCCCCTATTTAATCCCCTTAGGGGTGGAATTTCAAAAAATACTTTCTTAGTACACCCCTACAAATTAAAACACACATGCTCTCCAAATTTCAAGTTCCTACGAGCAGCGGTTTAGGCTGTGCGTTGTCACTAAGTCAGTCAGTCAGGACATCTTCCTTTATGTATATAGATATGCTTTACACCACTGTTCACGGTGTCTTCGTTTAAATTTCCTTTTCTTTAATTAAACAAACAATAAACCTATTAACGCTACTGTGTCGAGATCAAGCGCCGCTGTCGGGGCTATGGTATCAACTGAGAGTTTGTACAGGTTTACCGCTACGTGTATGGTCTCTATGCAGCTAAAGTTTACCTGTACAGTTGAACTGTACAGGCAAACCTGTCAGGTACACCCTAGCGTGTATGGCCTGCTTTACTTGTTTGTTGTTATATAATCAGATAAAGTTTTACTATATTAATGATTTCAAAACAAGTTATAAATTTATAAAAAATATTTCATGTGCATATGAATGCACATGAAATTTATATTGAAAAATTTAATTGCTTTTATACATGAAGTCCATATCAGAAGTTAAGTTTCCTTCACTCTTAAAATTTAAATACAGTTGCTATTGTGCCCTTTTCAATAATATGATATTATGACATATTGGTCAATAATTTACATAAAATGATGCACTAACTGAAAGAGTAAGTGGGTAAGTACGTATCTAATATGTTATTTAATTAGTTCTATAATTGAAGCTTATATCGGATAGAGTAAAAAAATCGTCAATAAAATTCGAAAATGTTATAATATTATATACGTGGCAGCCCTGATGTTAAGTCACTTTAATGCAGGGGTTAGTAAATAACACACATCTGTTATAAAGATAGAGATCTGCCAGGATGTGGAAATGATGTTCACGGAGCAAGTTCGCTCGATATTATCTCCACTTCGCCCAGTATAGAAGTATCAGCTATATTAAAAATGTTTCTGATTTCATGATGCTTTTTTAATAGCGCGGTTTTTCTTATAATTGAACAAGTTATAATCACTATGCGGCTTATTGAACGGTGATTTTATTTTATGTACTTGTTCATTTTATACAACGGTAGTTGGGTAAATGTTTTTGCACGATGTCGTTCTCTGCCTCCAGTCGATGTCTTTGAGGCTTATGCACATACATTATTCGAAAGCACATACAATTTTATGGTTTGATTTAAAAGTAAATTTTTGCACTTGGTATAATACTTGTATATCGACGGTTTTACCAGACATTAATATATCAGACGCAAATAATACCCAGACATGAAACGACTGTTTGTGGATGTTTCGGCACAGTTACGAGGTGACCGGTGCGCCATTCGAGCTGTCAATACTTCTATCAATACCTGCTCATGTTTACTCATTCAAATATCTATATTATTGACTTATATTCTAGTCGAATTTTAAATATTTAGTGTATTTAAAATCATAATTTAGCGACATTCTGTTGTATAGTGTGTGTGTACCTACTTTCATTGTGCAATATGCTATCTGTACCTGATATGCCAGCTTTCATAGGCCACGGTGACAGATCACCAAGATTACCCCCCTAATCTGTGCAGTTCACTATCATTCGGATCGTCTGCTTATTTGTCACTTGCATGATAAAACAAAGCTTATACGTTAAAACTCCTAAACATAACCATGTCATTATTTTACATATTGTATGTATGTACTCGTACTCGTGTGTATGTATGGGACGTACAACATAAGTTCATTATTTCCAACATTATGACATGAACATGTGAAACGCGAATCGTACTTTCTTTCACGTAAGGCTCAAGCCACACGAAATGTCAGCGTAGGTCGAGACATTTCAATTGGTAGCTATTTCCGAACAAGTTTTATAATGTTACGTGAATTCTGACTTGGATTATCTCGTAAACTCTTTATATGTCTAGGTAATATTAGATTCCAAAGCCGATAATTAAAAAATAAATATAAGAATTTTCTTTATTGGTAGCATCATACACAGCCGCAACAACTCACCAACATTAAATCGCATCGGAAATTTTTGTGTGGTTTAGTCACGCAAACGTTACAAACAAACAGACAAGCTAATAATCATTAATATTTATGTAGTCAATGAGTTGTTTAGAATATATAATACTAGCTTTTGCGCGCGGCTCCGCCCGCGTGGTACCTACATCAGTAAATAGTAGCCTATGTCCTTCCCCAGGTTTTAAACTATATCTGTACCAAATTTCATCTAAATCGGTCGAGTGGTTTAGCCGTGAAAAGGTAACAGACAGACAGATAGACAGACAGAGTTACTTTCAAAATTGTAATATTAGTAAGGATTGTATTTAGCCATTTGTGTCTGCGGTTGGGTGCAATCCTATTCTACGAAATTTGCTGCATATGATTATTATGATCGGTTTATAGCTCAGTTATTTACGTGAGAATGTCGGGCAATATTATATTAATACCAACGTAGGAGATTAAGTATGAACGTTTATTACGTGTAAATGTTTCACCGCGCTGTGCTTGACTGATTCAAATGAAACTTCGTCATTATGATCCCATGTTTTACAACAATAGTGCAGATTAAAGTCTACATATCACTAAATTAAATCACGTTTCGTTAGATGTAAATGACATATTTTCATCGTTTTAATAAGCTGTATTATTAAGAACGGTCGTATAAATGTAGCAAGAAATTATTTTTATTTCGTTATTGTGTAAGTTAATATTTAATTTCATTTTCAAGTAAACTTTACGACCGAGCAAACATGTAAGCGCATTGTAAATCGTCAAAGGTACCCACAGGACAGGCTTGCCAGTGTAGGGCCAAATGTTTTATTTAATGTTTTATTCTGGTAATAAAAGTATTTTGATTTTTGATTTTGAATGTGTTTTAAGAACGTTATATATTATAACAACGAATATTATCGCTATAAAGGACGTAAAGTTAGCAATAAAAATACATTATACACATTACTCGGTAATCGTAGGATTTGATGTAAAAAGTCTTAGATATAGCAGCGGAATACTCTAACATGTAAAGAAACAAAAACTTTTTACTACACATGAGGAAAGTAATTTAAAAGCTCTAAAATCTTTATAATTTTTGACCATGGCCTCAGTAAAAATAGGTATGTAAATTTAGTTTATTAAGCTTAGCTTAAAACTCATAATACCGTAGAAGAAAGGAGATATAATTTTACAAGCATATTTTACTCATATTTTAGTATATTATTAAAGTAACCGGTATATTTATGGTGACGTATGCTTACCTGTAACTTAAGCTTGAGTTATAATCCAAGTTTAAGATAAACTGTCGCCAACAGCCAACAAACTCTAGGCCAATAAATTACCCGCGTCATTTCACCTCAGAAACTTACAATCTAATTATAAGATATCACTTTACTCATAACAAGATTTATCTTTATTCTAATCTCGTAAATTTTAATTCGATATTAAAATAAATCTATATGGTCCGAGTAATATGTTACGATATGCATTGATAGATATATGTTTATTTCGTAATAATGACCGTATCATTGGAGCGCGACGCATTCGTCTTCTTTTGAAATAGTTGTCGACTGTGGAGATATACATTATAGTGCACAATCAGTTGAATTGTCTGTCAGACAATAAATAACATTCAGGGACTCGTTGAGAAGCGACTAATTAAGTTCTTGTGAGTCCGGACGTCGCGTGGGCGACTGATATCCCATCTTAACGATCCAGGATTTTATTGATAAAGCAACATAACCTCTATGTGAACAGTCATAAAACGGCTATTGCATTGGAATCAATAGGGATTATAAATTTCTTATGCAAATTCATAATATTTAGTTGCTTGAAGCTGACTCTATTTTAATAATTGATAATGCTAATGAAAATTCTTGTATGAAATATGTTATTAATGGTACCAATATAAAAGGGTACCTTTCTTTTATATTTATTGGTATGAATTTTAAAGGTTAATAGGTGCGTGGGTACAAGACATCACTATAAAATTTTATTAAAATAAGTTTTAGTATTCTTCGAAGTAATTAATAGCTCAATTATCAATTTATTCGTATAACGAGGATAGAATATTTTAATTCTACTATCTATATTTTAAAATGTCTATGTGCCTTCTCCGATCGCATATGTAGGTACTTGTATCAACATAAATATGACAGTGGACCCGGTACTTTATGAAATTGCATTAGATATTGGACCTCCTCTGAGAGCACACTAACGATCTTAAATCATAGAGGTTGATTCTCAGCGGCCATGCGAAACTGCATTTTGTTCTATATTCATGATAATACATGCTTGCCTTATGATATTGGTACTGTTCATTGACCAGGAACTAGTTTTAATATATTCAATAATTTCATGGTTCCTACGCGGATCTATTACCGAAATGTTTTACCAAAACAAATGGGGCTTAGATGTTGAAGTCAGTAGATACTAAATATAACTTTACTAGAACATATCGAGCTGAAATCGATTAATCGACTAATCAAATCTATCGTGCTAAAACGAGCTGTTTTGTAAAGTGTAAATATTTTATATTTTAACTTGGATATCTGTAGAGGTTGTAAAGTCCAACTTCTACAGGTATCCAAGTTTCGTTACAGTCTACTCCTACATTATTCAGTATTATTATATTAGTAGAACAAATCAATTTCTTGCTTATTACTTAAATTAAATGGTACCATTCCGTCTAGACTATTTTATTTTTGTTTATTAAGTGGATAATTTAATACGATTCTAGGTAAACCGTTTCAAATTATACATATATATGCCCATTTATATAAATATTAAACGAAGCTTAACTATCATGTTTACGTAAACGCTAAAAAACATACTCATTAGATCGGTATATATACAAAGATATACTAAGCAAGAGTAACTGTTATTGATTAATGTGAAATCGTCTACTATGTAGCAGGACTTGAGCTGGCGACCTTAGTATAGCTTGCCATCGCTTTACTAACTAAGCACACTGATTACACTGATAGCGAGGTTTATGTGGTCAGTTCAATCACAATGAGCCAATCGTGCCGTTCTAAACATCGCGGGACAAAGCATTATATGAATCACTGGTCATTGTTATAAGAGAGAGTGGTCTTCGAGACCCTTGACTCTCTCGTTTGAAATGTTGCAAAGTATCGTGCAATTGTGATTCTCTATAAAATGAGTGTAGTTATGGAAAAAGATATACTATATATAATTAAATTATTTTTGACTGCACGGATGGCGTAGCATTTGAGGTTGTGACTTCGCCGCTACACACTACACCGAGTGTTTTGGGGTTGATCCCCACGCGGGGCAAACATTTGTCTGTCATCTATCCTCAAATAGTTGTTCCGAATCTGTGTGTTCTTTTTGGCTGTTGTTACAAACTTTATAAAGACCCCACGATACAGGGCTTGTCCCCTCCCTAGTTCGGTACCTATATCTGTCAATCACTAATACCCTGTCAGTCTCTATTACATACTAATTGCTTACGAAGTAGCTTTATCTCAACATAATTTATGTAATAAATATATCAAAATTGTATGTGAAATATACATATGTATATTTCGGTAACCACAAAATTAGTGAGTTACCTGCGTATTAGACGGGATCTCTCATAAAAGTATTTAATTATGGTTTCATAGGTGGTTTCTGATAGTAGCCATTTGACATCTGTATCACGAACGCACTTAATTATAAGACCACAGGACCTCCAGCACGTTGGTCGGCGGCCATCTTAAATCACGGTGATCAATAATCGTACTAGTAAACAATGTTGGGTCGTACGCACTGTTTCGTTTCTAAACAATGCTACGAGTGAACAATTTGTCATACTTGTGTTCTTACCTGTCTCGTTATTTACTTGATAGGATTTGTGTGACTATAGCTTGTGTCAATATTTTTTGTAGTAGCTATATAGTGATGGATAGGTGTAAGCGTTTGCGCAAATGCTTGTTGTGATGGTGGGTTTGGAACCAGGGTCGCGTATTATGTTATTAGATACTTTTTAAATCTAATTCGTAGTAGCAGCACGGATAACTGTTCCAAGTTAGGATATTATATAGTGTTAACGCGAATGTTACACATTGATATTTAAATACTTTATATGGATTGGACAAGGTTCATTTAAAAAAGGCACGGATATTTACTTTGAAATAACTACACATTAAGACAATGGGTCGACAACCATCTTAGTCTACCTGTGACCGCTGAAAAGCAAACGAATTGGTGACGCATATGAATTTTAAATATTTTACAAAATAGAGCCCCAATTGCTTTTAAAAATAAAGCGTTCTAAAATTCGTTTAAAGTAAGTAAAGTTGTTCGTCATGTCAATTATTTAAATGTTCATTATTTAAAATAAACAAACGGAATACCTAAGACCGCAACAGTTCGGATCTAAAAACATATTTTGTTAAAAGGCCTTTCTTTTTAACAACACTAAAAATACAAAGTAAAATATCAAACCAATAAACCAACATGGCCTTGATAAGCAGGCATACTTTTACTATGATTACAATTTACATCAGAATTACAGAATGACGATCCAACAAAATTTTACTTTACAGTAAAGAGAGCGTAAAATCAACTGTACCTTGACAAACGTACATTGTTCTATTATGGGCCTCTCAATTCTAGTGTCTGTATGTAGCCCAAGATTTTTTAACATTTCCAAAATACTGACGAGTAACTATATTACTAGCTGTTTCTGGCGGTTTCACCCATATTTATGATTATTGCTTCGCTCATGTGGCTCATACCGTGATCTTATGTAACCTATACTTAATAACTTTGGATAAATTATCTTTCTAACGCTGAAATAATGATTAAACTCAATTCAGTAGTTTAATCGATTATCGATTATAAATAAACAAATATTTTCTCTTTATAATATTATAGTATATAATTAATTAAGATTTACGTACTGGGTTTAGTCATGCGGCCAAAGTATACGCAAAGTTTTATTACGCATGCGCGGCGCCGCGTACTGCGTAAGCATAAATATAAATTTTGCGCAGGTAGGTATCAGAAGCGTGGGTGATACACTACTTTCAAAGTTAGAGAGCGAGGTCTCGGCTTACAAATCACGAGATTTTAACATTAACATTATTTCCGGTAGCAGGTAGATATATTTTGCCTTTTCTAATATAATACATACATACATAGATTCACGCCTGTTTCCCAGAGGGGTAGGCAGAGACTACGGATTTCCATTTGCTACGATCCTGACACACTTCTCTGGCTTCATTCACTTTCATCACATTCCTCATACACGCCCGTCGGTTCAAGGAGCTCTTAACCTGGCCTTTGTCCAGAACGCCTCCGATCTGATCGAGAAACGTTCGCCTAGGTTTTCCTCTTGCGACTGTTCCATTCACACTAGCCTTATAAACTTTCTTAGTCAGTCTTTCCTCGTCCATTCTTTCTACATGTCCAAACCAACTGAACATACCCTTTTCTATTCTTGTAACTATATCCACTTTCATGCCGCATCTCTCTCTAATCACACTATTTCTTATTCTATCTTTCAGAGTCACACCACATATGCTTCTCAACGCTCTCATTTCTACAGCATTTATTCTGCTCTCATGCTTCTTTTGCCATACCCTAATATAATACTTATTTACTTTTCTAATATAATATTTATTTTAAGTGACATAAACTAAATATAAGCTTTTATATCCTATGGCATGAAACCAAAATTGATTTTTAGATGCAAAATAAGACATTTAAGTAGGTCACCTATCAAATTTAAATTAAACTAGCTTTATAGATTTTACCACAGTTCATCTTCTATAACTATTTAGAAATATTTAAATAACTTGTATTTAGCTTCATAAATAAAAGTTATTAACAAAACTAATAGATATTGAATATTTTAACTTATACGTAAATATAAAACGGAATGTCCTACTAAAAATATTGCTTTTGTGATATTCTTTGTGATGCACGTTGCACGATTTTCTATAGACAAACGTAGAATTTCATTTATCATTGTGACTTCTTGTTACATAAACGTAAGCTTTAATGGATAAGATGTAGATTAAAATGTTGTCGTTTGTATTCACTATTGTTTCGAGTAATAAGAACATAGTGACGCAACTAGTCGATCGATTCGTTATGATTTATGATACGATTTAGAATGGGCTCCTCACTAATGATATCAAGTAAAAAATGACTGCGTTGAGATTGTTATGATTATTATGTTTTTATTCTATTCAGTACCTATTTATATTTATTTTCATGTTCAATATGTCCTAAACAATTTATGTTAAAATTACCTATGTATTTTATTGAAGATAGTAACGTAGATAGGTACTTTAGATATATGATATTTTGGCATTTTATTTTTATATCACACCGTATTTATTGTGTCCTGTCAAGGTCATATCAACAAATAATAACAGACTAAGTAACTAGTTATGTTCTAATAAACTAATTTAATATGACAAAAATAATTTCTTTATCTGGAACTTATAGTATTATATACATACTCGTTACCCACAATTAATATTCATAAATTTACTTGAAATCTGTATTTGTGTGGGGTAACTCTAATATCGTATATTGTTGAATAATAATATTATTTCATTTACCGCAGGCACATGTTTTCCTTACTTAAAACACTCACCACCTTGTAGACACGCGTATTAGTAAATCATATTCCTGTTTAAACAAGCACAGGATATAAAGTAGTACTGCTTAGTATTCTGTTATGGTATCTTATTATGCGAAATCTGATTCTTGTCGCCAGTGTGCACTTACTTTCCTTATATTTCGTAGTCGCATCATGGTAATGTTAGTAAAATTCCCAAGCAGGTAAACACGCAGGAAAATTCGTCTCAGTGAATCAGTTTGTTCACAGTTACTTGCAATTTGTAAGTGTCAAATAAGGAAAATGGTAGGCTGTAATCGACGGACCAGCATCTGATAAATTGGAATGTCGATTACTTACTTGAAAATGCTTTGAGGCTTAAATAGGTGCGTTTATTTTTACGAAGACCGAAGCTTTAAATTCTTTACCCGAATTTTATAGTAAAGTTATTTTATGTTTCATTTTAATTAGGTCTGCTGAATGAATAGGTGTAGATAAATAGCTCAAAAGCTTTTTAAACATAAAAATAACAAAGATGTAATTTTAATAAACGAGGCATCTTTTATCGTTGGAGAAAAATGGTGGACAGTGATTCCTATAATTAAAATTACAACTTGCGTAATACGTTATTCAATTCAATAATATAAAATTGTAATATGAGTGAGAGCGTCGGTAAGCTTAATCTAGCACTTTAATGTAACCCGCAAATAACAAACGCAAGGTGAGCTTGCGCAGATGGTAAGTATGCTTCGTGTGTAGGTATACTATCACGCTTCGCGAACTATCTGCCCAAGTTACCCACTTGATTAACTCACGCTTTTAGTTCATCTTGCGTATGTATCCCGCAACAGACAGAGTTGCCTATTAATTCTTACCTCTACGTAATGGTAGAGGCAAGAAATAATAGGATTTCATATTATGAAAGTTGTAGCGAATAAAATTCTCTAAAAATTTAATTTTGGTCCTTTTTTATACGTCGAACCGTTTTTGAGATAGAGGGCGCAAAGTGTGGAGCGCCCAGCCATACACACCTTAGCGCAAGGTAAATCCTGAATCCCAATCTATTATACCGTTGCTTTACTTAAATATTTATCAAATATTACTTAAATAAGAATTTAATACCTTATATTGATATTTATATATTTTTTAAAATCAAATGGTCTACAAATTTCACTTACCTTTGACATATAAATAATTAATTAATAAAGTGTATTATTCTAAATATAGTTTAATGTTATTTTAATTAAGGATAATTGTATTTTAAGTAGAAAAGACATTAAATGAATTTGTCTTAAAAATGTCATCTCATGGATCGAGGTATTGCTTTTAAAATTACAGACCTGGAAATACTAACTCCACTATCCGGCCTTTCTATTTATAGCAGGGTGAGACAGATGTTCTATTATATAAAGAGGGCCTGTTTCTTTCTCAAGGGACTACTACCTACTGAACAAGTTCATTTTTCAGTTTTAAAGTGTATCTTAGCAAAGACGCAAGTAATATTTTAAAGGTTATCATGGCTGATTTGTGTTTTATTTGCAATAAGTTACTTTCTGAAGGTGATTCTGTGACTGTTGTGCCCGGTATAAAGACTTTAAAAGAAGCAGGTATTAATAGAAATGATAGGCACATAAACTACTTAAATAGGTTGTCTTCTGTGAACGTTCATATTGAGTGTCGAAAATCGTACGCTAGTAAAAATTCAATTGCAGCAGCGAAACGTCGCCTTGAAGAGACTGGACCTTCAACGTCATCAACTGTACCACGTAAAGAGAGTGGTGAAGTCGCAGATGAGGCAATAGAGGCAAAAAAATCTGCAAAGTACAAACGCGTTATCAGTAAAGTAAGTACTCTTGCATTCAAAGACAAGGTCATGAAAAGAGCAGAAGAACGAAGCGATACTTTGGGAGGATTAGTGATAGACCTTGTATCTTATGTGCATGATTTGATTGCTGTTGAAGCAAGTCTGTTAACATCTCAAACATCTCTAGAGTTTACTTGGACAATATTTTATCTATTTACAATATTTATTTTGTATTCAAAGAAAGGAAGAATACAACGCAATTCGCGGCATCCTCACTGAGAAATTCCAGCCCTCTGCAGAAGCTCGCTAAGAAATAGCCTCGTATTATGTTCGTGCGGTGAATAGGGTTCCAGATGTTTGAAGTAGGCATTGTATCGCGAGGCAAGTGATATTTGCCTCTTGCGCTGGCCGCGCTTTTATGGAGTCCCCAATACCAGTGATAGTGGTGTTATTTGATAGTTATACAGGCTATAGTTACTCAATAATACATGTAAGCCATGTGCTTGCTTGTCACCTTAGTGATAAAATGTACCTAATGGCCAGCTTAAATGAAATTTTATTATTAATCATATTATATGTCTTCTGAATTATAAGACAGGCTTGGTGGTGGTAGGTGGTGTTTCGTGATGAACAGATTAAGCCCTTCCTTTTCCAATATTCGTTGGCTCATCGGTAATCAAGCGGCTTAATTGTTATTTATGACTACGAATGTAATAGAAAGCTGCTGTCATATTTTTTAAAGCTTAAATCATCCTAGTTTTTATAAAAAGCTGGTCATTAGCAGTTTTTATTCACATAATATAATGTTTATATGTAGTACTGAGCGATAGACACGTATTAAACATGAGCTAGAGGCAATTGATGGAATGTGCGGAAATATCCACTTGTTATTATTTACCATATTGTTATTATGATTGTATATTATTGTTGCATGCTGTACAAAATAACTTGTACACAAATACGTGTAGTATGCTGCGTTGCTATGATTTTATCAGTTGTAAGAGATCAATGACAAAAATTTACTTTTTAAATTCGCGGTGAACGTTCGGCGACGTCGGCGATTTCGATCAAGTTCCGTAATCGGACCCAGGATTTACGTCTGACCTTTATAGAGTTTTACGATTTATTTAGGTCGCTCTGCGGTGTTAAACATCGGTTATACTGATTTGCTGTATTAGCTTCTACTTTTCCAACGAAAAATATTATATCAAAAGCTTTCAAGGAAGTTTCTGTTGCGTATTATGATTTACATCGTTATAGCCCGTGGTTATAGCTATAAAAAGTTTAAAGCAGTTCTAAATGAAAATAGAGCTATAAAAGTTCTTCGTAACTTTTTATGCGAAGGGAAAAGTATACCTAAGCATTTGGCGATTGTTAATTACTATTAAAAGGTGTATTTAAGATGGAATTATTTGCGATGTCCATTGCTGCAGAGGTACTGTGGGTAAAAACCCGTTTGTATCAGAGTTCTTTTAGAAATTATATTCTTTTAAAGGAAATATTATGGTTTTTAATTTCGTTTAATGGTAACACAACAATGTTTTACACCTTTCCATAAAAGTTACATTATGTCGAAATAAAAGCGTTAGACGTTGTAAGCCGGATAAAGCCGTACCTCGATGAAATGCAAAAATACAAGGGGAAAATTCGTCGCAAAAACATTGCACAACAAAACGGGCTCACGCCATTTGTTGTCACTAAACTAACAATTTATGCATGGCCCCTAATGGGCCGCTCCATCAGCCTCTGTTTGCCAAGCTTTCTATGAAATTTTATTCGGTAATAGCCCGTGTAGGCTTTCTTCCTTGCCTCAATATCACATTGTCAATATAACTTGTTGTTAAGTGATTTGGGAAGAAAAGTTTCACGTTACCCCTTTAACTTAGTCCTAGTTTATGTATTGTTTTCTTTTGTTAGATCCGGGGGCCCTTTTGCATAATTCAGAAGGTATGCGTGTAATTTTATTTTGGAGTTCTTTTTACATACGATTTAAAATATTATCATGTGTCGTACAATGAATTCTTTAAATATTTTGTCAGTTTACCTAAATGGAAAATATCTGAACTGTACTTCTAGAATAAGTGTTGTTGTAGATAAGCTGAAAGAATTGCAATTATTAAATATCGTAAACCATTTTAAGAAATACAGAAATAACTAGAGCCTTTAAACATAAATGCTCGATGATATAATGACTATTGTTTATTATTAATAATAATATAATAGGTATTTTAATATGGAGCTCGGTGTCTCGTCATCCAATGCGAAACGGTAGCTATCTTTTTCGTCACAGTAATAATAAGGTTCTTGGAGTTGTCACTTTATTAAGAGGTAGTATTTACAAGACTACACAGTGTTGTCGACAACTCACCACACATACGTTTGCACATACCTACACCAGACATACTCTCTTACATATGCAAACGTTTACCCGTTTTTATATGTAAAACAGAAAACATGTATATTTTAATATTTTCTCTAGTTGCGTTAACAATTTCCGATGTACATAGTTTTTCACAAAAGTACGCTTCCGAAAATATAAGATTGGCAATGTTATTATGACTCATTCTATATGCTGCAATCTCAATCAGATCACGTCATTGGTACCGGAGCTGATACTAAAGAAATATGACTTTAGTTCTCTAGATAAACTAAACCTTTATCAGGTTTAGTCCAGAGTCCAGATAATCGCATAAGGTGAACTTCATGTATCGTTTTATGAATAATGTTATCATAATTTGTACTAAAGTAAATACATCTGTATTTACATGTTTGACGTCCAAACAATGTGTTTAGTAAATGACGTTCTTACATTTTGTTCCGCAACGGGGTTTAATAACCTCATTCATTGCCACAGAATGAGTAATGCAGTACCTATCTACATCATTGTGAATCCCTTCGGGAATTTCCCTTGCCTACTAACAAGCCTCATGATATTTTGCGTAATACCCATGTAACATTTTGATTTTGTTTTATTTTGTTTTCGTATCCTTTGTCTTCTGATCAGTCTCCATGATAACAATCCCTGTTTGTGGTTTGTTTGAATCAATATTCGTATGTTAAAGTTTGTCAACGGCTTTTCTGTTGCGTCGTATAGTGGCATCTCGGTGTAATACTGCGCTAATAGATTAATAAAGCCTAGTATGTCCATAGCTTATTCTTATTTTAAACAGAGCGTTTGATAGCGCGCTTTGAATGTGTCTATGGCATTTATGAAGTTGTTATTACTTATTATCACCACGAGCCGCACTAATTTTAAAAATAGCATTATTATTGCTTACGTGATGAGATGACGAAATCAAGTTATATGCTCTAGTGAGTTAGAGTTGTTTTGTGTATATATAGTATTACCCCCTTAAGTGGGTCATTGGCTCGTCTGCCATAAGAGACAAAAACAAAAAAAAATCAGCCGTAGCAGCACCCGTTGCCAACTGGCGTAAAGAGTTCAGTGGGCTGAATATACGTGTGTGATATGCGAAATCATACATCGCTTATGCGGAACTGAATGTCGTTGGTAACGTATCTTTAAGCGAGTTTTTGTTTAAAACTGCAATTAGTTATTCGAATTT
This sequence comes from Catocala sponsa, assembly GCA_963564715.1. Taxonomy (NCBI): domain Eukaryota; kingdom Metazoa; phylum Arthropoda; class Insecta; order Lepidoptera; family Erebidae; genus Catocala; species Catocala sponsa. The sequence continues at coordinate 10,813,570 of OY751336.1, read as the reverse complement.
AGAAGTATAAGGCTTATTTTTTTAAACTTCTAATTAGGCTAATAAGTTGTTGGACTGCCTGATGGTATACGGTCATTTATTGGCGTTTGCAACACCAATTACATAGTTACTAGATGTGCCCGCGGTTTCACCCGCGTTTATAATTACTGCGCCGCCTTCGTGGGTCGTAGCGTAATGTTATATAGCCTATAACCTTCCTCGATAAATAAGCTGTCCAACAAAGAAATATTTAATTCGAACCAGTAGTTCCTGAGATTAGCGCGTTCAACCAAACAAACAAACTTTTGAGCTTTATAATATTAGTATAGATGCTTGCGCGTAGTCAAACCATAAAAGCGGTAGCTGTGCTGCCAGCTCATTGGGCAAAGATCAATATTTCGTTGCTGACAGGAAAGCTTTATGGAATCTGTAAAACTCCTCATCTCAGAGACACAATACAAGGTTGGCTGCGATCTTCCGTATGCCGCGATACCTATCCAGTCGGACAGTTATTTAAATAAATTGCGAGCGCCATTACTCTGTTTTTTTTTAAATATAACTAGGAATAAATTCTGTGTCGCGGAGGACTTTATAAACATTCAAACAATGGACACAAAGAACTGCCAGACTCGGAACAACCATTTGTGGATCGTACAACGTTTTGTCCCGTGTGGGATTCGAACCCACAACACTCGGTGCAGTGACTGTGGCGAGGCGATCACTTAAATCACTATGTCACCCATGCAGTCATCATTGTATCAGTATATTAACGATTAGCGAGGTTAAGCAACGTTGGGTGCGGCCAGTCTATAGATGGGTGACCGCTTAGTGGTATTTCATCTGAGCGTCTCCGTGCTTCGGAGGGCACGTAAAAAGTCGGTCCCGGTTGTTGTCAAATTGACAGCAGTCGTTAAGCCATGTCAGAGACCTACGGGCGGCTTGAACAACTCTTGATAACAGGTTGACCACTAACCACACGAAAAGAAGAAGAAGAAGATCAGTATATTCTCCTATTACAAACATAGCAGAGTTACCCAATATTATCACACGTCAGATATTACTTCCTTATGCTGTCACTGCATACCGTATCATTGATAAAAATTCCTTCGAGGTAAACGCCGCCGATACTGATAATAAAAACTGTATGCGTGCTGAGTAATCACGTTGATAAATCTCATAATGATAAATCACTGTAAGTATTATAAAAGTGATCTTTAGACATTATGCGTTGCATATAAAATATTTATAATATACTAGACTGGCTTTGGCACGCGGCTCCACCCGCGTAGTACCTACATCAATAAAAAAGTAGCCTATGTCCTTCCCCAGGTTTTAAACTATATCTGTAACAAATTTTATCTAAATTGATTGTGTAGTTTAGCCGTGAAAAGGTAACAGACAGACAGATAGACAGACAGAGTTACTTTCGAATTTATAATATTAGTAAGGATTTGCCTTCGGCTCCGCTCGCGTAATTTATTTTTTTTTATTTTGCTCGTCAAAATGACCACACTCCACCTGATGGTAAGCAGTCGTGTGTGTAGGTTATGTTAGGTTAGATAAGTAACAATACTTTTTTCTGAATGAAACGTAGGCCTAGGTCCTTTTCTGTACCCCTGACAACGTGTATGCGAAATTTCATGATGACCGGTCGAGTAGTTAAGGCGTGAAAGTGTAACAAACAAACAAACTCACATTCGCATTTATAATATTAGTTAGGCTTAATATTGATGATAGGTATATCATGAAAGTAGAATTCAGTTATGAGTGTAAGCATTATAGGCACATATAATAATTATCTTCTGCATGGATCACACAGGAAACACGGAAATGCATACTGATACAGGAATAAAAGTATCCTACTTATAAATATGTTAATTCGCGGCAGTGACGTTCTGCGTGTCAAGTTTCATCCAAACTTATTTATTATTTTAAGTGTGAATGAGAAACAGATACGTATGTATATAAATGTAAATAATTTTTTTTTGAAGAACAACTTACACTAAGGTTAAATTCAGTGTCGCTTTACAAACCACGTCATATAACGGACACAAGTAACACCAAGATTCAGAGCAACTATTTGTGGATTACACATTTTGCCCACGTGGGGATTGAACCCACAACTCGCCGCGCGTGGCAAGCGGCGAGACGACTCCTTAAACCACTAAGCACTGATTGCATTGCATACTTGCATTGATTGAGTAAATGTTGCTCTCGTAGTTAATTGACACTAATGTTTTTAAACACAAAGCGGCGAACATGTGCAAGATGTGGCGCTTGCGCGGTATATTGTATGGACTCGCGTGCAAGTAGCCCATGCAAATGGTTTGCATCATATGTCCTATTAGTTTAAGTTTGTTTCATTACTTTTACATACAACAGCGACAGTGTAACCGCTGTTATTTTTAGCGGCAATTCGTTTGTCAGTATTGCATTTAAATCGAATGATTTTGATTTTACTGACATTCCTTATCTTCTCTTTGTTTCTGCACTACACTGACATCCAGGTAAACTATCGTATAACCAATAAATGAATAAAAAAAGTATTTTAACTAAATACATTTGTAGTATGAGTTTTTTTTTAGAATAATTATGATTGTTAGTTTCGGAGATATTATTATCGCTATTGGTAATAGCCGGAGCTACTGAATTGTATCTAAAATTGTATAACTCGGAAGGCTACACGATCGCTTAACTACTTATAATGGCTATGTTTAAATGAGATTCCCAAGCGAGGCAGCGGGCCTCGCAGCAATAGTTTTAAATAGTAAAAAAAGCGATGAGTTAATGATAAGTTACATTGTAATGACCATTACGCCCTCTGACCAGGTGGGATGACGATCTGCGAAAGACTGCAGGCAGATGCTGGATGCGGCAAGCTGAAGACAGGGCGCTATGGCGCTCTTTGGGGGAGGGCTATGTCCAGCAGTGGACTATTATAGCCTGATGATGATGATAACGATGATGACCATTACGCGAGCTTGGCTCATTAAGAAAACCTAATAGCTACCTCACAAATCCTTAATAATACCTACATTATTTTTAAGCATGTAATAATTAATATGACTAGAAAGTCATGTTATACGTAATATGCTTGATCTATTTGCAACGTTACTACATTGCTCACTTCTATTCTTATCTTAACAAACTAGTACAATGGGTACAATTCAAATCCGCAACCATTTTTATCACAAGACAGAAAGCCTTAGGGCTCTTTACGCCGCCAGTCATTCAGAGTAGTGAACTAGATTCTCAAAAAACATGTAAAGGTGCTACGTGTCTATGCAGCGACGGCAAAAATGTGAACCCTAGTACGTGGAGTTGAAGCTAACTGCCCTATTACTTGTGTCGTGATGAAGCTCTATTGCTTAGCGGCTTATAATTGGTTCAGTTGGAATGCAGGTAGGACGTAATACTCTGTATTCCCTATCTGCCATCTGCCTCCGTGGCGCAGCGATAGTCAATGCGACTGCTGTGTATGAGGCATTTGATCCGAATTTTAAAAAGTTATTTGATTTTTCTGCCAAGAAATCTCAATAGCAGCCCGGAGGTAGGAGGTTTGCGGTGTTAGACATCCCCGTGTCCCAGAAAGAACGTAAAGGCGATGGTCCTCCGCCTGATCTCTCTACGATCTTGCCGGATTTCCGTGCTATCGGATTATAAGTTAGGGAATCAAGAGTGCACTAGTGTTTGCGTACACAACTGTATATCTCTTGCAGTCTTCGTAAAATTTGGTCTCCGTGACCGAAATTCGGTCTGGAGGAGATTATTATTACCTAATCTACTAATACAAAAAACAACGCGATTTTTCATGCCAATTCGTTCACATTACTCCTATTTATTACATACACAGTATGTAAGCAACACCGCTGAATATGCGTCCTAACAAGCACGAGCGACAACACATTCGAGAGGTCGGAATGCGTTGAATAGAATTCTTCCAGTTTCTTTATTGGTTCCCGTCGTTCCGCCTCCTATCCGCTCCTGGTTTGGTCACTATTGAAAATTCCTTTTTATCTCCACTTACAAGCGTTAAAAGTAAGTGTATGAGAACATATACTTTGTGGATATTACCTGTTCTCTTGAGTTATTGAGTGCATTTTGGGGAAAGCGCTGTCGTGGAAAACTAGAAACGCTTGTTAGTACATTGCGTATTTGAAACGAGTGAGAAAATAACTAGGTGATCATTTTCAATTAGAGAAAATTACCTTAGTTTGTATGATTTCAAATAATTGCTACTTTTTATAGTACTGATAACGACATACAAAGCGGGCACATATACTATTAAATAATTAAGTTGAGTTGAGTTGATCTTGATACAGAGTAAAATTCCCGACAGATGATATCATTGCTTAATTTGTAGTAGGTAACATATTACCATTCATCGAATTCATTGCTAATCAAATGATCTTGATCTTTATATGATGTTATTATCTCTCAAATAGCTCGTTACAATTTGTAGTCATGGTGATTGTTCACTGTTTATTAGATTTCGAACTTATAGAGACTTTGAAGAATTGATTTTCATTATGAAGTGTTAGTTATAGGACAATAGATAGGTGCATAGCACGTATTGTATTTTATACAAAAATCAAAAAGCATTTACAAGATCCTTACGTTTAGACAAGGATATAAGGTTTGCGGTGCTACTTGTATGCGTGAAAATACTCTTAGATATAATCGTCCATATCCAAGCATCCCATTTTTCCAGATTTCGAATAATTGATCTCGATTATCTCAGGAGCGGCTAAATTTAAATAAAGCAAAGAAAAAGATCCTTTACACAATCAAGACTACATGTTATTAGCGAGTGTATTGTTATAGTACAACATATAAAGATACCAATTCCTCGAGGTTTATTGTATACTCTTTTTCTTATTTATGTTGTTTCGTGAACTACAAACAATGTACCTAGTTACACGTTATGACGTCAATGCTACATTTTCATACCATGACATAATATTTTCACGTTTGCATTATGGATAAGGTGGCAACATAGTAGTATTCATGAAATAGTGATGTCATACGTCCGGTGGAGTAAAGTAGCTCTCCTCATTATGAATATGATTATTGATCAAAATGGGAAGTAAATCAATGAAATATTGAAACTACGAATACGAATTGAGTATGAATAATGTACCAATGACATAATTACAATGACATTCACATTTTTATTGCTATATTTAAATATGTCGGAAACAACAAAGCAGGTACATGATGAGAATTACATGTAGTAAAATCTCATTGTTCCTAGTAATGGAAAGTAATGAATTAGCAATAAATATGAGTTAAGTAAGCAAGTTACGGGATAGAGTATTTAAAATCAAATCAAATCGTTTATTTGCTAAAATATATTTTATACAGGTAGTTTATGCTTCTTAATTGACATTACTTGGACTATCTTTAACTAAAGAAATAATATGGCATTTTTGTGTCTTATACAAATAATATACTTACTGAAAACCCTCAAGTCATAAATGAATGATAATATAATCTACAACCGAATATCTTAAATTTAAATTAATTACACAGAAATAAACATATAAGCAGCAGTTAAAAGCTCTTATTCTTTTTAAACATATGCAATTATATAGCTATGTTCTTGTAATCTATTAACTGAATTGATTAAAATTTACCGAACTACCGTCATTCAAGCATCAACCTTTGAACGAAAACTAGGTCCATTCATTAGTCAAACTTTAGCAAAGTCACTAGTTCACTCCAATATATCAAACGACACACACTTTGCTCCTGATATGGGCCAAACAGAACTTGAACACGGCCGTCGAAAACTTAGACATTGAACGTAGGTTGATGGGAACGAAACTGGCCAGAATTCCTGTATTGTTTTAGCAGGCTTGCTAACCTCTGGGAATTGCCCGGCTTATTGTGTGTTCGACGTAGCTAGATCATCGGACAGGCACATTCGATTAGTTTGCGAACTCAATGGATAGTGAAGGCATATTGTGAAGGGAAACATTACCTTTTATAAGGACGTTCATTACATTTTAAAGCTATAGTTCGTTTAGTAATATGTTTTTGGTTGGGGTTATTTCTACTAATCTACTAAACTTTTAAGCATACATGATCATGGCAGGAGTGAGATGTACAAAGTTTATAAAAGTTCTTGCGGCTTATAGTATTCCGTGATCAGAATATATTAAAGCAGCTGTAAAGGTGTACCTATTTTACCTTTGCAGGAAACCGTTATATATAACAGGCTTGTATGTTTAGTAGGCACGTTATTGTTACGTTATTAGGTTTCCCAGGGTTTCCTAGAGAAATTCTATAAACAGCATAAAATAAATTCACAATTAACTGTATGCATATAAAATAATGATAGTTGTCTTTGTAATTATTGTCATTATGTATATAAAATTACGTGTCTATATTGTCTTCAACAACGATCTTTACTAATTTTGTAGTTACTAATATTAAAATGCCTGTCTTTGTCTCTTGGCTAGACCGCCAAACCGACGTAAAGCAAATTAACAAGTATTAAGCCCGAGGCTGGATATAGATTTCTTAAAAATAGCATACCTATGCTGTGCTATATAGCACATAGGGTATTTTTAAAGAAGCCTATATTAATACAATACTCCTGGCATGTATAGATATATTTGTCCAGGTTATTGTATATGCAATATATCATATATCTCTATATCCGACAGCAGTTATTGTTACTGTCAGCCTTCATCATACCGGTGTTGAACAAAGGCTTTCCCTGTCGACCAGTTTTTATCTGTTTTATCTATCTTGTCGTTCCATGCGCGACAACGCCGCCCGCTCCGCTGTCTCAGGATTCACGTTGTGGTTTTTTGTGGCCCGAGCTATGGGCCAAAATAATACGTTTATATCGAAAACGCATTCGACGCAATCACATTACGGCGCTTGCTTGTTTTGGAACAATTGATTCAACTCTGTTTGTTTAAATATCTTTGTTGCACGAAGGCTTTATTAGCTCACGTTTTTAATGAATAAATATTATTCTTGTTTTTCTTTTGCCTTTGGTTCGTAGGTAATCTAGTGTTACCGATTTCTGATTTTGTTTTACGGTCTGACTACACTTTAGAATATTTTGTACTAGTAAATCGCCGTATTAGATATTATAAGTTAATACGTATAATGTCTAATACGGCGATAAAAAATGGTATAAATATACCTACCATTATGGACCAGAATATAGACGTTAACTAACATAGACGTAATAATTACCACTAAAATTATAAACGCATTAGGATTCTCATTATTTAATCAATCAAACCGGCATTAGCTACTGAAGAGTTCGAAGTGTTAAATATATAATTATATCACATATTTATGATTACGTAGGTACCTAAGATGTTTTGATATCCGGTACAGTCGCATCGTTTATATCATAATTGATAAGTATGAGTGTTTTAGTAAGATATAATCTATTAAATTATATAGTAATAAAGTGTCAAATAAACAACGCGATAAAATCCGTATATAGTAGTTTAATTTCAATAAATTTATGAATATTATAAAAGCTAAAAGTATTAAATACTGAAATATAAGAAAATCCTCACGTTTAAATCCTACAAGAACTTTTAATAGTAGCTTATACTCTGCAGGAATCATTATAACTACTCATTTGCAAAATAGGTCATGCTTCGTTTAAAATTCTAGTCTTCTTTCACCCGAATACGTAGCAGCTAATACCTGCCACACCGGACTGCTCTGTAATTCGTTTCTTGTAAAAGTACGCCAAAGGAATGGAGCCGAATAAATTATTGATGATAGTCTACCCATCTCGTGACGTGTCGTAAGTAATTTGTTAGTAATTGGGTGACGTAATTACTATCTTACTTAGGGTCTTATTTTAAGGAAAAAGAGCAGCCGAAGATAGTTGTGGTTGTATGTAGGTATGTTGGGTTAGTAGTGTTGAGTCTTTTGTTATATTGTTAAGGATTTTTTATAATATCGTATAACTGCTTTTTAAGACTTAGACTTTGTAATAAGAGCGACATGATAATGTTTTGTTTAGGAAATAGAAAGGAAATTGAAAAAAGTATATTCCTTATGCAACTTAGCCTGTCCGTCCGTTTGTCTGTTATAGCTGTTCGCTGATATCTTAGGAACTACTTATAAGGTGAAATAGATATAATTGTAGCTCAAATTTATTGTATACAAATATTACTAAATAGTTTTGTGTTAATGTACCTATTCAACTCCATAGGCACGACGCGCGACGGCGGTCAGACACAAATGTTTTTTTTAATAATGTCGTGCATTCTAACAATTGCGATTTGTCGTGCATTCGAACGCGAACGCAAGAGATTGATAATTATTGAAACGACTCAAACCAGCACAATTGTTGAGGATTTAGTAAATATTGTTAGCAAAAATATAAAGTCATGTGGTCGCCATTTAGTTTGCTCGAATTGAGGCATTTAACTAAATAATCTTGTATACTCTTTCTTCTAGACGTGCAATTCCGACTAGCACTTTTTTAAGTTGTTAATATATACTTTTAGAGAAACATGGCGCAGCATCGAATGAAGGGACAAGAGAGATTAGGTAACGTAGCCAAGTTCAAGTTATTAGATGAGTGGCCATATGATATAAAAAAGGCAACTGCTCCACTTCTGACGAGATCTTGGTCCTGTCTGCCACATTTGACTTGGCGAGTACCTTCATATATCTATATTGAAATGCTGAGAAATTCTTATGTTATTGGTAATATTTTAAACGAAACCTCGAGATAGAAAAACGCCCACGACTTTTATTCAGAGTGTAACAGTAAATCGTGGTCATATTTCAGATCGCAAAGATCGTTTCTTAGGATGGTGATGGTTTAATAAAAAATTTTGTTTCGCCGTTTGTTTTTCTTCTGAGCATGCATAGATTATATTTTGTTCTATGATGTTTGCATGTAATTCTAATATTTTAGTTCCTTAATATTGTGGCCGTGCATTTTCGGACATATTTAGACATGCTATTTACTCCCTCAGATACAACTACTCATATTATAAATTAATCAGCACATCTATCTGATATGAAATTATTTGTATCGGCATTTTTCAGTTCGTATTATAATATATTATTTACTAGCTGCGACTTCGTCCGCGTAGATTTTAACTAAAAAGTGTTTGTCTCCGCGGAACCTATTTTTTTTCTAAAATCAAAGTAACCTAAGTTACTCCTTATAACATCAGCTATCTGCCAGTGAAAGTCCCGTCAAAAGCAGTTCAGCCGTTTTGGAGATTAGCTGGAACAAACAGACAGACAGACAGACAACAATTTTAAAATATATGTTTTCGTATAGGTACCTTATATACTTTCATATGCATTAGATAAAAAGCTGTTATTTTGACATTACAAACAGACACTTCAATTTTATTTATTTGTATAGATGTCTGAATTCTTTAATTTAAAGCGGTTGCCTCGCCATTGTCTTTACGCCAAGTGTTACGGGGTCATACAGGTCACAATGTGTGGGATCCACAAAAAGTTGTTACGAATTTGTGTGTTCTTTGTGTCCGTAGTTTGAATGTACGTAAAGTCTTCTACGACGTACAATTTATGCCTATTGCGGTCGATTTCTTAAAACTGAAATAAACTATGATTTTTCGAATATACAACCTTAAAATATGACAAGACCTAACAGTAACAGTTACGCGCAGTATAAAAACTTTCTAAATCGTTGCAACAAAGTCTACTGTTCTATTCAAAATTAAAGCCAAAATTATTCTAAGATTACAGGTTTGCTATTACTTAAAGTTGTTTGATTTATTACATGACTTCTTAGTATAATAGATTGCCAATGACATAACAATCATGTATAGTATATAGTTATTAGAATAGTGAAGGTTATAAAAATAGCAGTTCTCCCGTTTAAAACTTATAATTAGGCGTTTAGAATCTGGCCTTAGTATATATATTATTAAATAAGACTGACTGAGGTGATTAATCGAAAACACTTATGATAATTGTAAATTTATGTAAATTCAATACTTACATTCCATATTCAAAACTTTATTCAAAATTCTGTTTGTTCTCGAAATCGAATGCCGAGGTGGACTAACAAAAAGATATTGGGTTTTTCGGACAAGAAATTCTGGGTTATTTTGCATTGCCCCCTCTGGTGGTGAACAGGACATTTTCCAAAAAAAATGTCCCATTCGCCACCGGGGCGGTGGCAACTGGGATGAGTTTAATCGGGTTAGTCCCATTCGCAACCCTAGCATTGCCCCCTCCGGTGGCGAATGGTACAGTTTCCAAAAAAATATCCCATTCGCCACCACTAACCCGAAATTCTCTGTAGCAACCTGAAGTTAGGAAGTTGGCAGTGTTACACATACAATATGTGCCTAGGAATGTGCGTAAAGCCTGCACCTGATATCTCTCTGGTCGCGGCGGACTGTCGTTCTTTCGGCTTATAAGAGTTATGGAACAGAAAGTTTACATGTGTTTACATATCTCCCGCGCAGATAGCCAGTTCTCGTTAAGATTGGTCGCCGTGACCGAAATTCAGTCTAGAGGACCCTTGACTATTTTTTTGTTTTTCATTATAATAGATTTCTTGTAACTAAGCTTGAATGTACACACGGCTACACATCAAGTTAGACACCCTATATACGCATAACTACGCTACATACAAAATAGACAATTGTCGGAAAGGGACAGTGCATAGTGGTGTCGATGTAATTAGGTAAGGATAGAGCATAACAAAAATATAACGCACTCTCTCGCACGATTCGCAGCGTTCAACTTCTAATAGTTCAAAGTCCAAACGGTCTAGGTTGATGCGTCGTTGTGTGTAAAATCAATTTAAGTACGTCTCAAATGAATCCAACTTGATAAGCCTAGTAACTTTTTAAACAAACCCACTTTTATTAATCTCGGTCACCGAAATAAAAGGACAGCTTGTTACGTAATCTAATCACAAGCAACTGCCAAAAACTCGTTTCCCTTAGAAAGTAGAACACTTTATTAAGTTTGACATGAACTAATTTAAATATTAAAACAGTGCTTGACACGTGTTTCGGCCCCCGCACATTCGATACTCAAATCATAAATGCCAAATTGTGTTATTTATCTTTGCTATGGTTACGATCTACTTATCTGGAAGTACAATACATATCTTTTAACATGAGTTATTTACATACATAGACTCACGCCTATTTCTCGAGTGGTTATGAGAGAATACGGATTGCCATTTCTTACTATTTTGGTATATTTTCCTGCTTTATTTACTCGTATTACATTCTTCATAAACGCCCGTCGACTTAGGGCGTTTTTAAACTGAAAACACATAACAGCGTTTAAAAACAAAGCATAATGTCTATTCCTTAGTACACCTTGATTTTGTAAGTTATTTTTGAAATTAGTTCTGCTAAAAACCTAACCCGTTGGATATGGTTCTCAGAATAAGACTGTTAGATTAGTGAGCTGATCAAGTGACAGTTGGAAGTTAGTGATTTAAGTTCTATCTGTATAAATAGCACGAAAAAGTTTAAGACATGTCTGTATAACTTTCCATTATCAAGATGTTTCGAATATTTTTTCGATTGTTATAATCTTGGAACTTTATTTCTATAATTAGCAGTCGTGCTTGCATTAACGGCAATGCCATCGGGCCAACAACACAGGCAAAAGCAATTATCGATCCTAAACACACATTACCTTACATCAACCTCATATGCTACCGAAGCGAAAATGATACATATTTCCTCTATATGCTTAGAAAAACGCTTCTACAAGCAAACCAGTGTAATCTTTTCAACATTAGCCTACTAGAAGGAAGTAATTTGGCTCACAAATGTTTGCTTTTTTTTTGGGGTCGCATTTTATGAAGTAAGGGTGATGTGATATTTATTATACGAGGTTTTTACGAGCCCATGGGATGTAACGTTGGGTATTGAGCAAGATTGGTTCTATGTTTATTACTTCTTACTGGTATTTTGCCCCTGAGGGTGAAATTGTGAGTTTGAAGTTGTCGCTAAATTGATGTCAATGGCTATATGGGTAACGCACTTGAAGTGGTCACCAATAACTTTGGAAGTTGTGGTTATTTTATAAAAAAATATTGTGTGGCTAAACAAGAGTTCACGTTTTAATGGTATTTGCGTAAATAGTTTAATTAATGTTTACAATATATGAAATACATATGTATAGAATATTGTACCTTCGACGCATTATTTATCTTTGTACTATCGCCATCGTTTCAATATTGTAAACGAAATAATAGTCTAGACCAGACAGTTTCAATCGCTTTACCAGTCCTTTGATAATTAAAATGATTTCCACGTGAAGAGCCTCTTAATATCAATTGATAACTAAGTATATTATACATGCAAAATATCATTAAATAATTAAAATTTCTCTACTTTTATATGATTACTAGATATTCCCGCGGTTTCACCCGCGTTTATCGTTACTGCGCCGCCCCCGTGGGTCATAGCGTGATGTTATATAGCCTATAGATAAATAGGCTATCCAACACTAAAATATTTTTTCAAATCGAACCTATAGTTCCTGAGATTAGCGCGCTCAAACAAACAAACAAACAAACGAACAAACTCTTCAGCTTTATAATATTAGTATAGATAAGGGCACTTCACATCAGTCGCTAAAATAGATAAAGGTTAACTCTATTTATTGTTAAATTTATTTCAGGGAGGACTTTTTGTATAGCTCTCGTTTAAAAAGGGAATATTAGCACACAGTATTTAATTTAGGACTTAAATTACGCACGTAAATTCACGTTAGTAAAGTGTAAAATGAAATAAAATCCAATATTTCGTTGATGTTTTTAAAATTCCTAATAGAGAATAATTGTATTACGAGGATACAATGGCAGCGACGCATGAAGGGCAGCAAAATATAAATAAAATCTAAAATTATACTTATGAAGTTATGACACATTGTTAAAATTTCGTTTCAGCTTATTGTTCTGATGAACTTTTTCCTATTTACTTTTTTGAAGTGATGAGTTCATAATCCTTTTTTTTAAATCAACTACTATTGACTAACTTTCGATACTATTCGAATATATTTCAATCATTTATAATGAAATATAATCGATGTTACGATTCGAATATTTAATCGATAATACACGTCGTACTTTGATAGACACATATGTGAGATTATTTGATTTAGAATTTTATTATTGATAATAATTATTATACATGATACTTACTACAAAGACAATCGCTCAGGTAACAAATAACATTTGTACTTATTTCATTATTTCTAAACAGATTAGCCGGGGCTACGCTCTAACGAATTGTGTAACAATTATTCCGTCTAGACCCTTAGTTCCCAAAGTGGTCCAGGTGGACCCCCAGGGGTCCACGGGAGACTCGACGGGGGTCTACTTTGGCGTGACAAAAAATGGTGGTACACAATTTGTTAGCGGAAATTTATTTGCTTTCGATAGTGAAGAACTAAAATGTTGGCTTGACGTACGCAAATAATATTTTAAGAATTTCAGCGACTGTTACTTGTAAAAACTTGCATATTCCATATTCAGTACCAGTGGTCTCGAACCTATCGAACCGATTTTTCGGTAGAGGTTATGTTAGGTTAGGACCAGGCCCAAAATAAAAAAAAAAAGAAAAGGTCAGCCCGTTGTTGTTAATTGTTTGATTCTTCACCAATATAAATACGAATGCCAAGAAGGAATATGGTAGAAATGTAGCTGCTGCGGGTCCACCGGATCCAGCTAAATTTTGAAAGTGGTCTATGAGAAAAAGGTCTGGGAACCTCTAGTCTAGACAATGATGAATGGGTTATAACAATTCTAGTTATAAATAATATACCAAACTGTAGGTATAATGACATTTATTTAATAGCTACGTAGAAGTTTCATACTCGTTATGTTATAATACGTCTATTAATGTTAGAATGCAAAGCTGACTGCACGGGTGGTGTAGTGGTTTGGTCGCCTCGCCACTGCCGATGCCGCCGCGCCGATGAGTATTTTCTATATTTGTTATTTCTATGTGATTGCCTATATAAGAATAATAATTGTCCTTAGTGTGAGAGTTATCTTATAATAGTATTTATGCATTTTTGTCCAGTGCGGTTATCAAATATAATACCTACGCGGCGAATTGTATATTGGCGAGATTATAACTAAAATCACTGCGCCATGCTATCAAAGCATTGTCGTAAATGTACCTACATAGCTTCTAACCTGGTAAAGAAAATATGTATAAACAACTGGTAATTAAAAATAGCGTAATGTTTAAATAACTGCTTAATGTTACGCCAAACTATATTTCACGTTACGAAGTAATTATGCATTTACTTAGAAGTATACGACAAAGGTTGTAAGGCTAACGATATGATTAACATATTAATAGTACATTATGCTCTGGATGTAAGGAAAATGTGTCAATCGAACGCGTGTGAGGTGTTTTGGGGATCTATCTAGGGTAAAGTGGGGATGAACCTTCTCAAGTGAAGATAGCGATGCTTATCCGAGACGTGAGACATAGGTAGATAGATACCTACAGTTATTTAATGATGATTTTAAGAACAAAGTTTAGAATTCGGATGAGGCATATAGCCACCGAAAGAATTGCATAAAATATTATATCTATTTCACCAATGGTCATTTATACATTAAAGTATGGACCTTCTGCACCAATGTATGTATACTGTGACATTACTACCGTTTTGTCTCTTAATGGTATACGGTCACTTAGTTTTAACGTATCTACACGCATTTTAATAGTCTATAAAATGTATAACACTTAAGTTATTATCTAAATTACAATCCTCTCATTTTAAATAATGTTAGTTTAAGTAATTCAAGGCGAGCGCAGACCGTAAAAATTAGACTCAAGACGAAAAATCACAACAAAGATTTTTAATTCCCAACGAATTCCGCTTAAGAAAATATACGTAAAAGAGAATGCCTAAATGTGAATAAGCAGGACTTTTCTCATTATGGGAATCTAAAGAATAGGACCGACGAAAGGGAAGAGGCCAAATTAAGGAAATTAACTTTTTATAATAAAAGGCGGTCTCCCACTCGCCGTTGCAAATGACGTACCATTAATTGTGTGATGTAATTAAGGCTGAAAACAAATAAAGCTTGCTAGTGATGGGATCTTCCTTTTCACTAGCTAACACGCTTCAATGTGGTTTTGTTAACATTTAATAGTGTACTTAAAGTGCACGCTGGCTGGTTGGCTTTTTAACCGAAACTCCGTGACCGTCGCGAATGACTTTTTTCTGCTGTTGCTATTAATCTTCACGATGTTTTTCTTTCTTTATGTTTCCTGTGGTGGTTTAGCAGACAGGGTAATTAACGGTCTTGTTGTTTCGTGTAGTGTTGGCAATGATGTGTAGTGGAAAACTCTTGACGCATTTAAATTTAATAGAACTACGAAGTATTATCTGGATCTCTAGAGCGTCGGTATACTGTACGTTTGATGTAAGCGGCGCATATTGTCGATGTATTGGATGCACTTTTCTGCGTCGAATATGGAGCCTGTATTCAAATATATCATTTAAATTTATGTGCTACTACTATTGCATTGCAGCAATATTGCGAGTCCATAAAAAAGCCGAATGCCTTTTAAAAGTGTAATTTTATTATTTTAGAGCACCCAATTAATATTTTAATTGCAGAAATGTGTAATATGTTTCATAATAAATCAAAAAGGGGGCCCAAAGCGACGTAATTTATGTTAAACAATAACTGGACCAGCGGTTTTACCCGCGTTTATGGTTACTTCGCCGCCCCGTGGATCGTAGCGTGATGTTATAAAGCCTATAAGCCTTCCTTGATAAGTAGGCTATCCAACACAAAAATATTTTTTCAATTCGAACCAGTAGTTCCTGAGATTAGCGCTTTCAACCAAACAAACAAACTCTTCAGCTTTATAATATTAGTATAGATTATACACATTTTTGACCTAAGCAAAATGCCGACAACCTACGCCAGGCAAAATAATGATATCGTAACAATAAATAGCATTGAATCGTAAAATATCATGATATACGTATGTTTGACATCCAATACAGGCATTGCCTCGGATCTCATAGATACCATACTAGCCCAGTCACAATGATAAGTTCCCTAAATAATATAGTAGTCCAAGGCCTATAATCATCGATCAAATATACCATAGATGTACGATCGTCGCTCGAAAAACAGCCCCAACAAAACTGTGCATAAATCAGTTGTATGCGCTATATTATGTAGCTGTCCCACTCACTCTTGCGTGCGCTGCCCGTAAGCGAGAGCGAATCGAAACCACTACTACGGTGGAGACCGTACCATATACTTAGTACGCTTGCGTATCGCGAGTAACACACTTAGGACGCTTTACATTGACGCGTTTTAACTAAACTATTACAAAATGTTTCTCAGTGGGCGTTCAATGGTTATTCCGGTTTATTTCCTGGATTGCATAATAATTGCAGACACTTATAAGTAAGTAGTACTGGTCAATGCCACATATTGACGCGGTTTTTGTATGAGAATGTGCATCTATGGTATATTTGATCGAAGCCTATAATGATCAAAAAAGTCCATTCATAACTATTAGTTTCCATCAAAAAATTGATTGCGAGTTACCAACTCATCGTCGAAGCATCTCCTACATAATAGCTTTATCAGATAAGATGAAATTATCAATTAAAATAATATAGGTAATTTTAAGTACAATGATAACAAATATCGAGATATCAGATTGGTGAAATCTATGAACGATTTCTAGTTATTGAATTATAAAGAAAGAGTTGCATTCATGATTACATTAGTATTTTGAACCAAAGATATACAATTTTTGTTAACACTAAGGCTTGCCGCTTGCATTTAAACTAAGCGACTATTTTAGTAATTTGAGATGCATTTTAAAGTTTTATACATATTATGTGTAGTCTCACGCGTAAATGTATATAAAATATATTGTATACATAACACTTACTTTTCGCCAGTTATAATTTTTGGTTCCGCGGGTTAGGGGGCAAGGCTATGTAATATTATAATATAATATAATGTAATAATAATATTCCATCACATACACACATCACCATCTAGCCCAAACTAAGCAGAGCTTGTACTATGGTAACTAGACAATGGATAAACATACTTATATACTTTTTTTTGTAAATACATACATATTATACATAGAAACACCCAGACCAAGACAAACATCCATGTTCATGCACACAAATGTTTGACTTGTGCGGGAATCGAACCCGCGACCTCAGGCGTGGCAGTCGGTTACACTAACCACTACGCTATCGAGGGCGACGATATTGATTGATTCGTCCAGATAAAAAATAGTAGACGTGTTCGTCGACTATTCCAAAATATATACTTTCGTTATGGCTTTGCTGGACCCATTACAATGCAGTTTTTAAAACTCATACTTCATTCTTAGATTATTTCAAACTAGCTTTTGCCCACGGCTTCGCTCGCGTAAAAGTAGGTTAGGATATGTTACGTTTTTTTAAATAAAATATAGCCTATGTTATTCCGCGATAATATATTATTCTAATGATGACAGAGTTTTTAAAATCGGTTTAGTAGTTTTTAAGTTAAATCCTTACAAACAAATAAAAAATCAAATCTTTTCTCTTTGTAATATTAGTATAGAGTTATAGACAACAGGTTTGTAAATACTACCTTTTGTTTTCGTATGTGACGTTATTTAAAACAAGTACACTTGGACAGACATAGATAGAAGAGAAAAGGTAGGCAATAAGCAAGGGGGAGCTTGAGTAAATAACGTTGTCGAAAGGAAATAATATCATAAGGAGGCGAGGTTAAGTACCTCGGTTTAAGGCTCCGTCACCCAGGTGTGTTATTGTTTTTATATAATATAGGAACAAACAAACAACGTGGTTTAGACATGTAATAATGCAATATCGTTGAAACGGTCACACCTATTTCCAATCAAATAATTGTAGGACTTTGTTACGGTTTAAATAATTCTAGATTGTTTTAAAATATTACATTCGAGAAACAATAATCATTGCAATTTTACAATTTTTCTGCGATTATTAAAGAACAATAATAGTAGAAATAAAAAGGACTAATCACAGTCAAGTCCAAAATTCATGGTAATTCTCCTTCGTATTATTTTACATGTCCATATTTATGCTTTTTACCTTCATAGTAAAATGTTACTAAAGTCGGTGCATCGTTTGAGCCGTGTTTACGGCACATATGTATGTGCGTTGCTTTCACATTATAACATTAGTATGGATAAATATGCAGCTGAGAGAAGCTGTAATGTCAATCGTAAAATGCTTATATATTTAAATACACCCTTTCAATTTCCAAGGAAAGTGGAAAATCAATAAAATTATCTCACGAAGACATCTTAAGACCAGTTTCATAGAAACCCACAGAACGTTAAAACTAGAATGTAAATAACGTTTCTATATCATAGATTTAATTAACATTTAAACTTACAGATAAAAGCTCAAATGATAAGCAGTAAAACCGCAGTCTTATTAGCTTGTTATTCTATTAAACGCGCAACGATTATCAGTTGACATTCCCGACATGCTACCGACATCGTAATCAAATACTTTTTATTATCCAATTCTTGTTTTAACTGAGAATTCTCACAAGATAAGCGTAGTAATAACCGAGTAATAATTTTATTATCGAACGACTAATCTTTCATCGAATGTAGACGTGTTGGTATTTTATTACTGGCCATATTTTACCATTAGCACACCGTTACTTACCATTACTTGTTTTTTTTTAATATGCTACTCATGAACACACGAAAATTCAAATATGGAATTAATGCACATGTGTCGTCGATCTTTCTCTTCTAAGGATTTATAAATCTGAGTCTTTGATTCCATGTTTTACGTTTTCCCATGGTATTATAATATGTCTTTGGATGTGTTGAAGGAGAAAGTGTCGGTATAAATTATTTTTAACCCAACATACCACGTTTTTATAATGTTTCAAAACAAACTTATGGATATAATGTAGAAATTTAAATTTAATTTAATTTAATTAATGCAAAGATTTAGGCAATAAACTCATCATCATGACATCATAGTATTTTATGCTCTATGATACGTACTTTTAATAAGTTTAAAAGTGGTTCCAAACATTACAGTGAATGTAAATAAAAAGTGAAATATAGAGCACGCGTATTCAAGTAAACCACGAGCAGCTAAACGAAGGCGTGAACATTGCAAATATTCTAATATACTTAATTATAGGCACTAAATCTGAACATCATTATTATATACCATATATTAAGACACAAGTGTCCAAACATACGGTATAGTGTTTTAAAATTACTTCAGAAGCAAAATAGACGGCAAATGATGGTTTTGTTTCTGTTTACAAAAACAGGCTTTGAGCAAGCTTTGTATGATGTGCGTCTTCCGTTTAAGATTCAAATATTGGATTTTTTATAAAATTATCGTCAGTTTTCGATACAAGGCTGAAAAATATTTTTACTTACCTTTGTTAAAAAGTAACGATTTTAAATTGTTCAGGACCTAGTTCAAATTTAGGTCGCGTAAAAAAATGCTATATAATATAATATTTTGCACTGCCTCTTGGCAATTTTTGGTAACATTATTAGTAAGGTAACAGAGTATTGAAAATGTATATCGGCTTTGAAATTCGAATGAGGTTCAAAGCTTTCAAATTCAATAGCTTGCCGAAAGGTGTTGCCGTATTCCAAACATAATGCATTCCATAGACAATAACTCATACCATAAACAAGCCCTAAGCTTGCGTCCCATAAATTATGGAGCGGTGACGTTCGTATTGGAATAAAGGCATTTTAGACAGGGCTCAAGGGACGATGGGCCTAACACTCAGATTCATCCCAAATTAAGATGGAATTAACTTATTGTTTGCATGTATTTGTTGTGGTTTACTGTATATTTGTATATAATAATCTATACCGATTCGTGTGGTTACATTGTTTATTGTCTGTGTTTGTCTTTGCCCGCCTATGGCTTAGGTCAATGACTTTTATTTCATTATTTATTTTATAATGCATAGTATAATTCTATAATTCATTATAATTATCTGTGTAAAATAAAAAAATATAAATGAGGATTTCTGAAAGATATTAGAGGTTTCTGTATCATTGTGCAACATTGTCTATTGGAATTCCGGATATTTCATTCGTTCGACTGTAATGTGTTTTGTAAAGACTTTTATTTATTAAATAAAAAAATATTATTATTATTAAAATGCGCCATGAGTCTTTCTTTTTAATTAAATAGCTTAGATTCGTGTTACGTACGTTATATAAGTAAGTGCATAAGAAGTCATCTCAAATGCAGTCTCGAACTACAGCCAATGCAATCCTCAAACGAAATGATAGAAGCTTCATTTCTTTACGCCAAAGGCCCATTCTTTCCAAAGGAGCGCTTGGGCCGCTTGGAAGTGGCAAAGATGTCAAATTCCACAGAAATAGGCCATGTCAAGTTGAAGTTAAGAGTCCCAATGCCCCGCAGCGGTGACGATTATGTAACCAAAGACCACCCGAGGACGTAGGGTTGACACCTGACGTATATGTATGTATTATGTTTTAATATTGTTAGTTTGTGTGAATAATTGCTTTTAAAAATGCCGTAGAAATTGTTAACTTACTTTACAATTTGCTAAGCAACTATAATTTCCCATTTGTATAGAATACGATGTACCTATATGTTTACCATCAAATTAGTATTCTATATTTAATTTGCCGTATGATTAAATAACCTATTTATTTAAGCAAAATAATAAAATTTATGTCGCGACTTAACTAATATGTTATGTTAAAGGTTCACAGTAAATTTTATCTGTAAAAATTTGCATAAATATGACGTAATTACAACCTGCAGAGGATTTTATACATAAGCTGGTTTCACATAACGGGAAAACTACGAGACATTGCAAAACATATACGTGCTTACATAATGTACTCACAATACAAAATCGTTGCCACATCGCGCGATCTGTAAGTTTTAAAGTAACTTTAAATCCAAAATTACACACCATTATCTCTTATCTAGGTATAGGTATTTTGTATAAATTCTACCGACAGTAAAAATATAGTGAGTACTTAAATTGTATTACAAAATATAATACATAATAGAAAATCACATAGTGATACATAACATAAATTGTCAGGAGGCACTGATTTCTGTAATACAGGTAGCTCATATCTAGCTCAAAGACTGAATATTCATGTGTAAGTATTTTATGCTAATAAACGGTATTTATTATTATTATTATAAATATAACTGTTAATAAAAGCATAGCAATGAGAATAGGGTTATTTTTTTACTTTACATAAATATAATATTTGCTCTTTAGCAAAACTCGTCAATATATCTGGCAGCCCTAGCTCGGACTCTACTTGGCGGTACGGAATGAAAGCGCTGGCTGTGACGACCCTCGTCATCTGAAGGAGTGCGTCGCGACCGCTCTACATTTTGTGCGAACAACCGCTACACAATCCGATGACGTCACTCACAACTCCTGCCAAATCATTCACAAGTATTTATTATGTACCAATGTAGATGTTTGTATTTATAAGTGATGAGTATAATATTATTAACTAATTAGTTTTTAGTCGATTGTGCAAACTCGTTTGTATCGGCTTTCACGGTACCTACTATCAAATATTATGAATACGAGATTAATCCTTGAATATTGTAACAAACTGCGGTCGGATGTCAGACGCTGCACGGAATACTACTGTTTCTAGTTAAACTAATATGCGATGCCAACACCAAGACAGCTGAAACGGTTAAAATAAGCCAAAGATGTAAGTCATGCCAAATTAAGTTGATTCCTTTCTTAACAGACAATTTGAAAACGGCCTTAAGGTTCACTCAGATTCAGAACAATCATTTGGCTTCCAAAAATGAATTCTAAAAATAAGTCTAGCTAATAAATAGCATTTGTAGTCCTATTAGTCGTTATCGAACCATTCAATACGACTTAGGAACATTTAACACTTCAGTAAGCAAAGTACTTATACATATGTTATCAAAGAAGTACATAATTAAATTATACAGGGTAGGAGTGTCTGATTTATGCCTAATTGTCTAATTATTGTGTTGTTGGTTTGGATATTGTACCTCATACACGTTCATGTAACAGCCTACTTATTAGTGAAATGATTGTTTAATTGCGTAAAAAAGCAAGCATATTAATTAAATCAATACTCATAGTGCTATTTATGACATTCCTAGTTTTGGCCACGGTTTCGCTCGCGTTAATGTAGATCTTGTTAATATTTATCTCTAGGGAATAGTATATTTTACTGGGTGAAAAGTATATCGTTTTCTGTATCCCTGACGTGTATGCGAAATTTCATAATGATCAATTGTGTAGTTAAGGCGGTTAAAGAGTAACAAACAAACTCACATTCGCATTTATAATATAAGTCAGGCTAAACTTACAACTAAAATAATGTTGTAATAAGTTGTTTAGTAGACTAATATGATTAAAAAATATAGTAATTTATCATTAATTTAAATCTAATAGTAAACTGTATCGGCAGTCTATAACATCTTTTAATTTTCCGTCATCTATAAAAGAAATGATATACTGGTAAATTTAAATTATATCGTTAGAAGTTGCAAGGGTTTCTTGTTGCTCAATGTACATTTTATTGTGAAACTTGAATTCCAGTTATGTTGTCACTACGGTCAGAGCAATCTGATCGAAACTACCTACGGGCTCCCATTTTATATAATATCTGTCATTTTCCATTGGATTTTTTAATGTATTTACAATACATATACATTAGAATAAATAATTACGAGGTTTTTTGGTATATTATAGTTATTTAAGACACAGAAAATGTCGCGTGCCGTAATTTAAATAAAGAATTGAGGCAGTTATTGTTATTAGTGTTCAAGGCAATTTATTTAACAGGCAATACTTTCGACTTAATAGCTTTCTAAAGTTCAATATAAAACGTCTTAATTACACTAATCTGTTATATTCAAGAAAGCAATTTCTCAATCTATTTGAAATTGAATTACCGTACTTAGGTGTTCGACAATTTTAATTTACGTAATACGACATTTTCAAACAGAAAATTATTGTAATTTTACTTTTCTTAATAATCTATCTTAATTTGCTAAATATGAATACTAAGTCACGAGGATCTTTACCAGCATTCAAACAGGGGACACAAAGGAAACACGAACTCGGAATAACTATTTGTGGATAACACCATTTTTTGGCCGGTATGAGGTTTGAACAAGCGTCACTCCGCTCAGTGGCATCAGCGTGCGACCACTTCAATCATCTGTGCAATCGCACTTTATTTATTCGTTTAATTTGCAAGTTTTCTTTAACTCCAAGAGTTGCAGCAATAAATTTATAGTATGTATCGATGCAGGCGTCCGATAACTCTCGCTGCATTTGATTTATTAAGCATCGGAGTGCAGATATCAAGGCAGTCCCATACTGCGGCTACGTCTCAGTATTTCAGAGTATTTCTCAAGGGTATCGTATGTTAAGATGAAGTGTTGTGAAGTAAATGCATCGGTACGAGTGTGCCAGTTTTCAACACGTATTTTCTAGTGATTGGACAGCGCGGATCTCGGTTGTTTCTTAGTTCTTTAACTGTTTGATACAAATACGTGTGGTGGATGTTTGCTTTTACACATGTTTTATGTATTTTACTTGAAAGATTGATCGGTACTTTAAATTTCTGTATAGCAGTATTGCAATTAACTTAAGACCTACGATTGCAGTAGCAAATTACTTGAACCTTCGAATCTTATGCTTAACCAAATAGATTATAGTATGACCTCAATCGATTAAGCCATTAAAAATCTCGATTATGTGGCCTTACTGTATCTATATAGGTTGTAGGTATAGTAATCGTATGTACTATATTGCCTCGGTAGAGTAGCGATAGTGGTTGTGACTGCTGTTCGTGAGATCTTGAGTTCGCTTTCCGGGCGAAATGTGATTAGGTTTTAATGCCAAGTAATTCTCTGTAACGGTCTCTAGTAGTAGTCTGGAACTGTGTCCGGTAGAGAGCAGTGAGCTCACTCGGAACCTAAAACCGTTGCTGTCACAATGTGAGCGTAAGACTTATCTGCCCATCCCATAAACAATATAGTCATGAGACTACCTATGTATATACAACCGTCAAGGTTATAGGCGTGATAAAAAAGACATCGAATACATTTATCACTTTAAAGCTTGCTACAGCTTAAATCTTCATTTAGTATTGCATTCATGAGTTTCATGACTGACACAATTTTATTCAACGCCACGAGCTAGATATATGTAACAGAGCCGATCGGAAAAAATACTGCTTATGGAAATTCGAAAATCCCTATACCGACACAAACTAGGATTACTTGTCGTAAGGTCCGAATAAATGATTCCGTAAATAGTGCTGAGGCGATTCAATTTGCTCAGCGGCTCCAAATGTTACATATTTTATAAAGTATTATGATAGCGCTCCTTTTTTCTACATCTGTGGTCAAGTACCCGTCTGTTTATGCAGTATACTGATTCATTGAAGCTGTGAAGTAAGTGTCATCGTATCGCAAGTTGATTGATTTCCTGGTCGAGAATATAAGATATTAGTTTTCACCCGCTGCTTCGCTCGCGTAAATGTAGGTTAGGTTAGGTTAGGATTACAAAAGTTATTTTTTCTGGGTGAAAGGCACCCTATATCCTATTCTGTACCCCTGACAACGTATATGCAAAATTTCATGTTGATCGGTTGAGTAGTTAAGGCGTGAAAGCGTAACAAATAAACAAACAAACTCATTTTCGCATTATAATATTAGTTAGGATTTTGAAGTCAAAGTCAAAATTAAGTTATTCATAGATCCCAATGAAAACTTTTAAGCGGAAAAAGTATTGGTCAGTGTGTTTTCTAAAGTTAGTGAATATTCTTTTGTTTTACGAATAGTTACTAGATTCAGGAAAAGGGCTGAGCGTATAAGAAGACTCTTGCAAGAACCTCAGCACCATTTTTTTTAAATTGCCATTAAATTATAATTTCAGTATTTACAACTTAGTTAAGTATATAGGGAAATTAAGTTTTTTTGTCTATTCTCTATTGAACTGATTTTGTATTTAATAATTATTATGTATTTATTAATTTCATATCTATACTGTTCATATTATATGAACAGTACAGATATGAAATACAGGGTCACAGAAGATCGTAGGACATATTTTCAATATGTGGGTCATATACGTACGTAAGACACACACACACACATGCACATGAAAGCTTCTACGCCTGATTTATATCTATGCATTGAGTTTTATTCTTGTTAAAACAAGGCGGAGATTTATTATCTGTATATAAACCCGTAGTTTCGAACATTGTCTGTCTTTGTTTTGATAAAACATTTCAGTTATTTATTTATCTGTTGTGTATGTCTGTACGCTTTACAAATATTATTTGTAAATCACATGTTTAGTTTAGGTAAACAGTTGATAACGTTTTACATAACAAAATAATGGGCAGTCTTTCAAAAATAATTCAAAAATGAAAAGCGTTCGGTGACGATGACGCGAGTTCAACGATTTTTGTTCACCCAGGAAGTGCTCCACGTAACTAAAGAAGTTTTCACTTCAAAAAAAAAGGAGCGGGTCGGATGCTAGTTCCTGATACTCTCTTAGGGGTTATTAACGGAGTCAAAATTAATTTCGTTATTTTTTGCGTAGGACGCACCATTTCTGAGATACTGTTAATATTCTAAAATAATAAACAAAATGGAAAGTGTGGAAGCGTGACGATGACGCGAGTTCTATAATTTTTGTTCACCCAAGAAGTGCTCAACGCGCCTAAAGAAATTTTCACTTGAAAATAACGCTACACTAATGACCTTGATGTCTGTCTGTCTGTCATATGTGTTTCTGGAAAGGCTTGCACGTAAATGATGGAATTTACGGATTATTTGTGTTAGGATTTATGAATTAAATTTGATGATATGTAGGTAAGTATGTATATCATATTTGTATGGCCGGGTATTTTTTTATTATGATGGCCATCATATAAAAAAAATACCCGGTTTTGTTAACACAATTTCTTACCGTAAGTTTACTAATATTGCGGCAATCGTGCGAGCCAAAGGTCAAGTTTAAAGCTGTATAATTATTGTTTCTATAAAAACATTTTTTTTCCGGAGTGAAAGAGTCCGCCGCGCATTTTCAATGACTTCGTAGTACTTATGTGTCAGCTCACTGATTATTCGGTGACGGTACTGATGACCTGACTACGTTTTGCCAACTAATTAAAAGTTACGAAAGCAAGTCCGCAAGCGACATACCTACCTATACCATATTTTCTAATTTTGTATTAATGGGAAAAAATCGTTATCAAGGCATGAGTGGTGCTCCTAATATGGAAAGCGATAATATGCTACGATACCCGCTTACCATTAGTCGAGTCACATGGTTGTCACTTTTATCGTATAAAGAACGGCAGTGTGAAATGCGTTATAATTAACTGCAAAACCTCAACAAAGTCATTAAATGGCTTATTTCCTTAACGATATCGCTGTGACTTAGTAATAGTATGTACAACAAATGAGATATGATAACATACATTACACTTATATTTAGTCAACTATCTTTTAATGTCCCACGTAATAGGAAACGAGTCCATCGTGATTTTCCGGGCACTTACCAAGTTATGGGAATTCTCAAACAAACAAAATGAAGCACACTTTTATTGATCTGGATATTGAAGCTAGACTCTTACTTTTCGCAGTTAACGTAAACGTATGAAGCAGCTAAAGATAACATTTTTACAATCTGATAAACCAGCGCGATGTCTATATTCCTAGTGACTTTAGTAGTTTAATGATTTTTGCGTGATGCCGGAGCAAATAGACAGACAGTTAACAAAGCATTGTTTAGGGTTAATAGTTTCAATAATTTAATTAGCTTAAAAAATAGTAAAGCTTAATAGTAATAGTAGTTAAAAGTTTTCAAAATGTTGTAATAAAGTGTCAAATAAACAACGCGATAAAATCCGTACCTATATAATAGTTAAATTTCAACATTGTTTAGGGTTCAGATAAATAGTTTAGCCCAATTCCTTTTCCACAAATATATCCAATGTACTGACAGTTTTATAGTGCCTAATATAGATTAGTGGATGGTAAAGAATACGTTGAGTACTTCCCTGTCAAAGAGTGAAACCTCTGTTTAAACTAATCAACCGTCGAACGGCGGTTATTAGTGTAAGGGGAATATTTACAACCGGCATGGGGAAGCCCTTTGAGTCGAGTGCTCCTGATAATAATTACATTTGACTACTCCTGACCGCAAAGCCTCTATTACCAAAGTTTCGAACACGGAACTTTGTATTTCGACATTTTATTTAATAACTGTTAATTGATTAAGTTTGTTTTAAGTTTTAATGGTGTTTATTAAAATATTATTTGGTTAGAGTATTTGTGTAACAATTAATTGATATTAGTTGGCTATTTATATTCAAAATTTACAAATGACAATACCTATATCGCCACCAAGGACAACCACTTACTAATAGAACATATATTTTTTGCCATCTTTATCGTATAAAAAAATGTACTTATTAATGTGTGTATATCTCCATAAGGTTCGTTAAAGGTTAATATATTACACCTTACATAGTCATTTTTAGGAGTGTAATAAGGCGCAACCTTAATAGTAATGTATATGCTTCATAGTTCTTATACATATATATAGTAAACTAAGGAGTAGTATTACTCAATGTGATTCTACTAGGTGAACAAAATCCACTAAAACCTCCTCAAGATTAAACGATTGCATGCACTCGTTTATGCCATTAGTTTTATTTTTATTCTTAAAATAAAAGTAATATCGCTCGAAACTAATAAATATCGTAGGTCTTGGATAGCCATTATTCACAGATTTACCATGATTAATTCTACATTAAGTACAAGTAAAGGTCGTCCCTTCGCCGCACTTACTAAAAGTGTGTTAAATGAAACGAAACGTGAGTTTTCGTGCGTTTACACCCACACGGTCCGTTCCGGTCCGTTTATACAAATTTAAGGTTCGACTACACAAATCCGAGCTATGCCCGGGGCGTGGGAAAATATTCGCGGGTACATTTTGCACGAATTCGTTCACACTCGTCAGATTCAGTGTCGTCATAATATAAGCTTCGGTGACTGCTCTACTCAAATGTATTTTGCTCGGAAATGCTCATATTTCGCACGTAAAATATAATATGTAGGTACTGTTTGCAAAGTAAGAAATGAAGAATTTAATATCCGAATTTATTAAATGAATTATTTTTGTTACATCAGATGACTGGATTGTTTGAGCAATCATTTTACTTGTGTTTTCGACACTAATTAATTAGCCACCTATAGTAAAAATAAGAACGTCGTTGCTGACTGTTTAAGTGAGATTAATACTTATTTAAGCCCGCTGCGTACACTTTATATTTGTTTTTCATGTTACTGTCTGATTGCTAGACATACTGTGAAGTGGACCCCGAACGTGGTGACCGTCATTAAGCTATGATGGATTTATACTGACTTTTTTACCATTGCCATGAAAAAGAAACCAAGTGCCACGCCCCTCGGGTATAAACCAGGTACATTTGGTAAAGATCATAATTATGTTTACAGCACTGTAGCTTACAATGTTTCAGTTTAGATCCTTGCGCAAGACTTAACCTTCACGCAACTTGCAAAGTTCTAGGTTAAGAGGTATAATAACAACTACAAAGTAGTTTATAGCTTGTTGTAACCAGTCAATGCACTGTATAATTTTGGTATACTTAGTAAAAAATATATGTTTGAAAAGTTGCAAATTGTGATACTTATGCAATACAATTTTGTTACTTGATGCAGCGCACACAGCCGAAAGTCAAATTATTGGGCTTTCACACGTACTGGTAAGAATCTATAACCTAAAGAAAATCACAACTAAGTAATCTTGTTATGTTATCGTGCTGTGATTAGCGAATTTAGGCTTCTTGCAGAGATGGTGTGCTATTAGCATGGCGTGCGATCCTTGCTACTCGAGGCGGCAGTGCCTTATTAAGATTCTCTATGGGCTAGTGTTACCGCTAAGCATCAGGAAAACTTATGGTTGTTTCCTACTTTTCCAGTATAAAAAAATACTTTAAAATTATGTGTTACTAGCTTTTGCCCGCAGCTTCGCTCGCGTTAATTTAGAATTTGACAATCAATTCGGGTTGTACTCTGCTTTTAATAATATAATTCAATCATGATTCGAAAGACACGTGGCGCCATCTATTATCATAAGAACGTTCTGTCTTATCCCCTACGCTCTTTCTTCTGCATATCAATGATATGTTGAATCTTGGCAACATACACTGTTATGCCGACTACAGTATCGTGCATGGGCGATATCTCGGACATCCTGGGGCCAAACAGGCTGAGGTTGAGGGGAGAAGGCAGAATCTTGTCGTTGAACTTAGCCAGACCTTGGACCGCATCTATGAATGGGGTGCCAAGAACTTGGTCGAGTTCAACGCCAAGAAGACCCAGGCATGCGCGTTCTCAAAAAAAAGTCTCCGTTCCTTCCCCTCCCTTCTCTGAAGAACACTCCACTGGTGATACGTGACAGCCTCTCCATCTTAGGTATGGATCTTTGCCGCTCCTTTAATCAGAAAACCTATATCGAGAGCGTCATTAAGCAAGCTTCGCGAAAACTCGGAGTTCTGAACAGGGTGAGGCGGTTCTTCACGCCTGGGCAACTGTGCCTATTGTATAAGGCACAAGTGCGCCCCTTGCGTGGAGTACTGTTCTCATCTTTGGGATGGCTCCGCGCAGTACTTGCTGGACGCTCTCGACCGGTTACAGCGGCGGGCTGTCCGTATCATCGGAGATCCAGAGGTCACGAGTTCACTGGAACCTCTGCAACTCCGTAGGGACATTGCCTCATTGGCATGTTTCTACAGAATATACCACGGGGAGTGCTCTGAAGAGTTATTCCACCTTATCCCGCCCTCCCCTTTCCTATCCAGAACAACGCGTGCTGGGCTCAGATGCCATCCTTACACGGTAGAGTTCTTTAAGCGGGGCGTGAAAAAGCATCTTCTCAGGCCGTCAAAGTAGAGACCTCAACATCGCCTCGGCTACTGTGGGGGCGATGTGGAGGCCACTGCTCTTAGACCACACGACTGCTTACCATCAGGTGGAGTGTGGTCATTTTGAAGAGCAAAATAAAAAAAATAAAAAAATAAAAATTATTGTTTTCCTCTGAAACAGTAGTTTTTTTCGGGATGAAAGGTAGCCTATTTCCATTTTTGTACACCTGTCAACGTATATGCAAAATTTCAGGATGAACCGTTCAGTGGTTTAGGCGTGAAAAGGTAACAAACAAACAAACAAACTCATTTTCGCTTTTATAATATTAGTTAGGAAGTTAGGATTAGGATTGTTATGCAACTAAAACCTGATTGATACCTTTAGTCTTTTTTAAGGAGTCAATTGACACTATCAAGCTTGCTGGAGTATAATGCTAGTGCAAGAGTTGCCTCGTTAAAAATAAATACCAAAAATGTAACTCTAAAAAGCTGAAGTGGGTAAACACCTGTGTGTGTAGTCCCTTTTAAGTCCAGTATTGATGTGAATTAGTTTAACCGTGCGAACAAAACGTTTGTTTCACAAAACGATATAAAATATTAATCCCTATACGTAAATTTTGTTAAACAGCGTTTCTATTAAAACATTTATGGCTGTTTGAAAACAAACACAACATTGATTGTTGTTTATTCACAATCGAGCTTGTGTTCAACGTATTAGATAATAGAAAATTATGTTCCATTCAATATGTCCGTTTGTGGTATAGACATACAGAATGAGATGTAGAATTTGTGTAAACAAATCGCAGGTATACATTTCATATATTATATGCTTATGAGGTATGTGTAGTATTATTTGGAAATTTTAGTCCCTTAAATTCGATATTCATATTTTAGATATACCTAGTTTCTTTTAATAATATCTATATTTAATAATATTATGTTGCCATCGTCGTCTTTCTGAAATTACATATAAAGGACCTAACGGCTAAATACTGGTAAGAAAGTTTCTTTTAAGCATCTTAGTATTTATTTATATCTTATAAGGTATATTTTGAGATCAAAATATTAAAAATGACAGACGAGCCCTGTTAAATAGAAACATTTATAAGAGTTAGTATTCGCCACTATACAAAGTCTTGACATGAGATAAGTTACCTCATATCAAGAATAATACAAGATGTATACCAGTTTAATCACAAAAATTTACATCCTATTTAGATTACACATTCCGATCAATTGATGATAGAAAATCATTTTTGCTTTAGATTCTATACAGTTTGTATCTATTGTTAGATGGAAATAAACACATGACACACGCAGAGATTTTTCGCATCATACTCCATAGTTCCTCGAGCCTTGTCTAGGCACCTACACATAGCAAATAAACTATAGGATCTTGATCCCACAAAAAGAACAACATAATTTTTTATTTCATTGCAAGGTTCATGCCAAATTATTCTCAATTACAATAGTCGACAGTTTAATGAGCAATTTGACTTCAATTATACTTACTAAAGTCTTATTGCCATTGTAATTATAGCCATAATTGTATACTATGGTGTCATAAAGTGGAATAATCATCTCTTTTAAGAAATGAGCATTGTAAACATATGTAAATATTGATTTTATAGTTTTACTAGCTTTTGCCCTCGGCTTCGCTCGCCTTAATTTAGAATTTGACAATCAATTCGGGTTGTACTCTGCTTGTACTAATATAATTCAATTATGGTATTCGAAAGACACGTGGCGCCATCGATTATCATAAGAACGTTATTATTGTTTTCCTCGGAAACAGTAATTTTTTTGGGATGAAAGCTAGCCTGTCCGTTTCTGTACACCTGTCAACGTATATGCAAAATTTCAGGATGATCGGTTCAGTGGTTTAGGCGTGAAAAGGTAACAAACAAACAAACTCATTTTCGCTTTTATAATATTAGTTAAGATTAGGATAGGATTAGGATAATCGCGCTTAAGTCAGATAAGAGATTTTAAAGTAAAAACACTTATTTTTTGAGACTTTTATGTTACGATATACAAAATTAAACAAAATCGTGTTTTATACGACCTGTCAATTAAATAACCTAGGGACAAAAAATAAACTAAAAGTTTCGAGGATTTTAACAGCTTTATTTGGTTAATAATTCACATTGCATGTTACAGACGAAAGTAAAATAAATACAGAGGACTGTCGTCCTATGTTTGGCGTAGCTATACTAATATTATAAAGGTTTGATTTTTGTTTGTTTGTAAGTATTTAACTCAAAAACGAATCAAATGATTTAAAAAATTCTCTCACCATTAAAAAGCTTTATTATCACCGAATAACATAGGCTATATTTTATTTAAAAAAGTACTGTTACTAACATAACCTAGCCAACTTTTACGCGAGCGAAGCCGCGGGAAAAAGCTTGTAAATTATAAATCAGATAGCTAGTAATGCCACATTAGAAAAAGCATAATATTTATAAAGGTGAGAAATTGTTGTTATGTGAATCAAAACCTGCCGCAGCGTGATGATACTTAATCCATGTAGTAACATAGGTTCAACCATAAAATAAAATCTTAATAAATGGTACATTATAAGATTTATGACGATAATAATTCAAAATTATTGCAGGCCTTCATATAGCTCATATTCATCTACGACATCAAACTCATGTTTAATAGTGCCATAACACTAATGTATAGCTGCAATCAAAAGCTAAAACGTAATTCAAGATTAAAGACGTTGATATTTTAGTAACGAGATAGTTTTAACACCGAGGAGAGACATACGGTATTTTAATAATGCGGGCGAGGTCGCGAGTATGATCTATTAGTAACTAGCTGTTGGCCGCGACATCGTCCGCGTGGTCTCTAGATAAAATGTATCCTATGTCCTTTTCCTGGTTCTAAGCTACATCCTCACCAATTTTTAGCCAAATCGGTTCAGCCGTTCTTGAGTTATAAATAGTGTACCAAACACAACTTTCTTTTATATATATAGGTGAATGAAGGAAATTTTAAAATGTAGGTACATTCATCATGAATGGCTATATCTGATCTTTTTCAAAAAGTTTGCCTTTCTTGAACAGATATGTACACATACATTTTAACATCACAAATCAAGTCTAAGCCTTGAAAATATTTAATAACTGGATTTTGGCGAAGGATGTTCGGCTCCGCTATCCCATGGTCTAGAGAAACTATGTATCTAGGTGTCACCCTTGATGATCGACTCTCTTTTCGACCTCACTTAAGGCTGGTTCGTAACCGGACCGCCTTTGTGTTAGGTCGGCTTCATTCTCTCATTAACAGCTGCTCTAAATTATCACTTAGGCACAAGGTTAGGCTGTATACAGCATATGTTAGACCCATCATGACGTACGCTAGTCTAGTATTTGCACATGTTAGGCCAAACAGGATCCATAGGCTACAAACACTACAAAATAGTTTCATGCGCAGAGCTACGGGAGCACCGTGGTTCATGCGCAACGAAGATCTATACATAGATCTAGAGCTGCCGACCATCAAGAAATTTATGAAGCAGTGTTCCCGTAGCTACTTTGACTCTGCTCAGACACACCTCAACCCGGTAGTAGTTCCGGCGATAACTTACACACCATCTAGGATATCGAAAATTAGGAGACCTAGGCACATATTAGACGAACCAGATGATAGGACTACACTCGCTCAAGACAAAGCATATAAATCGCGCAGCCATAGAAAGTCGTCCGCGGTTCCGCCGCGCCGCCGAGGTCTGAATACGCGTCGCATTAACGTTAATCTCGTGGATCACCTTGTAGATCCACGTTGCGGACAACGCCCCAAGCCGAGGTCCGTGGTAGTCCGCCCTTGGGAATTTCGTTGTCTAGTTTACTTTGTAACGGGTTGGGAGCCTTCTGCGCTTACCCACAATCCGCGTAAAGTTGTAAAGGCCATCTGAGGCCAACAACTAAAACAAACACAACAAAAAAGAAAATAACGGCGGTTCCGCTCACGTAAATGTAGGTTAGTAATAGTGCTCTTTCTGGATGAAAGGTACCCCATGACATCTTGTATGCGACATTTTATGATGATCGGTCTAGTAGTTAGGGCGTGAAATTGTAAAAACAAACAAACTCACATTCACATTTATAATATTAGTAGGATATACATACAATGCTATTACGGAGTAAGTTTATATATATATATATATATATATATATATATATATACATAATATTTTTTTTATTTTTTTTGTTTACTACTTTTATAAAAATTGGACGATGATCGAAGATATATTGCAGTGCATGTGTAGGTATGGACTTACAACATACATTAGTAAGAGCAAGTAGACGCTAAGGTATAACTACTTGAAATCGTACCACAATACGAACTTATTTTAATCGTTTGTGGCACATTTTCTAAGTTTGTTCTTGACACTTTCAATGTTCGAGTGTTCTGCTCGATGTGTGTCGTGTATCGACGTTTCCGCGCATGACGATGTGGTGCGTTGCATCATGGTGCTGCATACACAGCAACATGATGCAACACAATATATTGTTAATGCAATTTTCATAATGAGATTTTCTGACGTTAGGCACTGTACTAGTTAATAACCAGTGCGTCAAGCGCCATAAGTTATGTTGAGCGATATCAAAGTTTTCTGTTTTATATCTTGGGGACAAAGATATCTTCATACAAGTCTTTTTTCGATGGCTTAGTGGTTTTAAGTATTGTGGGCTCGAATCCAACACGGGACAAACATTTGTCTCATCTCAATGACTATCATATATTTAGTGCAATTTTTTTTTTATATTATCCGAATGGCAAACTAGCATACGGCCCACCTAATGGTAAGTGGTCACCGTAGCCTACAGACGCCTGTAACACCAGAGGCATCACTTGCGCGTTGCGGAACTTTTAGGAAAGGAAGTGGGAAGGAGAAGGAACGCAAAAGGGGTGCTTGGGTCTCCGGCACTCTCACTTACCGAACGAAACACAATAGGTACTGCTATTTCACGTCAATATTCTGTGAGAGGGTAGTCCTTCCCCGGTTGAGCCGGCTCATTAATTTCTTTTTATTTTGTTTTACTTATAAGTTAAGCTTGAAATTATTAGATTAGTTTATGTAATGGTTGTTGCCTGCGTATATTATTTATTTTCTATTAATAAAATTACGATAATCCACAAATAGTTGTTCCAAGGTCTAGGTGTTCTTTGTGTCCGTTGTTTGAATGTTTGTAAAGTCCACCACGATACAGGAATTATTCATAGAGCGGCAGTTGTCGTTTTATATAAAAAAAGAGATTCATTCGTGTTCTTTAAACGCATTCAATTGCGTAGTGACGAGATATCAGGCGGATGGTTACTTTTGTATTTATCGCATTAGCATGGATTTATATTCCGGAAATATTAACGTTATCTTAACGTTATCGAGCTCATTCTGTGTACACGGAACTTGGGTCAATAAAGATACGATATACCTATTGAGATATTTTGTGATAGCTTACGCTTCTCGACATTTGGGAA
This sequence comes from Catocala sponsa, assembly GCA_963564715.1. Taxonomy (NCBI): domain Eukaryota; kingdom Metazoa; phylum Arthropoda; class Insecta; order Lepidoptera; family Erebidae; genus Catocala; species Catocala sponsa. Next base: position 10,778,105 of record OY751336.1, on the reverse strand, counting down.
GTTTATACGTCATTCTATTCACAAGTCAAATAGTATAACTGGTTTTTTCGATGAATTTTAGGAAATGTAACGATATATAGCATATTTTTATTACAGTATAAGTTCTCGTGCAAAATACATAAAATGAGAAGTGAAAAAAGGTATCGTAAAGTAACTTTGTTGATCGCATGTACTGTAAAATCTAATGACAGCTTAAATATTAGAACAGTAATACTAGTAAACTTCTAACTAATAAGCAAAACACGAAAATTACACTATTTTAAACAGTTTTCATACAGTGAAGTTTTTAAGATTTAGATTTTTGTTTACGTAACTTAATTATTATTTGTCTGGATCTTCCGTGCGTCTATTGTTCCAATGCTTGAAAAGCTTGTGCGATATGGAGATTATCTCCATAACAGGATTCGTCGATATTAAAATCGATGTAAATGTATTCTGGTGAACTCAAGACCCTATAACTTCGTACGTAAAATTTTATTTAACCAGAAAACCATTCAAACCAGCACATTTGTGAGCATGTAAGCCAAGCATTGAACATTTTACGTTCTTGTGAACCCTTATTAATGTACATAAATGGAGGGTTATGCTGCGTCATTCAATCTTTCGCCGTTTACAGTGAAATAGAACAATATTCAGTATTTGTTAGAGCATTTAATGAGGCGTTCTGCAGAGCTAATGTATGGTTTCCACTAATTAAGCACAATTAATAGTATTATGTGCCTCTTTCAATCAACTTGTTTACAAAGAACGTTTAGCGGTTGGATTAAGGAGGCTTCTCAATGCTAATTTGGATTATTAATGGATTTTAACCATTTTGCTTTATTACTACATTGCTAGGTATTTTTGTACTTGCTTTATAAGCTAGGTTTAATTAATTAATTTTTTAAATGCCTTCTATACAAACCTGGATGAATTAGTTTTGTAAATATTTAGCATTTTTATATTTATTAATTGTTGTCTTTCTTTTTAATACATGTGTAAATATACATTTAAACTCAATTAGTAAATAATTTACAATACCTGTTAGTAAGATAAATAGAGGTTGTGCAACCTTGTTTTTCTGATCAGATCATGATGATATTTGGGAATAAGATAGCGTCAGCATTTGATTTCTTTAAGTTGTCAACAGTCAGTAGTTAATAAAATTGACTTTAAAATGTGAAGCATATTCTTTAAGCCAATGTGTAATGGTAGTGAATGTCCTTTATGTATGTTCTTTCAAAATCTTTCTTCTTGTGACACAGAGCAAAACACACGTTCTTTGGCCTATCAAAACGAGGACTCTAGTGACTGCGTAATTGCGTATGTTTGAGATTACATCTAGTGCGACACTTGGTTACTTATGGCTGTGCTAGGTGCCATGACTATTAAAGCAACAAGGAGTTATGATTATAATAACATATGTATTGATTAAACGATATATGGACATGGGTATTCACTGACATGTCACTATTATGACGCGTTACGTGACACGACTACAGTAACATAATTATATATTTTGAAAGCCTTATATACCAGATTACATTAAGATACATTCTTACATATATAGTCTTATATATATATATCTCTGAAGGGTAAGGCAAACTATCCTATATGTAATTCAGGAGCTGGTCTATCTGTGTGCTAAGTTTGATCCAAACCCGTTCAGTTTTCGCATCATCCAGTAACTAGCAATCAAACATCTACACAAGCATTTACTTTTGTACACAAGTACACAAATGATTGGAAGGGTCATACCTATATCGCAGTGGCTTTTTAAACTTCAATAAACGGTCGCTAAAGAAAACCTAGACTCTAAGGGGGCTTAAAATTTGCCGCGCGGCTGCAGCGTTGCGGCCACGCTGCGGCCACGCTTCGGTCACGCTGCAGTCTAGCTGCGGCCACGCTGCTTAGTAAACCTATATAAATAAAAATGCGCGACTGCAGCGCGGGTTTTACCCTAATTGTAGATAATACATATTTTCTTTTGTGTGGAGATTTATATCATTAAGCTTAGCGCATTAGTACACATAACTGACGCATTTGGCGTACTTAAAAGTGCGTATCTACTTAATATTTGGTGACACAAAAAGCCGTAGGTGACGCGAGGCCCCTAGTACTTCGCCAAATTATTCCAGGAAATATGACATAACATGTATATCTTTATCTTGATTTTGTTCGCGTGCCGTATCGCTGGCATGATTAGACCCTACGTTACTCATTCGAGAATTAGCATATCGGGATTCTTAAAATGGATGTTTTGAAAAGGGATGCTTCTATAGTTCCGTAGTATAAATGTGCTCTTATGTTTGCATGCTATGGTCTTCGATACTTGGGTCGGATGAAGAGTTATTAGGTATTTCTATTAGTCAATTCTCAGTAGCAAAGTCTGGAAATGCGATTTAGGACGTGAGTCTCCTATTATGTGGGGCTTCATACATGTGGGGACATAGTTCGCGAAATACCACAGTCAAATCGCCTACACGGTTTTGTGGGGCTAAGAAATATACAGGGGGTAACAGAAAAGTATGGATATATGTATATAAATATTACATATTATAGCCCCTGTATAATGGAAGACCGCGACAAATATATTATTATCTGTACATACTTACATTATTTTCACTAAGATGACATTTTACTTTTTATCTGTATCATTTATTCTAGTCGATACTTAAACAACACTAACAGCTGACTTAGGTGACTTTCATGAACCTGTAAATGACCAGGCGCAATTTGGTAATAATGTAATACATTTATTTTGATATTTTTTTAATATATACAAATTGTTTAAAATGTTCATAATATTTAATATAATGTGTTTTTGAAATAACCTATTGGCTCTACCACTGGTGATAGAGCCAATAGGTTATTTTTATACAAATATACATTACGTATGGCCTTAACACATGACTACACCTTTCTGTTACACACTGCATATATGTATGAACTGTTTCTTATGGAAATAAATAAATTATAGATAATTGTGGTTGCAATACGTTTCCATCTAACCTCTACTAGGATACACAGACTTGTCCATATTATGATACTAGCTTTTGCCCGGGGCTTCGTTCGCGTAAAAGTAGGATACGTTAGGTTAGATCAAGTTAATCCGGATGTCATCACTGTGGCGACTGCCGCGATGTTGTTGTGAACACGGCGCGGCGGCGCTGCATACTTTGGTGGATTGCCCCGCCCTGGGCATCGCAGCGCCGTTAGTTGATAGCGGCAGTCGGATTGGTTGCCCTCTCGCTCCTGGCCGTGGTTCAGGCTATGGTCCGGAGCGAGAGGTCGTGGAACGCCATCGCCTCCTATGAGGAAGTCATGTCAATCAAGGAGGCGGCGGAGCGTGAGAGGAAGCGCTTGAACCTTCTCCTAAACCGCAGAACCGGGCGCCGGAGGGCGCGAGATGACCTCCAGCCACCCTGAGGTTTTACCTGAGGGTGGTGGGCTTCGTGGGGCTGCCCGCCACCCGATCAACACCTGGTCCGAGAGGCGGCGTGCGTGTTCCCATGCGCGCCTCTGTGTCGTTTTGTATTCGTCCCCGCACAAGGGGACAGTAGAAGGACTATTTTTATAGTATAGTGGCCTGCCGTTTCATACGGTGGGCCGCGAAACCTCGGCGGGGTCGCGATTGCAAGTGAGAGTGATTCACGCGGCCCCGCCAACTCAGGTTATGTCGAGGAACACCGTGGTAGATTTAGTCAGTACACAGACACAGATACAAATACATTTATTTGCTAAAACACCGCGATATCTTTTCCCCGTGAGTCCGACATAGCCTCTCTGTCGTCACCCCGCGGAGAGGTATGAGTCAATGCATTCCCTCACGTAAAAAGAAAAAAAATTTTGAAACAATATTTATTTTAAAATAAAATGTAGTATATGTAACTCGATGATAATATAACTATCTAATGGTGAAAGAATTATTAAAATCGGTTCAGTAGTTTTTGAGTTAAATTCTTACAAACAAATAAAATATCAAATCTTACCTCTTTATATTATTAGTATAGAAGTATATATGTATGTATATAGCAAAAGGATGTAAATACATACAATATTTACCGTTAACGTCATTTCACACCGCGTCTTGATATCTCGGTATTGAATGATACATATGAGTACAGTTACATGTCGCGTATGACTTCTGTGACTCATATGCACCGATGTGATGATTCGTTAAACACTGCTCAATGCTAAACTGGTTATTTCGTAGAAACTCAAAATGGTTCTAGAAACGGTTTACAAAAAAATAAAGATTAGAAAAGATTTATGATAATTTAGTTTAAAATACAACGCTTAAAAATTACACCCACACCTAGTAGGAAACCGTTGGACTGCCACGCAGAGGTCTCAAGTTTGAACCCAAGGCGCACATCTCTGACTTCGAAGTTATATGCGTATTAAATACATAGTTAATTATCGCTTGCTTTAACGGTGAAGGAAAACATCGTGAGGAAACCTGCATCTTTGAGAGTTCTCCATAATGTCCTCGAAGATATGTGAAGTCTGCCAACCCGCACTAGGCCAGCGTGGTGGACTATGGCCTAACCCTTCTCACACTGAGAAGAGGCCCATGCCCAGCAGTGGGACAGTTTAATACAGGCATTCGTTCATCTGTCAGTATCGTATTAATCTTTGCATCCGTTAATGTTTCAAGTCGAATACGAGACATAATTAAAAATCTATTGTATCTGGTATCCAGTGTGCCGCTGCGACAAAATAAGTTAACAACTGCTACATTCAACTCAATAGGATAACAGTTACTATGCCGATAGCGTTATTACTATACGTGGCGTGCTAAGAAAATAGACAAACATATACACATATGCAAAAAAATAACATAATCCTATTAACGTTGGTATAAAATTGAGAAAATATTATTGTCTAATATATCCTACAGAAAATAAATCGAAATTTGTGTTAGTACTTTTCAATTACAGGTTTTTGTTATATTTACTACTTTATTGAAATAAATGTTTGTCATAGATTTATGTATTTACTGCATCACATAACTCCTGCGAATTTATTATTTCTGAAATGTAATTTATAAGTTACAAGTCGATAGTAATCGACAAGTGTGTAATAAAAAGTAATTGTCATTCGACTTTTGGCTTTATTAATGGCATACCTATACGATCTATAGGCACATGTCCCACCGCTAACGAGGCAGCGATTGGCGATTGATTATTATTTATCTTGTTAAAGAAACTTACATAGAGCTAAAACGCCATGTCAGCCAAAGAAATTATGGATAGTTGAACTTGAACTGTTCCCTATACACGAGTATATATTGGGTGTTACGGCTCACCCCGTACGTACACTGGTAGTACAGTAGGGCCAGACAAATGCTTCAAAATATGTGTTCCATAAACCGCCATAGCTTATGTCTGGTCTGGTTCCAGGAGGTGCTGTTTTGAGCTCTGGCTTGTACAGCAGATCTCTCTTTTATAACCGTAGGATTACTGGAGAGAGAATAACGTTCTCTTTTATACATTTTGGTAGATCTCTGCACTAGTTGGTAAGACCAACTATTGCAGAGATCTACCAAAGTTTATCAAACAAATTTCTTGGCTTGGCGATTTATTTATCCAACGCGAATGCACAAGCTCTTTTACTTATTTTCTCCTTATTTCCTTTTGAGAACAAGATTCACAAAGTATCTTAGTGTACAATCCATTGTGGGTCAAGACCAACAATGGGTTGTGCGCTAAGATACTAACTAAAATACCATCAAACTACTAACCCAAAATTGTTGTAATGTTTACATTATGGTAAAATGGAAACATTACAACAACAGTATGTTTCCATTTTGGCCTATCTTTTGCAGCTTCCTAGCAGTTTACCATTGCTCAACTTGCCCATTTTCTTCAGATATTGGCCGTCATAGCTCGTCCTTTTCTGGGTTTTATTTGCTGAAGGGTCCACTGTACACCATGTGACAAACTTATCCTAAACACGCAATCCCTGACCTGACCTGTCCTGACCGATAGGACGTAGCTCTATACGACCACACCTGTATGATATGAATAAAAAATACATGCTTTTGGTATATAGTGGTATAATAATCGTCGGATTATGTGCTTTCAATCTTGTTAATGTGACAGTGGCAATAATAATATGTTAATCAAGTAATTGACCTCGTTTGAACATTCATTTAGTTTTAGCATGGCTTATATTGCGCGCGGGATTTCCCCAAATGTATAGTTTATATCAGAAATGCTAAATATGCTTATGGACATGTTACTTGCATTTAAAATTTCCAGTTTGCAACATTCTGTTTGAAAATTTCTTAGTAATTTGCAACATTGACCCACTTTGACATTGAATACCTGGAAAACAAATACATTATTGCATTAGTTTGTGGAATTGTATGTATCGCTTCAATGTAAAATATTTAATATCAATTTACATATGGCATGTGACCTTACTCGTTGGAAAATACTTGACAGCTCATTGAAATATTATTATTCAAGACTGCAGATATCTTTCTTTTAAATGTACAGGATCTTCTCTTATATATCTTATGCCTCATAATATTCAAATAAATTAATTAAGGATTAGTGAAAAACAAATGCTAAAATCCCAATTCCCTTTATTTAGAGTCAATTCTTAAAACTTTTCCAATTAAACGAAATTATGGTAACTCATAAGATGCTAAGAGTAATTGTGTATATATCTGAATATTCATCAGAAGTATACTACACCAAATTCCTAGTAGGAAATGTAACCATTTCCTAATATGAATACAGGAGGGACACGCTAAATTATATGCTAATTACATAAGGTATATAATGTTTACCTTAGCCATTTTTAACATGTAAGATTAAAACAATATCCATTTTTATTTTGGTTACAGGTACGTTAAAGACATATTGCCAGACGAAATATTATCTCATCTATAAGAGTAAAAAGGTATTGTACAAACTCTTTTCCATTTAAAATGTATTATAATTCTGCATTAGCCAGCAACTAACGATTTATCTGAGTGGTGTATTGGAAGTTATGTAGACAAAAAATACATACTGTCATCAATTTTTATTAAGTTCTTTATATGTATATTTCTTAGGCTTAAAATATAGTCCAAGATATTTTAAACAATTGAAGATTCACATATTCATTGTATTCTAAGTGTATGTAAGTCATGTCGTGTTATAATTTGTTTTAGTACTTTTCACTTAATTGGTTTTACCATGCGTATATTGAGGTTTATATAAATATATAATTAATCATGTCATATCATCGCAATTTTGTTATGTGATTGACCGCCTTATAATAGACACGATACACTGCCCTTTATAGATATTATCGTAAGTGTAGAGTAACATTTACAGATTACTTTACATTATTATAATAAGAACTATGGTTGTAGTACATATTAGAATGCATTTAAGGAAACTCAGCCAAATAATACGCACAGAAATGTAGCTTCAAGTAGATAACTATAGTTATTTGACGTCAAATACTTATTCATATAACTTAAGTTACGTCAATCACGTAAAGGGTGGAGCGCCTAATCAAACTCCTATGACGCATACAAAATACCTACATATACGTGTTAGCGAATAACTATGCTTTGACTAACGATATTAGGGAATTCCTTGGTGGCTGAGCTCACTCAGCGAACAAGGTGATAAGATTTGAATAGCAATAAGTTTTTAATAAACCTCTTTGAAAAACAACTAAGGAGAAAATAAAAGAACGATATTAAAGGGTAAATCTTGTAAATGAGATAATGCTGTTTTAAGACAGTAGTCTTACTGCCTTTCTTAGTTTTATTAACATGTTGATTCATACATGGGTAAAGTGACATTGGGTTTTTCTGTCAAAGTAGTATTAGCTTAATACTGATAAGGGTCGCGGAAAGCGGTTCGATGCGGGTGGCCCAGGACCAGCCTATGTGGAAAACTTTGGGAGAGGCCTAAGTCTAGCAGTAGACGTCTTTCGGCTGAGATGATGATGATTTGTGTAAATTCTTAGTCGCAGTGGAGTCTCGAACTGTGTCCGGTAGACTGCGATACCTTCCTGTTATATGGTATCTAAGACATAGTTGGCGAAATAAGGATGTGATACACTTCTGCCTTGCCTTCAAAGGTATAGGTGTCAGACTGTGTATGTAGCTTGGATATATCTAATCCTTCATATTTATTACTCAATTTCCTTGTATCTCGACGCGCAGTTAATGTCATGCGTAATCTATTAAACGACTCAAGCAAAACTCACGTTTGTCAATTAATATGCCGCAGATATCAATGTTAGATAGGTAATTCCCTGATTACTCTGTGAAACCTGTCGGGTTTATTGCAGTTTTAGTGTCGACGAGGTATGAATAACGATTAGCCACTATATATAATGAAGGTAGCATCAAATTAATATTGCTAATTATCCACGCTGGGAATTACAAGTAAAATTTTTTAATGTTTATATATAAATAGTATTATCTGTTTACATGGCAATATAAGAATCGCCGAGTTGTCGTATGATTATCGTGTGTTCTGAGACTGGGTTTTTCGTTTTATCGGTGGTATATTTGCCTGCGTTTTAGGGATATCCCTTAAGCATATATATGTAATGTACACACATTTAGTATATCAAAATATCCTGTTTTGTTAAGCATTAAGTAATCGATTGTTTACTGTTCGCATCTCATTAGGTAATGATTTAATTAATATTCCATTAAGTTGTTGTTGTGAACTTTGAATATGTACGCTATCACTAATGATCCTGTTAATTGTGAGAACATATATACAGCATCCTCTACCTACCCCATCAAAACAGAGTCCTGTCCGGTTAGTCGAGCGAGTACCATCTCGATTCAGTCTAAAATAAATGGTTAAATACGTAATCGCTGCTTTATTATTTGATAAAGACCCCTTCCGACCACCCGAACATTACATATAGATATTTTAAATTTCTATTTGTATTGACAAAAATCCGGTATTGACGTTAATTATAATTTACGGGAATAACTGCTACAGTTTTATGGACAGTAAGACTTTTTTGTGGACACGTGGACTTTTTCACGAAATAGACGCCGAATCAGCCGGAATGATGATAGTAAAAGTAATTATTATATACTTTGTAGAGAAGCTTGTTGCTAAGGTATCTAGAAGATAACTTAGGTTAAATTATAACGTTAAACATACACTATAACGAGCGAAGTTGCAAACATAAACAACTCAATTATCTAGAATGTTTTTATAGAAGCAAATTCTTGTTCTCGTTAATGAAATAACAAAGCTTCCCACGGCTAGTTCCAACGACTATCTTAAAGTTTGTTTTTATTTTAGTTGCATTATTATTTTTGAAATGCAGCGCTCTAAAGTTTTGGTAACGAGATAAATAAGACATTAATTACCTTTACACATATGAATAATAATTACATTAATTTTGGGCCAATCCCATCTAATCGAGAAGAATTATATTAGACGTTCACCTTTATCATTCAAAACGTGTTGATTTTTTGTTTTAACCAAATTTATAACTTGTTGGGCCAGTGTATACCGGTATGCTACCCAGTGGCTCTGGCGTAAAGATAAGTTCAAATATCCGGTCAAGCACTGAGTATGCAAATTCATTAAGATTCCTCATAAAAAACTCTACATGTAACTTAAACTGGGCTATTACGTCATTACCTTTCGAACGTATCCACTTATTATCTACCTGCCAGTTTAACTCAAGCTCTGACGTTTTAAAAATTCTCTATTATTTGTTCCGCGTGTCAGCGTAATGGTTACGACGACGTGGCTCATTGTATGATGGTCCTGGTGTGCTGTGAACAAATGTGGTTCAAATAGTTGTTCGTAGAACTGTGCTGCTGATAAATTGGTTCGTCCGTCGGTCGGTCGGACGCACCTTTGATAATACGTTCCCTAGATGGATGGGCGCGTTTTATATTGCAAGATAGAAACCGCTCGTGTTGTTTTGAAAAATAATGTAACGCATTGACCTCAGTGTATATTCGCATTGTTTCATTGTGTTTGTAGAACAAACATAATAAAACAATGCTTTATAACAGCTTATAATTTTTATTCATTTGAGTGGCCGTAGTGCAATAAATTGACACAGCGTACTAATTGGAATAAAAATGTTGCTAGTTAAATAATAGTAGGTATATATAGATTCACACCGGCATATTCCTGAGCGGGCAGTCTGTGGTGTACTTATTACATTTACTTTCCGCTATATATATCATAGGTTCCACGTAACAGGAGGCAACCTATTCTCCGTTTAAAACCATGCACGTTGCTAAATTTCATACGATTGAAAATTTCCTAACATAAATTAAAAAAATACAATTGGCAGAGGGCTGGGACCTTATGTTAGCATGCCATGGTAAGACCTGTCGGGGCTCATCATAGCATGCTAACATAAGTGCAAATTTAAGACACGAGATCAAAAAAGGCAGCGACTGCTGATACTTTAAAATTAAGTAAGATTTTAATAGTTTTAATAAGGTGTGTCATTGATCCTAATCCTAATCCTAACTAATATTATAAAAGCGAAAATGAGTTTGTTTGTTTGTTTATTTGTTACCTTTTCACGCCTAAACCACTGAACCGATCATCCTGAAATTTTGCATATACGTTGACAGGTGTACAGAAACGGACATAGGCTACCTTTCATCCCGAAAAAATTACTGTTCCCGAGGAAAACAATAATAACGTTCTTATGATAATAGATGGCGCCACGTGTCTGTCGAATCGTGATTGAATTATATTATTACAAGCAGAATACAACCCGAATTGATTGTCAAATTTTAAATTAACGCGATCGAAGCCGCGGGCAAAAGCTAGTCATTTAATAATTACGTGCCGCATATGACGTTTGGCAATAATGTGCAGTTGTACTGCTAATTGATTATTTTATCAATTATAATATGTGGAAACTGTTTACTACTTATAATAATAATTTAAAGGAATCTCCAGCGTTAGAAATAATCCCTGTATCACAGGGGTCTTAGAAACATTAAAGCAACGGTCGCCAGATTACTGGGATTAGATATAACTATTTATATGTTGACCTTATAATGTTTGTCCCTTGGCGCATTAATAGTGGCATGCCTGCTTAAACCATGTAACACGTAATATTTACATAAATATAATTTAAATATTGAATTATTGTATACTAATTTCGGGAAGCGGTTGGATGCGGGTGGCCCAAGACCGGTCTGTGTGGAAAACCTTGGGGGTGGCCTATGTCCAGCAGTGGACGTCTTTTGGCTGACATGATGATGATGATGATGATACTAATTTCTGGCTGCCCCTTCGCCCACGTGATTGCCATGGGAACAGATACTAGGAGAAAATAATCCTATGTTGTAATCCAGGACACAGTCGATCTTTGTGCAAAATTTTATCTAATGTCGTTCAAAGGTTTACGCGTGACGAACAAACATTCAAACTGCCAAACATCTACACAAATTTAACGCATAACATCTCGACTCGCAAACTCGCAACAAATTGGTATTTGTCGATTATGCAAATTCTTGTTCCGTGTGACTATTAAACCTACAAGACCAGGTGCACTGGTAGTGGCGAGGCAATTAAATCGTAGTGCCATCTGACCTGTTAAGATTTACCGTTAAATAGTAAATTAATGTTTGTAAACACCTGATATTTAAAAAGATATCTAGTTGATGTATTTATGAGCATATTGTGGTTACAACGTCCATTAGCTTCGGCGAATTTTATGATATTTTAACGATGCAAGTGTAAAATTGTAAACATCAAATAGTACTTTTAGTGGCTAATTATATTATGATTAGCAATAAAGTGCTTAGTAATATAATACTTTACTTTATTTACTTAACGTTTTGTACCACGAATGTCGATACCCGTAAAATGACCACGGTTTCGGACCGGTTTGCTGATACGTTTTCCAGTGGTGTATAAATAATTATAAAAAATTATGTCAACCATTCAAATCCACTGTTTGAAATATGAGTCTAAAGGGACACAGCAATCTCTTGCTCATCTTCCATGTATCTCCATTAGATAGAGCAGGGATCAATCACATTCGAACTGCCTCAGCTATATTTATTGCATATAATAGAAAATTGTTTGTGGAACACAGGGCCAGACTTTGTGGGACCATTTTAATTGCCTGTCAGGAATTCCAGTAATACGTACGACTCTACAGATGACGTAATTGTTAAAATGGTCTGTTCGCCATGAGCCGAATTTGATCATCATATAGTAAAAAAATTGTGTGACCCACTAATAGTAGCTCCTAAGCTGCGATTTTTTTGTGTCCGTTATTACAACTCCCAGCTCGGCAAGGTATTTTCAAACAAATAGAAAAGACTCATATCTGTCTTAGCTATCAAAACCATTCGATAGTCAAGCTACGCTATACCTATATTCACGAACAAGACACGCAAGGTTTGATATTTTAAACAAGAAGGGTGCACCGTATTTCCACGAACGTAGCTCACGTCCAATTTCACGTCGTCATGATACTTTAATGTTCAAGTAATTTAATGTATTATCTTCCTGGTTATTGACATCGGCAGGTGCAGTCAAATTAGTTAATAGCCCGAAAGCCTCGGCTATAAAACAGGTGCTTATCACCACGATCTTGTCTCAACCCTATTAATTTAATTAGGTATATATTTATTTGGATTCAAGCTTTAACCTAATGGGTTAATTTATTTTATTATCTAAGACTAATTTCATGCTAAACAAGTTATTAATACTTGTTTTATTAAGTAACTGAATATATTTATGTATAAAATGTATGGTAAAAAGGTGTATAAGTTACACAGTGCCGGAGCATAATTTTACGCTTATGTTTACGACCAAGTTTGGTTCCGGCATCGAGCAAAGTGTTATTGGAATTGTCTATGAGGAAATTTTCAATACTAGCTCGATGTCTGGCAGTAGCATTGTGTAAACGATTTGACTTTAAGAGGTCGTTACTTAACATTATAATGTAGACTAGCACTTAGCGAATATACTAAGCGTGATTGGGGCATATAATATGTATGTTTATAGGTTGTTCCGCTATATCACTTATGAATGATATAGCAGAAATCTAAATACAAAAAATAAAGTGAATGTTTTACATAAAAGCAGCATTCTTTAGTTAGTACTATCGACTTGTAATTTCACCGATACTGCAAATAATTCTTGAGAACAAGACATGAATTATTTATTAGTAACAAACCAAAAATAGTTTAGTGGAATGTGCGGCATTGTTCGACAGTGTCCTTGTTATAACAAGTACATATAGTAAATAAACAGTAACGTAGTATTGACATCTGTATGTAAGTAGATGCTTGCGAAGATACAAAACGTTTTTGGTCTTTTTTTGCTAACTGCCACAGGAAATGGGTACGAAGAAAGTTCTCAGATGCTCCGCTTGCCTGAGCCTAACAACTAATTGATATGTAAAATAAATTAAAATGTTACTTGTAAACTTAAGGAACTTCACTAAACACTAACCTGCAACTGTTTTTTACTTAAATGATTAATGACTTGATTTTCGAGGCATAGGGACTAAGCTTATGGCATAAACAAAACACAAGTCATATTATCATACACGATCAGATTAATACAAATAAATCTACCCGGAATTATATACACCAAGTACCTACAAAATCAAGTTAACTAGCAACATAAATAGTGATAGAGTTTAGTATGATTCAGAACTTTAAATATAGTTAATATAATTATAAGGAGAATATAGACTCAATCCATAAAACAAAATGCTTAAAACAAAATGCTTAATTTCGATTTTACGAAGTCTTTTAGTGACGCTGATTTATACACAGGACATAATCTGTACTAATATTATAAAGCTGAGGAGTTTGTTTGTTTGTTTGTTTTCTTGAACGCGCTAATCTCAGGAACTACTGGTTCGATTTGAAAAATTATTTTAGTGTTGGATAGCCTATTTATCGAGGAAGGCTATATAACATCACGCTACGATCCACGGGAGCAGTGCAGTAACGATAAACGTGGGTGAAACCGCGGGAAAATCTAGTTTAATATAAATACAGCGCTGATTGCAATACTAATAAAGAATACGTTACGGGTAGTTACAATTACACACCTGTCTCCTGCATTTTGCATAAACTCAATTATAAAATACCGAGCACTATTTTTATATGAGATTTAAAGATTCCGATCGTCATCTCGATTTGTTGAGCCGATAATCCGATCAAGTGATACTAATTACTTAAGTTGATCGAACTACGCCATAGCTATTTCTACCACAAGCGTTTCAAATGACATCACAGTTTATAACACCAAACAAGTGCAATCTAAACGCTTTCTGAGAATCGAAAACTGAATAAAATTGACATTAATATCTCACGAAAATATCCGTCTCGAAATTATTTACTGGATTGGTATATAATGACCGGAGTTCCGAGAAAATAATGTTGTGTACCGTTGTCTTAGACAGGAGATGAAGTAGATACATCAATGTCACGGCAAGGGTTCCAGGAGAAGGATTACTGTTATAACCCGTTACGAGTAATGGTACTGAGTCATAGATTATTTTCTCAACAGTTGATTCATCGGCATCAAATTTGATGGTCGCTGTGACCTAGAAAATGATTTAGCAAACGATTCTTAGATTTTGTCTTCAGTTTTGGATGTCAAGGTGATTTGTAATTGTTTTAACATTTACGACTTGTATATAATAGAGATGAATCAATACTGTACCGCCTTAATATTTATGAGGTGTCGTAATTTTAGTATTCGCTTAGTGCATATTTCATCGGTTGGATTTCGAAGAACTGATAGACTTCAAAATTTAAGTGAATGACATTGAATATGCGTAGTTTTATTTGTTGTAAGCAAATGTGGAGTAGCGAATTATGTTCTCGAGTTCCAGGGTAATATCGGTTTAGTCAGGATAGGCTAAGTAAATAGACATTCTGTTGCCGGTAACCGGTAATATATAGGCTCTTAAATAAACTGGAATGTGGATAAGTCATGGGATTAGCGATCAAGAGGTTGTCGATTTAAATATTACCCATTGGACCATGCCTTAAAAACATTTCTAACACAAGCGTATTAGCTTAGCTGGAGGAGATAACAAGAATACTAGTAATTTGTAAGCCAGAAAACAAAGCAGCTTATAAATAATTTGCAAGCCATATTGCAACTATAACCACAAATAAAATATAACTCGCGAAAATCTTTACGATAAATAATGACTAGTAACCATCGTCAATAATAAGTATTGGTATATACACGGCCTTATTAGTTTATATAATATATAGTGGAAAATCTCCGTCTGTACCTATATATAATGTATAGTGTATACTGGTCGACTTTCCATGGGATCGTTGACGGATATTTTATTGTGACCAGTTTTATGTAGTTACAAGTCTATTAAAGCGACATAAAATTATATTACGGGGCGTGCGATCCATTACGGAAATCAAAGCGGAATTTTGTACAAAATTGAGTGGTTTAATCATTAGTTGATGAGGTCGTAAAAATAGGGCACTCGGTTCAAAACATGGCGGCTTGACACCAGAGTTTGATACAAAATGTTATTAAATTGTAGTTATTTCGCTTAATGCTCGTTCCAGTTTATAATATTGCAGTTGTTAATTACGCCACTAGGTTTAAACATGAGTGTCTTGATATAGCGGGTTTGCTTCTGCAAATATTTGCGTATATCTAAGATAGTTGTTATTTGAATCTCTGGCCGAGCAAAGTGTTAGTTTATGTACGGTAATATTCAATAGCATTCTGAAGTAAGGAGAGAAGCGTAGCACTAAACTTATGCCTTGACGAATGCGTAATCATTGCGGCAGGAGGTGAGTGTTTACATTACGTGATTCTACGAGTCAATATGATAATTCTGTAGGTGATTGTATCTGATGGCAAGCGTAAACTGCGCTGGATGGGAATGAGTATGTTAGAAGTAGTTTGAAAGTGACACCTAGGGTTTAAAAGTTAAAAGATTATCTTTTATGTTGGTATAGGCAAGTTACAAAAGGTCATTGAAATAATTCCATTTCCAGCGACCCACTCACCATTCAAGGCAACGAGTTGGCACGCCATGTTAGGTTTAGTTGGTAGGACCCAGGACTTTCCATTTTTACTCAGGTGAGCATGACATATCCTCTCTGCTTCCATTTTCCCGCAAATAGGAAGGAAGGTAAATGGCAAACACCAACGTTAAAAAAAGCATGTTATGAGCAGACATTAAATGCATGTGTGTAAAAAAGTTATAAACAGGAATGTAAATGGACAGAAAGGTAAAGAGAGGTCAAAGAAAAGACTTATGGATCGTTACTAATCATATTAAAGAAAAGATGACGACTGATAATCTTGAGAGAAGACATACTGTGCCGACACTCAGATTGAATAGAGATCAGGGTAAGAGAATAATAATATATAAACGGTATGTATAATCATAAAAATAAACATGAATAAAGTACCCAATAAAAGTTAATACTTTACGCTCAACTACTTATTGCGGTGAATAATAAATATTTATTTACTTTAAGTGTTGGTATAGGTAAGTTCCGCCGTGTCATGTGCTCCTTATCATTCTATTTGTATATCTGATAATATTGCGCTGACTAATATAAATGTGTTCTACCCATTTAGTTAATATCGACGAACGGATTAAGGATGACGAACTGTGCCAATAAAAGAAGCCATATTAGCTGAGATCGATAATCCTCTTAGCGTTATTCTACATTCTGTTATAAGGAAAAATCTTAAGAACTAATCGATTTATAATTTGTTATAAGAATCTTGTTTTATTGGACAAATATTTATTCAAATTAATTATTAGATGTTATATTTAACCTTGGTGCAGCCTAGGTGTAGACGGTAGTGAATACGATTGCTGTGCATGAGATCTCGATTCTTCGACTCATGGCTCGGGCTAGTCAAGAAGTTTTCTGTGGTAGTATATTGTTTGTAACTGTGCCCGATAGACGACAATATACTCGCCCACTATTCGTTGGAACCGAACCATTACCGTCTACCGGCAACATCTACCATTAAAGTCTACAATACTAAAAGCCGCGATGCTAGTAAGTATTTTCAAACAAATATACTTAAGGGAACATTTTGCCTGATCCAGATCAGGCAAAATATTCTTAAGTATATAAGAAATGAATACCCATGATGATAAGCGCAAACCTACGTCATATCTCCAATGAGGCAGCTAGAGATCAATATTAAAATAATTATTTTCATAGAATCTACATAAAATCAAATACCGGTTTCATTAAGGATACACATTTTTATACAAATAAAAATACAAATAAAATAACGCAGCCATTTGCATTTATAAATACACCGTGTTTACGACATCCTCTGACAAAATATCAAATTGTTTTCGTAAAATCCTACGTATGTATGTTTAATGTCGGAAATCCAGATCTCAACAATGCGAGCCAATTACGTAAAAAGTTAAAGTACACTTCGGAAAACAATACGGCAGACCTTTTATTGTTTCGCAATCGAGTGATAAGATTTACAATATATCAACATTTTATAAACATACATGAATATAGATTATATAAAAGTGCCATTACATCGTCATAATTTCGATATTCTCTTGGATTTATTTTTAGTACTTTGATTTGATATTATAAATAATAATTGAACGAATTGCATGGCGGTTTAAATAGTCGTCTTGCCCCAGCCAGTGTGCTGGGTATTGTGAATCCGATACCCACATGGGACAAGAATTTGCATGATTCACAGGTTTCAATATCTGTAAAGCTTACTTAGAAACAGGGTTATTTCTATGTTTTTTGTTTTATTTCATGGTTTATAACTATAGGTTATTCTAACTAATATTATAAATGTGATTTCGACGTTCATGAAATTTCGGGTACACGTCAGTATTACAGGAAAGAGGACATAGGGAACCTTTCATCCAGAAAAAAAGTACTCTCCCTGAGGGATAGTAAATTGACATAACCTACATTTACGCGATCGAAGCAATATATATTCTAGTATTTTATTAATAAAAGAAGAACCAGTTTTTTATAGAATAGGAGAATGGACACTAAATAACATATGGATACAAAGTGCAGTGTTGTCTTTTTATAAAGGTCAAGGACCCTAGAAAACACTGTGGCTTTAATAATTACCTACATCATGTTTTAATCAATTTGTAAACGTGATAGTTTTAACCACAAAACGGTACTTATGCTAAACATCGGTTTAACGGTTGTTTAATATTGTCTCTCTCTATTAAATATTATGGTCAATAACCAATATTAAAATGTTTAAGTTTAAATGTTTTTTATATAATTATCTGTTTATTGTGTTTATTTTTAATTTTAATATAATGTACTAAATTTTGCCCGCGGTGTCGCTCGCGTTAATCTACATTTTGTTAATAAATAGCTATCCCTCGGGAACATTACTTTTTCTGAATTAAAGGTACCCTATATTCTTTATGTACCCCTGACAGCATCTATGCGAATCATGGATGTCATGGTGATTGGTCGAGAAGTTAAGGCGTGAAAGCGTAACAAACAAACTAACAACTCTCATTCGTATTTATAATATTAATTAGGATTGTAGTTAGTCAACATGTGTATGCAAAATTTCAGGTAAATTGAATATAGGGAAGTGGGTCAAATGAATCCTGCAAGATTTGTTTACACACAAACTCTGGGACAGGTGAATGTAAACTGAGTCTAACTTTAGTCCTGTTTTGAAGTAAGACAGTAGATAAAAAGTTTAAAACAAAATAGGTTGCATTGAACGCAAGTTAATATAAAAATTTACTAAATACTTTGCTTATTAATGTTTTTAGAATCAAAGTTTTCGTTAGATATGTCTATGTTTATTCGTAGCAGTGATATCTATGATTATTTTTACGTACCTATAGTTAAGTTCATTTGGCGAACGTATATTGTCAAATATATTAAAAATAACCCTATAATAATAGTATATTATTATTATAGCAATAACGTATATCGGGCTATTTTCAAGATTGCTGCGAAGATTTTCTTAACAATTACATATGTATTGCCGAACTTGGCAGACATTGTCCTACCCCTGAACAACCCGATCGCGGTGCCACCTAATCGTACAATATAATCGGCTTTATAATCCAGGGCCCACAAAATAAACTAAATTTTATCGAAATCGGTTGCGTCATTTTAGGAGTTCAGTGACATACAATCGTACCGTAGAATTTTATATAAAAATACTTTGCTGCACTCAAGAATCGAACTCGGTAGCAGGAGTTAGTAGCAGCTGTAAACGTTAAATAAATCATATGCCACGGGACCGACAATGGACCAAGTGTGTCTACAATTACAATGCGTCAATGTCAATCATCTTCACTGAACACGCTTAAAAGTTTGTTGACAAGTGGTTTAATTTAGTGTGCTTGTTGGCTCTACAAGCAAGAAATACGTATTACTTTATACCTTAATGTACCTACTGTGCATATTTGCTCAACAAGCTACGTATTTCTTTATCTTATTTATCCTACGTAATGAGGATATTTAGCTACCGATGTTGAGTCTTGTTTGTGACACGACGTCCGTGACTGGCTAATAAAAATATTGTTAAACTAATATTTATATACTGGCTAATTTACTGTACGAAGCCACCAGGTGTATAATAATTAGTAAGCTAAATAGCGGTAGAACAAATTGAAAACAACAGAGCAAGAGTTATTCTCTGTTGAACATTTATTTCACAGCCTCGTTTCTATGTTACATGAAGAAAGTATGATTATAGCCGATGAGGTTCAGGTTGAGTTAGAACTAAAATTTGACTAGAAGTAGTAATACTAGGTATAGATGGTAATAACTATACGCACTATATCGTACGTAGCAGACGAATTGTGCGTGCAATATTGTTACTTGCAAATAGACGTACTTTCTGAAAAACGTTCCAACCCACACTCGGGTCAAAATCGAGTTATTATTAGCAAATTAGTCACAGGTTACTATTTACTAGCTGGAAAAATTTGGTAGTTCTACTATCACTCTTAATATGAAATCATGACTTAGTAGCCCAACGCACATGTATAAAGAAGCAATACGGGATTGAATTTCAATCACGATTATCTCAAAATGTTAACTTAGTGGGTTGGAACGTTTTTCAGAAAGTACGTCCAAATGTAGTTAATAAAACGGTTTATTCCGCATTCGCCCCTACATTACGTCCCATATTCCAAAATGTTCCTCATTCGCCTCTCTTTTTTAATTATTCCTTTTTCGTCCTACATTTTAGAGCATATGGTTAGCAAAACAAAACATGTTTAAAAATTATTTTGTCTTTTCAATGTCGGGCTCGTGATGTCATACAATCATAAGCCCAAAGGTTCGCCGAGAGATCAAGGAGGTATTTTAAAATATTTTTCGGCTGACAGTACATTTATATTTGGGACGAAATAGGAATTACGTTAAGAAATTAATATTTATCTAAATTTCGGGGTATATGAGGAACAATTTTTGGGGCGAATGCGTATTTTTACATTCGGGACGAAACATGAGGGTCGAATGCGGAATAAACAAATAAAACATCAACATATTGTTATCAGCTATGCGTGCAACAATAGGTCGAGTCCCCTTTTATAGATGATTTCATTGAAAGATAGTGTTGCTGTGTGTATACCTCCTAAAAAGTTATCTGCGATTTGTAACAAAAATACGTTCAAATGCTTTAATTCAAACTCGTGTTTTGACAGTTACGCCAATCGAATCGACAAGTGACGTTTGTGTTTTACCTTTTACAAACACACACACGTTATATATCGGTCCGCTAAATAACATATATGTAACATGAAATAGGTATATTATTTTTGCCCTTACTTATAAATAGAAATCGTCACGACTGTACGCCCATACCACCCTTATTCAAAACTAATAGAGTTTCGAGTTAAGTTAGTTAACTGCAAGCTTTATTAAACCATAATTTAAAATAACTATCACGTGATACAAGCTCATTTAATTTAGCTACATACACGCCGCGAATATCCAAAGTAAACTAATAAATGTACGAGGTGTACCTACCACAATACCCCCCGCTCTGTTCACAATGATCTATGAAGAAGTACCTGCGGAAGTAACGCTGAGGGCACGAGCCACGGCTAGGGGTGTCACATAACAGTTTTAGGAAGTATAAAAACATTAATGTGAATCGCTAAAGATTGTGTCCAAAGTGTCAGTTACATTAATAGGTATAACTATAAAGCAGTAGAGATTTTTTTCAGTATTAATTGTTAATCCTAACTGATATTGTAAATGCGAACGTAAGTTTGTTTGTTACGATTTCAAGCCTTAACTACTCGACCGATCATCATTAAATTTTGCATACATATTGTCATGGGAACAGAAAAGGACATATGGTACCATTCATCCAAAATCGTACTGTTACTAACCTAACCTCACCGAACCTAAGCTACATTGCGAGCGAAGCTGCGGGCAAAACCTAAATCGGCTGCTGTTAAAAATAATACTGGATTTTACGTAACATGAATGTAAACGTCTTTTAACACGCATAAAGATAACTAGTGAAAGCACAACTCTTGTTATCTTATCTTATGTGGGGGCCAGCCAGTGCAGACCAGCGACACTTCGACCCAGTGGGATCTTTTGTGTCGACACTCTCCCAATAACGACTGCTATAGATATTCATGGCAGCCGGGACCGACGGCTTAACGTGCTCTCCGAGGCACGGAGCAGGCGATAATTGTCAATCAATACGCACATAATTTCGAAAAGTCATAATTTCCGAAAGTCAGAGGTGCGCGACGTGGGTTCGAACCCGAGATCCTCTGCATTGCCGTCTGTTGGTCTCCACACTGAGCTATCGCTGCTCTTCAACTCTTATTAAATATTAAATTATATCATCACATAAAACAGGAATTTTTTCCACCGATTGCTTAAGCAAGCCCACCCAAGTTTTACTAGTAATAGTACCACGACTGAAAAGCTACACCTAACCATTTAATTAAATATTAAGAATAGTAATAGTTATTTAAAATGCTGTGATAACCTTTACACAGTCTTGCCAACCATCTACTAAGATGGATTGAAAACTTCGTCCTCGTACGGGTGTACATTTTTTATATCGATGGTAACCCTAGCCTCAGCTAACACAATTAGTGCTAATGGAGCGTCTTGTTTGTTTGTTCTTGCAACTAACGCCAAAACATCCTTACACCTACGACGTACACGTTCTACCCCAACTTCCGTTCCTGAGAACCTTTTTAAAGGATTACATGGCGGTTTGGTTCTTCTTATTGGTTTAACTGCTTTCCTTTGTAATTAAATAGAAGATTTCAACTAATATTATAGATGCGCAAGTTTGTTTGTGTAATAATATTTTGATACATTAACTAGTTAACCATGTTTTCGTGTTTACTTTGCCCGTGTAAACATAACCTTACTTATTTCGAAATAACGTCTAATATATTGTTGGTATTATCCGTATAACTAAGGTAAAAAAGAAGGTAAATAAACTAGGTAAGATTGGATAAAGGAAAGAAAATAATATTTATTTGATGTCATATGTTTGTTATGTTCGATGTAAAGGTCTCTTTGGTGCTAGTCGAGTTAATGATTATTTTAAACCATTTTATTGAGCAGTTAGAAGGTAGAAACATTTTTTTATTCTTGAAGTTTGTAGTTTTATATTTGACAATTGCTGACTGCCTATTGTACTATTTACACCGTTTATGAGCTCCCAACCTATGATTGCAAAGTACCTAAATGGCAATACGGCCAGCCTTTTGGGAACGTTACCAGTATACAGAGATGCTGACGTTTACGATGCCTAAATCGTTTAAATTTATTTAAAGTAAAAATTACCTTTTGTATAATTGCTATTTACCTCTGTTTTAATATATGTAACTAAACCAGTATTTAAGCCTTTCATGAAGATTTCAATAATGTATATACAAATTAGTTCAATTTAGGCAATATGTATATTTTTAGTTATGAATTAATATCTTCGCAGCGCTTGTAAGCCGAAATTTACGGTCGAATTGCTGCTATAATGTAAAATAATGCTGTAATGATGTATGTATTTATAAAAAACAGTATATAATATCTATATGTATGTCTATCCATTGTCTAGTACCCATAGTACAAGCTCTGCTTAGTTTGGGCTAGATGGTGTTGTGTGTATGTGATAGAATATTATATTATTATATTTATATTATAATTATAATGCCTAACCAACTGTCCACACACACACATAGTCAATAAAATGTATACGTGGTGAACACATTTTTTTTTTTAATTTGGTAGTATTATTGTTAATCCCCCGAGCTAAGCCAAATGGACTGCATTTAATAGAGATAGTCTATTGAAAATATCTTTTAAATTCAGCTACTATTATCTGTGTTATAAGCGGTTGTAGTATTTGTACATTTATTATTTACAATTTACATTGACCTTATCCTTAAACACTTATTATTAATCTCTGTTCATTCTTCTGGGCGTATATTTCATCTGTATTTTATGTAGGCATTGACGTAGCTAGATGTAGATATACTTAAATTTTATAGGACTTTTATTTTTAGTGAAGAAAAAGTGTTTTTCCTCTCAATTATTGGAATGCCAGACATAATTGCAAACCTATTCTGTCTGGCCGCCGGTGTGCCGCAGCGATATAGTACGAGTAAAAAAAAAGATTTGAAGGTAGTTTAAGTATATTAAAAAAGCTGCACTTGTATCATCATTGTCAACTCAGCCGAAAGATGTCCACTGCTGGACATAGGCCTCGCCCAAGGTTTATCGGCAATAAATTTTATTTGGTGATGAATATAATTGTTTTTAAATTAAACCTATGTATGAGTTACGTCTTCTTACGCCTGCTTTACGTCTGACTGCACATAAAGTAACGTTGAAAATATGTTCAAAAATTACACTCAGATAAACAGAACCTTAAAAAATTTCATTATCTATAATCTTTACCAGAAATGGCCGAGTAAAGTGGGATTAAAACTAGTTAGCAACATCCTAACTACTAATGCGCGCTATTATCAATTAGTCCAGCATTCAACTGCACACAAATTCGTATTTCAAAGACTACAAACTATCCAGACCTCTCCACTTGACTTGACCATATCCAAATATTGTTGCTTTGTTACCAAATAAGCATTCAAAGCTTCACTTTCGCAAGTCGCAAAACAAATTGCTTAATGTTGGTGTTAGTTGGCACGTTGTTTGCTCGCCTCTATAAACATAGCATTATCTGTTTGCACCAATGTTTGCTCCAAACTGGCTCCCGTTCTTCGTATTATTTGATTAGCAGTTACATTGTTTGGTGACATCTTCGTTACAAGCTTCTGTAGTTTTAGTTCAGTTTGGAGTGTGGATAACTGTTTGTTTAATATGCATTGACTGTAAGCTTAGTGCTTTGGGAGAGTAGGTACGCTTGTGTTAATATCAATGGATGGCGTAATGCATACGATTACAAAATGTTGAATAATGCACGGAAAATTGTACTGAATATTTCTATAGGCCAAATTATATATTTTAAGCAGTCTTTGGTGTAAAATAAATAATCATAATAAATACCTATAATGTATATTTTTGTTTGTAATATGTTTTTTTATTTGACATCATTTCAGAATAAATAAAGTTGGATTGTGGATAAAAGAAAAATGTTGAATTTTAGATTTTGTCCACGGCTTCACCCGCGTAAATGTAAGTTTGGTTAGGTAAGTAACTGTACTTTTTTCTGTATGAAAGGAACCGTATGGCCTTTTCTATTCCACTGACAACGTGTATGCGAATTTTCATGATAATCGGTCGAGTAGTTAACGTGAAAGCGTAACAAACAAACTCACATTCGCATTTATAATATTATTTAGGATCTAAACAAATATGTGATTGCCTTACTGCGTTGTTATATTTGCTGTATACAAGATCAGTACAACGCTTTTGATGTGAAAACAATACCAGCAGCGCAGCACGGCAGTAAGCAGCGGAAGCGCTCATTATACGTCACATTACACAGATACACCGATCATATTGGCATACAATAATTTAAGCATGTCTGTGCAAATGCTGCTATTCAAAATGGTACTCTATTTAAATCCGCTAAGATATACAATTGCATGTAGTCCGATTGCGGCTTATATTCGTCAATAAAGTTCATGTGGCCAGCGTTGTAGAACACGTGTAGAAACTACTACTTGCTTTTTTCTCATCATCTTTTCTTCTCTGTTGATGCACGCGATGTGATCGTTTTAGTTTCTGCTTCATTTTAATTAAAAGATATTACTTATTTTTAAGGAGTAAACTGAAACAATGCGAATATGATAACAATATCCAAATTTACAGTTTATTGAATTTGACATTCTATGACTATAATTATTGTAAGTGGCATGTATGCAGGAAAATATTATTTGATAAAGCCACGATAAAATATTTAAAATAGCACATGTCGTAACTTACTACCTACAGCCTTTTTGATTAGACGCTCTAAGCCATTCAGCGTCACAAAGCGAACAACCAGAAGTAATTTCACTAACAAAAAATGTCAGCATAAATCACGCAAACAGGTAATACAACTTCACACAGCCAAACGAACATTGAACAGAAGTCCCATTGAAGCACGGAAGGCGCTGCATATCCGACAATGCCAACAATACCACTAAACAACTATAAAATATACACGAGCAACAATACACCGACTTATTTTACGTTCATAACGCCTTAAACCTGTATAAATGATGTCTAATTTAAATATGAATCGACTACATCTTCAATGGATATGAAAAAAAGTTACGTGAATTTAATGTAGAGTTCACAGTGTGTCCAATAAATTCCTTATTGATGATACACTTTTTATGTCAAAAGGTGACTACCTTAGGATATTAGTAGTACCCCACACGGCGCTTTTATATCCAGTTTTGTAAAACGCTATTTACTTTTTTGATGAATGCTATTTGTAAGCTTGAGGGCTTTTTGTTTTATGTTAATCGTATGTTACTACAAAGGTGAAGTAAAGGTTTGTGGTATTAGCAGCCTATGAACGAATAACTGACATGTCTCTGGTCTAGAAGTTTGTATACAATTAACACCTTTCTTGTGGGTGTAGGTATGGATTGGTTATGTTAGTAAATGTTTAGCTTAAGGTGTGGTCAACGGCGCTTACATTTTTACAGTTTTATACATAGTTAACACCGTAAAAATATGAGTGACTGCTAGAAAGATTGATGTAGTTCAGAGCTGAGACTTTCGGACAGACTTCGTATTAATAGTATTTTAAGCTATGTCATAAGATCGTTTCTTAGCTGTATTTTCTTGGCCTTACATTAGCATACCAAAAGAACAACAACATGTCATTGAGCGACGATTACCGTTTAACACCAAGTGGACTGCTGGCTCATCTGCCATCAACAGGAAAAAAAATTCAACAGCATGCATTCCGTACAATATTGTAATAACTGTAGTATTATAGTTGATTATGTAATGACATAAATGAACACGCTGTTTATTAAAATTTAGTCGAGGTGTTTTTTTATACTACTTTTGTGGCAAACATGCATACGGCCCACCTGATGGTAAGTGGTCACCGTAGCCTATGGACGCCTGCAACACCAAAGACATCACTTGCACGTTGCCGACCCTTTAGGGAAGGAAGTGGGAAGGATAAGGAGCGGGAAGGGGGAAAGAGGGTGATTGGGCCTCCGGTACTCTCACTCACCGAACGAAACACAAGTAGGAATACTGCTATTTTACGTCGATATTCTGTGAGAGGGTAGTCCTTTCCCGGTCGAGCCGGCCCATGCATGCTGAAATCAGCGAGGCTCTACTATTGTTGCGTACATTCTTTTAATGTTTGTAAAAGTACTCTGTGTGGCATTCAGATTAACTTTTTCGAATAGAACCAAGCGTAGAATTTTATTTAGTAACTTTTGTGAAGTTCCATATACTTTGTGGCTTTCATAAAGAACCTTCATAAAATACCCACCAACATGTGGTATTTGATAATTTTCTTCACTAAATATTGTGTTAAAACTAACACCTTACATGTGTAACATGACTGTAATAACCGCACTTTATATTTTTCTTTCGCAAAATCATAACGAAAAGAAAAGCGGAGCCAAAGGAATTCCTTATGACATTTATTAAACATCCTACTACTTAAAAAGCAAAAGTGGCGCTCAAATTATCGTATTTCAAACAAATTAGCGGCGTGCAAAAAGACCTCACTTCCAATAATACCCAAATAACATAATTAATTACTTAGAGGGAGGGCGAAAATTTTTATGAAAGATTGGAGATTAGAGCAGTTAATCCGATAAATACGTATAAACTGTATAATTTCGTTGGTTCGTCCAACCGCCCCCGGGAACTCATCAATCATTTAAAGATTTTTTTATCAGCCCCAACCGAAGCTTCCCCTACAGCGAACTTCACTGCAATTATCGAAGAACAAATTGAATTAGTTTTTATTGAACACCAATTAATTAATATTCATGAGAGTAATCCTTGGTTGGTTTTCGGTGCTTTTTCTGGCTATTCATGTTTTTTATATTCGTCCAGTGGTTTAATAAAAAATAACCAAATGGAAAATAATAGTCTATGAACATTAAAAGATGTAATAGTATTTTATTGCTCACCGAGAGAGAAATAAAAAGTAAAGGCATTGTAGAGTACCTACTCTGACCAAAATGACTACTCGTAAATTGCACACAACTTGGAATACGCATACAGATTTTGTTACGACATTTTCCTTTATAGTAGAAAAAAGCAAAAATTAACATTACGTATAACATTTTAAAAAGACAAGCTGGCATTGACATTTTTGATGAATTATTATTTTATGTAGTTATTTAAAAAAATAAACGAATTAACCGACGATGAATTTTGTAAATGAAAAATCTAAATGATTTCGTAATCATTTTTATTTTTCATTCGTAAAAACAAAGATATACCTAAACTAGCAATATTATATTAATATTGGCCTCGTAATTGGTGAAAAAAAAGTAAGGTTCTAAATTAACATCTAAAGCAAAATAATAAAGGAGATCTCGACTTAGATACAGAGCTCGATATAGAGCTCATAAGCTCTCCTATGCAAATACATATCGTCATCTTCGTGCACCGCTTAGCGCCCATTAAGACGATCTGCAAACAATAGCTAACGTTGCAATATTCTGATCTTAATCAAGACTTTCATTCCTCTCCGCAAATGCCATACCCTTTAAAACAAAACAAGACGCCAAGCCTGTATCTCACCGAAGTGTTATTTGTTTAAGTATTATTTTGTTCATGGTTTTAGTTGCAGTACCTAGTGCTCTCGATCCGGTAAACTTCTTCAAAAAGTCATTGAACAACAAGGCTGTCTCTCAATATCCCATTACGGAAAATTCAGAAGTCATAACAAATTGCTATCCAAATAATCTATCTTCGTCGACAGCTATCCGCAGTTTCCCTATCAACATAGCAATATTTAGTAAAAATACTCCAGTACTGTTAGCAGAACAAAGCAACAGCACCTTATTTATAACATCTGGTTACAAAGTGCTTCTCCCTATAAGGAAAAAGTGTCCCCATTGATAGTTACGTGGTCCCCCTTGTCACTAATATCGTTAACTCTCGGTTTATCTCGAAGCACTCCAGACATAATATTACAGGCTTCGACTCGATAAAATCGACCAAGATAATGCAATTGTCTGGTATATCTGGGCGTCGATATTGGAGCAAAATAGATAACTGTATCAGCGTTTCGTGTCTGCTAACTTCGATACATTGTTTATGGCAATTATCACACAATATTAATATTGGCGAGACGGATTTCATTTTGTTTAGCTACGAAAATCTTCCAAGACTTCTTATTCCCGTGCGTATTGGTGTATCGAATATTAGTATAATCGAATACTTATGGAAGAATATTAACTTTACGAAGGACTGGTTGCGATCTAATCGCCGCAATTATGATAATATAATTTTTCTAAGATAAAACTAGTCGAGTATGTTTGAGGGTACTGACTAGGTACTTACATATATCAACTAGCATAAGTGTGCATAACGGAGGAGGATAACTTTTTATAGGGTAAAAATTGTTTGTCAATTATTTATTGCTCATTTGTTTTGGGTTCACTTTACCATGGTAATTTTGTTGTTTAATCTAGCAGAATACGTATTTCGCTTCTTCAAAAATCGATAAAAATAAATATTCTCTACCAAGTGTTTAAAATTCCTTTTTATAGAATAAAGTACTATTAAGATATTTGGCTGTACAAAGTTTCTGGTGGAAAATTTAAAATATGTATTCCCGATTTAAAAACAAACACCCTAATTGGAATGCCAAAGGAATCTCTTTTTTTAAACTTTACTAGCGTCTTCAGTTAATTGGTCTCATTAAAATTCAACACCGTTTCATTGACCGTTAAAAGGCGGACCGCATTTAGATGCTCTCAATCAAAACGGTAAAGCATTTTATTCAAGAGGACGGGATGGATTGAAAAGAACGTCATATACTCGGGACGTGTTGACTCAGCAAACATCAGATGGGAAATGAAATGAAACGAACGAGTTCCCGAGTGTCACCCTTCGGTTAGGGCTGCCCGCAACTTTCTATAGACTGCGATATTATGAGATTCATGTCAATGGAAATAAATAATTACCAGGGGATCGCTGGAGGGTTAAAGAGGTGTACTGATGAAGGTATTACACTGACGTAATAGGGATAGCACACGCTATTATAGAATACTTGGTCTCTATAGCGTACTTATAAGATATTCATCATTAATGTTGTATGACTGACACAATATGGCAATAACGGTGTAATACGATTCTTCCTTTCCTTTTAAGGTCAATCAGTTTATCGATATTATTTATTTATTCTCCTTGCTAGTTCATAAGATGAACATTTTTATGCCAGTTCAATAATAGCGTAAAGAATATAGCACAGTTGTACCCATAAGTTTTTAATAAGTTGCTGAATTCTTAATTACGAAATAGTTTTCTAGCATTATGGAAGGGAAAGGCGAAAGAAAAAAGAATCTGCGTAGGTATTTAGTTCGAAGCCATCGTGATGTTTTAGAAATAATGTCTGTTAGTTTTCATTTTATATGTTGGTTGGTATGTTAAACAATGATTAGCAGCTGGGAATATTGAAACTTTGTCTATCCATTTAGGGAAGCAAATATTATTATTAGGTATATAGGTACTAGATTTTGCCCGCAGTTGCGCTCGCGTAAATACGTACCTTAGATTAGGTAAATAACAGTACTTTTTTCTGGATGACAGCCCTCCCCTAACAACGTTTACGCGAAAAAGTTACAAGTGTAACCAACAAACAAACTCATTATAGTAGTTAGGATTAGTATCTTTAATTTTAAATATGGCAACCCTAAGGTGAGCGCGTGCGTGGTGTTGCCAACCTTAGCAAATATTTACCTTCTATTATCTTTGACGCCATCTGCAACTTAGAGTATCGCTTACTTTGGCTCGTTGGAGTCACGTACTTTATTGATGTGGTCAACGTTTCCTCTATAGAAATATGAATTTTCTAAAGTGACGTATTACTGGTGTTTGACATCTTACGAATACTGTCCGAAATCAGACAAATAGTATTGGCTGTATGACTATTCTGAAAATTGTGAATGACTTTTTATGCCACTTTAGATAACAACTTGTGAATAATTCTGGTGACGTCATAGCGGGCATAATTCTATCAACCCTAGTAATAGAACTACGTCCTACATTGCTTGTCGATTATTTAATTTGGAGGCGGTTTGACCTTTCGCGTATGTAAGTGTCGGTCACCCAGAAAACTTACGGATTAATGTGAAATCATTGCTTTTATTTAAAAGCAGCTAAATACATGTTCAACATTTTGCTTATTTTAATATTACACTGAGATTAAAACAATTAGTAATATCATATTTTCGTGCAGGTAATTGAATACCGGCTCAATTTGGTTTATTTTAACTTTGGTTCACTGTTTTCTCATTTCCATGATAAATATTTTCTCAATTTTCACCCAACGTGAAGCAATTACTTTCAATCTACATTTATAACGTCTGACTGCGTGCCGAAGTATATTTTGTTTAGGCTAATATAGTTTCGAGTTGAGTGGGCGGTTCGGTTTAGGCACTACGGCTGTCTAGGCCTTGTATTCACGAGCGGACTAGTACGCCACAAAGCGAGCAAAAATCGTTTGATATTACTAGATTATACGGCATTTTTTTATATATTATGTAATTATTGTTCGTCATAATAGATGTATAACATTTTTTCTTCTTACACGTCCAAATTTCATGCGTTATAAGTATTTTAATTGCTCGCATAGGTCAGATAACAAGGTTTACGAAGCAGTCCGATTGCTAATATGTATTATTGTCATAATAATATTAAACTCAATAGAGAGATAGATCAATAGAAAGATGAAAAAATAAATATAATTTTTATTTGTATTTCCTTTACACAATACAATAGGTACTCTCTTACACTAGGCATACGAATCGCTCTCATTCTACATTCGGTTCTAGCATAGCCAAGGTGCTTTATATAAGCATAATTAACTAAATGCTGTTTACGCGCTCAATTTTGATAATCGCACGCATTAAAAATATTATGTTTTACCTTTATATGCTTTAATGCCCAAAATGTTTACTCAATGATTCTAAATTATTACCATACATTTCTGCAGTGCTAGTATTACGGCATGATGATCCTTTCCACCCTAACCTGGCCATATTTCTCTTCCAAAATAAAAACGTCAGATAATAAATGTTACGTAATCTCTATTCGGCCACAAAAGTTACTTTACAAGATATCTGGGGAGTGCTCGCTATGTCCCGCAAACTCAAAATGTCAAGTTGTGACATTATGACGTTGTGACTCCCACGTCACGTATACGGAGTATACAGAACCTATGTGGAAACGCAGCTTTAGGGTCATGCGTTAAACAGATCGAGAATTCCCATTTCTCAGCCGCAGGGGTGTGGGCAATCTGTACAGCGATCAAAACGTTATTGAATTCTCTAAACGCCGCGAGCTAGGGTTAGAGTTTAAGAGATTGTAAATCAACTCGCACTAAGTGAAAGATGATTCCGATGAGTGTTGTGAAAACAAGAATGCTGTTGTTATTGATAACTTTGAGTTATGTGTTGCTATTAGAGATTTTATCGTTTATTATTGTTGGGTGGAAAGCAATATTATGTCTAGCAAAAGTTACTTCTTTGTTTCTATTCTACAGTGAAAAGATGCGATATTAATAATAATAATACAAACAGCAATTTGCAGATACTCTTTCTGACTAACCAGAAAAATATTTGTACGTAAATTCAAATCAAGTTAAAGCAATACAATATCTTCAACTGATATAATATGTAAGAATCATATCAGATAGCTACTGTTTGATATTTCATGATTTAAGCGGCCGGTTTATCATTTTATAAATTCATACATTAGGTACCTATATAGCCTTAACGCTATATTCCTGAAGGGGTAGACAGGATATACACTATTATACTGCACATATCACCAGATATATTTTTAGGTCCCACTCAACATGATATGAGTCTCTATCGCTTATCCACTTTTTTATTGTAAAGGTGTTCAATATACATTAATCTTATAAATATTTATAAAGATAACAAAACGACGGCCGTAAATGGAATTGCTGTACTAAAGTTCAGAGTACTAGAGCCTCGCTGATTTTAGCATGAATGGGCCGGCTCGACCGGGAAAGGACCACCCTCTCACAGAATATCGACGTGAAATAGCAGTATTCCTACTGTTGTGTTTCGTTCGGTGAGTGAGAGTGCCGTAGGCCCAATCACCCTCTTTCTCCCTTCCAGCTCCTTCTCCTTCTCACTTCCTTTCCTAAAGGGTCGGCAACGCGCAAGTGATGCATCTGGTGTTGCAGGCGTCTATAGGCTACGGTGACCACTTACCATCAGGCCGTATGCTCGTTTGACACCTAAGTTGTATAAAAATGGGTACTATAATTAATTAATTAAATATTTAGTAAGCTTATAACCTTCGATCAAATATAACTATAACATACAAATACATAGTCATGTTTCTATATCTCCGTAGGCGATCGGCAGAGGCGCATTACACCCACACCTCATCAGCTATGGCTTAAGTCGCAGAAGAGGGCATTTTGCCGTCTAACGGAATTTCTGGCTCTGTCCTACTACCGAGAATTTCGTGACCGAATAATCTCAAGAGTACTTTGCTCGACTTGCTGGCAAACGTTAGCACAAAATTGCTACAACTAAACAGCATAACTTATTATGAACATAAATACAAGAAATCCAATTCTATTAGGAAGGTACAGTGTTTTTCTTTCACATTGAAATTAACATAAGGATGAATAATACAAACGATATTCATAGAAATATTCTTTCTATAAAAATAAATTTCAACCTTATTTACTGCATGCTTAGGTCGAATACATTATATTATTCGTTTATATACGTACTTACGTATTCTATTTGAAGTACCTAATATCGTGAGTCAAGTACGCGTTTCTAAGATAAGGCAAAGAATTTAAGGGTAAGTATTAAAATAAACCGAATTATCTTATTACTCGTAATTTTATCGATTATAACGTACCTACATATAAGATTACCTTGAAATATATTCTATAACCTATCTCTCCTTATCAATGTTTAGACTTAGACAAATACCTTCCCAATAACATTCTAATACCTGTAAAAAAAGATTAGATAAGGAACGCGGTATTAATATCCTAAGATTTCGCGTGGTTGTTGCGATATATTAGTGTATGCACAATTTTAAGCACTTGTTTTTGTCCTATCGACGTTTAGAGATGTAAGAACTACCAGTAACAAAAAGCAAGCGAGGACGATAGAAAATATAAGTAAAATATAGGAGCCGCGTATTCAAGTATGTACATCTAATTATAACCGCTAAATCTATTTATCTTTGTTTAAGTCTAATAGATAAGGCCTACAGAAGCAATACAGTGTATCAAAAACGATTTTAGTCGGCTTTCAAGTAAGCATTGCAATACGCTGTTTGTAATTTTAAAAGAGAAGAAGCAAATTTTTTGATAAATCTATTATAATATATATATGTATTGGTCCATTTAGCTGTCACCTAAGTGTAGGTATGTTTTTGACTTTATAGAGTTTGTAAATAGACTCTATAAAGTCAAAATGAATGAAATGCCTAAACTTCTTCGTTATATTGACAATGTTAGTTTTAAATATTGAAATAACTAAATATAAGTACAGTTAAACAAAATATACTGTTACTTATTAGTATTCTCGCTAAATTTTGGGTAAATTAGAACAATTACCGATATTAATTTTTATTGCCGACCCCAGAGACTAATTATTAAAAGTAGGTACCGTTTCATTTCAATTATTTGAAAAAAAAAAACATGTAAAATCTGTATCGTCTAAATCTATTGCTAAAAATATGTTGTTTGGACATACATAAATCCTATTACACATAACAATTAAGATGCAAATGGTTGATACAGATAGCAAACTATCAATTGAACTAAATAATCCTGTTCCTTTTCCATATACAAAAGCATTACAGAAATACGAGACGGAATAAAATAACCCTTAAAATATAAATTCTGTACTCACCAGTTGTATCAGTATTTATTTCTGACCTTAATATTACAAACACATATTCACTGTAGTTACTAGTCTATTATACTTACGTCAATTGAATCGATACCATATAAATGTTTGTGGTACTAATAAAATTTAATCAGCTTGTCATGTCGGAGAAATTGACATGTGACGTCAAAATGTTATTTAATTTGGAAAAAAGGCGAGTGTCACATCTTGAGGTCTCGGGATATTTATGTAGTGGGCCGCGGCTGACGTGGAGTGACTTATAAATAAGATTCGTTAGGGTTGTCGCTCCGTTCATGTTACATTCGATTCGTTTACTTTTTTGGGAATAACTTAAACCAATCACAAGGACTAATGTTATTAATTATATGTATATTTCATACGCATTAATTAACTTACAGGATGGTAAGTGAAAGTTAGAAATCATAAATAAGAAACACAAATTAATAGTTTAAGAAAACATAATTATTGTTGGTTTACTATTTGTGTTTTTATCTATTTACCATCGTCATTTTAATTGTACATTACAACTATACCTTGAAGTACTAAAGTGCTTAACACCCTATCTAATACTGCAATAGAATACTAATATTATTATAAAAATTATGTTCTATATATACATCACATCACATAGCCATTGCCAGGCAAGCCAGCACCAGCTTATTTCATAGAACTAGCAATGTCACTAATGACATCACTTGAAGAAGGTTACTACAATATTATTTTATTTTATTATTTCAGGAAAACTTATTAGCAAAAAAAAATAATTCTTATAAGTTAAAACATATTAGCAAAAGGCCAATTACAAGTTTGCACAGATGAATAGTATAATATATATTTTTTTAATGTAGACAGCGATGTATTTCATACAAAGATTATACATAAAAGAAAATCTAACACTAAGTATCAAAAAAAATTTTGTTAATGATGTGTTAGGTATGCAGTACAAAATATTCAAGAGCCCAGCATCAAGGCTGAACTCTATAAGTTTATGTATAAACATAACTAGCAACCCTAGTAATAAAACATTACACATCAAACAGAATATTTTTCCTACACTATTAAAAATAATGAAAATTAATTTCTAATATCTTTAAAGTATAGGCTACATAATTATATTTTCTTTAATGCATAACTAACTTTAGGTGAGTAATAACATATGTATGTAAATAATATGTTGATAAAAGACAAACTCATTATGTAAGATAAAAATATACACTTATGTATGTTTCGATAACATACCTCTAGATACTACACGAAAACTAATCTGCAATCAACATACTCCCCCATTTCCAAAAACAATTTTATTCTAAATTGAAAATCTAAGCGAGATTTGGAGAATTATGTACACAGTAATTTCTGTCTAAATGTTTCTTAACTAAGGGAAAGTTTTAAACGATCTGGGGCCTATAGCGTAGGCGAGGTTTCGGTCTGTTCTTCGCTTTTTAGGTCCCTAATGGATCTCTGAGATGCGGTGATTTGTAATTTCTGGCACATCGGGCTTATTTGTTATTAAAATTTTGGTATTTGTTGAGTAACCTTTGAATCTCTGAAAATGAGAATTAATTGACCCAAAGATTTAAAAAGAGACGGCCTTATAAGTGTATTTATATAAATGTTTAAATACAATATGCATTTCTAATTTTATATTTATAGAAATACCCTTTGAAAGAGAATGTCTTATGTATTTTACTGATATGATAATACCTTGAAATCTTACATAATTTATTTATTACCCAGTCATCTAAAAGTAGTAATTGAAAACTTGTTTTTAATATTCTGCGCCGTCAATTAATTCTCAACATTGCGACAAATATAACAAACTATGATGCTTCATATATCAACGTTATTAAAAGTAATACCTAACACAACGGAACCGAAATTTTTGGTTTCTACTAAAAGGCAAAGCTTTAATCGATGTCAATGTTAAACTTAATAGGAAATACATTAAAATTCATGATATAGTACAAAAGACATATATTTCTTTAGCCTCATTTAAAAACTAAAGCTTTGACTAAAACAATACTAATTTACGATATTACCTTAAAGTATGTATCTGTCCGAAAAAAAAACAGATAAATAATTAAGCACAGATACAATTTATCGATTCAAATTAAGATATTTGAAATTCCGTATAATATTATAGAACATTCAAATTTGGAATGAATTCCTTGTCAATAGTGAAGTTCGTGATTTATAAGCGTTCCGTTAGAGGTAGCCAGTGTTGTGTGGGTGTATCTTATCTTCGGCTGTCAGGGACTAGCTACCGAAGTCGACGACGCAAGTCTCACATCGATATCTCGCTCGTCATGTCCCGCTGATAAACGAGTACAAGCTATTAAATACTCACTTTATGAGACTCGCTTTAAGAGCAACGGGACGGCAGCGATTCGATAAATTTACGAAATAGTCTTAGATACGAGTACGTACTATATCTATACGTTTTTACTTTTAAAATTGTGCTCAACAAAGAAGACGTGATTTAAGCGAACTCATTTTAGAATTTATAATATTATATATTTACTTTTGGTCTTTGAGCTTTCAATATACTTAGATAACAAATCATTTATCTTGGAAATTTATTTATATACCATGTCTAATGTCAAAGTTGTTGTTTGTCATACGTTGTTTATATTTTGTGATAATATTTTTATTTACCCTGTATGCCTGAGGGTTCTCTGTCATATTCTTAACGTGTATTAAGTTGGTTAAAGGATTAAAGTATTATAAACAATAGATTTTTATTATACTTATGTACTAGGTCAGCGTTGTTCAGCAACAGCTTAGATGTTCTTACTAATAGAAGATGCGTGGATTAAAGACGTAGACCCTACTCTATACACTGCTAATAGTACTGAGTATTAATGTAGTCAGTTTAGCAATTAAATCCTAATTATTCTATTATTATAAAACCTTAAAAGCGTACATCTCCAAAATACAGAAAAATTACTCAACTATAAAACAAGCCGAAGCTTGTAATAACGATTATTATTTTAAATAGGTACTTGGTATTTTTTGGGTAATGAAGAACACACCTAAAATTAAAATAGAATGTACTCGCTTAAATTCGTCGAGAAAGTCAAGATAAATTACATTTATTTAGTTCTTTAATCAAGAAAGCGTCCGGCTTCATTATCCGGCTATTTTGTTTGCGTCCTTTTGATCGCGTTGTTTCAAAGCTCCTGAGATATCTGCGCTGACCTACTAACAGACATTATGTCTCACTTAAGTTTGTTTTTTTCTAAAATATTATGAATATTTGATGTTTTATTACATATCATTAAGATAAAACGCGTATTAACAGGATAGCTCGCGTATTGCCGAATATTTAATGTTATAATAGTAATATACGACCTTTAAAAAACTACTCCATTTAATATGTGTGAGTGAAGTTTGAGTGGTTTTCAATTTGCATTTGTTTCAAATTTGATCTTACTTTATTTATATCAAAATTTGTAATTAACCAAATAAATGCAGGAATGTGGCCACACTGGTAGTAAAAGGTAGATTTGTATAACATTTTTGCGAACACACTGTCTTAATAAGATATTTTATGCAAAAGATTTTTATAATGCCGCCATTATATTTAATTCTTTTGTTATTGCGTGTTAGACTATAAAACTAAATAAATTATAACTTTTGTTGAAAATCTCACTAAACTGGTTCTAAGTTAAACAAATATTGTCATGAAGGTTAAATTGAAACGAGACAGGAACAATATAAATGCCAACTAATGGAACGAAAGATAATCTATTCACGATTAACCTGTTAAAACTAAAATCATTTTAATTTGTATCGATGTTTGTTTAATATTTTGAGCAGTATTTTCGATACTGACATATACGAGAATAATACATTAACATTTAAATATTGTGCATGTATGAGGACTGCACATTTGAATCTCTTTTAAAATATATAAAATTCATCTATATTGATCACAATTTAAATTGATACTTTGGAGCTACTTGAATGAACTCTCAACAAAAACAGTACTTGAATCAAGTTAATTGAAAATTGTGCATTCAAAATACTTTTAATTGTAAGCGCCTTAATTGAGTATCTATTTAAAAAAAAAATAGTTTGTTTCTATAAGAGAAATTAATAAGCATAAAGTAAGTTTAAATTCAAAAGGTGCACTATTATTAAATACGATATGATATATCTTACAAAATGTATTCAGCTTTTAAATTCAACCAGACAGAGTAATATCCAGGAAACTAATAATATGTCTATCGCGTAGGCTTCTAATCACATTGAAACATGAAAACAATAAAACTTCTAGAACAACAATACCGGCCAACGCCAATAAAGTGTACAGCATCGGTAAAACTGTCAAGCATTAGTTCGATATCATTTTTCAGTACAAGTTGCGCGCCCACGTCTCGTTACCTACACCATCTTAATAAAGGCTCGGATGCACAGCTCTTTGTTCTACCGCGATTGCCTCATTTGATTACTTCTCTTTTGACATCATATTAAAGCGGCATGTTATAAAGTGCATAAAGTTTTTGAAACATAGTTTATTTTTAAAATTATGGACCTTCACGCTAGACGTCATGTTTATTCGCATGCGTTTTGACAAATGAAAAAGTTATTAACGCGATTATGCCCGGTATTTACATAACTTTCTGAAAGTCTTGACATTTTGGCTAGGCTGCACTGGCTGTGGTTACAACATGTGTTATGATCTGAGTCCCAATAAGGTAATATCTTGATGGTGTCAATGCCTCTTGTTCGTTATATTAATCATGAAAAGAACCTGTAACGCTATTTTTAAATTAAACAATCTTTATTGGTCAAGATTTTATTATCAATTTGTTAACACATATTTCTGATTTAATACAATAATTTCTATTAGTTTATAATAATTTGTCTAAGAATCACGAGATTTATTTATAGTATATAGGCACTGATATAAACAAACACCAGCGCGACGCAATCAATCTAGAGGATTACCTATTTAAGGTTTTACTACTTTACCCATATAAAATTCATTTATTTGTCATTTAAATATTAATGCATTGCATTACAATGCATTATATGAATTAGGAAAACAAATTAAAGGTTTTAGTGGATAAATATCCGAAATTAAAATGTTACATGTTTTACTATAATAACTAAGGGATATAAAGCTCCTTGTTAAGTAGAATTTTCTGTTCTCCTACCTTTTTCGGTACTCTTCTCAGTAAAATAAACGTCACCTTTATAAAAATTTCAATGAATACGTTGCAAAGTTACTGTTGGTAAATCTAAAACAATACAAACCTATAGTACGAGAAACAATTACTCAAACATCCAACATAGTACAAGCTATCAATGTGCGGATATTCAATTTTGGCTTCAGCATAATGAAACTCTACAAACACGTATTCTGTACAGTTTTATTTCAAGAGCTGAGTAATCAACATAATGCCGCACTGTGCACAACATTATTTTAGTGTCCATTAGACACGCGTCGGACTATTTTAAAAGTATTACAATTATACTCGCTACTTATAACACTAGACGCTGCGGTATTCATACACTCGGAATATTTTCGCTAGACTCATTACAACTTAGGTGGCATTTGGCAGTTTACGTTGCGGACGCTGTCGACATTTTTTCATAATATCCTCAATTATCATTATGTATAAACGTAGGTACTTACATTAATTAAACTATTTTATGAATTTGAATTCCAATGAACGACTTCAAATATGGTTCCATTCTCTCATATTTTACTACTATTTTACATTAGAACTATAAAGCGTTCGAAATTAATGTGATAAAAAAAAAGAAAATTGGTGAGCGAGAATAGACTTCTTAAATTAGTCTTGCGGTTTACAAATACAATATTATGTATGAGTAAAGGTAGATGTCGAAAAGCGTATTCTACGATCGCTTGTGTGAAAATAACCTTATTAGTTTTATTTCTACCTTCATTTAAGTGTAGCAAGTCAATGAGTAGGATGGAACTCTTGATCGCTTCCTGGTGTTGGAATTAAAGTGTTTAGTACGAGGACTGCCGTCTGCTTATCTTAACTACTTACTTACTGTTAACACGTTTATTTATGTGTTACAATTGACTGATAAACGCTTAATACATTTATATTGTCCTTATATAAAGTGATGAAATTTCTTATTATAATTATATGAATAGGTATCACATACGGACATTATCAATTTCGAGAGATACAAAGCATAATAATTATAATTTTAATATTAAAATTATAACTAAGGATTCGAGGATAACATAATTTACTTAGTTTTACAAAGTATTTTGTCACTAAACTTGTACATGAATATAGTGTCCCACAAAACAAACAGTTTGTCTGTGGGATCAACAAAAACAACGAGAAATATATTAGGTTGTAACAGTATTCTGTGTTCAGATGAGTATTATGGAGTTTTATAAATTAATATTTAATTAAAATATACTCACTTTGCTGTGCGTAGTGCATTCATTAAAAATAATGTACGTTTTATTACATTCAATTAATTTTCTACTTTAGTTTAATGAAATACGCTATTAGACAAAGTCACAAGGTGGAGAACACATACAATACGCGGTTACCACTAAAAAATTAACTTGAGACTTCTAGATTAGTCTTTGAACATGCGGCCACACTCGTTACTAAAACAATGTCATCATGTTTAGTAAAAGTTTAGTTACATTTTTATAAGATTGCAATTAACATCCATAAATATATTCGTCGTTATAAGTACAAATCTAGTTTTTATTTACTCAACTTGGGGTTTGCACAGCGAATAGTGCGTACTGTTTACTATTTTATGGTCTTAACTAAATAACGTACGTTTTCAAGTCGCGGTATAGTTTACGCACTATAATTATATATGTTGTGCAGTTGTAGCGTAAAACAGTTCATACACAAACGTGTGTGGCGTACGTTGGCCGCCCACGACGTGTATACAGAACGACTTTTACATTCCCGCTGAAAAGTAAATTGAAGTAGCTGAGCCAATGAATCAGTTGTATAAGCACTTACGTTCGTTCAATGTGTTTAAATTTTAAGTGCGTTTGTATTAGAATTTTCTAGATTACTTACTGATTGATACACTACATGTCGGTCAGCAAAATCTTCTGGGTGATCTTTATGCTTTTGTTAGCCAACAATGTTCGTTTTATTACAACAAAAGTGGCATACAAGCATACAACCTGACAGATAGCCTGGTACCATTCTGTTGCAGGAATTAAGTGTAAGAGTAGTAACACTGTATCGCAAGGGACTTTACAAATATTCAAATATTTAATAAGCTCGGAGCAACAACTTGTGGACCACACATTTACATTTCGTGCAGGAATCGGACCTATTGTGTAGCGGCGAGGCGTGGAAACCACTTAAACAACTATGCCATGCGTGCAGGCAAGTCGAGAAAGAGTTGTATGCTCAGAATTAAAAGCGTCGCGGGGTACAGTGACCGCTTATCATCAGGCATGCCAGGTGTTTATTTGCCATCCAAATCTTATAATACTATGTATACGATTAAATGATAATAACATCCCTGAATATAAACTGTTCCATTGCTGAACACGCGCTTCTTCTCCGCATGAGAAGGTAGGTTAGGCCATAGTCAACTGCGCTGGCCCAGAGCGGGTTGGTAGACTTCACACATCTTCGAGAACCTCGTATTGAAATCTCAGACGTGCAGGCTGCCTTACGGAAATTATCGCTTTATTTAACAATGAAGGAAAACATTCCTTCACTGTTAAATAAAGCGATAATTAACTAATGAATACGCACATATCTTTATAAAGTCAGAGGAGCATGCCTCAGGATTGAACTCGAGCCCTCTGCATGGCAGTTCAACGATCTCCCATTGGGCTATCTCTGCTTATACTTATAAGACATAACGCATGATACACGCAGCGAAGATATCAAATTCTTATCATTCTGCGGAAGTAATAAAAAGTGTTCCAATAAAAGGATACTCTCGTAAACGTTGTGTTAGATAACAGACCGCCTCCAAACCAACCAGTTGTACATACAACGTAACTGAGAAAGTCAACAGCCAAGTGTTTACGCTAAACAAACAATTCTTACAATGATCTTAGTATACTTAGTGAAGCAAGGAAAAGAGCAGCGATAGCTCAGTGGGGAGACCAACAGACTGCAATGCAGAGGGTCTCGGGTTCGAACCCACGTCGCGCACCTCTGACTTTCGGAAGTTATATGACTTTTCGAAATTATGTGCGTATTGATTGACAATTATCGGCTGCTCCGTGCCTCGGAGAGCACGTTAAGCCGTCGGTCCCAGCTGCCATGAACATCTATGGCAGTCGTTATTGGGAGAGTGTCGAC
The DNA here is from genome assembly GCA_963564715.1 of Catocala sponsa. Lineage (NCBI taxonomy): Eukaryota > Metazoa > Arthropoda > Insecta > Lepidoptera > Erebidae > Catocala > Catocala sponsa. Next base: position 10,735,320 of record OY751336.1, on the reverse strand, counting down.
ACAAAAGATCCCACTGGGTCGAAGTGTCGCCGGTCTGCACTGACTGGCCCCCACATAAGATAAGATAGTGAAGCAAGGAGTACGACAGTATCACATAGTAATTGCCTTAATTATTAAGTACTAAATTTTGCCAGCGACTTTGCTGGCGTTAATGTAGATTTTGTCGACAAAATGTTATCTCTTGGCAACAGTACTTTTTTCTGGATGAATGTGTCCCTTTTTATACACCTGACACTTGTGGGGGAATTTTCATGATTAACGGTCGAGTAGATAGGTGTGAAAGCGTAACAAACAAACAGAATAGGACTTTTAATTCAGAGAAAAAGTACTGTTCTTGAGGGGTACAAATTGACAAAATGTAGGCTACCGGGAGCGAAGCCGCGGGCATAATCAAGTGAAGTATAATTGCCACGTGCTATGATCCTGGCATATCTCTTAAGCTTTATCCACTGTCATTATATCCTTAATGCAAGCTTTTCGGTTTAGGGTAGTCTTCACCTGGCCTATTGCAAAAATGTCTCAGACGTGGTCCAAGAAATATTTCTCGGACCACGTCTGAGACATTTTGCAGAGGTTTTCAACTTACAGATCACGTTTGCGTTACATAATTTCTTGGTCAGTATTTTGACGTTCATTCTTTAAGCCAAGTGGCAATAATTACAACCAAGTGATTAGTGTGTTCACGAACATGATAAATTACTTTATTTTATCCAGGTTTCTGTGACATTATAAGTTTGTTATAAAAGTGGGTCATTCTAGAGACTCCAAATGACATTTTTAATATATGACACACAAAGGTGCCACTCGTGTTCTAATTGATACGTTGGTTCAGTTAGAATAAATAGTATCAGATTGTTATGTTATTCTTACTAGTTATATAATTTGGAACTCTACTTGGTACATATGTAGAGAAACACCCATGAACATAAAACTTGAGCTTAAAGTATAATATTCTGTTGAAGATTTCCAGTCATAATAAGATATATATAGCTAAGGTGATAATTTATTTCACCCTCTGTGCCTACCCTTTCTAGAAAAATCGTGTCATGCGTACTTGTCGTGATGTTATGCTAATAACCATTGCACTGCTACAAATAAGACGTTATATGCAACTAGCCAATGTTCTTGATTAGTTACACAATTGCTTCAGCGAGCGTAATTTAAATTATTTAATTGTATTTAGCATTTCGCTTTCAGTTTTTATAATTGGATCTTGCCATGCAATTTCCTAGCCAATATAACCAGAGAAAATGCACTAGTTTTTTTAGTTTCGCGTGACTATACTGCAAATTGTTTTAGAAAACTATTTAATTGTGGAGCCGGGTTTCTTTTAGAGAACTAGGTCACCAGGGTAAGTTGCGGAAAACAAAATTTAAGTGCAATTTACATGGGGGACAACCCGAGACCTTGGGTCGTGTGAGGATAAATAACTAATAAACCTCAATAAGATAGTCGCTGCGTAGGTATGGATGAAGATATGAAACAGAAGTTGAATGCCGCACAAAAATGCAAAGACCAATTCGGCATGGATACGATCGTAGGCTGCCGGATTAAGTTTAAAAAAATATATAATAAAGATATGTTCAGCCTGGCAAAAGTATATAAAGCCGTATAGAAGACAATTTCTTAAAATATGTAATCTCTAATGCAACTTTAATTTACTGGACTAAGATGTGAAATAATGTTATTGTTCTAGAATGCTTTATTAGCTTGAATTCGTCGTATTTAGATTCAAATTGAATATTGTCAAATTGAATATATGTGAACAATATACTTGTTAATTGTTCAGTTTCACTGAAATGTTTAAAAATATAATCTGTGTTTAATATAATCCAAGAAATAACTTGATTTTTATGAATGGTTGCAGTAGTTGAGACAATGAAACGTCTTGTAACAAATTCGATTATATTCAGCAAATAGGAAAAGCACTTCACTTGGAGTTTTGTTTACGAGCGCGTCTCAGCGGACACTGCGGAAGACGTTATATTTGGATCATAGTATTACTGTCGTCTCTCTGTACTATGGCGAGGGCCACTTAAAGAGATTGCTCTGAGGCCTCCACGCAGCACATTCATTCTCTCAAGATAGGATTCAGTTAATATGAGCATTCTCTGCAAAAAATATACTGCCCCTAGTGCCGAAATAAATATTGTTAAGCACACTGAGAGACCGTCTGTTGGTGAATGTCCTGATATATCTGCGCCGGGAAAAGATAATGTTGTTTGATAATAAAAAGGGCCTCTCCAAGACCCTTTCAGTACTCGGATTAAATAAATATATTATGTTTTGACTACTTTAAATGGTGTTTTCAGGTTGAATGGGTCGCAATTTGAAGGGTCAGACGTATTGTGATTCAATCTACTCATAACATGATTTACTTACTATATTTATTTTTTATTTAGGTACTGTATTGCTTTAGTGCCTGCCTTTAGTTTTGATATACAAAGTTGAGTTATAAATATTTTATCATAGAGAATTTCTCATTAAACTTTAATATTTCAACATTTAGTTATTGATGATTTAATATTTTCTTCACTTTGTTATAAATAATTTGAACGTACGTATTTTAAAACTAGCATTATAAAATAAACCATCCCAGCAACCATACAGACCATTCTTATGAAAATCGTGTTACAATTGTAAGTATGGTGTAGATTAGTGTACCTCATAGAAAAATTATCATCGAAAGGAACCCACCGAATGATTAACTGACAGGATTAATTTATATTATTATGTAAGGCCTCTGCCTTGCGTAAAGCATAAAGCATCTGGAGGCTTTTATATGGACACATAATGAGCATCTTGAGTTTCAACAAACTTTAACATTTTTGAGAACACTGAATATGTATGAAGAATAAAAAATATATAGAGTTAATTATATCAAGATTAAATTAATCATACAATTTAATCTTGCTAACTTAACATTACCAAAACACAAGCTTAACAACCCTTATGCCCTTAACAACTTACGACAGACATCCAATATTAATATTGACTTTATTCTTATCTGAGACGTATAGGATTAAAGGCAGCAAAAGTACAAACTACAATAATAATTGCAACCACCTATTATGTAATATTGCAGTAGGTTGGCGACATTAATTAAAAAAAAAAACAATCATTCTACATGCTAAATTCAAAACACATAAAACCTCTTTGCTATGAGTCCCATAGGACGATTTTTTTATCTCCTTAAAATGTTACCTTGTGGCACTTTGCTGCCTTTAATTTTATACGCCTCATCTGTTCTTGTACCTAGCGTAGTATTGGCGAGGCCTTTCAAGGGCTAGTAGTGAAAATATTTACTTTCTATTACCTGCCGCAGGCCTCCAGCGACGGAAAATGGTCTGCTGAATAAATCCCATGTGATACCCCTCATTCTTATACAGTCTGAAGTCTGAACTATAGCCATATTGTAGACCCTCTAAAGAGTAACTAAAGAATGTATCTATGTAATGACATAGATATAGAATAATGGCTTTACGATTCAATTTGTTACTGATAAATAATTTTGAGTGTGAACGGAGTAGCTAATGCTGGTTGCTTTGTGTCGCGCGAAACTATAGAAACATTGAAACAATTGCGGAGCAATTATGTGTAGATAGACTACGGAGCAATGATTTATTTTATTTACAGGTACCTGTACGTGTCAACTAGACCTACCAGGCATACCTACCTGCTTCTTTGCTATACCTGAAAAATTTGGTACTTGAACACATTTTTTTTAAAAGACAACACTCGCACTAGTGTTTATTCCTGTGTCGCAGGGAACTCGACAAACATTTAAACAACGGACACAAAGAACACCCAGACTGGGAACAAACATTTGTGGATCACACAAATTTTTGTCTCGTGTGGGATTCGAACTCACAACGTTTTGCGTAGAGACAGTGGTGAGGCAAGCACTTAAACCACTACGCCATCCATACAGTTAATTAATTATTGGCACGTCATGATACGCCATGGTGCACGTTCTTACATTAAGCCACTGAATGAATGACGTAGTTTATTTTGGTCCTTTAGTTATTGTTTAATTAGTAAGTAGTTTATCCTTCTTTACATTTCATATGAATATGTTTATTATTCATTGTTATTTTCCTTATATTTGTTGAAAATACGTAATTGTGCGCTGTAAACAATAATACAATTATTTTTAATCAACTAATGGATTCGAGTTATCAGTGCTATGTATTACAATACACAATACAGACTGAATTATCAATCAAATTGCATTTAATATATGTTAGTGACTAACAGAAAATTTAAGTATGTATCTTGTATTTGGTTAATAAGATACAGTATAATATTGGGCGGAAAATCCAACTGTTGTTTAATACATAAATACTTTACAAAATACGATGAAACAGTCCTCAGTATAAATTATCGGCATACCGCTGCTATCATTCAACGTGACGATAGTGACGTAGAGATAAAAAAGTGCTGTAATAAGTGCCAAGAAAATGTATGTCAGTTCCGAGAAAAACGCTAACTATTTTAAATACACGTGTGACCTCACTTTCAGAAAACATTCAGATTTTATTTTAGCAATTTTTTTTGTTATCAAGTGCGGTATTTTTTGTGCCGGTAAGATCAATGTATTATAGCTAGATTAAAATCCGAAGTACCTATGCACATCCTATGTTAATATATATATACAGAAATAAAACTTTTAGAGTCGTCATAAAACTCCTTAGTGTCGTTTTTAACTGGCAATGTGCCTAAAAGACTGGCAATATTGCCTCGTCGAACGGCAAGCTTTATTGTATAACAACGGTTAATTTCAAGAGCGTTTAAGAATGTTTGTTTTATCCGCCCTACACGTTGAATTCGGCCGAACGTCATCAAAGAAACTATTTATTTTTATGTTAAATAAATGATTATGCCTGTTATATTATGAACAAATTGGCAACAATATTTTAAAATTAGAATTGTTTTTTTATTAGGTTTTTGGGATTTGTATATTTTTTGAGTGGGTGATATAGGTTGCACAGATTTATAAATTTATTTTTACAGTTATTTTACTAACGCCAAAAAAGCGAATCTGTATCGGCTGTGCAGTGATAAAACTTAAAAAGGGAAACTGAAAATTCGGCTTTTTGTATACTGCGTTATATTTGGTCAATTGTACATGATTGTACATGATAATTGTACATGATCAATTGTACATGAAGTGTAGAGATAGACAGCGTGGGCTTCAAAGAGGAAGGTCTATTTGTTGGCATTTAATTTTGTTTATTTATTTGTCAATTTAAATCACCAGTTACACGCAAAAATATATTTAACTTCGAATATTTCTTATTAGGTTTTCGAATCATTCAGGCAGGACATTTATGTGTCGTGTTGATATATTGTTACAATCATGGACACAATGATATACAAATCTTATCAATAAATTATTCAATGCTTGAGTTTTCGCGGTGTCCGGTCTTATTTATGTTATTCCTAAAAGCCAAAATATTAAGGATTATCACCAGAACAAGAGTTGCATAATGAACATGACGGGTAAATCGTTAAAAGGATTTACTGATCTAGACTGACATATAAAATACTGTTGAAGCGATTCCGTGGGATTCACGCGGCTGACACGTAGATAGGAACTAGTTATCAATAAAAAAGAACAAATTTTACACGTAGAACCAAAAAAGGAAAAGTAACAAATTTTACACCTAGCTATGCTACACATTATAATCCAGAACAATATACCAATTGTTCTTATTACACTTATTGCGTAAAGCAATGTTTAATTTAAACACGTTTGATTGAACGCGTTGATACATTTAACATAAAATGTCGCTAAATATGGTCTATTTGTATTACGTGGTATGATACAGATGTACTAAAATACATAATAATTTTGTGAATATTCGCGCCAAAGTAATATCTCTCTTTGAACTTCCAAGTATTTATAATCGCGCTAATTAATCCGAAGGGAATATCATAATAATTTTGTGAAGCTCTATATATGAATGTGTGTGGTATATGTGTTGTACTTGTTTTACTTGATGGTGGCCTAATTACAGAGTATTCAGAGAGCATAATATTGTAGTAATTTAACTGTTTATAATAATACCAGTTAATTATAAAACACAACATCCAAGTATGATGATCAATTAATCGAATAAATTGGCTTTGAAAGGGTTAATTTAAGTACTGCTTTTTTAGTACTGATGGTTATAAATCAAGTTTTATATAAAGAAATAAGTTTGTGATCTCAATACAAATGTTGGTAAAGTCCACAGGAATAATTCCTGGAGTGGCAGTATTTTATAAAAAATTCAAATAAAAGGAAAACCTAAAACAGATTTAGCAGAATGTATTTATCCTATCTCTGCCTGTTCCTTTGTTGGTATAAAGGTGTGGTGGTATGTTATAATAATAGCATGTCAGTATCGCAATCTAGTTATCAACGTGTTCAATTTAAATTGCCTTTTTTTGTAATATAAAAACACTCAATGAATGATTGGTACGTGCGCGGTGAACGACGTTACATAACTTCCCTGATACGTGCCGACCTGTTATCGACTTCTATGAACTGTACTGCACCTTTGGTAATCAAACTTACTTGTATATCTACTACGTTATTAGTTTACTGCAAGTTTGATGGCATCATGACTGCAAGTAGTGGTTTAAGTAGTCGCCTTGCCATTGCACAATATTGGCACAAATATTTGTGTGAATCACAAATTTAATAGTTTCGAGTCTAGATAATCTGTCTATTTTGAATAATTGTAAAGATCTCCGTGACACGGGATTTATTCTTAGGAAAAAGCAATTTCCCGGTTGCCTTTAAAAGAAAAGAAAATATTCTACAATGACAGAGTTGAGCTTCTGAGAGTGATCTTCGCAACGTGTTGCGTGGCACATAGATAAAATATTTATTTTAGAATTACATACATAGTTTCACACCTTTCCTTGACAGGGTAGACAGAGGTGTAATTAGCCTACAATTTGCCAGCTATGTTGTTAGGTGTAACGTAATAAAGGATAAGTCTATAACCAGGCATAATTCCAAACTCCATGTTAAAACCTAAAAGAGTTTTGCCTGACCCGGGAAACAAGTAGATTAATGCTGCGCCACAGTAGCCGTCTTATTTATTACTAGCTGTTACCTGCGACTTCGTCCGCGTAGATTTTAACTAAAAAGTGTTTGTCTCTGGGGAAACCTATTTTTTTTCTAAAATCAAAGTAGCCTATGTTACTCCTTATAACATCAGCTATCTGCCAGTGAAAGTCCCGTCAAAATCGGTTCAGCCGTTTCGGAGATTAGCCGGAACAAACAGATTGACAGACAGACAAAAATTTTAAAAATAGATGTTTTCGTATAGGTACCTTATATACTTTCATACGCATTAGATAAAAAGCTGCTATTTTGACATTACAAACAGACACTTCAATTTTATTTATTTGTATAGATCTATTATTTATTATCTATTATGAAACTATTTTAATAGCGGTGGTAGTCCACTATCGGACTTACGATAGAGACATCTTTGGTTCGAATCTAACCCATTGTCTTTTTCACCACACCCCGGTCGGTACAAAAGTAATAAGGTAAGAAAGATTGAGGCATGTAAAAGGGAAAAGTGTGTTTATTTAAGAATATACGTATAGAGTACTTTTAATGTGCGGGTTTCATGACATGAAAGAACGTTTTCGCTGAAAAGCTTGCCTGAATATTCATGAAGTCGGTTATAATTTCAACGTAATTCGACATTCTCCTTTGAATTCCTTACGTTACCATACATAGCACATTTTATTACATATTACCAAGCTAAAATATGTTTTCTAGGAAAATGAAAATTTACCTAGAAAATATGAATTACTAACAGTACATGGGACAACAACCAAAAATACGAAACCGAGTCCTGCCAAAATATATTACATTATAGAAAACAAAAATTATACTTATTGAGCTTACGTTTTAGAGGTTATGATGTTTCGGACCCTATCAAAACTACCGACGTTTTTTAAGCATTTAGTTGCATAAATCTGCAAGAAGGTTTTCATGAATTTACAATAGCTCTAATGCTTTAAGTTGGGATTTAGTGCAATAACCCTTATGCCGACTCGGGAATAGAATGACATCGCGTTCGCATGGATTTATACCTTATTATATACATCATCATATCTACTACCTGTACACTAACATATTTGAGGAAAACAAATCTTCCTGGAAAAATAAAACAAATAAATGCTTCTAAGGCTTGCCCTTGTAAATGTTCCTAGAAGTTGTCACTGACGTTTCGGCCTCCCTACTCAGGATATTTCCATAAAGAAGCCTTATAAAACAAATTGTTTTAACATTTACAAATTCAGAAACTTGTGTACTTGGACGGGTCTCTGGACCTTTGTTTTTGTCTAAGAAAAGTTTTCTTTTCGTAATTTTTGTTTAGCTGTTTCATTGGGGTCCTCAAGAATTTTATTTTGGGTACATTAGATTGGGCAAAGTTCGTAATGAACTGGCTTTACAGTTTGATTTGACTTAAATAATATAAGCTTAATTTTATCGTTCATTGTAAAAAAGAAGTCACAATAGAATACGGACTACGGTGAGCTGCGTTTCTATTAGAGACAAAAATAATTATAATATTCTTGCCTAGTGATGATAGGTGCCTGACAGAAGACAGGAACGGAGATGCTCTTCAGAGATTGTTGATCCTCCACATTAGTTGTAGTGTAAAACAATAATTGCGGATAAATTATAGATAAGGTAACCTGACCATCGATGTAAATCCCAATCATATTAATAATAATATTCTATGACAGCCATAAAATAACATCTCAGCCAGACCAAAAAAAAATTCCATTCTTTTAGGCAAAAATGATTCCATTCTTTTAGGCAGATATTTAATTCTTACATGTCTTCCTTTGATAACAAAATATTTCATACCCAAAGGACAAAAATTTGTGACGATTAAGACAACAACTCCCTAAGCTCGTATATTCTAGCAAAAGCCTAAAGAAAATCTTCCCCTTTTCGGTGTACGGTCTTAGTGCCTACGTAATTCAATGTTGCGCAACTCGTTCCAGCAGTAAACCCATCCGGTATGTCGACGTGAGGTCCAATCTCCACAAATTGTTAGTACAAACACCACCTAATCTGATACTTAGACGTGTTTACAAGAAAAATCACAACTTTCCCTGAACACACATGATTTACAAACAACTTAAGAGGAGCATGATCGCCCACTTAGACAAGTTTTCTTATATGATAAGTAAATAATAGAAGTTTATCTGAACGTTCTGCGAAAGCCCACAAGGTGCCCTGTTACTTCGAAGTGAGGAGCACTCGGCAACTAACTTGTTGGCATTATATTATATTCTTTTCTTATTTTATTTTGGACTTCTGATTCGCTTGTTATAATATTGTTTTTATAACAGTTTTATACTGTTTTATTGGTTATTTTCTACTCAAACTAACTAAGGTGAATAATTTATGCGTACCGACCTGAGTTAAACTTAATGAAGCATTGCGGTAAACAAACCCAATTGTAAAATCCTACTAATATTATAAATGTGAAAGTTTGTAAGGATAGATGGATGGATGGATGTTTGTTACTCTTTCACACAAAAACTACTGAACGGATTTTGATGAAACTTAACAGTATATACATACATCAGAATAATAAATAACATAAATCTACATTAACGCGACCGAATTTAGTATAGAGTAAATGCAAATACAATAAAAAAGTCATTTTGATGTGATTGCTTAGCTCTATACATTCCAAAGGATTTGATAACTATCAAGCTTTTTGAAAAAGCTTTGTCAGATTTGGGTATATTTTGTGCCTATATTAATAAAATAATATCGGCCCGCTCCAACTTCGCTTGGGTTGAACATAATATATAGCCTATCTCTATCTGCAAAAATGTACCTTCTAGATAGTGAAAGAAATTTACAAACAATTGAAATGGTGCCGAAGATTACCCTTTACATACACGTACCTATAATTACAAAATTCGCATTCCCTCTTTATAATATTAAAATAATAATATTAATATAGGTGTGTGTACAAGTGAACCTCGATATTCTTCTTCGTAATTCAACTCTCGTTGAATTATATGGAGCCTATACTCAAAGCCACTATGTCGACAAACATATGCGTAGCGCGGGAGTTGACAAAAAAATAACGTAGTTGACGAACGTGACCAAAACCACATAGCCCAGCTCTCATCTCAAAATACACACAGTGTCGTCATAATAATGACCATACTTATTTATATTTTACCAAAAATGGGCCGCCTGCCTGTTCCGTGGTGAAACGTATCATCGTTACTCTATTAAGCGATGTACGTCAGCAGTCGTCTCATTACCGCGACGGGCACGTCCCTAACAAGACGCGTGACAGACGTGGCGCCTTCAATATTGAGCTTTTTATTCACCTTAGTGTACCAGAAATATAGTAGCAGCTCTCAGAGACCACGTAGAAAATTTATTCTAAGTATCATCGAAATATTCTTGTTTTTATATGTTTTTTCCTTATTTCGAGTATTTACTAAGAAATCTGGCGTCACTCGTCCTTAGCAGAAGGATTATTCGATTCTATGGGAGGCAAACAGGATATTTTTGAGTGAGACTCACTATATGAAGGCCATCGGCGGAATTTCCAGTTTATTTGCTTGCTGCAGGGAGCCTTTTCGCTCCTTCTAAATGTTGCTTTTTTAAAGGTTATCACAGTCACTCGGGTTGTGGTTCCGAAACTTCACAGTCGGCAAATGGCAATATAGTTTACTCCAATAATCTTATTGTATAGCTGCACCTAAGACTCCTCTTACGCTATATTATAAATACCAGCCGTTTTTGATTAAAACGCTAAAGGAACAGCTTTTGATATTACTACGTTTTGCATTTTAGGAGCCTTTATCATTGATATATTGTTTACAATTTTATTGACCTTCCACAGAAACTTCTCATCAGTTAATAAACGTTGAAATTAAACTATATCTGATTTTGAATTTTACAATTTTATACTGTTTATTCACAATATTATATGTTTACACTTCACCCGACGTTTCGACTACTTTTCAGCAGCCATGGTCAGGGTTAACTCCTCCCCGTGACCATGGCTGCTTAGTTGACAAACGTATAAGTGCTATTTGTTCAGTCGATCCATAGTAAAGGTTATTATGAACGCTTTTAACCGATAGCAACTTATCTATAACTAGCTGTTACCTGCGACTTCATCCGCCTAGATTGTAACTAAAAAGTGTTTGTCTCCGCGGAACCCTATTTTTTTCTAAAATCAATGTAGCCTATGTTACTCCTTATAACATCTGCTATCTGCCAGTGAAAGTCCCGTCAATATCGGTTCAACCGTTTCGGAGATTAGCCGGAACAAACAGACAGACAGACAGACAAAAATTTAAAAAATAGATGTTTTCGTATAGGTACCTTATATACTGTCATATGCGTTAGATAAAAAGCTGTTATTTTGACATTACAAACAGAAACTTCAATTTTATTTATTTGTATCGATGTATGATATGTTAGTGCGAGAAAAAGTGACAAAGGTTCTGGTTATTGCTATCGTTCACGTCCAATGTTATCAAAACAACAATGATTACAAATACAAAGCCTTTGATGGCATACATGCGCGATGCGTTGTATCTCTATATTTAGTAATAGATAAAAATTCCTCGGTCCTATGGCATATATGGCTTATACTCGTATTTGGCTGATACCTTGAGGGTTTGATTCCCGAAGTTAGCAAAGTGGACTTGGATTCCTCTGTTAAGCATTTATCAGTGGCAATCGTTTATCAGTGCACGGATGGTGTAGTGGTTTAAGTGGTAGCCTGGCCACTGCCGCTGCGCCGAATGTTGTAGGTTCGATCCTCGCACGGAACAAAAATGTATGTGACCCACACGTAGTTGTTCTTAGGCTGGATTATCTTTGTGTCCGTTGTTTGAGTGTTTGCAAGGTCTCTCACGAATTACGATTCATTCCTAGTGCGGGAGTTGTCTTTTATAATAACAAATAACAACGAAATTGTGACGATATGGACCGAGTAGATGGCTATAGGCTCGCCTACTATTACGTGGACCTAAAATCAAATGTGGGTATAAAATACCTCTATGTATCCCTTCCTTTCTACATACAAACGTGACCTTATCTTTGTATGTATTCAGTAGTAGCATCATGACATAACTTATATGCCTACCAATTTACCAGAAGATTCTAAATGGGATTGAATATAATGACCATCAAAAATACTAATTGCACAGCATAACGACTAACCTATACGCCTTAAATTACTGCATTCCGCCTCGAAAGGGTTAGGGTATGGTACGTTCCTTCTTAAACCCACCCAAAAATTGGAGCCCCACGTAGCGGGGCTCCGTCGACTTACTTTGATCTCTTTAAATATATTTTGCTGTGCAATCAGTATTTTTTTGCTGTGCAATTAAATACTACCCATTCTAAATTAGACGGGATTGAACTACTTATTGAATATATTGTCTTACAAATTGCCTGCCTTGTGGGCTGATGCACTTTCCAACTAATCTAAATGCTTATACTAACACATGTAAATTGAGGGGAGACAATCTTCAGTTGGCAGTTCGGTGATCATATCTTGATGAACGTGTCTGATTATGATTCCTTAAACTAAAACTGGAATTGACCGGGAATAAATTCTTACTGTTATTTTAATAAATTTGTATAGTAGAAATGTGAATTTACACTATAAGGGCCTTATCCAACGTAAGTAAATTCTATCCTATGAATCCTACAATTACTACAAAATACAAAAATTTGTAAAAATGTTTGCATGTTTGTAATCACGTAAAAATTGTTGAACAAATTTCAATAATGTAGTGTGTTACGCATTGCCCCTCATATATAATTGTATCGTAGCAAGTAAGAATATTCATTATAGACCAATCATTAGATTGAACAACATTTATTGTTTAACATTGCAATGAGATTACGATTGGCACAGAGGTAGACCATATTCTGGACACAGGTAATGTAATACTATAATATTTTGGTTTAATACGTAGAGTACCTACTTTTCAGCGCGGTATGAGTTCTTGTGGGATACACGCGTGCGACGCCGTGGGCACAAACTAAGCGTCAGCAAACGCTGAAAATAGATCTTATTAATATTCTATTGCCTAATCTGTATTTTAAACATTTTAAAATATTCATCTCCCTCTATTAGACCATAGCCATAACTCATGTTAAATTACTTATTTGACAGTTTTCATATTTATAGACATCGAAATAGAAATATCTAATGTTAGTCAAGCTAAGAGAAGTATATTAAAACTGCTTTTAAACCGAGTACTATTTGATTTTGAGAGAATAATGTATGTGTATATTTGCTTCACAGCTGACACGAACAACTTGGTACAAGTTTTATTTTAAGAACAGCTGATGCTGATCTACGTTTAATGAACACTGTTTCATATTTTATCTACTTTTGAACACTGTTGTGAAGTGTGATTGCAGAAAGAATAGTATAACATTTTTTCATAGATTAAGATATGTTCAGTTTCTTTTTAAAATATATTCCTAGCTTTTGATTATTGTGTTTTATGTTAATATAATGAAGTGATTATTTCTAATTAAATTAAATAATACATATTATATTACAATTACATTTTAATTAATAATTAAGTCGTTTTGTTAGGCCTTTCTGCCGAAATTAAATCATGAAAATCTAATACATTTACGGTTTTATATTCTCGAATGTTCGCCCAGTGGTCGTAATTGGACCATAAGCTGTTTTGCCTTAACCTATTTTTATAAAAAGAACAACCATTTCACATGCTTTTAATTGTTAACATGAATGTTAAAATTAACAAAAAAAATTAAATCGTTTAAAAGTAAATTAGAAAAGGTTACTGAACTGTTATTACTTTGCCTATTCATATAAAGATTAATCACGTGCTGGCTGGTACAAAATATTGTTTTAAATTATCAAGGTTATTCGAGTTTTATTTCGCTTTTAAAACTTCAATAGCACCAGAATCATCTCATTAGTTTTTACATTATATTAGTGTGCATTATCCATAAAATACGTGACCAATCATAGTCACGTATTACATCACTAACCTTAGTCGAATTTCTTTTATGAACACGTCAAAGTTCAAATACTCATGTTGAATATTGATGTGGCTCGTGCAATTTATCATTGTTTGAATGACGTCATAATTAGCCTGTCCTTACCTTGTGTTTTGTGGCGTGACCTAATTTAAAATAAAACGTTTTGTGTAGGTATAGGTATGTTACTCTAATAAGTGCGATTTCGAGGAATCGTGACCAAAGTGTCCTTTAATTTATTTTTGAAGTGTTGGGTAATTGGATGCAGTAAAATAATAAATAAATATTTATTTCCATCAAGGGCAATTGGTTGCTATTCTGTCATACGCTTCGATTTTTATGAATTTAGTGTGGTTACTATTGACTTTTATCATTTTTAAGACATACGTTTTACTTTGAAATCTCAGTTTACTACCTAATTACCACAAAAGGAAATATTTAATAAGTTTTAGTATAACTATATATACTTTACGGCTGCACCATAAAAGTAATAGATTTTGGAAATCAATAAGTTAACCTATTTATTTGTCTTGTCTACAGGACGAAGATGCAAAAGAACTGCCAGTGGTGCCAAAATGCTGTCCAAGCGGTCAGAATCTCACAGTCATCGTAGAAGATGGGAACACCAAGACGATCTGCGCTCGGTCCACGTTGACATTCCAGCCAATCTTCCACCAGGCCAACGAGACCCATATCTTCAGTTACGACAGCAATGTCTACGAGACCATCGTTGGCAGCCCCTGCCGATACGAAAAGTAAATAAAGGTTTTACTTTTATGTGTCTATAGATTTTACAATTTTACGTATTTAATTTATTTAGACGTAGTAGGGGTAGGCTCCCACCAGGTGGACCGATGACCTGGTAAGGATCGGGGTTGGATGCGGATGGCCCAAGACCGGTCTGTGTAAAAAACCTTGGCGGAAGCCTATATCCAGCAATGGACGTCTTTCGGCTGAGATGAGATGATGACGGGTTTTATTTTAGTGAAATGTGACGTGCATATCCGTGATAAACATTCATTTCCTTTTCAAAAATGCTTTCTTGTTTTAGTTTTCTGGGTTACTGGAAGAGTTGACTCTTTATATACAATTATTTATACATATACTACGCTTCACTAATGCACGCGCTGTGTTTAGCATGACGCAGCCCTTATAACGAGATAATAAGTATATATAGTATAGGTATATATATATATATATATATATATATATATATATATATATATATATATATATATATATATATATATATATATACCTATACTATATATATAGTTTAGAGGGATAATAGAGGAATTATTTCTTGAGATTCTAAAATTCTTTCAGAGCGATTAGTAATGCTTACAATGAATTTAGTCATTGTGTTAAGAGGTCTGTGACGCGTGACAGTTGTTCGGTTATCTTAACCACAGCGTTGAAAGGTCAACTAAGGGACATTTTAAGAATTGCCAACATTTGTCTTGTTTGTTAAAATAATGATTTTGTTCCCCATTAATTTTTTGTTTTTATGTAAGACTACTTTATGACGTATGGAAGTAGGTTAATTACCTAACCGCGGTGATGTTCATAGTGAATTATTTTGTACTGTTTGTCCTATTTGTCATAGAAAATATTATTGAAGTTAAACAAAATTCTGTAATGTTTATGAGGGTGGAGATGTTTTATATATTCCATTTTAATGTCTTTATTGATGTAAGTGCTGCTCGAATTTGAAGTAAAGCATTGCGGTTTGCGAGGTTTAATTTTCGACTAACTATAATTGCCTACTAGGCCAAACAAACTACAACTACATATAAGATTCTATTGAGGACATAACGAAATATTCTATCACATACACACAACACCATCTAGCCCAAACTAAGCAGAGCTTGTACATAGTACAGTATGTAAGGTATGGGTACTAGACAATGGATAATCATACATATATACTTTTTTTTTGTAAATACATACATATTATACATAGAAACACCCAGACCAAGACAAACATCCATGTTCATGCACATAAATATTTGACTTGTGCGGGAATCGAACCCGCTACCTCAGGCGTGGCAGTCGGTTACACTAACCACTACGCCATCGAGCCGTCAATAATATAGCTTTATGTTATATGTACTTATTGCGTCGGTGGCGTAAAAATAGTGCATGCAACTGCTATAGAGCAGTACATCACGTACGATCTCAGGTTCAATCTCTGTTGAAATTAAACTACTTTACCTGCGGATTTTGTCGCGTTGTTTATTTTAAAACACTATTATTACATAATTTTGAGACTCTAACACTATTATTGTTAAACTTTACTACAATGTAGGCTATTTTAACTAGATTAATTAAAACCTAGTTATATTTAATTTTACACTTTGCCCCGACGCCATGCTCACGGGGAGGCGGCTGCTGTAAAGCAAGCGAAACGTATAAAGTAATTTAATTTCAATGTATAACATTCGTGTAAACATAAGACAATATTATGTTCGATCTCTGTATTAAATAAATTCTTTATTAAACATTTTTACCAAGAAAATCTCAACAGCAAGCAGTCTGTACATATAAATAGACAGAAAAGGAGTTGTCCTCTATTACGTGTGGCCTGAAAACATATTTAAATTGGAAAACGTATTTTGGCATTTTCAATGATTTAGCTAAATATACACTTATTGCCTTTTCGTACTTAAAGTAAGACGAATAATGTTGAAAACATTAGTACATGCTCTAAGTAAAGCGTACATGTTTTGCAAAATAAATTATCATGTATATTTATATTATGAATAAACAAGTTCTATCAGTAATTGGTATTATGTTGCGAATAATGGCGTATTTACCATCAATCATGACACTGAACTTAAATTCTTCTTCTTAAACTTAAAATCTTGACAGTACTTTTTTAAATTTAGTAAGGCATTTACTTCTAGTGAAAATCTTGTAGGTACATTCATTCGTCATTTAGACAATTTCACAAGTGTGACTTTATGTTCAGATTGCGGTCAACCTATATTTAAATCTTTGTGTAATTAAATAAAAGACCTTTATCGGAAACATTTAAGTGTGATTCATCAGAATCGTATATAAATATGTAGCTTATAACAATCCATTAAGATAATGAAATGCATTATACGAGGCATCCAAAGTGATTATCAATGATGCTTACGCCAAAAAGTGTTTTCACGTGATAATCATCACTTTTTGGCGTAATAAAACACAAGATAAAAATAAAGTATCTTTATTTATTTAGATCACAAAGTAACACTTATGAACGTCTTAGTTACACTTGCTAAAGTATACTATGAATTTACAGGAACCTTTTGCTACGTTTAGCAAAGCAAGGGCGTAAAACCAATAAAAAAATTCCATCCATTATACAATTTACTTACATGCATCTGTTCGTCATAGATGTCTTACAACGTATCTCTTATTATGAATCTAACCATTTACTTACACATATCTTTTGCTTACAGATATAAACTACAGCCAGATGTTTACAGCAAAGACGAGTTTTACCTCCTCTTGAACGGTTCCCTCTTCGTCCCATACTCCACACCCCCACTGTTGGGCACTCGGGACTACTGCATGGAGACATTCTGGAACGAATCAGTCCCAGCCGGCATTACATTACCAGTTGTGTGCTTTACGACTCCGCCGGAGGAAATCAAGACGTCGGCAACGCTTATTGTTTATGCTACAGGTTTGTGTTTTATAATTTATTGTTCCATTTGTTAGATTTATATACGTTGGGAAGAATAATGTGCCTGGTTTTAGTATGTGGAAATCTGAGTACCGTTTGACTTAATAAATACTGTTTTAAATAGAGTTCCGATATACATAGTTTCACTAACATCTTATCTTATCTTATGCCAGTCAGTGTAGACCGGCGACACTTCGACCCAGTGGGATCTTTTGTGTCGACACTCTCCCAATAACGACTGTCATAGATGTTCATGGCAGCCGCGACCAACGGCTTAACGTGCTCTTCGAGGCACGGAGCGGGCGATAATTGTCAATCAATACGCACATAATTTCGAAAAGTCATATAACTTCCGAAAGTCAAAGGTGCGCGACGTGGGTTCGAACCCGAAACCCTCTGCATTGCAGTCTGTTGGTCTCCCCACTGAGCTATCGCTGTTTCACGAACATAATTATATATCACCAATAGTGTTCTTCTAACTCTCTTCTATTTACATATACGTACTATGTGAAGGATGTAATGTGAATGACGTAAATGTAATAGTATTCTTCTTGTTACAATAAACGTAACATGTTCACATGTTACTTTTATCACTACATATCCCTACATATTATAAAACAAAGTCCCCCGCCGCGTCTGTTCGCGATAAACTCAAAAACTACTGAACGGATTTTCATGCGGTTTTCACCAATAGACAGAGTGATTCATGAGGAAGGTTTAGGTGTATAATGTGTTAAAGTTTTGTACTCCCCGTGCGAAGCCGGGGCGGGTCGCTAGTGTATTATAAAACAAAGTCCCCGCCGCGTCTGTCTGTCTGTCTGTTCGCGATAAACTCAAAAACAACTGAATAGAATTTCGTGCGGTTTTCACCAATAGACAAAGTGATCCATGTTTAGGTGTATAATTTGTTAAAGTTTTATACTACCCGTGCGAAGCCGGAGCAGATCCCTAGTTTATCATAAATTGCATTTCAGTGCACATTTAATTTTGAAGTTTATAAGACTAGGTTGGAATTCTATTTTGTACATATTTTATTACTTATATTGACATGGTGCCTATGTATGTACATATGTATTATGGCCAACGTGTGTACCTACTTACATGTAGTTTAATTCCATTGTAATATCAAATTATATTAGGACCTAAGCATTATTCGAAATCTCCCTTAGGATAGCCCTCTAGCCTTATAATTACCAATCGCAACCAATAATTATTCCATACCTATACAGCTTTAGGATGATTATTAGTTGCAAACTAATATACTATAAACCATATTGGCTAAGGAGTTATTATAACAATCCTATAAGTTTAGAATGTGGGAAGCTGTTTAATTATGTAGATATAATAACTTACCGTTTGGCTGTAATTATTAACATACACATAACTATTATAAATGAAAGAATATGAGGTTGCATTTAAGAGTAATAAAAATAAAATATTCGGTCTGCCTCGTGTATAATTTACTTAAATAATAATAATAATATTCTAGCACATATACAAAACGAAGCAGAGCTAGTACTATGGGTACTAGACAATGGATAAACATACATATATACTTCTTTTTTGTAAATACATACATATCATACATAGAAACACCCAGACCAAGACAAACATCCATGTTCATTCACACAAATGTTTGACTTGTGCGGGAATCGAACCCGTGACCTCAGTCGTGGCAGTCGGTTACACTTACCACTACGCCATCGAGGCCGACAAATAAATAAATACTGTTTCATTAATAAATGATAATCCATTACGTAACAATAAAAAGACAGCAGCAATCCTTTATATCGACTTGTATGAGAATACACTCAGCTGTAGGTATTCTGGTTAAAATAAACAATGCCTAAAAGAGTTCGTCATTAATTAATTGATTCCACTTTTTGTTGTTGAATTGTTGCCTCGCAACAAATTGTTAACTTCATTACGACAGTCTATTTAGTTGAGAAACTTTAACTACTTGATCGTTACATCCATCGTCTCCAAAAAACTAAGTTTCTTTGGCCGAGTTAGTATGAGAAATTATAGCTGGCAATAGTTTATTGTAGCCATTTGTTTTTATTATTTCAAGCTTTGTTAGTTACGAAGTGGGGCAGTTGATGTCCTTGGATTCATAGTGTATTTTTATGATTGTTATGAATCACTTTAGTATCACTAAAACTGGAATTAGGTGCCTACTTATAAAAAGGTATACCTACTTAAAGTGGACTATATAGCACTTAGGATGACGTATTTATTTAAACATTATTATATTAATGCAAGTTTAACTTGCGTTCTTTAAGCACATGTAATGAAAATTATCAAGTACTAATTTTAGTGCCAGGTATTTTTTATAATTTTTCGTAGGACTGATTTTTGATCACCTGATAATCCTCAACGCAGGGATAAATGCATTTTTATCAGGTCTTGTATAGAAAATCTATTAAAGTGGCATAGGTCAGTTATCTGACGATTAATAAATCTGCCTTTAATCTAGGATCTTTAAAATGACCATGTGAAGCTATGGTAATTTTAAAGATTCCGGTTTGTTCTGATTAACAGCAAGTGATACTGATAGAACTCTAGATCTAAATATTTAACGTTAATTATAGGCAGTTTCATATCTGTTTTATGTATCTACATAGAACAGAAATCTTGTTATCAAACAAGATTTCCTCTGGAAGATATACCAAGTAATAAGTGGACACAGTAATGAACATAATTTATTTAAATGACTTATGTTTTGTTCTTCAGTAATATTGACTCCTTAATTCTTCAAAATAAATAAGCTCTTTCTTTTCAGGTCTCCTGATATCAGTGCCGTTTTTGTTAGCCACAGCTTGTGTTTACTTATTTATTACGGAGCTACGAGACACTCACGGCAAGGCGCTCGCCTGCCACACAGTGTGCCTCGCTGTAGCCTTCACGTGCTTAGCGGCTACACAACTGGCTGGACACGCCTTCCCCACAGTAGCGTGTAATATTATGGGTAAGTAGAGAAAATTATAGTGTCTTTTTGTGGTGGCTTTTTAGGTTAATTACATAGCTTTTGATAGTAAGCAGCTAGTACAACCATCACTTATGTGGATTTCATAGAATATATTGTTTTAGATGACAGTGTGTTCTATATTAATATGAACTTTTGTTTCAGCATATCTCATCCAATTTTCCTTCGTGTCCTGTTTCTTCTGGTTGAATGTAATGTGCTTTGATACGTTCCTAAACGTTCGGTGAGTGTATATTTATAAGCTTTTATGATACTATTTCAACTAAGCTGTCGATTTACAGGTGGCACATGGTAAACTAAGATTGATATGCTGTTTGTGGCAAATCGATAAAAAGGCTGAGCCACAATAGTAATCTGAACGGTATCGTTTTGCGTTATGGTCTAATAGAGCGAAACGCAAAATGATACATCTACATTGCGGGCAGCGATGGCGTCCGCGGTTGCGATCAGATGATGCAGATAAGCAAACCGAGACCATAACGCGCTAATAGAACATCTAACTATAGACTAGGATGATACATTGTTCGGTTTGCCTTTCACTGTCATCAAGGCAGTCAGTGGGCAAACTGATACTTATAAAAAAACTAGCTTTTGCCGACTTCGCTTGCTCAGGAACAGAACTTTTTTCTGGATGTAAGGTACCCTATGGCCTTGCTATACCTTTCACCTGACTGAAATATCACGATGATCGGGCGAGTAGTTAACGGGTGAAAGCGTAACAAAACAAATAAACAAACACTCATTCTAATTTATAATATTAGTTAAGTTATTTTCTCTTATATACCTAATGGCGTAACTCTAATAAGTTAGAATTATGTTTTGTATTGTTACGTTTACATTTAAGACTTATATTTACAATCGCCATATTTTGTCTACAGGAGGTATATAAACTCTTCAGTCTCAAGACGAAGCATGCGACGAAGATTCGCGTGGTACAGTGTGTATGCGATACTGTTACCCGTACTTCTTCTAGTGATCACCATTACAATGGACTTGTCTCCTTCAGTACCGAGCACTTATTTAAAACCTAATTTTGGCGTCAAAGGGTGCTGGTTTAAAAGTAAGTTCGCTTTTTTATTACCTTATAATATTTGACTCTTTTTTCCTTAAGATAAGATTTTAATTCGGTTAGCAATTGATAACTATGAGATAAGATTACCACGACTGTTATTTAAATGCGAATGTAAACATGAAAAAGACGCGTGATGATGAAAAAGAAAGAATGACTAATTCATAAGCGTCTTAAACTAACAAGCGTGCTTAAAGAATATGTTAAATGAAGAAATGGAAGTTTTTCAGGATTGTTGTTAGAATTGAAAATCTGTAGGTTTACCATATATTTAAGGGTATAGGACAAACAAAAGTTTCTTTTTTAAAAACAACTCACGCACAAGATATAGTTCCTGAGTCACGGGGGACTTTACAAACATTCAAACAACAAAAAGATTTGATTCGAACCCACAACACTCGGCGCAATGATAGTGGCAAGGTGAACACTTAACCCACTATGCCATCCGTGCAGTCAAAGATTACGTAACAAAATGTAGGATTAATTTCAGAATAAATGTGTTTCACGATATGAAATGCCAAAATTTCAGGTGAACTCCGTCTTTAAATTTCAGCTTTTATGTTTCATGGTAAGTCTACTGTATCTAAATATTGATATTTGCCTCTAAACTCTTTTAACAAATATTTTATATTTTAATATATACCAGGAACGCTCTAGAAACAGTTTAATTTTAGACTTGAAATCAAGACCTCTTCAAAGAAGTCTCGAAGAGGTCGGTATTCGAAAGAGTCACTCGAACTGAAGTGGCAACTTATATTTCTTTAAATATTCGTCTGTTTATAAAGTGAATGTTCGTTAGCGAAATTGGATTACTGTCACTTGCAGTAGGTTTCATTAAGATACTGCAGTAGTCGGGCTATGATTTTATTTCTTTGACGTCACAGAGTTGCTCTGAAATCTTAAAGGAATGCTCTATATAAAGAAACTTAATATCTAGATATCTTTTTAAATGCACTATTGCTTTCCCTCCGTGGCAAAGTAAATTTGGCAGCTACTACATTTACTTTGCCACGGAGGGAAAGCAATCACAGCCATCACCTTATATACAACTGTGTATGAGGTCTCAAGCCTGAGTAGAGCAATGCGTTATGGGTTTTCTGTTGAGTAACTCTCAGTAGTAAGTAGCATATAGGTCAAGTTTCATCGCTATCACATGTGATTCAAAATATATTTTTAATTTATAAATAAAGAGCTCGACTGCCCACCTCTCCGAGGATATAGACATTATAACAGCATCAGTTATCTTTAATTTCTCGTGATTGTGCAAAATAATGAATTCAGCAGTTAACTGCTTTTTTAGGTCAATTGGCATGGGCAATTCAATCAAAGGATGAGTATTTAATTTCCTTTGATTGAATTAGATCTAAAAACCTAGGATCCCACATCTTTGATTTATCTTTACCATGTGGCATAAGATTCCGTGACATAAGTGTTACTGTTAGTTTAGTAATAGCATGGAGACTTATTGGCATTATATTATGTCCCGTAGGTAGTTATAGTCTTGTCATATGTAGCTTAAACATAGCTTCTTCTTTTTCTTTTCGTGTGATTAGTGGCCAATCTGTTGTCAAGAGTTGTTAAAGCCGCCCGTAGGTCTCTGACATGGCTTAACGACTGCTGTCAATTTGACAACAACCGGGACCGACTTTTTACGTGCCCTCCGAAGCACGGAGACGCTCAGATGAAATACCACTAAGCGGTCACCACTCTATAGACTGACCGCACCCAACGTGGCTTAACCTCGCTAATCGTTTACCGATCAGTGAGTGCAACTGACTATGATGCTAAGATACTTTGATACTCCTCCGAAGGTATTGGAGTATGTACATACATATGTACATAGTGTTATGCCTATATCATCAAAGTGGTAGGCTGAGATGTATTACATCCACATTTTGCCAACTAAGTTTTTAGGTGCCACATAATAGCAACGAGCATGTTTACACAGTTCCAAACTCTGTGTGAATTTTATGACATAAAATCCATTTTCGGAAATCAGCACAACAAAACACAAAAAAACTGTGAAATGAACTGTCGCCTGCGGTATTGCCGGACCAATACGACCTTGAAGACCGTACTCCAATTTAAAAGGCTGGCAACGCACTTGTGACTGTGTGGTGTTGCGGGTGTCCATGGGCGGCGGTAATTGCTTACCATCAGGCGACCCGTCTGCTCGATTGCCTCCAATGCCATAAAGAAACTCATTCAAAGCAATCGCATGCAATACCGCTGCGCACACAAGCCAGTTTATATAACTCATTAAATTAAATAATTACGTATACTAACTATACATTATTTTGCAGCGGATCAAGCGGCTCTACCATATTTCTACGGACCGGTGGCACTGATCTTACTAAGCAACCTCGTTATATTTGTCCTCACCTCAAGAGCCTTCACTGTGCATTACGATAAGCTGAAGGATGTCACCCGTAAGTTTACATACCTATTTACAGTTTTACGACGCCTCGTAACATATCCTATCACATTATATCTGTAGTGTGCTTCTGTACAATATGTCTATCTGTTTAGTATTCTGCTTCTCTCGCTTGCACGTTGGGTTGGCAGGATTAGGATAAAGGATATTGATGGAGCTGGTTTCAATTATTGCCTTTGTTAACTAGTCTAGTTCATAGGTTTAACAAACTGCTGTCGCTTAGGTATAAGCTACAATTTACTTTTAAAAATACATTGATAACCTTTTTTGTTAATAACTTATGTAATTGTTTACGGTTTGGTAATTTCGTAATTATTACAAATTCAGGGAGCTCTGATACTTATGTAGGTATTAAAGCTCATTGGATTCGTTCATATTATATATCGTCTAATTAGCTTTATCAAGAATTAGCAAGTTTTAATATTTGTGATTCAGATTCTAATGTCAAATAATATGATAAGATAAAAATATGAATTCCAAGCAGTCGCTACAAACATACAAAGGTCACACACACGCCCACTGCCACATAGATAAGACAGATATCTTTAAATCAGCGATTGTATAATATTAATCAATATCTACTATGAGTAAACAAATGCGATTGTAGTTTATGCTAAAGCCTCAGTTTCATCCTATCCTTTAGAACATAATATATTTGTTTTATATTCTACTAGTTTTCACCCGCGGCTTCGCTCGCGTAAATGTAGGTTAGGTTAGGTTTGCAACAGTTATTTTTTCTGGATGAAAGTTACCCTATGTCCTATTCTGTACCCCTGACAACGTGTATGCAAAATTTCATGTTGATCGGTTGAGTAATTAAGGCGTGAAAGCGTAACAAACAAACAAACCAACTCATTTTCGCATTTATAATATTAGTTAGGATTGTAGCATTACAACTCATCGTATTCGACCTACTTGTCATACCGTCTGCCATAAAACTATTATATTATGGTAATCAAATGTTTGAACAATGATTGGCAGATCCTTGTTAAATGATTATGCACATACAGTGATTGCATGTGCACGTAGTTGTTTCAATGTTTTGTCCTTAAAGATAACCAGTAGGATCTTTACAGTGAAAACCATTGACCTTAAGTAATTCTAAGATGCATTTATGCTGACGTAATGCAAAAATTGCAAGTATAAAAAAATATACCTATAATTTTTATTTTCAGTGCTTTTGTTATTTTATCTGCGGCACACCGGCCTAGTCACAATAGGTTTTTAATTATGTCTGCCATTCTAAGACTTTACAGATTAAACCGATTGGAATACTGCTTGAGGAGATGTTAACCATATCAAAATGAGGCAATGGTCAATTAAAATGTAGTCAAATTACAATTCCAATAAAACCAATCGTAAATCAATTTGAACAGATGATACCACTTAAAACGTAGTCAATACGACGCACTTTATGATGAATATTAGTTGCAAATAAAATATACACCCACATAAACATTGCGCTGGAATTAAATCGGTCATGCTCTAGGCATTTAACTTTGAGTGCCCGGCGTTTGAGCTCGGTTACACCGGCCGTGGTCACAAGCTGATTGATGCACATTGACACGACTTTATTTGTAAACCAGATATTTATTTGTTAAATCCTTTTTAATATTTTGTGCACTGCTATGCATTGTTCGCGACGCATAGGTCTTGTATTTTTGTTACACAACCAAGATGATAAACAAAAGGACGATACATCTTTAATATCAGCCCTGTATATAAACTATCGCACTGTTGGGCATAGGTCTCTTCTCAGTGTGAAACGGGTTAGGTTATAGTCCACCACGCTGGCCCAGTGCGGGTTGACATATTTCACATATCTTCCAAAACCCTATGGATGACATGCAGGTTTCCTCAAAATGTTTTCCATTATCCTTAAAGCGAACGATAATTAACTATTAATAATATAATGGGTATTAAACGCATAATTATAACTTCGAAAAGTTCGAGGTGCGTGCCTTGGGATCGAATATGGCAGGGACGCATGCAGTACCATATAAATAGTATATAATTAATATGAAATATAATTAATATATGGTAAACCAACGAATTGCCGTTTTTTAAAAATTTACTATTTCTTTGTTGATAACACATCGACTTCTTACATAGTACTTTAACCATTATAAAAACTTAATACTAGGTTGTATGGCTACGACTTTTGAAGCAGCTCAGCTGGATTGCTGAGTAAAAGGCGAGTTTCAAGCTAGTTGCCCACTGTTCTCCAATTCTCTGAAGTGAAGACAGATGCATAGAAAATTCTACTTATTTGTAACCCTGGATTTATATTTCCTGACCCAAAGACTAGCAAAACCTTAAAAAAAAAGCAAAAAATCAATATTCAATACGTAAGCGCCTGCAAACCTGAATCTGATCTACTAGTATTTATGTATATTCATTATGTTAAGGAAACTCGACAGTGTGGGAGAATGCCTCTTTAGTATCGTGTAATAAGTGTGCATCAATGTAGGACCTACGTCTTGCGAGATTACGACAATAGACAAAGACATTAGATAAAAAAATCAATGCTTGTAACTTTAATGCTGCTTTTTGTCACATTTTCACAGAATATCTCGTGTAGACAATATATGGTTAGCCACCGTTGTAGCATCTAACCGCTGGTAATTAATAAATTGTTATTGTTCAACAGCATTGGACTTGACACACTCAGACTTCAGCACATCAGACGACTGGGTGCGCCTGGGCACGGTGCTGGGTCAACCACTACCAGTGCACGAACAAACGTCATCGCCACCTAGAGAAGCACCCGTCAATTTCAATCAGCGGTTGAAGAAGTACAAGAAAATGTAAGTTAACTACCCAATTGAATACCATAATGATTTAAAGCATTCTCATAATACGATGAAATTTAAAATTCAAAGGATTTCTCTAATAAACGTAGTATATCTGCCTATGTGGGTAATAGTAAAATTGTTAGAAAGTTCGTAATGATTGGAAAATATAATTGCAAGTTTATTGTTTTTCGTAATATATGATCTTACTTAGTTTAATATAATGCTGCAGCGGTACGCCAGCAACCAGGGACAATTGTTTTAAATTATGTCTGATATGCCAGCGATTGACATATTAATATCTTAAACTAAAAAACAGTTATAACAAAAGCAAATGAGATAAGCTTAACCCTAGAAACGCAATAATTGACGACATAATTTTATGGTCTATTTGCCTATACTATGAGGTTTTTGACTACTACAGATATAATAAAAAAAATTGGCACTGAAAGGCTTGGCTAGCAAGAATATTTATGTGGCAAATGTTATAATCAATAAACACAAAACGTCGTCTGCCATTTTACCGTATTAACATGGTACGAGTATAACTACAATGGCTCATAGCTCTCAACCGTTAAGAAATAGACCTTGACAATAAATCATCTTGGGTACGTAAAATAACCTTTGTTATCAGATTCCGTATGAGCTGTCTCCTGTGCTTCATCATGGGTCTTTCCTGGGTGCTGGAGGTAGTGTCGTGGGCAGCCGGGGCTGGGGACTCGGCAGTATCTGTGTGGTCGGTGTTCGATCTCATTAATGCACTGCAAGGCGTCGTCATCTTCGCCATATTTGTTCTTCAACAACCCGTCCGTTCTCTTGTTAAGGTAAGAAATTTAAGTTTAATGGAATTAAAAGTAAAAGTTATATTGTTATAATCTGGTTGTTACGCTGATAGCGTTCTTGCTTTTATCTTTTCTTTCTATTTAATCCCTGCATCATGTAAATCCTTTAAGTAGTAAGAAATGTGCAACTTTTTAGTATTCTAGGACGTTCTTCTTTCGTTCTTCTGCTGTTATGTATTATGTTGTTTTCTTGTGCTAATAAAATTAGTGTTATAATATAAAAATTTATTAAAGCGTGAACATGCTTCTACATTATCATTTATCAGAAATATCATACAATATCATAAACTGGATTGTAACTAGCATTAACGCATTGATTATAGTTTTCCTCGAGTGTACTTATGTTGAGATAGATTATAATAATTAACGTCAAGACGAGTTACATAGACTGGCATCCGTTTGCGTAACAATGTTTTGTCATCACATGCATAGTGTGTAGGGTATATTAGATAATATAGATTAGTACTACAATTACCTACTACTAGTACAATTTGTTTTATAACAAACAAGTAAACAAATTGTACTATTAGTACAATTTGTTTTATAGGTACTGGTTTTTAATGTATTTTTATTTTTGCGCAGTCCTCAAAACTCTTCAGATCGTGTAAAAGGAAAACAGATGGTTCCGAAGTCTCTGTGGTGAGTGAAAGAAACAGCATCATGGGGGCTGGTAGAAGAGACTATGTGTAGTGCAGTGCAAATGACTATTGGTAACTAATATTATAATACTGACGAAGAAATCATTTGAAGTAATACGCTCGAGACTGATAAAAGTAAAAGTATTAATCGTTTTGAAGGTTTTGTGGTGAGTGGCCTAAACATTTAAAACTGATTTTTGTATCATGGTATTATAGAGTGATAAAAATACTCTACGTTGTTTCTTTGTTTAAACTTCACTATTAAGCATAGCATTTATTAGCTAAAATCTCGCATCGTTAAATGGACAAAACGTATACGTTCTGCTGATGATATCTTTAGTTTTAACTTGTAATGTATAATTATTATCTTATGGAAGCAACTTGTGTTGAAGTATTATTATGTAAATGCAGAGCCACTCCCACTTATAAATCTTCAAAGTTGCGTCGCGAAACTGAAGGTGTATAAAGTTCATTCATAATTTCATTCCTGTGATAGCGCCTTAAACTTGTTTATAATATTATTATTTTGCGAAGAGTTCTATATCTTATTGTTTTGCTTGTGTCTTGTTTATAACTAGCTTAATATGGAGATAACAAATTACAAATTTTATTTTATTTTAAGATTATAAGTTACCGTTTATAAGGCTGGACGTACGATCAATGTAAGGCCTAATATTTTTAAGTTTGTTTTAAGCAATATTGTTATATTCTTTAATTGATTGAGGAATTTTATCGAGAATAGGTGATTTTATATTAAACGACACTACGTTGAGTATGTTTATTTCAAATGATATTATAAAGCTCATACAATTAATATGATCTTGATATATTCACTAACTCGTGTTGTTGTTGTCTAACGTAAAATATTCAGACCTACCTATTCCCAGCCTGCTTGTTAAATGTACGGTTGTTAATACTTAGCGTAAGAAAATTGAATATTTTTATAAATTACATGACCAAGTTAATGATTTTATCTAAGCATCGGCTGACATAGCATCAGCTACGGAACCTACATTCTTGATAGACAAGTAGTGCCATACTATACAAAGTAGTTCATAACTATGTGGTGCATTTGATTTCCTTGATGAGAGCTAGTCATAACATTGTATAATAATGAATGTTACAGATAGGTTATTTAATTTATTTTCATAAGATTAAGATGGATTACAATTTGGTATCGGATTTGGAATAGAATGTTTGTAAAGGAATGAGATCAGCTGTTTTACTAAGTGATAAGTCGCAATATATCTAATAACAAATATTCTTAAAGTAGAAACCAAAACTAACAACAACAAATTGCCATAGTAAAATGTCCAACATGAACACTCAAAATATTTAATAATCATAGTTATACGAAGTATACGGTGGTATCTTTCAATGACACGGGTATGTAATTTCCTTCAACGCAATTGAGTGATGCAAGAATATTAATAGTTATCCTTATCACATCAAGAAACCAAACTCAATGTATAGTTACGCATGCATTTATTATAAAGCGATTATATCGTTTTGAACACAGACAGGAAATTCCTCTTTAGACCAGTATATTATATTCATAGTTTGATATAAACTATTTAAGTTGTTGGTGTATTTTGGTTTTACCTTCGGGTATGTCCCCAGCTACCTCATAGCAATTACCTGAGAATTTTAAACACAATACGTGGAAGTAGTTTTTTTGATGACTAAACATAAATGTTAAAATAAATAAATGTCGGCCTCGATGGCGTAGTGGTGTAACCGACTGCCACGCCAGAGGTCGCGGGTTCGATTCCCGCACAAGTCAAACATTTGTGTGCATGAACATGGTCTGAGTGTTTCTATGTATAATATTTAGGTATTTACAAAAAAAAAGTATATATGTATGTTTATCCATTGTCTAGTACCCATAGTACAAGCTCTGCTTAGTTTGGGCTAGATGGTGTTGTGTGTATGTAATAGAATATTATATATTATATTATACTTATTCATTTGACATAATTATTGTTTACTTTACACATACTGTTATTCAACTTTTTAGGAAATATCCTTTAAGAATCATAGGTTGATTCTGATAAAAAATAATATACTTTTCGATAATAATGTTAACACATCCATCGGAAAACACGAAGTAAAACAGCTGATTTTAATTCTGTAAGTCGAGGGTCGACCACGACCGATTAGAACAAAAGTATAGAACAAATATTATGTAACGATTCAATTAGAACATTTTAACCCTCAAAGCCCTTAACTCTCTCAACTTAATTTTATTTTGTAACAAACTTCTACCAGTTAATTGTTTATTGACACGGAACTAATTTGCAATAACGGTACTAAATTAAAATAATATTCTGGATAAGACTGGTCGTATGAATAATGAAACGGGAATACGTAATAACGTTATTAAAGTACCATTACGTGTAGATAAGGAAAGTTAATGTAAGGCTTGACGGATGAAGGGAATGATGTAAATAAAACGTATTCGGTAGGGACCAAATGTTGCGCATCATTGTTTCACGCAATATTTTAAAACATCTTGACGCTATTTTGGAAGTAGTGAATTGAATTGTGATCAAGGTTTGATTCACTAAAGAACATTGACTGTCGAATTAAGAAATAAAATAAACACACGCGAATCGACGGTTTCTTACCTATTTATTTGTCTCATCCACAGTGTGACATAACCTTTAGAGTTTAGAAAAATGTAACTTGCGTTGGTTGATGACATATGTACTGGGAGCGTTACTTGTAGATAAAATCTTGAATTGATGGGATTTTATGTAAATAAAATTAATATGCTAACACAAAGAAACATACAATTTTTTATAAAATGTATTTTACGTAAATATCCTCAAGCGGTCTAAATTAATATGTACAGTAGTATCATTTAGGTATTCAATAGCAAATTTACTTTTTATTACGACGAAATGTCTAACAAAATATTGAATAAACTTTCACACTCAGCGGATTTGAAGATTGATAAACAGACCGTAATATTACAAATGTCAAGTGATGTGACGTAACCTTTAGTCCTCTACAGAATACGCAGTTTTTAAGACTCCTCGCTGTTTTTGATTTCTGTTAGCTTTGCTTTCGCTAATAAAAATTTTTCGTGTGGATAAAATTGAATCAAAATTTAAGGACCCACGACAATAATTAGTGTTGTAAATTTAAGTATATTTTAATTTCTTTTAAAAACCATCTGTTATGTTCTTTTATGAAATATTGAATCTTTATTAACAGTAAATGAATATAAATATGTAATTTAATGTATAGCAATGAGTTTGTATAAAGTGTATTTATCTTAAAGGCTAAAACATATTTATTATATGTTACAAGACTCTCTGTGTCGGTAAGCGAACTTCTTTATTGTACTGGAAAAAGTACATGCATTATACATGGTAAACATTATGTTACGTTAAGGGTGTTTATGAGAATTTATTTGTACTGTTCGCGCGGCCAGATTATTATGACGTAATATCTTGTAACGTATACTAAATGTGTTTACTGCGTTAAAGTTAGCGTGTATGCGTGTGTAACTATGTATTATATTAATTGTTAAATGTTGATGCGGAATTTTTAAGTGAAATGACAATTTAAAAGTGTATATTTGTCTATTTTGCAAAACATGACGTTAATAAACAAGCTTTATATAAAACTTTGGTTTGACTTTCATTTATGACATCCATACGTTGGGGTAAACATAAGGTTTCTAAATATAAAGAAGGTATATGGTCCTTGTATTTAAAAACCATAAAAAGAAGAAAAATAGCCAGCCCTATTCTTATATAGTCACTGCGGCTGGACATGGACTCTTCTCAGCACGAAAAGGATTACGCCAGCCCAAAAATAGGAAAGAAACCGAATTAAAACATACATAGCTTCATATTGTTTCAAAGGGTTTCGCAGACTTTATAGATATCCACGTGGGCCGATCTTTAGATAACTATATCATGAAATTTCGTACGTAGGTACTAATTCCATGTTTCATATATTCTTGTGACATTTTACAGCACGTATGTCGGATTTAAGCTTTTCTAAATCTAGCTGTTAACCAAAAAGTTCCTGCTTACGTCAAAAATACAACAACTCCCAGAATGTCCATTGTTCTTCGTCTTTGAATAATTTGCGTTTGTCTACATAAAGCCGTGTGCTAGCAATTCACGTTAGTTTTTATATTGACCCTAATTGTTGTCTCTTTGTTGAGTCTTCCTACCCTTTATTGCAAGTATTGGATCTAAACTGCAGCAGTGTGCAATTTAGGTCCAATACTTTTTGTAGGACACTCTGATGAGTGTCCTACAAACACCATCACTTTCGCACCTTCCATATGAAAATATCCGTAACTCCTTTGTTCAGGCTGTTTAATTAGCCTGAATTATGTGACCTGTATTCCAGTTTTAATCCGCTTTACAACATCAATAAATCTGGGCCAAACTTTAAGCATAATACTCTAATAAATATCATAAACAACCTCCAAAACAAACTTACTCAATTACGCACAACTCTACTATTTGTATAGATTATTTCTGCATTGCAATTAGCTGGGGTCTATTGTTTGATCTGTCATCTCAATTGGCATTTGTAATAATAACGGACCACAATAGGTCCGGGGGTAGAACAGGGAGGAGTGCGAGGAGGGGGCTAGGTTGCGGGTTGTGCTTCCTACCGAGCAGACGTTAATCTTGCGGAATTCCGAGTAAATGCGGATAGATCCATCGTCGCTATCCGCTCCTTTCGATTCCGTTTCGAATTGCTCTGAATTATTTTTCACATTACGAAATATTGACGTGGATTTGCGGGGCGGGCGTTCTTGTTAAAAATTCGATGTAGAGGTTTTAGGTTTAAAGGAATTCTTTGATAACATATTTTCAGATTTGTAAATTTTTTATATGAGAATATTTTTTATCAATGTAGTTGCGGGCAATATATACCAACCAAAAATAATCACAAGAATTATTCGTCGTGACTTTGAAATTAAAACCCTTTTGTTTATATGACGGATATAAATATTATGTTATTTGCTATTCAATGTCATATTTGTATTGTTTTAAAGATGTGCAGCAAAATACAAATATCTCAGGCTAGTTAATAAACAATAAAAGAACAACACGAACCACTGACGACTGGCACAGGTCACTTGTTTTACGAGCTGGTAGCTGTCTGTTAATATTTACAAGCGTTTATAGGTACATAAGCCTATTTATATTCTATTCTAGTCTATTCCGACGTCAGAACTACATAGACTTGCGTTTGGATATCCCCGAGGCTACAAATGGTGTTGTATTACATTCATGTTTCTCTACATTTGTAAGTAACGTAATAAGGAATAAACCTATCCGCCTAGCGTATACATTTCTAGCTACTGAGAATTTCTTATAAGACATAGAAATATTAATAAAATGAAACTAGTATTTTAGAACAAAATAAGTTTGTTCAAATAATTTTTCTTTCTTTCTATTTTCTTTCTTTAAAAAAACAACATCTGCACTAGGAATCATTCTTTTATCGCGTGGGACTTTAGAAACATTCAAATAATGGACACAAATAACACCTTTTTTATCCCGTGTGGGGATCGAACCGACAACACTCGGTGCGGTGGCAGTGGCGACGCGACCATTTAAACCACTACGCCATCCGTGCAGTCTATAACAATTGACCAAAACCAAAATAAACCGCAAAATCGGACTATGGATATTAGAAATTAGCCAAATATAATGAAATTTAAACAATAATAAATGTTGAAGTCGGATAACGGGTTAGGATTACATACGAACAACGACTAGTTACGATGAACAAGTCGCAACATTCTCTACTAACTTTACTATATAATACCTACCATACGCATATATTTACATTATTAATTTTAAAACGAATTAACCTAATATATATTTACAATCGTGTTAAAAAAGGTAACATACATAATTACAAAACACAAATAATTATACTACTAAATATTTACAAAAAAGGTTTAGGCATCGTAAAATTCTTCAGCATCGCTGTCAACTGGTAACGTGCCCGAAAGACTGGCAGCATTGCCACGTTGAATGGCAATACTGATTCTTTGGGCCAAAAAAAGACCAGCCTTCTGATCACGCGAAACGTCGATCAGGCGTTTTGCGATCTCCCTGTACAAAATACGAGCGCTCATGTATTTTGCTGCTCGGATATTGCCACTAGAATTTCTCCAGGCATGCGGCAGACAGTTCCGAACTAGAGAGGGCCGCAATATTCTACCTCCTACATGATATGACGCACTATGCTTTTTGATATTGGAGTGAAATTTTCCAATTTAAAATTGCTTCGAAATAGGATGTAAACTGTTTTGTCTATGCATGTTGATATTGTTTGTGTCACTCCTCGAAATTGGAGTACTTTGAGCAAATAATATCTTTTCAAGGTAGGTATATGTAGTTACATTGTATTTTTCAATTTTATAGTTAGGTATAGTAAAGAAATGAATACTAAAGGCAACGTTCCTTCGTGAGTATATTAAGAGCGTAAGTCAAAGACTTATGGTTTTCTTTGAGTGTTATATCTGTCTGTATATGAACTTGTAACTGATATTATACTAATGTTGACATACATAAATAGGTATTAGCCTGAGTATCCTAAGATATCACTTATCTATCTAGCTTTACTATTTTGTTACTTGATATTATGTAAAAATTTACTACTAGTATTTTACTGACCATGTAAAGTACTAGTAGTGTTTGACAAATTTACAACATCTTTGAGATTTATTACTTTCTAGTTTCTGTCCGTGGTTTTTGCTTCACCTCGGGGAGCGCATTACCGAGATAAAAATTATCTAATGTGTGAATTTAGGATATAGCATATGGCCTATTTGTGTGCCAAGTTTTAATCAAATTTATTTAGCCATTTGAGCATGCTTGAGTAACAAACATGCCAACATTTTCAAAACCTTGTACTATTATATTCGTAGGATAGGGAATTCGAATTGAACTAAAAAAAATAATATATTAAATAATAAAAAAGCATTGATAAAAACGTTCCGTTCATATTATGAATCAATATTATTGTAAGATTTCTCTATAGAAGCTCTTAGTTTACACATAAATGTAACTTATTCCTGGGCATTACAATCTGATCCCTAAATAGGACCACACTTTAGGTAATATTACAAAGCGTATATTTTTTTCGGAACCCATCGAATATAATTTTATGTTATAAAAATAAAAAGCTCACTCCTAAATAAACTTTAAATATAAAATTTAAAGAACACCCTTAGACACTGGTAATATAATCCACTCATACACACAGCTAATTTTACACGTGACTTCGTACAAAAAACACCCGCGCTCGGTCATAAACAACGCAATGAAATACAGCCTGTGAAAGGTTTCCATCTACGAGGGGTAATGTTCGGTGCTGTTTATAGCAAAGTGTGATTGATGGCCCCTTATCTGCAGGTGCACCCTAAGTGAGCCCCTACCTTAAAATATGGCCATGCATATTTCGAGGATTAAGGATAAAAATAGTGCGGGGTGTGCATTAGCTGATATTGGTAGCACTTCGGCACTCCACTTTTATGGATTTTTGATGTATGTATCGCTCTGTATATAGCTTTATATTGGAATGTTGAGAAAATATTTGACGCTGGAACAAGAATGACGAATGAGTAAGGCGGGCCATTCACGATCAAGTTCACCGTTAAGTTTGCAGCGGACTTGATGCGGCGTCCAGCAAACTTGATGGTGTATGGCTATGGGTGTGCATGACAAGTCTACTTGAAGCGAAAATAGAATTTCGTCCTGCCGGCTTGATCAAGTTTGCAGCGTCATGTAAACTTGACGTTAAGTTTCTTATGACAGTGTTTTCTTTCTGAATTAGGAGAGTCACCAAGGATAAGAGTTTTAAATAAATTTCTTCATTCATCCGTACATAATTCTGATAATCTTTTGGAGTAATCCTCAATTCTTCTACTAAATTTACATGAGATAAACATTTTCGTTTCAGTGACCAGTTTTTGCACCACACTGATCGATCTTTTCTTTCTGTTTGACTTGACGGTGAACTTGATCGTGAATGGCCCGCATAAGAAGTTGTAGTATTATAAATGCGAATGTAAGTTTGTTTGTTATGCTTTCAGACCTTAACTACTCGTCCCATCATCATGAAATTTCGTGTACACGTCGTCAGGGGTATGGAATAGGAAATAGGGTAACTTTCATTTAAAAAAAGTAGTGTTACTAATTTAACCTAACCTACATTTACGCGAGCAAAGCTGCGGGCAAAATCTATTAATATATTCACTCTTGTAAATCTACATAGGAGTGGATAGAGGTTTATTAGATCCACATCTGCAGAGCCTGTGGTGAACAGGACGAGTCCATATCACACCTACTGTGTGAATGGGACGCGTTAGCTGGAGTAAGGATGGGTCTGATGGGATTGGCATATCCGAACCCTGAAGACTTCAGGCTTCTCCCTCTGAAGTGTACGCTGTGACTGATGCAGTACATTCATAGGGAGATAGCTAAGAGATAGATCTCGGGGACCACACAAAATACCCAGTGGTCGATGTGTCGCCGGTCTACACTGACTGGCCCCGAATAAGATAAGATAAGACAGACATTTTATTAGCTGTTTTAGAGCCGGAGTGTACCCGGCATATAGCATAAAGCCTATGCTTTAAGGCCGAGCCTACTGCTGTCTTCATGGTATATTTCTCGACTATGCTCTTTTATTGAAAACTAGATTTTGCCCGCGACTACGCTTGCGTAAACGTAGGCTAGGTCAGTAACAACCTTTTTCTGGATGAAAGGTAACATAAGTCCTTTTCTGTTCCCCTGATAACGTGTATGCGAAATTGCATGATGACCGGTCGAGCAGTTAAGGCGTGAAAGCGTAACAAACAAACAAACTCTCATTCGCATTTTTAATATTAGTTAGGATTTATTAACACAAAAATACTCTGTCCGGACCGAAAATTAAACCTGCGAGTTCAAGATCGCACGCAAACACGCTTTGAAGCTACATAAGGCATTTGAATAATAGGTATCTATATGTTCATGAAATGGCATAGCAGATGAAATCGTGATGACTTGCAACATCTCAAAGATCCTCTATCATTTAATTTTAAGAAGTTATTCAAAGAACGGACTAATTTTAATTACTGTACGGATACATCTTACTTACATTAGTCCATATAATTGATCGAACTAAAAAGTTACTTAAGTAGTAACTCAATTATATGGACCGATCTTTTAACAAAAGATAAGTAAAAACTGAAACGAGCATTTCATTTAGTCTGTACATTGTACCTAGACTGTACAGCGACTGTAATCCCTATATGGGGAAAATACTTGTGTGATCCACAAATACCTATTTGTTTTAAGTCTGGTTGTTTTTTGAGTCCGTTCTTGCAATGTTTTTAAAGTCCTCGTTACCTAGGGATTAGTCTCATTGCAGAAGGTCATTAATGAGTTAAAGGAATGTATATTGATTATATATATATATATTTTTTATGAGATAGGAGGCAAACGACCAGACAGATCGCCTGATGGTAAGCGATTACCGCCCATGGACACCCGCAACACCAGAGGAGTTACAAATGCGTTGCCGACCTTTTAAAAAGAAGTACGCTCTTTTCTTGAAGGTTTGTAGGTCGTATTGGTCCGGAAATACCGCAGGCGACAGTTCATTCCACAGTTTAGTCTAGTCTCTAGTTGAGATTATGTATGTATTTGTTCCAGTTTACATTGTAGCTTAAAGTCCAACTATTATAAAATATTGTGTTTACACCAGAGATATAGCACATAACACACACATAAATAAAATCGTGGATAAGCCGTTACTTACCCCTAACAAAGTGCTCATAAGTACGTACCCAGGTCACGACTTTATAGAATAATAGGTACATATTACAAATTACTGTCACTTGATAGTTCGTGAAGCAACTTGCGCGGCACGAGTTCCTTAATATTCTTGAAAGTGTGTTAAGTTTGCTAACACCCTTATTATATTAATTATGTATGTAGGTGACAGTTTCTTCGCGTTTTATACTGCTATAGAATTTTATATAGGCTAAGAATGCATTGGTAGAACAGCGATACTAAATACGTCTACTGCGGTTAAGGCATAGAGTTCGATTCCTTGATCTAGTATTGGGTAATTCTGTCATGAATTTCTGTATAGTAGCACGGAGTCTGGCTCTGACCCCAACAGGCGGCAATAGTATTTCTTTTTTTATACAACTAAGGTGGCAAATAAGCATACGCCCCACCTGATGGTAAGTGGTAACCGTAGCCTATAGATGCCTTCAATACCATAGGCAGCACTTGCGCGTTGCCGACCCTTTAGGAATGGAAAAGGAAGTGGGAAGGAGAAGGAGCGGGAATGAGGAAAGAGGGTGATTGGGTCTCCGGCACTCTTTCTCACACGAAACAAACAATAGGAATACTGCTATTTCACGTCGATATTCTGTGAGAGGGTAGTCCTTCCCCGGTCTAGCCGGTCCATTCATGCTGAAATCAGCGAGGCTCTACTACATACATATTATATACCCTGTTACATAGAACCTTACACGAAAACTGGCAATACAGATCGGTATATGTATCGGGAATATAGGCGTGACACTATGTATGTTTGTAGCATTTAAAAGCCTTGCTGTTAATCGATACATTATGGTATATTTGTATCAGCAAAAGAAAAGAAAATTACGTCTGTGTACTGGTAAGTAAGGAGGTGTATTCTTCTGAAGTGTGTGTATAAGAGTGTAAGCTTCTTTACATTAGAATATGTAATAGGTATGCTCTTTTAGCTTGTAAGTATCAAATAATATGCTTAGTTTGTAGTTTACGCCAATGCGCACTGTATTTTATAATTAATTCAATGCGATATACGGCTAATATCCAAAAATCCCCAACATTACATGGCGACCCTGCCTTTGCAGTCTGGTCAGCCAAGGAGCTCATACTAGTATAATTCCATTTACTAATATATAAGGAATATGTGTCAATCAAAGGTCGAGAAGGAAGAGGTTTTTCTGATTCAGAACGCAGCTGGTGGTAATAATGACGCCGAGCTTAAGAACATCGAAAGCCATGTAGAGCGCCTAAGCATCATTACCCTGATCATCCTCGCCATATTGTCGGCTCTGGTAATTTACTTTGCTCTACGGATATATAGAGGCTGCCATCGCCGCTGGATACAAGATGAAATTGGGCTCAACGCAATTCAACGTATACGGGCAACCATGCGAGGACAAGTTGAAGGTATTCCTGATAATAATAATTAGACATCCAGAATAAATCCCCAACATTACACTTCATACTCTCCTCAAAAAATATAAGTAGGTATCGCGCTAGGAATAGTTCTCCAATCACGTAATTTATACAAAAATCGAACAAATGACACAAAGAATCTGTGGATCACATAAATCTTTGTTAATTTTACAATTATTTTTGTGGTCGACAAATATAATTGTTCTTCTTGTGAATTTTTCTTTAAACTAGATTAAATAAAATTCACACGTAAATACAAGAATATCATAAAAATAAAGAGGTTGCCGCAGAATAAAGCGTATTATGATGTGTCATTTGCCTGAGTGGCTCTTTCCTACAGCCAGGTAGCTGTATCATCACAGATTTGTACCCGTTCAGAACATTAGCGATGTAAGCAACCAGCTGTCTTGCAAGATTACTGCCCTTACTACGAGTGAGGAATTCTGTTGCTTTACTACGAGTACTATTTACAAAATTATGTTTGAGCGACAAATTATATAGTCTTATCTTATCTTATGTGGGGGCCAGTCAGTGCAGACCGGCGACACTTCGACTCAGTGGGATCTTTTGTCTCGACACTCTCCCAATAACGACTGCCATAGAGTTCATGGCAGCCGGGACCAACGGCTTAACGTGCTCTCCGAGGCACGGAGCAGGCGATAATTATCAATCAATACGCACATAATTTCGAAACGTCATATAACTTCCGAAAGTCAGAGGTGCGCGACGTGGGTTCGAACCCGAGACCCTCTGCATTACAGTCTGTTGATCTCCCCACTGAGCTATCGCTGCTCTTTATAGTCCCCTTAAAGGTTGCGTAATGAAATTACGCGGTATGGACACTGTGGTTTTTGTATAAAATGTGTTAATTAATATTTAGGTTGTGTAACAGACTGTTTTTGCCATATACATATCATTGACTACACGGATGTCGTAGTGATTTAAGATGTCGTGTGGTCGCTGCAACTGTGGCTAGTTTTGTGGGTTCGATACCCACACGGGACAAAAAATTTTATGGTTCACAAATAGTTGTGTTAGGTGCTTTTTGTGTGCGCTATTTGAATGTTTGTGAAGACCGTAAACGCATAATTCTAGTATAATGTTTTCCTTAGAACGAAGCCGCGATTAAAGATTGTAATTTATGATAGTCCTCTTATACATATTTAACAACATACTACATATTATAGTCATTACGTTAATAAGTATAATATTTCAAAGATGTTATAAATGGCTGCACGCTCTTCTCCCGAAATGATTTCCCCATACAAAAAGCGTATTAATAGACTTAAGTTAAACCGTTAAACGGTTAATCCATCATCAGTAGTAGGGGCCGGGACGTGACTTATCTCCGTATTCGCTAACATCCCTCATCCGCATCGATTCGTTTTCGCTTCGCTACATAAAACGTGATCGACGTTAGAGCACAAATTCGCTTTCGAAACATTGCAGCGAGAGCTCCTTGCGAATGATATATGGGTATCTGGGTCTGTTTGCTTGTGTGATTTCGATTGGGGTTACGTTTGTCGTATAGTATTTAATTTTCGATGCCGGTATCATTCCGGGACGTAAGATGCTGCCTTGTGTTATTATGCTTACAAGTTTGTCTCTTTCAACAGTTTATTAGAAAGAAAAAATAAGTAAAGCTTGTTAGGTTTTTGCAACAATAGTTGAGTACAAGGCAATTAATTAGTTCTGTAGAATGTAATGTGAGTTACAAATATTATTGTTCTAGTTCACGATAGTCGTAAAAGATACATATATTTATGAATTTACTATTTTTATACAGTCGATGTGATAAAGATTGACCAGTGGTAACTCTGACAGCGTTTCCCAAAGGAACTGTGACTACCATACTCACAGTTGGAACACAAGCCATGCTGTAAACCAACCTTACAATTTTATGAAATGTTACTGGCAAAATATAGAATCGGCAGTAAAAACTGGGTCTGGGTCATTAAAATATAGAACTGCCGATTCTATAAGCAGCAATGGTAGTATGTGTGAATCAATTTTAAATATATATAACCCTAATGTACCATATACTTAGAAATAAATGCTATTCTATTCTATTCTATATTTTAATGACCCATGGCAATAATAGATGGTTACTATGGTTACTGGTTTATTGTACTATAAAGTTCTGGATGTCGTTTTTTACAGAATAGCACAAACGATTCTTTTTTGTTTGTAGAACTGGGCTACGTGGCCGATGCTATGAACGCACAGAATGGGCATATAATCCATTATTGTGTATTTAAATCAAATTCAAGTTTAGAACGTAGTTCAAATTCTTTAAAAAAATTCTCATACGACGTTTTGTTATCCCAATGCCTTTTAGTTAATGTAAACAATATTGTTCTAAAATTTTTACTAACTTTTAATTTATATATTAGGTAATTCATTCGCTACTCTCCGCTACCAAATTAAGATGTCATATTGTATGGATTATTTCAATTTAAAGACACATATACATCTTCACATGTATATTATTAGAAATTTTAAAGTATCTGAAGCTTATTATAATATTTAGCTATTCATAATTAACATTGATATTAATTAGACACAAGCCGTTGCCTGCTCCTTATTAAATGTTGGTTTTAATTGATATGCCTAGATTTGCATCAGTACTAATTAATGTGTATCGTCAAGACACAATTTAATATGGCAACTGACAACTAATTGCTTTAAACTGATTGAAGCTATGATGTCATATTAATAACTTTGATTAGTATGTTAGTTATGATGTAATACGATGTCTAGAATCTCTAACGATTCTATTAACGTTGAGATATTTGACGACCCAGACTCAATTTTATATTGTGTCGATTTCATATTATGTAGTTATGAACAATCTACTTTTGACTGTGAGCGGTGGAATTACAGAACCGTAGCTAAAGGCACTAGTTTCTGCGTGCAGCTTTGCCTGTGAGAATGCCTCACCGAAATAAAACGTATCCCATGTGTTAATCCGAAATATGGTCCTATCTGCATCTCAAGGTTCATCCAAATCCTTCAGCAGTCTTGTGATTGAGTAAGAAATATCCAAATATTTTTACAAACTTTTACATTAATAGAAGAAATTAATAGGATCTGTTGAATTCATAAAATAGTTTGAGATCACATATGGACCTACATAATAAGAAATGTACAATGCGTGTACCGGGCAAGATTATTTAATCAACGTAGTCCAGTTTTATAAAAATACTAGCTTTTGCCCGCGGCTTCGCTCGCGTTAATTTAGAATTTGACAATTAATTCGGGTTGTACTCTGCTTGTAATAATATAATTCAATCATGATTCGAAAGACACGTGGCGCCATCTATTATCATAAGAACGTTACTATTGTTTTCCTCGGGAACAGTAATTTTTTTCGGGATGAAAGGTAGCCTATGTCCGTTTCTGTACACCTGTCAACGTATATGCAAAATTTCAGGATGATCTGTTCAGTGGCTTAGGCGTGAAAAGGTAATAAACAAACAAACTCATTTTCGCTTTTATAATATTAGTTAGGATTAGGATAATCTCTTTTACCTTATCTTTGTTATGCTTATCGGGGATTGCAGTTTTAACAGATGGAATTGAAGATTATTTTTATCTTTATAAGGAAATACTTCGGACCTTACCGTTACAGTGGATATACTTCATAACCATTATCCAATATAGCGTTACTTATCGTCAGCGATCTACACTTATGTATATTATTTGACTATTGGAATAATTCAACTGATATTGGTAAAATAATAACTGCAAAAGCACAAAGAAGAATTGAGATGAGCCATTCTCCCGGCTATTAATTATAATATTACATCACTTCATCTCTGGAAAGAAAGAAGATGCCCAACAGTGAAATGGTTTTTAAATGATATTGTTTTTGTAAAACTAAAAAGACCAACACAATACCTTGAAACTGCAACAAGGATTTTATTGTTTCGCCACGGAATCGCGCTAAATGTAGGATGTTATTGTTCGAGATACTTTTTTAAAAATAAGGAGTCGTACCTAAATGTTACTTTAGTATCACTTCGTCAAAACGTTAATTGTAAAATATTATGATAGACTCTTGTATATTGAGTGTGGGCCAAATTAATTGTGTTATTAAAAATATCGCCTAAATAAATTATATTATATTGGTATAAATTAATTTTTATCTACATGTATTATTTGAAAATGCATGTTAATTATGAAGGTTGTATATCATCACTATTACAGATACTGGTAATTTGTATTTGAGAACTTCCCACAGGACAGGCTTAGCCTAATGTGGGAGGTTTTTGGAAACAAAAGCGAGTTCTAGTATTATATTATTATTTAAACCAAATTATGTTATTGTGTAATGAATTGTAATCTGTTATTGGAAATAAATAAATTATTATTATAAAATTATTATTATTACTTCGATTTTAGAAAAAATGCACGTGTTTGCTTTGCTGTGTTAATCATGTTAAACATCCTTGTTATCGTTTAGTATTACAAGGATGTTTCGCTTGATTTCATGGAAACATACATAGGTACATAGTCTTACGCCTGTATCCCTCTCCCTGAAGGGGTAGGCAGAGATCTATTACACTTGCTTTTCACTAGCTACGCTTTAATCATGTAATAAGTGGCAAGCCAGTTGGCAAGATTTCAGGCTCTGTACATATACAATATCGAACACAAGGCCTCAGACACAGCAATCGTATTCAGTACCGCTGCTGCTTTGAGATAGTAAAAACAAAAATAATGTTATGATAATTATAAGATATTTAAATTGAATTTCATGAGCCTACGCACTATAATATACCTAAGTCTTGACTATAGTCATTTCATATTTCTAGAAAATGGATCAAAGGCTTTCTTTCTTGCCTTCGATAAAAACATTTTTTTTTTACACATATACGAGCACATTGCTACTTTCCTTTATATCAGCAGAAAATCGTCGCGAAAGATCGGAGAAGCGTGCCCGACAGTATCTGTCTGCAATGCCACGTCATCCATCTTGCTCATTTTTCCTCTCCGCTCCGATACACAGTTAGGTTTTGATTGGATGGAGTCTCCTATAAAAAGCATACGAAACCGTAAAATTGTTTTTAAACTCCAGTACCGACGGTGCTGTCGCCAATTTTTCAGCTTTGCCA
This sequence comes from Catocala sponsa, assembly GCA_963564715.1. Lineage (NCBI taxonomy): Eukaryota > Metazoa > Arthropoda > Insecta > Lepidoptera > Erebidae > Catocala > Catocala sponsa. The sequence goes on along the minus strand of OY751336.1, from coordinate 10,690,491 downwards.
ATTTTCACGTATTTTTCCACTGTGCAGTGTAGTATTTTGTGTTTGTTTGTTTGTTTGGTACCTGTTTGGGGCTTTCTGAAAAGTAAACAATTCATATACGGTGTGTATGGTGTCTATTAAGTAAAACATGCATCTGGCATTTTGGGTTCGCATTGTGATCTCGTATTGGTATTCTAATTTACAAATGTCCTGTTCTGTATACTTTCTAGTTGACCAAGTGTCATTATGCTTACGCTGTGTTAAGGATTTCAAGCGTTTGCTGTATATAATAGTCTAAGCATATTTAGGACTTCAGGACTGTTTTGGCTTCTCAAGCTCACTGTCGACATAGCAATTCATGACTGCTGCAACTGCAGGATTATTCTTATGTTATCTGGGTGAACTATTCATCCTTACAAAGTTTTTGTTGATACTGTCATAAACTCATGACGATTGGCGAAGTAATCTTACTAATGCTATAAATATAACTCTATAAATGTTTGTTACTCAATCATGCGTCAACCAGACAAATAGATCTGAATTAAAGTCGTACCGAGTTTTACCGTACCGTACCGTACTGACAGAATTTTCATCACGGTAGACGTCCCCGTAGGATTAACGTGGGCAGAACCGTGGGCAGAAACTAATCATTTCATAAAATATTACTAGATGTGCCCGCGATCCTTTAGTTTCCAAACGACAAAATCCCAAAACGTTCACTCTCTCAAAACGTTTACTTCCCGAAATGGTAATTCCCTAAATGTCTATTTCGTAATTCTTCCACTTTCCCAAAACGACCACAAATCTAGAATGCCCAAAATGTCCACGTCCCATAACGTCAGCTCTCAAAACGTCCACTTGCCAAATAGGATTTTTTTTAATAAAAATGTTATCGACATGTAGCTTATGGCATTATGTGGAGTAGTAATTAATGTCAATTTTATTTTATTTTATTTAAGTCCATATTATATTTCTACGCTCAAATAACTTACTGCTGTGTACTTTTCGTCACAATTGAAGTGTTCGTGTTACGTTATAAGTGAGAGTCTAGTTCGATAAGTGATTAATTCTATCGTCAGTTTTGAATTCTTAGAAGGACTCCTTCCAAAGCGCTTAAAAGCTTTTTGACAAAATAAATTGAAGAGCTGTATAAATGCTTACTATTGTTTTTTACTTATCAAATTATTATAATTCAAACTATATCAGTTTAAGGGAATTTAAATACGATATGTCTCCTTAGTTTAGTGAAAACTTGCGATTAACTTTGCTAGGAAGTGTCTTGTGATGATGTCTTCAATGCCCAAAGCTTAGAACCGATTGTGGGGAAGTTGCTGATTCAGGTTTTTGACTAGAGATCTCTATCTCACCATCGGAACTTACAAGATTTTTAATATACAAAGCACATATCAAAAACAAGATTTTGCCAGCGGCTGCGCTCGCGTAGAAGTAAGTTAAGTTAATAACAGTACTTTCTTGAAAATAAAATATAGCCTATGTTACTCTGTGATAATATAGTTCTTTATGGTGAAAGAATTTCTTAAATTGGTTAAGTGGTTTTCAAATTAAATCCTTACAAACAAACAAATATATTTATATACCCGTACGTGCGCTAAGTTGATATGCTAAAGCTCAGAGAAAGACTTAATATGTCCCTCGTAAGGCTTATCACGGTTCGTACACATCGCTCAACGTACCCGGTTTATTAATTGGTTCAGATGAGCGATGTATTCGATCAATTTCAATCACGTTTTTAATATGGTTTTGCATATAAAGATTAAAAATGTGATAATGTTTCAAAAGATAGGCGTCTAAAAATTACTTGACGAGGCTTCATTTTTATGCTGAAGTAGGGAAAACATTTTACGGGTCTCTGGAGAGTTATCTAGGTCATTCGCATCTTTGCTAACCTGGCTTGATTAATGTCATTTTAGCTAAAAGATACGGCTGAATACTTAGATAGAACTGATTTCATATAACAGTCATATTTAATTTTAAGTTATGTAAATACACGTCGGGCATATTAGGTAATACGTAGGTATTACCTAATATGCCCGCTGTGTATTTAGATGTAGATATACTGGACGCCTTGATAATATACAGAAGAAAAATCCAAATAAATAATTATAAGCCAACCAGAAAGGCAGAACAAAAAAATATTAAGCTCATTACCATCAGAACAGAATTTGCGTGTGCTGTAAAATAGTGAAAAAAATGCAATAGAACATCTTGATGAACGCAAGCTCTCCCTCTGTTATTCGACAGTAGCATGGCTTTTGGCAATTGCGATAGTTTGGCAGCGACTGTTTCGGCTGTGATCAGATCAATCACCATTGTTCATAATAATATACATAATGGTAGCTATTAGTTATGAAGTTAGCATCATCGTTATGAAGAACTGGGCGAGTGTGACGTCAATGGACTATCAATGCAAAAGCGGCAAGCATAAGCAGCCTGCGAAAAGCTCGCGAATCAGAAGCGTAATACACGTATTAATTAAAATGATTGTAACTAAATAAGTTATAATTGTATCTAAGGTGGTAACTAGAACCATTTGAACGCTATAATGTGTATTATTTAAGTATTTGCCTAGAAACAAACCAACATCACTCTCCGTTGTTTTAGCTGTCTGCGTAAATAGCCGCATGTTTCGTTGTTCCTTTTGACTTGTAGAAAGTACAAACGAAAACACATTTTCACATTTAGATTAATTAGCAAATGTGTTGTTAATGAAAACAAAAAACAACAAACTTGCCATCAACGTTTCGGGGCTTAAAGTTTATTAGGTAGATTAAATTTCATGTCAGATGTTCGTTGTGTAGACTAATGTTAGTATTTCATGGCAGTTGAAAAATTATTTCATAATAATATATTATTCACATGGATATTAAGACTACAAAGGTCTGTCTGACGATTATGTGTGGTTGTTAGGTTGAAACATAACCCTTTAAAATTGCCGCGGGTGACGGTCTTGTAAATAAATAATGTCTGTGAATGAGTTTCTTATTTTAATGTAGATAATTTTCGAGATTTGCTTTATATATGTATATCAGTAAAAAAGATTCGTCAATAGTATTGCTGATATTTAGAAACATCGTCGTAAAACATACAGAAATAAGACCTATTTCAGGTGGTATATGATGATAAATGGTATCCTCTCCTTGCATTAGAAAACGCATAAATGTCCGCGTTTACGTCAATATCTGTAACAGTTAAAATTAAAAAGTGTCGTGCATCAAATATTCTAATAATTTAATCTTAGTATATTGGTACCGAATTAAGGATTTGACGGCCAAGTAACAGTTGCACCGTGAGAGTTTTTATTTTGTCAGCTTACAAGATGACTACAATACGCTTGAAACAGTAAATACAACAAATTACTTGACAGCGTCTAAGTTTATGATCGATCAAAGGAAATATGAGGATTAATGCATTCCCATTGATAAGGGCAAACAATGGGGATATGAGAAATAATCCAGTATTCTATAGCAGTATTACCTCAATGAATGGCTTATTTGGAGCAAAATCTCAAGTATAAATAAAAATGCCGCGAAAACTTCTCACTCGAAAAATAATACAATTCCACGTTGAATAGTAAAGTAGACAAGGGCCACCGCCAGGGTGATAGATGATGGAAAGTCAAGACATATTTTAATCAAACGATTATTAAAACGAGCGTAAACTAATTTCCCTTGCGTCATTCCGGTTTCCACCGGATTGCATTATAATCGTATGGAGAGTGAAGTGTTTTTCGCAGTTTCCGGTACGGGCGCCCGCGCCGGAAATTGATGTCAGCGCCCTCCCCCGGAACAACATCCGGTACATAATCGCGCGACACTGGACGCGTTCATTTTTATAATAACTTGTGACGTCACAGCGAGCACGCGTTCGTGTATTAAGATTGATGATTTTGTAATTTTGAGTGATGTATGTTGTTGATGATATCGTCCTATTACTTAAAGAGTGTGATATAGGGTGATATGCCTGATAATATTCGGTATTTACATGAAAACTGCTTGGTTAACCCTGTGGCATAAATACCTATATGATTATGTTTGAAGTGAACCGAGAGATCACGTCGTCGTATTGATAAAACTTAAGTTTAAAACAGAAACGTTAATTTAAGCTTAAGCGAATTTGTTTTAAAACAATACAACACAATTGTGCCATGCTACTATTTGGGTAACAAATTAATAGTCAGCCAGCTAAGCTATATGCTTGTGTTAAATGTGTGTTTACGTTGGTGGTGCAATAGGTAGGATATGAAACCGCAATCCCTCGATCGCAAGTCCAATGCCTTATACATTTGCTACCACCACTTATCCGCAAGTAGCTTGGATATAAATATATATCGTGATTTAGTCAGTAAGTCGGTATAGCATTTTGGTGTTAAAGTGATTACTGACGCGCAAACTGACCATCTCTCGAGTGATGAGAGTTTGTATGTTTGCGAAGCGTGTAGCGGCTGTAGCCATCTTTATTCGTCACTAGCTTTTGCCCTTTATTAGCTTCACTCGCGTAAAAGTAGGTTAGGTTAGATTATGACAGAAAAAGTATTTGTTTTAAATAAAGTAAAGTCTGTTACTCGGTGATAATATAGCTTTTAGATGGTGAAAGAATGTTTAAAATCGGTTTGAGAAGTTATTGAGTTAAACAAACAAACAAAAAATCAAATCTGCCCGCTTTACAATATTAGTATAGATACGCAATACTTTAAAGATAAATTAATTTTTAATCCATTAATGCCAATTAGCAGTGTGATCGACTAATTTGTGCATTTTAGTTTTTGTATCAAAAGTTGTTTAATACACTTATAAAATGTATACTTACTTCCTTTGTTAAATCAAATCTTTTGATATTTAAAATACAATCATGATCATCATATCAGCCGAAAGACGTCCACTGCTGGACACAGGCCCCTCAAGGTTTTCTACACAGACCGATCTTGGCCCGCGTAGATCCTGTCGCTTCCCGTCAGCCTTACCAGATCGTCAGTCCACCTTGTCTATCCTCATCGCGTCTTTCGGTGCGTGGTCGCCACTCCAGAACCTTTCTGCCCCAACAGCCATCGGTTCTGCAAGCTATGTGGTGCCCACTGTCACTCCAGCTTCGCTATCCAGAGAGCTATCTAGGCAACTGTAGCTTTCCTTAAAATAAAATTACAATAAAGATGTATAATTCATTTTAAAAGTATACCGGAGGCAACAAATAACAGAACTTTAGAACATCCCATTACCCACAACCTCTTATGTCGTATTTAAAACAAATATTCATATGATTCACGCGAATGTATGTCCCTTTCGGACATCGAATTAGTAACACCAAATTACCACATAATAGCAGTATTTACTAGTACTATTGCTACAATATTTATAGTATTATAAGGATACCTATTTAATAACTTCTCTATCAAAGGAAATTTAAATCCTTTCAATGAGCACTCTCAAATAAAACTAAGACCTCCAAAACCGAAACTAAATTGCATTTAGCACTCTTATCGTCGAACCCAGAGGTCAGTAATACCGCACTGGTATTAGCAAATTAGCCGCTTTATAGTGAGCGGCATATTTTCCAATACCACGCAGATAATGTTCATTCAGTGGACGAATAATTTTCATTAGCCTGTACGGTAAAAACAGCCTCTGCCCACGTTGCAGCTGCCTGGTACTTGTGGTGATTGCACTTGTAATTATAGTGGCTTTTTACATATTTCGTTAAATGTGTTTATACCGATATTTAGAATATTGAATAAGTAAGGTAAAATGGAAGTGTCTACAGTTCAGGAAAATAGACTTAACCTTGTTCCTTCTTTTTTGGTTAAATATCTTAGGTTTATGGACGATGTATACACTGTCACAATTAAAGGCTCAATGTGTGTTTAATATTATAGTTTATTTTAAGTATAAGATTCTTTTGGATTGTTTTGTTAATCATTATATTCGTTAGCCGATAAGCAAGCAATTAGCAAACATGCAAGTACAACTCGCAATATATTTTAACCGCCGTCTCGCGGAGAACTGTTTGAATATTTAAATTATGGATACAAAGAACACACTAATCCTGAACAAATATTAAATTTTAATATATAAAGTAAATTGTCACATATAGGAATCAAAGCCACAAGACTGGCGCACAGGCAAAGGACAGGTGATTACTTAATACAGTGTTCTATCCTGCAGTCTAATATATGTATATCCATTATAAAGTATTAGTAATAGTAATAAAGCATAGCAAATGTATTGCCTGTATATCATTAACATTACTGCTATTTAAGTTTTGTAAGGGTATGTAAATTGTGCTAAACGGTCGTTATTTTACTGCAATATGTGGTTGCCCTTTGAAACTAAACGATATAAATAACGCCAATCTCAGCCCAGCCAGCTCAAAAACAATTGAATACATTGGTTATTCTAAACAAATTTCTTTAAGAGTACGCCGAGCGAAATGTGCTAAAACAGGCGGTCACAGGTAAGTGAATAGAATCAACACTTTTTGTTTAATATAAATATAAAATATACATTTACCATAACAATGAATGTGTTTACAATTACTCCGTGTAAATAACTTAATAAAATATTAATTATTTTAAGTAAGCCTACAAAATTACGTAAATTTGCACGAAAAATGCAAAAACGTAAGCTCGTGTTACGTGATTTTTAGATTATAACAGTAGAAATCTATCCTATTTTACAGCTTAAACGAAACATAAATAGTTATATAACAATTTGTCTGTCCCAAATATTTAAGTTATTGGTTGACAATAAAGATACATATTTATCAAAAAAGCACTTCAAATCTGCCATACAATTTTACTATGGCGGCCGCGCGCCGATTTGAATATGCGCCCCACGAGCTCTGTCATTATCTGTCTTACGCTCGGCGCAGTCTTAATAGCAATATGCAATAATATATTGAGGTAAATGCGCTCTATAATATGACTGTTATAGTATAACCCATCAGTATATTGCAACTACTTAGCATCAAAAATAATGCGCATTTGGAAGTCCTCAAAAACAATCAACATCGCTAATTTTTAAATAAATCTTGTGAAACTAGATTACATTGCTCAAGAAAACTGTAAAAGTAAACACTTCAATCAAGGCGTATTAGATTAGCTCACTAATTACAACAACTGATGACGTTCGATAGCCATCGTAAGGCGGTATCGCGATCAAAATAAATGACTCATTTCGCTAACCTATTTCCATTATTACGTAACTTGAAGAATGGTTAGCTTAGTGGAAATGTTAATAAAGAAATATGCTTTCGGTCTGATTGCTTTTATAGCATGATGTATAGTAAAAAGGTGTGGTTATATTATATAAAAAAGCGATAGCATAAGACCTTTGGAATGCCACGCAGAGGTGTTAGTTCGATTCCAATGCACGCATCTTTGACTTCCTCATCTAAGTTACGTGGGTATTAAATAATATAGTTGTTAGAGTGTTTCCTCTTCTCGAGCTTTGGCTCGGTATACTGAGTACCCGCCCTGAGACCCTCAGGGAAATTAAATAATATATTATTAAATAGATATTAATTGCTCGCTTTGAGTAACCGTAAAGGAAATCATCGCAAGGCAACCTGCATGTCTGTGAGATTTATATTTTTGAATATTTGTGAAGTCTGCCAACCTGCCCTGGTCCAGCGAAGTGGACTATGGCCTAATAATAATTCTCAAACTGAGAAGAGGGCCGTGCCCAGCACTAGGACTATTTACAGTGGTGATATTAAATATTTATAGTCATTTATATTATCTATGTATGGCCTTGAGGGTGTGCAGTTTGTAGATGACATAGTACAATCAGTCTGCGACAGTCCACTGCAAGAAGGCTTCGGAGGACATGTGTATGATAACACGATTGCAGCTATACTCCTTCACTGTGGATATTTTTAGCGTCATTACTAGTTAGTATTTTTGATTCGAAAGAGTTTATGACGTTCACGGGGATATACGACTGCAGTCTATCTTTCTTGTTAACCAAAAGGGCAGGGCCGCGGCCTCGTTGGTGCATCGGTAGTGAATGCGATTTTTGTGAATGAGATGTCGGGTGCGAATCCGGGGTCACGTAAAGCGTTATCAGATTATTCCGTCAAGAAATTCTGAATCTAAAACTGTGCTCGGTAGACTCACTCGTAATAGGCTCGACCTTTTTCACATGGGATCTAAAACCATAACTGGTGAAATGTGGATGTAATACTCTACCTTTCTTAAAAAATATAGACGTAAGATAATGAAAACGCGTAACGAAACGACATTATTTTAACTAATAAAATGCAAAGGTGTGTTTGTTTACCGGTACAGATGTACTATGTACTTGCATTTACATTCATAATGATTGATTGAGCAAATGACAAGTCCCGCACGTAACGATCTATCCACCTCATCAACGTTCATTACTTGTTGTATATTCAAGTAGATAAATGTCACCTGTTCTTTCAGACAATTTATTCGGTAGATACTTTCCTTTCGCCATTAAACTATTTTAAACGGTTTTATTGCAGTTTATTTTGGTACAAATAATAATTTTTTAAATTCATCTTTCGTATCTCTCAAAACTCTAAAAGTATTCCATGGATTAACTTGAAATTTGTATACAACATGGCATTTCTATATAAGTGTTCTCATATATTTTTTATCTTAGGAAACAGATATTTAAAATATCAGACTGAGCCACAGCGGGACGTGGTCGTGTAGTGCTTAATAATGATTGTACAAACAGCAAAATGTAATTTCTTAGTATAGGGCCTGGAAATGTGTCCAATCAATGGCAATCGGCCCCTGTTTCGTAGGTATCTGTCTAAGACACTTCTAGCTATGTGTGTACAACATACCGCTCAACGTTACAGACAGACGTAAATCTAAATAATAATATCAGCCCTGTATTAAACTGTCCCACTGCTGGGCGTCTTCTCAGTGTGAGAAGAGTTAGGCCACAGTCCGCTACGCTAGCCCAGCGCGTGTTGGCAGACATCACATATCTTCGAGAACTATAGAGAACTCTCGGGCACGCAGGTTTCCTCACGACGTAGACGTTTCCCGTCACCGTTAAAGCGAGCGATAATTATCTATATATACATATAATACGCACATAACTTTGAAGAGACAGAGATGCGCGCCTTGGGATCGAACTCGACCTCTGCGTGGTAGTCCAACAGTCTCCCACTATCGTTGCTCTGCTATCGTGAATCTTAATGTTTCCTTTTTTAATTTACTTAAACTAATTGAACCAAGAAGATCGGTCAATAGATTTATATTTTTTTGAATATACAGTTTATGACAGGCCAGGCTATCCAGAAGCTTTATTCACAAACATAAGTTATGCAAAAGGCCATTCAAAAGTTGATTTGAGTATTTGAATATAGAATAGATTTCAATTACCCTGTCCATATAAATGGACCAACGTAATAAAAACCTATTCGTATCTGTCGAGCCGCGAGGGGTACCGCTATCGGCACCGTCGACTATTTGGTATTCATGCTTTTAATAGCTGCCCTTTTTAGTCTGTGCGCAGATACGATGGGCATAGCGTAATACGAACCTATGATATGCAACTGAAATCGATGAACATCTTTATACTTTTCTTTATTATAAAGAGGAAAGATTTAATTTTCTGTTTGTTTTTTTGTAAGGATTTAAGTCAAAAACGATTCAACCGATTTAAAAAAATCTTTCACCATTGGAAAGCTATATTTATGACCGAGTATAGTATATTTTATTTAAAAAAAGTATTGTTACTATCCTTCACGAAGCCGCGGGCAAAAGGTAGTTGTTAATAAATTAAATAGTGACTGCAATGCCAAGGTTGGATGCGGCAAGCTGAAGACAGGGCGCTATGGCGCTCTTTGGGGGAGGGCTATGTCCAGCAGTGGACTATTATAGCCTGATGATGATGATGCCAAGTTTTGAGTAAATAAAGTTATTATTCTTATAATATAAAGGTGAAAAACGAACAAATAATATTTATTAAAAGAGGTAACGCCTACACAGTTGCTTGTGTTGTAAACAAAGGTAGTTAAGAGGCAATGTGGGTAGCGTTTAGTCTATACAAGCGTATTCCTCGGTTTTCTTTCTAAAAATGACACAAGAACGTAAAAATTAAATATATGATGCATATCCTCTACTGTCGTGTGCCTATGGTTTCCTTTTTTCATAATTTTATCATTATGACGACTAGAAACCTTAAAATGTACAAAATTCATTTGGTTATACCGTTGTTTTCAGATATCCATCAAACACATTAAACTGAACTAATAAAATAAATAAAAACCTATAGACATAGTCCAATTCGTTCTTAAACTATTTATGATAGCAATATTTAAAGCGGTTCAGTTTTGGAGGAGAATACAGGTGTATACTAAAGGGGTAATCTGTCCGAGCAGTAGTTATCTCTTGCACACTGATAACAATTGGTTTGAGCTTAGCACGACGGCTATAGATTTATTAATAGCCTTTTCTTTACATGTTTTAATGCCCTCATTCACTCTTATGAGCGATGTCTCCAATTGTCTTGGAATTTGAGAACTAGCTTTTGCCCGCGGCTTCACACGGGTACAGTACTTTTTACTGTATGAAAAGTATTCCATGTCCTTTTTATAACCCTAACAACGTGTTTCCGAAATAACATAATGATCGATCGATTAGTTAAGGCGTGAAAGCGTAACAAACTTTCACGCTTTAACTACTCGATCGATCATCATGAAATTTTGCATAAATGTTGTCAGGGGAACTGAAAAGGACGTAAGGTACGTTTTATCCAAAAACAAGTACTGTTACTAGCCTACATTTCCGCGAGAGAAGCTGCGGGAAAAATCTAGTATAACTATAAACCTAATAATATTTTATTTACAGATATCTAACAATAATATTGTGATATACAATATTACAAACAAAAATAATGTGTAACAGATTTTAATTAGTTCTCACATAACACAAATATAGGCTAAACCTCGCCGGAGACCATCGATCAAATGATCGTTGATTACGTGTTGGTCCGAGGCTTTGACAAACTTCTAACACTGAGATTTAGTTTTAATCTCATTAGTTCATTTTAATGTTGATGTAGCCTTTACTGATGGATTGAATTTTGCTTTACTCCTTCATAAAATAATGATTTCGATGAGTTATTACTCTCTCTGTAGCGTTCTTATTATAGATAAAGGATTGTGTAATTTTGTCGGCAGTCGAATTAATAGGTGGTCATTCACCGTCAACAGCAATGTTTTGTTGTCTAATACAGAAATATTTTGTTTTGGCAGTAGGTGTCAATATAGGTTTTAAGACTATTTTGATGACCGTCATCAAACGTGTATACGGAAATGTGTGAAAAAGTGAAGGCAAATACACCATGGTCATTTCGATAGATGTAAAATATCTGACTTAGCTGAATTTATATTTCTTTTGTTTCTCTTGTCACAGGTATTTTGTAACATATTATATTGTAAAAATACCTAGCCCTTTGGGAGGCTTACACGGAGGCCTGGGTCCAACGAGGCCCTTCGAGAGTTTTAATCAAAGGTGGGATGCAATACCTACTGCGGCACTAGCCGCAGCAGGCGTAGGACTATTGCTGTATGGATTCTAATATATGGGCTATAGGTATGGGTGTTTGTTGGACCGGTATATTGCTAACTATGGATGGAAAACGGCATCTGCCCTGAATAGCAAGCTAAACTAACTAAAAAACTCTAACAGCATCAATGCAATGGGGAGACGGTGACTCGCCAACTCACTAGATGGCCCCCTAAATAGCCACCATAGGCATAGAAGCCAGCAGCAGAGGACAACACCAGTGCGAGAGGCTAGGGGTGTGGAGCGGAGCGAAGCTGGTTTCACCATCACGGGTCTCGTGACAACGGAGACTCACAGCGGGTTTCATCGTAGTTATGCCCTTGAAAATGACACATCTACCCCTAAGCATATAAATAATGTAGCTCTAGCGGTCTCCCTCTGATCGGCCGACCAAAGCAAGCCAGAGTTGAGAGCCCGCGAGAGGCGCTCTTGAAATTGCACCCCAGCCAACCAGTAACGGCAAGCCGGGGACGAGGTCCTAACCGACTCTCTGAAGCATTCAGGACCGCAGTGTCACCACTCACATTCAGTCCGCCACAAGCTGCCCTACGGTTTGTGCGCTTTTATTTAACCTGGTGATACATTTATTGTTTATATCACAAGGTGAAGGTGATAGTTTAAAAGCTAGTGTACTGTGCCCTCCGATATCGCGTTAGTCTCATGATGAGATAACGATTGTACCAGAGGGGTATTTATTATATTATTAATTTTACAATGTAAGTATTGTACCAATTTCTCATAGCTCATATAGCTTATTTTTAATTCAATTTTACGTACGGCGTACGAACACCGGCGCAATTTTATTATTATGTTTAGATATGGTTAAGCAATTAGTATATTATCTGTGGTTAAGTTTATGGAATATATTAAACAGGTTTTTTACTAAATTAATTAGTAATTAGTTAAGATATATTATTATGTCATTGTGGCGATGGGAATAATACCAATTCGATTAAAAATATTAAATTATAATTATTATGAAATACTCTTACATCATGTATCCTAGTCCTAACTAACATTATAAATGTGAATGTGAGTTTTTTTCGTTTGTTACGCGTTCACTCCTTAACTACTCAATAGATAATCATGAATTTTACATACACGTTGTTAGAGATGCAGAAAAGGATAATTTTTCATCCCGAATAAAACACTGTTACCAACCTGACCTATGTACGTTAAAGCGAGCGAAGACGCGCGCAAAATGTAGTAATTTATAAATCGCTAACATAAAACAACAGACACAAAGAACGACCGATGTTGTATAAACTAACTTTGAGACATATTTTACCTACCTCATCTGCCTCTTAAGTCTACATTGGTATTTGCAAAAAGACCATCTAAACCATTGCGTTATTGTTCAGATAAATATAAAAATAATCTAAATCCAATATAAATATTAACATATTCAATACTTGTAGTAAAATAAAAATTTCCCATTTTTACGTATTCAACATATTTTCAATAATCGTATAAACGAAATAAAATAATATGAATGACATAGATGGATCACTTTTTAAACAACATACAATTTCACAGGTAAAATAAATGTATACCTACGCATTCTTATTTGAACAAGGAGAGGGCGGTGTCCTCGGGTGATTGATATATTATAATATGTATTTTTCGGTACTCAATATATTATTTTTTTATTTTTTGATATTGTATGAAAACGTATCAATCACTAGATATTATGCTTTATTGTATAAAACTTTAATATAATCAAAGCTATACTGGCGATTATGCAAAATCCAAGACCTGTAATAAGAGTTCAATTGTAAAAGAAAACATCGTGAGGAAACCCGCATATCTGAGAGTTCGTTATATTCTCGAAGATATATGAAGTCTGCCAACCAGCACTAGGTCAGCGTGGTACAATACTACCATACTGGCCTAGTGCTGGTTGGCAGACTTGGCAGTTGGCTGACAGACCTCTAAGCCTTCTCATACTGAAAAGAGATCAGTGTCCAGCAGAGGGAAAATTTGTATACAAGGCTGATATTATTATATTATTTATTTACATTTGTTACATTATATATAATTTTTTTTTATGAGATACGAGCAGACGGATCGTCTGATGGTAAGCGATTATCGCCGCCCATGGACACCCGCCACACCAGAGGAGTTACAAATGCTTTGCTGGCCTTTTAAAAAGAAGTACGCTCTTTTCTTGATGGTTTGTAGGTTGTATTGGTCCGGAAATACCGCAGGCGACAGTTCATTCCACAGTTTAGTCGTGCGAGGCAGAAAATATCGTAGAGTACTATCGATTTCGATATAATATGTACTATTTTATACATCTGTAAAGGATGTTTAGCAAGTAAACTTAATATTATTTACTTTACATTCTAACGATATTTTTATTGGGATTAAATATAATGATCGTCAAAAATACTAATTGGTCAGCAAATATTGCACAGCATAACGAGCATCTATACGCCTTAAATCACTGCATTCCGTCTAGGAAGTGTTAGGTTATGTAAGGTTCCTTTTTTTAAACTCACCCAAAAATAGGAGCCTCGCGAGGCGGAGCTCCGTCGACTTAGTTTGATCTCTTTAAAGTTTGCTGGCCATGAGTTGCTGATCAATTAGCTATTTCTGCTCACAGATTATATTTTTCTGCTCACAAAAATACCAATAATATGCTAACCATTTAAATAACACCCATTTTTATTTATTTTAGCCATATTTAAGTTATATAATAAGTTATACCTTTAATTGTATAAATATATACTTACTACACTCGTTGGACAACAAAGCTTTATAATTCTCGTCAAGCAAACAAATTACGTTTTGTTGCTCTGTTACATGTAAAATGTTCGTGTAATTGATATTATGTACAGGCCAATTTTAATTAAGGTACGACTTAAGGTAATTAAAATATTTATCAGGGTACATAGAATACTATAAAGCTCAACATAACTTTGCTAACTTATTTTATAGTAGAGTATACGTACTGCTGTGTATCGTTCGGTAAGTGAGAGCGTCAGAGGTTGTATCACTTTCTTGTCCCTTTACTTCTGCGGCAACTGTTCACCGTCAGGCAGAAGACTGTGTAATTGTTTACAACCTATATAGTTTACAGTAGACAGTGAGTATGGTACAGTAGGTTGGTTTCATTGTAATTTAGCTTTTGGCACTCCTTTTTCTTCATTATGAGCATGAGAATTGGCAATAGGCGTGCGCGCAATATCCTTAAAAAGTATGTAAAGAGTTAAACTAATTATAGGTATAGGTATGTTTGGAACCATAAGCTTTATGAACTTTATGACTATATACCTATATAATATTTTTTATACACAGTTTCTTATCTTATGTGGGGGCCAGTCAGTGCAGACCGGCGACATTTCTACCCAGTGGGATCTTTTGTGTCGACACTCTCCCAATAACGACTGCCATAGATGTTCATGGCAGCCGGGACCGACGGCTTAACGTGCTCTCCGAGGCACGGAGCAGGCGATAATTATTATTGTCAATCAATACGCACATAATTTCGAAAAGTCATATAACTTCCGAAAGTCAGAGGTGCGCGACGTGGGTTCGAACCCGAGACCCTCTGCATTGCAGTCTGTTGGTCTCCCCACTGAGCTATCGCTGCTCAACATTTGTACTAAATTGTAACAAATGAAGTGTGGGCGAATCTTATATTTTTCATGACATTATCAGAA
The DNA here is from genome assembly GCA_963564715.1 of Catocala sponsa. Lineage (NCBI taxonomy): Eukaryota > Metazoa > Arthropoda > Insecta > Lepidoptera > Erebidae > Catocala > Catocala sponsa. Next base: position 10,675,281 of record OY751336.1, on the reverse strand, counting down.
TACAAATTGCTATTTTTGTTTTATAATCACTTTGTATAATCATAATATAACCGTATAGGTATTGGGGTTATATTTACCTCATGGCTTTAACCATCTCATAAAGTATGCACAAGTATAAGTCAGCCAGTTACAAAGTGTCGACCTATGTCTTATTCTCGCATAATAATGCTTTATGAGATCTAATCTGGATTAGGCCTCAGGAATGTTATTTAGTCTTCTATAAGGTGGTATTTTCCTAGCTAGGCTCCAAGTCTGGCCTAAAATTCTGTTTAACCCCTACGAATATGGATACACAAAGACATATTCATCAATAAAACATATTTTTACATACTAATTTATAAACAGTGAGTCAGTGTATGACGAAGTTGATAATATCATTTTAATGAAATATCAAAATTATGTTGCCACACATGGTTGCAACTACATATGTAACATATATTGCGTAATAAAGGTTGGCTTTGTTATTGTAATGTTGTGCAATATACGTATATCAAGCGAGGATTTTGTGTGAGTCATCATTCATTATTTGTACATAAATTGTCGATTATAAAGAACCGCATGACAGCAACAATAGAAAAAGAACATTAGGTATTTTACCATATATCTTACCATTGCCATACATAATATATGCACTACAAAATATATAGTTATAGTAATATATCGTGGAACATAATATGAGAACTACTTAATATAAAGCCACTAATTTTATACGTATGATATGAATATCTTTACGAATATATATTTTACTAGATGTTTCTGCGGTTTCACCCGCGTTTATCGTTACTGCGCCGCCCCCGTGAATTGTAACGTGATGTTATATAGCCTATAGCCTTCCTCGATAAATAGGCTATCTAACATTAAAAGAATTTTTCAAATCGAACCAGTAGTTCCTGAGATTAGCGCGTTCAAACAAACAAACAAGCTCTTTAGCTTTATAATATTAGTATAGATAAGGGTTGAATATAGAAGAAAACTAATTCTTAGTGTTTGTATCATAAACTATAATAAATCACTCAAATCTATCGATAGTACCCGATTATCAAAAGATTTTGGCTGTATAATTCTTCATAAACAATTTTTAAACCTGTCATTTTAAACTGTATCGCAGGTAGGCGTTATTTCATCAGCTGTTTCTGAATTTTAACGATCGATGAATATACATACTTTATTGACGTTTAATCCTTACAATCATAATTGTATTAAACAACTACTCCAACTGCTCCAAATAATCTTATACACCACACAAATACCAATTCAAAACATTAAATTCAAAGGGAACCTCACAGTGTAAATGCGAAGGGGTGTCTAGTTGACGTGAGACTCGAATGTCAAGGGAGCTAATGCACAAATTTTGAAATAACGCCTCAGGTTCCGGCTTACGTCTGAGCCGGTTTTAGGACACCACGACAGATTTGCGTATGAAAATTATAAAGGATATAAGCTGGCTTACGTCACGGTAATGCCACTTAGATTTTAAGGGTTGTTTATGGCAAAGGTTGATTTTTATCACAGATAATCGTAGACGAAAATTAAGTTTTATTAGTTACTAGCTTTTGCCCGCGGCTTCACTCGCGTTAATTTAGAATTTGACAATCAATTCGGGTTGTACTCTGCTTATAATAATATAATTCAATCATGATTCGAAAGACACGTGGCGCCATCTATTATCATAAGGACGTTATTATTGTTTTCCTCGGGAACAGTATTTTTTTTCGGGATGAAACGTATCCTATGTCCGTTTCTGTACATCTGTCAACGTATATGCAAAGTTTCAGGATGATCGGTTCACTGGTTTAGGCGTGAAAAGGTAAAAGGTTTTTGACAATTATCTTTTAATTTGTTGTCATTTTTACACTTAATCGATTTAGTTAAATTTGAACATTCTATTAAAATCCCGTCGAGGGGAATTTCCACTAGCTTTTGCCCGCGGGTTGGCTCCGGAACAGTACTTTTTCTGGATAAAAGGTATCCCATATCGTTTTCCGTACCCCTAACAACGTATGCGAAACTTTATGATGATAGGTCGAGTATTTTACACGTGAAAGCTTAACAAGTAACAGACGTACCATCGTATTTAGTTAGGATTTAGGTGCAAAGTCAACCGTTAGAACGTATTGACTGATACCAATAAAAGAAGTAACAATAAACAAAAGTGAAACTAAATAAGTGGTTATGCCGCTAGCCTCATTGGTTTGCCATAATCTAGATATTATAACAATTCTATCAGCTGAATAAGTTTATCTCAATTTCTGCGAAATAAACCAAAATATTTCTTTGAGCAGAAGCTTCATCTCTGCGCTCTTTCAATTTGCTTTCTTCATCAATTCATCTGCCAACCGTTCTAATCTCCTTTGGGAATAAGCCAACCGACTCAACAATAGACGACAGGGTTTGTTAATTATTTTAACCTTCGTTGGACTGCAGGCTGTTTCCCAATTTCGTAAACCGTGGTTAAAAATTTAAGGTAAGTCAATAAGTTGTCATAATGGAGTGATTTTCGTAAAAAGGATAAAAAATAATTCATCTGCAAAAAAATTCTAATTAGATTTGTTGTAATTTTAAACTAGCGACCCGCCCCGACTTTGCACGGGTAAATTATACACTTAAACCTTCCTCATGAATCACTCTGTCTATTGGTGAAAATCGTATGAAAATCTGTTCAGTAGTTTTTGAGTTCATCGCGAACAGAGAGATAGACAGAAAGACAGACGCGTCGGGGACGTTTTTATAGTATGTAGTTATAGTAAAGCATAAACATTATCAACTGCTATGCTAAATCTGCATCATTGGGTGCAAACGACTATTGGGAATTGCAAAGCAGGACGTCATACAAACGTAATTGGTTGGTTCTAAACTTATCACAAAGACAAAATTACGATACAAACCTAAAGAAGCAGTAATGGGAATACGTCTAAAAAGTATTCATACAATATTTCTGTTATCTGTACTACAAATAAATTAAAGTGTCCGTTTGTAATGTCAAAAGAGCAGCTTTTTACTAAATGCATATGAAAGTATATACAGTACATACATATATAAAAAAAAACATGTTTGAAATTTTTGGCTCTGTCTGTCTATTTGTTCCAGCTAGCGCTTCACTAAATCAGCTGGACCGATTTTGACAGGACTGGCAGTTAGCTGATGTTAGAAGGAGTTACTTAGGCAACTTTTATTTTATAAAATACGCTTCCGCGAAGAATGAATAAAACTTTTTTGTTATATTCCACGCGGCTAAAGTCTTGGGTAACAGCTATATTATACATAATAGGGGAACGAGAAATTATGTCTTTGTGCTATATATGGCACGGTGACGAGTACGTGATATATAGAACATGGCACTCCTTTCAGTCAATGATTGCTATTCTTAGTAGGGAAATTTAATATGTGAACGATTCTCTCAAACTACCAGCTTGTACTAAAATAAATGGAAAATACAAATGGGATTAAAGTAATTGAACGCTCGCTTTAAGGGCGAAGGAAAACTTAACGTGACGTCATGTACAGAGAGACATCTTGCCACAGAGTTGCCTATAATGTCTAGAAGTTACATAGAGCCGACCAAACCGCACTGGGCCAGTGTGTTGGCCTACTAAGAAGAGGCAAGTGCCCACTAATGGGGCAGTTTACTAACAGGGGTGATATTAATATCAAATGACAGATGTATATTAGTCGTAGGATAATCGAAAAAATACTTGGCGACATTCCAAGGACGACAGCTACGTCCAGTTTTTGGAATATAAGACATTTTTGCAATCACCTAATTTTAGCTTATCGAAAATGTGTGTTAAATTCTAAAAAGTCCTTTTTCTTTGCTTGTACGCGCCCATATTTGGTTAATCGGATTATAATCCTAATCCTACCTAATATTATAAAAGCGAAAATGAGTTTGTTTGTTTGTTACCTTTTCACGCCTAAACCACTGAACCGATCATACTGAAATTTTGCATATATGTACATACGTTGTCAAGTGTACAGAAATGGACATAGGCTATCTTTCATCCCGAAAAAAATTACTGTTCCGGAGGAAAACAACAATAACGTTCTTATAATAATAGATGGCGCCACGTGTCTTTCGAATCATGATTGAATTCTATTATTACAAGCAGAGTACAACCCGAATTTATTGTCAAATTCTAAATTAACACGAATGAAGCCGCGGGCAATAGCTAGTATTACATAATTATAACTTATTAAGATCCATAATTGCCTTATTGATTCCGTAATGTACGCGTGATTACAAAGTCTGTCGAACGTGGTGTGTGAGATAGTTAATAATATCTTATAGAATTACCTGATAGGTATAAAATAACTTGTACGTGAATTTTGTCTACATGTCGTAATATATATAATTATTTTGCTGAAATCTTAAGAAGCTAATTAAAGCGATATAATGTACTGTCTTCATATCTTATATATCTGTAATTAGCTTCATAAGATTGCCACAAGCCAATAATCCAGCTGTCCAACTAATTTCGATCAACCCCCGACCTTCAATACTAGCAGTGTGACATTACACAGTTCCATTTAAAAAGTAGCCAGTAAGCCGGCCGAGAGGATCAAGTGAAGTCGAGCGCAATAACACCTAGTACGTGTGTCGTATTACGTATCGGATTGGACGACTAATTGTAAGATAATCGCTTTCGATTTTAGCGCACGCCTGTATCGATTACGACGATGTAGGTTGATGTTTATCGGGTAGTTTAATTTTCTTCTTTACCAGGTTTCCTGTCCGACGAATCACATATGTTACATAACAATAGATTTTCTATTGTGTCTATCACGGGACAGCGAAAGGGTTAAGCTTGTTTAGTGCATCGTAAAACAATTAAAAAGTTATTTGCTTGCAAATATCAAATATGTTATTAGACCGCTGCTGATTGTATCGTTTAAGGTTTATTAGGTACCTATTGTAAAACTAATCGCAACATTATTGTTAGAGTTTATTCTGAAGTAAAGGTTACTTCGATTTAAAATCAAATTTAGTGAATGATAGTAGTATTTTTGAGACTGTGGCTTATACACCTAGCTTTAGCATTCATTTGCGTTAGCTAGAGTTAAGTACTTTAGCAATTTCCATTTTTTTCTTGATTCGCTGATATACGTATAAGTAAAGATTGTGAAAGACTGAACACCTATAGCCGCAAAATTAAAAATTTTTACTTTGTAAAAATTCCTTTAAAATATAATCTGAAACACAAAAGCGTGTGTAAACTTATATTGTATAAGTCTCATTTCTGCCCACAACTACCAGTATAGTACGACATTGGCCAAAAAAAACATTATTTATCAACAAACCAATAACATATAATAATATGTACGTATAAAGTTAACTTATCAGTGTTGATAAATTAACATGTTATGTGACATTACCACACACATAATTAGATGCCACGTCTCTGTCAAGTCCAAGGAGCTTTTAAAGAGTCGGGTTCACCTGTCCCTAATATATATGCGGGGGTACTCGGGTGAAGGAATCAGCAGCACCTCTCGTGGCGCCACGTGAACAGAATTTGTTATTTTTACTATCGGCGCCTCTAGTTAACTGCCACCTGCTTTACATTGTCTCTGCTGAAGGATGCTTATTTTGTTTTACGTGGACGGCATGTTTTTCTCGTCTAACGTGAACTAGGTTGGTAAAAAGGAATTGTAGGATCGAGACTGGGAATTACTGGTGACAATTCTGCTTTATATCTTACTCAACTTTTTAGCGGGGTGTATATATTCTGTCTTTTAGCTTACGATTCAAATAAGTTATGTAAGCCTCGGTGACGCTGCGGTAATGAGAACGACTGCTGTGCGTAAGTTCTCAAGCACGGAGTCTGGTAATATGCCCTATAGAAGGCAATAGAATCGTTCCCTCCCGCCCCGGACACACTTGGGAACTAAAACTTTACTTGTCAAAATATGGGTAAAAGACTGAGTGACTATTTGTAGACAATATGTATGTAAGTAAATAAATTTACTTATATTTTAAATTGTGTTCGTTAATTTGTACTGATGAACTTGGTAAACAAGGATCTGGCCCGTTTGCATTGATAATAATTGGTACCCGTAGTCTATATATTTTGTTGCCTGAGGTTTCAGTCTTATCGCCGACTCGCAGCGCAGGCAAACGAATTAAATACTGTATGAGAGGAAAGGAACGGGAGAGGTATGTGAATCTTTGGATATTATACAAAGTTTACCAAGCATAAAGCAGTAACATAGTCACTGCTTTTAAGCCAGACGTCTATGATGAAAAGAGGATAATATTTTTACGCACGATTGCCAATGACGGACTACTTGTAAAATGAGTCGTGTCCAACCTTATCTTATCTCCCCCACATAAGATGCAGGGCAGTCAGTGCAGACCGGCTCTTTTGTGTCGACACTCTCCCAATAACGACTGCCATAGATGTTCATGGCAGCCGGGACCAACGGCTTAACGTGCTTTCCGAGGCACGGAGCAGGCGATAATTGTCAATCAATACGCACATAATTTTCGAAAAGACATACATCTTCCGAAAATCAAAGGTGCGCGACGTGGGTTCGAACCCGAGACCCTCTGCATTGGAGACTGTTGGTCTCCCCACTGAGCTATCGCTGCTCAAACCTTACTTGCATATGATGAACCTAGACTTACTTAAAAGCAATACTACTTTGGTGTAAACTGAAGGTCCCTGAATTCAGCCTTTAATGTGCATATACATTGCATTGATACGCTCACTCCTTGTGTAGCAGTTTAGTTCACTTAATACTGCTTAATAAACGAGAAATAAGACTATGCTTTTGATATTGAGGTGTCAATAAATATCTAGTAGTAAAATTAGTAAAATATAAAAGATAATATACCTATTTCGCATGCAAATCATACATTGTGTCATAAACATCTTTTATTTAAAATCTTTATATTTTTGTATTAATATGTACCGTTTTAAACGTTTTCAACTTTAGTTACAGAACCTTTGAATGTATAAACAAAAAGACCATTACCACTTTTGTTTACGTCTACAAAAATTTATGTACATTTGAAACTAAAACAATCTAGACAGCTATGTGCTCAGACATTAGGAGAGTAAATGTTTTGTATTTTCTTTTAAATAAAAGTCTTTGAAAGTGTTTTGTAGAATCCGTCTGTGTTGTCTCCGGATTTATTTAGAATAGTCGCGATTGAATGGTATCTTTTGATAGACTTTTACTCACTGCAAACTTTAGTTCAAGAGCTTATACATTTACTTTATTAATTTGCTTTGAGAAACAATTCAGCACGTATTTGTTGATACTGAAGACAAAGACTATCGCAACGTCTCCCACGTTGAGATAATAGTCTTTATCTTCAGTATTTTAATATATTTGTTTTATTTTGTTATGTTCGCAGAATTTTTACTTCATTTTCTATTACATATGACCCTTTTTTTAGTAATTCTCTACCGAATTCAAGTTTTTACAAGTAACAGTTGCTGAGCTTTGCGAACAGTTGGTGAAGTCAAGCCAACATTTTAGTTCTTCACTATCGAAAGCAAATAAATTTTCGTGGACCGCCGCTTACGAATTATGCACACCCATTTTTTTGTCACGCCAACGTAGACCGCCGTCGTGTCTCCCGTGGACCCCTGGGGGTCCACCTGGACCACTTTGGGAACTAATGGGTTAAACAATATCTTAAAAATATAAAAATACTCTCATACACTAATACACTATAGTAAATATTTATCAAAGAAATTTCAAAAGCAATATTTATTTTTGTTAGTCATAGCTTTCTAATATTGTGCTAAGGTGCCGATACATTTTCGATTATCATAATCGCCAGCTTAAAATGCAATCTCGCCGCAGAACTACATAGCCATTTATTAATTTTTACGTCATTACGGGATACGCTTGCAAAAGGCCGCATAGCAAACCTACATACCTCTCGACAACAGATAAACATGTTTTAATCCAAACTCGACTGGGGAGTTATCCAACGTACACTAACATTCCATAACGTTGAACCATTCATGCATCCGTTCGCACAGCGGCAGCGGCCGCTTTTCACGTAAAGTTTGCACCCAACTTTGTCTGAGAAGCCGAACGCGTGTACGCCCGTAACTAAATTTTCCTCTCGTGCTCATTTGCCCAAACTACACCATTGTCTTGCCCCCTCATTTCCATTTGTGAAATACCTAATGTTATACCGTAACAAGTGTTTGTGGCAAATGTTGGATTTTAATGAGAAATAGCCAATTGACTGGAACAGTTATTGACGCAACTAATCTTGGCTGGGGTGATGGTTTATTTCAAGTCCTACAGAATCATTGATACAAACAGTGAGGGTATTCATATAGTATTGTACAGGTATTCTAGATAAGTAATTACTTTATGTAATAAACTTTCGCTCAAAATAATATTTGTACATTTTAGTTGGGACGTTAAGAAGATTAAATTTCAATTGCGGATTGGTATATATAAAAGGGAATTACTGCATTTTTCATGTAAATATCCTTTCTATTAACTATTTTATTTATGTTTTAATTGAAACGGCTTTCTTAGCATTTTTATATAATTTAAACACGGAGCAAATTATAAAATTTTAGTTTCATTAGTAGCAGCATGGGATTTGGTGGTCTTTATTACGTGGGTCTTCGGGTTAAACGTAGCTGGCGATTTGTAGATGTATAGCACACCGCTTATATCTACATTAATATATACGAGAAGCTTGACGCCGCTACTTAAAAGAGAAAAACAAAAGGAACTAATTTTTTGCCAGAGATCTTAACCTAATTATATGCAAGCTGGGTACAATGAGGATAGGTGACTCGGTTACGCGGCGCAGGTATCTGAAGCTATCCCTATAGTCTCATCCAAGACCTTGATATTTTCAATTTAGTCAATGCTGACCTTAGCAGACTAGTACTATCATTCTATGTATCTCAATCGTAGATTTGCGTTCTGAATAAAGACCAAAGCGGCAGCTCATGTTTTTCCTTCTAAGCATCCGCTTGTCAGCTTAGCATTCCAGAAATATATTGGTAGTGGATTCATCTCCCACCAACCATAAAATGGTTGAACTCACAGCTTCACTGAATACATGTTATCTTTGCTTAAATATGAATGTAACTATTTTTTATAGAATGCCAACGTATCTACTGTTTCCATTCGGTATCTGTCAGAAAATAAGTTTCCGTTATAGTTCTGAGCATGTTTATTCCTTGTAGTCTCTTCGGTAAAACTATGACTTTAAACAAACAAGTTTGTTCAAATATGGTGCTTATGTAGCACCAACATTGCAAGTAAAGTGAAGTAGACGTTAAGATGTTGGTGAATTGTAACTTGGAATTGTTTCGTCCAATGTGCTGGATGTTTCTGTTTATTTGTGTAACTGACCTCGCAGACAATTTGTGTCTTGAAAATTTTGCGAACGACAACGAAATGAACTTGCTCTGTAATATAATTACGGGTTTCTTTGAGCGCTTAAGTTGCGTTGTTTGTATGAAATTGTATTATATTGTGCTTACAAAGTTTTCAGAAAACTGCGTTTTATGAGCTTATTAGATTGTTGTGTGCAAAGGCTTAAAAGTGTATGAACTATTCATAACTTTAGTTTTACAGTAAAGAGTGCAATTACAAGATATTTAATAATAATAATAATATAATAATAATAATAAGCATTTTTATTTCAGTTAAGGTTATACAGATGTTACATTTACTATGATAGCCACACTAGGCGCAGCCTGTGTCGTGGCTATCAATGAATAAGATTGACTTACGCCTAGAATTTAACTATTATAAAAATATGGAAATAAATAATAAGTAGTACCCTGAATATGAGTGTGTGTGTGTCTGAGTGTGTGTGTGTGTGTGTGTGTGTGTGAGTTTCAGAGTGTGAGGGATTGTGTATGTCTGTAAATTTGTGTATGTAAGAAGAGCTCAAGTAATGGTATAGACAACTGTAGGATACTCAAAGCGATTCATCAAGCAATAGTTTTTAGGAGTTGTTCCGTGTCATGATAATTTAATGTGGAGATAATCTTTTTAACTTTAAAGTGAACTTCACGAGTAGAGCAGTGCTTAAAATTACATTTTTTTATTACTTTATTATACAAACAGGGGAACATGTTAGATTTTTTAAATCTTTTGGCGAATGTAGTCTTACATTTTGTGACAGGAAGCTTGAAGACCCTCGTATTTAACATATTATTGTAATTAGGGGAATTCAGGACCATCTTGTGAGTGTTGGTGACTGCATTCAGTATGTACAGCTGTCGTATACTTAGTAGTCCAGCAGCTTTATGGAGTTCAACTGTTGGAAATTTAATTGTTTTTTTTAACATAACTTTAAGCACTGATGTCTGAGCTCTCTCCAATTGTATTAGATGTGATGTTGCTGCACCTCCCCAAACGCTGAGACAATACGTTAGTATTGATTGGCAGAGTGAAATGTACACTGTTTTGAGAAGCTCTATATTAACAACGTCACGAAGTTCTTTGAACACATAAATAAGATTTCTGCATCTTGCTGAAAGGGCATCTATGTGTTCGTTAAAGGTTACCTTCTCGTCAAAGTTTACTCCGAGGTATTAAGAGATTTAGTTCTTAGAACTTCACTACAGTCACAGCCGGTGTGAACATTATGTAGGTCTAAGTTACAGGAATGAATTTTAAGGATTGGGCTGCATACCGGAGACGAGGCACTAGTTTTATGGAAACAAACGAACCTTGTTTTATTTTGTACTTAAAGTTAAAAGAGAGAAAATCGCAGAGAGAATGGTAGTGTTTATTTATGCTCACACTATTGCCTGAATAAAGACAAAAGTACGACTTTGCATTGCCAAAATTTAATTTTGCTTGAAGAATGTACCAATAAATTAATAATTTATGTCGGAGAGTTGGACGGCCGACTCGCTTTTGACATGATGAAGCAACAAAATATAGACGTGATTGACTTGATTATCTCTAATTTGATCTGTAACGCAGCGAGTTCGTCCACCGAATGTGTCCGCGCACGGTCTCCGGCGCTTATATAACGTCAATATGACATTGACAGTTATAACTGTCACTCCAACTGACACATTGGTTCTATGGCGACCTCACTTAAGCTTGCGCTTGACGTTCCGAAACAAACCAATAGATGGCGCTTTATTCAACTCCAATTACAGAAATAAATTGCAATCCAATGATTACTTTCTTGACGCTCCGACATATATATTATTCTTTAAATGATTACAAAAAGCAAAAAGGTAATCTACAATCTGTTCCTGTACAGACTGTAGATAATCATTTAGTTCTTGTTTATCAATTCACTTTGGAGATAATATAAATACAGTGAAACTAAAGAATAAGTAGTACCTATATTATATTACACAACAGAAAAATACACAGAATAAAGAAGGCTGGAAGCAATAAATACCAAATTCTGCCTATCAACTTATCTTAAAACACCACACTAAGGACTTTCTTTGCATGTGTGATTCCCCAGTCGATAATATGGTAATAAGGTTTTAATTTTAAGAAATTCTCAACAGTATTAAGAATTTTGACTTGGTAGAAGGCAATAGGCGCCAACACTATTACGTAGGGCCTAAAACAATAGCTAGCAAAATGCAGAATTTAATTTCTCTGCTCACCGCTTTAGGAATTTAGACGTGAGGAACGTGTAGTGATATAAAGATAACCAAATATTTTTTTCTTAAATGTTCATTCATAATACATACATACATAGATTCACGCCTGTTTCCCAGAGGGGTAGGCAGAGACTACGGATTTCCATTTGCTACGATCCTGACACACTTCTCTGGCTTCATTCACTTTCATCACACTCCTCATACACGCCCGTCGGTTCAAGGAGCTCTTAACCTGGCCTTTGTCCAGAACGCCTCCGATCTGATCGAGAAACGTTCGCCTAGGTTTTCCTCTTGCGACTGTTAGTGCCTATACTTATGTATGGAAGTGAAAGTTGGGTATGGCAAAAGAAGCATGAGAGCAGAATAAATGCTGTAGAAATGAGAGCGTTGAGAAGTATATGTGGTGTGACTCTGAAAGATAGAATAAGGAATAGTGTGATTAGAGAGAGATGCGGCATGAAAGTAGGTATAGTTACAAGAATATAAAAGGGTATGTTAAGCTGGTTTGGACATGTAGAAAGAATGGACGAGGAAAGGCTGACTAAAAAAGTTTATAAGGCTAGTGTGAATGGAACAGTCATTCATAATAATATGCTTAAATCCTAAACAAAGAATAGACTTAAATTCAACTCATCCATATAATGTTTATTATATACATATTATATGTATTAATTTATGAAAGTGAATGAAGGCAGAGAATTGTGTCGGGATCGTAGCAAATGGAAATCCGTAGTCTCTGCCTTCCTCTCTAGGAAACAGGCGTGAATCTATGTATGTATATTGTATGTATTAATTTATGAGCACAAGTGCACATGACTCAAGATGTTGGAAGGATAACCTCGGCTTAGACAAAGGCGTGTAGCGTTGCATTTCCTTTTGATAGTTCCAGTGAACTGTCAGGGCGACGATTAGAGGAATATCCAGATTGAATATTATAACAGCTCCTTAATTGCCTGTTAACATACAAAATTATACAATACAATATTCGTAGCATTTACTGTTCGTTTTAAAGCAGTTATATACCTAGCTATTGAATGGTAACATTAAATATAGCTATGTGGCTGTATTTATGTTTGTCTGATCACAGTTATTTCTGGTGCTTTGTGAGTCTTATATTTTGATACTCCGTAGATTATTCTCCCCTACATTGCTAATCAACTTCAAAATAATTGTAAGATTTTGCATTACTCAAATTATTTGTATTTAGTTGTGGTATTCCAAGGGAATCTTATCCATTGCATATGTCCTTGTCTGTTGTAGACATATTGTATTGTAGACCTTTCATCCATAAAAACGTACTGATTTTATTGACAACATTTAGATTAACTCGAGCGTTCCAAAAAAGTGGGCAAAATCTAGTAAACTATTGAAATTAAACAAATTTATACAGATTTTATCACGTTGTTTATTTTTTATAAAACACTATTATTACATAATTTTTAAACTTCAAACTACTATTGTTAAACACTTTTACTAGTTACTGTTTACTTCTATTTAAGCTATTTAAACTATAAAACTATTTAGATTTAATTTTACACACCCCGTGAACATGGCTGCTGAAAAGCAACCAAAACGTTGGAGAAAGTATAAAATTAAATCTAACTTAGTAAAAATACATATTATTACTAAGTTAAAGTTGAGGTAAAAGGAAGTTGAGGTAAAAAGATCAGTCGGTTAAGTCAGCCTCCGGCAAGAAAGAACTTTCTGGGTAAAACGCAGTAACAGTGTTACTGCGTTTCATCCAGCAAGTTTTAAACCTACTACCAAATTCCTGTAAGAAAGCGCTTCACCAGGCGAGCCAGTTATTACAATTTCACACGATGTAAATTTTCATGATAAGTAAAAAGTACCGTTAGTAAATACACACGCGTGATTGATATGTCATAGTCCACGCCAATAATACGCAGAAAGCAATGAATAAAATATAAAAATATTTTTACTAATTAGATAAAACTTTATATTATGATAACAAGCTAAATCTCACATTAATATGATCAATAACCATTAAAAGTTGTCAATTGAAATGGATTTGGTAGTTGAGTGTGGTTCAGTACGTCAAGTTGAAAGTTGTACAAGGACAGAGGCAACTTTGTGACATGTCCCGGCAGCTATCCACCGTGGGTATAGTTTCACTTACTAACATTACGTAGTGCAGAGAAGAACAGTAGGTTTAGTGTAATTAACTGTGGCAGTGGGCAGGGCACATAGCGCGCAGAACCGATGGCCGTTAGGGCAGATAGGTTCTGGAGTGGCGGCCACGCACCGCAAGACGCAGCAGGGGGAGGCTCCCCCAAGGTGGACCGACGACCTGGTAAGGGTCACGGGAAGCGGTTGGATGCGGATGACCCAAGAGAGGGGAGGCCTATGTCCAGCAGTAGACGTCTTTCAGCTGAGATGATGAATGTTTGAAAATGACCATGCAATATCTGAATGAATCATGGTTCTGCGATTCTAATTTAACCTGTCAATGCTTGGAATGCCACACATAATTGTATGATAATAACTTTTGTGCCTGGTCGCTGGTATGGCGCTGCGACTCAATAAGTTAAGCTACACCATCAAGTTCTTTGTTTAAATATTTATAGATATTGGGGTTACTAAAATTTTGTTGACTTTCTGTTTTAAGAGTGGTTATGTCTCTATTACAGTGAGTGGGATTCAAGACCGAAAGTCTAATGCCTAATCTGTAAATTCTTTATTAAATTGATAGAAGCTAACATCACTCTGTATAGTAATGTTGTCATACTAAATGTAAATTTTGAAGTTTATTTGAGTAATTAAGGCCCAATATCCAATCTAATGTTTGCATTCTTTTTTAGAGATAAAAATTTGATATAAGCTCCCATATGTAAAATTCCTATCGATTATCCTTACTTTTATGGGCATCCACAGATAGACCGGCTTATATAACTTTGTATCATCATTCATCACTGAAACATAGACGTTTCATATATACCTATTTATTATAATTACACGGATCTTTAATAATAATCTAATATTAATTATGTGAAGATTTGTGAAGATATTTGGATATATGTTACTCAACCAAGCGTAACCCGTTGAACAGATTTAAAACCAAATAGGTACTTGAATAATCATTCAATAACAACGATCAACCACGTCAAGTTACTCAATATAAAAGTAATAAATCTAGCTAAAAATAAGTTACAGTAGTCGACTTATATTAAGTTTAAATTAAATCTTAATATCTAAAAACCATTCCGTTTTTCTTTTTTTTACGGGGGGGGAGGGGGATGCTTTGACGCATACCTCTCCGCGGGGCGACGCGACGGAGAGGTTATGCCGGGCTCACCGGGGAAAAGATACCCCGGTAATACCGACTAAAGCTACCACGGTGTTCCTCGACATGACCATAGACGGCAAGGCCGCGCGAATCGCTTTCACATTCAATCGCGATCCCGCCAAGGTTTATAACCATAATAATAATCATAATAATACAAGTTTATTCTAAAATCATTTAATTCAAAAAAATAAATTCTCTGTTTAATTTTGACACGTGATTGATATAACCTATCAACCACGTGTCAAAATTAAACATGTCAAGTCATTCGATTGGCTGTTGCTGATTTAGTCAGGCAATCACTGCAGTTGACATGCGTTTGACCGTCTGCTAACAAATATTTATGTATTGATCCAAATCAATCATGTAACTTTAACTTGGTTTCCTAGTGAGGTGTTACGTGGTATCATTCTCAGTCTTATATACAAAAGGACCATCCGATTATGCGGGCGATATTAAATCAAAGGTTTATATAAGAGTATTGTATTTAATCTTTCAAATCCTATAATACCAGACATAATTACAAATCTATTATCTCTGGCCGCTGATGTGCCGCTGCAATTCAATAAATTTAATGATTCCTTATGCATTTTTGTCAAGCATTTTGTAAATCCACGTCCTTACGTACATATGTATGTAGTAAGTATGTATCGCTACAATATAAAGTAGCAAACAGTGCATTCAAAAACCATTTCGATTTCAAACTAAAATTACTTGGCTTTCGTCGCGGTATATTTCGATTACAACTTTGTACACCTACGGTTTTCCCACATTTCTATACTTTTTAACAAGCGAGGTAACGGTGTTATTGTGAAGAACCGCTTAGTTTTATTCTACATATTTCTATTTTAGCAGAATTAACTTAAATTAACAAGGTGTCTATTTTATTATGCGTAGTGTTGAGGTTGAATTTAAAATTGTAAAAATTACTGAAATAATATATGAAAATAGTGTCATTATTGCTATTTTTTGTAGTCTCGAATTTGTCCATCTATTCACAGAAAATTTGCCCGTTTATTTATTTAAGCTTAGCTCGTTATAAACAAATGATGAGAGATCACCAGTTAGTTGTAAACACTTTTGTATTCTGTTAAATAGATTCTTATAAAATATTAAGTGGCTTTTCGCGGAGTTGACCACATTCAATAATATTCAGAAGTTAAGTGATTAATATTTGTAAGAAGTTAGATTTCAAAAGACAAAGCTGAACTACTCTACTGCTTGCTGTTATATTATGTCTAAGATCCGTCTCATATAAACTGGATTAATGTCAGGCTGATAATTCAACTTCAGCAAGAGTGTTAGTTAGCCTAGATCTCCGTGTTAGTGCATAACTTCTGGACTAACTGAGGGTGACTCATTAGCATGTTCGTGTATTACTTTCGGTTATGAAAAGACGAAGCTGACTTAAGCAACTGTACATTGCACCACTGCTTGTCTTATATAAGTGGATTCGTGTCAAAATGAAGGTGATTCTTCTCAACATTCAGCAATGATTTTACTATTACGTGGTACTTGGACCAGGTAATAGTAATATCTCTAACAAGAATTCAAGGTAGATTTGGATACTCTGGACTTCTGTGAAAGTGGAATTAATTTTCTAACTAGTTTGGTCCTTTTTTGTTAGGAATCTTTCAGACTGAATTTTCTGTCGTGGTAGATAATCTTAACAAAGGAAAATCTGTGCAGGAGATATATAGTGTATACTTATGGGTATGCACTATACTATATCCATGTTTAAGCATACACTTAGGTATATGAGAGAGAGCTTATAGAATGTACTTGTGTTTAGCACAAGACGGCCGTCCGACAGGACTGCAAAAACATCAGGAGCAGGACAGCTGCAGCATTGCCGAGGTTTTTACTTTGGGCTGGTCTTGAGAATTTATAACAGAATACCAATAGCATTTTATTGGTTCGATACAGCAAAGAACCTTGATAAAGCAGTACTGAAGTAGTTACTCTTGGTACTGAGTTTTTAAAGACATCGTTAACTTGACTTACTGTTTACTACTGCAGTGCTGCTAAGATACGTTTCACTCGAAGTCGATCCTTGTCAGACTCGAGGTAGGGCAACTTTAACAAGAGCGCGGTATTGGCCTGAATCTTTGGGTGCAAGCATAACGTCCACGATGACGCGGCGTATTAGTCTACTTACAATAAGCGTTGAAAATTAGCATCTTACTGCAATGCTGTTTACATTTAATTCAATAATAGTAAATATTATTGTTTTTTATACTAGTAGTGTGAGGTGCGATAAAATCACAGCTTTAGCTGCTTTAAATTGTATTAAGGTATGGGTACCGCTCCCCTCACCCTGTGCGGCGTAGCGAAATGATAAATGAACACATAAACAGGCTATCTAACGCAAAGGTTTTCTAGATTGGAGTGGTAGTTCCTCAAGACTACCGTGTTTGATGTCCGGTCGGAGCAAAATATAAATATGTAAAAATATAAATATTTAAAGAAATTCTCCATGGCATCACGAACATCATCTTCATCGTCATGTTGAAATATTCTGTAGACGACAATTTGATTGCTCTCTATTACGTGGAACCTTAAACTGTTCTTTGCGAAATGTGAGTGTAGTACATTTCTGCGTACACCTTGGAGGCCATAGGCGTGAGACTAGTATGTTACATGTTAGAGGTAACATATTATTTTACATGGAATTTAGCTAAATTGCTAAGCGCTAGTGCAAAGTCATGGTGACGATATTATTTAAGCTATCGATAAAACGAACAACCTGCTGGAGGAAAAGCTGTCAGCATAAAATATTACACACGTATTATAGTAATAACATGAACGAAGCCGAATTGTTTCTAATACCTACTCGTAGCTAAACAATTTTATTTCGATTTTGCTCCAAATAGTCATCATTATACCTATGCTATTGCCTGATTCTCCATGGCCTAACTTATATTATAAATACGAATGCGAGTTTGTTTGTTTGTTACTCTTTTGTGCCTTAACTACTCGACTTATCATCATGAAATTTCGCGTGCACCTTGTCAGGGCTACCTACAGAAAAGGATACCTTTCATGGTGAAAAAGTACTGTTCCTGAGCAATCGAAGTCGCGGGCAAAAGCTATTATTTAATAAAGTATTACTTATGTCTAACAAACGAGCAGCGATAGCTCAGTGGGGAGACCAACAGACTGCAATGCAGAGGGTCTCGGGTTCGAACCCACGTCGCGCACCTCTGACTTTCGGAAGTTATATGACTTTTCGAAATTATGTGCGTATTGATTGACAATTATCGCCTGCTCCGTGCCTCGGAGAGCACGTTAAGCCGTCGGTCCCAGCTGCCATGAACATCTATGACAGTCGTTATTGGGAGAGTGTCGACACAAAAGATCCCACTGGGTCGAAGTGTCGCCGGTCTACACTGACTGGCCCCCACATAAGATAAGATAAGATAAGATATGTCTAACAATAACTAACAAATACGCAACATTTGACAGTCTCGTAGTACCCACAATTCAATATATAGGTGACGAGCGCGACACATCTCGTAAATGGTTTGACTTTCGGTCAACTTGATTAGTAATCACTGTACGCGTGCATTTATAAATAATAAAGTTTGTTATCGCACTTTATATTAAGCTGGGCTTCTGTATAGTATGTAATTTGTGACACAACGCTCTTCGATCATGGAGCAGCCATTTGTATGTTTCCCTTGCAGTATTTCCTTTTTAAATGCAAAAGCTAACGTACATATTTAGATTAAAATAGTATCATCATCATCTTCTTGCCCTGGTCCCAATTTATCTGGAGTCGGCTCAGTATGTCCTTCGCTTCCATACTTCTCTGTCACCCGTCATCTGATCATTTACCCCTTTCCCTTTCATATCCGTCCTCACACAGTCCATCCATATTTTCCTTAGCTTTCCTCTCCCTTTTCGTCCCTCTACCCTCATATTCATCACTTGCTTACCTACATACGTATCATCTCTTCGCATAACATGTCCATACCAAGCCAAACGATTTCCTTTCACCTTCTCGTCTATGGGTACCACTTTCAGACTACCTCTTAGATTAAAATAGTAAATTCAATTTAAATAAGTGTGCATACATTACTGCATGTGCAGTGTAACGTTTAATTTACTTGTCAGTACGTAGTGCAACTATGTCTGTGCTTCACTCGGCGTATTTGTGCATCTGTGACTTCCAAGTAGTGTTTAGAAACTAAATGAGAATATCTATTTATACTGAGAGAGATAGTATTGTGATAGTTCGTGTGGAACATTTTATGTAGGTGCTAGCTGATCTACGCAACGTCATCTGCTTCACATAAGAGAAATTGCCCCGTTTTTGCAATATTTTACATTGATGATCCGCTCCTATTGGTCGTAACGTGATGTTATATAGCCTATAGCCTTCCTCGATAAATGGGCTATCCAATACTAAAATAATTTTTCAATTCGAACTAGTAGTTCCTGAGATTAGCGCGTTCAACCAAACAAACAAACTCTTCAGTTTTATAATATTAGTATAGATTCGTTTCAGTCCTTTTTATAATGATAATATTATGTTAAAACTGACGTTATTCATTTCACAGTTTTACCAAATTATTTATTAAGTGGCAAAAAAGCGAAGCCAGTTTCATATTTTGTACTGTTCATTAAAAACGTCGCTAGCACGAATGAGATTCCGAGTAGGACAGAACGTATAGAACGTTAAAAATCAATTATAATAGTCGGCTTATACGAACAGATTTTAAATTTGTTATAGTATTAAAAAGCATTTTTTCGTATCTATTCTAAAAGTTCAAATCAATAGTATTAGTAATTAGTGCGGTACACAACTATGACAGATAGTCAGACCATGTAAATTTTTCGAATTTTAATATTATTTAAAAAGACACGCTCGTCATATATCACTTATAAAACCCAATAAAATAATAGTAAATTTCACAGTACTTGTTTTACATATAAATTGCTATTGGCTTTTCTGTAAGAAATTTTCCTTAACGTATTCCAGAAGTGAGACCAGTGATATGTAGTCAGTCAAGTTTCAGTTGGAGTCCAATGCTTAACCCTTTTAGTGTGTATGTGTATGTATCATGTAACATACCTTTTCACGAAGTCTGGGCGTTTGCCTTTGGATCCCCTATTACATAAAGTCTAAAGATAACTGTTTGGCTTGTTGTGGGCACCTCGTTGTGTAGCCTTCGAATTGGTGGGTTATGTAACAGGTATGTTATATAACCGTAATGTAGTCGACAAAATAGGAGACAGACTAGCTAGACATATGGACTATGGTGTTAGAAGTCGTAAACTCATAACAATAGCAAGCACCCCTGCCAAAATGGTATGCAGTATCACACCCACATTTCGCCAGCTCCCATGTAATAGGTTGTGGGCTTATTGCCGTTTTTCGAGCACTGCTCCTGCCTGCGGCAACCGGTACTACTACGGAGAATTTCTAGATAGGTAAACTCAGTAACATTTTGCCTGTACGACAGTTTAATCTAAAACCTTAAATACAACAGTCGCATAGACTACAGCTATACCACCGAGGCGAGTTGTACGTATCAAAGTAATTTTTAAAAGATTTTAGTTGTTTTATGGTAAAGGAAAACATTGTAAGAGCATGACTGGAAGATCTACATAAATGTACTCGTAGATGCCAACCGTACATTACGGCCGCATGTCTCTAATTTTCATTGGACGGTGCTCACTTACAGTTACGGACAGAGCAGCGATAGCTCAGTGGGGAGACCAACAGACTGCAATGCAGAGGGTCTCGGGATCGAACTCACGTCGCGCACCTCTGACTTTCGGAAGTCATATGACTTTTCGAAATTATGTGCGTATTGATTGACAATTATCGCCTGCTCCGTGCCTCAGAGAGCACGTTAAGCTGTCGGTCCCGGCTGCCATGCACATCTATGGCAGTCGTTATTGGGAGAGTCTCGACACAAAAGATCCCACTGGGTCGAAGTGTCGCCGGTCTGCACTGACTGGCCCCCACATAAGATAAGATACAGTTACGGACTCAAAGCATTAAACTACCTTACGATATTGGGTTTATGACTAATAGTACTAGACTATTCACTCGCAGCACCACACCGGCGCGGGCGGCCAAACACAATTTTTGTTTAATTACGTCTGGCATTCCTAGACCTAACAGGTTAAATTAAATAAAAGTATCCTTATGTAGTTGCGATAACATCATACATACGGTACATACCCAAAAGTTTGGCCAGGAGCACAAATGTTTAAATAAATATTTATCAGCTTGCTATATATTTATCAGCGCACGTAAGGTATTGGAATAATAATGCATTATTCCGATACCCTACGAACGCTTCCGGACTGTCCGTAAATTGAACGAATGAAATCGTAAAATCAATTCGTTCATTGTTTTCCATTCAACTTGCAACATTACGACATAATGATATTATTTAAAATATTTGCCGTCACCACACGCCTAATTATAATAATCATTCCATTGGCTGGGGTTAATTAAATTATAACGAATGTACGTGATAATGGGACTGTGACAAAATTAATAACATTCCGAAGAGCTCGCGTTCAACTAAATTAGTTCCTGTCACTGTGTAAACACGCAGTCACAAGTGCACCCGTAATGTACTGGTAATAGTGTTATTTCGCAATAACTATACACGCCATTTTAACCCTTACTACCAGATATAATAGAGTGGTTATTAGCATGGTTGTAAGACGAAACATGATGTTAATTTGTCGTACTCTCACACGAACTTATACGCAAAGTTTGGAACTATATGTTTTATTCATTTCTGTCACAAAAGTAGTTGGTAATTGAGAAAATATTGTGTTATCGTTAGGTGTTATAATTACGAGAGATGTATGAATAATAAAACATGTTTAGGGAGGCCTGTCTGGTTTGTTTTTGGGGTAAAGAATACCTATAATGTTTTGGCTAGGGTCGTATAATGTTAAAATAATTAATAATATCTCTATAATGTGTTATCATGAGCAATCAGTTGTATCGCAGTGGACTGAAAACTAATATCGGCACATTAGAGTAGGTACTAGACTAAGCAATTTTAGGAATAGAGAAACGTTTTTGGTCGGTTGGTTGTTTTGGTTAATGTCCAGAGTAAAAAGTTATAGATGTAGGTATCTTATAATGTAATAATAATATTTATGTGATTGCCAAGAGCCTCGATCTCCAACTAATGAAGTTCACGTTAGACGGCTGGATTAAGTCTTTGATATAGAAGGCTGTATTGCTTGATATGACACTAGTAGGTTCCTCTGTCTAGAGCAATAACCACGGTAGCTTACACCCTGTTATCAATGCCGGTGGATCTTCATACATCTTAAATGTGTACTAAATACTAGATTTTCCCGCGGCTTCGCTTGCGTAAATGTAGATTAGGTTAGTAACAGTACTTTTTCTGGATCTAGAATAAGTACATAGGGTACACCTTATGTCCTTTTTTGTTCCCCGGACAACGTGTATGCGAAATTTCATGATGATCGGTCGAGTAGTTAAGGCGTGAAAGCATATTTTATGTATAGACTGGTATAAGCATATTTTATGTATAGACTGGTATAAGCATATTTTATGTATAGACTGGTATAAGCATATTTTATGTATAGACTGGTATAAGCATATTTTATGTATAGACTGGTATAAGCATATTTTATGTATAGACTGGAATAAGCATATTTTATGTATAGACTGGTATAAGCATATTTTATGTATAGACTGGAATAAGCATATTTTATGTATAGACTGGTTTAAGCATATTTTATGTATAGACTGGTATAAGCATATTTTATGTATAGACTGGTATAAGCATATTTTATGTATAGACTGGTATAAGCATATTTTATGTATAGACTGGTATAAGCATATTTTATGTATAGACTGGTATAAGCATATTTTATGTATAGACTGGTATAAGCATATTTTATGTATAGACTGGTATAAGCATATTTTATGTATAGACTGGTATAAGCATATTTTATGTATAGACTGGTATAAGCATATTTTATGTGGAGCTGGTTTATTCTCATAAATTGCTTAGATTTGTTATATTCTAGCCGTAACATCATAACAACCAATTTTAGATCAGCGTTTTGACACGTTTGTTGGTTTAATACCGCCGTAAACACTAAGCCTACGATCATCAAATTAAAAGCATTCTATTTTGGCAGCTTTCGTAATGACCGAGTGAAACGGCGACCGGTAATACAATTATACACCGTGTATACATTTCACTCCCACAGAAAGCTCACCTGTAAAAAACTGACCCATCGATGCCAAAAATAGCCAACGAAAATAAACTGGAACAGCAATCCAACGTCCAATATACGTACCGTATTATTAACTCATGACTCATCACACAAAATCCGGCATCCTGCACTAATAGTCGGCGTGTGGAGCCAAAACCGTTGCTGTATTATCCGCGACAACGCGGCACTGAAATTGAAACCAATAAAATGCTGGTACAAGTAAAACGTTTTTCGTGTTGTGTGACAGCCCCGTCTACCCCAAGTATTTGACGAGGGTTGTCATAAGTCTTCCTTGGAACACGCGTTACTGCCGGTCCGGCTATTCGAGACACTTGCCAAGCATGAACCTGTAACGTATTTGGAGTAATAGCATGTTATTTCGTAAGATTAATAGGCTATATCTGTGGTTTGACTATGGAAGTGTAATATTGATAAAGGAAAATGTTACATGGATTTGACGAGTATTTTTATTGTTTTTAGGATTCCGTACTGAAATTATAAAAACCTCATAGTTTGACATTATCTGTCTGTCCTTCCGTATATCAGTCATCATTGTTTATCTCAGCGAATAGAAAAGTAATTTATCACCGAAGTGTAAATAAATATTTGAAACTAGCTGTTGTCTTATCTTAGACAAACTCTCAAACTCGAGAAGTTAAAATAGTCGTTTAGTTTTCTGAAATTATTTAATTTTCTGCGCAATTTCGGCGGCGTAGTGGTTAGTGTAACCGACTGCCACGCCTGAGGTCACGGGTTCGATTCCCGCACAAGTCAAACATTTGTGTGCATGAACATGGATGTTTGTCTTGGTCTGGGTGTTTCTATGTATAATATGTATGTATTTACAAAAAAAAAAAGTATATATGTATGTTTATCCATTGTCTAGTACCCATAGTACAAGCTCTGCTTAGTTTGGGCTAGATGGTGTTGTGTGTATGTGATAGAGTATTATTATTATTATTATTAATTTTCTTAACTTTTCCTTGCGTAAGAACCTTCTACACAGTATTAGGAAACTAAAATCGGTAAAGTCATTATCAAGATACGGCGTGACCAAGGAAAACAGGAATTCATTTTGATATATACTTATATAAATAATTAGGACTGATACATAAAGCTGACAGGAAAAATAAAACAATGCACAGAATCATTATTTACTCACTTATAAAACTCGACAAGCAAATTACTATCGAACGCATAGCCCAATTTTGATAATCTATATTTATTAAAATGTCTTTAAGTTGCACAGTTTTAAAGACATTTTAATAAATATAGATTTTCAAAACTTAGTTAAGCGTTCGGTATTCAAGCGATTCTCGATTTAATGAATTGACCTAAATAAGCTTTTTACTTTACCTTCGTCCTACGGAAACCTGCGTACGCGGGTTAGACTCGCACTTGATAGATTTTTTGTATGGTAAAGTAAAGACAACATATTATGGTACCTTGACTGTTTATTGAATGAAAGAATCATAAGTTTGATTAAAATAAATATGTCTTCCACGACACAGGGAATCCTAGGGTGGGGTCAGTCCATCAAATTGACATACTTGTAACCTTTTTTTAACAATAAATACTTATTATTATTATTTATGGTAAATGTGTAAGTGTGATACGCCTGTCTATATAACACCTAGTATAGGGCTAAGAATTAGTTGTAGTTTATAAGCGTGAGACAATGTATGTGTATATGTCTAAATAGGTACATACACAGTCAGGCTTATATCACAGCAGGAATAGACAGAGGTCTATTATACCCGCATTTCGCAATGAATGCTTTTGGGTCCCACGTTATAGGATTCAAGTCTATTGCAGTCTGCACGGCATAATTCCAGACCCCGAAAAAATTATTGTCAACAAACCCAATAACACTTTGCCTGGAAATCGAACCCGAGATCATGCACAGCAATTTTTCAGTATTCACTACCACTGCACCACTAAGGCAGTCTTGCAAACAGTAGCATATACAAGTGAGTTTATATACGTGAATTCAATTAATATTTATATCGTATATTGGCAAGATGCGCCGTTGGTTGCAGGTAAACCTTCCTAGTTTATAATTACCTCGCACGTCGAATCTTATATCGGAAAGCTTTGATAATAACATCTTCTTAATTAAAACGCGTAAACGATGCATTTTACTTAATTACGCTCGTTTTCTTGAGCAATATTAGAATACCGTCAATACCAGGTTAGAACAAGTAATTTATTTACCAGATACATTAATTAATAAGCTGTATTAGAATATTGCTTTCAAATATGTAGATTCTATAATATTCTATCACATACACATAACACCATCTACCCCAAACTAAATAGAGTTTGGGCTATGGGTACGAGACAATGGATAAACATACATATATACTTTTTTTGTAAATACATACATATTATACATGGAAACACCCAGACCAAGACAAACATCCATGTTCATGCATATTTGTGCGGGAATCGAATCCGCGACTTTAGGCGTGGCAGTCGGTTACACTAACCACTACGCTATCGAGAGCGAAATTGTTGCTTTATAAAAATTATAAGTTTATATTAAATACGAAGAGAAAGAATAAACTCATCTTGGATCCATAAAGTATTTACGCTACAGAAAAGTGCTATTGGTATTATTTACTTAAGTATACAATATACATACACATGTATATAATAAAATTTGATAGTATTTATATTACAATATTGTGTGAGCATACACATATACACACACGTAAACAGAAATATGTATAACTATCTTATCTTATCTTATCTTGTGTGTGGGGGCCAGTCAATACAGACCGGCGACACTTCGACCCAGTGGGATCTTTTGTGTCGGCCCCAAGATTTATCCCTTAGCTATCTCCTTATGAATGTACTGCATTAGCCGCAATGTACAATTCAGAGGGAGAAGCCTAAAGTCTTCAGGGTTTGGGCATGTATAACTAAGTAAAATATTAAATAATGATTCTGTACATTAATTTGTTAGGTTGTAGTAGTGATCTAAAATATTGAGGTGATATTGTTGCAATGTGCCTACACAACCAATGATTATATTACCTAACGAGCATGACATAACTCCAAGAACATACGAAGATCCATGCAAGTTCCGTTACGATGTTTTACTTCGCCATTAAAGTTAGTGCTTATTATTCTAATACAGACAAGATAACAAAAGGCAAATGCCAGTCCATATTCTTGAGTTATACTTAGAAATATAACCCTCAAGCGATAAGCCTGCTAGCACTTTTGCAGAATTATAATAGCGTAGAAACTCTGTGGCAGTAACTTTATATAGGCTTACCTTATTAAAATGGTAGATCAAAAATATATAATACTTGTATAATGAAACTCAATCGTTTAAAATATTATGTGACTATATTACCACACTCACAGCAATTGCACGGACTATTGAGAACGTCTTACTCAGTTGAATGCTAGTTCCTTACTGCTGAGCGATCTTTCGCCGAGAAAACGAGTTATTTTTCCCCTCCACAATAACCCCACTATTTAAAAATGATAGTTGGCTTTGTTGCCAATTGAATAAATAAAAACTCCCGAACAGAAATATTAACAAAAATAAGAAATCATGACACTTGTATATTAAATACTCGCATCATTGTCACTAATGAGCTCATGATATGTAATTAAAATTAAAGAATAAAGAGGAAACAGTATTGATTTCACTTACTTTTCCAATATACCTAATATATGTCAACTTTCACTTTTTGATAAACTCTAGGTACGATACTTGAAGATATCACTTTTAAAATAAAATATATCAATATTGACATTCATAAGCTTCCTTAACAATATTTTAAAGACATATTTTCCTCATATAAATCACTTATAAAACTCGACAAGCAAATTACTAAGCGTATTGCACTAAAAACGACCAAGAAGAAATTTCGAGAATAAGAATCTGTGCAATTTAATTCAAGCTTAATAATAAAAATAACCGTTGTAGATTGTAGCTAACAAGAACGATGAGAGCTTGAACAATCTTCTTAAGAGACTCTCTGAGACTCGGCGTGATTGAGTCGAGAGCTGAGATATCGACAGATTTATTACGTGAAGAGACCAACTTTGTGAAGGCACTGCTGCCGCCCGCGCCGTCTCGCTGCAATACATTTAGTTAATGGAACCTTTTGAGAGTGTTTAGGTATTACGCAGAATACGTGTCTTAAAGAGGCACTCTTGTAACTACATGTTAGTGTTTCTAACTATTTTCATTTATAGATTGACTGTCTATTTGATTCTGTGATAGTGATGTTCCAGTTTTCATATCCAGGTCAAACGATGTTTTGGTTTTATGCGTTGGAACTGAAAATATCTCCAGTTACGCGAGCCTAAAACGTAGCCAGCAAAGTATGATGGCATATAAAGAAATAAGTTTATAAATATATGTATCGTTTAAAAAATGATTACTGGATTTATTAAAAAAGTGCAACTTTCATAGTATAATAATAAAAACAACTTTTCAATATACTACTACTACTTGCCTATTGTTTGCCAAGCTTTTCGTGTCGTGCCTCTTTCAGTTTGTCGGTTATAAAGTTTATATTTTTTACCGACTAAGCTGGCAAACAAGCATACGGCCCAGCTGATGGTAAGTGGTCACCGTAGCCTATGGACGCCTGCAACACCAGAGATATCATTTGCACGTTGCGGACCCTTTAGGAAAGGAAATGCGAAGGAAAAGGAGCGGGAAGGGGGAAAGAGGGTGATTGGGCCTCCGGCACTCTCACTCACCGAACGAAACACAACAGTAGGAATACTGATATTAGGGTAGTCCTTTTTCCATTCATGCTGAAATCAGCGAGGCTCTACTGCTCACATTCATCACAATCGGCTGAATGGTATAGGAACGCATACAATATAATAATAATATATATCCTTACTTCCTTACTAATATTATAAATTCGAAAGTAACTCTGTCTGTCTATCTGTCTGTCTGTTACCTTTTCACGGTTAAACCACTCAACCGATTTGGGTGAAATTTGGTACAGATATAGTTTAAAATCTGGGGAAGGACATAGGCTACTTTTTATTGATGTAGGTACCACACGGGCGGAGCCGCGCGCAAAAGCTAGTAGATATATATTTTTATTACCTTTCTGAAAAGGGCTTGGCTTAAAGTTGCGTATTTTACTTATTGAGTTGCAGCGGCACTCCGGCGGCCAGACACAATAATAAGTTTCCAAATTTCAATAATTGACAGGTTAAGTGAGAAAATGTTACATTGCAAATCTTTATTTTAATGTACCATTTTATAAAATTGCTTTACAAATAACTACTTCAATATACTTACCAGGTATATAAAACAGAATTATTCATACTGTTTGTGTGAATAATGATGTTTTAGACTTGTTAAAGGTAATAGCTGCTATAAATTATATTTTGTTTGATATATCGAATAAATACCCGATACTATCAAATTTCCTTTATTTGGTTTTCACCAAGTAATTTGGTTCGTCGACTGTTGACGTTGACCAATTTTCTTGCAGATTGACCTCGAACAAATAATAACATTTATTCGTCTGGGGGATTCGTAGCAATTTGTGGTGTAACAGAACAAGTAAATATAATATATAGTTTACAGAAGGCATTCGCGAAAACTTTAACAAACAGGTCGACCAGAAATAGATGTTTACTTTAGGTAATTATTTCGTATATTTTAATGCTGCGGTACTTGAAGAATTTTTATCTAGGGGGTTTCGTTTGCTAAGTGATAAGTTTAGTAGCGTTGAAAAATTAATATAACGAAACAACAACGTTAACAAGTCATTCCAAACCTATTACATTCTCATATACATCATATGATTTTGTACTGATAATTATAGATATGTATATTATCTCACTCACTCACTGTAAATTATTGAAGAGTAAGAGAGAGGCAAATCTAAAGTTGTCGTTGCCGAAATGTAGGTATAATAACCTACATGGCCGCGTATATTGCCGTCTATCAGGCAAAGTCCCTGACTGCGTGCTACTACTGATAATATTTATAAAGATAACAAATATAAGTTCAAGTTCATGCCATGTACTCAATAAGGCTGATTGATATATGGTATAGTACAATTAATTAACTTGCATCGCTTTTCAGATTATATATACAAAATTAATGAATTAGCTTGTCACTTTCCTTCATCTCATCTAGAGTTGTATAACAGAACGGGTATAATTATAATTTACAACTAACGTTTTAAACCATATAGTTTTATAACAAAGTTGATATTTATTGAGTTACTTTATGGTAGGGTTAAATTGAAAGGCTCACACAGCCAATAAACAATTTCCGCGTTAATCCCAAACAATCACAAAAAGCTTTTATGATGAAATCACTGTGATTGTAATTCGCCAATCAACTTAGCTTCACAACTATTCTAACAATCCTGGCGTCGGAAAGTTAGGTGTAAACTGTGAAATTTCACACGGAGTGCGATAACACGAATTCTACGGCGCGGGTGTTTACATGCAGAGTTGTTTGACGTCGGAAGTTGAGCCACACATGACTTCGTACGCGGTGACGTGAATGTGTTGGATCATGGCTCGGTGCCTACGGGAAAGGGGGTTGCTGATATTTGCAAAAGTGACGTTATTGGTTTTGAAATTCGAACAACCAAGAAGTTTTGATATTTCATTCCAAGTTAGAAGTAATGATAGATTGAGAGACTGTTAGTCTATGTCTACGATTAATGGTTTTGAATTTCGTACAGAATGATTGTATTATATTCCCAGCTAGGCCAGGTTATGAATAGTTCGGGGGGGCCTGCTATGGACGACTCAATTCTTTTAAGAGCTCCCAACAGGCCCCTCCATTGGGTGAGAGAGGGAACACCCCAGGTTTTTTAGTGGGTATACCAGCACTCTTCATGCTGGGGAGTCCCACACGCTCCGCCGGTGCTGTCCCCTAGCCGGCGAATAGTGCATCAAGCATTTCTCCTGGGTACCAAAAAAAAAGGTTATGAATAGTTAAAGCCTAGGGATGATCTTCGAAATTTCAACGGCCATATAACTGACTTTTGAAAATGGAATGATTTGTGAAATATAATTTTATACGCCTATATACCCGATAGTGTGGCTTAAGATGTATTAGACCCACATAACAATAAAAAAATGGTCATAAAAAGGCATCTTATTATCTCGATATTTTAATTGTATAGACTGTAAAATTGAAACTTTATTTATGTACCAGCTTTTGCCCGCGGCTTCGCTCGCGTTAATTTAGAATTTGAAAATCAATTCGGGTTGTACTCTGCATGTAATAATATAATTCAATCATGATTCAAAAGACACGTGGCGCCATCTATTATCATAAGAACGTTATTGTTGTTTTCCTCGGGAACAGTATTTTTTTCGGGATGAAAGGTAGCCTATGTCCGTTTCTGTACACCTGACAACGTATATGCAAAATTTCAGGATGATCGGTTCAGTCGTTTAGGCGTGAAAAAGTAACAAACAAATAAATAAACCCATTTTCGCTTTTATAATATTAGTTAGGATTTAAAACACATTTATAATACCTTTACAGGATATCATAAAACGATATTATACATAATATGTATAAATATAACTAACACAATAAAAATAATTTTACAAATTTTACACCATAAATACTTGTGAGGGAGTATTGTATTTCATATTATGAAAGATAACATTTATTTAACTGATGTATACTAAATTATTGCTGTCGATTGTTGCAATCATATCGGTATTTGAAAAGTATTTTATTTAGTTACATGTGTTTACATGTAACTAAATAAAATACTTCATAATCCAGGCCATTCACCACATATATACACAATGTATATTTTACATAATTATTATTATACTTACTCACTTACTGTATCGTCTAGATATACTTATTATATATACATGTACACTTTCACAAGTAAATCCAATAGTTAGCGTACGGGGTCCCAGATACGTCACGAACTAACTTCTACAAGTAATGTGACGTGGGTTATCTTGAAGTTTTCGCCCCCTAATTTTAAGTGTCTTGTTATAATAATTACGTTGGAAGTTCGTTTTACTCCCTGTGGGATTTCGTAGGACCGTGAGTACCATATTATAGGGTACCGGGAATATAATTAAAGTAATTATTTATTTGATAGCAAAGCATTGGATATCTAGGTCGTGTGGGAAATAACTAATTGTATGTGGATGTAATTAAGGTAGCTGGTACTGTGGATTATATAGATTTTCTCATTAAATATTATAGTATTGTCTTGACAAACATATAATTACTTTTTCATGCCTATTTATATGTACTAGCGGACGCCTAGTGCTCGAAATTCGACCAACTGATATATATCATGTCATGTCATTATACTCGTATATTGATATATGTAACCATAGTTACGCGCTTCGACTGCGTGTGTCAAATGCATAGTTGTGTGCGTGTAGTGTTTTTCCATTAATTTAATGTATTTCTAATGCATATTTTAAAAAAATATTAGCATTCGTCACTTCTTCTCTGTATAAACTATAAGTGTGCGAAATTTCATACTCCTCCGTCCGCCCAATTTTCGTAAAAAGTGGTCCAAAGTTTTCGCTTCACGTATTAATATATAGATATAGGCATGAACAAGTAATTATACGTCAAATAAACCTTTATGCTTTTTAACACTTATCACAAGCCATGCTTGGTACAACAAACTAATAGAATGTTATATCAAAATATGCATACAAAATGTGTAACAAGACATTTCATATGATCTCATATCATAGTAGGCATAACGCAATTGTAATGACAATCTTTTGTATTTCTTTGGAAATTAATCATCCAACTCGCAACAGTTTGGTGACTTGGTAGTGTCGAGATCATTTTTTAAATAGTAGATTTTGCCCGTAGCTTAGCTCGCTCGGCAACAGTACTTTATTTTCTGGTTAAAGGAAAAGCACTCTAGCTCTGACAACGTGTATGTGTAATTTCACAATGATCGGTCTAGTAAGCATGAAAGCGTAATAGACAAACTCATATTCGCATTTATAATATTAGTAAGGATTGTGTCGTCTGCATAGCTAATCACTATTTGAATGGAAAGCATAACATTCATCCATCCAGCACCCTAAAACTTTAATTGGATGATCCCGTCGTTGCGAATTATTTGATGACGTATTATCACACTGTTTTAGGAAACTAACGTAAAGTTACGAATATTACTCCGATATGCTCAAGAAGTAAGAGCTGCAGAGTCTCTCATACTTACTAATACCTTTCCTTTATTTTCATCCCACCTTTTTTCCGTTTTCTTGGGATCGACAACGCTATAGTATTGCCTCTGGTAGAGCAGCGATAGCTCAGTGGGGAGACCAACAGACTGCAATGCAGAGGGTTTTGGGCTCGAACCCACGTCGCACACCACTGACTTTCTTTTCTGGCCCCCACATAAGATAAGATTGCCTCAGGTATGATAAGCGATCATAGGCTACGGCAACTGCTTATCATTAGGCGAAGCGTAAGCTTTTTTAATGCTTTTGTAAGAGACCGTTGGCTGCTTCGCAGGTAAGTTTGATACGCAGGTACTCTAACTGTTAACGTTATGTACGTTGTTACGTAAATAATTGATTTATCGATCGAACAGGTTTAACTATGAAAGAAAACATCGTCGTGTAACCTGCACGTCAGCAAGCTTTCAAAGATGTGTGGAGTCTGCCAACTCGCACTTAAAGAGTGACTATGGCCTAACCAATTTCACATCGAACAGAAACCCGTGCCCGGCAGCTGATCGACCTCGATAGCGTAGTGGTTAGTGTAACCGACTGCCACGCCTGAGGTCACGGGTTCGATTCCCGCACAAGTCCAACATTTGTGTGCATGAACATAGAAGTTTGTCTTGGTCTGGGTGTTTCTATGTATAATATGTAAGTATTTACAAAAAAAAAGTATATATGTTTATCCATTATCTAGTACCCATAGTACAAGCTCTGCTTAGTTTGGGCTTGATGGTGCTGTGTGTATGTGATAGAATATATATATATATATTATTATTTAGTATAAAAATTAACAGAAAACGTCTAGTACTTTATACAAACTTTATACATAATATGTTTAGTAAATATGCGATAGACTAGATTAGATTAGACTCGGCAACATAAACATAATCTAAGTAAAGTGTATACACAGAGAAAATCTAAATGTATTTTCCTTGAAAGGCTTTTAAAAGGATACGAAAGGCTTGATACATGAAATAAGATTACTTTAACAAGTAAATAAATGTGTGATAACTTGGAAACCTGTTCACAGTTACTAGACAGCAGTAATGTATGCACATAAAATGAATTTTCAACTAAAAACGTATGAAATTGTAGTGTAGTAACATTCTGTATTCCGCTTACGGCTTTGTGAATAGACGAAGTACTAAGTTAGGACTGTGTTAAGCTTCGTGCGAAATGTGTGTGAACTTTATTCCAAACTTTTATTGAGGCTTCTTGCTTCTTAACTAGGAATTTGTTTGATGATTTGATGATTTTGTTCCCTTATAAAGAGTCTTTCATTGTAAGCACAAATAATCTGATCGTGAAGCAAGTAATTACCAAAAAATCTTCCTCGACAGCCATACAGGTTGTAGAATGACTAACCTATATGCCTGCTTTGGATACTGCACAGTGAACATTTAAATTATGCCATTCGTGTATCACCCTCTGTATCCACAGACTAAATTATTGTCTATAGTAACATATAAAGGACTGCCATTTTAAGTTTGTGTTAATATAATTTAAAGCTATGTTCTTTAGGAGTTATAATTTAACGTCGTAAGAATATCTATAGACATCCTGACACATTCTAAACTAACTGCATAAAACTAAGTGCAATGATCATACAATTGACGGTCGATAGCGTAGTGGTTAGTGTAACTGATTGCCACGCCTGAGGTCGCGGGTCCGATTCCCGCACAAGTCAAACATTTTTGTACATGAACATGAATGTTTGTCTTGGTCTGGGTTTTTCTATATATAAATAAAAAGTATATATGTATGTTTATCCATTGTCTAGTACCCACAGTACAAGCTCTGCTTAGTTTGGGCTAGATGGTGTTGTGCGTATGTGATAGAGTATTATTATATTATTATAAGTAATCAAAATGTCTTTATATTTGAGTGTTAACTAATGCTTTAAGTTATTAACTTAGGAAGATAGCCTTTGTCTTAATAGCGTATGGTAAGAGCCAAGATAATCCAGTTCTTAACGACTTAACAGGTTCCTTGTCCGATGAATCACATATGATACATAACAATAGATTTTCTATTGTGTCTATCACGGGACAGCGAATGGGTTAAAGGATGGGCTATCTCGACTATCGGTTACATTGCACAAAGCTTAATAAAACATGACTATATTTATATAGCAAGAACAGAATACATACGCACTCTTATATCATTTATAGTCAACGTAAAACATCATATAGGTTTGAATTCAGTGGGGAGTCATTAAACCAATTTGACTGCCCTGAACTTCTAAATAAGATATGCATCAATGTACCACATAGAGTACCTCGCCATCCTGTCTCGCTACTTAGACCACCACGACATAGAACTAACCTTGGTAGGCATTCACCGACAGTCAGATTATCTTACTTTTACAATGATGTGTCGCAGGCTTCGGAAGACATAGATATATTTAATAACTCCCTGACGAAATTCAAAAATGCTGTTGCAGCTCATTTGCCGAATGTTTCGTAGATCGCTTTTCTCTTTTTCTTTATTATTTTGTAATTTGAATATTTTTAAATTTTATAGTTACTGCTTATATTATAATATTTAACTTTTTCTTTTTTTTTTCTCTTTGTTGATATTTAGAGGCTTAAAATCTAAACAAAGATTATGCTAGCCATTTATGTACTACTATTTTTGTCGCATGCTGTGATCTCTTATTAGTAAGAAAACATAAGACCTACAATAATTGTGCTTAGCTTTTAATTGCAATATATGTGTATTTCTTGTTAGAGATCCTTTTAAATAAATAAATAAATAAGTTTCAAAGAAATTCCGTTTAGGTACCTATAAAGACAAACTTTTAAAGATATGTTTTCAAATTTGATATTTTTGTTTATTTCTATTTATCTTTGACTACACGAGTACATAACTGTCAGGTCGTTTCCGCGCCGCTGCCGCCACGTCTAGTGTTGGCCTTTTTGGGCAATTATAAGTTTTAGTAAACCATACATATTCATTTTGCGACTGGCTAATTTGTACGTCAATTGTAAAATCAGGACCTGATACCAAAAGTTATTGCTGGCTGTGATTTTCTATTGCGTACGTTACTAATATTATAAATGCGAAAATGAGTTTGTTTGTTTGTTTGTTAGGCTTTCACGCCTTAACTACTCAACCGATCAACATGAAATTTTGCATACACGTTGTCAGGGGTACAGAATAGGACATAGGGTACCTTTCATCCAAAAAAAATAACTGTTGCAAACCTAACCTAACCTACATTTACGCGAGCGAAGCCGCGGGTGAAAACTAGTATATTATAAAGCCGATATATGTATGTATTAGATGCCGCTATATCCTAACCCACTGCAATATAATAAATTATTACATAGGGTTAGTAAACTGATATCTTTTGCGACATGATCTACGGCGCGATTTGCAAGAAGATTATCTTAATTTGCCACTTACCTGCAATATTTATTTCTACACAGTTTGATAAAGTGTCATGCACCAGTATTACTGTTATATTTATCAAAGGAATACCACGCAAGAGATATATACATGTTATTAAGTAGATATAATATTTAAGAATTAAATCGAAAAGCAATCGTGGGAGTGAAAGTAGTTAGGAGTTAACAGCATTTTCGTTGGCTAAAACTATACTACTTATAATTTATGCGAAAGTAATTTAGTCTGTTTGTTACAATTTAAATTTCAAACCCGGTCTCTTCAATTGAAAAGCTATGTGACTAAACGCGATTGATCGCCAGTATCAGCTAATAACTATATGAATCGTTAAAACTAGAGGTTTACTAGGTACGGTTAAACTTTAACTATATCGAGTACTGTACAAGTTTGTGGTACGAGGCGTAGCGGCTAAGATCGTAGGCGAGTGTACCTACAATTTGCTTCCATACAATGGGCTTGTACGATATTATTGTATTCAAAATCAGTTTGGTGGAAATGGAACTGGTTTTCAAGTTTGCCCGTGTTTTGTATGTAAATGTAAGCTTCTAGGCTTAAGTCGGATGCTGTATGAAAATAAGGGAAAATACAGTTGATACATAAAATAATTTTCTGTGTTCCGTTTTGAAATATCACGTATTTGACTTTTGTATGCATTAAAATACATAATATGTTAACTCACATAGATTGTTTGAAAACAGGACCTATTCCTTCTGAGCCTTTTTAGAGATAGATGTAATATAATGAACTCTGCCTACACTACAAGCAGAGTGTGTAGGACGGTAGCAGCGTTATTCGTTCTACTCGAGATATCTTAAATAATATAATAATAATAATATGTTTTATTTTAATTTAATTTATTTAAAATAGCTCGATTGAGGCTGCCATGGCCCTACAAGCAATACAATTCTTTATGATGAAAGATATGAAATCTTTTAAAATATTTATGACCACATCTTTATGTTACACACTGTACATAATTATAATTAAAGCCAACGTCAATCCTTTTAATTCGCAAAATGTAAGTAACAAAATAAGAACATGCATATAGAAACATCTACCCAATTGCTCAATTAGGCTATATTGTACATTTGTACAATATAGCCTAATTGAGCAATTGCCATTCAATGATGTGTCAAGAGAACCGCCCTTTTCGATACTAGGAATCCTAACTAATGATCCGTCTAACCACAAAATACGACGCTTCTGAAACAAGAACAAATAATTAATTTCTTTGGATTCTGCAGACATTAAAAAAATCTTAAAGAAATATTTTCTTATGTAATGATAAGTTCAAAAGATAATTACGTCCAATTAGTAGCTTTCGTTGATGCTTCAAATGTCTTCAGTGGGTTCAAAATTGAAGTAAACTAATTTA
This sequence comes from Catocala sponsa, assembly GCA_963564715.1. Classification (NCBI taxonomy): domain Eukaryota; kingdom Metazoa; phylum Arthropoda; class Insecta; order Lepidoptera; family Erebidae; genus Catocala; species Catocala sponsa. The sequence goes on along the minus strand of OY751336.1, from coordinate 10,638,182 downwards.
AAGTTGGTTAATTACAGAAAATTTTCCTAGGCAAGTAGGTACCTATTAACTTCAAGGACGTATACTGAAACTTAAACAATCCATTTCCCTTGTGTTTAGTGTAAAGGCTCTATTCGAAATAAAACTAACAGAAATGCAAAATCTTATATAATTTTTATTGCTTTTTTCTTCTTCTACTATTTCATTATTCTTACACAAGCAATATTTATTTATACTTTCAAAAAGAAACGGCAGCAATTTTTATCAGTTTCTTTTTTTAATAGATAAACATATTATTTTTTAAACCAAGCATTATTTAGTAATTATACTAGATTAGATAAGTACGTTATACGTATTTTACCTTTTTATCGATTTTATTACGTAAACTACTTTATAAGTTTACATTGTGAGTCTTCAGCCGCCGGCTTTTCGGATACATTTCTTTTCCATTTAAAAAATGACAGTATACTTTTTAATAGAAGAACATTTCTCACGCTTACTTGATCAGTGAACAACTTTATTAAGACGTCTGTATTTCTTATAGTTCTTGTACTCCTTACAAAGAGTAAAACCCGCACTTAGATATCAAAGTAAAAAAATCAAATCACTAACAACATGAAAATATGACGCTCCTTTGTCAGATTTTGAAACTAACGAAGGCCGTACTACAAGGAGGTCGTAACTAAACGTAATTTGATAGTTAACAAGTCAGGTAACAAGGTGTATGCTTGTTTATTCGTCCCAGTACCAACTTGAAGTGTTATTATGCGCACTAATAATGTGAACATATATTATAATAATTAATTCGTTTGATATTGTGTGCTGTCTGTTACTTTTGTTTATAACTAGCTGCCGCCTGAAGATTTAATGCAAGTTATGTACTCAAATATATTTATAGGCTACTGGCATTTGCCCGCGGCTTCGCTCGCGTAAATGTAGGATAGGTTAGGTTAGATAGTTTTTCTATATGACAGGTACGCTATTCTTTTATGTACTCCTTATAACGTGAATATCGAGAAGTTAAGGCGTGACGGAACTCACATTCGCATTTATAATATTAGTTAGTGTGCTACTCGAGCAGCGATAGCTCAGTGGAGAGACCAACAGACTGCAATGTAGAGGGTCTCGGGTTCGAACCGACGTCACGCACCTCTGACTTTCGGAAGTTATATGACTTTTCGAAATTATGTGCGTATTGATTGACAATTATCGCCTGCTCCGTGCCTCGGAGAGCACGTTAAGCCGTCGGTCCCGGCTGCCATGAACATCTATGGCAGTCGTTATTGGGAGAGTGTCGACACAAATGATCCCACTGGGTCGAAGTGTCGCCGGTCTTCACTGACTGGCCCCCATATAAGATAAGATAAGATAGTATGCTACTCCGGGATTGTATAGCTTTAAAAAGTGAAGGATTTTTCTTCGGTTTTGTACCAGATTAATCGGCAGAGTATGCGACTGGTGTGCATGAAGGCTCGGGTTTAGTTTTCGGGTCGGACAAGGTGTTATTGACTTTTTCTTAATAAATTCGACTTCGAATTGGTCTGACACTGTAATCTATAGACTGGAATAGACTATCACATGTGATTAAAAACCATAAAATAAATTACTATGACTATGTATATTTAGTTAGTATAGGTATTATTCTTATTATAAAATACTATAGTATTGATAGTATTGATTGAGTGCTTTGAATTCTTTCCAAAATGCCAGAAATAAGATTCAAAGTAAGGAAGACCCCACGACTGCTGGCCAAAGCTCAAACTATTCATAGGTAAACAGGCTTGCATACAGCAACTGACCGTGAGCTCCCACGTAACCGGATTACGTAAAATCATATAGAGTACTTCAAAATCTAAGCGCTAACACTCATCAGTCATCTATAGGCTTTACTTCCATAACATGCAGTCTTTTATTCATCATTATTACCTACTCTTCTACTTATCCTTTTGGGGCAAATACAAATATTATGCTGACCTGATGCTTTTTCATTGTGTCTGGTTGCCGGATAATAATGCAGAAGGAACTAGACAGGACTAAAGTACAGCATCAGCACAGATGGATCACAGCGTTAAGCGGTAACGTGGTAGACCGAGGCGACGGATTAGATAGCCAAAGGAGAGACTGGTGTGTACTAGCTTGTAACAGGACAATGCAGAAAACCGAGAGCGAGGCCTTTGCCCTGCGGTGGGACAATACTAGCTGAAATCTATACAAATAAATAAAATTAAAGTATCTGTTTGTAATGTCAAAATAACAGCTTTTTACTAAATGCACATGAAAGTATATACGGTACTTATACATATTATATAAAAATCAATTTTTAAATTTTTTGTTTGTCTGTATGTTTGGTCCAGCTAATCTTTGAAACGGTTGCACCGATTTTGACGGGACTTTCACTAGCAGATAGCTGATGTTTTAAGGATTAACTTAAGCTACTTTTATTTTAGATAAAATATCCATGCGGACGAAGTCGCGGGTAACAACTATAAATACATGAATGTAAATTTAAAGATTAACGTTATTCTTAGAAGGTATTATATGATTCCTTAATAATAATATAATATAATAATAATATTCTACCACATACACACAACACCACCTAGCCCAAACTAAGCAGAACTTGTACTATGGGTACTAGACAATGGATAAACATAGATATATACTTTTTTTTTGTAAAGACATACATATTATATATAGAAACACCCAGACCAAGACAAACATCCATGTTCATGCACACAAATGTTTCACTTGTGCGGGAATCGAACCCGCGACCTCAGGCGTGGCAGTCGGTTACACTAACCACTACGCCATCGAGGCCACGTCGTCCTATTAAACGTTCTATATCAAACAAATTAATTCAATATTGATACTACGTACGTAGAACGTTCCACGTCTTGTAGCTGTCACTCACTCTAATATCCAATACCGTTTGGGATTTCGCCTACTTCCCAACATACGAATACACATTAGCAATAGTAATCCCAAACGTATTAGATAATTCTAATATAATTATATTAGGCTAAACTCCTCGTTCATAATGTCACTTTATTTTCACATTAGACTTTGCCCGCGGCTTCGCTCGCGTTAATATCAATTTTGTCAAGAAATTTCTATACCTCGGCAACAGTACTTATTTCTGTACTAGATGTGCCTGCGGTATCACTCGCGTTTATAGTTACTGCGCCGCTCCTGTAGGTTGTAGTGTGATGTTAATTCCTCAATAAATAGGCTATCCAACACCAAAATAATTTTTCAATTCGAACCAGTAGTTTCTGAGATTAGCGCGTTCAAACAAACAAACAAACTCTTCAGCTTTATAATATTAGTATAGATTAAAGGTACCCTATATTCTTTTCTGTACCCTGCCAAAGTGTATGTGAAATTACATGAGGATCGGTTGAGTAGTTCAGGCGTGAAAGCATAATAAACAAACAAACTCGCATTCGCATTCATAAAATTACTAGCTATTGCCCGCGGCTTCACTCACGTAAAAGAAGGTTAGGTTATGTTAGTAACAGAATTCCTTTTAGAAATAAAATAGCGTACATTACTCGGTAATAATAAAGTTTTCTAATGTTGAAAGAATTTTAAAATCGGTTGGGTAGCTTTTGAGTTAAATTCTTATAAACAAACAAACAAATAATCAAATCTTTCTTTTTTATAATATTAGTTTAGAAGTAAGGATATTTGGTTAATAGTAACAAAAGGTTTCCTTAAAACAATTCTTCGTCATCCAATCGTATAGATCGTAAGTAATAAATCAACAATTTAGCGGGGCAATTTCCATAATTCACACAATATCAAGTTACCCGCGCGAGAATAAAGAAAAATCCAATTTCCTTAGCTTGCATTACGCGGGGGACGAAAGGAGGTTGCTTCAGCCCTCGTTCACACTGGGACTATTCAGATGATATCTCATGTTATACTATGAAATGTAAATCTCTGTGAAGAGATGAAGGTAATATGGGTCATATAGGACATGGCGCGGCAACGGTTATGACTACATTTATATTTTATGCCGAGTTATTTTCACTGGAGGGTTTTGTCAGTGTTACTAAGAGAAATCGTGAAGGTTAAAAGTATAATAGAAATTCTAGGGATATTTAATATCAATTTAAATCAGATTGCTTAAATAAATATTGTTCTATATTCTTTCAAAGTGGTTGAATATCTTTACAAATAAATAAAATTGAAGTACCTGTTTGTAATGCCAAAATAACAGCTTTTACTAAATGCATATGAAAGTATATACGGTACTAATATAAAAATATCTTTATTTTTTATGTTTGGTCTATCTGTTTGTTTCGGCTTATCTCTGAAACGACTGGACCGATTCGACGTGACTTTCACTGGTAGATAGCTGTATCTGCCAGTGAAAGTCCTGTCGAAATTAGCCTAAGTTACTCATCAGCATGTTATAAAGAGCAACTTAGGCTACTTTAATTTTGGAAAAATTAGGGTTATGCAAAAAACAAAAATTTCACGCAGACATAGTCGCGTGTAGCAGCTAGTATTATATATATATATATATATATACATATATATATATATATGACGGTCATAACTGTTAATCTGTTAAGTCTTATATCAGACAGAATTAAAAATGTATTGTGTCTGGCCACTGGTGTGTCGCTGCGACTCAATAGGTTAAATTCAAGTTTTTACTTGACTCTAATGATACAATAACCTACTACTATATTTCTCGTCATTAATCCTCCTGATATTACCGGTGTTAAAGTTTGTGTAGAAGTTTAAATGTTTGTTATTTAATCTAGTGATTGAATAACAAACATTTGAAGTTTCATCTAAAACTGTTCTGATGCACTAGCATCAGAACAGTTTTAGATGAAACTTCGCACACAGATAGACCATGTTCGCGTTGCTGTGCGATTCGCAGTAGCTTGCTAAGATAAAGCTCGAGATTTATTTATTATTACATTATCTACACTATTGAAATTAAACTACTATATACGGATTTTATCGCGTTGTTTATTTGACACTTTATTACAAAATTTTGAAAACTGTTACACTACTATTACTATTAAACCTTTCTAACTTTTTAGCTAATTAAATTATTGAAACTAATAAAACTATTTATACTATTACTATACTATTTATATTCATGTTTACATTTTCCCCGACGTTTCGGTTGCTTTGCCTCGATGGCGTAGTGGTTAGTGTAACCGATTGCCACGCCTGAGGTCGCGGGTTCGATTCCCGCACAAGTCAAACATTTGTGTGCATGAACATGAATGTTTGTCTTGGTCTGGGTGTTTCTATGTATAATATGTATGCATTTACAAAAAAAAAAATAGTATATATGTATGTTTATCCATTGTCTAGTACCCATAGTACAAGCTCTGCTTAGTTTGGGCTAGATGGTGTTGTGTGTATGTGGTAGAATATTAATATTATTTTCAGCAGCCATGGTCACGGGGAGACTATGATGGTAGTTGTTTCAATGTTTCAGTGTATCTACACAAATATTATTAAGAGGACAGATTTGATTTATTGTTTGTTTTTAAGGATTTAACTCAACCGATTTTAAAAATTCTTTCACCGTTGGCAAGCTATATTATCACCGAGTAATATAGGCTATATTTAATTTTGTTAAAAAGGTACTATTACTAACATAATCTGACCTACTTTTAAGCAAGCGAAGCCGCGCGTAAAAGCTATTTAAGTAATAAAATTGTACTAGAACTTTTATGTTATGAATCTCAAAACATATGCTTCAACATACATTTACAGACCGAAATGCTACATGAAATAGGATGTTTTAGTTCTAAACTTACGTAGAGGCAAACACAATAATTACCTGTGCTCAATTATTGAGTAAAAGTTTTGCGTTCATAGTTACAACAAAGTTATACGAATGTACTCAAAATACAAACATAGCACTGAATGATAACTACAACGTCGGAAACAAATTTATAAACCGCTAAAATTATACACAGAGCACCTTTATAGACCTGTAAAAGTGCTTTGTAAAGCTGATAAACATCCAACTGACTGACTACAACTCGTGTTAATAAAATCACTAGGAATCTATATATATAAAAATCTCGTGTCACGGTGTTTGTGGTCGCAATCCTCCGAAACAGCTCGACCAATTTTATGATTTTTTTATGTATATTTGGTAGGAATGAGAATAGGTCGTCATACCGCTAGGTGAAGAAATAATTTATATGGCAGAACAACATTTGCCGAGTCAGCTAGTCTCTATATTTATAACTAGATATTCCCGCAGTTTCACCCGCGTTTATCGTTACTGCGCCGCCCCCGTGGGTCGTGGCGTGATGTTATATAGCCTATAGCCTTCCTTGATAAATATGCTATCTAACACTGAAAGAATTTTTCAAATCGAACCAATAGTAATCACGGAGAATAAACCAGGAGAAACATCGTTTGTACTATGTCTGTAATGGGTAATTATTTTGCTGCAATGTTATTTTAAAACTGCGATATCTCCTAAGATATTCATTGAAATCGAATGATGTAAAGGGTAATTTCGTTTTAAATTAAATACTTGTGATGAATAACGTATTTATTTGGATAAGGATTAATATCATGTTTATAATAATATCTTCGCAAATAATGCATTATTTTAGAACAAATTTGGTTAGCATAAAAATGGTTATAGTGAGCCAACCTTAAAAGATAGACGTATGCTGTTGCGGACTTTTTTTTAGAACTTTTAAAGGGGAACAATTCTGTCATACATGATTTTTACGAAACTTTAACTGTTTACGCAGCGCACGCAGCGGAAGCTCTCAAAAGGCAAAAATACCCTCCGATTTTGAAACATTCTTCATTGGTACTCAGCTCCTATTAATCTTAGCGTGATGATATATAGCCTATAGCCTTCCTCGATAAATGGGCTATCTAACACTGAAATAATTTTTCAAATCGGACCACTAGTTCCTGAGATTAGCGCGTTCAAGCAAACAAACAAACTCTTCAGCTTTATAATATTAGTATAGTTATGCAAATAAAATCAATGCAAGGCCTTTTTGTTCACTGTTTGCCTACCGATTTTCTTTTGTTGTACTTTGTTTAGTAGCTATTGATTTAGTTTAGTGTTATCAATAAAAAAGTGGTAATGGTTCTCTTTTTAACATAATGAGTTGCAGCGACACACTGTTGGCTACACACAATAGATTTTCATTATCTCTGGTATTCTTAGAGTTGACAGATTAATGTAAATACATATATACTCGTATATCTATGTATTCCTCAAAATATTCAATAATGAATATGTTCAAATTTTGGCAAAGACTAGTATGGATAAACGTGCCTCTACATTCAGAGCATAAAAATGCACTGAACTAAAACTGGATTTCATTCGAAGGTGAAATCTAATGAAGAGAATTATCGAAGGACAGACGTCTCATCAATAACTAAGTCAATTAATTTGAAAGCTCTTAAGTGTCGTTCATGACTTAAAAAGGCTAATGTAAGCTGAGGTAGGCTTCTTACGTTATTTAATTTGTATTGTTGCTTAGTTTGTTTTAGTAAAGTTGGATAAGAAGATTGAGTAAATAAGTATTTATTAGTTTACTAAATTAAAACGTCACTGAAAGTCCATTTAGTAATTAAAGGTAATGATTATTCAGGTATCGTCGAGATAAAGGTATATACGCTCGAGATTTGTAAACAATAAATATTATGGTTTTATTATTGTTTTTGGACTAGCTTGTTAAACAACTGTATCTATTAAAACCGAGACATTTACTGCGAGTAGAACGTCCATGAACACTCCTTTATAAATCGTCAAACAAGATTTTGTATAGCGCATTGTCCTTCGTCTTTCATTATAGTTTTTAAAGGACATCAAACTACGCTCCTTGTACAACTACTTAATGATGTCTCCTAAAATATTTGATTTGGTGACAGTATGTTTTTTTTATGATATTCATATCTCTGACACCACAACTTGCGACTGTTATAAAACAAAAAAGCCAAAAAATAAAACAAAAATTTTAATAAAACCTGCACAAGTTTACGAGTTCTGCAAAATTAAGCAATTACGAGTTACAAAACAGGTGGGAAGCATCAATTTATTAAACATCTGGTCCCAAGTGTGGTTGCGTCCCTAGGAAGGTGTTTCGGATATGAGCGATTATTCAGCCCCACGATAACAATGCTGTAATAAATTATGATTGATGAATGCCCTGGGAACAGTGTGCGCACCTCTTTATAGCAATATTTGTATTTCAGTACATTAGTGGTAATTACGTGAGTACGAAAGACTTGTACGATCTTTTATACTATAACGTTCATCTTCTACACGATCTTATTGGTCTTCTTTATTTATTTTTCTGGTGTACTAAACTGAGTATGTAACTCAGTTTTGTCAGGTACAGGGTAGTACAGGGCAGTATGGATTTAAAGATGTTATGTTAATATAGTAGAGTTTGTATAAGGTATGACATAACAGGTGACAATTAAATGAATTGTAATTTCAGGATGCATATTAGACTTTAAGTCGAATGTACTATAGAAATTGTTTTATGAATTAAATGTAAAGTATATTTATCCTAATCCTAACTAATATTATAAATGCAAATGTGGGTTTCTTTGTTAGTTTGTTTCGCATTCACGCCTTAATTTCTTAATTGATCATTATGAAATTTCCTTGTCAGGGGTACAAAAAAGAACATAGGGCACCTTTTATCCAGAAAGTGCTGTGTCCGAGGGATATATGGTTGTTTATACCTATTTAGATGGCTAGTTCTTGGCCCGACTATGAATGGTTATTACATCAGAACATTGACTGCTCTTTGACAACACAAGGAATAAGACTACAGAATGTTCGTAGCTGTTCCTTTGTGACGTAAAGGAATAAATGATTTTTGCTTGGACTGGGTCCTTTGTTGATAGGACAATGCCTTTTTGAGGAGTTTTGGGAACAGAATCTCACTGGTCACCGCACAAGACACATAAAACTAGGTCCTATTTTGAGGTATTTTTTGATAGCTTTGAATGCACATGGCAATGATAAACACAGAGTGGATGGCCCTCAGGGGTCTGGAACATTCCAAGAAATTCATTGCAAACAGAGCCACGGCCTTCACCCGGAAGCTCTGCGGGTACAACAAGGGCCAAATACGCCTGCTCACAGGAGCGTTCACTGGCCATTTTGGCACCAACGACTTCCTATGCAGATTGGGATTGGCAAACAATCTGATCTGCAAAGCCTGTGGTGAACAGAACGTCCATAACCTATTCTGTGAATGTGACGCGTTGGCTGGATTGAGAATGAGTCTAATGGGATTGGCATATCCAAACCCCGAAGAGTTTAGGCTTCTGCCTCTGAAGTGGACACTGCGGCTGATGCAGTACATTCATAAGGAGATAGCTAAAGGTTAGATCTTAGGGCCGACACAACAGATCCCACTCGGTCGAAGTGTCGCCGGTCTGCACTGACTGGCCTCCTTATTTAAGATAAGAGGTTGATTTATAGGCAACGTAAATTATTATATAATTGCAAACAGTTGCGGATCGTAGCATAATTATTGGCATTTGACTTCAGAATCAAAAACAACTCCATTTCAGAGCTTTTAATTGCCAAAATGTGAGCCCACTGTAATTTTCACCGAAATATATAATTAAAATAAATTTACTGTTGACCGCAAAAATTTGTTAGCCCAGTAGAAAGTTGATTTAAAACTGTATAACTATAATTAATATATATAATTCGTTTATCAATGTGAATGTGGTTCTAGGAACGGGACTACATTTTATTTATTGGGGTGTTTAAAGTGTCCATACATACAATATGTCGTATCTTTATCGCCATACATATCCATCTGTACATTTCCTGACCTGACGAATGTTACCGTAAGTCGGTTAACATGGCCAGCTCTGTACCCATATAATATAAGAAAATTACTCTCGACACGAACAAACAATAACTGGTTACATGGTATAAATCTGCGCTTAGCATTATGAGATATCGGGTTCATTTTCCAGCGCATAATCTTAGAGTATTCTGTTAAAAATGCTCAATACTTATATGGAGTCTGGATGCTGCATACTGATTGACGGTTTTAGGCTTATCCTATATTAAATGAGCCTGAAAATCATATGTGGATGAATGTAGGTGTAAGAAACCTAAATCTACTTACGAGATATACCGTCGTAAATAAATTTATATATATAATATAGTCATTTAAGTTTGTAAAGCACAACCGGATAGCAATTCCTAGACACGTATTTAGCCCCAAGATAACAAACGTCCATAAAGATACTCGCTATTAATCAAAGTCGTCTATTGAAAGTAAACAATAAAGTGAAACCCGGAACGAACCCTGGACCATTTCAGTTTCAACAAACAACATTAGTCATCTGTCACACCGCACCCCTTCCGACAAAGACAAACATTTTATGGACGCTGCAAACTGAAAATATTAGTTGTCCAGCATATACGGATAGGTACGGAAATATTTATAAACAAAAGATATTACGGTGTAAATATGTCCGGATTTCGGGTGTGATGTATGAAATGGAAAAGGTCTTAATTTACGTGTTGTGAGATTTATAATTCAATTAAATGTGGAAGGATGTAGGTGTATGTGTGATGGACTGCCTTGTCGTTGGGACCGACGGAACTTATGCCGCCGGGCATAAGTTTGAACTTATATTTACCTGCGAATGTGAGCCCAAGTGTTATTGGATTTATCAGTTATGATAGTCTGACAATAATCAATAAATCTGACGGTTGGAAAATAAAAACGGAAGGGCAGATTGATTCTTTAATTTAATTATATGCCGATACCACATCTAATGAATAATTAATATATTGGACAAGGATATAAATATAATATATAAGAATAAGAATATATTAAATACACCTATGTATTTAATTATAAATTTTCATAAACTGTCTTGGAATTTATTTATTTTGGTATGCTTTTTGAAGAGACATCAGTAATGTCAGAAAAATTGCAAATTGGTGTTACAAATAAATGAATTCATTTTTATATTAAAACTAATAGTACACGCCAAGAATGATTACTAATGTAAAAGTTTATTTAAAGGAACTGGAACAAAACTCTGTTAAAGAACAAAATTATAGAATCTATGATGAGCTGAAAGTGAACAACTGCAAAAGTTCTTGACAATAGCCAAAAAAGGAAATGGATTGTTTGTTAATAATCTAGTTACTAGCATCAGAAAAGATTCAATCTTTGTACTACATGGTATTAGTGCAACGTGTTTAATTGAACTTTTGATAGTAATTTGATATAGCAGTCCTATGACAATCAGACCGCTATGAGTAATATAATGAGTTTTATAAATTATAAACTAGGAAAAATAATCCATGACGCAGGACTTAAACTTGCAACCTCGGCAAAACGTGTCTACGTATTGCCAACTAAGCTATTCATAGTCCTACGTCTGGGATTGAAATTCACCTCTGTGTTTCGCATCTAAAGATAAACATAACTAGATGACACATAGCATACTATGTGTCATCTAGTTATGTTCTATTAGGCCAGGACTCCACCAAAGCGGAGACGAGACGAGCGGACAGCTTCAGTGGAGATCGCTTTGCGGAGTGATGTAATATTTGTATGGCGCGATGGAAGCGGAGATGTGAACTGTGCGCGGACGAACGTGCAGTGGAGACGAGAGATGTGAGCGGCGTGCAGTGAGCGATGTCACCCTCCCCCCTCTCGCCCGCTAGCAACCCGCAGAGCCCCACGCGCGCGCCGGCCGAGCCGGCCCGAGTTGAAAAACATCTCTTCTCGCACAGCACACAGCACACCGCACACATCACCGCTTTGGTGGAGTCCCCCGAGCTGAAAAACATCTCTTCTCGCACAGCACACAGCACACCGCACACATCTCTGCTTTGGTGGAGTCCCGGCCTTAATGTGATACACGGCCATCAATAATAATGTTTCTATGTATAATATGTATGTATTTACAAAAAAAAATGGTATATGTATGTTTATCCATTGTCTAGTACCTATGTACAAGCTCTGCTTAGTTTGGGCTAGATGGTGTTGTGTGTATGTGATAGAATATTATATTATGACTAGCTTTTGCCCTCGGCTTCGCTTGCGTTAATTTAGAATATGACAATCAATTCGGGTTGTACTCTGCTTGTAATAATATAATTCAATCATGATTCAAAAGACACGTGGTGCCATCTATTATCATAAGAACGTTATTATTGTTTTCCTCGGAGACAGTAATTTTTTTTCGGGATGATGGGTAGCCTTTGTCCGTTTCTGTACACCTGTCAACGTATATGCAAAATTTTAGGATGATCGGTTCAGTGGTTTAGGCATGAAAAGGTAACAAGCAAACAAACTCATTTTCGCTTTTATAATATTAGTTAGGATAAGGATTATTTAAATATTATTAATTAATTTATGTAAAATTGGAATCTTGAAATTATATATTATGCTATACACATAATTAATTAATTGTGCAAATGGTCAATGTCTAATTAATTGTTACACTAGCTAATGTTTCCATTGATTTTATTTTAAGTTGCCTATGTATAAGTGTAAACAGTTGTTGGTTAACCAAATAAATAAATATCTATCGCATAGTTATAAAACTATGCATTCAGCAAGTACATATACAGAAAGTAACAATTGCTGTTCAAAATGATGATGTATAATAGTATAATAAGATTTTCTTTACATTCTATTTTATCATGAGCAATACTTAAAAAACAAATCATTGAGTATAGATTGAATACTGCATGTTCTTTATATTCTATTTTAGCATGGGCATTGCTTAAAGAATATTGGATTTTGATGGACGCAAAAATAACACTTCGTTAATTGGAATTAAAAAATTTAAATAAGAGGAACCAGAATCTCCACGAATCGTTCAGTACAGCGCCGATACATTAAATAAGCAAAGGAGCTGTAAATTTCAAACGTGTATTTTCGGCGTATAAATGTAATATTTACTACCTCACATGGTGTAAAGAAACGTTACAAATTTTAATTCAATCTGAATTGTTATTACGTATACAAAGTCTAGGAATAATATACCTACCTGCTTCTGAGATTTATAATTTTTTCAAAAAGCTTTGATCACGTTGAATTTGTCTTCGACAGTTTTATGAACGCAGGCTTTTTGGCTTGTTTTCTTTATAAACTATAATTCTCAAAGATGCTTTCACGTAAGTACCTTTAAGTAGAAAATGTATTTTAGTATTAAATGGCTCATAATCGTTTTAACGTTAAAGTGTGTTCTTGCTTGTATTTCTGCATAAATGTAGTTGAGGCGAAGCTTTGATCGATTAGATTTCAAAGCTTCAATAATTTCCATAAGTTACGCACGTTGGCGCAAGGGTAGTGAATGTTACTGATGTGCATAAGGTCTCGAGTTTGAGTCCAGGATTGGGTAAAGTTTTATTGCGTTGTTCTGGTACTCTAGCAGCAGCGACACGGAGTTCATATTCTGTACCCAGTTAAAGGTTAGGGTGGGACCTGAAACCATAGCTGGCGAAATGTGAGTGTCTTACACATCTGCCAATGATACGGAGATAGGTGTGAACCACATCCTGGCTCCACTATCAGATTTATAGTATGATGTTACCTTATTATTGCATTGTCTTTAGAATATACTTGGATACTTTTAAATTGAAACGAAATTAGAACTACGTCAACGCACATGTTTGTTTACACAATTCTTACTTGTTTACAAATCAAGCTACTTTGATAGATGTAAAACACAGGCCCTTATAAAAATCGGGCCAAATTGCAGACACACTTAAAATGTGTGTGCGACACATTGCGATTAGGTTTTCCTCTATTCCATATCGAATAGTTACAAACATTAAAAGGCTCAATAATTCTATCACTTGTTTTAAAATGCGTGCTTCTTCTCATTCTTCTCATAGCGCCACAAATGTTATGTTTACAAATTAAATTTAAATTATTATAGTCAAAGTCAAGTTAATTTAGGTCTCAAAGTAACACTTATGAACAGTTTATGAGTTAGTGAAGTTACTGAATTTTCATTTAGGTTAGTTGCTAGGTTCAAGAAATTCACGGCCACACTTTTAAATGGTACTCATATAAATTTATTACCGGAGGGATAAACGTTGATGTAATAAAATCAACAGGTTTATAAAATACATAGATTTCATTTGATTTCCCATGTTTCCATTTATGATATTGGTAAATTTTTGTATTCCTTTTATTCCACAGTACACGTTAGGATTTTCTGTAACATAGGCGCCGTTATTCACACAAATCGGATATGCAAACATTCTGACGCGAAACAAATAACTGTAGGCTCTGTGCAAATCGAACACGCAACTTGCCGTATTGCCAGTCGACCGACATCCGTATAGATGTTTCTATACGAATGTACCAGAAAATTGTTTAGGCCATACTGTCTCTGTTGACCTGTTTCGTCGTACCGCTGTGGCCCCAAATGTGAAGCCTTTGGGCATTTGAAATAAACATGCTAAAACAGAAGGACAGTTGTGTGGAAGTTTTGCGCTTGGTAGGTTTTGTACTTACATTTAACATGGATCTTTGTCATTTTCTGATATGTTTTGCTTGTTTTAACATTTGAAAATATACCGACATTGTGTGGATCATTCTGTGAATTAGTTATGAAAACCACACACATTAGTATGTAATACATGTTTTTAGTTGACTATATTACTGAACAGGAGAAAAATGTGTATGTATGTATGTGTGTAGTTTGTATTCATTGTTTAATTGTTTGTAGAACCCACGTTGCAGCAGTGGAAACACAAACACTTAAGCAAATATTTTTTAAGCACAGAGGCTTCAGTAATCGCTTATCATCACACTAGACGTATGCTTGTTAAGCACCTTAGTAGGAAAGTATGAATTAGCTTACGTTTTATTGATGAGTTGTAGTTGGAGCACTAACTTCTTTTAAATAAACATAAGATTTTGTTTTTTACGTGGGGGAATGAACGCGGGGGCCGCCGTAGGGGTTATGTCGGACTCACCGAGGCAAAGAAAGATAATAATAATAATAATAATATTCTACCACATACACACAACACCATCTAGCCCAAACTAAGCAGAGCTTGTACTATGGGTACTAGACAATGGATAAACATACATATATACTTTTTTTTTTTTTGGTGACTAGAGACATTCCGTTAATACCGACTAAACCTACCACGGTGTTCTCCAACAAAACCGCAATTGGCGGAGCCGCGCGAATCATTTTCACGTGCAATCGCGACTCCGTCGAGGTTTCGGCTCGCCGTATGTAACGGCAGGCCACTACCCGAATAGACCTACGCTTTGGTCACCGCTACTTTAATCCCTACTGTTCCCCTGAGAAGGGACAGACACACGACACAGAGGCGCGCATGGGAACACGACATGAGATAATTTTACTAGCATTTAAGAAAATACAGTAAACCTACAAATTTTAAAATAATTTAATTTTTTGTACTACGTTGAATACTACAATGTACAATAAGACTCCATATATTATTGTATATTGTAGAATGCATTGGTACTACTCTGACATTAAGAATGCCCTTTTATATGTAACTTAACAAATTATAGTAGCACAATCCTCTGGCTTTACAAACCTTCAAAATATTTATGGTACCTAACTTTTGCTAACATGAAAAATAACATCAGTAATAACCTTGCATGCTTAAATGCTTCCAAGTGTTGGAATCCCGGCCTCATCAACTATTTTAACTTGGTTCTAAGTACATGCAATATTTCACAAAGATCGGTATTTCTAACAAAAGTTTTCGTGTTAAACGGCGTTTAAAAAATTTAAGCAAAGGAAGTTTCCCGAAGCCATTATGAAAAGCAGGAGCTAACCTCAATACTGAGAAAGTATTTTATTATAAAGGCCCACGCAGACTAAAAAGAGTCGTGACGTAAGTAGTCATACGTAACAGAGTTGCAATAAATATAATAAAAAGAAACAAATAATAGTATAAATGAAAGACTTGTAGTTTCAATATATAAAATACTAGCATTTGCTCACGGCTATCAGTAGATGAGGTTTCATTATGTTAGTAACATTTTTAATTTTAATTAAAATATAGCTTATGTTACTCGGTGATAATATAACTTTCTTAGGGTGAATGAATTTTTAAAATTGGTTTTGTAGTTTTTGAGTTCAATCCTTACAAACAAACAAAAATCAAATCTTTACTCTTTATAATATTAGTATAGATTAGAGACAAAACTAGACAATAATATTTGTATCGAAGAATACTAAACAATAATTAATTTTGAGAACATTTGACACGGTTGTCAACAAAGTGGTCAGTGTTTTTTAATAGAAAATTCAAAAATACACTTTGCCTTACTCAAATTAAGAACCAAAATTAACCCGTTGAATGTAAACAAAAAAAATTGAAAGGAACGTCCTTCGAGCTTATGCACACACAGTGTTCATAATCATAAGACACGCGTGAAGAACTGTTAACTCAATACCCAGTTTTTTTTAAATTAATTCTTAATGTATGCTCGATAAAACTCACTTCGTCGCGTATGGTGTGTGAATACCCTAATGCGTGCTTCTGAAACTTTGAAGCATAAAGATGGTGTATGCCTTTAACTGCTTCGCTTGCTTTAAAACTTCGCTTAAATGTGGTGCGAGCAACGATATTGTTTCAAAATATGATGTTGCTCTTTCATCCAAAAAATCGTGTTTGCTAAATAGGTGCCCAAAGTTGTTTGTTTGTCGAGTTTTCTGTTATTTTATGTGAAGAATGATATTACAAGCGTATGATAAAACATGCTCGTTCGAGAAAGTTCGGCAAATCGTGGCTGTTCGTATACTACTAGGGTATGAAGCGTTGTAGATTCAATTTCCTTATGGATACGGGTTTCCCTTACTTTTTGCAGTAGACGGAGAGAAAGGGGTAAAGGATTAAAGGAAGGATGATCTTGGAATATGACATCCAGTAGGTTCATAATAAATACGAATTACAAATTCTGGGATAGATTAACACCTTTCTTAATGTGTCATGTCAATTTGAAGGTGTACAAAAACCTAAATAAATCTGTAAAGGGGTAAGTTGAGCATAAACAAAATTTAAAGGTATTTAGAAATGGTTCATGTTATATATTGTACCGTGCCTCTGCACCGAATTTTTTCAAACTTGACTGAAACACTGTCGTCTGTATTACCATACAAGGCAAATAATATGTGCCACGTTTACAGTCGTAAACGTGTTATCTATTAAAAAATGCGTATCTCAAGTCTGAGATACGCATTTTTGTCAAACAGTTCAACTAACTAAAATTTAACTAATACTTATGACATAATTATCATGCATCGTTTTACACATGCTCATCAAAATAAAAACTTTTATTACGACCACGCCTTTCTGTTACACGTTGAATATAACTTTTTAATCGCCAACGTAATTTGGCCGCTCAGACGAAACCTAGAGCAACTTCGCATAAACTTGCCAAAGGTTTTCACTTACCCAGATTTATAAGAAAAATATCTAATTGAAATTGTGTTGCGGCAAGACGACTAAGTTGTGGCGTCGAGAGCTGCAATACTGAGTTTTATTATCTTAATAAAAAGAACTTGAGCATTTTAGATCGTCGATCCATTATGCAAACTATTTATTGGCTTACTCTAAGCAAACAAATAGTTGCAGACCGTTAATATAAGCTATGGCGACTACAGTAAGGATTTTAATAGTAGTGGTGACCAGAGGGTAGGTCTTATTGTGTAGTGGCCTGCCGTTACATACGGCGGGCCGAAACCTCGGCGGGGTCGCGACTGTATGTGAAAATGATTCGCGCGGCCCCGCCGATTGCGGTTTCGTTGAGGAACACCGTGGTAGGTTTAGTCGGTATTACCGGTAGGTCCATTTTTATCATCATTACCATCTCTTTTACCCCGGCGAGCCCGACATAGCCCCTACGCCCACTCCCGCGGAGGGGTATGCGTCAATGCATTACACAACGTAAAAAAAATGCTATGGCAACTAAATGTATTGAAAAACCTAATAAGCAAAATTACATATAATAATATTTATTGGTTAGCTGCTTAGGCAAATTAATATTTTAAATCTATGACGATTGCAAAATTAGACCCTTTAGATCTAATTTGTCAATCGTCAAATGAAATACATTTATATGATAAAGTACAACATTAAAAATTAAAATGTCAGTTTCGTAAATAAAATTATTTAATTGTATAACTTTTATATTCAGTCTGGTTATAATTTATTTGATGGATAACTTTATCGTATAACTGAGATATCGGCCCTTATTAAAATAAGTCAGCTCTTCACAGATCTTATCGAGGCTGATTTATATTCATTTTTATGTACACATAATCACGACGTTTCGAGCACACATTAATTCAATTTATTTTAGTTAACCCCAATTTATGGTCTAAACGAAATAACTGTCCCAATGACTTAAAGCGCAAAATTATTACCAAGTACTTTTAGCTGATGTTGTGTTATTAAAACGTACAAAAAATTAAAATATGTATTGAACTTCGTAATCAGTTAACCTCTCAACCCATCCAGTTATAAAAATTACGAAAATACAAAAAAGGCAATCAAACAAAAGAAAAATATCATAACAACATTTATTTGTGGTTAAGCTCAGATGCCGGCGTCCTAGCGTTGGTTGAGAGGTTAAGCGTGACAGTAGCTACCTCAAAGAAATTTCTTCGAGGTGACTGGAGAAAAATATCCAAAACGTCGTTATAAAGTTTATAAAAAAAAACATTTTGGCAATTATCACACGACACCGCTCACCACCACGGAGGGCGGTGGCGGTAAAGTGAAAGAGCACCGCTCGACCGCGCGGTCGGGCGGTGTACGTGTGTTAGGCATCAACGAATTTAGTAGAGGCCAATGCGACATGAGATCCGCTTCACTGCCTACCGCGGCGGTGCGCGGTGCCGTGTGTTATTCGCCTTTAAAATAAAGCAGGCAGCAAATAATACGCGGCTTATTGTCAGCCTAATAGAAGCAAGTGTACAATATTTCTCGGTGTTTTCCTCGTGTCTCTGGTTTAAGTTTGGTAATTAAAAGTTGTGGTTCGTTAGCACTGGCGGTTAACACTTGTTCTATACTTTGTATACGCAGTTCAGTATACTGGTATATACTGTAACAAGCCAATTTGGTTGCGTATGGTCTGTTGGTTCGACTGACGTGTTTGCGCGCACACTCTGATGACGTTACCGTTTCTGTCGGATTTATTCGTGACGTTGTAAAAATGCGGTTGGAACAGTAATTCCATTTCGAAATTTAAATGGAGCTACTTTTATAAATATACATTTAAATGCTTAAAGCATATTGTAGGCTAGTTTAAAATTGTAAGCAAAAGCTAGTTTCGTTGTAAATGTTATGTATTCCATAGATTGGCCAAACATGTAAAATAGTGATTCTATTATTATACCTCTGAAAAAAACATAAAAACAGTACTCTCATTGCGCAATTTCATGCAAAAAAGGACACACTAAATGACTTAAATTTCTTAAAGGTAAGATTAACAAAGCATACATTCTCCTTAGAGTGCAACCGTTTCTTAATTTGTTTGTAATTAGTATGGTATTCTGACTTACTATTGTATTGTATTACATTACTAGTAAAGTTCAACTGTATAAACAACATTATAGATGACTATTCTAGGACGGTAAGCGGCCAGGTCCATCTGCCTTTCAGCTTCAGGCAAAAACGTTTAAACTAGCACGTATGCATACATAAACAAATACTTAAATATTACATACAAGTCGCGTCTTCGCTCGCGTAAAAGTTGGTTATGTTACTTGGTGATAATATAGCTTTCTAATGGTGAAAGAATTTTTAAAATCAGTTGAGTAATTTTGAATTAAATCCTTACAAAGGAACAAAATATCTAATCTTACCTCCTTATAATATTAGTATAGATTAACTGTAGAAGTCATAGTTTTGGTATAATTTCATATTATTATGTCTAGTGACTTTGGGATCTTACATCACAATTTCAGTGTAAAATGAAGCCAACTTCAAACTATCAAATAACATATTTTAAAATTTTTAATGGAATAGAATTTAAAACGAAGGTCTGGGCATGATGTATAAATGTATGATTAATTATTTTTTGTATAACATGTCAGCTCCAGGGTCTAAGTAAGATGAATTGAATAATTTATGATATAACTATGTAGCGGTTACTAGAGATCGTTAAACTGCCACGCAGGGGTCTCAAGTTCGATCCCAAGGCGCGCTTTATATTTCGAAGTTATGTGCAAATTAACTATTTAGTTATCGTTTGCTTTAACTGTGAAAGAAAACATTGTGAGGAAGAGTTCTCCATAATGTTCTCGAAGATATGTGAAGTCTAACAATCCGCACTGGGCCAGCGAGGTGGACTATAAGCTAACCCTTCTCACACTGAGAAGGGTTAGGCTATAGTCCACCTCGCCCGTGCCCAGCAGTGGGACAGTTTAATACTGGGCTGATATTATTGTTTATTACTATACAATGTAGCGATGATTGAATGTCAAAACATTATCTTTGTGTTTTTAAATAGTTATGCAAATTCATAAAATATAGATTGTATTTAACGTTAACAAATTTTATGTGATAATATGATCAGATTTAATTAATGTAAATTTTTAATTACGCATAGTATTATACAACGGTGTGTATGAAAATATGCATAACTCAAATATTTAAATGCGAAAGCTATTTTCGCATAATAATATATTGATATTTAAATATGCAGATGTTGATATTATATCAAAATATTTATCCAATATCAATAATGAAACCCATATTTGCAAATGCCTAAAGTTAAAACACAATGTGTAATACAAAAATACATAATAATAATAATATTCTATCACATACACACAACACCGTCTAGCCCAAACTAAGCAGAGCTTGTACTATGGGTACTAGACAATGGATAAACATACATTTATACTTTTTTTTGTAAATACATACATATTATACATAGAAACACCCAGACCAAGCCAACATCTACGTGTTCATGCATACACATGTTTGACTTGTGCGGGAATCGAACCCGCGACCTCAGGCGTGGCAGTCGGTTACATAATTCGAATAAATAAATTATTCTTACTTATATGTTTTAATTTTTGTTTATGTATAGTACTAGTAATCTTACCTAATATTATAAATGCAAATAAACAAACTCACATTTGAGTTTGTTTGTTTGTTACACCTTCACGCCTTGAATACTGAACCGATTATCATGAAATTTCGCATATGCATTGTCGAGGGTTCAAAAAAGAACATTGAGTACCGTTTCATCCAGAAAGCAAGGATATTTCCCTAGGGATAGACATATTCATTATTTTGATATTTAAATGTTTATTAGATATATCTGAATAGCTGAATCTCGATTAAGTACGAGAAAGTACAAGGGATGTTCTTAATAGTGCCAAAATTATTGCGGATAAGCGGGTTGAAATAATCCCATCGTGACGAATTGTCAAAAAAAATTTGGGGCAGTCTTTGGGGACTGCCGATAGAAGTAAAATCTTTAATCCTTGATCATAAATACTTCTATATAAACAAAAGAAAAAGGGCGGTTCGGATTCCTAATACTCTCTTAGGGGTTATTAAGGGAGTCAACATTTCGTTATTTTTTGCGTAAGACGCACCATTTCTGAGATATTGTTAATATTCTAAAATAATTCAAAAATGGAAAGCGTGGTAGCGTGACGATGGCGTAGCGTAACGATGACGCGAGTT
Source organism: Catocala sponsa (assembly GCA_963564715.1). NCBI lineage: Eukaryota > Metazoa > Arthropoda > Insecta > Lepidoptera > Erebidae > Catocala > Catocala sponsa. The sequence goes on along the minus strand of OY751336.1, from coordinate 10,616,515 downwards.
CTATGATTTTTGTTCACTCAAGAAGTGCTCAACGCGCCTAAAGAAGATTTCACTTCAATAAATAATCATTACCAATATTTTATGGTTTAAAATCTATCTATAAAATATTTCATACCCATATCCCCGAGGAGTAGGCGGACGTTGAACTACACCCACATTTCGCCAGCTATTGCTTTTAGATCCCATGTAATAGGGGACAGTACCAGACTCAGTGTTGCTAATAAGAAAAACCTAATAAACATTCCACGACTCGGGATATTGCTATCGCTATTATTATATAGCTATCGATTCCGAAACCCTAATGCACAACAGAGACATTCAATACTGGTGCGGCATCTTTATAAAAACGATTATATTATAACTAGCTGTGCCCGCGGTTTCACCCGCGTTTATGGTTACTGCGTCGCCCCCGTGGGTCAAGCGTGATGTTATATAGCCTTCTTCGATAAATAGACTATCCAACACAAAAATAATTTTTCAATTCGAACCAGTAGTTCCTGAGATTATCGCGTTCAACCAAACAAACAAACAAACAAATTCTTCATCTTTGTAATATTACAAGATGTTCTCGCGGTTTCACCCGCATTTATCGTTACTGCGCCGACCACGTGGGTCGTAACGTGATGTTATGTAGCTTATAGCCTTCCTCGATAAATAGGCTAACCAACTAAAATAATTTTCAAATCGAACCAGTAGTTCTTCAGATTAGCGCGTTCAAACAAACAAACTCTTCAGCTTTATAATATTAGTATAGATATATTAATTATTCTAAAATGGAAAGGTCTCTTTTTTGGTATTCAGTGTTTACTTGATAAACATTAAACAAGCCTTAAATATAATCACATTTTTCACTTTCACTAAACACATTAGTGTCGCATCACATTGTTTTTACGATAATTCAATTCACATTCGCTCCCTAAATACACAGAAAACCCAATACCAACTTTGATCTCAAGCTTTCTCATATATGTAGTTCTAGGCAGGTGGCACTCGGCTCTACGCTAAAATATTCAATAGCACGAGATAGTTTGACGTCAGTCAAGGACTATCTTATCATGCAAAGCGCGGCCTCCAAGATGGATAAAGTATTTCCAAGGAAAAAGATAAATGTAGTTGAATTAAGTTTTACGGATTATTTGGGTGCTTAGGTGGAGTTAGCATTATAAGAAAATAATGTTGGATATTGTACGCACGATTTTACAATATTTAAAAGGAACTTAGAGCATTCTAAATAACGGGAGTGCCGGCAGAAGTGAAAACTTGAATATTAACGTTGTGCATTTTTGATATTTTGGAATGGTTAGTGAATAATTTCGCACGAATTGCTTTAATTATCAGTATAAAAGTTCTATCATTTATGTGGTAAAATACAATATTCATTTATTGTGCTATCGTACACAAACATGACAATTCTCCCACCGACTTACGAATTTTCGATCAGGTCACGTGTTCTGACGCGAGTTTAAAATTTTTACCCATCACAAAAAAGTGCACAACGCCGCTAAAGAAGTTTTCACTTCAAAAAGTATTTCATAATGTATTTGATAGATATGCAGCATTTCAGCAGTTAAGAGTATCGAACGATTTAGAATTCACAAGACGGCATTCTTTTATAAAATTAATCATAACAAGAAATATCTATTAATGTTGTATGTTGTTGTGCGTGCTTTAAATTTTCAATACATCATCATAACTATGTGTAAATAAGTCTTACTCCTCATAAGTGCTTCTAAGCTGATATCACAAAATTAGCAAGATCATTATTGAACTACTTTGCCAGCTTAGGTGAAATATTGCAAGTGCGGTTTGCCAATCAGAGATGTTAATTCGCTTGCGTAGTTAGAAAAATATATACTTCAATCTTGAAACTCTCAGTACAGCACAGATGTATGCACAAAGCGTAATTGCATTAGAGCGGAGCGGTGCGGCACAATGCGACACAAATATTGTTTATATGAAATCATAATTATGAGATAGACCAAACTACGAGGAAGCGGCACTACGTGGTTTTAGTAGGAAACTTAGAAGGGCATTAGAATCGCGTCTAGTCGTGGCGCTCCGCTGCAGTGAGATTTTACCGTGGGCAAAGTCTGGACGTATTCGTAGCAGACGACAAAAGAATTGCTCTTATCGAGTAGAGTAGAGAGGTATGAAATATATTCAGATAGAGAGTAATAGTAATATCATAATATCAGTTTTTGTAGGGACAAAAACTGATATTATTATATGTTTATATACTATTACTCTCTATCTAAATATATTTCATGCCGTCATTTTTTATAATAACTTAACTATGATATATTGAATCTCTTACTTAGCGAAAAATGAGTAGGGTTGCAAGTCCATACGGGACGACATAGCAAGACTTGGGACAATAATATTTGTGTTATCCATAGAAACAGTTGTGTCGAGTCTTGGTATACTACCTATTCGTTGTTTTAATGTCTGAAAAGTGCCTCTACAAAATAAAATTAATTCCTTATAATATAGTCTTTATGAAATAAAATAAAAATGCCTTGCCGTTCTTGGATGACCTGTCCACTTCAATGACGAAAAATAATTTCGATAACTTTGACGTATTATGTCGATGCTTGCATACTGAAAAAGTCAAAGTATAATTAAAATACAAGTACAATGTGACATTATTGGCGCCTTGTTTCTGATGAAATACAAATTGCCAGCAAAGCTCGTACCTTGACACATTAATACGATGTATGTCAAGTCCTCACTTAGGAGGAACTCGGCGATACATACTTCTTACAACGTGTTAATTGCCATTAAAACGAATTTGGCTGTTAGAGCCATTTTCTTTCCTTGGAATATAATAAGGCGTGCGCTGTAATTTGTTTACGCACATTTTATAAGATGCCTTTCATCTGTAATTAAGAATTCTTACATATGTGCATACGTATAGTTTACCCTTTTACAGGCTCGTTTAAAGGCAGTAAAGTTACACGTGTAAGCGTTGATAGGGTAAAATGTCTGTAGATAAAACAGAAGGGTCGCTAGCCTGACATTTATGAGCAAATGTCTTGACATTGCCATCAATTTAGACTTCAAAAAGTAGGCAGCTTATAGTACCGTTCAAGTATTAAAACACGTCTCTCTTTGCTGTACAGTATTCTTACACCTTTTCTTTTTTAAATGACAATGCCCGCACTAGGTTTAATGCCTGTGTCGCGGGCTTTAAACCAAGTTTATGTGTTCTTTGTGTCCGTTGCTTGTATACAAACATACAAAAAACGGATACAAAGAACACATAAAATTAGAACAACTATTTGTGGATCACACAAATTATTGTCCAGTGTGCGGATCAAACCCATAACATTCGACGCAGTGGCAGCGGCCGGAGATCTGCTAAACCACTACGCCATCGACAGTATTAATGTAGACTAATCTTTATCAGTTGAGTTGAGTGAGTATTGAGTGGCAGACCCCAACGTAGTCTATTATTTGGTAACAATATGAATAAGCGAGTTCGCCCGGGGAAGTAAAGACAACCGGCGTACTGCGTTTCGCCTGCTAAGTATCTAAGTACCGAAAAAAAGCATTCCCACCACCTTTCTTCCTCTCATTTCATCCGACGTTTACATAATATTTTGTTTGCCAATCATTTGCACCACGCAAGTAAAATCCCGATATAGCAAATGATCATAAAGAACGGTAATCGCTTGCCATTATCCTTACCGAACTTTTGTTTGCCACTTTGTTATATAAAAAAATGGTGTAATAGGTTCAATATTGATTACTACGGCAATATATGAATTTTTCAGCATTAAGTGTCATATTGCAGGAATATTGTTACTGTTGCCGCGTTGACGAATTCGTCTATTTATTGAGCGGAGGGTCCAATGCTGCGATCACTTATGAGCGATAACCACTCGAAAATTTGCCTTCTCAAGCAGTTTTCAGTTAATTAAGTAATGGTTTAAGTGATCGCTTATGCACCGAGTGTTAACTAAATTCTTTAATGAACAAATTGTTGTTCCAAATCTGGGAATTCTTTTTAATATAATATTTATAATAAAATTATTTATTTATTTTATTAAACATCCTCAATTTTACGATTGTGTCTTAACAATTACGTATTTTTTGTCCGTTGTTTGAAGTTTTATAAAGTCCCGTGCGACACAGGCATTTCTCCTTGGACGGGTACTATCTCTTGCCGAAAACAACCTTTATCTACATGTAAAAATAGGTCAGGTTTAAAAATAGGTTTTAGGAGTCAGACTTACAGACCGCATCAGAAATTCAATACTACGTTCCAAAACTCAAATTACTGATGTAGGCCACTCAGCTGCCAAATTAAAGTGGAATTGGGCAGGCCATGTTTGTCGTATGCCAGGAGAGTTATGGGAGGGAACAATCACACAGTGGATGCCAAATAACGGGAAGCGACAACGAGGCCGACCCAGGAGGAGATGGCGAGACGAGCGCGATGCATTTAAAAGGGATTGGCAACTCAGAACAAGCGATCGAGACAGATGGAAGTCGGAAGGGGCGGCCTTTGCCCAGCAGTGGGACGCCAATTAGGCTTATAATAATAATAATAATAATAAAAATAGGTCTATGGCCTAGCTGGATAAAAGATCTAACAAAACTGGTATATGATGATATATACATATAATACGATTTTACTACTATATCAATCGTAGTGGCAATCTATGACGGAAATCCATATTCGGCATCCATTACGTGGTGTACGGCTGCAAACTGTAGACCTACTTTTAATCATAAATGCCCAAATTTCGGACTGATTGTCCTTGCAATTCGTATAATGAAACACGTTTATTCACGTGCACGTACCGTCTTCATCGTCCGTAACTCTACTATGAAGTGGTCCAAATAACGGAGTAATGTCACTTTGACAGCAAAAATAGTTACAAATAATGTTCATAGTAGGCATCTTATTTATATTTCGTTCAGCCCGAAATTTCAAATATATATTTTCATGACTTATTGGAAAAATATATTATAAGTTACACAAATGTCACCTGTCTCTGAAGTTATTTGTCTGAGTTGTATTCAATCGAATGTAATAACAATCTAACTAATGTTATGTCTGCGTAGATAGATATAGATTACGAGTACTTAAACTTTAGGCTATCAAATGTTCTTAAATTCAATTAGTTCTTATGAAGTATACACTAGTAATGCCTTACTTTTATTAACCCGCGGCTTCGCTCGCGTTAATTTAGACTTTGACAATCAATTCGGGTTGTACTCTGCTTGTAATAATATATATAATAATATATTTCAATCATGATTCGATAGACACGTGGCGCCATCTACGAACGTTATTATTGTTTTCCTCGGGAACAGTAATTTTTTTCTGGATGAAAGGTAGCCTATGTCCGTTTCTGTACACCTGACAACTTATATGCAAAATTTCAGGATAATCGGTTCAGTGGTTTAGGCGTGTAAAGGTAACAAACAAACAAACTCATTTTCGCTTTTATAATATTAGTTAGGATTAGGATACCATAAAAGAAATAAAATTAAAACACATTTTTAATATAAAGTATTTATTACTCTTGCCTAACAAAATGATAACAATAGCCGACCCGCCTAATCGAACAAATTCGCGTGACGGGACCGTATCTGACGGCACGTCCGACAAAAATGTTGGAATATCGCAGAGTTCCCAACTTTCTGTCAAGTCACATAGGCTAAAATAGGCACTTAACCTTAATGGGGAATGCCATTAATTTCCCGCGAGATGCCTTAATGCTTTTGTCGTTGAAAAAATTGCCCGTGAATAGGTGAGGGTCGACCGCAGGGCTCACTGTTTTTTATAACTAATTCTCCTGTAAAAGCTTAAGCTTTGGAGATGAATGAGTAAGCAACTAAACGCTGCTGTTCGGCATATTTCAATAACGAACGTTAAAACGACCGAGTAAATAAATCTTTTGAATTGCGAATAATATTTTGGGAGCGGTTTACTATTTGCTTTTAGTAAATACGCTTTATATTTATTTATTGCTTTATATATTTATAAAGTCCCAGTTTTATGCGTTAATCGTTGCAACGGCTTGCCCACATTTTCACCGTTGGCTATCTCATTAAACCAGACTGCTTTAGGTAGCAAAATAACAGGATTAAATATCGAAGGAATTCATCATACATAAGTTATGTGGCAGACACGCAACTTCAATCCATGATAGAAAAATTTTAAAACCATCTTAACCATCGTAAGATGGTTTTGCAACTTTTCTGGTTTTGGAATTCTTTTTTAAACAGGTGACTTGCCAAATAACTATTTTAAAATTCGATCCAGTCTATATTATCTTACTTTGAGGTACAGATTTGGGGTTATACGCACATCAAACAACCAGTAAAGGCTACCGCCAATGGTAAAGACATCAATAAAAAGTAGCCTATGTCCTTCCCCAGGATTTAAACTATATCTGTACCAAATATCATCTAAATCGGTTGAGTGCTTTAGCTGTGAAAAGGTAACAGACAGACAGACAGAGTTACTTTCAAATTTTTAATATTAGTAAGGATAAAAAGATTTACTAACCCGTACTTAGCCACTATGATTTGAAGTAAGGCCTAATAATGGGCAGTTTATAAGTATGGCTGTTATTACTAATAATGAGCGATTATCTTAACGTTTGTGTAAAAGCTCCACATATGTACATACATATGTACGTACATACATAGTGTTACGCCTACGTAGGCAACGTAGAAGTACATTACGTCCATATTTCGTCAGTTAGATTTAGCTTTTACGTATCCAATAACATATCCTATTGCCGTCTACCGAGCAAAGTACCGTAAGTGTGTTACTAATAAGATTATTTTTCCAGGTTAACCTAATATCGCTTTGCTCGCCCCGGTAATCGAACGCGTAGCAGTCGAATTCGGTACCACTGCGCCCACGAAGCAGGTAAAACTCTAATATATTTTGGCAAATAGTTGAAAACCCTTAAATCAATGAAGCAAAAAATAACAAACGGGCACACTCACAAACTTCTCAACGTAACAATGTTGAGCACAAACATACGACTCGAACCTTTAGGTTATACCTTCAGTTTTATTTCCACCGTTCCTCCTATTCATGTCTGTTCGATTGGAAAATTATTCATCAAATCAATACGATAGGCAGACTCTGTAGCGAGAGGACCCGTTTCCCGATAAAATCCAGTAATTGGCCCCTTTATATAAAAAAGTAACAAACGTTCGAGAAAAGAAATCTGCCATGTTTATTTTTTTTACTTATGTCAATTTTATTGTTATTTCCGTTGTAAACGAAATTATTTGGTTGTATGATTTGATTTCTGATGTGAACGTATTTTTATCTTTCTTTTTTAAATATGAATTGAAGAAGTGTTTACCAACGTTGATCAATTTATCACGACGTAATTAAATCTCGTAACATGTGACCAAATTGATTTAACTCACTCCAAAGATAACAAATTGTGACGGCTATTTAATTGGTTGCGCGGCCTACATGTACGCCGACGTATTTCTATTGTAGTATGAAAGAATTTGTAGTAATCTGAGCCTATGCCACCATCTCTTGTAGGTAGCAGTGAATTGCATGCATGCTCGATTTTCATTTGCTAGCATCCTGGAATAGACACTGCTGACGCTTTAGTTTTATGTAGTCATGCGCAAGTATGCAGCAGCACCGCGCGGCAGTCGACTCCTCGCAACCATTGAGCTAGGTCGTAGCACAATATGTATTTATATAATAACTGGTACCAGTATTATATAACATCCTTACTAAAATAGAGCAAATATTTTAGGAAGATACCTTTGCAACGTGTAACTAAAATATTGTTGCTTACTTTAGCGTGATGGTTATAATGATATTAATATTCAAGCAGTGCCGTTTGTTTCAGTTTATATTATATGATCTTGTTTTAGAGAAAATTGATAATCGGTTTAAATCTCGAATATCGTATTTAAATGGATTATTTGCATAGTTATAGAAAGCGCGGCCGTAGATCTTGACATCTTATTATTTTGTTCGCTACATATTTATGTATAGTGAGTGATTGATATCTATATCTATATCTTCTATACTTAAAATAAAACTGTAGAGAGGTCAATTCTGTACATTGAATATATATTCAAAATTAATATTGGAGGATGAATGGTGATCGATACTGATGACAAAAATGCAATCAGTAAATTTTTTGTCTGTCTGTCTGTATGTGCACGCATGGGTCAAAAACTACTGAAGGGATTTTAACCAAACTTGGTACGATTGTAGTCCATACTCCTGGGCAGGTTATAGGCTATATAACATAACGCTAAGACACATAGGAGCTGAGCAGTGACGATAAATTTGAAGCAAGTCGGACGAAAATGCGCTTTCGAACTCTTATCCTCGCATACGTTGATCATACACCAAAAGTATGTATTAAAAAGATCTATAAAAAAGTCCTTAATAGTATATATCTATATTTTATAAATTAGCCACAATAACGTGTTTAATCGTTAGGCATTTCTTCAAAGTGTATTAAAATACATAAATATATTGTATTTCACATAGATATATTCAAAAAGATATTTATATTATAAAAAGAAATATAGGAATCGGTTTATAAACACACAAGATATAGATGAAATAAAACTTCCAAATCTCGCCGCGCCAGTATGGGTACGGCTATACGGTTGATTGTTGTTTAACGCGCGAAACGGCCATCCGCTGCATTTATAAAAAGGCGGGGGCGCTCACGCGCCGACTTCACTCACATTTTGTTTGTTTGGTTGAACGCGGTAATCTAAGGAACTACGGGTAAAAATTAGAAAAATATTTCAGTGTTGGATAGCCCATTTATAGAGGAAGGCTATAGGCTATATAACATCACGCTACGACCAATAGGAGCGGAGCATAAATGAAAAATATTGCAAAAACTAGGAAAATTCTCTTATGTGAAGCAGACGAAGTTGCGCGGGTCAGCTAGTAAAAACAATAAGAATTGATCCGTAATAGCATCGTAGAAAAAAGGGCGGTATTGATTCTATATTCTACCTATTAGATTTTGCCCGCGGTTTTACTCGCATAAATGTAGGTGAGGCTAGGTTAGTACCAGTCCTTTTACTGAATGAAAGGTATCCTATATCCTTTTCTGTCCCCCTGACATCGTGTAGGCACAGTTTCATAATGATCGGTCGAATAGTTAAGGCGTGAAAGCTTAAAAACGAACATACTCACATTTTATACTATAAGTTAGGATTAAAATCTAGGCAGAACATATCTCAATCTTTATATTCTACTAGCTTTTGCTTGCGGCTTCGCTCGCGTAAAAGTAGGATATGTTAGGAATAGTACTTTAAAAAAATAAAATATAGGCCATGTTACTCGGTGATAATGTAGCTTTCTAACGGTGAAATAAATTTAAATATCGATTGAGTACTTTTTGAGTTAAATCCTACAAACAAAACAAATATTCAAATCTTTCCTCTTTGTATTATTAGTATTGACAATAAAATTGTACTACTTCTTTGCATGAGGTTTTCAGGTTCAATGCCCGGGTCTTGCAAAATATTATAAGGTTCTTTTCTTAATGAATTCGCAGAAGCAGTGTAAAGTCTGGATCTGTGCTCGGTAGACGAGCAACAGAGTTGCCCCCATATACATACGTAGGTACGTATGCCTAAAATCATACCTGCCGAAATGTGGGTAAAAACACTTCTTCCTACCCTATCGTGGATAAAGCCGTGATATATGTATGTACCTACGTCCTATTGAGCGATATATGTATGTACAGTGAGAGAATTAGGATTGTAAAAATGTATACCCATTTCAAAACTAAAATGGTAGGTATAAGCCGGTAATTGACGCCATCTAACGGAAATCGATACAAGAACTGTTAAGTAGTTTATTTATATCGTACCAGATGGCGGTGCACAACTATAAAAAAAGTAGATAACTTAATTTTCATAAATTTACTTTAAACAATTTTTTATGTCTTGAGTAAACATTACTTTATTTAAAAAATGAACACATTTCAGGGTAAAACAAGAAGCATAGAATTGTACTAATCTGTAGCGGGTAGTTTATTTTATAGATACTTTCGATGACTCGCTATTCTGTTCGTACGCAAATATTATTCTGTCCCTGTGTTCGATTGACTTTTCGGTTAAGATTATAATTTCTTATAAATCTAACCTATTGGATCAAATGTGTACGCGTTGAAATATTTATAAAACAACGCCATCTAGTTCATTCATATTCATTCTAATTCGAGTGTTCACAGGATTCTGGACCTTATGGTATCCATGCACTATTATAGGTGACTGTACTTCACTACATATTATAAAACAAAGTACCCCGCCGCGTCTGTATGTCTGTTTGCGAGAAACTCAAAAACTACTGAACGGATTTGCATGCAGTTTTTAACAATAGACAGAGATTCACGAGGAAGGCTTAGGAGTATAATTTGTTGAGGTTTTGTACTACCCATGCGAAGCCGGGTGGGTCGCTTGTAATAGATAATTGTGTAGTAGAGCACTATTCCAGGTATTATTCACGTCTTAATTACTCGAAATTCCACTGTAGAATCCCACTTAAATTGCTATTCGCATACTACAGAATGTTTAACCTTTAAATAATTTGTTCGTGAATATATTTATGCCTGTAAATTGCTTAGATAGCGTCGGCCGTTCGAAAATGGTTTGAATGTCGGGAGTATTCGCTTATAATGGAATACCGTACGACATTACATCGTGTAAATAACTTTAATAGAGTTGCCTGGCTATTTCTAGGTCTATTCTAGTTAGCGGACATGTTTTTTTAATAATTTTCTGCCTCTAGGTATAGCCTACGTTGCCAGGGACCATACAAACATTTAAACAACGAACACAATCAAAGACTCTGAACAAAAATGTTACACATTTTTTTGTCTTATTGTATTTTCTGCCCTTCAGTGGGATGAGGCTTTATAGAGTGTTACTCTACCAAAACTAAAGTTGCCGACATAGCTCTTCGGGTAGCCAAGATGAAGTGGCAGTGGGTAGGGCACATAGCACGCAGAACCGATGGCCGTTGGGGCAAAAAGGTTCTAGAGTGGCGGCCACGCACCGGAACACGCAGCAGGGGTAGGCCTCCCACAAGGTAGACCGACGACCTGGTAAAGGTCGCGGGAAGCGGTTGGATGCGGGTGGTCCAAGACCGATCTGTGTGGAAAACCTTGGGGGAGGCATAGGCCTCCCCCAAGGTCCACTGCTGGGCATAGGCCCAGCAGTGGACGTCTATTGGCAGACATGATGACTCTATCCGTGTAGTTTCTTAAATGCGTAGGTATGCTATATGATGAATATGCTAATTTGGTTCTATTAATTAATTTATGTAATAAATTTATAACTTCAATGAAAGCAATTTCTAAAATCATAGTTATGATAGATAATAATTGCTATGATAGAGACAATTCATATTTTATAATCCTTACGATGGTTAATTCAGTTGTGGATAGAGGAGAATATAAACCTGTGTGACAAAATCATGAATAGCTTAGCTTATAACGGTGGTAGGTATAATATAACGAGGTGCCCAGTACAGCGTCATGGGTTGAATTTTAACTATCTCTATTTTCCTTATTGCTGAGCATACCAAATGCTCAGAAATCCCAATAGAACTTAGAATTGGACGTAGTTATGCAAAATGGATCCAACCCACAAAACACTTTGTTTTTAGGTATAGTTATAAATGGTATATTTTTTTAACCATTTATAACTATACCTAAAAACAAAGTGTTTTGGTTAAAAAAAAATATATATATATATATATATATATATATTTTTTTTTTTAAATATTATTTATAACTATACCTAAAAACAAAGTGTTTTGTGGGTTGGATCCATTTTGCATAACTATGTGCAATTTATCATAATAATAATTATAATCATCTGCAATACAAAATCAACATATTTCATAACTTTATAACAAAGATACTTATATACTATCAGAGCTAAGATTCTATAAGATTAAAATAAATAAAAGTGCTATACGCAAAACCAGTAAAAACTTTTGGAAACACAAAATAATTGTTCACATAATTCGTGTTGGTGTAAGCTGCCGAGCAATATTTAAATCCATTTCCAACCCAATTAGAGAAGAGTTATAGCGCGCCGCATGAAAAAAATAAAACCGTGTTTTTTATTAATATTCTAAAACTAGGTTAATGCTTGCATTAAGCTAACAAAAATAAAACAATTGTAACAACAGTAACTCGCCAAACAAAATTGCATACGGAACGGACAAAAATTTCGTTTACAATCGTCGGGTTGGTCTAATTAAGAAGTTGGGGCGTCGCATCGTTACTATCTAGTTAAGCCGAGTTCGTTAGGGAAACTCGGTTACCGGCAGTTACTCGTTGATTGTCGGCGAAAGTGAGAACTGTTCGCGAGAATGTTGCCGGTAACTTACTTACCCGCGCCCGAAGAACGAGCAGGTGCTCACTTGCGAATTGTCTATTGAAGCTCTAGTGTATCACGTTCTTGTGACGTTGGTTTTGAACGGATCTGGTTGCGGATTAAAATATAGTGATATTGTTATATATAACTAATTTCTTTTCTCCTATATTATCGTATATTTCTTTCTTTTGGTTCTTATGCAATTTTGCAATAGTTATTACATCTCCGATGACAAAAGCATTTTGAAATTAAATCTGGGAACAAGTAAAAGATTATTATTTTATTTTTAATTCTTCATTTTATTATTGCTTACTTTCGATACTTAATTATATTTTAAAATAAACTAATTAAACGTTATTTAAAACATCACATAGATTTCAAATCAAATTACGATGAAAACCGTAAAAGTTATAACAATAATTTCCATTATACAAAAACTATTATTGTTTAACCCATTCGCTGTCCCGTGATAGACACAATAGAAAATCTATTGTTATGTATCATATGTGATTCATCGGACAGGGAACCTCTTAATTACTTGTATAAAGAATGATTACATCAATTGTCAAGTTTAGCTTAGTATTCTGTAGGTAATAATAATAATGAAACAATAAGTATTTATTATTCAAATGGTTATAAATATAACAGTTTGATGCTCTAGACTCTAGATCCTAGACATAAGGATTCACTGTTTCGTGGAATATTTATTTTAAACAAACTCATGATTCTGATATCTATAGAAGACTATTAAAATTGGACATAGTTATGCAGAAACATAAACTTACTTTTGAGACTATTGGAGTTTCACTAAATTTAATACCTATATAAAGTAAAAAATTGTGATTTGCTTTTAAATTTGTTTTAAATAATGGTCATTGTAATATAGTTTCTGTATAGTATTGTTTTAATAATTTTGATGATACATTTTTAATAACATTTATGACAATAAGTAAAAAAAAGTATTTTGTGTGTTGGACCCATTTTGCATAACTAAGTCGAATTACAAACAGACAAAGATAAACCCGTGCAAAAATTTCTTCGCGAAAGGGTAGCTTAGAAATATCAGTCCAATGATTTGAGTGTGTGTGCGTGTGTGTGTGTGTGTGTGTGAGTGTGTAACGGCTTGTCAGTTGACATGTTTGGATGCTGAAATGTTCTCGCTATCTCCGCTATGTCGGTCAAATGTCTGGATCATGCATTTTTAAATGAAATATTGGTTTCGTATCGATGGCGGAGTGTGACAGTAGATGGACAGAGAATTGTATTTGAACTAGGGTAGCTGCGTGCAATATTCGAACTACGAGTCGACTTTTTTTTTTTTCAATTTTTTTTTTAAGAAACAGACCACTACAACAGCACGGCTGGCGTAGTGGTTTAAGTGGTCGCCTCGCTACTGCTACTGCGCCGAGTGTTGTGGGTTCGAATCCCACACGGGACAAAACTTTGTGTGATCCACAAATGGTTATTCCGAGTCTGGTTGTTCTTTGTCTCCGTTATTTGAATGTTTGTAAAGTTCCCCGCGACACAGGATTTATTCCTAATGCGGGCGAAGGTCTTTTTTTAAGAGAGGACAGATGATTAGTTAAACGAATGCACATCGTTTTAGATGATATCAGCCCTGCTTATTAAAAGTCCTACTGCTGCGTCCTGCTTAGTATAAGAAGGGTTAGAAAGAAAGAAAGAAATATTTTTTATTTTGGCACAAAAAAGAGCACACCCAAAACATAAAGAAAAAAATAAAAAGGTTAGGTCATACTCATACATACAAAACTTTATGGTCAACTTCAGACATGCAGGTTTACTTACAATGTGTTCCTTCATCTTAAAAGCGAGCGATAATTAACAATGTTTTTAATACGCACATTACTTTGAAATTCAGATGCGCGTGCCATTGAATCTAACTTGAGACCTAGGTAGAACCTTTATGGCAGTCCATCGGTTTCCTACAAGGCTAATGTAAAAAACCAGGAATAATTCCCGTGTCGCGGGGGACATTACAAACATTCAAACAACGGACACAAATAACACTCAGACTCGGTACAACAATTGTGGATCACATAAATTTTTGTCCCGTGTGGATTTCGAACCCATAACATTCGCAAAGGCAGAGGCACGGGGACAACTTAGACCACTACGCCGTCGCCGTGCAGTCGACTATATTAAAAATAGTGTTAATTATTTGTACATACATACATAGATTCACGCCTGTTTCCCAGAGGGGTAGGCAGAGACTACGTATTTCCATTTGCTACGATCCTGACACACTTCTCTGGCTTCATTCACTTTCACCACATTCCTCATCCACGCGCGTCGGTTCAAGGAGCTCTTAACCTGGCCTTTGTCCAGAATGCCTCCAATCTGATCGAGAAACGTTCGTCTAGGTTTTCCTCTTGCGACTGTTCCATTCACACTAGCCTTATAAACTTTCTTAGTCATTGTAATTGTTTGTAAAGCCCTTATAATTCCATATGAAAGGACTGATTCCTTTTGTGGGCATTAATCGGAAAATCTGATGTTGACGAGCCATAACAGACTCGTTACTGAAAACATTACGATGTTTATCTGCTTCCTCCATCGACTGTGTTTTATAATATACCAAATAGTTGATGAAGTGACAAAAGGAGCTTAAAATAAAGAACATATAAAGACAGAAACATATTTTGTGTAAAGAATTTTTAATATCCGTGTGAATTCACGCGTTTTAATATCAACGGATGACATTGCAGTTTAAGGGGTGAAAGCATATTACACATTACTTTTATTAAAATATTCAGAAAAGTGTGTAAAAATAAATAAGTACGTAATTGAGAAAAGAGAGCATTGTAATATTAATTAATTTATCATTTTAATACTATGTATTTATTAAAATGAAGTGATAGGTATTTTAAAATAATCATTGTATTTTGTTAAAGATTTACGACATTAGACGTAGAAAATGGACCTAATATAACAAACTAGATGTCGCCCGCGGCTTCGCTCGCGTTATTATCGATTTATGTTAAGATGGGTTTTTTAGTAGCCAATATATTATTCTGATGTATAAACAAAAATACTGTAAAGTTTTATCAAAATAGAAAGAGTAACTAATATCCATACATCCATCCATCCATCCTTACAAACTGTCACATTTATAATATTAGTTGAAATTAAAAGTTTTAAGGAAACACGTATTTTTTGGTTTTCTATATCATATTCGTGCAAAAGATAATATATGTCTGGCTAACTACTAATAGGTACATGTAACAATCCTCAACTTCAACAAAAAAGATATTGTTCCACGTTTTATACAAAGCATATCCACGCAAATCCTCCATGCACAGAATTTTTCGTCAAATAATCGCTGTTTAAGCTTCCTTACTCGCATGTATAACACATACAATCCATGCTAATTATGTGGTTCGTTTAAATGTTACTACAGTACTAACTTCGGTACAAGTACGGCATACAAATGAATTTGGTCGGGTTATCGTTAAAACCGCAGGTGTTATCGTCACTCGTATCGTTAAACGCGGTTCCATTGGCGGCGCTCGATTCAAATAATCGTTATTTATTTTACAGTGTGAATCGAGCTTTATGTTACGGTATTGGATAGAAGGTTTAATCAAAGTTCTTGTGATATTGGGACTGAATTTTCATCGTTTAAATGAGATTGGATGATATTTTAACACGTTGTAAATGGTTTTTAATATATTACTACAGTTATAGATTTTTGTGAGCAATTGTTCCACTTGTGAGTTTTAAGCAGTTTACAGTCTGCTAAAAAATTATTATCTCTTTGTCACTCTCCAACGATGTTGGTTATCTGCAAAAGTTATAGCATTATATATGAATGAATTAAATTGATTGATTATAATAGTGTATGTAATGTAGACAACCCTTAAATAAGTAAACGACGATGAGTCGTTTATAATGACTTAGTTCAATATTTTTAGGATTCAGTGACAACACGCACTCGATGATTTTTGTCCGAAAGTTAGATACTCAAAGCGTAGCGACCATTCTAGATATAGCCTACCTAAAAATAAACTAATTTACCAAATAAATTATACTACGACCAACTCGATTTGAGAAACTGTATATTCGTTATATATATTCAAACGCTTTTAACTACAAACTCTCTTCTAAATCGTATTAAATTTATTTCTCAAGTGGAATCAGTTTCGACTTAAATTAGGTTTAAATAGAGTCTGAGGTTTTGTAGTTTTGCTCTCTAAGGACTTGAGTACTTTATTATGTAGTACAAATCTGATTATATACAAAGTAGGTTTAATGTTATTAGTCTTTTAAAGTAAGGAGCTTGTGAAACATTTCTGTTGTGCTAATAATGTTTTTGAAGCCAGGCGATTACTATTAAATTTAACAAAATAAGCTGGGATCAATTTTATGTAAGTTTTAACAACAAAGTGTTTATTCGGTTTCTATCATAGCTGTTAATATCTGACTCGTGTATTTCTTTTTTAGTAGATTATCTTTTTAGCGTAACTCATAGCCACATGAAAAACTCGTTTTATCTTTTTAACTGCCGCATGTAACAAAGGTTTTTACTTGGCGATAATCGGTTCCAAGTGCAATGTGCATTATTTTCGTAATAATGTTGTTAATCCTAACTAATATTATAAATGTAAATGTGAGTTTATTTGTTTTTTACGTGTTCATGCCTTAAATACACTGCCCATCAACCTGAAATTTCGCATAAACGTTATCCGGGATAGAAAATAGGATATGGGGTCCCTTTTTAATCCAGAACAAAAGTACTGTTCCCGATTGAGCGAAGTTGGGGCAAAGGCTAGTCTTTCATGGTTAGCACAGAGGATAATTAGTGAAGTGCTAAATTTGTTCATAAACTGTAAACTGTTAATAAGTTCAGCGTGTATGTTAAATTTGCTAGACATCTCTAATATCTTACGAAATACAATGGTTCCTCAAATCTGCTTTGCATTGTTTTGACGTTGCGGAGATTGTATTAATCACATTAGAAATTTAGATAGAATAATACAGTTCAGTAAGTTAAATACAGGTGGAAGAAACAGGTAGTACTGAAATCCGGGTGGGGTTCGAGAACCACCCGTTTCTAGCTCAAATCAGATCTTCTATTTCATTCAAATTTAAAAACTTTTTGTACCCCGATGTGCCTGTAATCTGCACGTTGCTCTGCTTCACTTAATGGAAGCTCCAAATGCAATTCGCTTTATTCAGCAGCAATTTTAATTCTGGCAATCTTGTATTGCGAAACAGCTTCATTCGCCGTCGTCGAATCGCTGAATTTTTGAAGTCGTGACCCCAAATTCATACGTCTATACTAATATTATAACGAGCAAACATTTGATTTTTTGTTTATTTAAGGTACTGTTACTAACATAACCTAACCTACTTTTACGCAAACGAAGCCGCGTGCAAAAACTAGTTGGAAAATATAAAAGTCACTTGGGTTTTCCTTTAAAATGCAATGAGTAATACACACATATACGAAGCTCGAAGATTTGCAATCGAGATAAATGTGAATTTATGACCGGCAGTTATACTTCGGTTGAAGACTGCAGATGATGCCTTCATCAAGATAAAGGCATGATAAATACGTCACATTGCCTTTCTGAGTCACTGTACTCATTTTTCTTGCCTTATTTTTACTTAAATACGTTGCAAAATGAAAAACCATATCGTGTTTGAATAAGGAATTATTTTTATATGGTCTGGTAATTATTTTCCAGAATATAAAAAAGTTTTAAAATGAATGAAATGTGATTTTCAGCAAAATTATTATTCAACTATAAAAAAGTCCCAATGTCGTTATAGGTAAAAATATGGATAGATATATTAGAGCCACGTTTTACTAACTATGTTTTATGTCCAACATTATAGAATAGTTGACTCATATATTTTAATATTTAAGGCAAATAAATACACTATCCAAACACTAAACCACATTTGAACTCTTTTGTCCTAAGATATGGCCTTATACTGTGGGGAAATTCCACTGAAGCTAATAGATGTTTTATTGGCCAAAAGAGATGTATAAGAGCCATTGTCGGTATTGCTCCAGACGAATCCTGCAAACCACATTTTAAAACATTAGGCATACTTCCTCTGACCCGTATGTATATTCTAGAGATTTCTGTTTTTATTAAAACCAACCCACACCTTTTCACCAGGGCCATGGATAAGTATCCGAGAAACACTAGGCATCCTAATAGGTTAGTTCTATAGTCCATTCCGAGAACTACAATGTATAAAAATAATTGTTACTGTATGTGCATAACTATATATAACAAAGTTCCGGAATGTTTTAAAGACTTACCACTTTATCGATTTAAGAAACACCTTAAGGCATGGCTACTAGAAAAGTCATACTATTTCCTTAAGGAGTTTCTACGTTAAACAATTGATGATAATATATTATAAATTTATTTTTAAATAACAATGTCACTAATTTAATTGAATTGTCATACCTATACAATAATTAGAATTATTTTAATAATGTAAATCATTTCGCATGCCACATTGTGACTAAATGGAAGAGCTAAATGTATTAATTATACCACAACATCCTTAAATGTACTCCATTTTCTATGAAATAAATATCATTTATCATTTGTTTTTAAAATCTACTCCATAATATATTATTATTGAGTAGCTGTCAAAAATACTTGTATCCTATTAGATAAGAGCGCTTCAAACCTCTTAGTAGAAGTAATTGTCATATGACAGAAAAAAGATGCACGATACAAACTGTGACGTAGTCTCTATTTAAATGCAACTGTCCGAGGGAGATATCGAGATATCCTCCAGCACCCCCACTATCTTTTAAATCCAAAAAAAATAATTAACGACTACCTTATTTTGCAATCGAATTTGTATGAAATTCGATTGCAAAAACAGAGAGTAATTATACGATTATTTTGATTACTATTTTCTCTTGTGTATAAAATAATTTATAAAATTAAACAAAGGAAACTTTTCCATTGAGGGCGATTATATAGCGCTCTACCGGTAACATTACCATACTTTGTGTTATTACTGAAAATGCTCTAATAGAAAAACCGAAAGCTTTTAAACAAACTGTTTAATTGTTATTTCGAGTTTCATCTATAATTCCTAAAATTTAATTGAGCTAAAATAATAACGCGGCAACATTACTTCTTTTCTTTTTTGAGAATGATAAGACACAGTAGAATCTGTGTTCAAACTTCACCTGCAAAATATTGGCTCCAAAATGTTGACCTTGTGTTTTCCAGAGTCCTGGACATAGATTGTCTTTGGACACTTGCGTTGACGAAAGCTCTTGTGCATGCTATGCCTAGTATTGAAAGCATTTTGCCTATGAATACTGTCGGATATGAGCTACTAGCCAATATGACATATATGTTTATCATATCTTTACTCGCAATAGCAACAAACAAAAACAAAATAATCCAAGTATAAAATAGCCGTCATAAGTTTTGTACCAAAATATTGGTCGCCACATAGTGCGATTTATATAAGAATGGATTCTTTTGTCCTTATCAATAACTCAACCCTTTCCTTCATGCCCCACTGACAATTTCGTATCTGTAAATCAAAAAGTCAATCCATAGTATAAGAAAATTGCAGCAATGTTCTGCTCGTTTAAAAAGAACAATCGCTTTATATTTATAACTAGCTTTTCCTTCGGCTTCGCTCGCGTAAAAGAAGGTTATGTTAGTAACAGTAATTTCTTTTTTATAATAAAATATAGCTTAATAAAGTTTTGTAATGATAAAATACTTTTTTAAATCGGTTGAGTAGTTTTGAGTTAAATCTGTACGAACAAACAAAAATCAAATCTTTTCTCTATATAATGTTAGTATAGATATAATTAAAAGTAGGTCGCGGGTTCGAAACCCACCCACTGCACTACTAAACTGAACCCACTCCTAATACAAGCATTCTAGCTTAGCTGGACATAACAAGAATACAAGTAATAAAAAAAAGAACTTCTTAATATATGTATACAATATCAGTCCTGTTTTAAACTGTCCCACTGCTGGGCACGGGCCTCTTCTCAGTGTGAGAAGGGTAACGCCATAGTCCACCACGCTGGCCCAGTGCGGGTTGGCAGACTTCACATATCTTCGGGCACATTATGGAGAACTCTCAGATATGCAGGTTTCCTCACGATGTTTTCCTTCACCGTTAAAGCAAGCGATAATTAACAATTTAATACGCACATAACCTCGAAAAGTCAGAGATGCGTGCCTTGGGATCGAACTCGAGACATCTGCGTGGCAGTCCAACGGTCTCCCACTAGGATAGACCTCTTTCTAGAATATATAATTGTTCTGAAAATCTAAATAATATTTGTAACATATTGATCTCTTAGAAACTAATTGCTGTTGTTTGTTTTAAATATGCGATCCTAATGTCTCGATTCTGAGAAGGATCGATATCCGCCTCAAGTAAGGTTTTATTTAGTTTCTTCGGTTAAAAATTTAGTAAAAGTGTCCGACATAATTTGGGAATTTAAGCATAATACACCATAATATTTATTTTATAATCGATTGACGATTTTAATATTATAATGGAAAATCGAAAGACGGCTCTACAATACCTAGATTATAGCTAATGTCGTTTATACCTCCACTACGCCTGCCAAGACTCGGTTGACAGATGTGTTTAAATCTACCGAGACTGTTTTCTAAGAGGCTTTTACTGTCTTTTCTTATATTTATTGACAATACTTCTACTTCCTTTCAACATTAAATTTGCAATACTCGTGCTATTTTTAAAGCTAGCAATTGAAAAATAAAGAACACTACTTCATCTATTTAAAGAAATCAATTTGGATATTGACACTAAGTCTTTGATAGTGTTACTTCGATATTGAATATCTTGAGTGTCGTTTACTGAAAGTATCAAGAGCGTCCGGGAAATTCATTTCCGGTCACGTACCGACTTCCGGCCTGTGATACAGCAGCCGATGAAATAAATGACGTTCTACTATTACATAAATATTTGCTATAAAAATGATAGACGGTTTTGAGGAATCCCATTTAGTTGAGAACCCAATTATTTAGACATTTTAAATGGGATTGGCTTTCATGGATTAGTAGGACACTTTATAAATTTATTGTATTGATACACAGATCAAAAAAAGTCTGCGTTCACTTGGAAAAGTCGAGATATTTTTTTTCGTGTGAAAATATAATCAATGAATGCATTAGTTATTGCTTTAACATTCAATAACAAATTTGAATATGAAAATCTCTATATTTTTTTGGATTTTCGTTAATAAAAATGGATTTTTCAATCTCTGTGAAATTTGTAATTTAAAGAAATGCGGAGATTTGATTAAAGTAAATAATTTTATTCATTTTTATATGCATATTTACACATTTAATACAAAATGACTCCTCTCCTGGCTTGAACGCATGAGAAAATCCTCCTGGGCATGCTGTAGATCAAGTTGTCCAATAGTTGATAGCCTGTTCCATTCTTGAATGGCGGCTTCCTTAGTCTCTGACAGAGGTCTTGTAGATGGCTGATGACTCCAAACAGCGCGCCTGAGTGCTCCCATGCGTGCTCCATTGGGTTTAAGTTCAGAGAGCCGGCAGGCCAGTCTTACCAAGGCTCTAGTACCTCTGCAGGGTAGTAACGACGCAGGTTTGAGAAACGGAGACTCTGGCTGCGATTTGCCTTGTAGAATATCCTTCTTCACGCACTGTTCTTGCTTGCAAGACTTCAGAGACCTGGAATTTTTCAAATGAACAATTTTAGAGAAATTGATTACAACAGCATTCAAGCGGCAACAAGAATGAGGCTAATTTATCATTCACCTCATTTTTATATAAAAAACAAAAGAAAATTTTATCGTTTCTACATTTAACTGATGTGTTTCTAAATATTAAAGCAATAAATAATGCATACATGAATTATATTCTGACACGAGAAAAATATCTCAACTTTTCCAAGTGAACGCGGACTTTTTTTATGTGTGTACGTACGTTACTCTTGTTCAATTAATTATAGAAGCAATGTGTATAATTGCAATTGAATAGTTGGACAACACTAACTGTATTCTTCTAGATAAGTAACACAACACCACACCAACAAGTTTTTGGCCATGAAAAGTAGGTACCACGCCGCCCACATTTTATTCGAATATTATACGAATGCAATCATTAACTACTTATACTGTTAATATAATATGAAGACCAATGTATAAAAGTCAAACATTTTAAACAACAGCATGCTGATGCGAGATTTATTTTATAACACAACTCCCGCTCAAGGAATAAATCCTGTGTTGTGGGGGATTTTACAAACATTCAAACAACGGACACAAAATACATCCAGACTCGGAACAACCATTTATGGATCAAACAAATTTTTGTCCCGTGTGGGGTTCGAACCCATAACACTCGGCGCTGTGGCAGCAGCAAGGCGACCACTTATACCACTATGCCGTCAAGGCACAAGTTAAAATAAAGTGTTATTAAAAAAAATCCTGGTAGGCGAAAAATTCAAGCCAAATTTTTTATTTAACTTAAAGGTAATATTATTATTAAGGCTAAGCTACATTTTACTTGTCAAAACACGTAGGTATCGATACTTACAACATACGATACGCAAAAGAGCGTGTATCGTATCTTGTGAGTGCCTTGCTGATTTCTGCAAGAATGGGCTAACTCAAGCGAAAAAGTAGAGAGCAATATGTGAGAGAATTACTCTTTACTTTTTCGATGGAGTATGAAGTCTAACGGGAGTAAAAACTACTATCAGTTGGTCACCGATTCTGCTTTTGACTGCCGTTGAGTTGAGTTTTATGGATTCAAATTCCACAAGCAAAATATTTGTGTCAACCACAATTAATGAATGTTCCATGTCTGGGTGTACCTGGTAACGGGTATAAGTCGTGTATGATTGTAAGTCTGATTGTATGACATGAGTGTGTTGTTCCGAAAGGACTTTAAACACATTTTAGATCGTGAGAGACCTTGCACATTAGTCACACATATTTTAAATTGGGTTTTCATTTGAACTGTAATATAATATATAATTCTTGGGTTGAATTATACCTATAAATTAGTATATAAATATATCTCTTCTACTATACGCCTACGGTATTTCCAGACACTGGGTAATATAGATCAAGGCTCATACGAAATATTGTTTAGCCGCACACTCTGCGTATGATCTTCGTCATTTGTGTTCGAGGCTGTTATCTCTCCCCTAGCCACAACTGTGAACTAACGTACACGCTACAATTGAAACAAGCGAGCCTTTTGTGGCGAAACACTGTTCCCTGAAGTTTTTAATTAGTTTTATTTCTACCATGTCACGTGTAATAGAAAGGACGTACTTGTTAATTTATATTAATGTTTTTAAGAAATATGCACTGCACAATTTTATTCGCCTTTCACATGAGGACATACGAAGTCACTGTAAATTTTTTTGCTTAACTTTTTATGTGAAGTAGGTGTGGTTTGAAGGTTATACTGGGTGGAATTTTATCCACAAGTATTTGATCCCGAATGTAATACTATGTAACCTAAACATTATTCATTGCTGTTACTGCACGTTTCGTACCGAAAATGTTTATTACTTTACATTAGTGGTCCTAAATAAGCGAGTATAGATAAAATAAGGAAAACACCAAATAAAAAAAAGAACTTTTATAATGCAAATCTTTGTCTTCGGATATAATATTGGCGCTACGCCAGACTGGTGACAATATAATATTTAATACTAGCGATTACTTTTTGAAGAATATTGTACGAGAGCTGTTTAGATACTATATACATACATAGTTTCACGCCTATATCCTTAAATAGTAGGCAGAGGTATGTTTCGCCTAGCATAGTTTTAGCTCCACAAAATAGTGGGCAAGCCTGTTTACAGTTCAGACTCCGTGCTGCTATATGAATGGTTTTGTCAGAAAAACCTAATATCACTTTGCTCGATACGGAAATCGAACCGAAAACCATACAGCAGTCGCTTTCACTACAACTGCGCCACCAGGCAGAGAGACCATTGCTCTGTGGTTTTTGTATTAGTCTTTTTGTAGGCCGGCCCTATAACGTGCGAGTTATACTGTATCCATTTAACACATTAAATGCCATGCTGGTCATTAACGACCGCGAACAATACATTTTACTACATGGCATTCGAAGTGTTAATATTGCAAGCGCTCTTGGGTGTCAGCAAACGTTTACTTAGACGGGGCCCTATGTCAAAAATCCTTTAACCGTTATGGCCAATTTTACATATTATGAATGCATATTTTGATCCTTCTTACACACACACACACATGCACATTCACACGCTTATATCGCAAAATTATAGTACCTACATTTAAATTATGTCAGCTATGGCAGATCTCTCCTTTTATTTTAGGAGTAGGTGGCAAGCCTATTGCTATACATTATATATTCGTGCTGATACTTATAATTTTTTAGTAGAAACCCAATAGATTTTAAATTTTTGTTGACTGTTGTTTTCACAGATGGATGTGTATCATCTATAAAAGTTCCAAAGATATTTAAAATAAAGAAAATAGCAACTTTTCTTCTTTTCTTTTTGAGAGTAGTAAAGAACCGTTGAACTGTAAACTTATAACAACCGACCAGGAAAAGTAGTTCTACTGGCAGATTATTGGAGCCACGTGACCTTGTGATCTGCGTTGAATAGGTTTTCAATTACAATTCCAGTCTCCGTGCTGCTGCTGAGAATTTCGGAACAGAATAACCCAATAACACTTTGCTCGACTCGGAATCCGAACTCGAGGTCTCTTACACAGTAACGCATACAGGTGTCCCAGAAGCTTCTTTAAGTTCTCGTTTTTTATCGATTATTTGAGATTACATAACAAAAAAAAATCATTCAAAAAGTAAATACCTGTAGTAACAGGAGTGGAAAAACCGTCACAGTGTAGATTTGCCTATAATTTTTAAAATATGTAACTTAGATTATTTTTTATATTTTTCTGATAGTTATTATAACTTAGCCTTTTACCTGATTCCAGCTTGACGTCGACTTCTGGGACCCTCTGTATACTACGCTACGCTCTCCGTAGCATCCCAGACCTTACTTCTATGCTATAAACAGTAACATAATAGTTTCCAAGTCAGTATACAATATATTTTTCTACACAATAATAACTGCGAAGAGCACCACTCTAAAAATGATGATCCCCTTTCAAGCACCACAACGGGACCTTAAAATACAACAGCCCTTTGACTTATAACACTCGATCTTGATTTTTACGTCTGCGTAATAAAAATATGAGAAATCCCTACACTGTTGATGATATATTACTGTCTGCGGAAACATAAAAACTATGGAGTAAACATGAATTTAGGGGTGAGATCGTATAGAATGGATTGACTGCCTCAGTGACGCAGCCGTGAATACAACTGACATGCATGAGGTCAAGGATTCGGTTACAAAATCGCGCAAATTGTTCTTTGGTTTTTCTGTCAAGAGATTGTCTCGTAAAGTTCGTTTGTCGTTTTAATTTTGCATCGTTAGAACTAAAACCCTAGGTGGCAGAATTGGTAGCTAATATGTAAAAAAATATATTGGTACAATATGAAATGTCATTACACTGTCGTACTTTCTTAATATTTGTTTATTTTTTTTAATGATATTTCTAGATACATATACACTTAGGTTCACATGTGTTTCTCAAATAGGTTGGCAGCTATCTTTCTTCAACGGTCAGGTGTATTTACCCGTTTCGACGATTTTTGTTAAAATATGGAGTAGATTTATTATTAAGTATTTGTTGTACACTGGCACAATGAGGAGTAATTTAGGTTCGAATACTACATGGGACAATATTTGTTCATAATCTGTGATCCGAAAATGCTTGTTTCAAGTTTGATGGTGCTTTTGATCATTGTTTGTTATGTCGATACAAGAATTATTCCATTGTGGCAATAGCGAGGCCACCACTTTAACCTCTAAGCGATCTGTGTAGTAAAAGTACATATTTATATTTACCCGAAGGAGTTATAGATGTATCAATCACTCTCATTCTCTCATATATCACTCGTTATGTTTAGTTCCCTCAAGATAAATTAGAAGGCGAGTCTATTATTACATTCCGGGAAATTTTCAAACTAGAAATCTAGGTACTAATTTTCTTAGAGCAAGATAATACCAAAACCTTTCATACAGTGGTCGTGCTTATCTTTAAGCTGATGAGGCAACTAAACAAAGTAATTGTAGTACTTAGAACGGTAAGTGAAACATACCAACTCCACGATACTTGCTTATACTGCGTAAACAGTAATTAAAGAGACAAAGCCCGGTCTAGCGATGAAGCCCTGTGCTGCGAGAGACTTAACAAACATACAATTTAACTAACGGACACAAAATGCACACGGACTCGGAGCTCTCGTTTCTGGATCTCACAAATGATTGTTCCGTGTGAGACCCACAATACTCAACGCGGTGATATCGTGCAGACGACTGCTTGCCTGCTACGCCATTAGACAGTGTTAGGAACTAAGATTAAGACGAACACCACCTTAGTCTCGTAGTCGTCTCACCAATAACGTAGAAAGTGTAAATATAAAAAGTTTAATCTATCAATTGCGAAGCAAAACTAGCATAAAGCAAATACGAGATATAATTATTATAGCTCACATTTTCCATACAAGCGGTAATTCAATATTAAGTTTGCGAGCCTGGGGCCCTATTACAAACTTTTATAAAAACCTGTCAAGTTTCAGGCAATTCAAATAACTGTCTGGTTTTGTTTCGTAATATGACATGTGAATAGTTGATCGTCTTCATACTGGCAAGTTTGTCGATGGCCGATTTGTGACTTGACAGTGCATCGTTCAAAAATATGACATACATATTTGTCGATAAGTAACGGTTTTAATTTTATCGTATTTTCTATGATAATATTATTAAAACTATTATTTTTAGGCAAACATAAAACAAATATATCTTTATGCTATCATATCATGAATTTTATTATTATATTTGCAGCATTAAAGAAAATATATAAGTAACTAATATTCGGTTTCAGAACGTCACCTGTTTTTGTAAATGCGCGGGCAATTTGTAACTACAGAAGTACCTACCTAGTTACTTACTTACTTAAAACTAATGTGTATCTAACTCTAATTAGGTATTCGAAAATCTTTGTTACTTCTATAAGTATTAAAGACATTTAAAATAATTATGGCGTATGTGTATTAAAGCTTTTTTAATTAATTACATTATTATCATGATAAATACTATTACTGTTAATGTTTTCTTTACAGCTTAGTAGATGAGCATATTTTAATTAATATTTATAATTTAATACGTGAAGCAAATCCTTTATACCCCTTTTTACGAAAATTGCGCGGACGGTGGACGGAGGAGTATGAAATTTGTCACAGTTAAATATAAACAAAAATGAAAGCAATAATTAATGTAACTATTCAAAAAAGCCACTCCAGCTTAGCGTAAACTGAATGGTTTGTTTTGTGTGCAATATGGCGACTTTAATATGAATCGAAATGTCAAATGAAAGCTCGTAATACGGTATTTGCCAGGCAATATTCGATCACCTGTCACGTGACCGCTGACTGACTGGAGTTAGAACGTTTATAATACGAAATTGCAAGGCAGTTTACTTTACGCCGTATACTGCCTGGAAATAAGAGTTTGTAATAAGGCCCCTGGTAATCTGTCTGACAGGATTTTCTAGTTCAGATACCAGTCTCTCACAAATGTGCATTTTGTTACATAAGTCACAAAAATTTATAATATGATGTAAGTTACATTTAGGATAGGAAAAAATAATATTATTTAAAAATCCAATTGTCTCCGGCTGTCAAGTCGCTGCAAGTCAACACGTTAAAATCATATCATGATAGATTTGTAATTAGAATAAGTCGCCATAAAAGATGTTAATAATATTCGAATAAACGTAAGATAACATAACTGTAAATAAATAACAAACGTAATGCCAAATGCATGACAGTAATGTAGGCGTTATTCGCGACTCCCTCGCGATAGGGGTGCGTTCTTAACAGGATGTTTACTCTACTCCCGCAGATAAATGCGCAACTGAGGTTAGAGGGGTTAAGTATATCTTTCCTTTGCAAATGATGTTAGTAACTCTATACCTACTCGTATAGAATTCTATACATGAAATGAAATATCTCTAGATATTCTAAGCTAAACAACTTCGACTTCAAATATTTTCGAACAGTATGACCGCATAACGTAATGGAATCAAAAGCCTTTTATTGACCATCACTTTTCAATTACTGTTTTTATTTCCTGATTTAAACTATTGAGTGGCAGGAGCACACCGGCGGCCACACACAATAGGTTTTTAATTATGTGTGGCATTCAAATAATTGATAGGTTATCCTGCCAGTCTTAAAACATAAACAATTTGGCCCAAAGATAACCCTCACATTTACAATATTAAGGTGCTTGTTTATTTCTACAGATGTCGGTACCTATTCGATATATTTGGCTGCAGAAAAAACGCAGTGGATGGTTTAAGCGGTTGCCTCGCTACTTTCAATAGGATAAGTGTTTACGTAAATTTGGGAGAACTAGTAATACCCAGAGTCAATAAAAGTCACCGCTATATGACTATCAAAAAAAAAATCAACGGATTGCACTCCGGGAGTGCCGGCAGAAGTGAAAACTTGAATATTAACGTTGTGCATTTTTGATATTTTGGAATGGTTAGGGAATAATTTTGCACAAATTGCTTTAATTATCAGTATAAAAGTACTATCATTTATGTGGTAAAATACAATATTCATTTATTGCACTATCGTACACAAACATGACAATTCTCCCTCCGTCTTACGAATTTTCGATCAGGTCACGTGTCCTGACGCGAGTTTGACAATTCTCGCTCCGTATTACGAATTTTCGATCAGGTCACGTGTCCTGACGCGAGTTAACATTTTTTACCCATCACAAAAAAAGTGCACAACGCCGCTAAAGAAGTTTTCACTTCAAAAACAGTCTATCATCGCAATAAATATAGATAATAATGTTCTAAAATATGTGTAGATTCCGTCAATCCGCAATCCAGTATGTTCGACTACGAGTAGCCCTTTTCAGTTCAAGAAACTTTTGCTTAGCAGCGGAACATTTTATTAACATGACTGATATTATTTCCTTGAAATAGAGACCACGCTCCTTATATACGAGGCGGCTCAATGACAATGTTGCACTTTGTATTGAAAGGCCAGTAGACTTTCCTCCTGTCGTAAAGTTCGTATCCAATGTCCGACCATAACAAGTTCGTTACGGCGCGCCGCGTTGCCACCGAAGCGGGAACGAGTAGAGTTGAGGATTTACCTGCTTTTATTGTATTTTATACTATAGTTACATATAATATAACTGCATACAGACATAGTTTAACACCTTTATGCCTGCAAGAGTTGTGTGTATCTATTGTCGTCTACCGGGCACAGTCAGACTCCGTGTTACTTCTGAGAATTTCTTAATAGAAATCGCAATAATACTTTGCCAACCAAAAGAAATTGCATGCGAGAACTCATGTTAGTAATCCGTTTCCTTTACTACCGCTGCGATACTGAGGCAATTTCATTTATGCTATAGTTCCATAATATTAAGACTCAGTTTAACACAATAAATAATTAGCCACACAACTTTGTAAAAAAAAATTTAAAAAAATCATGATGTCTATAAATATTTTGGTCTTGCTTTAATAGGAGATAATTATTGATTGCAGGCATAGCTAGCAGAAGAATACTCATAAAGACAATAATAATTTGTTGCATTAAAAGATACTAGCGGTCGCTTAGTGCTCGAAATTCGACCAAAGTTTGCCTGTAAAATATTGCTGATATAATAGGTATGTCATTATATATTGACATATGTAACCATAGTTACGCGCTTCGACTGCGTGTGTCAAATGCATGGTTGTGTGCGTGTAGTGTTTTTCATTAATTTTATGTATTTCTAATGCATATTTTATATAAATATTAGGATTCGTCACTCCTTCTCCATATAAACTTTAACTGTGCCAAATTTCATACTTCTCCGTCCGCGCAATTTTCGTAAAAAGGGGTACAAAGTTTTTGCTTCACGTATTAATATATATTAATAGATACTCCTTCTTATGCGGGAAAAAATTTTGTTTGGTTGTCGGCCAATACCAACAAAAATAAAAATTTCAAGTTTCAATAAAGTATCCTCGTTTATCGTTTGTACTTCTTAACTTTTAGAGTGAAATATACCAAGGTACATCAAATAGAACAATCTATCGTGAAATATAACAATTGCTTGAAATTACAATTGTATATACATATGTTACTGTAAGTGTGATTAATTGATAATTATTAATAATTGTCTATCACTATTAATAATTACCGAAAGGCGAGGTAAAAGTAAGAAATTAATCACATTTATCAGTGATTAATAAAATTTAACCTTAAACGATAAAAGTAATAAATTTTAAAAAATAACGTAAGCTAAGCGTCTTTCTCTTCGATCGAGCATCAGAGGATACAAAATTATTATTTTAGTATCCTAAAATCACCTTCAAAAATATCACAGACGCAACTTTTAAAAATTTAAAATACTTCTATACATACTTAAGTAACGGTGGTTATAAAAAGAAATAACCACGAAAGCTAAGGCTTTCTAACCTAACCTATCCGAGTCGGATTGCTCTTATTAGGGGTGTTAACCATAATGATGGTATGAATATTAGGTATTTTAAATTTTTTAAGTTTGCTTTAGTGATATTTATTTGACCCAGGTGATCATAGTGGAGTAGATCGATTTTACGGAGTCTATGATTGTATAATTTCTATTTTATCAGTTTTTGTTTGATTTAAGCAGAACCATAAAAACGATTTGCATGTAAGTTTCTTTTAGTATTTGTGAGAACTATAAATAAATACCTACTGGACAACTAACTTCGAGTCTTATTTTATTACTTTTACCGACGAGAGGAGTGAATTATTAGGTAATAACAACTGGTAAAAGTGAATTTCAATTTTATATTCACATTTACCAAATCATGAGGTAATTATTAATAACTAGTTTTCATCCGCGGCTTCGCTCGCGTAAATGTAGGTTAGGTAAGGTTAGGTTTGCAACAGTAATTTTTCTGGATGAAAGGTACCCTATGTCCTATTCTGTACCCCTGACAACGTGTATGCAAAATTTCATGTTGATCCGTTGAGTAGTTAAGGCGTGAAAGCGTAACAAACAAACAAACTCATTTTCGCATTTATAATATTATAATATTAGTTAGGAAGTTAGGATGACGGATAATTATTAATAATTTTCAATTAATCACACTTACCGTAACGTATACGTAGAACTACACCGATATACTAATCTTCAATGCATTATTTTCGACGTTGGTAAACAACAAAAGCATTTTTCCAACTAAGATAGTTAGCGCAAAATAACCTTGGATAACCTATTTACAAACCCATCGATATCAATTATAGAAAGCTCAATCATGGCACAATATCATGTCATTCTAATCTTGTTTCACACCTAGTTATCACTCCTCTAGTTTCAAAGAAGCCGAGATAGACTCTTAGATGGATTTATTAGCTTTAAACTTGATGGAGTAAAACAAAGTTGGTGGCTTAAATTACAAACTGTTTTATTTCAAAGACGCCGTGGCTCGGATTTTCGAATGATTTTAGCCTGGTGTTTCAGCCTAAAGGAATCTGCCTTTGTGTTATCTAATTGTGTACGAAATTAGATTGCTCGATCGGAATTGGATTTTTGCGGCAAGATAAATAATCACGGTTAAGTGCCTTTTAGATTTTCTCTTTTAGTATAAAGGTTCAGAATCTAGAATATTTTTAAATTAAACCTAGTCTTTTTAATCAGATTACAATACAGTTACGTTAAGATATAATTCAAAATAAAATGTTGCGTGATTGCGTGTGTTGATTAACTCAATACTTTATAAAGATTGTAATCAACAGCTAACTTGATTTAGTTTTTACATCTATACTAATATTATAAAGTTTGTTTATTCGGTTGAACGCGCTAATCTCAGAAACATCTGGTTTGAATTGAAAAATTCTTTTAGATTTGGATAGCCCATTTATCGAGGAAGGCTATAGGCTATATAGCATTACGCTACGACCAAAAGGAGTGGTGCATCAATGAAAATTGTTGCAAAAGCGGAGAATATTCTCTTTTGTGAAGCAGACGAAGTTGCTCTGGTCAGCTAGTTATTATAAAATCTATTTTTTGATTTTGCTCGTCAAAATGACCACACTCCACCTGATGGTAAGCAGTCGTGTGGTCTAAGAGCAGTGGCCTCCACACCGCCCTCATAGCAGCCGAGGCGATGTTGAGGTCTCTGATTTGACGGCCTGAGAAGGTGCTTTTTCACGCCCTGCTTAAAGGATCCAGGATTGAAGATATATGTAAAATATAAAACAAAAATAGTAATTCAGTTTATACTTATATTAATTATACGAAGAGAATAATTGAAAGCCACGATGTTCGTGTGACAATGTCGATTTTAATAAAAGTGGACTAATATCTTGGCTCTAGCTATTTATATACGAGTCATTTTATATTCTGAATAGCTAGTTAACAATGACAATGCACACACGCCAGCCGCTCAGCCATGTAGCACGCCGTCAAAAGGTCGTTAGCGTAGGCTTTAGCAACAGATAAACAATGATAATCCCTCAGTTTTCACTTTGTTATACAAATTCAGGTAACATTCAATACCAGTACTAGATAATATTATTTTTATGCATGATATCTACTGTTTTTAAATATAGAAACTAGTTTCTGATTGCGTATTGTAAATATAACAGGAACGCATAATGGGCTAAAAAGTACATAGGTACATATATAACATGCCAGGACATATACACATAGCATACATAATAGGGATACCATGAGTGTAGTTTGTGACGGTACATGGGCAAACAAAAGTATGCCAAAAGTGAGGGTGAATCAAAATTTTTCTGCCTTAAAACGCAGACATGACATCGCAGCACCAGTCAGCTTGTGACCACGGCCGGTGTAACCTGGTGGAAACGTCAAGCCTATAAAAGGTAAACATTATGCATGATCGTGTTAATACCCGTTACATATTATATATGTCGCAGAGTGTAGTATTTTAATGGAATGTCAAGCATTATTAATTTAGTTAATCGGTTATTTTTTGTTAATCGTTTATTTAAGTTCACTTTGAATAATGCTTGAGTGTGTTTAGTTGTGATACGAAAACAGCTAACGAATAACAACTGACAGATGACAGGTAGTCAATTTGAAGTGACAGACGTCCGTACGACATTCATTCTATCGAGAACTCTCGGAGCGGTCGGTCATATCATGTTACAACTAACCTCACTACATTCCACGTGATTGTAATTTTAAAATAGCACTTTAATCGTGAAATATTGTGAGCATCCTCAGTAATTTTATGACTAAAGTTAGGTTATCAATAAACATCGGTGTAACGAACATTACCCTAGCGTTATTTCGAGATTTCCCTCATGTCTGACCACCACGTGGACCAAGTAGAATCTGAAGATGGGCCTCTTACGCCGTCATATATATTATGTCAGGACAGTTCAGTCAGGCCAGGAACATGGGCTATCTATACGCCAAGTTTCATTCAAATCTGTTTAACGGTTTAAGCGAGATTGAGTTACAAATATCTTCACGTTCTTTCATATTATAATACGAATATATTTTAGTGGGATAATCAATACTTTATTTTTGTTGTAAAAATTCTACCAAAATGAGAAACCTTTTCAGTTATAATATTAGTAGATATGATTTTACGGTTGCTGTATTCAGTCCAATCATATCTTGTTTGGCGTTGGAATTATTTAGATCTTGATTCTAATTTGTTATGTAACAGCAGAATCTCCAATTGAACCTTCAATTTCGTTCAATCTGGAGCGCGGATCACTATTGCGAGTCTGAGTGTGCTTCATGGCCAATGTGAAAAAGTTGGTGAAGCTCTCGCTGCGGAGTGTTACTTCTAAAGTATATTTGAAGCAAAATATTTCTAATTTAAATTAATTAATAAGCTATAGCATAAAATAAATCGTGCTGCTATATTTACTGACAAATAATTGTGATGACAGTCTAAATAAGTATTATAGTTTTGTGCTTGTTTATATCACTAATGTATGATATGATGATGTTAGCTAGTAACATTAAATGTGTCCCACGTGGTCCATAGCTGGATTACGGATAGCCTAAAGAGCTACATTAGATTGCAACGCAGCATTTTAACCCCACGTATTTCGAAGTTATATGCGTATTAAATACAGTGCAAAGGAAAAATTCGTGAGACAACCAGCTCGTTTGAGTTCTGCATATTCTTCTCAAAGTTAAGTAAAGTCTACCAATCCAAACTATGACTTAATGCTTCCCATAATGAGAAGAGACCAGTGCCCAGCGGTAGCACAATTTAGAAAAAACCTGATATTAAATAAATTAAGCCAATATATGGACAATCTGTGTGCCAAGTTTCATGGAAATCTGGTTAGCGGTTTACACATGATTAACATGACAGACAGACATGCAAATATCTTCACAAACTTTCATATAATAATATGTATTAATAGAATAGTCAATACTTTATACTATACTACTATATCTAACACTTTATATGTATAGTAAAAAATCTACTAAAAATATGTACATATATAAACCAACTACTTCAATAATACTCACTCGATAGCTTACACCACTTTCTTTGTCTAACAAAAATCATGTCAGGGGCCGTAAACTTTTTATGCCGTCATGATAATATCGTTTTATTGTAAGAAAATTTACGACCTCCCCCACTGTGGTTGCAAACGTGTGCTGTTGCTTGTTGTTGAATAAATGTAAGCTAACTTGTATATTTGATCTGTAAATGTTGAACCAATTATTTGATCATAGAGAGCACCGTAGTTCATATTTTTGCCATATTTGTGCCGTTTTACTCAAAATAAAATTGGCACTATTATTTACGAGTAAGTAGTAATTTGGTCTACTTTGGTCGCGCAGCATCCTTGGTGTTCTTTTGCGCGTATCTGTGGTTGGTCAAATCTCAGGTAGTGGCTGACATCCTTTTGCACGTATCCTTTTGCAAGCAGCAGACTTCAAGCGCTGCCTATATAATTCAAATTACTGGTGTTTCAACACCAATCATTAAATTATGTTCAGGTACTTTAAAATAACTACACTCCATGACATTGAGACAGCCAACATCTTTGTCTTCCCGTGAATATGGCTGCTATAAAGCAATCGAAACGTCGGGGAAGTGTAAAGTACCGATATAGTCTCAATGTTATAATTACACCATAAATGGTATTCTTCTGAATTAAAATAAACAAATTTAATATTATAAAGAGGAAAGATTTCATTTTCTGCTTGCTTGTAAGGATTTTATTCAAAAACGATACAAACGATTTTAAAAATTCTTTTAGTATTAAAGAGCTATATTACAAGGCATGCCTTTTAAGTTTTTTCGTTTGAAGAAAAAAACACAACTAGAAACTTAAAGTATTATTTATTGTTTTTCAAAGTATTCACCTCGAAGTTTTATACATTTTTCCATTCGCTCGAACCAGTTATTAAAACACTCATTCCACTCCAAAGTCGGTATGTCCAAAATGGCCGACTTGAAAGCGTCGCCGGCTTCTTCACCGGACTGGAACCTTTGCCCACGAAGAGTTTTCTCAATTTTAGGAAATGTAAAGAAATCGTTAGGGCTTAGGTCAGGACTGTATGGGGGATGGCCAAGAATTTCTACGTTTTCCTCCTTCAAATAATCAATTGTTTTACCAGCGGTATGTGAGCTTGCGTTGTCATGGTGTAGGATGATGCGTCGCTTTGGGCTAGATTTCCGAACTTCGGCGATGACTTGTGGCAAAAAAACTGTGGTATACCACTCTGCATTAATCGTTCTACGATCTTCAAGCGCAATTGTTGCAAAATGACCGGTTTTCACCATGAACGTAGCCACCATCTTCTTCCGAGTGCTTCGAGAGCGAACAACTTTAGTCGGCTTTGGCTCATCTCGGAAGACCCAGGTTGTGGATTACTGTTTGAAATCAGGGTCGTATGCATAAATCCAAGATTCGTCACCACTGATAATGTCGTAGACGTGATTTGACTCACCTCGCTTGAACCTTTGGAGAGTTTTCTTACAGCATCTGACGCGGGCCGCCTTATTATCATCGGAAAGTAAATGCGGGATCCATCGGCAAACTAGCTTTCTCACACTAAGCTCCTCATGCAAGATCTTTTGAATGGTTGTCCCTGAGATGCCTATTAATGCCTCTATCTACCGATATGTCACATGACGATCTTCGAGTATCAGTTGTCTCACAGCAACGATGTTTTCTTCAGTAAAGGCGGATTTTGGACGTCCTTCACGAGATTCGTCACTAAGACTAGTATTTCCACGCTGGAATTCTAAATACCAGCGTTCGACAGTCCGTACACAAGGGGCTTCACCATAAAACACAGATCTTAACTCCTCGAAACATTGAATCCGAGTTAGGCCTCTCCGAAAGTTGTAAAAAATTATAGCACGAACGTTTTCCTTCGAGAGATTCATTTTTGTGCGCGACCTGACAGATTCAAAACAACGCTGTGACTAAATAGTTGCATCAATCCTAATTCTTTCAATTGTTTTGCCATTTTAAATACAAACAAATTTGAAAATTGAGCAATTCTAAATTCAAAATTAGCGGGAAATATTTAAACGACAGAACTTAAAAGGCATCGTAGTATCGTCGAGTAACATGGACAACATTTTATTTAAAAATAGTACTGTTACTAACGTAACCTTAACCTAACCTACTTTTACGCGAGTAAAACTGCGGACAAAAGCTAGTATTATCATAAATTGCATTTCAGCTAACATTGGACGTCAGAACTCTACTATTTTCAACTTTGGCTTTTATTACGAGATTATATCTATAATTAAGATTTTATTTCAAAAAATATACTTTACTATTATATTAAAAGTCAAAACTGCTGTATGAATATTAAATCTTTAACTATTATGGATATTTATCTAGTTCTGTACGACACCTAAACAATACTTTGCGGCAAAGTAAAATTTAAATAAGTCGTGTCTTGTTCATTTTGCGGACGTAACGCTCTATGGTAAAAATACGTTATTTGAAATCACCTAAGAACTTAAACATAATATGTGACTAAGTTGCTCGTTTTACTATTTCATACATTTATTTTCAACGAGTCGCTAATATTTATTATGACAACAAATACGGTTTCAATGATTTATAGCATAACAGGCAAACGGCCTCAATGGCGTAGTGGTTAGAGTAACCGACTGCCACGCCTGAGGTCACGGGTTCGATTCCCGCACAAGTCAAACATTTGTGTGCATGAACATGGATGTTTGTCTTGGTCTTGTTGTTTATATGTATAATATGTATGTATTTACTAAAAAAAAAAGGTATATATGTATGTTTATCCATTGTCTAGTACCCATAGTACAAGCTCTGCTTAGTTTGGGCTAGATGGTGTTGTGTGTATGTGATACAATATTATTATATTATATAATCGAAACCATTTATAAGTCTAGAGAAATAAATAAAACGAAACAGCTGAATCTACATTCATACAGTCGATATAACTTAGGGCTTTTATTGATTTTTAGTGATGTCGGTGGGAAATGTGCGGATCATGTTATACTCGAATAAATAAACAATCAGCATTAATAATAATATAATAATATTCTATCAACATACACATAACACCATCTAGCCCAAACTAAGCAGAGCTTGTACTATGGGTACTAGGCAATGGATAAACATACATATATACTTTTTTTTTGTAAATATATACATATTATACATAGAAACACCCAGACCAAGACAAACATCCATGTTTATGCACACAAATGTTTAACTTGTGCGGGAATCGAACCCACGACCTCAGGCGTGGCAGTCGGTTACACTAACCACTACGCCATAGAGATTAATATGTATGACCAACAGATTGCAATGCAGTCTCAGGTTCAAACCCACGTTCGCCTCTGTCTTTCGGAAGTTATATGACTTTTCGAAATAATGTGCGTATTGATTGACAATTATCGTCTGCTCCGTGCCTCGGAGAGCACGTTAAGCCGTCGGTCCCGGCTGCTATGAACATCTACGACAGTCGTTATTAGGAAGTCAGTGCCCTATAATATCAGGATATAACCGGCTTTGACTGGATATCAGTTTTTACACGGAGCGGCTGCCATCTGACCTCCACAACCCGAAGACTAACGATACCCTAAGACTAGACTAGTGTCCTGACACTGGTCTAGTCTTAGGGTATCATACAATTCAATTTGAATTTAAAGATTTGCTTTACTTTATTTAAAATTTTGAGGATACTATGTTTAATTAATACAGTATTTTTAGAATTTTAAATAAAGTAGTATTATAGAAATAATACGTTCTTTTTTTAAATTTATTAAGTAATATTTTATTAAGTACTTGTTCATTATTCTAGTAACAAACTTCTGTTACTCTTATAAATGACCTACAAAAAGGCATAAAAGCTACAACAACCGTAATATATTCGTAAAACATACTACATTTACAGCACAATTAACGTCACAATACTCACGCGAACATAAAATCAACAATTAGGAAGAATACAATAAACCCTGGGGTATTGTGATATTTTTACAAGCAAATTTACTATCAAAGGGTAAAGATAGAACGTCTCTCCCCAAAATGAAATACTAGACGTTTATTGCTTGTTTACGAGCCAACTCTTTATCAAACATGGACAACTGCCTGTGTTTGCTTTTTATTGTACTTCCGTACCATAAAGACTTCTAAAAGAATTTTAATATTTGCTTAGTACAATCAGATCGGTATCATAACAAAATGTTGAAGGACGTATGTCTGAATCCTATGACCTTGAGTCAGCATGTTTCACCGAAATAAAAATTGCTTTCTCACACTTTGAATTGGTGTATCTTTAGCGTACATTACGAACATTTTAGTATTTCTTTAAGTATTACTTATAAAAATGAATTTTTCGAAAGCTCATGACTACCAAAGGAAAATAATTGAAGAATGAGGAAAAATTACAGAATTTTTTTTTTACGTGAAATTTTTTTACGACAAATTCGCAATGTCATAAAAATTCTAGAGGTCGACGGAGTACTTATAAATATTCAAATTTATACAAGCACTGGGCCAGGTGGGCAGGTTTGCATAAGTAAACTGACGGATGGCGCGGACACGAAGCACAATAATCCGGCTTCGGTTCGATAGAAAAAGCAAAATCAAAATTCATTCCGTTGACCCGAACCCCGGTCGTAATTCCACGACAGGCCCGGAAACTATTTCTATTCCGAGGGGATCCAACCCCAAGGCGGCACGCCTCCTTGTTTCCAAATATTTTCCTCTCCGTGCCTTAATGCAGCACAATCGTAATTTAAAACATGCTCCCTCGTTTTAAATGAACGCTCGACCGGCGCCAGATTTGTGGACGGAATGTGTTAATTGTTTCGTTCATACTCGCACGTTGCGGTCGCGATACACTGATATGCTCTCGCTTGACCATGTAATGGAACGGGTTTAATGGGCGGAATTAATGAACGGCTACCGAATTTAGAATTTCGGCGACTTACGGCGGTCATAATAAAAGTTGTAGTAATCTCGGTAGCGATACAGAACGGGGAGGGCGTGTTATCGCCGGCGGAACGGTAATGACTCCGCGATAGCATCGGTCGGTGAGGAAGCGGGGGCGAATCGACTGATCTCAGACTGTGGCCAGATTAAATCTCCGTAGAAACTGGCCGCAACATTAACTAATGACACTCCGGAGATGGGACAAACTCCGATAGCCTCCGAATGCCCCCGATCCACTCGACATTGACTCGTTTCAGTTCATTTGAGGGAGTCGCCGGGTAATCAGCATTCAAGAGCTCATCGCCGGAGATAAGACAAGTTTGTGACGACTGTTTCGGATCCCAATTGACTTGTCCTGATTATCATACGGATAATACAGGTTGTGATATGTGTTACATAATATTCAATTGCACAACCTGAGTTAAGAAGCTTACTTAACTTACCCAAATGTCCCGGTTTTTTGTATTTTAATGTCTCATTTGTTCAGTTCAAGCATTTCGTATTAAGAATAAAGCAATATTATGCGCATACTAAAATATATCCAAAATAAATAATGCTTCTCTTCCCCTTGGGTGTAACCTGTCGAGTTGTTATAAATAGCAGTTGCAAATTGGAAATAAATGAAGCACAAAAAATGGCAGGGTGACATTTCCCCATCGAAATCAACAGTACGTTATTGCGCCTTAATCTTAGCCTTAGCCTAAGAGACATTTTCGAAAAATTCGAAACCATTTATTTGAATACAACGGCACGCGATAAAATTGCAATACATTTATTGATTTTTTGTGTCTGTAGTCATTTATATTTCTTAACTACGCTGTACTATTAATGCACGCCCGATGAGTTAGACAACATTTTTTTTATTCGAATTGACATTCGACTGCTTTTTCTACTAAAATAATATTATTTTGAAAGCTTGTGAATATGTTTGTTTGGATGTTGTTGCTCAATCACGTGGTGATGGCACAACCTTTGGACGGTTTTCGGTGCATATAGTCAATGTCTTGTATTAACATGTAGCATACCTTTGAATCAGTGTGAATTACTGTAGGATTCAAGAAGGCGAAGCCGTCGGCAAAAATGAGTAACTTAGTAATCAATCATAATTCAATTGACGAGCCACGTTATTTGAATAAATAATAATGTTATTAAATACAATCGAATAACTGTAAATTTGAACACCAAGTCGAATAGCCGCACTTCGGTTATTTAAATTAAAATATTTATTACTTCAAAGATTAGTTAACTACTTTCCGCTTTTCAAAGTAAACACAGATTTTCGTTGAAAAGTTATCCTTACCTCATGCTTTTACTTTTTTTTATACATATTTATATAAATTGCACTCGAACGGAATCCACCGTACGTTGCGAAATAAACGAATCTCATGATTAATTACTGATAATCCTACTTTATTGCATGTCCATTCGCAGCGCTTTTACTGACTCTATCCATATGTTTGTTAATAAACAAGTCTAGTCAAATTTAAGGAGATAACACTAATAAGTGTTATCTCCTTAAATTTCACTAGACTCACATCATTCTTTATAAGTTTGTGTAAAAGATTGGTTTTTAAAAAAAATCCTAAACTTAATCTGATCGGTTAAACACTAAAGCGTTTGCGTTCAAAAGATTTTTTTTTTGTGTATACTTTACTTTACAAAAATTAAAATAACACAAATAGGGATCAATCATACAACCGTTGGAGCACCGGCAATGGCGATGTGACTTATTATAAGTACCATTTAACCATTCAAACAATTCAAACACAGTCTTACGCATATTTTCGTGAAAAGGTAGACATAATATTACACCCACATTTTTACAACTATATTTTAGATCCCACATTAAAGCGGGCGAGCCAATTGCCGCCTACCAAGCACAGTACTAAACTCCATACTACCAAGAATTTTTTGACAGGAAAAAACTTCTTGATTCGAACCCGAGACCACCTTTCCTATCCAGAACAACGCCTTTCCTATCCAGAACAACGCGTGCTGGGCTCAGATGCCATACTTACACAGTAGAGTCGATTAGAGCGCGTACCAACAAGTTTGGGTCCTCATACCTCTGCTGAACGACCAAGGCATGGAATTCTCTGCCAAGGCACGTGTTTCCTTCTTCCTTCAGTCCTGGGTTCTTTAAGTGGGGCGTGAAAAAGCACCTTCTCAGGCCGTGAAAGTAGAGACCTCAACATCGCCTCGGCAGCTATGAGGGCGGTGTGGAGCCCACTGCTCTTAGACCATACGACTGCTTACCATCAGGTGGAGAGTGGTCATTTTGACGAGCAAAGAAAAAAATCATAGCAGTCGCATACACTGCCGCTGCGCCACCAGACAATCCGAATCCTGGCAATTTAATTAGAGCCTTATCTTCTTGAATGATTCTGTACGCTTCTTTCGAATTTTCAACAAGTATACTTAAGCGTCTCCTAATCGCATTGGTTTGGGGAACCCGCCAATCCTTTCTTTTAAGACCTATCTTTACAACGTTTTTACGACACAATAGCATGTAAATCGAAGTACTAAAGATCGATGAAGTTGTGTTCACATCGTAAAATTGCGCATTACTGATAGTAAAGTCCGGTCCACACGCTACGTTTTCCACAACCTTTTGTCTGCGCAGTTCAACACGTTGCAGATAAAACGTTGCGTGTGGATCGGAAAACTGCGCAGTTTTGAGTCCGGCGAGAAGACGGTACAGTTGCAGCGATAACTGAGCAAATGAGCTTTGATGTCCATGACCTGTGCGGACAAGTCAGTGCATGTGGACGCTTGCTCCGTTTTCCGATTCGTTTTGTTCCTCAGTTTTTTCTAATCACGTGACGATGGCAATGTTCGGCAATGTTCTCGGGAGTTTCTAACCAATTTTATTGCACTTTACGAAAGTTTCCCATCCATTTGGCGTGTTAAATCGAAGGAGTACAGTAACAGGGAGAAAAAGGGGGAAGCTTATGAGAGATTAGTAGAAAAATTCAAAGAAATCGATGCAACCGCGAGCAGAGATACAGTTGTAAAAAAAGTTAATTCTATGAGAAGTGTTTATCGTAACGAATTGGCAAAAGTTAACAAATCGATTCGATCTTGGGCTGGAGAAGACGAAAAAAGTCCTTGTAACTTCTGCCAGTTGCCAAAAATCTTAAAGTTGCTGTTAGCCTTTCATGTGGTGATCATTGCTGTTCTCATACAAGAATTTTCTTTGATGATATGCGGTGTCACTAATTTTAATAAGTAAGTATACGTGTCCATGTCCATCCTCAAGTAGTTCCGCCAATCATTAGGTTAATCACGTAATTCACGCAATAATCTAATATGGGAAAAGTCCCGCCTTTTTAGAAGTCATTTCCGCGACCACTTTGAACGCCCGGTTCTTCTGAGAAGTTCCAATCTTTTTTTTTTAACAAGACAGCATGCAGAAATTGACCGCAGTAGAATCTCCTTCATGACGATATCACACAAGACTGAGCGAAAAATACAAATATGACTGCACCGTCTGGATGCTCAAAGTTGCAACGTTTTCATTCCGTCTTAAGACTGCGCAGACTTAAAAGGTTGTGCAAAACGTAGCGTGTGGACCGGCCTTAAAACGAAACTACTTTCTGTATACGACTTTGATAACCTTCTTTTAGTATCGATACTTTTTTTTTGTAATAGTGATTGGGCTAATATATCAGACTGGACATATGGAGTATTGGTTTACGTGGTCGCTTATGGTCGTGGTAGTATTATAGGTTCGATCCTCACACAGGACAAAAATTTAGTAATACACAAATAGTTGTTCCAAACCTAAGTGTTCTCTGTGTCCGTTATTTAAATGTTTCTGAAGTACCCTGCGATACAGGAATAATATCTGGTGCGGGAGATGTCTTTAACCAAAAAATATTTAAACTATCATTGGTTAATGCCATTGACAGTCTAAATATTATCGGTTTAAAGACATCACAAGGATCGAGTCGATCGATAGACTACACAGATTTTTATATATAAATATGTCGGAACGGCAATACTGTTAGTTGGGATACTAGCGCCATCTAGTGACACAGAAAAGCATAAAGGCGGAGCGCCAGCGCCATCTAGCGGCGCTAGACGGAGTCTACGAGGCGGCGCGAGGGGTGGACAGAACCCAGTCTTCGTGTTACCGTCGACCAGTGCACACCTCGTACTGTCTCGCATTTCATAGTCTAACTGCTCTTAGTGTGAAGTAGTTGTTAGTTGAATTCGAATACAAGTTATCTGACTACCTACGTGTTTTCTATTG
Source organism: Catocala sponsa (assembly GCA_963564715.1). Lineage (NCBI taxonomy): Eukaryota > Metazoa > Arthropoda > Insecta > Lepidoptera > Erebidae > Catocala > Catocala sponsa. Next base: position 10,572,316 of record OY751336.1, on the reverse strand, counting down.
ATAGAAACCAACATTTCCCACTGCACGCCCACGTGCTTTGATCCTATAAAATGACTGATAAGAATGGGATAAACGCTGCCACTCCGTCAAATATATAGCTGGTATTTATCACAGAATATTATAAAATTAAAATGCTTAGTAAGATTCTAAATAAATAATATTTCATAATCATGATAAAAAGAGTCATAAAGACCAGAGCATGCAAGTAAATAATTTAAATTATTTTCATAGGTACACTAGGCTCTCTCGGCGGCGCAGCAGTAGTTAATACGACCGCTGTGCCTGGTCTCGAGTTTTATATCCAGGTTGGGCAAAGGTTATTAGGTTCTTGGTCTGTCAAACAATTCTTAATAGTAACGCGGAGGCCACAACTGGACCTTAAGACAGTAATAGCATCTATAAAGAATCCTGAAACCATAGCTACCGGAATGTAGGTGTATTATATATTTGCTGACCCTTTTGTAGGCATACGTCTATGTACAAGGCAGTAGACCAGAAAATTCCTATGCGTAACCAGTGCTAAAAAATACATACATAGATTCACGCCTGTTTCCCAGAGGGGTAGGCAGAGACTACGGATTTCCATTTGCTACGAAATTGTTTTCACATCGTAAAACTGCGCATTACTGATAGTAAATAGTAATAGCACTTTTTCAAAAAAAAAAAACAAGTTATATAAATTGTAAGAAACTGGTACAGGTACTAATATTAAATAAGTTCTTAAAGTTACGACCAGATTTAGCCATTAGTCTACCACTAAATCAATAGCTGAAACTTCCAACAAAACTTTTCACAGCCTCAGCCCTGTCTGGCTAATTTGCAGGGGTATTGTTTGCATGTCATCCGATGTCCGATGTTTAGCACTTCCTACGCAATGGGGAACCTTATTGTCTTGCACAATGCGCTGTGAATCGCTTAGAACACAATGGAACAAGGTAGGGGGCTACCTGGCCAAAGTGGTACGTAGCTTTAAAGACGATTGTTAGGAAGTTATAATTGACGTGATAATAAATTAATGTTTTTATATAATTACGTCACAGGGGCATGGCGATATTGGGGCGTTTATGAAATAATGAATAATATTTTAAGGAATTATTAATTTTTGACGAGAGGATATTATACAATAATATACTAGTTTCGAACGTTTCTCGATCAGATCGGTGGCGTTCTGGACAAAGGCCAGGTTAAGAGCTCCTTGAACCGACGGGAGTGTATGAGGAATGTGATGAAAGTGAACGAAGCCAGAGAAGTGTGTCAGGAACGTAGCAAATGGAAATCCGTAGTCTTTGCCTACCCCTCTGGGAAACAGGCGTGAATCTATGTATGTATGTATAATAGTTTCTGCTTACGCCTTAGCGCGTGATTGAGTAACATACAGCCAAAACTCGAAACATCTTCACAATTTTCCACTATTATACTTAATAAGAATATATCTTGCTTTAAAGAATTCTAATTCTCAATACAAAGAGTTTCTTGCATGTAAACGATAAAGTCTAAAAACCGTGTAAATAAGGCGTATTTGCGGCCATAATATTTTACGTGATGTTAAATATTATAATTTTGAAACCTCCGAGACCTATTCCAGTCTTTGGTATTAGACAATATTTGGCTAAAATTTAACTTGATATTCTTCTAAAAATATAAACGAATTGTTTTTGGGTGTTATAGGGTTTTGGGCTACTTTGAGCGAGCAGGTAAAAATATTAACCAGCATAACTCCTAAACACATCTTAAAGTGTCATCACATTTTTCTGGTATGCGACAAGAGCTACCAAAGTTTTAAAAATTCTTTGAATTATACAAACAATATTTTAAATTTTATTTTATCATTTGCCTATATAATTTGTACCACATCGGTATTACTAACACGTTCCAAAATTGAAGTCGATTGCAAAATACAAAGCAATACAAAAAGTAGTAATTATTCGTTTATAATAAAATTGAATTGGGCTAATAATTAATATAAAACTTAATTAAGTCATTCCGTTTCAATTAACGAGATAATTAATTATTGGAGAGTAAATAAGTGAGCACGCCCCTGAATGAAATTCAGAAATATCGTGTGTGATATGTCATCTGTTTTATTAACGTTTTTCGATTATGATATCATGTTTGTTTTACTATTGTACATAATAATATAATTGAAAAAACCACTTGGGGGTGATTTATTTATGTCAAGTCCATAGGTACTTGTTGTTTATTGTTTCTAAGACAATATGACATAGGATATATTCGTATAAAGGCTGTTAACGCACACAAGCAGACGAGACGCACACGAGCACATCGTCGAATCACCTCTCGCGGCTAACTTCATTCGCGGCTCACTTCACTCGCTGACCGGCCTAGCTACGCGCTTCACGCAGTAGCAAACAATATATCTGTATCATTAATTTTGTAATAAATAGTAATAAGTGATTTGGTGCGAGTTATTGAAGAAGTAATCCTCAGTCACATTAGCGTCTTCTTAACAAAGGCAGATTCTCAAAAGGACGGATGCGATACATGTATTTTTTTAAGAATTCCTCAATACTCACAATTAGGAATATGTTTATACCTATAAGCGTCAAAGTTACAATTATTGTATGTGACTTTACATTTGCCTGTTGCCATGTTTAGCAAAACAAGGGCATAGAAAGACAAGCAAGGGCGTTCTTTGAGAATCTGTCTATAAACGAACGAACTAAAATGTGCCAACAGAAGCACATAGGAAACCTGGTCATATTAGAAAATATTGTATCATCGAGAATGATGACGAGAATCATGAGAAGTAGAAAATTAAACTACGATTATATATATCATACAGATTCACGCCTGTAAAATAACCTATGCCCGTCTCTAATTCCTTATTGCACGATACTGAGAATTACCTAACAAAAATATTAATAACACTTTGTTCGATGAGGGAATTCTGTCACGGATCCTATGATTACAAGCATACTTATACCATGATATAGCGAAGCAGTCAAAAACGATTATCAATGCTATAACTTTTATGAATTTCAAGCCTTTGTACAAAGGTTTTAGATGAGAATGTTTTCTAATTCTATCATTGTTTTTGAGCTCTAATTTACTCGTGAACTTAGTTAGACAAATCAATAAATACCTTAACTATGACTTTAGACTAGTCTCTGCCCGTGCTTAAAGCCACGTGATTCCTATGAATATCGGGATACTATGTTATTACATGTGTCAAACAACCATATAAACTCAAACTGTCATTAGTAGCAAGCTCTAATCCTATAGCAAAAAAGTATTCATATAGTAATTATCTAAATAGATACATTCGCGTAAACACAGAAGTTTAAAACACAATCTTACAAAATACTATATGTAGATATAAAGTTTAACCAAATCCTATTAGGAATCATTGACCATTGCGCACTGTTCCCAAAATAGGGTGGATCTTGGGTCGTTATAGTAAATGGAGAGAGAATCGTGTGAATTAATTAATCCGTATGGTGAGCCGTACTAATGGACTTTTGTTGTGATTTGGTCAGAGAACGAACATTCTTGTAACGATCATATTATTATGTAATCAAGGGATATAAGAGAAGTTATCCATTGATTCAGACATCATTTCTAATTTCGATATGTAATATGCATATATTTATTTACTAAATTTAAAGGTTAGTTTAGATTAGATTAGTAATATTTTCTAGGATAAAGGGTAGAAAAGGCCATACGGTAACTTTTATCTTGATGAAAAAAAAATTCTCTATGTCGTTTTCTTGACCCCACGTCTTAGCTATTCGACCAATCGACATGCAATTTCACATACATGTTATGCGAAATTTCATAACGATCGATCGAATAGCTAAGACGTGAAAGCGTAACAAACAAACCCACATTCAATTTATAATATTAGTTAAGATTTTTGAATTCGTCTATATTGAATATACAAATAATTAAATAGATCTAGTTGTACCCACAGCAACACATTAAAAGACGTAAATGCTAATTATATAGTAAATACAATAAAACAAGTGAGTAAACTACATAAAAGCACATTTACGACCAATTACGAATAATTCGATTTACTATTACTTACAACATTTATTCTAGCTAGCTAGCTACTTGCACGGAGCCACAGGCTTCACCCGGAAGTTCTGCGGGTATAGCAAGAGCCAAATGCGCCTTCTCACAGGAGCGTTCACGGGCCGTTTTGGCACCAACGACTTCCTGTGCAGATTGAGATTGATACACGATTCGATCTGCAGAGCCTGTAGTGAACAGGACGAGTCCATATCGCACCTACTGTGTGAATGCGACGCGTTGGCTGGACTTAGGATGGGTCTGATGGGATTAGCATATCCAAACCATGAAGACTTCAGGCTTCACCCTCTGAATTGTACACTGCGGCTAATGCAGTACATTCATAAGGAGATAGCTAAGGGATAAATCTTGCGGCTGACACAAGAGATCCCACTGGGTCGAAGTGTCGCCGGTCTGTACTGACTGGCCCCTACACACAAGATAAGATAAGATAGCTAGCTACTAACTATGCGAAGTTATACATACATACATAGATTCACGCCTGTTTCCCAGATGGGTAGGCAGAGACTACGGATTTCCATTCGCTACGATCCTGACACACTTCTCTAGCTTCATTCACTTTCATCACTTTGCGAAGTTATAGGTATAGTATGTATATACCTACACACGGAAATCGGCTATTAATGTTTTATGTATGAAACATAAATTCAAGAGGACCTAGGTACACAAGACATACTTGATATCTATACTAATATTATAAGGCTGCCTGTCCATCGAAGCGGAGCGAGGCTGCAGAACGAAGAAATGGAAAAATATTAACCAATAGGATTGCATACTGGAGTGGAGCGGACATTTTATGCAGCCTTATAAGCCTATACTTTGTAGAGTTTGTTTGTTTGTTTGAACGCGCTAATCTCAGGAACTACAGGATCGAGTTGAAATATTATTTTATTATTGGGTATCTTATTTATCGAGAAAGGCTATAGGCTATCAATAACATCACGCAACGACCAATAGGAGCGGTGCATCAATGAAAAATATTGTAAAAGCGGGGAAAATTCTCTTATGTGTAGCAAACGAAGTTGCGCAGGTCAGCTAGTATGTACATACTTTTGACATATATTGAGTGATATCAGAACTCGTAATTAGTACTGAAATATAACAGGTCTATCAGGATAGTAAAACTGGAATAAACCAGACGTTAATTCTGAAACTAAAAATAATCTGAAACTTGACTTTGACTTGCCTTGTCAAAGTCAAAAATCATTTATTCATTTAGGTCACAAAGTAACACTTATGAACTTCAAAGTATATAGGTTAGTGAGTTTACTAAGTTACTGAATCTACATTTAGGTTAGTTGCTAGGTTCAGGCAAAGGGTAGAGCCTATGAGAAGAAACCTGCAAGAAACTCACGGCCACTCTTTTAAATCGCCAGTTAAATATAATTTCAGTATTTTACAACTCAGATTAATAAGGTGTTACAGCCATTATGCCATATACTACTGACTATAAAAAACTAAAGATAATAACAATAATAACTTAATAATATTATAGAGAGGAAATCATTTGAGCTAAGATATATTATTTAATATAAATCTAAAATAGACAGTAGGATGGCATGATGGCGCATACACTTACACTTTGTGACTATGCAAAGGCTTAAATTGACTTATAAGTAATACAGATCTTTGAATCCTGTATGCAACAAGCAACTAGCTCCATGAGTTTTTGTCATTTAAGTAGTCGTTGACTGAATAACTTGTCACACGGAGACCGTGCTTAACAGAAGGAAAGTGTATGAACAGGTCTTATATAACTCTGAAACACTGGCCTTTATTAAGAATATCAATAATCAAAACAACTGACAATATGCCAGGAACTGGAGATGAAATGAATATTCATAGCATACCATTGAACAGAGCTTTATTTTTTCAAAAACGTTAAAACAAAATAGTAAATAAAAGGTTTTATATGGCACGACCCAAATTTTATTTTTGTAGGTGAACTAAATTTACAGACAATTTGTAGGTAATATTATCATGACTGCCGTGTGTAACATCTGAATATAGTTTATATAAAAATCTAATTATATACACAACAATATTTAATGTGGCGTATAGTTTTATCTAATATCGTCTTACATATACGCGAATGTTGTACATTCATAGTAATAATAATAAGCCGTTTACACTGGTATTGCCTTCTGCTGCCTTTAAGGCTTGTATGTCTGTGGTGGCTATTCAGGGGCTCCATCTAGTGAGTCGGCGAGTCACCGTCTGCCATTACGACTTTGTACTGAAACATTATATCAGGCAGACGCCGTTTTTATCCATATTGTCGGCCTCGATGGCGTAGTGATTGGTGTAACCGACTGCCGCACCTGAGGTCACGGGTTCGATTCCCGGACAAGTCAAACATTTGTGTGCATGAACATGTATGTTTGTCTTGGTCTGGGTGTTTCTATGTATAATATGTATGTATTTACAAAAAATAGTGTATATGTATGTTTATCCATTGTATAGTACCCATAGTACAAGCTCTGCTTAGTTTGGGCTTGTATGTGGTAGTATTTTAATATTATTATTACTATACCAGCCCATCAAGCCACCATCCCTGTATCCCAGATTAATTAGGTTCCATATGTAGCAATATTCCAGTACTGTCCCGTCTCATTCTAAACTGAAACTCTCGAAGGGCCTCTGCATGTTGGACCCATGGCCCCATGTAAGCCTCCCAAAGGGCCGGGTTTTCTCTAACGCATCAGGAAAGAGAAGAAACCCGTGAATGAGAAGCACATAATAATAAAATTTCATTATTCAAGTGATCAAGACTCATTTGAATAGTAAACAGACTTAAGAGCTATTGTTAATAAATTAATCCTTATATTACAGCCTTAGCCAAAAGTATGGAGCACCCCTATGATAACTGCATTTATTTAAACTATTAAATTCAACTGAAACGTCGGGGAAAGTGTAACACTAAATCGTTTAAACATTTTAATAGTTTAAAATAGTAGTAGATATTATAATAGTATAAACAATATTTTAACAAAAAAAAACACCGACTTCAAAAACGGATATTTTGGAACAAAAAATGCACTACAATGTTAAAAAATAATTGCGTATTCTTGTGAATAATTAAATCATTGTTATTAATGGAGTCGGTGTTAGCCAATGTAGGTTTGTAACTACTTAAACATGAGATGTCTTACTATAATCATAACATAACATTGGCATGCACAATTACACACATAGACACAGCACGCGGCGCGGGCGGCTGACACCGACTCCAAAAATAACAATAATTTAATTATTAATTTTAACCTATAATTTTCATTTACAATCCAAGTAAGCAGTGACTTCCTATAAATATAGCAAATGCAAAAGTTTGTGAAATGTTTGTATGTTTTCTCAAACACGCGTAAACTGTTAAATGAACTTTGATAAAAATTTGCGCTAATAAACCATGTCCCCTACCCCTAACACAAAGATTTTTATCTCAGTAACGAATTTCCGGGGATAAAGTTTCACTTTTATGTTATTTTAGTAAGCCTACCAATATATATACTTTATCAAGCATGCCTAAGAGAGCGACGTCGCCTTTAATCGCCTTTCTTACTCTATCCTAGACAGACACAGAAGTGGTCATAGAATACATATTCATTAAGCTCAAGATTATACATTTACTAGCTTTTGCGCGCGGTTCCGTCCGCGTGGTACCTACATGAATAAAAAGTAGCCTATGTCCTTCCCCAGGTTTTAAACTATATCTGTACCAAATTTCATCTAAATCGGTTGAGTGGTTTAGCCGTGAAAAGGTAACAGACAGACAGATAGACAGACAGAGTTACTTTCGAATTTATAATATTAGTAAGGAGTAAGGATTAAATACTTACTCAGAACAATAACTGACATAGATACAGATTTTAGATAACTCTCTAGTCGGGTCGTATTGCCGTCCCATCGGGCAACGAGTGTTAGGTAATAGGCAGTGCACTCGTGTTTGCGCACACACTTGTGCACTATAATATCTGCTGCACAGACGGCATGTCCTCTCGAGATTGTACGCCATGACCAAAGTTAGACCTGAAGGACATTATTATTAGATACAAACATTGTTAGTTTAGAGCTTGCACCAATACTTGCGTAGAACTTAAGCGACGATCACAAGGTATCTTGTAACAACTTAAGTCTCACCTCAATGAATGGCATTATAAATTACAACCATTAACGTCGTAATTGCTCAGATATTGTGCTTAAAGCAACAATATTATTGTAGTACAATATTAATGTATTACAATTTGTGGAAGCTTAACCGAAGTCGAATGATTTTGGCAATCTGTTATTGTAAAATTGAATGTATTCTCTCAGAGCAGTTTAATATATAACATAATCACGAGGTGTACAGTCAGCTACATAAGTAGCTGAACATTAATCAAAATTATAATAGTATTATATGAATGAAAATATACTTATTGTTGTTATATAGTAATGTATTGTAAGTAAATAACCATTATTGTGTATGATGTGATAAGACGTATATCAAAAATGCGTATCCTGGTACACATTTTTATAGTGCGAGATGGCAAATAAGCATACAGCCCACGTGATGGTAAGCGGTTTCCGTAACTTATGTACTCTTGCAACCCCAGGAATAAACGTTCAAAACTAGGAGTCTCTGTATTGTCAACGCAAAGAGCACACTGATCCAACTGCTAACAGCAGACCATATTCTTAGGCAGACTGAACACAAAGTTATTTGGTTACGATCTCTTAGTTGCAGGTATACTAACCAAACAAAAACACTATCCAATCCGAGTATTCAATTCGGGTTCTCGTACTCACAAACATAAGCGCAAAATTATGCTACGGAACCGACAAGGCAATTCAATAGTAAACTCGTAAATATATTTCATTATGCGACTATATGTCACACAAGCATGTACATTGAATGCAAATGACGCTCCACTTTGCATTCGTTTCATACTAACAACGCAACATATCATGCGCAATCAACACCTGTAACTACAAACTCATACGATTTTAGTGCCTCATAAATATGTAGCAGAAATGGAGCCATGTACTACAGGACATCGTTAAGTTTTACATTGATGGTCCAACGGAATAAGCGTCAGCGTGAAACTGACTTTTGGTAAAATCCAGTTAGGTTTAATGCAAACGAACAAACCGTCAAACAAAGCTTACGATCGCCAGACAGAGAGTGGTTATGTTTGCAATATCTGAGGAGAAAAATCGCGTTGACAACGCTACAAGAAAAAGGAAATCAGCGCGCAAATGCGTGCAAATGACCTTAGGTCTGGAAACCCTACTAACATCAAACTAAAGCCTTTTTAGCTACGATCTTCGGTACGGATGCGGCACTTCTTCATTGCTTAGCTTGAAAGGAATTTAAAGTTTGAATGAAGACTCCATTAGGAGATCGATTGAAGGATCTGAAGCACAGTACAACAGAAAAAAATTAAAACATCTATGTTTTTTATTTTACTGTAGTTGTCAAAATACTCATGCTTCAGATTCCCTTACTATAATAGGTATAAAAAGCTGCTAAATTATCCCTTCAAAGACTGTGAAACTACAGCGAATAACATGCATAAACCCTTATAACACATTGCTCTACCTGAGACTCTAGATCGACAGTTCAAAAACGCGCACATTATGCCAATGGCTCAACGATATCCTAACTCAGTAGAAATATTAAATGATAGATATTTCCAAAAAATCTGTATATAACTATTATCAACCTAAATGCATCGTCAGTTGTGACTCAATAAAATGAATAGTTGCTTGCGCCTTTGTATAGACAAGTCTCCTAGAAAAATGTCTTACATACACACATTGAAAATTGTTTAAATGAGTCCATTGGCTAGAACTCTACTTTATAAAACAAGCAACTATAGAATAAATAATTTTCATCCCGTATGGTAAATCAACACATTACTAATGGCAAAGAGACTTGTTAAAAGACATATTTGTAGATCATACATAAAATATATTCTAGTGGAACCCCGGTGTAAGATATTATTATGACTCTCAGACCGATTTATTCGATATTATTTGAAGTACCAACATGTAGTTTACCGCCCTCAATCGTCTTCATTAATATTACTACGTGGGCTGTTTTGAATAAATAAATAATGAAGACTGAATCGCTCTTAAATTTCAAGGTGATATGTAGGCCTAGGATGGTGCTGTAATAAGAGCAAAATATACGTCTTATGCAATAATAATTAAATATTTACTGAAGAAATTGGTTAGTAGAGCACGTTCGTCTGCCAAGGATTAATGCCCAGTAAACACACTTTTTTATTATCTAAATATTTATAAAAGTGTTTTAGTCAAAGAAAATATCATAAAGTAATCATTATAACTTAGGTCTGTCTCACAATCTCTAAGTAGCATTTATCATCATTATAATTATAACTTTTGTTTAACCTAATAAAACAAAGTAATGGCGCGTTTACATTATTCGGTTAGACCGTATACGGCTGCAGCCCGTACTCTGTCACCAACTAATGTAAACGGGTATTCGGTTGGCCGTATTCGGTCACAGCCCGTATTCAACGACGAGAGCTTAAACCTAACGCGATCGCCGGATTCGGTGGCCGAACTAATGTAAACGGGCCATAAGCGTTCAATTTATAATCAGATGACTTTTACATGAATTATTGTAGAAATTACCATTGGAATTCGATTTGATGTAAAGAAACCCTTATAAATACAGTTTTTGTTAAAGTATCTCAGGTGCCCTTACAAACATTCAACCAACGGCCACAAAGATCATCCAGACTCACAAACAACCGTTTTTGAATCACACAAACTTTAGTCCCGTGCGGGATACGAATTCACAACACTCGGCGCAATGGCAGTGTATGCTTGTTTTCAAATTAATAATCATATTACATTAATATTATATTTGTTTTATTTCAAAATTTGTCTTAAATAGAAGCTATTGAGATTTTCCAGCAAAAAAGTGAGACAATTTTCATTAAATTAATGAACGAGGCGATTATTAACCTGACTGTACTCTTTCCTTTGCAAAAATCTAGGTGTGTCCAGTTGGCGAAAACATAACAGTAATTTAATTTATCTTATCTTATCTGGGGGCCAGTCAGTGCAGACCGGCGATACTTCGACCCAGTGGGATCTTTTGTGTCGACACTCTCCCAATAACGACTGCCATAGATGTTCATGGCAGCCGGGACCGATGGCTTAACGTGCTCTCCGAGGCACGCAGCAGGCGATAATTGTCAATCAATACGCACATAATTTCGAAAAGTCATACAACTTCCGAAAGTCAGAGGTGCGCGATGTGGGTTCGAACCCGAGACCCTCTGCATTGCAGTCTGTTGGTCTCCCCACTGAGCTATCGCTGCTCGTAATTTAATTTAAATTTCACTATGTGGACACGCGTAAAAATCTTCGCGTGTCCAGTTGACTATATAATAGGTGATACTAGTTTTGAGTTTCACCAACTGGACACACGTGTGCCCAGTCTCTTGTGTCGAGTTGGTGAACAACCCGAGGCGACCACCTAAACCGGTACGCCACCCGTGCAGTCGAGGTGTCGAGGGTGGTTCGAATTGATTAATGTGTTTTTATAAATATTGGCATATGACATATTGATATAATAATATGCAAAACGATTTAATTATATCGGTGGCATTATAGCCAGCAAGATGACCACGTAAACTGCTGTCCCATCGATGGAGATAATAATTATGCGGAGTGTAATAAAAATGTATGAAGTCAATCTATATAACCCAGGCTATGCAAATACCTGTTACATGGTTTTATAGTTTACTAGCTTTTGCCCGTGGCTTTGCTCGCGTAAAATAGGTTAAGTTTAAAAAAACAAGAGAAAGGAACAGTATTTTAAATAAATAAAATGTAGCCTATTTTACTCAGTGATAATACAGTTTTCTGTTGTTGGAAGAACTTTTTAAATCGGTTGAGTAGTTTTGGAGTTAAATCCTTCCAAAAAAAAAAACAGTCATGAAATCTTTCCTCTTTATTATATTCGTATATAGATATAATATAAGTATTACATAATTATTTATAATATTCTTTTACTTTTTCTTAATTAGTACGCTTACGCTGATTTTTTTAAATAATGATGTTTCGACTTTAACATAGGTTAATAATAGTAATAATAAATGTTAATTTCGAGCTTTACAAAACATATTTGGTAGTAACTGGAACTAGGAACATAGTGTTATATTATATGGTAAATATACTGGCAGCTGGTTTATGGACCCTTAGCGTGTGTTTCCATGTTATGTATATATATTTAAAAAGTCAACTCCTCCGCTAGGCATAATTCCTGTATCGAGGGAGACTTTACAAATATTCAACAACGAACACAGGGAACACACAGGCCCGGCACAAATTTTTTTTCAATCACAACATTTTTGAAGTGAAAACTTCTTTAGGCGCGTTGAGCGCTTCCTGGGTGAACAAAACTCATCGTCACGGAACGCTTTCCATTTTTGAATTATTTTTGGTTTATAAAGAAGTGTTTATGATCAAGGATTAAAGTTTTCACTTCTATCGGCAGTCCCCAAGGACTGCCCTAAATTTTTCTTATTCCGTGTGGTATTGGAACTGATGACACTCGGCGCAGTGGCAGCGGCGAGGCGACCACATATACCACTACGTCATCCGTGCGGACAAAGTGTGTTAAGAAATCATGTTCTCATTGGCCAAAATCTTTTCTAGTAATAATATAAGAATCTATGCTCTTCGGTTCTTTAGCAGCTACCTGTATACTGAAACATTGCTATAGAAAATGAACCGCGTTTCCACTTACCAAGCAAAAGGTTAAAAAAGTACAATCATCAAAACAAACAGCGACGAAGTCGTTTTCCACGCTATCTTTAGGGTGCGGCCACATTGCTGCCAGCGATTAAAATTGTTTACGTTGCTAATGAAACGCCATAACGTGACGCGACGAAACGTGAACGAACCCTACGTCATAATTAAAATTCTGGTAAAAACAGTGAACGTTAAAGCTTTAATGGACTACTAGAACTGACAATTTGAATTTTATAATATAATATGAAGAACTCTACAATTTTTCTCCGAAATAGACCCGATGAGATCTGCGCTTTATGATTTAAATTTATGCTCATATAATGTATAAAGGAAATAAATAAAAAAAACACTATTTGCTCATGTTCATAAAAATTAGTACCGTTTAAAGGTCAAGTAAGAGCAACTCTTTTCTACCTCGGTAGAGAAGAGACTTTCTCTGGTAATTCGATACAGATTTGAGCTTGGAATTGCACAAATCGATAGTGTAAACGCAAGCATATGATGCGGACAAATCAACCTGTCAAGTCTTGGTATAACAGACATAATTAAAAACCTATTATATCTGAGCCCCGGTGTGCCGCTGCGACTAAATAGGTTAACAAACTATTAAAATGTCTGGTAATCCACATTGTGTATATAAGCTCAATTTAAAATGTAAAGTAGTATGTAAGACTGAGTCCAAAAGAGGGACTACTTGCCCGAGAGCAGGGTTCTGCCACCACCAAAAAAGTAACTTAACACACAGCTGATTAAACATGGATACAATATAGCTCTGCCTACGCCTTCAAGCAAATAGAGGCGTTAACATAAGTATGTAGTCAAACCAGTGAAGGGAAAATAACGCGATGTCTTCTCTAGTAAAAATAAATCATTGTTAAACCTTGGTGGGTGCGTCACGATATTAGCTAAAAGATTTTGAGTAATTAAATACCGCAATAAATTACGTGTAATTTTTCGGCACTATTGAAAGCCCCAAGAGTGGTATGATGGGTTATTAAGTTTTCAATATTAGGCAAAATGAGTTTTTAATTGAAGGACCACAAACCTTACTACTTTCTAATATTTATTATTTAGAATGTTTAAATAATTTTCACTATCATGTCAATTGGTGGAATGCCAGACATAATTGAAAACCGATTTTGTATGGCCGTCGCCATGTCACTGCTACTCGTTACGTGAATATATGCCTCTCAGAGGTGTATCGAGAGCTTCATGACAGGCTTCTTAGACTTCAGGACAAATAACATTGAATTGATATTGCAATGGGTTCCTTCGCATATTGGCTTGCCAGCTAGGAGGAGGTGGATCAGTTGGCAAATAAAGCCCTATCAGAGGGAAATCATATTGATGTAGCTGCTACCCATTTTGAACTCCTGTTGAAATATAAAATTAAATATAAGAAGGAATGGAAGGAATACTTTAATGAAAGATCATTAACTAAAGGCATTTGGTATAAAACTGTGCAAAGTGAACCTCCTCATAATCCTTGGTTTGCCAATACCACACTTAATAGGAAATATATAGTAATAGCCCATAGACTTCGTTCTGGACATGCCCCACTCAACAGGTTTCGACATCTCATGGGGAAAAGTGCCAGCCCGAATTGCACAGAGTGCGGCACTCTTGACGATGTTCATTACCTGTTGGTGGAATGCGTCAGAACCCAGGAGCTAAGAAATATAATGCTTCATTCTTTTGAAATGCGTATGATGGATGTTGGTGTCTTCATTAGTATTTTAGCCGAGCCCCTGTCTAAAGCAGCTGTGTTAGTTTATAAGATAATAGATAAGGTTAAATTAAGGTAGAATATGAATAGTTATTAAGTTTAGGGTATGATGGAGCTGACATGGCCGTGTGTGGCTAAAAGCTCCCAAAGAAAATAAGAATAACAAAAAAAAAAAGAATATATGCCTCAATATAATTATATTTTACCGACATGTATATTCACCGAATATTCGGCAACAAATTAACCTACAAAAGATAATTATTATTCTTTTTGAATTCTTTCAAAAAAGGGCAACATTGATATGCTTGACGAAGGTCTCTTTTCTTTAAACTAAAAATCAATCTAGGAAATGAAACAATATGGCATACTAACGTTGTGGTTTCACATTAATCTGGTCAAGATGTAATTAAGATATTAGGTATTAATGGACTTCTTAATAGCAAACGTTATTTGCTATTAGTGATATGTGCTTACATACTAGAATACTCAGATTTACATAATATTATTCTTCATATAGATAAAAAAAATTATAAAGTCATTAAAAAATGATGCAAATATATATAGTGTATATAATTATATTTGCAATTTATGAGTTATGCATGTGATGAATACTGATAAATTTATTCAAGAACACAAACATCACTATCGTTAAAACTGCTTTTTTTATTATAAAATGTTAATATCTATTTATACAATAATAAAATATAAATTAATTCTTTTTATAGTATTGTGCACGTTTCTTTTATTCTCTTTTACGATTATCTTCTTTTTTACTTGTGGGAATGCTTTGACGCATACCTCTCCACGGGGCGACGCAGAGGTTTTGTCGGGTTTACCGGGGAAAAGATACTTCCTCTACTGTCCCCTTGCGGGGGGACGAGGACACGACACAGAGGCGCACGTGGGAACACGCACGCCGCCTCTCGGACCTGGTGCTGATCGGGTGGCGAGCAAGCCCACGCAACCCACTACCTCCAAGTCAAACCTCAGGGTGGCTGAAAGTCATATCGCGATTCTATTTTAAAAATGCGATAACGGGATCAATTTTTTTTGTTTATTTTGCCATTTACTTTGTGTGAAGGTAACCAAGTATATCGTAGCGTGTACTAAGGAATTTCTTATTGTATTAATTTGTAACTAGCTTTTGCACGCGGTTTCGCTCGCGTAAAAGTAGGCTAGGTCAGGTTATGCTAGTAACAGGACTTTCTTTTGAAATAAAATATAGCCTATGTTACTCAGCTCATAATATAACTTTATAGTGGTGATTTTTTTTAATTGGTCGTTTTTGAGTTAAATCGTTACAAACAAACAAAAATCAAATCTTTCCTCTTTATAATATTAGTATAGATCTATATAGAAAAGCAAAACGTTTCACACAATTTATAGACGAAGTTGCAATTGCCATAACAATAACTACATCGCTATGATTATGAAAATAACACCATGATCGGTTATGCAAGTGCTTGCTCGTGGGAAAGTCTTACGGCAGCCAGTAGAATAAATAATCTATTGAGTTTGGATTGAACTACACAGGTCACCACTATCGTTGAATGTTTAAGCTTTATTGCCTAGTTACTGGTTTAAATTGTAGCCCGGTTTCGTATCTCACATCTTTGGGTCACTTTGTTGTTGACAAGAAATACATGACCTGCCTTAGACATTTCCTTTCTGGTTGATAATAATATCTTAAGAGCTTATACTAGTGTATAACATAGCATAACATCGACCAGCCTGTATATCGCCCATCGGTAAACAGAGTGTATATAACACACATTTTATCTGCATTGATTTAGGTCCCACGAGGTGAAACCTATAGCCAGCTATTAGTTCTGAAGTTAAAAATAACTTTCTTTTATTTGACTTTCTTGCTGGAGCTGAAAGTAGAGAGCTGAGCTTATTATTATTATTTACTTATATACTCTTCGCAAATGAAACAAAAATGATTCGGATTATTCACACAAACACGTCTTGACGATGCCATATCAAATTATATTAAGAAAACTTAATATTGTTCTATTTTCAGCAAATGTAGTGGAAGCTAAAACACGTAAACAAGAGCTGTTACAAAAATTAATAAGGGTGTATGTACAATCAGCGACGTCGAATAAGTAAACATCATGTGATAAAGGTTATTCATCAGACAAAAGTTGCAATTTTGTTGTGCAGTGTTGTAATCAGTAACATCAAAATCGAATAAAAATACAACAAATAAGTAAGGCGATTAACACACGGCACCGCGCACCGTAGCGGTAAGCGGTGAAGCGGATCTCATGTCGCATTGACTTCTACTAAATCCATTGATGCCTAACACACCTACACCGCCCGACCGCGCGGTCGAGCGGTGCTCTTTCGCTTTACCGCCACCGCCGTCCGCGCGGAGGGGCGGCGTCGTGTGATAATCGCCTAACGTGAGAAATTTATCAACTCTGATCTACGAAATTTATTTATACCATTTTCCACGTGATTTTCACCTTAAGTTCGGATTGACAGTAACTTAACACGGTATCTGTAAAGGAAGACCATGATTGACATTTGATATTGAACGGAGCATACACGTTATATTAATATACGTCTAACTTGACAGTTGAAGCTGTCTGAATATGATATGAATCTAACGGAAAAAGTTGTGACGTATGTACCTTCAAACAAAGGTATGTCCTTCGATCAGAAATCATGTTCGGAAGGCCACGGTCCGACTGTAAGAGTTCATATTAACAACGTTTTGGTGCAGCAGTGCAATTACTCTTTATTTCAAATTTAAAAAGATGGAGATGGCTAGGCACTTGTAAGTATGAACCTTAAGTGATTTTTTTTCTGCACGTCAATAGCAACTATATCATAGACAGAAACTAAAGAAGAAAAGAAAACATTTATTCACAGTAAACACATCAAATATACAACAATGAATACTTAGGCCTAACTGCAAATCAGTTTTTTAGCAGACGTAGCTGCAGAATCATTTATTTATAAAAGTTCAAAGTATTACAATTATTTTTTTTATGTAAAATATTGGACTCTATTTTGAGTATAATCTAACGGAAATAAAATATATATCACTCTTTTATGGATATTTTATATTCTTGTAATATATGAAAAAATGCAAACTCTGGAATAGGGCATTCGCTACTTGAACATATAAAAAAGAAATCGGATGTAACAGCTATTCTACAATAAAAGAAAAGTATTTTTTTTTAAAAGATGCTTACTTTACATAACCATACCTAATTTTAAAACCTTTACTTTATTATGGAGTGCAACACAGTGTGACATTAATTCTACTTTGAGGGTCGAAAGTCGAATGAAAACTATCTCTCAAAATACGACAGCGCAGCTTATCCCCACATTTGTAGCACGACAAACAATATATCTTTTGATGCAAAAGCAACTTTAATAAAAATTTGCTTTTCAGTAACTTGATCAGTATGAACGATTGTTGTGATAGTTCTCGACAGGCACTATTAAAATTGATGAATACCATTCTTACGTCACTGAAAACGAACGTTCGTTTTTGCTTGCACCTTTTATTGATTAGGAACTTTAACTCTGCGGCTTCACACCCATTCTCTGGGATATAATGAAGCCTATGCCACTCTCTAGCCTTTAAATTATATATCTGTCTGCGAAGAATCGATAGTACGAAAGAAAAACTAACCAATTACACAAATGTATTTATATAATATTAGTAAGAATGAAAATATAGGTTTACCTATACAAGTCATATTTTATCTGAAGATAAAATTCAATCTCTATAAGTGACAATCATTCAAAGCAAATTATCACAAATCACAATAACCTGTATTTCAAACTAGCAATATTTAATAAAAATAAAACTAAATATATCTAGAAAAAGGATAAGAGTTCTTTATCACAATAATAAAAATAGCGTATCGGTCGTACCCAAATAGCTTAAACTACTTGATCTTTAATCTCAATATTGTTTAACAAATAAAACTACACGTTTATCGTCCGAAAACTAACTACACAAACACGTCTAGAATTTTTTCTTCCAAATAAAAATATTTGAGCAGTAGCAGAACCTAAAATTATTTACGAAACAACTCTACATCTGTGTGTTTTTTTATTTTTACTTTTTGCGCTAAGAGAAAGCAAAACAAGGTTGAGACGTGACCTTTCTTAATCAGGCTATTATCATTCGGGCCAGCCGTCTACCAGCCCCCTTTGAGCTGAGAAATAAGTGCTCACGTCGATAAAGGCATTCAGATATGGAAGCAACCAACGTAATGAAGATAACGTTAATCAAGATGTCCATAAATATTCTCTTTGCTGTGGAATGTTCTCATATAGAAGAGGGTTGCTGACTTTTACCCCTTTAAGAGGATTTTATTATGATCTTGGCTTTTTATATTGGTTAAGTAGCAAAAGTTTGAGATAAGATAACTGTAGATCTTGAGCTTTCATTTGATTATTCTGTCAGACAATTATTTGTAAGAGCACAGAATCTATAACTATACATTCGTGTATGACTCAGTGCGCAGGTCTTGGCGTTGGTGCCACGCTGAGTGTTGTGATTCAAATCTCTCACTGGATTATTATTTGTTATTATTTGTGGGATTCATAAATGGTTTTTCTGAGTCTGCGTGGATTTTGTGTTTGTCATCTGTATGTTTGTCTCTCTCCCACCACACAAGGATTGTACCTTAGTATGGGTGTTGTCCTAATAAAGCAATAAAATAAGACTGCAAAACAGTAATACACCAAACAGTATTACCATGTGTGAGAAGTGTGTCAGGATCGTAGCTAATGGAAATCCGTAATCTCTGCCTACCCCTCTGGGAAAGAGGCGTGAATCTATGTATGTATGTAAATTTGGTGTCACGAGTTTGCTATCGCCACTTTTGTTTCCCAGGACTTTGTCCGTGAATAATACATTATTTTCTGTCGATATCAATAGAAAAACTATTTTAGTCCGATCAATTTAGACCAAAAAATGAGAGTGAAGTTACATAAAGTCCCAACAAGCTGAATTTCAGTGAAATTGTTCAAAACATAATTATAAACAATGTCTAGAAGTTCCCCATCATTCCCGTGTATGGAAAAAAATTTATTCAAGGTGCAAGGTCAAAAAAATGAGTTTTTCGCGATTTTCAGCAAAACGGTAAGTTTTATCATAAAAGTACCTCAGACAAAAATTGTAGATCATAAAATTATCTATAAAAAATGTATCAATACTTTTTTCTTACGAGCCACCGTTTCTGAGATATAACGATTCAAAAAGTTATAAAAGTTGTTATCGTCATAAAATGCATGAGTACGCCACGTATATACATCTAGAGTTGTTATATTTTATATAATAGATATATATATATATATTAAATGTTTAAATATTTTTCTATCGGTCATTGTAACTTATACTTACAATATAAAATATACATAAGTTTTAACTATAAGAATATCAGGTAAAATGAAACCCAGTCCAATAATGTACGAGGCAGCAGCAGTTTTCCATCGTCCTCCTCATGTCCTACCACCAGAAAGTGGCACTCTTATTCAATACGTTGCAGATAATGCTGATATTAATATAAATACGCTAGACGGCAATAACACGCTCCACATAATGGGTATTATTCAAATTGTTACTCCAAAACATTTAGTTTTACTAGAAGAACCTATGCCACGAATAAAAGAAACTCTTTCAGCAAAAGATTTCAAGGCAAAAGCTCATGTGCCGATACAGACTTATACAAATGACGGTGTAGTAGGCTACAGTAAAATAAATGTTAAAGATTTTGTTTATGGAACTGAAACAGTATCTTTTCTCAAAAAAGCTGATGTAGTATGGTTTTATGGAAAATGGAAAAATGAGTCTTTACCCGGTTGGAATGGTTTTATTGAACGTTTAACAAATAATCATACGAATTATTCTAAATATCAAATTTCATTTTTACCATTTATTCACCAACCAGCCAGTAACTATAATACTATCTATACGACTTTACTTTGTGCATTAGAGAATGCAAAACGGTATGGCCACACTGTATGCATCGTGACTTTCGACCAGCCCCTGTATGCTAAAGCTCGAGAAATTGTATCAGCCGCACCTGAGGGCTCTGAATTATCAAAAATCATCATCAGACTTGGAGGATTTCATTTATTGATGTCTTTTATGGGAGCAATTGGTCATATTATGCAAGGAAGCGGCATGAAAGAAGTACTAGCAGAGATCTATGCGTCAAAATCATTAGAAAAAATGCTCAATGGTCATGCTTACGCAAGAGCTGTTCGAGCTCATACACTACTTCAGCTTACTTTGGCAATTATAATATTAAAAGAAGTTGAAATGAATGACATGCAGATGCAGATCTAATCATAAATATCGAGCATATATTAGGTAACCCACCTACTGGGTAAACCACGTTAAAAAAACGCGCTAAGTACACTACCTCATAGGTGGCGTGGAAACGTGTGCATATTATGACGATAACAACTTTTATAACTTTTTGAATCGTTATATCTCAGAAACAGTGGCTCGTAAGAAAAAAAGTATTGATACATTTTTTATAGATAATTTTATGATCTACAATTTTTGTCTGAGGTACTTTTATGATAAAACTTACCGTTTTGCTGAAAATCGCGAAAAACTCATTTTTTTGACCTTTGACCTTGAATAAAAATTTTTCCATACACGGGAATGATGGGGAACTTCTAGACATTGTTTATAATTATGTTTTGAACAATTTCACTGAAATTCAGCTTGTTGGGACTTTATGTAACTTCGAATGTCTAAATTGACCGGACTATTTGTGAATCCCACAAATAATAATCCAGTAAAGGATTTGAATCACACCAGATTTACAATCGAGATAAGATTTGATTCTTAGCTATTGTAATACTCAGACGTATTTCAGTAACAATGAACTAAAAGTGATAAATCACCGTTCTCGACAAAGTTATATGCATTAAATATTCCAGTTTTTGTTGCCAGTATTTGGCAAACCAAAACGAGCGTAGTGGGCCCTTCTAACGAAAGTGAGTACAATCCGATTTCTGTGCCATAGGTCGTAAATCTAAAACCTAATTATTTACGTTTAGTATTGTTTGTGTATATATGACAATTCACAATTCGCACATGGTACAATTAAAAGACGCCTTAAAAAGTAAAATTCCTAGTATATTGGGCTAGAAGTATAAAATATATGTATAGTGCCTTTGTCACTTCTAACTTGTTGAATCCAGAAATAGCTTCCAGCATGTTTATAGTAAATACACAATATTCGGCTATACCAAGATTTACTTGCTTAAAACTAACCATTCGGTTACATTAAGTTGTAGGCGGTAAATCGGCCGCAACACGACTATTAGCCGTAACATAATCACATCCTAATCAAATTCAATCAATTACATTACTTCGACCCATTGATTTGAGTAAATTACAAGCACTGCGAATAGGCATCTGCAAACAATCTGGGGAGAACAAGCCTCAACTGACTGAATGTGAGCCGCACCAAATTGGATACTGGAGTAACCACCTCAAAGCTTAACTGTAGCCTCATATAATTATCTATTGCAGGTGATGAAATGAATTATTCCGGCATTTGGTATAGATTATGCAACAAAGTGTGTTTTGAAATTAAATATTTTTATCACACTACGTTTTGAGTACTTTACAGCAGTCATAAGGGCACTATGACTGCTAAAAAGTACTAGTGAAGTATTAAAAAGTTCGTTCTATGGTGCGCATTTAATTGAGTTTAGAAAAGTGTTCAGGAGAAAATAATACGCTGGAGTTGATCAATATTTTAAGAGTTTGGGGGTATTATGTACTTTATAGAATGTGACCATTTGAACCGGGTATGGGCTAAAAATGGTGCGTACCAAATATAGTACTTCGAGCCCTTCGTGCTATTCGTGTCCGCTTTTTCAATGTTTGTAAAGCTTTCACATAATTATGCTTACGGGCATCCACTTTCATACCTTGTACATTGTTAATGATATACATATATAAAATATAAATAGATTAATCCATCTAATTGCACAAAAAAAAATTCGTTCAGGGTTTAGTAACGCCTAAAGTTAATAATTTATTATTATTGGACCAAAGAATCCACACGGAATATCTTTTGTCTTTTTCAGC
Organism: Catocala sponsa; assembly: GCA_963564715.1. Lineage (NCBI taxonomy): Eukaryota > Metazoa > Arthropoda > Insecta > Lepidoptera > Erebidae > Catocala > Catocala sponsa. The sequence continues at coordinate 10,549,673 of OY751336.1, read as the reverse complement.
TCTTAGCGCACCCACTGATCCAATCAATGATCGTAATCTTAATGTACCACCAGTTCCATTTTCCCGCCTACCTACGCCACAAAGGACTTCCTCATAAATAAAATAGCTACCTTAATAAAAATGGATTTTCATTGGTATAAAAATTTAAAAGCGTTACGAAAACGTCGCGTCGGTAAGTATCATCTTATAAGGATTAATTGCTAATGGAAAGAGATTTGGCGTAATCTTCACCTTTTGTTATGCCAACTTTATTATTGGATGGAAATCCGCAATTTATTTGCGCTGTCGCATTTTTGATATCTGTAAACAAAACAAATTAATTAATTATAGTTTTTGTTATTAATTGTGGCAATTATTGAATAGTATAATCTTGGAAGCAACATTTACTGGCTGTAGTAAGAAATCCATATTTACCGTTGCCACATTAAAATTACATTGGATGAGGGGCTTTATCTTAGTATATCTATAAGGTAAACCAAAAAAAGCAAATAGAACGTTTGTCTCCATTGAATGGACGAACGCCAGATTTCAGCCGAAAACTTCGCCGAATTTATTTATATAATAAAATAAAACATAACTTTTCCAATATGGCAATCACACTTTTAGGATGAAATGGGACGATAAGCACATATTATATTTTATTCACTTCTGTATTCAGCATTTTCTGCTCCAATGTGAGATATAAGTATTGAAATAATTCACTCGTGAAAATGGCACGAATAAAATCAGCAGTATTTTCGTCCACTTCAGCGAATTCATGTATTATGTACTTGTTACTTTAGTGCAGAGTGAATGTTCCAATTGAAATTCTGATGAAAGTAGCAAAAACACAAACCGATCAAGTGTGAGCTGATAGCCAATAAATTAAATCTTTTGGCAGGATTTTTGAGTTTATTGGTTGTATTTTAAAAGAAAACATACACATGCGAGTACATATCTGCTTTGGCCACATGCAGTATCTAAGTGACTTATGATTCTGAACCAAAAACAACGTATTTCTAACATATTATTATCATCCTACTAGATTTTATAAAAAAAATTCAATCCCTCGGGCACATTCCTCCCTCGACAGCAGTTTCTGGATGAAAGGTACCCTATGTCCTTTTTTGTGACCCTGACAACGTCTATGTAAAAGTTTATGATGATCGAACGAGTAGTTAAGGCGTAAAAGCGTACCAAACAAACAAAGTTACATTCGCAATGTTATATATAAGTTAGGATTCCTAATATTTCCATGTGCACTCTAGTTAGATAAACTTCGACTGAATATCTGCTTTCTACGAATTTCACCTCAACGTCGACATCGATATTTCAAGATAAAATTAGATAGCAATATTTTTGAAGTTACTGACTCCCCATATTGACTATCATAAATGTTATGGTAGCCAGCTTGCACAACTTTATGTGAAGTCTAAGCTTTAAAAGTGTGGCTTTTAAAACAAGATTGACCTGCGCGGTCACCATGTGCGTCCCAAATCGTCTTTCTAACAGATTATATATAAATTAAGACATGATTTTTTAATTATCGTATGCAGTCAACTATATTGATTAGATAAAGGATAAAATAAACAGATAGAAACCGAGATATATATGAATAAAATAACTCAAATGTTTCACATTTATATTCAGCTGGGCTATAATTGAGTTCTTGGATATTTTTTATCTGTAAGATATCATGAATGGAATTGAACAATCTTTGACATACATTTCACAAATTTTGTCGCAGCCCTCTTTACGAGTTGGCGTATGATATTATTAAGATAAATTCTTCGACATTTGTCTAGAATCTGTTATTTCTAAAATGAAGGCTCGAAATTCCAGACGAAATAAGGTCGCGAAAATTCAGTTTATTAACAATTTAATCTATTTTATTACGGCTTGTTAAATTTAATCAGATTTTTAGGATGGTACGCAGTTATTTCTTTTTTTTAAAGTTACATAGCTGGAATTTATAAACGAACAAAATTAAATATAAAATATTCGGAATTTCATTATAATTACATTGTTATCTAATAAAAGTAAACTGCAGGATGTAAAATTATCGGATCGAATGGTTTGGGTGGTCGCCTAGTAGCAATGCATAATGAAGCAAAAAAGCTTCATTCTCCCTATAGCTATAGGTTAAAATAATCTTGTGTAATTTGCCATGCCTAAGCAATCGTTTTGTTTGTATATTTCTGCGGCCTACATGAGGTACAGAGATTCAAATATTAATTACTTTTACAAGCAGCCGAATAAACATGATATCAATATTTCAACGGCATAAATATTTTCCCAATCTATGTTTTATTACGTAGAAGCTTTCTACACACTTTGATATATATTTAATGAGGAGGTAATATAGGTACTATTAAAAGCTTTTGACAACAGCGTCGTTGAGATAGTTCGTTCCAAGACCAAAATGTGTATTCTTGTTTATTTATGATTTACTCTCTTATCAATGAAGTAATCAAGACTATTTTTTGTTCACCGTATTTCTTTCATATATGTATGTGTTCTTGCACGTGTATTGTTTTCTGTATAAAAGGTGACTCTATGACCTTGACCCCTGATAACGTGTATACAAAATTTCATGATGATTAGTCAAATAGTTAAGGCTTAAAAGCTTAACAAACGAAACTCACATTCAGATTCACATTTATAATATTAGTAAGGTAAATTATACTTAAAATGGAGAGCACATGGTTCTGCGGTTGTGGAGAGGGTTTAAGTGCTCCCTCTCCCGCTCCGCCGCCTCCTTGATGGACATGACTTCCTCACAGAAGGAGGCGACGGCGTTCCACGACCTCTAGCTTCGGACCATAGATTGAACCACGGTCGGGAGCGAGAGGGCAACCATACCGACTGCCGCGATCAACTCACGGCGCTGCGACAAAGTGTGCAGCGCCGTATCCTCAACAACGTCGCGGCAGTCAACACAATGGTAACAGCCGGGCATCTCTTGCCGGCCTATGCGACACAGGAACTGGCCAAAACAACCGTGGCCAGTCATTACCTGTGTCAGCTGGAAGGTGAGGGCGCCATGCCGCCTCTCCAGCCACTCCTCAAAAACGGGTCTTACCGCAACGATTGTGATGTGCTCAAATTTTGTTTTGGCTACGTTATCATTGGTAACTAGTTTATTAACTTGTGCGTATTCCCGTGAGGGCTTGCTTAATCGAAAGCAAATGATTCTTTTTTTTTAATGTTTTGAAAGTTGATAAGGTGAAAACGCTAATATTAGCGTCACGTGAAACATCAGGGAAGGACAAGTTGCTTTTTTAAAACTACTAAGGGACTCACAAAACCCGTTGCTTTCTATTTCATTGTAAACGAATTTAGCTGGTCTTAAGTGGGTTGCAGTATAGTTTAAGTGTCTTTGAAAGCTGTGTACCTGTCAATCCACGCATCGACATTTGTGTGGCTGGGCGCTTGTCAGCATAATCAGCATTCCTATTAAGGCAACTGCGCTCTCTCAAAACTAGTTGAGTATTATTCTCTTACTTGCTTATAATACGAAAATATTTGAAATCTTATGGTCAGCCACCGTTCTCACCTGCAAAACATCTTTATTAATTTATTTTTCTGCAGGTTACTCCGATATAAGATTTATGTCGCTTCGTGTATTTGACTGAACACATTGCATTAGTTACTCCTCTTAGCACATTCCCACGTGATAGGCAAATAATTAACATTAACAGCGTATTATAAAATACTATATTTTGCCCGTGCTTCGCTCGCATAATTGTAGATCAGGTTAGTACTGTAAAAGTACCTACTGTTCCTAATCTAAGTTGAGATGAGAGGTACCCAATGTCCTTTTTTGTTCCCCTGACAACGTCTATGCGAAATTTCAAGATGATCGGTCAAGTAGTTATGGCGTGAAGTCGTAACTAATAAACAAATAAACAAATTCACAACGCTATTTATAATATTGTATTAGTTAGGATTTACAAGGAATTTAGGTAATAACTTGCTGCTTCAATATTTATATCTTAAACATAAGTTATAATCATTTAAATTACATGTAATAATAAAAAATAACTAACTTTATTAAGGTACTGAGCAAATTGTGTTGTAAATCACTCACTTTAAGCTAAAATGCCTATTTTAGGAGTTGCTTCATTGTTCATTTCATGTTTGGCATTCAAAACCACGACCACATGTTCCCAATTCTAATATCTTAAGCAAAAAAGAAAATCGTTTGAAGCTTATTTTTAATTAGCGGTCTACGCCTGATTCTTCAAGTTAACTGCACGAATAAGAGAAATATTCAACAAACTAAAAGAAATTGTTTGGTAACCAGACAGTCAGTAGACAAGGAGCAATAACTCTTCGGTTAGAACTCACCGAACGATCGAACCCGAGTACAGATGTATTCGTATTCACAACACTCATGCATTTTAAAGCAGATGGGTACCTGAAAATAGAATCTATTTCAACCTACTTTGCAAAAACCCACGGCTTAATTCTCAGCTAGATTAAATTTGGACGATTTATAATTAACACGTTCGACCAACGAAAGTGCCATATAAAATATTAATTACTGCTGCGTACATACGAGTATGTTGAAAAACCTTACTTCGATATTACGGCATTGGCTTAGAGTGCATACATACTAAGCGATCAAATTGTATGGTGTCGAGCCGAATTGTAGTATATTCCTAAAATTACACAATCAATATGCGGTTTTAGACTTATTTGTCAATATGTACTTACATTTATATGTAAGTAAGGTTACATTATATTAGTAAAAACCCTTTTTCTATATGAAAGATATATTTTTATTTATTTATTCAACGCGTATATACGCTTTTTCTGTTCCCCTGTCAACGTGTATGTGAAATTTCATGATGGTCGGTCGAATAGTTAAAGGGTGAAAGGGTAACAAACAAACAAACTCATATTCACATTTATAATATTCGTTAGGAATTTGTTTGTATTACCATTTTTTAATCAATTATGCTACCACATAATTTTTAAAGTAAGATTTTTTTTCTATAACATTACATTTCTTGTTATACTTATTTATTGCTGTAAGGATGAAAGAGACAAACCTCCACGACATAGGGAATCCTAGTGTGGAGGTTAGTGTTTTAAAATTACTGTAACTATTTGTATTGGAACAATAAAGCATTATTATTAGGTATAATTGATCAAAAATGGTTGACGCTTGGACATATGACTATATTTTACTGTTTCAATGTAGATACTTTAGCGGAATATAATGAACCATTAATCACTATGTACAAAACGTATATTGTTTTGTGTTTTCTTTAAAATGGTTCATAAATTATTCGAAGGCGCTAGGTCTATTGGGGCTTAGTATTACAAACGAGTAGATTTATTGTTTCTAGAGGAGCCTACTAGTACGTGTAGAATAAATATTTACCAATTTTTGCGTCATATAACAACCGAGTTCACTGGTTACAAGCAATTAGTATTTAGTACATAACAAATATAACAAAAAAAAAATAGATTTTTTCATATAAAAGCGCAACAATATCAGTCGCTCATTCGTAAATCATAGTACCCATTCGGTTTGTGTAGTGAATACATTCCCTTAATGATAATGGGCAAAGCCGCTACAGGATTAAAAGTGTATGAGGACCCTTTAATACAAGTAAGGGTCGGGAAGGATTAATATGAAAATAAACAATGTAAAAGATTCAAAACAATATGCTGTGACCGCCGTCGCAAACAAACTTTAATGAACGGAACAAAATATGGCACTGTATGTATAAGTTTTCTGCGCTTTTTAATCAGTATTTTTATAAATAGTTGTTATTCACGGTTGGCGTAGTGGTTCGTGTGTTCGTTTCGCCATTGCTGCTTCTAAGTGTTGTGAGTTCGATCGATAGTACAAAAAAATTTGTGATTGTTCTTTGTCTCCGATGTTTGAATATTTGTAAACCTCTGCGGCACATGAATTATTATAACTAGAAAACGCATTTAATCTACACTAATATTATAAAGCTGAAGAGTTTGTTTGTTTGTTTGAACGCGTTAATCTCAGGAACTAGTGGTTCGATTTGAAAAGTTTTGTTAGTGTTGGATAGTTTATTTATCGAGGAAGGCTATAGGCTATATAACATCACGCTACGACCCACGGGGACGGCGCAGTAACGATAAACGCGGGTAAAACCGCAGGAACATCTAGTTTTTTATAAAATTTTATTGCTTTAGAGTAGGCCAGGCAAGAATATTTTTACTCACGTGTTATAGAATATGTGAGGCTGCTGATCGAAAGATCGAGGGATCGAGTAGATATGTTATTTTAGAACCATCACTAGCAGCACTGAGCCTCAAAATTATCAGTAATAGGTCTGACCCAATTACGTAGCAATTAAACGTAGCTAAGCGAAATGTGATACTCATGTGCCGAGCACTTCTATGATAGGCAGACGAGATTTTTTTTTATTTTTTTATTTTGTTTGTCAAAATGACCACACTCCACCTGATGGTAAGCATATATTATAGTATATAGGATCAATTTGAATCGCGTCTTTAATACTGTTTACAATATATTTTTAATGGTTCGTCGTATTAATTGACTACTATGACGAATAACCAGTTATCCAGTTGAAATTATATTGGAAAGTATCTTATTCGTTTTGCTAACAATTTCTTGGCCATACTGCATTTGTTCGAAACGATTAAAAAGTATGCTCATTTGACAGAATAATTTGACGTCTGGCAACGTAAAATATGTTAAGCTTTTGGTTAAAAATTATACATCGCATTGTAGTGTTTGTTTCTGACTATGTAAGTAATGACTTGACGTCCGCAGTTTTGAACGAATTGTACACAGAAAACAAGTTTTAACCATAAAGAAAAAGGCAGAACTTAGCATATCTTAAATAACAGGTGTCCATTGTAACAATAATCTGATAAATACACAGTTAAGAGCAACTCCTAATTTTGGATCATGCAATTGCTTGTCAGATCAGTTACAGATTGAATCCGCCACAGTTGACATATTGATTATAGCGCTGTGACTATTTAAAATACGTCATCCGTATATAATATGTATGTACAAATAAGTCTTTTTAATTATTAGCTTATATGTTTTATTACGATTATCGAACAAATAACACATAGTGCATTAGTGCACCATCTACGATTGCGTTCGTGTCAAATTTCCTTAAGTCTTTTAACAAGTGCTCGCAGTGCAATTTATCACAAAGTGTAGAGTTTAACTTAAACATTGAAATACGTGTACGTAATCCAAAGCAGGGAACATTTGTTAAACTATAGTCGACAAAAGAATTTCTTGATATTTGCCGAAGAGCTTTCTTCGTTGCTCGCGTGAAGTAAGCCGGCATGCGGCATTCAGAACGATCTTCCTAGGGTACCGTGCAATAAAGTATTTAACGAGACACTTTTACTATTTGTATTTTTGCTCTTATAACTTTTTGGTAGTTTGTTAGAACAACATTTTGATGTTATTGTAGTTTGCACAAATATTTACATTGCTTTAATGCTGTTAAATGTTGTTAGCATTCTTTAAGACACATTGCGTTACATTTTCACGTCCAGAAGCACAAATTTTATTTGAAACAATTGTTATTCTGATAATATTCTGTAGGATAAATCACGTTACATTTTTGCCCGAACAAAAGCATAGAAATAATTTGACTCCGAGAAATAATACTATGAAATATGGAATTACTATTTATATTTTATACATTTTTACTGAAGTATAATTAGGGTAACTTGGTTCTTATTTGCCGGCTCTATATTTACACTAACTTTAGTCAGTACACTTAGTACTACACTACACATAGATCACTATCTATGTGGCTGAAGCCAATAGCGTTCCAAAGACGGCACAACAACTCTACTTTACAGCACGGATGGGGCAATGGTGTCAATTCTGGATATTCTTTATGTCCTTTGATTTAACCTCTTTATAGTCTTGTCTCCTGATACAAGCATTACGCGTAGTGCGGGACTACGCGTAAGGGTACTAGACTAGTTCACTACTTAAACAGAATTCAATAAAAAAAGAAAATGTTTTATATTGCTGAGAGTCCTGCCTGTGATGTTCTTACCTTAAGTACATTGGAAGCACGTAAAGCCGTTGACCTATCTCGTTCCGACATAAACATATGGGACAGTCGAAGGCGAGTTGATGTTCTAAAATATTTGGATCGTGGAGGTCAGATGGCAGTTATTGTCCTAAAAATCTCATATTCAGTCGAATTTGTTCAAGACTAGAAACCTACTACAATACACTTGAGGATAAGCTAGGACGAATTTATCTACTTCTGTTCCAGACATAATAACTTTCTTGTACAAATCGTGAAAGTTTAATAATCTCAAACACACGAAGATGTATCTACAGAAGTTTATAAAATTACTTCAAAGTAATACAACATGTTTCTCTGAACAACATATTGCGTAGAGTTAGCGGCTATCAAATGGTAAAAGTTGCGCCATGCTCGATGCTACATTGTGTGTTAAGATACAATTGTCGATGTGCCCAATAATCTCTGATTTATTTTATCGTATTGAGAACTTTTGCTATAACTGGCATTAGTCGGTATCTTGTTTAGAATAGTTTCTATTTATGATACTTATATTTTATAATACTTATGCTTATCTTGGCTCACGGTTGTCTTTATAAACCTAAATTTAAATGTATATAAAATATTGCCACAAACTTATACACTAGCATTTGGTCTAAAAGTTCTAAATTGGGTTTTCTAGGTGATGTTATCTGCGTAGTGAATTACATAAAGAACAATTGCAGTTTAGTTTTGAACACATACCTACCAACAGTAACAGTCAAATTTACCTTCGCATTTATGATTAATATAATAACATCACGCATATGCATATGCATATGCATATGCATATCCTGAAGAATTAGGCAGACTTATATACCCATATTTTAGTAGCCTTGTTAAAGTATCAACCTATACTGGACATGTAGATTGCTGTTCGAAGTTATTACATACAACAACATTCAACCTAAAAAATATATATCTAAGTCTATCCTTTGATGCCAGGCTATGTCACAAATAGGATAGCCTATTGAAGGTAGTTTAGTAATGGTTAGCGTAGCCGCTATATTCGCATCGTATCGAACGCGCCGAATTCTGTTACGTCAATGGAATGCGTCTCAGAGAATTTGCTGATATTCCATTAAGACATTGTACATCTTAGACATTGCAAAGAGACCAAATTCTTATAATTGTGTATTCATTTCAGGAATAACACTAACTTTAAAACTTAATTACGCGTTTAAAGGGCATACAAGTATTTTTCAATGTTATAGCCGATCTCGTTGGTCATAACTGCTTATTTTTCGTTCGTTTCTGTCGAAAGACACCTCCCTTTAAAGGCACTAGGAATAATTCATGTATCGCGGGAGACTTTACAAACATTCAAATAACAGACACAAATTGTAAATTTTGGTAATACATACATACATAGATACACGCCTGTTTCCCAGAGGGGAAGGCAGAGACTACGGATGTCCATTTGCTACGATCCTGACACACTTCTCTGGCTTCATTCACTTTCATAACATTCCTCATAAACTCGGCGTTTTAAGGTGCTCTAATTTTGGTAATAAATAACTATTATTATTATTAAGTACACCAGATTCACAATAATCATTTGTGGGATTTTATTCCGTGTGAGATTCGAACTCACAAAACTCGGTGAAGTGGCAGTGGCGATGCAACCACATAAACTAATACGCTATCCGTGCAGTCAACGTGTCGTGCTTAACATGGCTATATAGGTTTAACAGCCATAATAGTTTTTTTTTATACAACTAAGGTGGCACACAAGCATAAGGCCCACCTCATGACCGTAGGCTATAGACGCCTGCAACACCAGAGGCATCACTTTCGCGTTGCCGACCCTTCAGGGAAGGAAGAAGAGAAAAGAGAACTTGGAAGGAGAATGAACGGGAAGGGGGAAAGAGACCGATTGGGCCCCCGGCACTCTCATTCACCGAACGAAACACAACAGTAGGAATACTGCTATTTTACGTCGATATTTTGTGAGAGGGTAGTCCTTCCCCGGTTGAGCCGGCCCATTCATGCTGAAACCAGCAAGGCTCTACTACATAACAGTTGGAGTGTAACTTGAACTAGATCTAAATTTCAGACATATACTTCAACAAAAGATATCGCATTCGAGAAGGGAAGCAAGCGCACAGTTTCTTCTGCATATCTTGACACAATATATCCGTGCTGTTAATGGGACACATTGCCCCATTTCAGCTATCAAATCAGTAATAAATTATTCGTAACAAAGTAAAATTTATGACAGTCCAAGTGAACATGGAATCTCAAGATGGACATAAGCGTAAATGCTATCTTATTCCACGGTAACTATGATCCAGCACATAGAATAGAAGAACCGTTGTCCGCTTTTAGCCATTATGGAGCAGATGTATTTAAGATTATAGACATCCTGATATAAAATAATGTACTAATTAAAGGGGTTTTATATTACTGCTATATATGTTGGAGGTTATGGGTTAAATAACACACTGTACAAACACTTTAACTATTTATTTTATAGTTTTAAACTTTGACACAAGGAAGTTTTATATGTCCGTTCACTTACAGCTCACAACAAGAAGTGACAGATAGCGGTGTTGTTACGCCTTTTATAGCTAATCAAACTGTCAAGTATTTGACTACTATTTATATTGTATGATGTTAAATTATACAATTACTGAGGTGCAATTATTCTAAATAGTTATATAATAATTAATTAATTTTTGCACATATAAATATATATAATTCAACAATATACATATATACATACATGGATTCACGCCTGTTTCCCAGAGGCGTAGGCAGAGACTACGGATTTCCATTTGCTACGATCCTGACACACATCACATTCCTCATACACGCCCGTCGGTTCAAGGAGCTGTTAACCTACTCCTACCTCTTACTGCTATATATGGCTGCTATATACTAGCCCGCAAAGACTTCCATATTATAGCCAACTAGCTTTTGCTCGCGACTTTGCTCGCTCGGGAATTGCCTATTTCTGGATTAAACAAATACTCTATAGTATGTCCTTTTATGTATCCCTGACTACGTGTATGCTTAATTTTATAATGGTCGGTCTAATAGTTAGGCATAAAAGCGTAACAAATAAAGCAAACTCACATTCGCCTTCATCATATACTTCTTATATTCTTTTAAATAAAGCATGGCCTATGTTATTCGGTGATAATATGGCTTTGTAATGGTGAAAGAATTTTAAAAATCAGTTTAGTCATTTTTGAGTTAAATCCTAATAAACAAACATACAAACAAAAAATAAAATCTTTCCTCTTTATAATATTAGTATAGAAAAGTTTCGATAACAGACATCTTGGCTGCTATATACTGGCTGGCAACGATAGCCATGATACACAACAATATTTTGTATATAGCAATCCAAAGATTTATAATTGGAATGGCTCATGCATTCAAATCTTATTTAGCTAACCGGGCTGTAGTTGGAACCATTGGCGCCACATCTTCTATACAAATAAATAAAATTGAAGTGTCTGTTTGTTATGTCAAAATAACAACTTTTTATCTAATGCATATGAAAGTATATAAGGTACCTATAAGAAAACATATATTTTTAAAATTTTTGTCTGTCTGTCTGTCTGTTTGTTCCGGCTAATCTCTGGCAGATAGCTGATGTCATAAGGAGTAACTTAGGTTACATTGATCTTAGAAAAAAAAATAGGGTTCCGCGGAGACAAACACTTTTTAGTTAAAATCTACGCGGACGAAGTCGCAGGTAACAGCTAGTATTACAGTAAAAATATTGACTCTAAAAATATGCCGGTGCTATGTCATAAAGATTAATAACATAGAAACAGAATCCTTACATCGAGATATGTGACGTTGCTTATAGAGCTTATTAATTTTAAAATGCACGTACGTTCCATATGTCGCAATGCTTTTGAGCGATATTTTAAGAGGGAACAAATTTCGTATTCTAGGAACTCTCAATATGTTCAACTTTCAGCTTCCATTCAATCTTAAATCAATTCGTTTCACATTAGGATTTAATCCTGGTATTGATCTGTTGGTGAACTGAGTATCAAAGGGTACTAAAAGGCACTAGGCATCCCCTATCTACGTACCCTTTCAAATTCCCCTGAGAAATACAGAGCCTGCGTTTATTTTCTGTTAGATTTCTTAAAATAGCATGACCTAGATTCGTGAATATATTTGTATCTTCTATTTGTATGTTTTTATTTTAACTTAATGTACATAGCATTATTTTTGGAGTACCGGCCCTGCTTTCAATAAGAATGGCTCCATCACGGCCCAGATAATACCTGAACCTACCTAGGAAGTAAAATACATTCAGCTACATAAATAGCTTAACACTGAAATAATTTATAACATTGATTTATGAATTACAACTTTCGAATTATAATAACATATTTATTAACGGGTAGTATTTAACTACACAGCAAAAAAATACTAATTGCGCAGCAAAAAAAGCTAATTGATCAGCAACTCATGGCCAGCAAACTTTAGAGAGATCAAACTAAGTCGACGGCTCCTATTTTTGGATGGGTTTAAAAAAAGGAACCTAACATAACCTAACACTGCCGAGACGGAATGCACTGATTTGAGGCGTATAGATGCTCGTTATGCTGTGCAATATTTGCTGACCCATTAGTACTTTTGCTGATCATTATATTTAATCCCTTTATTAGCTATCCTTCAGCTATTACTGTTGTAAAAACATAAGTACAACAGTTACTTTAAATGATAGATAAATTAAAAATTACAAGCGTTTATCTATCTAGTTCTTCATCCATAGGAAGTTGTGGACCATAGGCCCACCACCTTGTTCCATTGCGATTTGATAGGTGGCTAGTTTTATCCCGTTTGTTACAATTAACGCGATGTATGCAAAAGATATGATTTAAACATATCAATGTTTGAGAGTTGTGCTCATGCTGCAGCTCATATGGCCATTCAGCTTAATATAGGCCACTACTTAACAGGTAATAGCAAAGACATGAAACTTTGGATATACATTTTAACTTTGATTGCTATACATCATTGATATTACTAACTACTGTTCCACTCTGCTTCCTTTCCTCACGACGAAACTTAATAACAGTTAAAAACACAGTAGAGAAACATGCGTAATGAACTTACTCAAGTACAAAATAAAACCTTTCCAAAATGACCTGGCTCGGCTGCGGAACAGCTGTAGTGAAAGGGACTGCTGTGTGCAGGGTGTCAGGTTCGATGCTTAGCTCGGGCAAAATGCTATGGAAATTTTCTGTCTAGAAATTTTCGGTAACAGCAAAGAGTCCGCTTACCAGCAAAAGTTTGAGACTCTGAAATAGCTTCGCTCCTTATTACGTGGAACCTTGAACTTTAGCTGGCGTAATGTAGTTATAATACATATCTATAATATGTAGGCTCCATAGGATATAAGCGTGAGACAATTAGAAAAGTGGATATAAAAAAAGTCATTTTCTTTTTAATTGTCGCACGGTACAGATCTAAAAGAAGATGCCGATTAATTACATAGTGAGCGCTTAGTAAATGAGAACTTGCTTACTTTCATACGAGAGGATTATTATACGACAGTTTATAAATATAAAATAATGAATGAACATAAGTAAGTCAACATAATTAGACCTTCGTTTATGACATAATTATTCTATTCTAGGAAAATAATTTACGTACGTTTGTACGAGCCTGAAATACAAGCATACCTTTTCTATTATGTGTTATATAAATGAAATACGTATTTGTTACGAACAGGATTACTAGAGAAATGTTTATGTTTAAAATTACAAAACCAAATCCTTGGCTTTGTCAAGCTAATTAGTAACAAGGTCTTAAATTATGTCTTATTGTAATTTTAATTAAATAGCAGCGTTGTCTACATTAGGAAAAAACGTCGGAAGCTTTTTTGTGGGTTTGTTGAGGTCTTGTGTAATTTAATCAGAGTATGAGCACGGACGGCGTAGTGGTTTAAGTGGTCGCGTCACCACTGTCCCCGTGCCGAGTGTTGCGGTTTCGATCCCCACACGGGACAAACATTTGTGTGACATGTTTCGAGTCTGGGTGTTTTTTGTGTCTGTTGCTTGAATGTTTGAAAGTCAACCACGATTCAGTAGTCACTACGTAAGTACGTATGAAATTTTTTGATTAAATGTTGTCGTGTCGGGGGACCGCTCTTTACCTATAAAAACACCTACCTAAATAAAATGATATTAAAATTACAACGAAAATGTTAAAGTAAGTATTAATTAAGAATTACAAGTGAACCTACTTAAAACTGAATACACAAGTAAACTATCCAGATAAATGCTGAAACAAAAATTTTAACGACGACTCTTACATATTATAAACAAAATTTTAACAAAAAAGAAAACCGACTTCATAAAAGAATATTCTAAAACTTAAAATGCACTAAAAAGTCAATAAATAATTGCATATTCTTGTGAATAATTAAATTATTGTTATTTTTGGAGTCGGTGTCAGCTGCCCGCGCCGCGTGCTGCGTCTATGTGTTTAATTGTGCATGCCAATGTTATGTTATGATTATAGTAAGACATCTCATGTTTAATTAGTTATAAACCTACCTTGGCCGACACCGACTCCAATAATAACAATAATTTAATTATTCACAAGAATATGCAATTATTTATTGACTTTTTAGTGCATTTTAAGTTTTAGAATATTCTTTTATGAAGTCGGTTTTCTTTTTTGTTAAAATTTTGTTTATTGCTCGGTTTTTAGTGAACCTTGCCAAATATGAGAACATCATCAATGTAGCCAAATACGCATTATTTAGAATAACTCGAAAACGAATAGTCAAATCTTGATCAAAATTAAATGGGACCACACGGGAAGCACCAGCTTTCAAATAAAAAAATAATCATCAAAATCGGTTCACCCAGTCGAAAGTAATGAGGTAACAAACATAAAAAAAAAATACAGACGAATTGAGTACCTCCTCCTTTTTTGAAGTCGGTTAAAAATAATTAGAGCGGTCCCCTGACGCAAGAACATTTAATCAAAAAATTTTATACGTACTTACGTAGGGTCATAATTTCAAGGTAATTTTTTTTCTTTTTATAGGGTTTCACGTTTATACCTTCTTGGTTCTATTTGTAGCTATTTTTTTATAGTTTTTTTAACTTGTTTTAGGCTTTTTACGTTCATACTATTTTTATTATTTTGTGTCAGGGGTCACTACATATTATAAAACAAAGTTCCCCGCCGCGTCTGTCTGTCTTTCTGTTCGCGATAAACTCAAAAACTACTAACGGATTTTCATGCAGTTTTCACCAATAGACAGAGTGATTCATGAGGAAGGTTTAGATGTATAATTTGTTAAGGTTTTGTACTAGCCGTGCGGATCGGGAGCGGGTAATATTAATATCTCATGTCTATGACATAATAAAGACACAATAGTCAAAAATCAAAACTTTCCTTATTTTATTCATGAGAAACAATAGGCAATAACTTTTTTTATCCTTTAGAACCATAAACTTCTTAGGTACTAAAACATAATAAAAAAAATATTAAATATATACTTACTTGTATAAGTTTACTCCCTGAAAGAGCATCGAGAACTGAGCACCCATAAATTTTATTTTGTAATTATAAAAATTGCTCACTTAGTTTACTGTCAGTCATAATTGTGTGAACACTCACACCTTATTTTGAGGAAATTTAAATGTATAATTATAGATAGATAGCATTGTGTATCCCCTATCATGGACACTGATATCCTAATCCTAACTTATAAATGCGAATGTGAGTTTGTTTGTTACGCTTTCACGCCTTGACTAATCGACCGATCATTATGAAATTTTGCATACACGTTGTCAGGAGTACAGAAAAGGACATAGGGTAGGAACTAGGAACCTTATATCCAGAAAAATAACTCATAATTGACATAACCTACAATTGCGCGAGTGAAGCCGCGGGCAAAAGCTAGTAGATTATACATACTCATTGACCACCACTAATGGACCTCACTAGATGACGTAACATGCGCAAGTTAAGCAACTTGGACGAGTTGTGGATCGTGTTAACGACGCAAGCGGAAACTTGCGCATGTAGCATTTACGAGTAACTTGCATCCTGCAGCTGCGTAAGTACTTGTAGTTGATGTCCTATACAAGCACCATTAGAGGTGACGACTAGGCTTCATACGTCTCTAATAAAAGCTCAAATGTAAAAATGAAGCATGCATATTTAAACAAGATATTTCTATAACGCTGACGCATAAAATAACAGGTAACTATTTTACTTTAATTTTTCTAATACGCACATGACTTTGAAAAGTCAAAAAGTACGTGCCTTGGCTTCATACCAAATACTATCAAAGCAATTTATTAGAGGGCGTAAATATTTATACGCTACTAATATATTAACTTGAACAATATTAAAAAAACTAAATAACATTTTGTCTATATATCTTCTTGAATGTCTAGTGGAAATACATAAAAAATAATTAAAATTCATTGTGCAAACAATACACAAACGGACAAATGTATGTCCGCTGCACACTTGACTCATTAACGAGTCAAGTGTGCAGCGGACATACATTTGTCGTTCTTTTTTTTAAATTTTGATGACTCATTTTTGCGGACAGCGTATGTCCGCTCGACAATTGACGGGATATATATGCCAAATTGAAAAAAACTAAATAACATTTTGTGTAATATTGTTGTCTATGGTAAAGAGCAACGATAAAATATGAAAATGTTATAACAGCAATTTATCTAAAGCACGTTACTTGAATAGGTTTTCTTTAAAAATATGAAATTTAATTTAATATAGACACTGCATTATTAATAACTAAAGGCTTCTTGGGATATGCTTCTGCTATTTTTTATTCACTATAGTACATTATGAAAATAAATTTTATCAGGCTTTATAAAATTTATGATAAAAGGACTTTCTATGAAGTTAAATGTGATTAAGAATTAAGTGATAACATTTGCAGCGCTACTTGGATTTCACTTATTCTGGAATAAAAATGATTCCTTTTACTTATACAAGTATAGTCCGTTTGAGGGTAAACGGTTTACTTACACCATGGATATTAAGACTACTAGGGATATCAGATGCTGGTTGTGATTCTACAAAAATGAATTGCTGCACTGCCAGTGAAAGAAAGACGGTTCATATTCTCTTACAGTGGCGGTCCGTAGCTCGAACCTCCACTTCGAGGTTCGAGGCTCTTGCAGTATCATTTCTAATCTCTCAACTACATCTTATAGTAAATACAGTTCACAAGTCACATCCATCATAAACAGCAAGTTATTACATTTTATTTAAGTAATATCGTCAATAGCATAATTCTTTTAGATTTTCGGTAGGTAACGCTTAGCGTCGCTTAAGATGCTTTGAATATAGAGAAGCATCTCAATTTGTGATGTAGACCCATGAAAAGTTTGGTAAGTAGTGACGAGCTTGCTTAGTGGATTGTCTTTTTCACTTGTATAATTTATAACTAAAATACAACTTAAGTTTAAAAACTTTATGGTAGCAGGAAGTATAATATCTGAAAGTACTCACCTTACCAAGATAAATAATAGCTTTCTTAGAATCTTCTAATGTAGCTAATGTCGCAAGATATCATTAAAGTATATCTATATATTAATACGTGAAGCAAAAACTTTGTACCCCTTTTTACGAAAATTGCGCGGACGGAGGAGTATGAAATTTCGCACAGTTAAAGTTTATATGGAGAAGGAGTAGCGAATCCTAATATTTATATAAAATATGCATTAGAAATACATTAAATTAATGAAAAATCACTACACGCACACAACCATGTATTTGACACACGCAGTCAAATAGTGTTCGTAGTATTTCGGAACAGTTCGGCTGATGTATAGTACTATTCTTTGTTACTTAGGTTACATATGTATATCAACAATGTCTTACTTTTAAATCAATTATGGTCGAATTTTGACCACTAAGCGACCGCTAGTAATAATAATGTCCTCTAGACCGAATTTCGGTCACGATGACCAATCTTAACGGAGACCACCACCACTTGTGTTTGTGTACAAGTATGTGCACAAACAGAAGTGCACTCTTTGTTCCCTAATTCTCATGATCCGATGGGACGGTAATGCGACATGATCGGAGAGAGATCAGGCGCAGGACCAATGGGTTAACGTGCTTTTCGAGGCACGGGGGTACCTAACACCGCCAACTAACTCGGAACTGCTATTGAGATGTCTTAACAGAAAACCCAATAACTTTGTTTTGGCCCGACCAGAGATTCGAATCCGAGACGTCACGAAAAGCAGTCGTCGTATTCACTACCGCTGCGCTACGGAGGCAGCATTATTAAAGTCTTTTATAGCATCAAAGCATCAATAATGGCATATTATGTTTGTGTTGACGTGAAATTTGATCTTCAAGTTTCACACACTCGACGTCTAATGAACTGAAGAAGAAAAAGCTGATTTTCTAAGTAAAAATATCAATGTCCTCTGACATGCTCTTAGTGTTGAAAATTTATAATGGTAGTTTCCATTACTGGGAGTGCTCCGTAAGAGCTGATGCATGACGCACTTGGTTCGAAATATTAATGCCTCGCACCCACTATGGAACATTCACGCAATATATTGCGCGACATAGCCAATTTTGATATTTTCAATTCTCATGTTTATATTTTGTTTTTGTTGTATCTTTTTTACTGCATTTACAAAATAAGAACATTGTAATGTAAGGTGGTACTTCAGTCAGTGCAGTCATGCAACTTTGGTAATAATTTAATAAGTCATGTGAACCATTTACATTTATAACTCACGTGTACGAATATTGCATCAATTGCAACTAAGAAGTACTACTCAATTTAGCATAGCATTATGTATAATAATTTTTTGACAAATAAGTAAATGATTCCAACACGCGCATCTCTGATTTTTCGAAGTGCGTATTAAATAGTTAATTATCGCTCGCTTTAACGGTGACAGCAAACAATGTGAGGCAACCTGCATGTCTGACAGTACTCTATAACGTTCTCGAAGATATGTGAAGTCTGCCAACTCGCAGTGGGCTAGCGTGGTAGAGAATGGCCTAACCCTTCTCACACTGAGAAGAGGCCCGTGCCCAGCAATGGGACAGTGTAATACAAGGCTGATATTATTATTATATAAATAAAATCATTTCGTCACCATATTTCAACACGTGCGTTCTATTTTTGAAATAATGACAATCATAATTTCGAAATTCAGAATCTCTCTTTGTTGCGTCCTTTTTACATGCCTAAGGCTTCCTCGAGCGCCTTTATTTCCGCTTTCAAGTTTCAGTTAAGGAAAGTGAGTTAAAAATAGCATTTATAAGTAGGCGGTTCCTCGCTTTTAGTTTATTATGGCCACATGAATTTTGACATCAATGTCAGTAGCATATTTCATCAGTAATTTTTTAACATTAACACTGCGCCGAACGAAATGTGCCAAAACAGGCGGTCACAGTTAAGTGACTAAAATCAACACTTTTTGTTTAATACAAATATAAAATATACATTTAACATAACAATGAATGTGTTTGCAATTACTCCGTGTAAAAAGATTAAAATAATTAATATTTTCCCCTACAAAATGCAAAAATGTAAGCTCGTGTTACGTGATTTTTAGATTATAACAGTATAAATCTATCCTATTTTACAGCTTAAACGAAACATAAATAGTTATATCACAATTTGTCCGTTCCAAATATTTAAGTTATTGATTGACAATAAAGATACATATTTATCAAATAAATAATAGTTTAAAAAACTAAAAAATACACGCTTTATTAAAAAAAAACAAACTAAAAAGTAAATGTAAAAAAGCGTGGGGTGGAGGTTATCAAAATATCTTAGAAAGCACCCCACGCACGGACACGAAGAACACCCAGACCCGGTACAACCATTTGTGGATCACACAAATATTTGCCGTGTGGGATTCGAACCCACAAGACTCGGAGCAGTGGCAGCAGCGAGGCGACCACTTAAACCACTACGCCATCTAACCGTGCAATCTATTAGTTAAATCATTTGTAGATGAGGATAAGTTATGAAAATTAAAGCAATATATATTTAAAGAATATATATTATCGCAGCTGTAAATAGTAGTTACACCAATGTCAGTCAGTCTGTAGGTACAGTATTGCACGAAATGACGTCACGCAAATAAGATATGTTTCCTAGTATAAACTTAATGTTATACATACATAGAATCGTATAGTTCGCTTATGAGATCGGGCTTAGCAAGTGAATAAGTTTTAGACATTTTTATGAGAGCGTCAGAATTTTATAAAGAGCCCTAAAGCACTCTATTTATGTGATATGAATTGAAAATGATGAATGAGGGCACATGCGGTGTCGTATCGTTAGTGCAATGAATGCCGCTTTTGATTTCAAGGGTGCGTAAATGTTGATGATATTCAAGGGCTGACATTGAAAGGGTAATTTTATGATGTTTTGGGGGTTAAGAATCTGTTTTGTTCGAACATTTAAAGTACGTTTAGGACGCGCTGTGCCTCAATGAGTTCACGGCACTGCACCGCCTGAGCAGGGCATTGCTCGAGCGTGTGCTCCGCCGTGTCCTCCTTACAGTCGCAGTGGTGGCAGACGGGATTCGGTTCCCTCCTAGCGACCGTGTGCAGGTATTTGCCAAAGCAACCATGCTCTGACAACACCTGCACTCGCCGAAAGGAAAGGGTACGGGAGAGCCGGACATAACCCTCTCACCTCCCCTTGTGGCGAGAGGATACGCATCAGGCGCTAACAATGTAAAAAAGAAAATGGTGCGCTGTGCCTTCAGAAGGTGAAAAGTAGGAATTAATTTTTTGCGCTGGAAGAACAGTTAAAATATGGCGCATTAGTCTAAGTGGTCGCTTCGCTACTACTGAGTTTTGTGAGTGACACATACATAATATATACTTATGTATGTGTCACTCTATGATCCCCATGATCTCTATGATCCCCAATTTTTTGGAGACTGGTTGATCTTTGCATCCGTTTTTTAAATATTTGTAATGTCACTAGAGACATACGGATTTAACCTAATACAAGATATTTTTCATAGTCAAAAGTCAAAGTCATAAATCATATATTTTTTTAAATATTAGACGTCGACCCTCTTACAAATATTACTTTTCGAAAACCAAACCTCCAATAATGCACAACGTCCAACCAGTTCTTCTATATACTGATATGAAGCCGTTAGTACCGGCCCAATAAAAATACACATAAACTCAAGGGTATACATAACAACTAGTAATCAGTCACACAGGAAGAAAAGGGTTTCGTCAATAAGGGCCGAGGCAACCCAAACTACTAAGTTGCACCATATGGCGCACGACAATTACTAGTTAGATTGAACTAAAACATTGTTGCCACCATGTTCCGGGTACATTAGCGGAACACGATTTGGTTTGAATAGAACACAAGATATTTGTGTTAATTTGGGCAGCCGCTACGACCACTGATTTTACCCACTGATTATATACATGTACTATCTCCAGCGACGGATGACCATTTCAGAAAAATTTTCGCTTGCACATGTTGACCAGTTGAGTTTGTTTCGCCTTAGAATCAGTAAACAAATGTAAAGTGTAAAAAAACTCAAACAAAGAAAGGGGTGTGTCACGGGTACGGGTACCAAGTGTTGGCCTGCTATGCGATTTTAACCTTAGGAGTGGTCATCCGTCGCTGGAGTCGATAGTACCTACTCACAGAGTTAAACGCAGTAAGAGAGTTCTTCCTCGAGCAGGCTTTTCTATTCGTAAGAATCCCTTGTGTTTGTTCTCTATACAATTATTTGTGTAATATATAGATAATAATATATTGGTTCGCATTATTGCCGTTCTTGGTATTCGTTAGGTGGTAATTATTAAAAAGATTAGTGCTATAAACAAAAACTGCTAGAAGAAAGAAATATTGATCCATCGCTGTGGAATTTGATAAATAAAAAGTCCTCAATAGCAAGGATATATTGTATAATATTCTGTATTAAATTTATGTTATGTTCTAACAGATCAGATTTATTTTAATAAGGTTATTAGCGAGCGTCTTGGCGTTTATTCGTGTGTTAAGAGTGGGTTCACGTCGACTGTGCAATGTGCGGGATTCGAATTCACGATCAGGCGATTGTAACTCCAATGCCGGAACCATTATGCTACCGCCGCTTAAGTCTATAGAAATCACTCAGACTACAAGTAATTATAGAAACTGAATGAAGTGTAAACCGAAACAATAATTAAAGTTCATATTCGACCAAACAGCACAGCTCAAATACAACTCGAATAGGGTTCGTACTTATACCAACTCATACGTAACCATCCGATATCGCTTTACGTTCTCAAATGCTTCGTTGGGATTAAATACAAATCAACGATACGGTATCGAGGCGAAGTACTTGATTCCTCTTGCGGCCCAGATATCGTTCCACTGTTTCAATCACGTTCAATGAATACGAGTTTTGAATTGGCTGTTAAAATAAATATTGCACTAAACTTAATGATACGTAATTTAATCTTAAGATTTATTCTTAAACATTTGCCATGCAAAGGCATAATGTAAATTATAAACGAGAAATAATTCTTTGTTTATAATTTACATGCGTAATGTGATTTCGATTTCATCTAACTGCTATCTTATGTAGAGCAGGGGTACATCTCCCGGTAGGCTTAGAGGCCTCGTCTTCTTAAAATACCATAATTAACAGCGAAAATAGGATGTTACTCAGTAAAAAGTAAGTAATCGACTGCTAGTCTTAACTAGCATATATATATATATAGCTATGCCTCCGTGGTGCAGCGATAGTGAATGGGACTGCTGTGCATGAGGTCTCGGGTTCGAATCCCGGGTCGGGCCAACAAAAGGTTATTGGGTTTTTCAGTTAAGAAATTTCAATAGAAGCCCGGAGTTTGGAAGTTGGCGGTGTAAGACACCCCCGTGCCTCGGAAAGCATGTAAAGCCGTTGGTCCTGCGCCTGATCTCTCCCGGTCGTGTCGAGTTACCGTCCCATCATGAGACTCAGGGAACATAGAGTGCACTTGTGCTTGCGCACACATTTGTGCAGTATAATATCTCCTGCGCAGATGGCCAGTCTCCGTTAAGACTGGCCGCCGTGGCCGAAAGTCGGTCTGGAGGACTTTATATATATAGCTAACATGTTATTCAATAATAATAATTATTATTATTTCACCAGCTTTGGTTTTCGATTCAACCAAATAAGGGACTAGCCTGTTATCGTTTACCGGGCACAGCTGTACACTAGGTGCTTCTATTAAAATTGCTTAAACTTATAGTAAATCACAATAACACTTTGCCTGACCCGTAAACTTATCCAAAAGCAGTCGCGTATACTACTATTGCGCTTCTGATACCGTAATACAAGTAATGGTACTTTAAATTAAAGCTAAAGGTTATTTTATAAATAGTTCTCATAAAGTGGATCTCGGCCTCCAATGTTAACGTCATCATCATCATGTCCTCCTGACGGCGACTCCTTCAATTTAATCTGGATTGTTGTTCCGATATTAAAGTACACCCACCACTATAATATCCCAACAAATAGTTCTAAACGATATTTTATAAATAGGTACTATTTCGGTTTCAAATGGAGTAAACTAGTTTCGCATACTCGATGAATGTTACTAGTCTTCAGTACGCTTTGAGCCATATCTATATTTGATAAAATTATCTCACAATTCGTGCTGAATACCTACATCACATTTTAAAATATTCTACATCTTAACAAAACGTACATAAATTATAGAATGTGATAGTATACTTTATCAAAGACATCGTTAAGATTAGCATATTATGATAATTTATCTCTAAGCATTATAGAGACTATATTTATATAATATATGACGGCATTAGCGATGGATAAGCGATATTGACTTCACGGACTAAATTAAGTGATACAGGCTTCAAAGCGCAGGATATTTCGCAATAATATCGAACGGTAAATTATTTGTAATTATAAGCAGTGATAGCCTAGTGGAAGACTGCCACGCAGAGTTCTCGATTTCAATCCCAAGCACACCAGTGTCTTTTCTAAGTTACGTATATATTAATTAGTTAGTTTGATGTAGTAGTAAAGGAAAACATCTTGGGCAACCTGCTTGTTTGAGATTACTACATAAGGTTATAGTGGGTACGTGGAGACCGACGACACACACTAAGCCAGCCTGGTGGGCTATAGCCCAACCCTTTTCACACTAAGAGGAGGCCCATGCCCAGCATTGCTAAATACAGAGCAAATATTATTATTGTTTTCTCAGAGAATTTGTGAATAGTAACTATAGGTAACCATGGTAACATTACTACCCACAGATTCTCAGGGTAAGCCAACAGTTTCGTAACCGGCGTTGCGACCCGGTTCGCTTCTACAACGACAATGATTAATTCGCAATCACTAGTCTCCAACACGACTCAGTCCATGTACCTCCATTACAAATAAAATGTTTCCTCTTTCGCTTGTACCACAGTTATCAAATCATTAACTAAACTAAAGATGTCGTTTGGCCTCGACATGTATATTCTGTGGTTTAGACGTGATTACATGACACGTTGTCTGGGGGCACGGCAGTGCCCCTCGCCAAGTCGAGCAAAATAGCGGCACGGCCGTACCATCCTTTTCTCGAAACAGTTCAGGCCATTTTCGAACCCCTATATCTTCGTTGTGGATAAAACTAGAAGCCTGAATATTCAGTATCCAAGCAGGCATTGTATAAACATGGTATATTTCAAATTTCATTCAATTTAAACCAGTAGTTTAAGAATTATAACTTGTCAGTTTCTTAATTTTGTCACTCACTCACTGACTGACCGATCATCAAAACTAAAAGTGCATCGTATCCCTCATACGAGTAAGCAGGGCTAAGGGCAAATTCCTTTGCCATTTTTAATTCCATTACCTTTTCTTCAGAGACGAAAAGTACTTATATTTTTTGAGATGCAGGCTTTAAAATGACAGGTCCTAATAAAATGTGGCAAGTAGGAGAAATCTTATAAATGTAGCAGCGGTAGATAGTTATAATTTTAAGGCACTTGCCATCAAAGGATCGTGGTTTAAATAATGTAATATAACAATGTTGTATTCTGGGTATAGATCCAGAGTACAACACTGTTATACACCTACTCTTAATACAAGTAGCGGAGCTGCATGGTTGACAAGAATAATAGTAATTAATAACCAAAATATGAGTAATCTCAAAAATTCAGGACTAGGATTAATTAATTCACAGGGGACTTTACAAACACTAAAACTACATACACAAAGAACTCCCGACTCAGATCAACTATGTGTATGTCACACATTTTTTAGCTCGTGTGGATTCGAGCCCACATCATACCGCACACGCAATAGTAGCGAGGCAACCAAATAAACCACAGCTCCATCCGTCCGTGCGTCAACATGCACTAACAGGCAGTCAAAAAGATAAAGAAACGTAAGTCCGAAATCGGCACATAAAATCTTAAGCGATCGTTTTAGGCACGTGTGCCTCAGACCTTAATTATCTAAACCTGACAACATTACCAAGCTAGAACAACACTACCCTAGGCAACACGTCCCCCAAGTTCCCTTTAGTAACCGCCACACTATTATACAATCTTGTACACATATTTGCAGGGTTGCTCTCAATATGTTTGGCGCGGTAAACGAAACATCCATCACTGTAACCCTTCTGTTCCGGTGCGTACACTTACTACTAGATTGTGGCACGGTTTTGCTTCCCTCGTAATTTGTACTTGCTTCACCATCCTTTATTATTTGAGCACAACAGGCACATAAAGATAAATTAGTAAGATACTTTTTTACGCTGAAAGAAAATATTGTGGGGGACCCTAATTATTTTTGCTAAGCTTTCTTCAAATTTAAAGATACCTACTTGTTAATTTGCATTAAGCCAGCCTGACTGAGCAGCCAGCCAGCCTATCATTTAATCTGTCTAATATTAAGAGCAGGAACTTGTCAAGTAGTGAAATCTATACGAATATTATAAAGAGGAAATATTCGTTTGTTTGTTTGCAATAGATTAACTCTGAAAGTAACATTATTTAGATTAATCCATACTAATCTTAAACTAATAAGGTACACCGGCGGCTAGATACGATTATCAATTATGTTTAGTATTTCAACAATTGGAAGGGCAATAATTCTCTTATGATTAGAAAACTAATTAATCAATAGGTAGCATAGGCTGTAAAACATTGACTCCGAGTCACGGGAGCGGCACACAAACCATAAACATGAGTGAAACCGCGGAGCACAGCTAGTAGTTTATAAAATAAGTATAAATATTAATAATCTAATAGAGAATATTTTTAAAAATAATATTAGTATGTGATTGATTTATAAATGCTTAAGTATGAGGAAATGGTCCTAGTTTGAATAATATTATAGTTTGGTATATGCTTGTTAAAAGTTTGATATTTGCTTCACAGGCTGAATGTGCAGTATACTTTGAAGTTACCCAACTGCTCGAGTTAGAAAGCACTATAGATTCCTACGTACCTATCAAAAGATTCCCCAACATTTGCCAATTTAATTCGCTAGTGTTTTCATCTACCTAAACCCATATACTCTAAAACAATTCATTGAACAATCGCAGAAACTAGAAAACAAACAAACAAGGTTTATACTATTAGATTAACCCTCTGACCGAGAACGGCCCAGAGCGCCTATGTGTGTGCTATATATATATATATGCATATGTTGTATGTGTGTGTAAATTGAGTGGGCATTATACTTACAACGTTGTGGATGTTGATCAGGGGTATCTTTTGTAATACTGTTGACAGTATCGCTATTTGCATGCAAATTGTGTTACGACGAGGAACACTTTTTATCAATGAGCTTGTAGAAATTTTACTCTTGGAAAGATGATGCTATAGATTATGTCGTTCATAAGATAAAGTTCATTGTAGCAATTTATTGATAGATTAAAGATATATCCCTTACTTTCTGTGCAATTTGATATTGTTATATATTTTCAAAATGGGACCAATCTAAAGAGTTTTATCTTTTTTACATTCAATGATAATAAATAATAAAAAAAATATAATAAATATATATTTAAAGCGGCAGACTGGTATGATATCCTACTTTTGTTGCAACAAGTAATGATTATTTTATTGAGAGATGAGAAAACTATTACGAGGCCTAATGTTTTCATTAAATTAAGTATTCCATCAAGCTTATTGATAACATGATTATAGTTTTTTAAATTTGCCAAACATGATTAAGATTTTCATAATTGTATTTGTTATGAACATTTGGCTTAAATCGCCGCAATGACTTGCAAGTTCATTAATACTTAATTAAATAATATGTTAGATGATGCCACCTGCCTTTAAAAAGTAACTAGGATGCGTGTGGTAAGTAATTAACACAGCAAAGTAAATTTTATTATCTCATTCCATATAACCTGAGAGTAAATAACGCTATAGTTTATTATTTACTACAAGATTTTACTTACCTATGGGTAATCAAAATTAATAAAATTTATATTCACGATATAAAATCAGAAATATTCTTTTATTTATACTATGTACTAAAATGAATAAAACAAGTCTAAAGTGTAATTACTTTAGTTTTCAAAAAGCGTGCACGGTATTTTATAAAAGCACCAATGAATAACTACCTCTATAGTGCAGCTTTAGTTTATGTAACTGCTGCATAAGGTATCAGGTTCGAATACAGGGTCATGCAAAGTGTTATTGAGTTTATTTGGGTCATACAAAAAATGAGGGCGTAACAAAATTAACAAAATAAAATATATTGCTGTGAAACTTTGTATTTATTTTCTATTGACTTATTAATCTTATTATAATAATATCACAACAGATCAGTCTTAGATATTAAGGGAATAAATCCCATTTTTAGTTTTTGTACGCTTACAGAAGAGACTAGTTTGTCTACAGAAAACAACAAACAGTACTAAAAGTGCTTGAAGTAACCATATAAAAATTAGAAAAAGAATAACAGAGTACTAAAAGTGGAATTTTTCATTTTTAATTATGACATACTTAATTAAAAATGTTTACCAATCATGTACTAAAAATATCAAAAAATGTCCACAGAACGGATATACCTTCTGTAGTCATGTTAGTACAAATCTTTAAAATATATTATCTGAGTCAGAATCATCCCACATAAAATTCTTCGGTCGTAATTCGGTAAATCATAAGATGCTTCAGACTCGTCTGAATACAATATGTTCTTCTTTCTTATGTAGACATGTGTATGTCTTCTGTAGACACTACATCTACAGTAAACAGGTCCACAGGAGAGACACTTTGTGATAAAAGCAAAGATGGCAGACCACAACACGAGGTTAGAATTTAATATAATAATATTATTATATATAATAATATTGATTTGAAAAGGATTCTTACTTAGGTATAATTAGCACAGAAGAGAAAGACTGATCTCGACCGGAAACTTGTTAAATTGATTTTAATTATATTTTTCTGCCGTCACACGTTCTTTGCGTCAAATCAAAACGAGCAAATGAGGGAGAACACAGTACTATCAACTGAAGAAACAAAATATTTTCGATGCGTTCAGTTTAAGCTATTTTCTGTGTGTTTTATGCGTCTACAGTAGTAGACCTATATTTTGTGAACAACTTGTAAACGTTATAATTAACAATTGCTTTATTTTTATTATTTTGTGTAACGTATTTTTGATAATATAACCGAAGTTTTGGAATTAAATACCAGTACCAAAAGTTAAACTGTTTTTTTTATGACGCTCAATCTCAACTACTTAGCATGCGAACAGTCTACAGAAGGAGATTTTTAAAGATTTAGAAGATGAAAAAATACTTTAATCTAATTAATTTGCACGATTTTGTTAATCATGTATATTATCAAGAAGGAGGTACTATTAAATGCAGTTATTGTTAATTTATTATCAAAGTAACGGTTTTATGTCGCAGGAACACAATTTTTCAGTTTTTGTTTATGACCCATTTCTCAAAAAACTCTCAGTAACAACGTGGTCTCGAACTTGTGCTCGGTAAACGTCAATAAACTTGCATCCTATTACGTGGGACCCAAACCCATAATTGGCAAAATATAGATTTAAGACATCTCTGTCGATCTCTTCATTGATATGTAGGTATAAGCAGGTAACGTCGGGTGATGAATGATCACGTAGGGTCCTGGATGATCACGTCGCTATCACCACAGTGGGGGCACGTGGTCTGATGTCCCTTCAATATAAAGGAGAGGATCTGCCGACCCGAATAATTAATCTTAGACTTGTTTTATTCATTTTACTACAGTGCGTAAAAGATTATTTAAAAAAGTATATTTTATTTATTTTATTTTGAGCATAGTTACACCTAAGTATACAGTACCTATTTATTAAGACAACTCTAAGAAGCAGAAGTACGATGGAATAATCTTGAGTAGATGAAGAGATCCTATGGCCACCTGCTAACTGCATCATATTACACTGGACACCATCTAGGGCTATACTTACTGTACACACTGTACATTGTACTTAGCGCGACAAATTCAAGAAACCCAAATATAATTATATGAGTTATTGAGTTGACGAAGAGTTCTCTTGGCCACCTCCTGGCTCCATCATGATATCGCTGGCATCATCTAGATCTATAGAACATATCGAAATAAACTTAAAAGGTCCAAACATGGCAGAGTTATCTTGAAACTATAATATGCTTTAGGCCTACGCGAGATCACCTCCATAGTATCAAATAATTGCATTGTCACCAAAGTTACACTTGTATTCCAAATTTGAACTCAATCGATCTGTTGAAACTGGTACAAAATTCAGTTGCAATTTCGACCACATACTAAAAAAGCAATTTAAATAAAAGTTTGTAATAGTTTAACGTCCATACCACTATTCCTATTGTTCTTAATTTAAACGTCACTCATATTCCGTTAACTTTATTCGCCGTTCGAATTCGTAAATGGAATTGTGAGCGGCCATATTGCAATATCAAGTGGAAGTTCATAACATGCGGTTTCGTATCCATTATTCGGGGAACAAAGTTGTAAGTGGTCGGTACCCTTTGGGGCAAAGACACTCTGATTCAATTCACCTGCTAGGGCCTTTGACAGTCGACTGGCGTCAGATGGACCATATCGACAGTTCACGGTTGCTTTGAAGCTTAAATTATGTAAAATATGGCTTGGTAGATAGTGAATAAGGAATATTGGATCTAGATCTAGTCAAGCCACTTTAATGTTTTTAAATATAAATCCGAATATTTATTATCGGCTATTTCGTTATTGTATATATATTTAGTCTTATAGCATAATTATTATGCGCTTACTGTTGCATCTTATCATGAGGTCCTGGATTTGGTTTCTAGGTTAACCAGTTTACTGCTTTGATTTTAAATACCGTATTTACGTTTCAGTCAAAATTATTTTATATTATTAAAAGTATGCATAATAAGACCTAGGGGAGGCCTATGCCCAGCAGTGGACGTCTTTCGGCTGAGATAATGATGATGATGATGCATAAGAATAATTGAAGAATTTAAAACAATATTGAATAATAATGTGTAATACATTATTTGGTATGTCTCCCAAATGTAGCGAACATTTAATACTTAACCCTAAAATAATTATATAACCATAATGTAACCAAGTTTCGCTCTTCGTATCCAAGTTTATAATGATATTGCCATCTAAAGGCAAGTTGGTCAGACCAGGAAATTGCGGCAGTCTTCAGCCGGATAGGCAGAATTACTTCCACGAAATTAATTACAACAGTTTCATGGACTAAAATAATGTCTGATTTAAGCGATTCCGTTATCTTTCCTTTTACGTATCATTAATTAGTGTGTTTTTGGCAAGTTTGCTGTTATAATGGTTTGTAAGTTTGATTTGTAGTATGTGGTTGGAAAATTAATTTCGGCTCTCAATTTTTAATAGATGATAACATGACAAAGTACCCAATCAAATGACTGCATGGATGTAGTAGTAGTTTAAAGGGTCGCCTCACCACTGCGCCGAATGATATGAAATTTGTGTGATTCCATAATTGCTGTTCCCAGTTCCAGACTGGGCACAACAATTATTGAATCACACAAATTCATTGTGTGCTTTACAAATAGTTGTTTCGAATGTGTGTGTGTGTGTGTGTTCTTGTATGAGTTTTTTGTATATTTGTTAAGTTCCCAGTGACAAGGAGACTATTTCTAGTATGAATAACGGATGCATATTCGAGATGCATTACTCAAATCTAGATTAATTAACCAGAGCTACTACTAAAAAAATCTTAATAGGAAAACTTATTTCACGGGATGTAGGGTTGAGCCCGGTAGAGGTCAATAAAATCCGTAAGAACGAAATATATGTTATATTTATCACTTTTACATTTAAATATTATAATTTACGAACGTACATAATAACATATGCTTCCATATACAGTTTTTACCGGACTGGTGAAAACGTCGCGGTTGACACCTTTTCACATAAATAGACATGTAGCTACGTATAACGTACGTGGCTATGTATGTGTGTGACTGTGTCCCCACACGGGACCTTGTAATTTTAAAATAAAAATATATATCAATACATCTTTTTGTACATCCGATTAATATTCATAGAATACCAAACTTTCGCCAGATCCCGCGTAATAGATCATACGCCTAGCCGTCTATTTTAGATTTAGACTAGTTTAGAGGAATACAACATTAAACTCCAAAAAAATTATGCTGTGAAAGCTGAAGTGAAGTCTCACATAGACAACTTGCCGGATGTGTCCCGACTACAGGACGTGAAAAAAAAAGAAAAAACATAGCAGGACAAAAATGAACTGACTTATAAAAACTACGAATAAAACCAAACATTTAATAAATAGATATATTTCCGTGATAACCCTGAATACCAAACATCCACATCATCCACGCACACTCCCTTAAAACTAAATCAATATATACGTGCTTAAATAAAATCTGATTCTTGCCGAGATTTAAAGCAATAAGACAAAGGTATAAACCAATTTCACCCTTGCCGCGTTTGCCGATACCCGCATTGTTTGCGAGCCCCGATAAGTTAAATGAAAAGCAACTTTTGATTGTTCAGGATACCGTGAACAATGTACGAACAGAAAAAATCTACGTTTTTCCTAACCACGCTGCGCAAAACCTGAACGGGCAATTTTTGAAGCTCTCAAAAGAGCAAACAAGTTACGATGTAGTTGACTGAATATTCTATACAGTGTTTGTATAAAGATGTTTTATTCTGGAATTTTATTGAACGAAAGCTCTATTCTATAAAAATATTTATTATTATATTGCGTTGAAAAATATACATATATCATTGTACACTTTAAATCCAATTTTGAAAATACATATCTTACTTACCCCCAAAATGTGACAATAGTTGTCTCTTGTTCTAATATCCAATTATAATAAAAAAAAATAAAAAGATAATACTCATAATAATTATCCGAGATTAAAGATAAATAATATTTAATCAAAGTGACTGCCGGATTGCACAGTGGTCTTAAGCCATGTTCTCGTTATTGCTAGGGCGCCGAGTGTTTTTTAAATTTTTGTAAATTTTTTAGGACGGTACCAAATTTCCAAATATATTCTTCAATCCAAAGCCGTGTACAAAATTGTCCGGTATACCAACGTCTAAAAAAGGAAAAATAAGGGAACTGTATATTGCCAACATCCTAACTTCTATACGAGTCATTCTAGCGTATCTGTGGCAAACGAAACAGCTTTTCTATGGCATACACTACGCGAATTTTTCAACTCACCCATTAGAAACTAAAAAAGGAAATCGATGTCTTTGCGTATTTTTGGTCACGTTTCCATTCGTAAGATACACCAAAAACATCAGACCTTTTACTTATATCCGCTCGATATTCTATGCTGGCAACATCGGAACGTCTATGTTAAAAATTACCGTAGCTTCGAATCCGTTTTTTCTAAATTTATGATTGTAGGCAATTCCCGTCAATTTTATAATATTGAAAAAAGCCTGTGATAATTTAAATAACCGACTTTCATTTGCGTGGCTCTCTTTATTAATGTATTGAGTCACAGCGACACATACAATAGGTTTTCAATTATGTCTGACATTCTAACGATAGACAGGTAGACAATATCGCATAAATATAACAGGTGTATACTTAGACAAACTTTATTTGAAACACACAACATACTTATATTCTATCCAGGAACGGATTCACAAGGTACATTATGTTGATAAGTGGCGATGTGACACTCTCACAAATTCATGCAATCAATTTTAAAAATACTTTATCGGTAAGGCATCACTTGAACACTTACTAATTATTATGTTGATGCTCCGTGACTAAATTGCCGAGATTCAACCTAACTTGATAAAAAGGAGCCTAATTACGAACCAAAAAAATGTTCTTTCTTTAAATACAGGTTGATAAATAAATTCTTTAAGGCGGAAATCAGCACATTGTTAAAAATCTCAGAATAATTATGCGGCATTTACTTGCAGCATACAAATTAGGCAGCGATAAAATTCACGAAAATTTATTTTATAAGACAATGAAACAATATTCTGTTCATTATCACGACGATCCTAAAAGCCGTAACAATAACCAAAATTGGCTGAACAGCCACAAAACTTTACGCCCCTTTCCAGTTTTTATCGGCAATATCATGAAATAAACTCTTAAAGTGCGGATTATATCGAGTTTAGTGTCATATTAAAAGGAGTTGAAGGCAAACTTCGGTAGACGCGGTCGGAATTCTTGAGTAGGACGAGAACAATGCTATACTCATTAATGTGTCAAGTTAGCTCATATTGAGACAGTGTAATGGCTGACTATGTAAGAGAGGAATGTTATCAAGCGATTGTTTTGGTATTTGTTAAGTTACCATACTACTGGGTCTACGGTATTCGGATAAAATAACCAACTACAATACATGAAGAAAGACTTTGTACTCCTTTGTGGCATTTTGCACACAAAGAAATGGATAATTTAGTATAGTTAAAATTATATAAGTATGGAGAAGTAGCGTAGAAAGCTATAATGAATAAAAAATATTATTGTCGAATTTTGATAGCTAAGCTATAACACCCGTGGTCATAAAGACTTTTATTGAACTTAAGGTTTTCCTTTAAGGAAATGTGAAGTAATGTGTAATTTGGAGTGTATTAGCAGACAATTAGGTTCTTTCTCTCTTATATGGAATAGAAACAATTCTGTCAGCGTGTGAGTGTGACCACGATGTGAGGCGCCGTAACGTAAGTCATTAGGTTAGGTTAGGTTAGGTTACACAGGTACATACGGCTACACATCAAGTTAGACACCCTATATACGCATAACTCTCTATTTTGTATGTAGCGTATACAAAATAGAGAATTGTCGGAAAGGGACTGTGCATAGTGGTATCGATGTAATGGTAAGGATAGAGCGTGACAAAAATATAACGCAGTCTCTCGCACGATTCGCAGCGTTCAACTTCTAATAGTTCAAAGTCCAAACAGTCTAGGTTAATGTGTCGCTGTGTGTACATATTTTCTTTCATAATCTTGCCACATCTATCGAGGAAATATAAATATGATACAAGTTATGTTTTGTTTTGTTGCTCCAATAGTTTGACTTAAAGAGCTTAGACAAAGATTTGTCTATTGTGTACAACATTTTTGCCGCGAGTTCGCTTACTCGAGAACAATTTTTTTCTCTGGGTAAGAGGTATCTGTGTCCTTTTCTGTAACCCTGACAACGTGTATGCGGAATTGTATCATAACTGATTGATATGATATATTGAATCGATAGTTAATCATCAAACAAAATCAACAAATTTTACCCAAATATTAACCCAGACACTCCTGAAACTATTTTGCATCTCAGATCATTATGATTTTTTGATATGTTGATATATATGTCACCAACTACTGTGGAAAAATACTGAAAAAAATCATGGTCATCTGGAAAAGCCGGAAAACCATGGGCGTTATAACGGCCGGTAGGAGAAAGCCCTACTATCGCTAATTTGTACGGGAAGGGTATAATTAAACAAAAGGTGTATTTATGAAGTTATATTTAATCTTTTATATAGTATAGCTATTATAATTAGTATTTTGTATATACCTATAATAAGCATTAGCAAGTACTAATTTCATACTTAGAGCCTAGTAAATTTCTCAAAAATCAGTTTGTATGGTAAGTAACAAAACAAGATTTAGGATGTAAATGAACATCGCATTTTTTACAAAAAAATTTGTTTTTTTTTTGCAAAGTGTGCACCTGAGTTGATTTTCTTTGTATTCAATCAAATGATCGATTTTGTCGTATCGAGACGTTTCTCTGTAGGAAGCCGGAGTACGAGATGGTCCACGCTTTCCATCACTCTTGTAAGTTTCTAATAAACTTCTAGCTATTGCTCTTCGAAAAGAGAGATGATCATAGTCCCCTTTATCATGCTTGTACAATTGCCAGGCATTGTGCACTGACATATCCAAACAGTGAGCAATCAAGGGAAAGTACCATTTTTTTCCTCGTATGGAAGTTCGATAAAGGCCAATGTTTTGATCAGAACGATCAACGCCTCCCATATTTTCATTGTACTTTTTTATTATGTCAGGTTGATCGATTTGTATATACTTCTTCACTTGTTGAGAAAAGCGTTTTGCCTTATGCAATGGTTCTACTGTGTCCACATTTGAAGCAACTATAACAACACTATTGTCGTTCCATTTGCAAACAAGAATATTTCCCGGATTACTTGACTTGAATTGGAAAGTACCCCTCTCTGTTTTTTTGAAATCTGAGTTTGAGGTTAGTGGGCATTTAGATGTACGATTATCGCGGACGGTACCAGTGCCTTTTAGTCCTCGACTGCCTAACTCATGAAATAGTGGTATCGAAGAGAAAAAATTGTCGAAAAACAAATGAAAATGTAGATCGGGTTGCCGTGACTGCAATATATCTGCGAAACGCATGATCACACTCCATCCCAGACCAAATTGTTTGTATGCTGGTGGTATAGTTCCAGCGTGGCCCTGGTATGGATCAAACCACAACACGTAACCGAGCCTCGTAGCCCCGACCCATAGTTTGTACCCCCATCTTATGGGCTTACCGCGTATAAACTGCTTGCAACTATGGCCACCGTAATACGGTACCATTGCCTCGTCGATGCTATAACTTTCTTCCAAAGGTGCCATAGCTATATAATTCCTATTCAACAGATCGAACAGTGGACGCAATTTTGAAAACTTATCATCACTTGCAACTACTTCTGTATTATCGCAGCAGTGAATATGCGACATTATAAAATTAAATCGATCTCGTGACATGGCGTTATAAATGAGTGAAAATTGAGTATCGGCTGATTTTTCCCAGTACATGGACCTTCGAGGCACCACGACATAGCCACTATATAAAAGAATACCCAAGAAGCACTTCATTTCATTGACGGTAACAGTACTTGGTTTATTCTTTTGGCTGGCGTATAAGTTTGTATAATGCACAAGCAGTTGAATGACATTATCGTCAAACATTGTATCAAAATAATAAATCGGGGGCTGCATATTATTGGGGGCCTGAACCTCTTTCCATTCTGGATAACAATTAGGGTTATGATGATTACGCCATTTATAATTCTGGTTTCTTGCCACAGTAGGCGCAACTGTACCATCACTTGCCGATGATGTACTTGGTATGGGAGAAGAACTTGATATATTTCTCAGAGAATTATCAGGGCTTTGACTTTGTATAGGAGATTCTACAAAACGCTTTCTTTTAGCGAGACGAGATAGGGGAATGTCATATTCTTCGTCTTCAGACGACAACTCGTCGTAGGTAACTTCGGCTTGCGCTCTTAGCTGTGCACCTGTAGGAGTAAAGATAAAACTACTGATATCTGCAGCTAAACCTATAATGTGCTATGCTTGACTGTAACGATTACATTTTGAGAACCCACCTGGCAGATTTTGTATATTTACAAAATCTTCATCACCCGAATCCTCATCAGTCACCTCTGCGTTTGCATTTTCTGGTGGTACAATTGAGACAGCCTTGGGAAAAGGAATGTCGTCATCAGCTTCCAATGCGTCTAATATTTCATTCAATTTTAAAGTTTGTCTTCGTTGCAATCTGAAATGCAATAGTAAAATATTATAGACGCCCATTCTCCTACCGGGCGTTATAACGCCCATGATACATTTAGATAAAAAAGAAGTCAGTAATTGTACAATACTGTATACGAATGTTGCATTATTTATTGATAACACTTGCAACTTACAGGATTTATGCCAAACAGTCATTTTTGATACATAATAATATAATATATACATACCTTTTTGACGACATCGTCGAATAAAAACACTTAACTAACTAACTTTTAAATACGACAAAAAGAATTTAACTTCATTAATTACAGACACGATTACTGCACGTAATCAAGCCTCCAGTAGTAATAAATGGAATAAGATAAGAAATAACAGTCACCGATCACATTTATTAGGACTAAAATGAGGGTACTTTATATATGATTTTCGTGGCGTTATAACGCCCGGTAGGAGTAAGTGGGTTAATTTAAAATTTTGTAATTTCATAAGAGCTGTCAATGCGCATACTACTTAATAACAATTAATAATTAAATTTCAAGAGGTTTCTTCATATACTTTCAACAAAGAAATATGAAGTGATATTCAAAAAAGTTACAGTATCTAAAAATAAAATATGGGTTATCTTGTCGTGACTTATAATAAGATACAATTAAGCGACAATCTACAAATTTTCGCCATAATTTCAGACAAATTGAGATAATAGCCAGCGGGAGAGAATAACAACTATACTTAAGTATACTTTACAAAAAAAGCGAGACAAGATAATTAGCCTCACAGACATACCTTTAATTTAATTAAAATATGTAATTCGTTATATAATCTCGGCAAAATGGTAATCTTTATGTATCAGTGTTGTATATTATAATTATACTAGCTTTTGCTCGCGGCTTCGCTCGCGTAAAAGTAGATTAGGTTAGGTTATGTTAGTATCAGTACTCTCTGGCCCCCCCGTCTTCTGGCCGCTGCAGGTGCGCTCGCGCGTTTGCTGCCCAACCTACGGGGGCCAGGCACTTCCTGCTGGAGGCTCTACGAAGGGGTCGTGCGGTCCATGGCCCTTTATTCCCATAATATCCCCAGTTTGGGGAGATAACCTAACGGCCCGTAACATTTCAGCGCTTCGTGCGCCTCAACGTGCAATGGCCGTCAGGTTAATTAGAGGCTACCGCACGATCTCATTCGAGGTAGCGAGCCTCCTCGCCGGATCGAAGCCCTGGGACCTGGAAGCGGCGCTTCTAGCGTCGCTCTACCGTTGGCTGGCTGGCTCGTGGCGAAGGACCACCTCCACCTGCCCCGCCTGGGCATCGCAGCGCCGTGAGTTGATCGCGGCAGTTGGTATGGTTGCCCTCCCACTCCCCTCTCGGCCGTGGTTCAGTCCATGGTCCGGCGTGAGAGGTCATGGAACGCCGTCGCCTCCTTCTGTGAGGAAGTAATTTCCGTCAAGGAGGCGGTGGAGCGGGAGAGGGAGTGCTCAAACCCTCTCCCCAACCGCAGAACCAGACCAGGCCAGACGGAGTGAGATGACCTCCAGCCACCATGAGGTTTGACCTGGGGGTGGCGGGCTTCGTGGGCCTGCCCGCCATCCGATCAGCACCAGGTTCGAGAGGCGATGATGTCCCCGATGACATGATACTTTGAGCTCGTTCTGCGTAAATAGAAACACCAATGATTAAATTATGTTCGGGTACTTTGAAATAACTACACTGGAACATTGAAACAACTACCATCTTAGTCTCCCCGTGACCATGACTGCTAAAAAGCAACTGAAACGTCGGGGAAAGTGTTAACATAAATATAAATAGTTTTAATAGTTTCAATAATTTAATTAGCTTAAAAATTAGTAAAGTTTAATAGTAATAGTAGTGTAACAGTTTCTAATTTATGTAATAAAGTGTCAAATAAACAACGCGATAAAATCCGTATAATAATTATAGTAGTTTAATTTCAATTAAATCTCTCCTCTCTATAATATTAGTATAGATTTATCTTTTACCTTCCAGAATATATCAAAACAATACCTACAGATAACCATAACCACAACACAAGGAAAAATAACTTAAAAAGCTACTTTGGACATTGAAACATGATTCTATATAAAAAATAAAATAAAAAATAAACCGGGGGAACCGACATTGACATTTCGTGATTAAATTGAACGTACGATTCTACAAGACGGCATAGGGATGTACGTGCGTGAAAAAGTAAGAAGAGGACGGACCCTCAAATGTTTTTGATAGCCACTGGTTAGTTTTCCTTGTTATCTTATATAAACAAGTGGTAAATACATAAGCTGATAAATTAATTAAGATATTATGTGTATTCTTACTGGCCTGGGCTTATATATTCGTCTTTCATGATCAAGATGAATGCGTGCGTCAAGCTTGAGTTAACACACAATTGTAATAGTACTCAACACTATCGGATGCACGTGAAATTCATTGAAATGAAATATTCAGGGTATTCCGTGAAGAATGGACAATCCTAAAACACCTTAAAGTTGTTTTATTTTGGGCTCCCAATAGATCGACTAGAAGATGTATCAGGATGATCCATTATTTAAGGGAGATCCTGTATAATATGTAACGTCTATGAATGACTGATATAATTATGTAAGTTTCAAGTTATAATTTATTTTTATTTATTTATTAAGGTTTACCAAAAATTGTTTACATTAGATCTTAGGAGTTATACATTTCTTATAATTGGGTGACAATGTAACAATTACTTAATCCTAATCCTAACTAATATTATAAAAGCGAAAATGAGTTTGTTTGTTTGTTTGTTACCTTTCACGAATAAACCACTGAACCGATCGTCCTGAAATTTTGCATATATGTTGTCAGGTGTACAGAAACGGACATAGGCTACCTTTCATCCCGAAAAAAATTACTGTTCACGAGGAAAACAACAATAACGTTCTTATGATAATAGATGGCGCCACGTGTCTTTCGAATCATGATTGAATTATATTATTATATATTATTACAAGCAGAGTACAACCCGAATTGATTGTCAAATTCTAAATTAACGCGAGCGAAGCCGCGGGCAAAAGCTAGTCATATCATAAGCCTAACTAATATTACAAATGCAAATGTGATTTTGTTTGCTTGTTACGCTTTCACGCCTTATCTACTCAAACAAGCATCATGAAATTTCGCATACATGTTGTCAAGAGAACAGAAAAGAACATAGGGCACCTGTCATCCAGGTAAAAGTTCTGTTACTAATCTAACCTACATTTACGCGAGTGAAGCCATTTCTAAGCTTACTACATAACGATTATTAAAGCCTCTTATTTCATTATCTAAGACCAGTCTAGAGTCACGTATAACAATGCAATTCTATTGTGTATCCAATTAAATAAATAAATCAAATTCAATGTTTTCCAAATCCATATGCTTCAAAATGTCGATTCTGCATATTTCACAACTAGCAACACACATTTATATCTGCTGATTCCCACACAATGTCACGCTTAAGCCCCGTTACGTTAAGGAATAATAAAAGGTTAATTCTAGCGTGTCATAAACCGTCCTGATTGCAACGTATCTTCTAGAAAAGACTTTTCGCTTTATTTATGAAACTCCGATATTCCGATCACGACGTTCCCATGAATATCTAATAAGAATCGATAAACGCTCATCGGCTATCGGCTGTCGATGAAAACGTCAAGTTTTTATAACGATATGGTTTTTATTTTAGTGTTAGTTTTAGTGATAGACTTCCGTTGGACTACCAAGCCTGAATACCAAGGATTACTTTTTGGCTGCAATTTTCTTTAGTCGTAAGCAGCATTTTCTAGAAGAGTTGTTCCAGTCTATCCCTCGTAGTAATATGAGCTCTTTTAAGAATACGGAGTAAATCGATTTTCTGAATTAATCTGTAAGCGATATTTAACCAATTACTTCGAACAGAATATTTAAAAGACAGCGCTGTTCAAGATATATGACTTCGATATTATACACCGGACCGCTGTTGTTGCCATTGCGCTAAGTACTGTGGGTTGTAACCCCATGCGGGCAAATATGGGTGATTGACAAGTGGTTGTTCTGAGTCTGGATGTTTTTTATTCTAGTTTTTTTTTATGTTTGTAAGGTCCCCCGTAACACAGGCATTAATATTACTATTGCGGTAATAGCATTTTTAAAATAAAAAAATCTACCAATAGCCCGGTTAGTAGTACTCTAGACGAACGAGCAAGGATGTGCCGCGAAGGAAAGCAAATGGAATTACATTGCTAGCTTTGCTTTCCCCTACGGGAAATAAGCGTGATCATGTATACGTATTTATCATATAAAAACGTTTGTTTATATTGCTTTTAGAAGTAGATGGTAGTATTACCATCTACTTCTAAAAGCAATATAAACAAATCCCACAAACATAACAAGCTAAGTAATAAAAGTAAGTTTCGCCAACTTTGTATACATTTTATTCGTACTTTTTAGAACTGGCAACTAAAATTCTCTTACATTGAACGTCCCATTCGTGCTGGTGAGACGGACATCCGGGACATGAAATACGTCTCTGTTTATGTGAGAGCTACGTCAATACTTGTTACTGTGTATTGCGAAGAGAAGAGACAAGTATGAGAAAGTTAAAAGAGTTTCTAAAAGTTTTGGAGAGTGACATCCAAATGTTTTAATGCCGCTTGTCTCCTTCCTTTATCTTAAAGACGAATCGGTTTAGTTGATAATGGTAAAAAAAAATATCAACCTGTAAATAGTTGGAATGCCAGATATAAAACTTTGTGTGTCTGGCCGCTGGTGTGCCACTGCGACTAATAGGTTAAAGTATAAAATGAATTTCCAGAACAGGTAGACGTAGGCATTTTTTGACTTGAAACAGAGTCTTTCTGAAGAAAGCGTATCTTGAATCAATAAACGTGAATAAAGAATATAACTATAATGAGAGTAGTAAAACGAGATATATATTGGAGGAGATGTCGGCATCCGAAGACATCAGACAAATCATGTCCGTTTTACGTTTGTAACGGCCCGGTCACGACTTCGGTCTTAGCGGCTAGCGGGGCGGCGGAGCGTTGTGCACGCCACATACCCTCAGTAGCGGTTAGCGGCAGCGGCCCTGCTACACCGCTGTCCGCGCCGCTCTGTGTCGTGGCGTCGCACTCCTTCGCTTGTAATTTTGTTCCCGCCGCTCCCCACACCGCGTGCCGCTGTAGCGATTCACTCGGAGAAAACCCCGCGCGTTTTCGCTATGAGCGGCGTCTCGTGGCGTGCTTCAAACATTTTAATACATTTGATCTTACCGCTCGCCACCCCGCGCTAAGCTGCCACTCACAGCGGCGAAGTCGTGAACGGGCCGTAAAACAGACATGATTTGTTAATGTATCAGGCTATTTACCGCGGAATAAAATATATGATAAGCTCTATGAATAAAATTCTTCCAAATGCACTTTATACCTACGTAGAACACATCAAATATTGCATCCTTATTGATATGCCTTTTATCAGTTAGCTGGGAGTTATTGGTAATATTTTGTCTGGGGATAAGTAGGTAATCGTAAATGTAAACTAGTGCCTTACTTTAATAGAAGCAGAATGTTTAATGAAATTTTTGTATATACATAAACTCACATAATATATACCAGAAGAGGTAGGTTGATGTGTATTACGTTTACTTGTACTTGCTGCTACTAATAATTTCCTAATAAATCCACTTTGATTGATTCGAGCCTTGGTCCTGGGATATCACGATCGCTCGTAAACATAAGTGCAACTTATGCCACGGAACCGATGATGCGAGCGAATTGCATTCTGTTAAATGTTTATGAAAGCATCGTTCTTATAAATGGCAATTATTCAACTACTTATCCAAATGGTAGTTGTAGTAATAGTAGCACAGGAAGGTCATTGACCCCATTAGTTAATACAATAATATTACTCTCATCTAGCATAGTCTTGTTAAGCTTCAAAACCTGCTTTTGAAAACTCACATAGATTATGCAAATGGCGTTCATTTGACGATCCGTGATATGTTATTATAATTAGCTGTAAAATATTTTAGGACCAATTAACCATTTTGACATCAATTTACTTACCATAATCACGCATGTAAATCTCCGTAAGATCAGACAGAGCAGGTACGTCTTATCGGCTTATGTGGCGTCAGGCGAGACTAATTTAGTACGACTGCACGGATGACGTAGTTGTTTAA
The DNA here is from genome assembly GCA_963564715.1 of Catocala sponsa. NCBI lineage: Eukaryota > Metazoa > Arthropoda > Insecta > Lepidoptera > Erebidae > Catocala > Catocala sponsa. Next base: position 10,506,458 of record OY751336.1, on the reverse strand, counting down.
GTGCTCGCATCGCCACCATCTACTGCGCCTACACTGCCCCACACGGTACATTTATTGTAAAAAATTATGTGATCCACAAGGAGTTGTTCCGAATCTGGGTTTTTTAGCGACACAGGAATCATGCCTAGAGAGAGAAGATACTTAAAAAAAATGTACCCCTTACTAGTTCAGATGCTAAGAAATCATTAAAATGTCTGTCGGACAAAATCAACTTTTTCTCAGCCCACGCTCGAAGCTTGATAGCATCAGTTATTAAAAATATTATGAAGTGTACCCACTGAATTATGTTATTACATTGTTTTTAATGCATGCCATGGACAAGAGGGGACTCTTCTAACACAGGTTTTTTAACTTAACTGATGATTTCCCAAACCTTATCTATATTACCTTCTAATCGTTGAAAATAAAGATTTTTCTTTATTTTTTTTTTTGATCATTACGTCCTTACTTCACCGGGTCTACATAAAAGTCAAATTCTGAAGCTCGAATTTTCTATAAAACACATATCCATCAAAGAGTCTTTGACGCAATAAACTCTCATATTACCTGATACAGCATAATATAAATAAGGCTATCACAGTAATGAAATATTTCACATCGCTTGAAATCCAGTCTTTAAACCAACCTGCCTGTCATGGACGTATAGTACTGAAATGGATACTAGCAAAATTACAAACTAAAAGCAAATGAAAGCCGGTGAATATCCCCTTTTCGGAATCAAAGTACAATAGCGATGTTCGAATATAATTTTGCAAGCATCAACTAAAAGTACAGCTCAAAGAGATTTATCATTGGTATTAACTTTTATGTACATATAAAAATAAGTACTTGAACCATTATGTACTTATTTAAAAGAGAATCAAGTGTTCATGGGAATCAGATCACGAACTACAACATCTTCAGTCTTGGTGCCGACCGAATCTGATAGGTATTCTTTATTGACATAAAGAATACGAGGTTCAGTCGGAATCAAGAGAATTGTTATAAACTATTCTTTAAATCGTTATTTACTTAGATCTTACTGAATACTGTATAGAGTAACTAGCTATTGAGGTTCAACAGCGGGTAATAAAATTCAATTATAAATTAAAACCACAACATGTAAATGGCTTAGTTAGGAAGAGCACGACCAAGGAACCATCCATGATCAGAAAAAAGACAAATTAGAAAAATTTAAAAGCTAGCGTGCTCAAAGAATATAATAAAAGTGGATAAACTAAACGAATATCAAAATCATAGCAAGAGTAATACACTAGATACACATCAGAGAAACACACGTGACTCTAAGCATATACATACATACGTACACACAATTAACTTCTGAACTTTAGTATATTAACTTCTTGTTGTGTTTTGCTTACATATGAACCTTCGTAATAGCAAACTGGATAAACCATCGTATCTGACCGCAACCATGTACTGCAGTCCTAAACTTTGTGAAACTTAGTTGGTTACTTTCTCGATGTCGTTTCAGGAACAGTAATTAAATAGTTTTAACAGGGTAAGTGTCTGGATAAAGTTTCCATTATAAATGGTTACGTGTTAATCCAAAAGGAAGTATTTTATTAACTAATCTGTTTTGTTACTTTAGGTTTTCCATAAACTTTTATTGAATTTAATATTATAATAAAATACTGTGGTAATGTAATAAATTCTAAACGCAAGTCCACACCTATGTGAGAAGACAGGCTGTGATTTCGGGCCCTAATATTCACGTGTAGTAAATATGCGTGTCTGAAGCAATACATTCAAAATTCTCTTGAAACACAACGAATATCCAGCCTCGTCATTGAATATCGCGTAGACTGTGCGAGTGTTTATTGCAAAGTGTGGACGGCAAATTTGTACTGTGACAGCTTGATGTTACAGTCCGATCGACCGTAGCGAGTTTTCGTCGAACCAAATTTCTAGACAACATGTTACGTTGCGGGACCACTATATGACGTTTGAAGTCATATGGCGCCCCAGCTAGGTAGCGTATGCGCTGCCTTACCACAACCATAGTCTGTAGTGATGATTGTCAGGTATGACAATACTACGTACATCCGAACGTAGATTAGAAGTTGTTTCGCGCTGGTGCCTTGTAAATGTTTTCATTGGCAGTAGAAATAATTATATGTCACATTGAATAGCCAGTAGCCGTCAACTGTCTACACCGTAACATGAACGTGTAACAAAACACACGTCTTACCAATCTATGCGTTGCATTGCCTCTGTGTGGACGAGCCATAAGGAATAATATAATATTCGTGAATATTTATGATTATTATAACATAAGTTTCCAGCTCTAACAATACTTTATAATTTATGATAAGAACCTAATTTCGTATACATTTTGTTTGGGTAACAATGTTTAATCTCTCTTGAAAAGGGTTCGATGTTTTTGCTAACCGTTGCCGAAAGCGTATTTTTATTATGTTCACTAGATTAAGTGAGGATACATGTGTTTACTTATTATAGCGGTACTGTAATGAAATAAAAAGATTATATCCAGCTTTATATTAAGTGAAACGGTTCTTTTAGCTTATAATCCCAAATGGTATTATAGTAAGGAATAAATTTGGTAAAAGTACTTTAAGCTGGTAATTTAATTATTAAATAGTAATAAGTTTATATTAGTGTGAACGTAGTAGTAGTACAATTATTTTTACTAAGCACTAATAATAATTATCACATAATTACCAATGATTTATATGGTCGCAGATAAATTTTTAAAGAAAAGTATGTATATAAATATAAGTTACTTACAAAATGTTGTAAGTTTTTCTCGAATAATTAATTAAATAATTACATATAGGTATATTATGTAGTAAATAATGATATTATATGTGGTTTTGTGCATTCTTTGTAACTTTAAAACACATATTTTCTGCAAAGTGCACCAACGGCAACGAGTAACATAAATTTTCAATGCACCGAAAGTGCTTCTTCTTCGTTATTTGTGTGAAAGGACAGTTATTTTTCTCGTTTAATTCACAGATTTTGGTCGGGCAGTTGGTTGATTCAGTAGTTTGAACTCCTCGACATATCCGAGCTATAAATCGCTACCAACTCTCACCTCGACCGAATCGTGGCCGCCATTTAGCGCCGGAAGGAGATCGACACAAACTTGCTAAGCTCCAACTTCTGTTCAGATTGGGTTCGATCCTGAGAATGTTCGTGCTACTCCAAAGTTTCCACTTGAATGTTTTAGGAAAATTATTTGGGTTAAACAGTTTTTATCGTGATCTATTTTGTTTATAGGTAACTTATATTTTATCATAATATATTATATCGTCCTTTCGCGTACTTTGAACATATACGGATCTCTAAATAAAACCTCTTTCTTCTTTAAATTATCCGTGAACATATAACGAATGTGTAACATTCGCATATATTAAAACAACACAACCATACCTATTTTTTGTTTAAGTCGTGCTAAAGGATAACTTCAAGTGTAGGGACCAATAGGGATATAGGTATGTGACTTATACGTCTTTGCAGTTTCTGCAAGATTAAGACGACAAGTGACAAACCTATCATTAGATCACAAATATTTTTATTATGTTATATATTATAATATCAGCCCTGTAGATAAACTCTCCCACTGCTGGTCACAGGCTTTTTCTACGTGTGAGAATATATAATAATAATAATAATATCCAATAGTCGTATCAGTCCATGGACTGATTGCTAAGAGTCTCGATCACAATCTGAAGAGGCTCGCGTTAGACGGCTGGATTAAGTCTCTGATGCAGAAGGCCGTATTGCTTGACACGGCACGCATCGTGAGGAGGTTCCTCTCGCTGGAGCCCTAACCACCGGTAGCTTGGACCCAGTTCCCGATGCCGGTGGGTCTTCATAGTTTTATATTTTTAAATGTTTTTCATATAAAATGTAATTATTATTGAAAATGTATAAATAAAGATAATAATTAATCTATACATGTCTATACATATAATAAAATCGTAGGAAAGTCAAAACTGTACATTGAATATTTTTTTAAAAGAATTCTTGGGGCGTGATCTACAATCGACATCGAAGCCAAAAATATAGTTTTTAGATTTTTTGTCTGTTTGTCTGTATGTATGTCCGGGCTAAACTCAAAAAGTACTGCATGGATTTACTTCAAATTTTGCATTAATATTACTAACAGGTCGGGTCAACATATAGGTTACATATTATCACGCTATCACCTACGGGCGAGGAGCTGTGAATCTTTATTTTTCTTACGCATTCTATGACAGCGTGTAATCTAACGACGCATATTTAAATGTTGTTTTTGAGTAAGCCATGCTATTATCTAGCTTTACACTATAAAAACTACGCCATTTAAGTAACTTGGGCAGAGAAATATAGTTGGGTTCCGCGGCGACAAACACTTTTTAGTTAAAATCTACGCGGACGAAGTCGCAGGTAACAGCTAGTAATATCATAATATTCTATCACATACACACAACACCATCTAGCCCAAACTAAGCAAAGGTTTTACTATGGGTACTAGACAATGGATAAACATATGTAATATACTTTTTTTTTTGTAAATACATACATATTATACATAGAAACACCCAGACCAAGACAAACATCCATGTTCATGCACACAAATGTTTGACTTGTGCGAAAATCGTACCCACGATCTCAGGCGCGGCAGTCGGTCACACTAACCACTACGCCCGCCATCGAGGCTATATATATATTTACATATATAATATATAATTCAGAAAGCAACCATTTGTGAATCGCACAAGTTTATATACTTTGTGGGATTCAAACCCACAACATACGGCGTAGTAGTAGTGGCGACGCGACCATTTAAGCCACTACGCTATTCGTGCAGTAAGTAGTTAAGGTAAGTGATTTGAAACACCCCATAAAAAAGAGTCGCTTCACTGCCAAACCAAGGTTCTAGAGAAGCAAGGTTCGTTCTCCCAGCGACTGCACAACATCTCTTCAATGACTTTTAGATCCATGCTCACCAATAAAACAAATCACTAGATTATGTGATTGTGAACTTCTCTATATTAAAGGTCGAGACAAATTCACTAGTCAAAATACTCCAGATTTAAACGTCACATTGGCTTAAAAGCGCTGATTTCAGATGGTAGCCAGCGTGTCATACCTCTATAAACACTTTTTAATACCCCATGAAAGAAACCGCCATAACAACTGTGATTAAAAAACCAAAGTACTAACCTAATAAAATAGAAAACCATATAAACGGCACATAAAATATACGAAGCTAACAAAATCTCGCAAGTATCGAACTATTCGGCTAAATTTACCAAAGCCACCACAACTTTGAAAGTAACGTTTACAGCAAGATTCAAAGTTTTCGACCCCGCAGTTACCGAAGACAGCGGATGTGCGACTACTGATGTCAACTAACTTCGATTTTAACGTTTAAACTTTTGAATTTTCTATTAGTTTCCTCACAATGGCGGCCTTCCAATTTTAAATGACTGGCGTTGGCATTATTACAAGCTTAACTTATGACTCCCTGGTAATATGCACTCATAAAGAAAATTATTCTTAGAAGACGTCTACTAAATGGAATGTAGCTTCTTTAAGTCAATTCTTAGTACATGAACAATTCCTTGCATAGTTCTATTGAAAATACTTTAACAGATCTGAAATCGTCATTACTTAATTATACTTCGAAAACTATAATGAGTTAGAAAATTTTGCTAACTAGTTTCTGAAAATCAAAATTAATCATAAGTTTAAAACATATTTATAGAAGTGTAGCTAGATATTATTCAAACAATAGAAAATTATAGACAAATGGATAAAAACGAAGAAAATTTTAATAATCTTATGAGCATGTTAGATGAAACACAAGGGCCGTTTTTCCATACAAACCTAGTCACCTGTTTTTTCCTTGGATAATGCCAGTAGAGCATTAATTTTTTCCAAAATAATTTATGGGCTCTATTGGCATGTCCCTATGTTTTCCTTTTTTTCATAAATTAATTATTAAAAGAGACATGAGCCTTCAAAATCCTCAAAAATTTACAAGATTTTCCGCTGTGTTTTAACATCCAGAAAACGTATTTGACTAGATTATATAAAAAAGGAAAATTTAGGAACATGGCCAAAATCTTTCTTTAATTTTTAATGAAAAAAGTAGTTAAATCGGTCAGGTTTTAGAAAAGGAATCAGGGGACTACGAAACGTTGATTTTGTGTACTTTAATGGTATTTTCGGTTCAAGCTGCAGCTGTCTCTATCGGGCTCGTGATACTATACATGGCACTGCGCGACAGCAATAGATTTTACGAATACCTACTTTTCAATTCTCTCGTCCTTAGTATTTCCTCTTAAGTCTCGCTCATTTATTCGATAACAAAACCGTACTCTACTGCATGTTCCACGAGAAACCAACTAGTATATACCCAGGTTTCCACTTCAATTTAAAGCCACTTAGTGAAAAAGATCAAGCCTTTCAGCTGCCTTTTCGAATGAAGATTTAGCCAGCGAGCGCTGGTAAGTGATAACTTAACATTTGTCGTGGCCGCGTTACAGCCACATTTAATCGACGCCATACGTTCCGCTGCCATCGATAAATCGAGCTTTAACATTTTGTAAAATGCTTTGGCCAGTTCGTTTTTAAACCACCAGCATGTTGGAGTATATTTCAGTCGCACTATACACAGTATACAGATCTAGTGTGATCGTTAAATAGCTGGAGGTTCACGTATTGTGATTAGTACCAGAATGATTATGTCTAAAAAGGCACATTACCCTTAATTCGACTTCCAAAGGGCTTATATTTAACTTATCACCAGATATAGTAAAATATAACAGTCAAAAATAGTAAATGATCACCAAATTGCACAGCAAAATATATTTAAAGAAATCAGGCTCCTATTTTTGCGTAGGTTTAAGAAAACCTAACATAACCTAACCCTTCCGGGCGGAATCCAGTGATTTGAGGCGTATAGGTGCTCGTTATGATATATTTTAGAAAGCATATTTTGCTGCGCAATTATTATTTTTGGTGGTTATTATATTTAATACCCTTCCAAAGAAAACACCAACATTCATGATTCGATTTTACCAATAACAGCGAAGGTATTTTGAAAGATGTCTTACCACTTGCAGTTTATATGTAAGTATTATTGCCTGGATCGTAGCAGAAAGTCCATGAAAGCCATGATTCAATAATCAATGCATATTTAGGTATTACTGTTAATTTAAGTGATTACTGTGCTTGCATCTTATAGATTATAATATAATATGAAATGTTCGCCTAAAAACATGTGTTTCGTATTGGACGTTATAATATAATATAGCTTAGATGATAAATTAAATTATACTGTATAAATGTTTATAACCGATGCATAATTTATATTGATTTTAGCATGTTCAAGCTTTGCTCTCTAAACAAACAGCACTGTACAGATAGAATGGCTTCACCACTAAACAGCAAATATCAATGCACTTATACACATACACATTTGTCACACAAACATAAAATGTTAATTATGAGACCGGACCAGCTTTTATGACGGAACGCTTTTACGCTAAATTGAAAACAACTCATGGTTTATTCACAACACGCGGGCTATCACTAGCCAATATAAAAAGGACCTTTTGACATTCGCAAACGACGCGGAAACACGAATAACCTTTCAAATTGTACGGCTCATTTTATAGTAGTTGTTATTCTGTCAACCGGTCTGCACATTGACTTTGGAATATATCGTTTAATTCTGATGTAGTGTTTTTAATTCATTAGCTCATATCATTTTGTGTGCTGTTTGAAATTCAAAGGGTTTTCGATATGTTTGAACTTGTGTATAGATTCACGAATGAAATATCCAATAACCAAGCCGATATGGAATGAAAGAAAAACGTAGAGTATGAGTACACAGGGCATTGATTTTCTATGGTTCTTTTAACCGTTTAAAGCTCGCTTCACGATTAAATACCGACCTAGGCCAATGGTCAGCAATTTCTATCGCATTGAGTAAGCATTGCGATATAATTATTTTATTCTAGCTACCGCCTGTGGTTTAGTTCGCATGCGACGCGAAAAACAACTCTACATTTAGAGTAAATGGTAAAATCTCTTCACAGTACGTTTCGATATAATAATACAAAAGTACCGTCTGAGATGCGGATATAATTTGAAAATTCCTTCTTTAAAAGGCGTGAGGCATTTGCTTTATTTTTGGTTATCTGTCTACGTTTTCTTGATAATCTTCAAATATATTATATTTTACTAGTGGCAAATAAGCATGCTGTATGACTGTAAACGGTTACTATAGCCTATGGACGCTTGCATTAACATAATTATCAGTCGCACGTTGTTACACTTTCGAAATAAGATTCTACTTATTTTGAAGGTTTGCACTATCAGCGGAAAGAGTAAGATCACATCGAACCCTGGTTTGACAGCACACACTTTTCTTATCAAAAGGTTTCTCCTTCGTGAAGAACTTCTTCAATGGGCTCCCACAGTTTGAAGGCAATCTCAAGTTCAAGTGGAGATTCCCTTAAGTCTTTCTAAAGGTCTTCTATTTTCTTCATCAATCCAACTTGATATCGCTCTTACTACTTACTATTGATATCGTTTTTTCTCTTCGTAAACTTTATATTTGTTTACTATTTTTCTAACCTTGAATTAACCTTTTGATTGAAATAATTTGTAGATGACTTAATATCAAAGCTATAATAAGAGTATATATCTAATTTCGACCCTATTGGAAAGGCACCAAGTATATAATACAGCACATGACATGATATCAGGCTTACAGTGGAGACATATTAAGAAAAACTATTCAGTATCTAATATGTGTATCAAATACAAAACATTCCGCTAAAAGGTCCAACGGAACCCCAGCGCTGTAAATATTACCCAGCTTAATATAAAACTACGTATAATTTTATTGCTTCGGGGTTCGCGAACCGTGCGTCCGACTTAACAGCATTAAATTGTAAGCGAAAGCCTTTTCAGCGGACGTGGATTGAAAAAAGAAGGTACATACACGAAACAATAGGAGAGCAAGAGTTAACCCGGGAAAGTGCGAGCAAGCCTGTGAAAAACACTGCGATCCTACAGCTTAGCCGCTCAGAATAGGAAATTTATCGTTTTGCAACAATGGACTGCTTACTGTTTAATCCAATTCTCTTGTGGTTCATGCGATTTCATTTTGTTGATCCGCATTTAGGACACGTAGTGGAATAGTTCTTACTTTCAAAAGATTGAAGATTGTAATACAGAGTGAAAGGTACTTGTATTGTTAGGGGTGTTGTCGATACTATATATTTGGCGTTTGTGCGTATTAGTAGATAAGATTTTATTAGAATATGAATTAGTTATAGATTGTGTACTGAAAAGGGTTAACGAAGAAAGAAAGGTGCAAAGTCAACTAGAAAATAACTTGCTCACTTGTGTTTAATCTCTACATCTAAATAAGTGATATACAGCGATTTTTGTAAGATACGTATGACGATGGAAAATCGTTTATTACAATGAATATTGGGAGTCAGAAAATTAGTAAACGGAAATTAATTTATTGCGTAAGAGAACCCAACAACCCATTGTAGGTAGAAAATATAAAATCAATTGGCACTACAGAGATGAGATAATAATAATTAGTCTAGTGTTTACTTTACTTTAACTTTACTTTACTTACTTAGTAGTAGTAGAGCCTCGCTGATTTCAGCATGAATGGGCCGTCTCGACCGGGGAAGGACTACCTTCTCACAGAATATCGACGTGAAATAGCAGTACCTATTCCTGTGTTCCGTTTGGTGAGTGAGAGTGCCGGAGACTTAATCACTCCTTTCTCCTTGCCCGTTCCTTCTCCTTCCCACTTCCTTTCCAAAAAGGTCGGCAATGCGCAAGTGATGCCTCTGGTGTTGCAAGTGTTTATAGACTACGGTGACCACTTACTATCAGGTGGGACGTTGTATAAAAACAAATAAAAAATTCAATGATTAAATACATAATTTAAAGTGTGTAGCTGGATACCCGTTACTGTTTTGTTTCATAAGTTTCCTTATGAATCCCTGCGTAGCTAACAAGCTGAGTAGTACAATTTCGTGTTAATGTTGTTTAGTTAGTAAACCTGCAGTCTTTACGTTTCACTTGTCAGTTTCAAACTTATTATGTACTAGATTTTGCCCGCGGCTTCGCTCACCTAGGTTAGTACGAATACATTTTTCGGATGAAAGATACTCTATGTACTTTTCTGCACCCCGGACAACGTGTATGCGAAATTTCATCATAATTAGTCAAGTAATTAAGGCATAAAAGCGTAACAAACATACATGCTAACATTCGCATACATATTATTAATCATCAAGCATATATCTCTATTAATGTAGGCAGAAGGTGCATATGACATTTTACCAACTACATATATTTTAAGGATCCACGTTATAAGGGCCAAACCTAGACTCCGTGTAGCGTGTGTTCCGTTTGGTGAGTGAGAGTGCCGGAGACTTAATCACTCCTTTCTCCTTGCCCGTTCCTTCTCCTTCCCACTTCCTTTCCAAAAAGGTCAGCAATGCGCAAGTGATGCCTCTGGTGTTGCAGGTGTTTATAGACTACGGTGACCACTTACTATCAGGTGGGACGTTGTATAAAAACAAATAAAAAATTCAATGATTAAATACATAATTTAAAGTGTGTAGCTGGATACCCGTTACTGTTTTGTTTCATAAGTTTCCTTATGAATCTCTGCGTAGCTAACAAGCTGAGTAGTACAATTTCGTGTTAATGTTGTTTAGTTAGTAAACCTGCAGTCTTTACGTTTCACTTGTCAGTTTCAAACTTATTATGTACTAGATTTTGCCCGCGGCTTCGCTCACCTAGGTTAGTACGAATACATTTTTCGGATGAAAGATACTCTATGTACTTTTCTGCACCCCGGACAACGTGTATGCGAAATTTCATCATAATTAGTCAAGTAATTAAGGCATAAAAGCGTAACAAACATACATGCTAACATTCGCATACATATTATTAATCATCAAGCATATATCTCTATTAATGTAGGCAGAAGGTGCATATGACATTTTACCAACTATATTTTAAGGATCCACGTTATAAGGGCCAAACCTAGACTCCGTGTAGCGACTAAAATTACACGACAGAAATGCCGATGACAGCTCATGCAGGTCACTATCGCTGCTTTAACGTAGAACCGAATATTATTAGGGAAATTCCTATGGGGTAAGACCTAATAATACACCTATGCCTTCTCTTTTTTGGATACACAAACGTCATAAACAAACATAGCGTGTCTGTTTCTGTCATAAATTATGTACATTTGAAACAAATACCTCCCAAATTTTTCAATACATTATTTAATAAGTTTTCTTTGTGCTGTGATCATTAATTTGGTCACTGTTTGCGGCTAATTCATTTTAAACGTATCGCTGAATTCATGTATGTTACATTACCACTATAAATATTTATTTATAATCATTAATTAAAGCAACTTAAATTGGCAGAATAACACAAATAACAGCTTTAATAAAAAATATTAAGCATTCATTTATATCCAGTAGTTAGTTAGGCGGCATATTGTTTATTTACATAGAATACGCTTTCATACATAATGTATTTTATGAGTACCATAACATGAACCGGCAATAATTATAATAATATTTTAACCAATATAATAAATTAATGTTTTGAACGTTAAATTTTGAGAGGCAGCAATCATTTTAATTCGGTTTGGTTACATTTTATTTTATTCCTACTAACTATTGACGTCTTACGCGTTGAATAACAATATGAAAGTATATTTATATTATTTTTAGAATACTTGAAGTTTTATAGACAGTGCATTAGTATAAAACATGCACTTGATTTTAAGTAAGACCTCCACCAATACAACTATGAAAACCGCATTCAATTTCGTGCATTAGTTAGTTATTGCGCAATGCGCGTACATCGCACATTATTTGTCTTAAATATTTTTTTTTGCACGTCATAATGACCATATCCCACCTTATGGTAAGCGATCATGTGGTCCAAAAGCAGTGGACTCCACACCATCCTCATAGCAGCTGAGGCGATGTTGAGGTCCTTACTTTGACAGCCTGAGAAGGTGCTTTTCCACGCCCTTAAAGGCTACAACGGTGTTTTTAAACCCGGGTGACTTATATTTGTGACTGTATCTTTTTTCATATTTAACTCAGCGCCTTGAGATTCCGTGTATTCTCGTAAGTTGACAGTAGCCTTCGAACACGCGGGGAGAGAGGTTGTGCATGAGCGCGTGCCTCGAGCTACACTCCCAACCCGGTGTTTTTCCACCCATTGTAGTAGCCCACTATGACTAGTGGGCTGAGTTACAGCATAAGTAATGAACTTTTTATGTTTTATTGTTAGTATGTGTGTAGTATATACTATTTTTATGTGTATCATGATTATAATTTTCATATTATTATGTATTATATTTATCTGTGTTATTATATTTATATGCTATTTTCATTTCAGATTATGTATCGAATGTAACTGTACTAAACCATAGGTATTTTGTTTGCCAAAGATTAACGCTATAATTACTAAAAAGAGGTTGACTTTGTGTTTATTTTATGTAAAGCCGTCAAAGTAAAACCTATTTCGAAATGTCAATGCTTGATTAGGTGAGCCTTTACTATCGATCTTCAAAAATACTTACTATGTGAAGTGGGACTATTTTGACTGGCTAATACAAAAACACACCGATCACCTTTAATAACACAAACACGCTATACTTATTATAATATGTATGCAAGAGTATATAAAAGCAAAATCAATTTTCACTTGGTTGATCGCCGTTCAAAACCAGCGATGTACTGGTATAGAAATGTGCAAACACGATTTAGTATGCACTGGCACGTTATAGCCAAATTGCTTTGTTACTAGATAAAACAATTTGCTTCCAAAATAGTGTAGCAAGCAAGCGATCGCCTCGCCGTTGATGCCGCTCTAAGTGCGATTGGTTCGAACCCCACAAAGGATATGTATTTATGTGATCCAAATATGACTCTTCTAAGCTGAAGTCTTCTTTGTGGCCGCCAATTGTATGTTTGTAACCGTCTCTTACAACCATACATAGTGCGGTAGTTATATTATTAAAAATATGTATCGCAATAGGTTGGACAGATCGTAACTTTTCTTTTTTATAGTACCAAGTGGCAAATATGGCCGTCTATTGATAAGTGCCTATTGTAGCCAATGACAGATTGATTATTGTGGAGCTGACACTTAAGAAAAAGAATTTGCAAATTTCCTGCTGATGGCACAGCCTTTTTAAAAAGTCTGCATACTCTACACAGTTTGTCAAACATATTATAAAGTTCTTTGGCTAATGTCATGTATAGAGTGGAGCCAGTCAGCAAGTTCAGTTTGATCTCAATCACAAGCCCAAGCGAGTATGCCTGTGTTACATTTTAACTATTTCTGGATGCAATTCTGACCTTCTTCTTACACGTATACGATTTGCTGAATTCACAAAACCAAAGAAATATACAATAAACTTGTGGCATCTTGACTTACCGAAGTATCACTTTCATCAAAATTGTACATAAATATTGCAAACAAGTCATCTGTTGAACCAATTTGTGTTTATGTTAGCTTTGATCAGTATTGTTCAAAGTTGAGTCTTCAGAAACATCAATTACAGGATATCGGATTAATGTTTAAACTTGTCTATCGTTATTTTGATCTTGACGAATTGCCTTGTTATCTAAACCAAAGTCTATTGAAATTGTCATTACAGATTTACATCTATTTTGTATTTTCTATGTGATTGGATGGGTTAATTAAAATTTACTTTGGTATTCTTTTAGGTTCTCCATTTTTTTGGTAATATATACACAGATATTTAATATTATAGTTTTTCATCCTTGTTTCCCCTGCGGTTCAGTTTGCGCAGTATATCGTAATAATGTATCCCGAAATACATGCAGCGTCTATGGCTGTAGCATTGCCCTTTTTAATATACTCAAATATTTGATTAAATTAAATTAACCAACTTTGTAAGTTATTACGTATATGTTAGTGCTGATGTTTGCAGCCACGTGAGAAGTTTTAGATCAGGTAGTATTAAGGAGTAGGTATGTGTACCAATATCTGTTAAGCAATTCTCAATAGAAGCATATAGTCTGGTAATTTACCTGATAGACACTAATAGTGTTACACAATATCTCTTGTTACTTGAGACTTAAAACAAAGCTGATTAAGTAAAATTTTTACTTATTTCTGCCTACCCCATGGAAAACAGGCTAGTGTGCATATGTATGTTTGTAAAAACGTAGCCTTCTTTGTAACAACAATAATATAATATATCTACACAATTTAGATGCATCTCTCTACCTTTCGGCGTAAAGAAAGAAAAACATACTGTGATTAGACAAATTAGCGTACATGTTATATACGTTTCTTTTTGTCGTGAGGAAATGCTCGTTATGCATACCCCCTCGCCACAAGGGGAAGCGAGAGAGCTATGTCGGGCTCTCCAAAAACTTCAGGCCTACCGACTAAAACCCCACGGTGTGCCAACTCGCTGCTTTATATGATGGATGGGTCACTGGAACTGGAACTACATCAGAGACCCACCCAGCAGTGCCCAACACAGACAGGAAGGTCTGCGGGCGACGACTTCTGGGCGACGCCCCGACACGACAGAGGGCGTCGCTTGGACTCAATGCCTGACGGGCGGGAGATCCCCGTTCTCCCACCCGCGGCCTTGACTACGGCGGTATAAGGCGCGCATAAGCGCGCCTGCGCCGCCTCGTTCACCGGCGGCGGCACGAATCCACCAGGATACTTTCCTCACGGATCCGCTTCGCTGCCTCCTTCTACGAGATAATGTCCTCGCAGAAGGATGGGACCGCTACCCACTTCCTCTCGCTGTCGACCATGGCTTTGGTCACGGCCCGCAGCGAGAGGTCTTCTCCTACGACGTCTCATTCACGGTGCTGCACCACCCAAGCAGGACATTGCTCGAGTGTGTGCTACGCCGTCCTCCTCACTTTCGCAGTGGTAGCAGACGGGACTCGGTTCCCTCCTAGTGACCTTGTGCAGGTATTTTCCAAAGCAACCATGCCCTGATAATACCTGCACCAGCCGGAAGAAAAGGGTCCCATGCTGCCGCCCTGTTCACCGATTCAACACCGGCTGGAGGGCCCCAACGGTTCTGAAACCGGCCACAGGCGCCTTCCACCTTCCAATCATACCCTGGGGGGCCCGATTTCACGCGCGTCAGTCACTTCCGGGAGGGGGCGACAACCTGTCTCTTCCCACACTACCTCACTCACTGCGGACACTTCGGCGAGCATTTCAGCCTCCAAATCCCACGGGGGTGTTCCGGCCAACGCGCAAGCTGCGTCGGCCGACACCGTGCGGTATCCGCGTATTACCCTGACCGCTATGACTCTCTGCGGTCTCCACAAGAGAGTCTTGCACTGAGCGGTCAGGGAGTCCGCCCACACCGGTGCACCGTAAAGCGCCATTGACCGGATAACCCCTGTGTAGAGTTGCCGGCAACTGACACTGGGCTCACTCAATTTTGGCATTTTCAGCATGTTTTACCCTATACCAATAACATACATAGACTAACAGGGACTTTCACTTACTACTATGTTGTAATTCTTCGTTTATTCCATTCGCTATATTCTAATTCAAATATGTTATCCTAGATAAACGTATTTGAATTTCCTCCAAAATTTATCTAGTTTAGTCCAACATTTATAAACATTAAGTTACAATAGAACCGCTAATGCAATCACGTTAATTTCTATATATTTCATAGATATATTTAATGGAGATAAAACGTATCGTAACATGGAATGAGAATTAAAGGAGGGATATCCGGAAAGGGGGGCGCGTCGATGTCAGTCGCTCTGTCAATTAACTTATTTAAGTGGTAAGGGTCAGCCGATAAATTTGATAGCTATCGAAATTACATTCTTACCAGGACAAGTTTTTATCGGGCAATGTGGATTTGAAATCTGTCATGTTAAAATTGAGACTAAATAAATGTCAAAACAAGAGAAGAGAATTTATATTTATACATATATGAAACAAAACCTAGGGAGAGCCACATTATTTCCTAGTAGTATACTACTATGGGATAATATTGCTCTCTATTAATAAAATATATTTTAGAATAGATCATTTGTTTTAGCGATTCGTACGTATACATATATACAGGCTGCTCAGAAGTCGACGTCAAGCTGGAATCAGGTTACAGTCTAAGTTGTAATAGCTATCAGAAAATATAAAAAATATCTAAGTTACGTATTATAAAAAGTATAGCATTTTAAAAAATCTGTATCCTGTGTATCCGAATAATCGAAAAAAATCGAGAGCTTAAAGAAGCATTATTCGAGATTACATATAAAAAAAATAATAATTCATACATTTATGTCGTTTTACGTCAAAGAGTTTAGAATTTTTAGATATTTTTTAAAATGCCTATAATTTTTGAGGCTATTGATAAGCAAGGCGAAGCTTTGGCCATCGGGCTAGACATTGCTAAAGCCTTTGATCGAGTCAGGCACCGTGGTCTTCTCCCCAAGCTTCCGGCATATGGTCTTCCCAGCCGGGTAGTTCAATGGGTCTCCAGTTTTTTACACAAGCGAAAAATGCGTGTCCTTGTGGACGGATGCTCTTCACGTTTCGTAAGTGTAAATGCTGGAGTCCCACAAGGTTCCGTGCTCTCTCCCACCCTATTTCTTTTGCATATCAATAACATGCTACCTCTTGGTGGCATTCATTGCTATGCAGACAATAGCACGGTTCATGGTTGTTACCGTCCAAAACCACCTAGCAACCGGCAGGATACTGAGAGGAGACAGGTAAAGCTTGTCACTGACCTCAACAGGGTGTTAAATGACATATCCGCTTAGGGTTCATTTAACCTGGTTGAGTTTAGTGCTAAGAAAACTCAGGTGTGCGAGTTCTGCTAAAAAAACCCTATTCTCTCCACTTCCCACTCTTCGGGGCACCACGCTGCCACTGCAGGATAGTCTTAACATCTTAGGCATAGACATCTGCCACGACCTTAACTCTAGGGATTACATCGAGAGTGTAATAACCACAACTGCACGCAAACTCGGGATTCTAAACAAGGTGCGGCGTTTCTTTACTCCTGAACAGCGGTATTTGCTATACAAGACCCAAGTCCGTAGCAGCATGGAGTACTGTTCGCACCTTTGGAATGGTTCCGCTAAGTACTTACTCACCTTAGATAAACTGCAGCGTTATGCCGTACGTATAATCGATAGCCAGGAGGTTACGAAGAACATCAAACTGTTACAACTTCGTAGAGACATTGCGTCCCTTAGCGTATTCTATCGCCTCTATCATGGCGAATGCTTCGAAGAGTTATTTGACCTTATTCCACGTTCCCCCTTCCTTTTGAGAACCACACGTGCCGGTCTTCGTAACCTGGGATGGACGGTTTGCATAATCCCGTCTCGCACCAAAAGGTTCAGCAATTCCTTCTTATGCCGACCATACAACTTTGGAAAGATCTTCCGGTACATGTATTCCCTCCCTTCTATGACATTGGGTCCTTCAAACGTAGTGTGAAGAAGCATCTGGTCAGACCGGCTTGACACTGACGACGGCTAGAAGACATCTATCTTCTCCTCGTCGTCACTGTCTCTAGACTGTAATTGGGCTTACCATCAGGTCCGGTACATTCACTTTAACGTGTCAATAAAAAAAAAATTAAAAAAACAACGGTTTGCACTCTGTGAATGCCGGCAAAAGTGAAAACTTGAATATTAACGTTGTGCATTTTTGATATTATGGAATGGTTAGGGAATAATTTTGCACGAATTGCTTTAATTATTATCAGTATAAAAGTACTATCATTTATATACATATACAATAAATGAATATTGTGAATATCGTATACAAACATGACAATTCTCCCTCCGTCTTACGAATTTTCGATCAGGTCACGTGTCCTGACGCGAGTTTAAAATTTTTTACCCATCACAAAAAAGTGCACAACGCCGCTAAAGAAGTTTTCACTTCAAAAATTACATTTCATTACATTGAAAATCCTCAAATTATGACACTTATTTGCCACTTAGAACAGACTATAGTCTATAACCTTCGCTTCGCCTTGTAAGAAGTAAATTATCAATTGTCGTTCAGAGGTCTTTGTCGATTGCGCTGGCAGCAACATACATGTCTTCTATTTAATGATTGGCAACGCCCGAGCAATTTCTCTGATGTTGTGAGTGTCTTAAGTTTTACCGCTTACCATTAGACGTAGACTCATTTGCAAATTCGGTTGTTTAAAAAAAGTAAAGACTAAGTACGTATAAAGTAAAAGTTATGCGGCGCTTAACAATTAAACTTGAATTATGGAAATGATTTAAGTTAGCCCTGAAAGTGTTCGCATAAAGTTATTTAAGTACAGCGATTTCACAAAAGAGCTTTTCGCATTTGTACGTCGGCTTTTACTAAAAGATGGTTGCCCTGTTATGTAACTAGTGAATTCTTATCACACTAATGTGTATTTTGGAATTTATACATTCTTAACCTATATTTAGTGGAAATTTTATAAACAAACAATTATAACTGCAATAAAATAATAAGCGTTCATGTATTTATTAGGAACTTTTCTTGCTTACATTTTTATTCCAATCCAGGATAATCATACTAATTCCAAATCTATGGACTTTGACGTCAAGAAAAATTTCAACTAAATGTAATGTCTATAATTAACATAGCATATATTATCTTATCTTATGTGGGGGCCAGTCAGTGCAGACGCGACACTTCGACCCAGTGGGATCTTTTGTGTCGACACTGTCCAATAACGACTGCCATAGATGTTCATGGCAGCCGGGACCAACGGCTTAATGTGCTTTCCGAGGCACGGAGCAGGCGATCATTGTCGATCAATACGCACATAATTTCAAAAAGTCATATAACTTTCGAAAGTCAGAGGTGCGCGACGTGGGTTCGAACCCGAGACCCTCTGCATTGCAGTCTGTTGGTCTCCTACCGAGCTATCGCTGCTCTCAACATAGCATATAGTAACTACATATTTAACTTATATGGCAGTTTTTGTTTTACATAATAATTGTTGTCTATAAATTATTCTCTGACCACATGCGTACTACCTTTCTTTAGAAATTATTAAAATCTACAACTACTTATAAATGCACGAAGAATTTGATGAGAATATCTAAAGATATGTATTAGTCAAAACATAGTTGATAGGAATTAGAATAGGATATATATATTATGTCGAATAGATTTGCATATATAATTGATTCTAACTCAAGCAGACATGTTTAAATCGGGTCTTCATCATATTGTTCACTATTTAAAACAATAAATTATAATAAAAGTGACTTAGTACTTCTGATCTGATCGACCAAAAATAAATACAACAAAAAATATCTGCTTTTATAAATGAAATGTGCAGGGGTCATGTTTCGTCATTTAAGTTCATCAATCACGGATAACGAGATGTCAGTCAATACTGACCAGTCATCAGGAGTATCAATGAAATATTCTCTTTACAATTATTTCCCTTTGCCTAGTATTGTGCATTGTGTGGGAGGAGGGGGGATGTTTAACATCCATGGTCATTATGGTAAATGTATTTGTGTTTGCAAATGAAGTATCATTTGCAAACAAAAATACATAACATATAGTAAGTTTGAGGTACAGATCTTCTGATATCGGATGTTAGTTTTTGAAGTTCGTGGGTATATATATAAGTTCATACAATGATTGCTTTGTTCAAACCGTAATACAAAGCTGTAGATATGAATAAAGATCATGACTTACTCGTTGGCAGAAGTTTGTGCCTAAATTATTGTGTGCGATCATGAGATGTGATTTAAAATCCAGGCAGTATGTTATTGGGTTATTATCGTCAAATTCAATACCCGTAGAAACAAGGCGTATTCCGTGAGACGTCAAAACTTAGCTGGCGAAAAGGAGTTATAATATATTTCTACATACCTGTTTGGGAATATACAGCCGTCAGTGTATGTAAGATAAGAATTGTTATAAGATTTATATATTATAACTTTAAATTTTGCATATAAATATTAATATATTTTCCGTTTTTGTTTCAGGTCCGTATTGAAAGGGGGGATGTACCTAGGTTAAGAAATTATTACATTTACTGCGATTCGGTTTTAGTAGTTGGATAATCAACAATATAAATACTATAAATCTCGATTCAGTGCCGCTGCAGAAATAGGCATATTCGATCTTATTTTAAAATTTTTCGGTGCTGTCCTAGAAAATCTGCATATTTATCTCTCACTCTTATCATCAAACATAATATGTTATAGCTTGCTTTATAATTATAATATATCGTCTAAATTTGGACTCACGTAAGGTCACGCTTTTTGGCCACTACCAACTTATTTTTATCATTTGTTTTAGCCAATTCTCCAATAAAGTTATCCATGACATATAGTCGTTTTAAAACCTGCAAAGCAAATACACCGAACGCAAACAAATTTAAAAGCTGGAGCCTAATAAATAAGCGGCTATTAATTTTTCAGACTATATGTATATCTCGCTTAATAAAAGCTCAAAAATTCTTTCACAGAAACCATTGATTAATATGTGGACACGTACCGTTTTGATAAGGCCTAGCAATTGGGCAGAGTGCACTGCGGATTAAAATGAATTTTGTCGAGAGCAGCGAAACATAAAAATAGAAGAGCCGGAGTGATTGAAATCGCCATCACGTAGTGTTGACACATCGCCGTATCCGACATGTCGGAATAATTCGCAAATTTACAACCAAATACATACAACGGGCTTTTTTAAACTGTATTTTTCTCTTTTTTGTAGCGACAGATGTAACCAAATGTTTTTATCGATTTTTGTGTAGATTATTTCTATGAGGCCTATATGAGGCTATGTAAAAGAGTTGTTTGACATAGTTTATGTAATATAGACTTCAGTAACTGTAGGGTAGTTCACTTATAGTTTTTATTATAGTTTTTACCTGTCAGCTTAACTATATCGAGACATAATGATAAAAGCATTGTTTTTATTATTTTTTTATTGCCATTGGTGGCAGACGAGCAAGTGGCCCACCTGATGGAAAGTGGTAACCGCTGCTCATGGACTTCAGCAATGTCAGGACACAGCAAAGCCGCTGCCTACCATGAAAGAAGAACTCTCTTTAAACCTCGTTTGAAGGAGGACATATCATAACGCTCAGGAAATTGTATCTGGAGGCCCGTGTCAGATCGCCGGCATACAAATTAATCAATAAGGTTACGTTATCCAAGATCCACAATACATTATTTTTCAAGTAAATACTTGTCAAATAAGACGCAAGTCTTAAATTTGGTTGAAGATGCAAAAAAAAGTACGCACCTACTCAGTTCTGACGAACTACTAATTGATTTGATTGCTGGTCAAATAGTAGTTCGATAGCGAGATGTCCCATTATTATATACTATTCCACATGACTTAATGTAAAAGTTAATTGCTCTGTCATTTTACTACTAATGTTGTTCCTTTTTACCGACTTCAAAAAAAGGAGGAGGTATTCAATTCGTCTGTATTTTTTTTATGTTTAAACCTCATTACTTTCGACTGGGTAAACCGATTTTGATAATTCTTTTTTTATTTGAAAGCTGGTGCTTCCCGTGTGGTCCCATTTAATATTGATCAAGACTGGACCATTCGTTTTCGAGTTATACTTAATAATGCGTATTTGGCTACATTGATGATGTTCTCATATTTGGCAAGGTTCACTAAAACCGAGAAATAAACAAAATTTTAACAAAAAAGAAAACCGACTTCAAATAAGAATATTCTAAAACTTAAAATGCACTAAAAAGTTAATAAATAATTGCATATTCTTGTGAATAATTAAATTATTGTTATTATTGGAGTCGGTGTCAGCCAAGGTAGGTTTGTAACTAATTAAACATGAGATGTCTTGGTATCATAACATATCATCATAACATATCATCATAACATCAATCATAACATAACATTGGCATGCATAATTACACACATAGACGCAGCACGCGGCGCGGGCGGCTGACACCGGCTCCAAAAATAACAGTAATTTAATTATTCACAAGAATATGCAATTATTTATTAACTTTTTAGTGCATTTTAAGTTTTAGAATATTCTTATTTAAAGTCGGTTTACTTTTTTGTTAAAATTTTGTTTATTAAAACATTTCACTTAAATACAGTTGAATTATTTTTTATTTTATTAAAAGAATCTTTGACAACTGCCCTATTTACGCGTGACATTTTAGCCCGGTTGCATTAGCCGGGCATTACGAAAGTATAAAGTTATTATAGTCTAATATTTTCAGTTTGCATGAATGTAGGTACATAATATTATGATTTTTTTATAAGTAAAGTAGAGTTTTACCACAAGCGTAGCATCTTATCTATTGGATTAATTACTATATCTATACTTAGAACTATTTCTAAGTTCTAAATGGGATGCGTATGCTTTTTTTGTAGTTTGTTATGATATTTATTTATTTTTATTTGATATGAGAGAAAATGACGTTACTCAAACAAAATATGAACTTCATATTTTAGTAAATGACTCGGTTGAAACAACATGTCTTGTCTATAAGTAAAAAGTTTTACTACAATAATTGTAGATAGATACACATTATATACATATATGTATGTATATAAATGTTTGTGGTAAAACTCTTTTCGGTGCAGTGTTTGTCTGTTTCTCGTGCCAAATAGTGATAAAAATAGTGTATGACTTTATCTAAAATTTATGTTTGAGTTTCCAATTTCATTTTTTATATATTATCATGCCGGTGGTGTCTAATATATTTAATAGTAGGTAGTCGAGTAGATATTGGTACGGTCTATAACATTCCCAGAGCATATATTGTTTGCTACTACTTTTTGAGCTTATTTTAATAATAATATATGTGTTTTATAATACAAGTGCTATACGTGAGGCCTCAGGTTTATTCCCGGGTCGGATATTATTAGACAACAAAGAGTATAGAACAGTGCGCGGTAGACGGCTATATGCTCGACAGGTAGGCAGCTTAATATAAAAATGTGTGTGTGTACCAGAGTACACAGGTAAAAAGTGAAACTTCTTTACGACATATCATTTTTCTACTATTTGCAACTTCACGAAAATGGGGTAGATAAGGCTTAAGCCTTAAGAAAAACAATTTTTTCCGTATTAAATTAAAGCTATTTTATTATTATAGACATTCATACAATTAATGAGTAATTTATTTTATCATTGTTCTTATTATAATATCATTGCTATTGTTGTATTTCATCAATAATGATAGCATCATTATTACTATTGTTGTCATTATTAAATATTTTTGTAATTAATGGCTTGTGGTAGCTAAAATATGAAATATATGAAATATAAAATCATGCTCATACGTGTTGAATTTATAAAACGAAATATATAATCACTCTCACTTTTCTTGTAAATTCACTTAAATTTGAATAAGTCTTTTTATTTTATCACTTTCAAATTAATATATTGTTATTCTTATTTCAAACCAAACTTCAAAACTAATATATTGTTGTTATTATTATAATATATTACATTATATTCTTAACGTCACTATACTAAACTTTGATAAAAAAAGCAACATGGCGCGTAACCGAAAAACGTGACGATTTTTTTTTACACTGCTACAAAATTTCTCCCATACGTCGATAAAGAAGTTTCACTTCAATAATAATATATTATTGTGTTCTATGATACACGCCTTACTTTTATTAATAAATAAATAATAATTAAATACATTTGACGTGATACGCGAAACATTAAAAATATAAGTTACGGATACAGTATCCACAACTTACATTTTGATTACATAATATTATATACAGATAATATATTACGCATCTAAAACCCAGATTGTCTACATAAAACTACAGATCTTCTTCTACCTATTGCGAATATTGTTTTGTCCTTCATAGTAGGGAGTAATCTCCATACTTGGCGTTGTGCTAGAGTCGGTATATAGTTATTATTTTCACATAAAAATAATTTAACAGAGGATCGATTCTTAGACCTCACGATAGGCAATACAAGAAAGCACGAATTTATGGTCTGGGATTCACCAAAATAATTAATAATACAAATCCGAAAATTGTATAGGCTACGAAAAAGTCTTGGATAACGGCTAGTAAACATTTTTAGACATTAGCGATTTATCTTAATCGCGTTGATAATTATTTAAATACCTATTTATTTCCCGAAGCTTCAACTGATTTGCATCAATCGTTGTCCGTTAATATAATATAAGAATATAAGACCTGTTATCTGATAATAAATAACGGCTAGTTTTTAATTTATCGGCATAGATTACATCCAAGCTAAAAAAATCCCAAAAACTTGCATCTATCCCTTATCCAATAAGTTAAGTCCAAGTCCTAATAAAATGTCATTCAAACTACATACGTTTCCAAACACTGTCAAACTTCAAAACAAAGTTCAAATCGTGAAACAAATCTTTCAATTATATATTAAACTGTTGGGCAATGCCGTACTCACCAGCTTATATCGACGTATGGCCGTAATATCGACGAGGAGACGTGACAACGACAGAAAAAAATGTTTTCCAGTTTTTTGCTCAATATTGTTTGAGGAAGTTGGCAAAAAGCACGTCAGCAACATATGGCGTCCGTGGAATTTCACAAGACACGTCCTCCGCTATTGTCTAGTTATTACTGACGATTTTTTCAATATGAAATATCATTTAATAACGTGTATAGCGTTTGGTATGCCGTATACCTACTGGTAGGGATGTGGTCATAGGCCAAATTATTTAAATAATAAATAAAATAGTCTTGTCTTTCCTTATTATAAAACATAGTTAACTAGATAGTTACTTAATCTGATGCGACGATAAACTAATTCTTAAGGTCCGATTCCCACCCATTAGACTATCGACGTGAAGCCACTCTTAACAGATACATACATTTGGCTTAGTTGCTGGCGTTATCTTATCTTATCTTATGCGGGGGCGAGTCAGTGCAGACCGGCGATACTTCGACCCAGTGGGATCTTTTGTGTCGAACTCTTCCAATAACGACTGCCATAGATGTTCATGGCAGCCGGGACCAACGGCTTAACGTGCTTTCCGAGGCACGGAGCAGGCGATAATTGTCAATCAATACGCACATAATTTCGAAAAGCCATATAACTTCCGAAAGTCAGAGGTGCGCGACGTGGGTTCGAACCCGAGACCCTCTACATTGCAGTCTGTTGGTCTCTCCACTGAGCTATAGCTGCTCTTTTTGTAGTTGCTGGAGTTAAACACAATAGTAATTTAAGGAAATAGCTGGTATTCTTTTTAAAAAAAATATTGATACCTACGAAGTAATTTGATTAATTAAGTCTCATAAGTCTCACACATTTATATGTCGTTGACCCTCGCCTAAGTACAGAGCAATCATATATAAATTGTATGCAGTCACCGTAATCATCTAGCAAATGCCGTTTGACAGTAATTCTACGAGTAGCTGCACTCGTGCATAATGTCATCGACATTACGTCAATCAAACATGCGCTCACCGTACAGTGAGTGAGCAGCAAGTATGCAGGCTTGTTGTTATTATGCGTCACTAGGGGATGGAAAATTAGGATTCTATTGAATTTCCTCCCAACGGGTTTCCCAACTTGGCTCGGAACAATCCAGTTTGCTAATACGGTTACATTTTGTTCCAAGCCAATACGGAACATACGGCTATCTGAATAATACCGGTCATACCCGGGTATGTGTTTAAGCGAGGCGGGTAGTTCGGGATATATACCTACAAAGGCAAATGTTGTGTTTTTAATCCATGGTTGGTCATGTATTCGATCTCATGTTATTATTTTTCAAAATATTTGGAGCGGACAATATCCCTATTGTTGCGAATTGTTGTAATATTTTGTCTAAGAATTTGGGGTTGAATGATCTTGTTTCTATCATCATAGAAAATATTCATACATTCATGGGAATAAAAATATTGTTATAAGTAATTTCGATTAAGTTTAATTTTTTTCTTTTGTGCTTTGGTTTCTCGTTGTTATATTGTATGTATAATATTAGAAAAATGAAATGTGTGAATGTGTGTTTGTTAGTTATCCTTTAGTCACACAACAAAGCAGCGATGTCGATAGATTTGGTCTACGTTTGACATAATTTTTTGCATAAATATAGTTATAGGCTGGAGAGTGACATCGGCATTTTATCAAGGAAAACACACGAAAAGCAAAACCTCGGTAAAACAAAACTAGAATAAAATAAAATAAACAGAACTAAATTCATAACAATTGGAAAACTCCTTTTTGTTTCCATTTTTTAACAAAATTCTCTCCATATTCCCGCAGAGCATTGTCATAAATTCATGAAATGAATAGGAAAGCTAATCTTCACATACATTTATAGGAGATAGCTGTTAATATGCAAAACTAAACTATTTGTATGCGAAGCATCCACGACTAATCAAGCTTCCTATTTCTAAGGGAGACACTACTTTCCATGTTCATCTTATATTAGAACCTATTCAATATAGTGATTTATAAGTTTCTAGTTCGATGGGGAATGAGATTGGGTGTCTTATCCGATGCTTTCGATTCGGGAGACCGTTTTTTGTTGCAATATACGAAGGTAAGGGGTCGTTTTAGTGAACCGTGTGGTAAAATGTTGCATTTTTTATGAGTATTACCTTTTTTTATCCTGTACCAGCTCCGTAAACAGATATTTGTTGTTAAATTTTGTTTATATTGCTAATATTATAAAAGCCAATGTGTTACATTATAGTGATTATATGTAGATAGCTCTTGTATTGTTTACTTTTATGTTTATGTTAGTTGTGGTTTGTTTGCTGAGTATCTTGTTTATTCTTCGCAACAGTTTCAGTTCTCCGTAATAGTCACGGTAACTCTCGTGCTGTAAGAGCTTCCTTGAGCTTAAATTAATGAAAACACGAATGTATTTCTCTAGACATAATTATTTTGCTCAACTCTCTATTTATTTCGCTGTTTTCCTCTAAGTAAAGTCTATTGAATGATAATCTTAAATAGGTATATTTATCTTGTCTAAAGTCTTAACATTTATTGCCAAATATTTTCTTCGCGCATCTGTATCCAAAGTTAATATAGCAAAGCCAGACGAATATAAATCATATCTTTCACAAGCGAACATTATTACGATACATCATTTTAAGAGCAAAACGGAGACGATACTTAGCATTCCCAAAAAAAGGAATTTGAAAATGTCTGTCTACTTGCCGAGATCTAAGCGGACGCCAACAGAGCCAGCCAAAATGCAAATGCCTGAGACTGCAATATTATAGCACAACAAGCTCATGAATACGTTCAGTCGTTAAGATTTCCGCAGTCTCGTCTTATTCTTATCAATTTCCCACCAAACTACTGAATCGCTAGTTATTCGCTAGAGGCGACGTAAACAAAGAGAATTTCTGAGTGGCTCTTAACCAACAAAACGTAGTTTATGAGCAAATTTTCTGAATAGAATGTCTCTATTACACGTTCGGTCGTGTTCGGGAGCGAATGGATTCAAATGAAATGAACGGTTAAGCTTTTGAGTCTTAGAAATTGCGACGGGAACGTAAAGTTTGTGGAATAGATAAGTTGGGTGTATAATTTTGAAACATTTCGGCGTAATGGTTTGTAGTAAATTACAGTATTCAAGGTTAGGTTTTGTTGTTGTATTGACTAAATTGTCTGTAATTTTAGACTTTAGGCCTACGTCGAAGAAAGCTGGCAGCTATTATTAATGATTAAATTATCTACATGAACTAGTTTCATGTTTAACGTAGACAAGTTTATTGTAATATTTCGATAAATCTAAAAACATTTATATGTATTTATAACTGAATTTAATACAATAAGATTATCAATTTTATGTTTGTATTTTGATATATTTGTATATTTTATTATATGTTACAAAATAAAGTACGTAATTTTATACTACTTGCTGCAAGTAAATAGTGTAAAATTATGTAGTTTATTTTCTAAAACCTTATTTTTCTAATATTCCAAACTCTATTTTTAAAGAAAATTAAAGATACAGATATATATTTATCTTTAACAATGTGCTATTTTGGTTACGGCATTTGTAGGCGGCTTATTTCGAAGTTGTTTTACACAAGCGCCGCCGGCAACATTTTGAAGTAAATTAAAGCTGTCTTCAATCTTTAAATTATAGTTAAAATAAAATATACTAGATAAAATTTTATAATCCGATGGCACATAGACTTTAGAGCCAACTGTTTTATCTACATCACACCCATTTCTCTCTCACTATACACATTTAGACGGCAGATATGAAATACACTGGTGGTAGTTTGTGTTAAACACCATTTGTACCTTATATTTGTATATTATATTAAAATGGATCATCGACAAAAACGAAACTGAGCTACAGCATTGCTTATCAACATAACACGCTAAAGTAATATCAGATATTATAACATAAAAAACGTATAAATCAACGCAACTTATGTATGTAAATAGCCACTTTTCTATTACAAAGCCTACGTAAAACGGAAGCCAACTGCCGTCTCGTGATTTATGTAATAATCATAAAGAGTACACACCATACAATTATAGGTCAATAACCGGAAAGTATTGTGAGCCATTCAGTTATAATTTTCAGAAATTGAATTCTGGCTAATGCTACCAATTTGCATAATAATCAACGGTTATGGTACGATTAAAGTTTTCGCCTCAACGCGAGCCAATACGAAAACACTTTTTGCTTTTAAACTATACTATTGTACTGCTGAATGAAGAACGCAGTATTTCGAACTCGTGCTTTAACAAGGAAACGAGAGATCCGATTAAATCTTATAAGTTGAAAAGAGACAAAGATATCGAGTGCGGGAAACACGGACGCATTTCCTTAACTTGTAGCATAATAGATTAATACTTCAAGATATGGAAGCGGACTGTGGAATATTGTTATCGCTTCCGCATTCGTATCACGATATTAATTTAAGCGGAAAGTTTTCATTAATTTTGTAATGAGATTTTAAAATTCAGTTTTCGCTTTGTTCCCAATAATTTATTGATAAGGTTTTTATTGGTGCCATTTGAAGTGTTGACGCTGGTCTGTAATTAACGATATTATTTTTGTTCAAAGGATTGTTCGAGATACTAATTAGGCAGTTATTAATTGTGTAGGAGTTGAGTAAGCTTCATATTTTAAATGGAAGAAGTATTTTTGTGAAATAAGGAACTAAAATTAGTACAACAGAATAATTATAGAATACATACATATTGCTCACTCTCTTTATGTGGTAACTAAACATATAGCTGGCCTAATGTGGATGTAATACATCTCTGCTTTCCCTTCCAACTTGCAGATATACTACACGCAGACGTATTACTTAGTATACAGGGTATCCGGTAATTAATTGGTAACCTTGAAATTTCTTATACTAGAACTGATGGGCGTTCAGCGAAAAAATATGAAAAAAAAATCTATCCTGACTACTACTTGACATATGATTTTTTTAATTACCTTATTTAACTTTCTAGTAAACTACGACCATAAATGAATGAATTCCATCGGTTTTTTGTTGTTTTATTATTAAACACTAATTATGCCAATAGATAGACAGTCAAAAGTATGACTAGCTATTGCACTTTTTTTGTTTCATATTTTTTTCTGAACGGCCATCAGTTCTACTATAAGACATTTCAAGGTTATCCATTAATTACCGGACACCCTTTATATTTATTTGCTCACAGTATACGAAAAATATTATATCTTGTTATAGCATATATGTATATACCTATGCATAGTAAAGTAAAAACGTTTGTAATAACATAGATATACCAATATTGCAGGTCGTAAATAACAATTTATGGCATCATAGGTAATACATCGTACATTTACACGGTAATAGTAGGTACCTACTAAGTAATTATTTACTTAGTACCTACTATTAACGTGTAATATATATTTTTGAATGGTTTAAATATTAATAGGAGCCACATTTATATTTATACGCTCCAAGTAAATGGCGCGTGATACATGCGCATACTACATGCAGACTTCTCGCGTGAGTTACATGCGCATACTACACGCGCGGGCTTCAAGCGTAAGCTATTCGCGCGGGCTACATGCGCAAGCTAATCACACAAACTACACGCGTAAGCTTGTCGCGCAAGCCACTCTCTCATACTACATGCGCAAGTTAAGCATACGGTTTCCTGGTGCGGATGAGTCACGTTAGACGTTTAGATGACGAAGCAACTCGCGTATATTGCCCACGTCGCTTATTTCAACTTATGCCCGAATAACGTTCTCCTTTATTATTCAATCACCGTTTTGCGTTTTAAATACTAATAGGAAAAAATATTATTCGGACTCAAATGAGCTGCGGTGCTGAGGCGAGATTAATTAATTCGTTATCTTGATTCGATTGTCGACTACCAACCGCAAGCTTCGACGACACGTTTCAGAGGTGTAGCCAGTGTGGCAATCGGAAATTGTTATACAATAGAAACTATATGTACTGAATTGACGTAAGCTGCAGACTAGCCCATTCACACGTCTACAGCTTATGTCAGTGTACAAAGCTGTACGATATTCGATATAAGATCGATGTTTAAATCCTTAGAAACATGATCAAATTTAAATCTTGTGTGTTGATGTGAATATTGATTAGTAGTAGTAGTGTACTTTACTTTCATGATCTAAGTAAGGAAATGCGATAAACCATAGCTAAGAAGAAGACTTTTAATATGGCAAAATTAATCCTCAATTAGATTTTGTTTATCTGGTGGTTAAGACTGCGCCGAGCGTAAGACAGATAATGACAGAGCTCGTGAGGCGCATATTCAAATCGGCGCGCGGCCGCCATAGTAAAATTGTATGGAGGATTTGAAGTGCTTTTTTGATAAATATGTATCTTATATGTATATTATATGTATCTTTATTGTCAACCAATAACTTAAATATTTGGGATGGACAAATTGTAATATAACTATTTATGTTTCGTTTAAGCTGTAAAATAGGATAGATTTCTACTGTTATAATCTAAAAATCACGTAACACGAGCTTACGTTTTTGCATTTTTCGTGCAAATTTACGCAATTTTGTAAACGAAAATATTAATTATTTTAAGTTTTTTACATAAAGTAATTGTAAACACATTCATTGTTATGGTAAATGTATATTTTATATTTGTATTAAACAAAAAGTGTTGATTTTATTCACTTAACTGTGACCGCCTGGTTTGGTACATTTCGCTCGGCGCAGTCTTAAATAGTTACTGGTTTCTGAAATGGAACATACATATGTCACTGGAGGAAATTCAAACTATTATTTGTAGTAGTAAAGCATAGCTCGTGGAATGTATGTTATACACTTTTGCCTACTCTTTCGTGGATGTATAAGCGTGAGACTACATTTTTATACTATATATATATATAACAATATTACTGCCTGTTCATATAGAGCAAATAAATCACGACCACGTTTTTCGCATGAGAATCAAACCTACATCCTCATAATTAGCAATTGGGTGGATCCAGCCGAACGCTACTGGGGCTAATTAGGCATTTTATTATGATAATGTTGTTTTTTTTTATACTACTAAGGTGGCAAGCAAGCATACGGCCCCCACCTGATGGTAAGTGGTCACCGTAACCTATGGACGCCTGCAACACCAGAGGCATCACTTGCGCGTTGCCAACCCTTTAGGAAAAAAAGGAAGTGGGAAGGAGAAGGAGCGGGAAGGGGGAAAGAGGGTGATTGGGCCTCCGGCACTCTCACTCACCAAACGAAATACAACAGTAGGAACACTGCTATTTCACGTCGATATTCTGTGTGAGAGTAGTACTTCCCCGGTCGAGTCGGCCCATTCATGCTGAAATCAACGAGGCTCTACTACTCATAATCATTACTCATAATAATTAATACTCAAATAAAAAACTATAGGTACCTAACCTTAAGCTATTACGCTATCATTGAATAAAATAAAAGCATCCCTTTAGTAAAATATAATAACAGTTTAATCCAAATATAGGCTTATATTAACACATACGTAAGTACAATCGACTTGAGCGACGGTTGACCATTTCAGAAAAATTTTCGCTTGCACATGTTGACCAGTTGAGTATGTATCGCCTTAGAATCAGTAAACAAATGTAAAGTGTAAAAAACTCAAACAAAAAAAAGGGGCGTGTCACGGGTACGGGTACCAAGTGTTGGCCTGCTATGCGATTTTAACCTTAGGAGTGGTCATCCGTCGCTCAAGTCGATAATACATATATCATTAAATTACTCGTGCAAAATAAATGTATAAAGTATCAAAGGGACTGATTTCATAAAATATTTTCAAAGAAGTTCATTTAGTCGAAGGAATCCGATTTCAAATAATACGGGCGACGGCCGGCTCTATATGAAAAGCCTTTTAATTACCTTTTCTTCGGTGCAGCATAGCCAAGGCTATTAGACAACAAAGAGAATCGATTATTTCCACAGACATTACTATTGTTTTCGCCTATAATGAATACCGTAGTACGTGCTTCTTGCGTAGCGTTTTATCAGTAGCATCAAGTTCGCCGCTTACATGGTTTATATATACACTAGATATTCCCGCGGTTTCACCCGTGTTTATCGTTACTACGCCGCCCCCGGGAGTCGTAGCGTGATGTTATATAGCCTATAGCCTTCCTCAATAAATAGGCTATCCAACACTTAAAGAATTTTTTAAATCGAACAAGTAGTTCTTGAGATTAGCGCGTTCAAACAAAACAACAAGCAAACAAACTCGTCAGCTTTATAATATTAGTATAGATTATATACATATGTTTGGATGCAATTTTCCATCCAATATTGTTTCGCTGTATAAATTGGCGGCGGCCTCGATGACATAGTGGTTAGTTTGCCCGACTGCAACGCCTGAGGTCGCCCGTTCGATTCCCACACAAGTCAAACATTTGTGTGCATGAACATGGATGTTTGGCTTGGTCTACGTGTTTCTATGTATAATATGAATGTATTTACAAAAAAGAAGTATATATGTATGTTTATCCAGTGTATAGTACGCATAGAACAAGCTCTGCTTAGTTTAGGCTAAATTGTGTTGTGTGTATGTGATAGAATATTATTATTATAAAAGAAGGAAAAGAAAGAATTATTACCATTACAGATATAATAAACTATAACCAGCAACGCTTACTTGTGCGTCAGTCTGACATTTTTAATTAACTGTGCTCGTGGGAACTTGTAATAAAAAGTATATAGGTAAAACACTCCCATATAGAAATGTAACATTGTGTAAAAATCTGAAATCGAATAATTACTTTTCGAGTTTTGTGAACGAACATACGGAAATTAGACTGTTTATTTATATATACCTACATATGTATATATTTTACATTTACATCTCCGTGATCATTGTGTCACTGACAAAATTTTAATTAGTGCACATACACTAAGAGACCCCGCAAACTGCAGACTTTGGTTCGGCCGATAGTTTGGTCGAGTTTGGCTGCTAAGCGCGCACACTGGCCCGACTAAACAGTCGGGTCTGTGATGAGTGCGCATACTAGACAACAATCGGCCGACAGCTCTTGGACGATTTGCTTTTTAGTTTGAAATCGGCTTTTGACGAGAGTGGTCGCATAATGAAAGTTACACAATTCTCCGGAAGTGTTATTATTGCTTTTATACAACGGTGGAGGAGGATCAAGAAGATAAATCGAGAGTATTGGGTGCATCCTATCTACAGTGACAGATTATTGCAAGGAAAATTTTTCACGATGCATTCCAAATTACTAGATTATCCGAAACAAAACAGCGCCATCATGAAAAATAAGTAGACATGACCGTCCGGTGCCAAAGCTCGGAACAAACTGAACTATTGGCCGAGTCTGGCCGACTAAACAATCGGTTGTATACACGCGTGGAAGAGCGCCGTACTGATTTAGCAATTAGAAATTGGCCCATAGTTTGCCGACGGTTCAGTTTGAAAGCAATCGTGTAGTCCATCAAACTATTTTATCTGTCGATATCAAATCATTATACTGTGCGCACTCCCATACATCTTCATACTGATTAAGAAACCAATCAAACTATCGGCCGATCGAAAGTCTGCAGTTTGCTGGGACTCTTAACAGCCAAACTCGACCAAACTATCGCCCAATCCAAAGTCTGCAGTTTGCGGGGTCTCTAAATATATCAGTTTTTATCACCATAAATATATTAGGGCGGTAGTTTTGTAAGTACGATGAACTTAAAAATCATTTTAAGGTGGTTGTTTTCTACAGAAATCCTTATTTAGTTTAATGTATTGGTGCTTATTACAAAAAGATGACAAGACATTTACTATTAATGTATATATGTAATATGACACACGGTACTTGAACTTCTTTCTATTTAAAAACGACACCTTCTCGCAGAGGACTTCACAAACATTCAATTAACGGATATAAAATGCACCCAGATATAACAATTTTTGGCGGCCTAGATTCTTTCTTTCTTTTCTTCCTAGCATTTAAGCTATTTTCAACTAAATTTGATCAGAATCAAGTAAGAGGTTTAGTCATAAAAACGTTACAAAGTTTCGCTTTAAAATAAGAAGTATGGATAACGGCTTAAGTCAAACCTTAATCAAATTAAGAGTGTGACGTTAAAACGAGACGTGAGCCGGTTAAAAGTACGTTGGGGCGACTATATGGTGGAAATTGCAGAGCCGACCATTGTGGATAAGAATTACGCTGGATTGAGAAAAGTGGCTTATTAATTCTCCACGCAGTGGTATGAATAGTTAGACTGTGGCCGAATCAATGTTAAGGCTGCAGCGGATAAGGTCATACTAATTTATACATATAATATACACGTATACACACACGTCGTGTACAAAAAAACCAGACAAGTGATTTAACCTGCGAAAGTTACCCGCATCATATACATGAATCATAAATATTAAGTAAAAAGCGTGTAAAGCTATCAATTCAAAATTAACGCGAGGCGTTCTTAAGAAAATTTCGAGTCTGCTCCACTTGTAACTGTGCGAATAAGCCCAAAGTGAATTGAGTAATTTCCATAAAATTACTCGCGTCGTCTCCAGCCTCGTATAATGTTCTAATTGCGAGATACATACTTTAATGTTGTTAATTGTAGACGTGTAAGGCTTGTTGAACTGGTGCTATTATTTGAGTCGCAATTAGAATGTATCTTTACGTTGTTATGTAAATTATTTTATTCTGTTTTCGTGTTGTTACTACAAATGACGAGTTCCTGTTCAGCCTTGTTAAAAGCATAATAAGCCAACACTCCTGGAAAATATATTTGTAATTCATTCAAGAATGTTTGGGGAATGTTTTATAATGAAGTCGATATTACAGTTTTAATTTGTTCGTGAATCCAAACATTAATCTCGGAATGCAGATTAACAATACCATCATTACAATTAAAACGATTTAACTAAACGGCAGTGTTGTCATGCCGCAGAACACAAAATACAAAAACATTTTGGACAATAGTCAAATTAATAAAAATAATATAATATAATATTCTACCACATACACACAACACCACCTAGCCCAAACTAAGCAGAGCTTGTACTATGGGTACTAGACAATGGATAAACATACATATATACTCTTTTTTGTAAATACATACATATTATACATAGAAACACCCAGACCAAGACAAACATCCATGTCCATGCACACAAATGTTTGACTTGTGCGGGAATCAAACCCGCGACCTCAGGCGTGGCAGTCGGTTACTCTAACCACTACGCCATCGAGGCCGACAACAATAATAATCTTTATTGTAGCCATCAATAACACTTTTACATAGAAGCACTGTCCCCTGAACTAAGTTATTAACCTGTATCTCGGGAGACAGTTCCTTCCCACATGTTAAGAGGATACACTGAAAAAATGCACTAACTTTCATCAAATAGTATAGGATTATGAAAAGACCAATTAATCTAGAATTTTGATATAGGTAAATTGATGTCCTTAACTAGACTTTCCTAGCTCAAAAACACGATATTGTGATTTTGGCTCGATCATAATTATTTTCGAAAACACCTCTGAAAAATTACTATTTTTGAAATTACAAGGATGGTACACTATCATTATGCTTAGTAGTTACTCAAATATAGTCGTAACATCAATATTAGTAATTTGCTAGCTCATTATTTCCATAATTAAAACCAATCATTTTTAAATAATATTTTAAGATTTTAACAAACAATTTCTAAGCGCTCTCGATCATTGCGGGCGCATCGCAATTTTAGACCTTATGACCGCTCTTTAACGATTGACACACAATGAGTGTCAATGAGTACGGGCGTCGCGTTTCACGGTGTCCCCTTAACTTATAATAGTTAATCAATATGCAAGTCTGTATATTGCTAAAAAATCTAAAAATGCAAAGCTTAGATACAACATTTATTTGCAGTGCCTCAAAGAAAAACCAGTATCATCAAATCTTAAGTAGTGAGGTAACTCTTTTATACTAACATTTTTGATTAAAAGAATCTTAAGAGGAAACACTAAGGACCAGAGAATTGTAAATAGGTATTTGTAAAATCTATTGCTGTCGCGTAGTGCCATGTATAGTATCATGAGCGCGATAGAGACAACTGCAGCTTGGACCGAAAATATATATTCAAAGTACACAAAATCAACGCTTCGTAGTCCCCGGATTCCTTCTCTAAAACTTGACCGATTAAACTATTTTTTTTATGAAAAATTATATTATATAAAGACTTTGGCTGTGTTTCTATGTTTTCCTTTTTTTATATAATTTAGTCAAATTTGTGTTCTGGATGTTTAAACACAGCGGAAAATCTGGTAATTTTTTTTAGGTTTTTGAAGGCTTATGTCTCTTTTAATAATTAATTTATGAAAAAAGGAAAACATAGGGACAAGCTAATAGAGCCCATACATTTTTCTTTTTTTAATATTGCTCTACTAGCATTATCCAGGGAAGAAACAGGGGACTACGTTTGTATGGAAAAACGGGCCTTGTGTTTCCTCTTAAAGATGGGTTCCTACCTTAGTTAGTAATGTTAGTTAATAATTATGCTTGTATACGCCTCAAATAATCGGCGCTTACATGCACATTCTTACGCGCGAGCTACATGCGCCAGTTAATGATGCTGGTCACTCGTGTCGTCCATACCGCAACTTGCATATTATTTGTATAATGTACAAAGTAAACTCTTATAAACTTCGCTCACAACGCACACAAAATGGACAAAATTATAATAATTTACTTACAAGACCTTTAATGAAAAGACAAAATAACTTGCCATAATATTAATAACTCGGCTAATCATGTTCAGGTGTATTAAACAAAATAAATGAATAAATACTCACAATTAGAAAATATTTCGACATAACATACATATTTTAAGTCTGAACAACCTACTAACTTTCAAAGCCCACGTAAATATAACTACCCACTTTCCAAAATCTTAATAATAGATGTAACCCACTTATCAGTAGGTACTGTTACAATTAATATAATTTGATGAATAACATATTAATAGAATTTGTCGAACTCCGTACGCGTGGGAGGGAAATCGTTCAAGCATTTGCAAATTAAGTAGTCAGCCTAGTAAAATTAAAATTAACAAAGGAACCTTGCCTTTACCTAAAAATCTATACAAATAAATAAAATTGAAATGTCTGTTTGTAATGTCAAAATAACAGCTTTTTATCTAAAGCATATGACAGTATATAAGGTACCTATACAAAAACATATATTTTTTAAATTTTTGTGTGTCTGTCTGTCTGTCTGTTTGTTCCGGCTAATCTCCGAAACGGCTAAACCGATTTTGACGAGACTTTCACTAGGAGATAGCTGATGTTATAAGGAGTAACATAAGCTACTTTGATTTTAGAAAAAAAAATAGGGTTCCGCGGAGACCAACACTTTTTAGTTAAAATCTACGCGGACGAAGTCGCAGGTAACAGCTATATTTAATATATATTTATCTCTGCTGCTTAAGTTATCAATGAACGTTGATGCTTAAATATAGCCTTCATTTCAGGTAAGTCCCAATACATTTATCTATATATTAATACGTGAAGCGAAAACTTTGGATACCTTTTTACGAAAATTGGGCGGACGGAGGAATATGAAATTTCGCACACTTATAGTTTATACAGAGAAGAAGTGACGAATGCTAATATTTATATAAAATATGTATAATAAATACATTAAA
Source organism: Catocala sponsa (assembly GCA_963564715.1). NCBI lineage: Eukaryota > Metazoa > Arthropoda > Insecta > Lepidoptera > Erebidae > Catocala > Catocala sponsa. Next base: position 10,468,319 of record OY751336.1, on the reverse strand, counting down.
TTAATGAAAAAACACTACACGCACACAACCATGCATTTGACACACGCAGTCGAAGCGCGTAACTATGATTACATATATCAATATACGAGTATAATGATATGACATAATATATTATTATATCAGTTGGTCGAATTTCGAGCACTAGGCGACCGCTAGTTTAAAAGGAATACATGAAATAAATTAGGTGTCTGCATGGATTGCGTAGTAGTTTTGCCCCCCGGCCAGGTGGACCGATGACCTGAGAAAGGTAGCTGGGTCAGACTGGATGCGGAAGGCGGAAGACCGGATGTTGTGGCGAAAAATGAGAGAGGCCTATGTCCAGCAGTGGACTGCGGTGGGCTGATTGATTGATTGATGGATTGCGTAGTGGTTCACGTGATCGTCTCACCATTACTACTACACAAACAGTGTTCCGAGGGTGGGTATGCTTTGTGTCCGTGGTTTGAATGTTAATTAAGATCTCCGTAACTCGGGATCTTTTCCTAGAGCGGGAGTTGCCATTCAAAAATAATAAAAATCATTAGTGGTTGGTGTAACGCCTGAGGTCACGGGTTCGATTCCCGCACAAGTCAAACACTTGTGTGCATGAAAATGGATGTTTGTGTTGGTCTGGGTGTTTCTATGTATAATATGTATATATTTCCAAAAAATAAAGTATATATGTATGTTTATCCATTGTCTAGTACCCATAGAACAAGCTCTGCTTAGTTTGGGCTAGATGGTGTCGTGTGTATGTCATAGAATATTATTTTTATTTGTTTCTCTTTCACGGGTATATTCCTAATACGTTAGGAAAATACCCGGCTCTTTGGGAGGCTTACACGGAGACATGGGTCCAACGTGAAGAGGCCCTTCGAGAGTTTTATTATTATTATTATTAACTGTAGACTATCACCTTAGCCTTACCGATAACCTAGTAGGAGACGTTGGACTGCCACGCAGGTGTCTCGAGTTCGATCCCAAGGCACGCACGCATCTCTAACTTTTTGAAGGTATCTGCGTATTAAATAGTTAATTATCGCTTGCTTTAACAGTGAAAAAAAACATCGTGAGGAAACCTGCACGTCTAAGAGTTCTCCATAAAGTTTTCGAAGATATCTGAAGTCTGCCAACCCACACTGGGCCAGCATGGTGGACTATGGCCTAACCCTTATAACACTGAATAGAGTCCGTGCCCAGCAGTGGGACAGTTTAATACAGGGCTGATATTACATCACCATAGTTAGGTACCCAAAGCGCATTGAGGGGATGGGTTAACATACATTAAAAGATAAGCGATATGCTTCGATTACCAGACCTTTCAGCTAGATGTATATTCTGGCTGTATACTCATAATATCAATTGACAAAGCTGGCGTATGAAACGCTGACAGTCAATTATTTATGTGGCGGCTTTCTACACCTCACAGATCATAATGTGGTTATCAGTGGATTTCACACTGTGTATACTGCGAGTAACATTTTTCGCATAGCAAAAACGGGTACCATTTTCTCGATATTATACCAAGAACATGCCTAATTAAAATTTTCTGGTTATAATATGTAATATAAAGTATATAAAATATCAGATAGGCTGAAAGACAGATTGCTAAAAAGTCTTATTTTTAGCCTCATAACATTCCTATACAATTCTTAGAACTCCAAATATGAAAAATAACAATTGAAAACCATCTTCAGTCGTATAAATCCATGCTATTGCTGCATGAAATCATTTACTTTTATTAATAGTGGTACCGAGAAGAAGCTGATATAGATATTTTGTATCGTTTTGCCGTATCTCAGGCCCCGCGTATATACGTCAGTAAGATACATTCGGATGAAACGGCCGGCCTTTTATTACTTACTCGCTAGATATTTCAGTGGCTGGACTAAATTATTTATGAGGGTTTTCTATATAATACATTACTGGTCGGCCGTTCTGGTTCAGTCGACCTTGACCGTTCATTTCTTATCTATTATGCGATGATTCGTTGAATGTTCTCGTGAGTTTTGCTAGGATTATCTTTTCGTTTGTGACTCAATGAGGTCAAAGAAAAGTAAAAGTGTATTTATTCCTTTTATTTGATTGCAATTGAGGTAGGCGAAATTTGGATAGAAGGCATACACCTGCCATAAAGCGAGTCCTATGGCCATCTTTGTACCTTTTCGATTTACCTACCAATTATTGAAAGCCTGACAGTTGAAAACCTATTATGTCCGGTCACCAGAGTACCGCTGCGACTTAATAGGTTAAGTGCAAATAGTGCAGATATCCATTAGTAATCAAATAGAGTATAAATTTAAATAGCAGCATAAACAGGAACGAGTTTACATGTTTGACCTAAGAACATTATTGCGATTACCTACTTTTTCAATGTTTTCAAGAAAAGTGGGTTTTAATTTTGCTGTATATTTTTTGAAGGCGTATTTTCTATAGGTATATAATTATAGTGCTCAATGCCATTACCATTTTCAAATTAATGATACTATTTATCGTCAAGCTGTATGTCTGCCTCATAGAAAGCGATTTCCGTAATCCATGGGTGTTTGTAATACCAGGCGGTGTCGTTCGCAAGTTGCCAAGATCGCAAATTCCTTTTTATGTGCTTCCGAACGCACTCCGTGATTCTCTTGGGGAAACCATGGCAGGGAGTTTATTATTTTGTAAATAGTTCGCCTGTAACTTATTAAATCTTTCAGGTTACGTAATAGCTTATAATTTTTACTAAACTAATCTATGCTAATATTATAAAGCTGAAGAGTTTGTTTGTTTATTTGCTTAAACTCGCTAATCTCAGGAACTACTGGTCCGATTTGAAAAATTGTAAGATTATTTTAGTGTTGGATAGCCTATCGAAATATATATATAGCGTGATGTTAATATATATATATATATATATATATATATATATATACACATATATATATTAACATCACGCTACGACCCACGGGGGGGCGCTGCAGTAACGATAAACGCGGGAGAAACCGCGGGATCATCTAGTGTTATATAAAAAGTGCTGTTTTTTTTTACATTTCGGGACACGAGAAAATTGTAATAGTGCTTACTAGTAGCAAAGACATTGTTAGCCTTTAATTAAGATTTTTTAACTAGACGCATAGTGGAATGGATTGAGTAATCCCTTCGCTTCATTTTGATTGTAGGTTTGTATACCTACGCAGAACAAATATTATAAATCTATATAGGGATGTTTTCTGTTGCTAACTTATATGTCCGGATTATTAAAATGTTTTTATAGCTAACTGCGATATATGCGCCCATAGGCTAGACAATAATCAAGCGACCCGCCTGCTGGTAAGCGTAACTGCTTATCATCGGCCAGGCCGCTTACTATAAGCGGGTAGTTCAAAAAAGGAATTTAAAGACACGTACATATGTGTATTGTCATATGGTCTACAATAGAACACGTATTTAAAATTGCAAGCGTCCCGCACAACAAAACGTCTCCCAACCCGCGGTGTGTTGTTTGTTTATGCCGCTGGTTTCTTTTGCGACCGTGTATAGTCCTAATGTGATAAAAACAAACTTCAATATTTGTATCTTCGTATGAAACAACAGAAAATTAAAATGGCGTTGGACAGGACATATGTTGAGAGAAAAGAAAGAGAAATGGACCAGAATAATAACGGAATGGTACCCTAGAGAAAGCAGAAGAAGTAGAGGAAGACGGCCAAAGCGATGGGAAGACGATTTGAAGCAAGTAGCTGGGCCAGCATGGTTACGTACAGCAAAGGACAGAAACAAGTGGAAATCCTTAGAAGAGGCCTTTGTCGAAAGACAAGCTGTTAAGAGGGGAGATAAGCCGAATGCCGAGAATATGTATTAGTTTAAGTTAATTTATAGTTTGTTACCTCTATTGCTATATTTTTAAGTAACGTTTTGTCAGATAAGTTAAAATCTAACAGTAATAAAGGCTTATTTTATTTTATTTTTTAATTAGGAAAAAACAAATAATTATTTATGAAAAGTGGTAGAACAAAAGTTGTTAAGTAACGTATAAATAAGTTATGGATAAAAGTTTATTAGTACTTTCAATTAACCCTGTTTAAATAAAAATGTTTAAAGCCCAGAAGCCCGAGAACCGATTTCAAGTCAACTGTAAATTTTATGAATAGTTAAGAGATATTCATTAGATTCATTCCAGTTCCGTCTTACTTCAAACTGAAGTGAAATGCAATTATGTATAATTATGACTAGAACTTTATTAACCTTAGACAATTTCATACGCGAGTTATCACTTAAACTATGGGCGTGAGGCGTTAACTGTAAATAAATAATAGCATTTAGGACCTTACATCCCGGCAAACCGGTTACGTAAGGCTTGTGAACATATGCGGCAGGGTTGTAGTGACGTGACACAAAACAAATAAAGCACTCGAGTATGGGTTATTTTAATACGAATATTTTGATAGAGATCTGTGAGAAACAGTAATATTAATTTAAATTTTACACGAATCTTTTTCTACTTATACTGTATAAAGAGAAACTCATCTAAAGGATGTTACTGGACACACTATCTGCCACCAAAAAGTCAGGTCATTCCGTTAGTCACTTTTATTAAAAGTCACGTCACATTATTACTTTTTTCACGGTACTATTAATATCAGTGAGAATGTTTTAAACGTTCTATTTAAAAATGTTTATAAATTCAGCTGAGCCAAAATAAATTCCCATTAAGATCTAAAATATACCATTGAAATAAATTCAATTAAATAATTATTTTTAGAGAGCTATCGAACTTAATAGAAATTGGCCTCTTTTCAGTTTTATCCAAACTCAAGTGATGAAAGTTTCTCAATATCAAATCTACTTATTCCTATTCTTGAAATGGGATTGGCACTTTATTACTTTAGTAATAAAGTAATTATTTGAATGGTCTTTTCAACGATTGAATCAAACGATTTTCGAGTATTGCCTGAGGATTAAGTTAAACTGATATATATAAAATTTTGTACACAAGTGTATATAGTTAGTTCGACTTTGATGAAATAAAATATTTAAATCATTAACTAGATATCTATAGAAACCTAATAGTATAACTAGTCATTTAAAATAACCATACATTACGTATGGTTATTTTAAATGACTACTGTTTTTTAAATTAGATCTTGATATTTGACGTTTTCACAACAAGGTATTTCAAGTCATTTATAATAAGAGGTTAAAATAAAATTTAAAAAACATTATCACTAAAAGGATCAATAATATAATCATCGTGATATTTTAATTTTTGAATGCCTCTTAATCCTTTGACAGCCTTATTGTTCAGCTCTTTTTGTGAGCAACAGGAACTCTGTTATTACTCGAGTATAGGCTATCCCATCACTATGCAGTATAATAACACAGCGCGGGAGCCACTCGTTTGTCATGCTAACTAGCCCACCGCTTAATTACACCCCATCTGTAGCTTGATTGGCGTTTCATTCGGATAATTGTTATCCAATTTAACTTAATAACTGTTCACAGTAATTTGTATAATATGATGCTCTTTTATGACTTTAAGTGTTTTATGCTCTAGTGTGAAATTTATACGACGCTTTTAAATTGGTTCGGTCTCACGTCCATAATTTATGTGGGAGTTAGTTTATTAGAAGAATGGCTGAATGAATGAATGAACCGTATTATTAAGCTATGAATTATGACAAAAACATTGCTTTTAGCGTATGATTAGCTTAATTGTAAGTAGCTACCTTAGACTATGGACGCTTGCAAGATAGGTACGTTATTGAAAATACGCGTTCTCAACTTAAAACAAGTAGTTACAAGGTCAATTAATAAATACTAAAATCGACTACCTCGTAGTATCGGAGAGATATTTTAAAAAATAGCATTTATTTATAAAATATTTATAAAAGATACATGCTTTTGTTATTTTAAAAATGGAACAGTGGTAAAGTTTTATTATTTTTAAAGGAATAGCTCAATGATCTACACACAAAATTTATTAAACCTTTAAATGATTGTAGCGATATAAGCGAAATGTGCAAATTAACATCATGACACCACGGAGCTAGACAATAAATACAAGGCTGATTTAATTTAATTCCCAAAACAACACTATGTTCACTATTCCATCTGATTCCACCAAGTATAATGATTATTGCGTTAGCGGCCGAGAGCTTTCATTACAGCGGTCTGTAGTGTACGCCTAATTTCAGTAGTGGACGAGTCGGGTCAAGTATTGTACACTCCATTTTCCAATTACGAAACGAGCCCGTATTTGTTTAACCTAACTTTGTTAGCAGGAAATACTACCAGCGTAGTGAGTTTCGGGTATTAGCGGATGCGCCAATGTTATCAGACATGTATGCGAACATTTAATAAAATAGTAAATTTAATAGTTCCCTTTTGCAAGAAATTTGTATCTTTAATTTATAATTTTTACTGACTATCATTTTATCTTAATCCTAATCCTAACTATCCTAATCCTAATCCCAACTAATATTATAAAAGCGAAAATGACTTTGTTACCTTTTCACGCCTAAACCACTGAACCGATCATCCTGAAATTTTGCATATACGTTGTCAGGTGTACAGAAACGGACATAGGCTACCTTTCATCCCGAAAAAATTACTGTTCATGAGGAAAACAACAATAACGTTCTTATGGGTGACTTTAATTTAAGTAACATCAACTGGAGCTTGGTGGAGGGGCTGGATAATGGCTACACAGCACCAGGTATAGCGCATTTGTTAACTGACTTTACTCATATGAACAAATTGACACAACTAAATAATGTTGAGAACAAGTCGGGACGTATACTGGACCTTGTGTTAACTAATCTGACTTCAGGTAATATACAACCCGCACTTACTCACTTGAGTGTCCTCGATCCTTTGCACCCTCCCCTTTTAATTTCTTTTAAATCCAATAAAGATCTTAGGCTTCCGTATAAGGAAACTGATAGAATAAATTTTTTTAAATTAGACTACCATAGTATTTGTAAACATTTAGATGAAATTGATTGGAATGCCTTATTTGATGAAAATCCTGACTTAAATGACATGGTTAAACTGTTCTATGATAATATTAATGATCTCGTGAAAAAGTTTGGTTCCGTCAAGAAACATAAACAACAGTCGTACCCACCCTGGTTCAATAAAAATCTAATCAGAGCCATGAGAGAAAAAGAGAAAATGAGAACACGCTACAAAATCTATAAAAATCCGAGAGATGAGCTTGAACTCAAATTGTTAGCCAAACGTTGCTCCGATATTGCTGCCACTTGCTATAAAAAATATATCACAGAGGTAGAAACCGAAATAAATAAAAATCCCAAAAGGTTTTGGTCCTACATCAAGGACAAACGAGGAGGTAGTAGCTCTTATCCGCTTACAATGTCCGATGGTATTACTTCATCTTCCAACGGCGTCGATATATCAGAAATGTTTGCAATGTATTTTTCTACTATGTATACCATTCCAACCGATAAACATCAATTAGAAGCCTCGGGATACTTGCAAAATTTGCTGGCCAATAGCTTGCCACTGACGGCCCCTGTGATAGAATACGACACCCTTCTCAATAAGCTTAAGTCCTTAGACCGCAGAAAAGGCGCTGGTCCAGACGGAATTCCCTCATTTTTTATTGCTATGTGCGCCTCTTCTTTAACAACCCCGTTATTGCTCATATACAACAAATCTCTCTCAACTGGTGAATTTCCTAAAGCTTGGAAGGAAGCAAAGGTCGTACCGATTCATAAATGTGGCGAATGCGATTATGTAGGGAATTATAGACCTATAAGTATCTTGTCCACATTTGCCAAGATTTTTGAATCTCTGGTGTGTCCGTACTTGCAGGCACATTTGAAACTTTACTTAAGTAACGCCCAGCATGGTTTCGTTGGTTCCAGGTCCACATGTACTAACTTAGTCATGTTTACTGAGACACTGACGCGTGCTATTGACTCCGGGAAACAAATTGACGCAATTTATACAGATTTTAGTAGAGCTTTCGATCGCGTTCCACATCATATTCTTTTAGAAAAGATGACTGCTTATGGTATCACCGGCTCCCTTCTTACTTGGTTAAAATCTTACCTTGACAGCCGCTCCTTCTTCGTTGTCGTAAACGGGTATCGCTCGAAATCCTATAGGGTCACATCGGGTGTGCCCCAAGGATCCCATGTCGGGCCTATTCTCTTTAATTTTTTCGTCAATGACTTACCCATTACATTAAATTACTCGGACTGTTACATGTACGCAGACGATCTTAAGTTTTGCAGACAAGTTGAGTCAACTGAGGATGTTGAGCTGCTGCAGAGAGACATTGACCAGTTAACTATATGGTGCGACAAAAACGACATGACATTGAACATCAATAAATGCTACCATGTCAAGTTCTCTAGAAAAGCTAACTTGTTTCCTTCTACTTACCACATTCGCCACAGTTTTATACAGGAGGCAGAACAAGTTAGAGATTTGGGTATTCTGTTCGATAGGAAGCTGACTTTTGTTCCGCACATCGAGAGTGTTATCAAAAAGTCATCGAGAATGCTTGGATTTGTAATCAGGAATGTTACTAATTTTAGTCGGAGTAAAACCAAAATTCTCCTTTACAACAGCCTCGTACGTAGCTCCTTAGAATACTGTAGTACTGTTTGGAGACCGCATTACGCTACTCACACATTAAGACTAGAGAGGGTTCAAAAACGTTTCTTGTGGCACCTAGCTTACTCCTCCGGGATAGCAAGGAAGAAACCATCTTATAAAGAAAGACTGTCACATTTCATGATGGTATCTTTGCAGAATAGAAGAGACATCCTTGACACGGTTTTCTTAGGCAAGCTTTTACAAAATAAAATTGACTGTCCCGAATTGCTCTCTAACATTAAATTTCGTGTCCCTGCAAGACTTCCTCGTACTCCCATAACTCCCTTATATCCACCACTTCGCAGAACGGTCTTGGGCGCAAACTCTCCTATACCCCGACTGTGTAAATTATTGAATGGCATTAGTGATCTTGTTGATGTGAATGTGGACTCAATGTGCAAGCTCAAAAAAGAATGTGCAAGTAATCGTCCCGCATTATGATAGTTTTTTTTTTTCTCTTTCATTTCTTATTTTTTGAATGTATTGTTATTTGTATTGTTTTTTTTTTTTTTTTTTTTTAATTGTTTGTCTTTACTTTATTTTTGTTTGTACCTAATAAACATAAGCAGTTAGTATTTGACTTGTATATGTGTTTGTCTCGTAATCTGTAGAACTTTTGTATTTATGTTTAATCACACTTTTTGAGCATGTTGTGTTTGCCTGTAATAGATTGTTACACTAGAACATAAGATCTTTATATGTATTTTTGTAATTGTATGGGTGTAATCAATTGTTGGTGAGCCAAATAAAATAAAATAAAATAAAAAATAAAATGATAATAGATGGCGCCACGTGTCTTTCGAATCATGATTGAATTATATTATTACAAGCAGAGTACAACCCGAATTGATAGTCAAATTCTAAATTAACGCAAGCGAAGCCGTGGGCAAAAGCTAGTAATATTATAAATGCAAATGTGATTTTGTTTGTTTGTCTGTTACGCCATCACGACTAAACTACTCGATCGATCATCAAGAAATTTTGCATACACCTTGTCACGGGTATAGAAAAGCCTACATGCATAATGCATGCATCTACAAAATAAGTAAGTTCGACTTTCTCAAACTTTAAGTGCCTTAAGTACATGAACCCAACTGAAAACGTCAAAATAGACAAAACACGGTTACTAAAGTCGAAATATAGATAGAGAGAGAACTCTGTATATTTCGACTTTAGTTACCGTGATTTTCTGTAAAGTACTAGAAGATATTAACAATGCAGGGCTTACATTATCGTGGTGTTGTAAAATATGATCTCTATGTTACATGTCGTATATTACATTAAGCAACAAGTAAATACATGAATCTTCTTACCTTTCTAGGCTTACGTTTTGATTACAAGTTAAGTAAAAGCTATAAGCGTCAGCGGTTAAGTAAATTATAAGTACTAATTAGACTTTATACTACACTCATGCATAGGAATAGTTGTTTTTAATTTTTCCTTGTTCCACCAAAATGGCACTTTCTAACGTGACTAATATGCTATATATTTATATATTTTTAGTTTTTAAAGATTAGGCAATAGAAGTAATTATTTATATTCGCATGATTATTGTAAAATACTTGGTATTATAGTTTCACTATATTTCACGAGTGACATTATTACAGAGAAAGTGATATTCTTTTACAGTGAAATGAATATAGTACGTACCCTAACATATTATGACTTAAAATGTATTCGATATACACGAATTAAAATGTATTCGATATTCACGAATTAAAATGTATTCGATATACACGAATTAAAATGTATTCGATATTCACGAATTAAAATGTATTCGATATACACGAATTAAAATGTATTCGATATACACGAATTAAAATTTGTGCGATGCCTGAATATTTCTTTGGCGTTTGAGTGTTCTGTGTCTCCGTTGTTTTAATGTTTGTAAAGTCCCTAAAGGTACCGGAATTATTCCTAGTACGAGAGTTGTATTTAGGAGTGTTCAATTACCCAAATTCTCTGTATTTTTATACGAATATCAATACAGCGTTATTAGTTTCGGTTTCCATATCAAATAACTAGCAATTTAGGCTATAATATTTACTTACTTATTAAAGGTCCGTGGCTATCCGAATTCGTATGGATATTCCTATTAGTTGGGTCAAGTAGGTCAGGCGGCAGTTACGCAGTGTCAATATTAGTACTAGGCCGCTTCGATTTCAATTATAAGCACATGAGACGTTTAATAAAAATACCTTATTTCGTTTATTAGATTTTGTTCTATCCTATGATTGGGAATGGTATTTCGTCTAGTCCAATGTTATAGCTTCATGTTAATTGGATCAATCAATCAATCAGCCCACCGCAGTCCACTGCTGGACATAGGCCTCTCCCATTTTACGCCACAACATCCGCTCTTCCGCCTTCCGCATCCAGTCTGACCCAGCTACCTTTTTCAGGTCATGGGTCCATCTGGCCGGGGGACGTCCTACCTTACGTTTACCAAGTCGCGGTCTCCACTCTAGAACTCGCTTGCTCCAACGGCCATCGGTCCTTCTATAGATATGGCCAGCCCATTGCCACTTCAGTTTGTTTATTCTGCGAGCTATGTCGGTAACCTTGGTTCTTTGACGGATAACCTCATTTCTAAGTTTATCCCTCAAAGAAACTCCTAGCATAGATCGCTCCATAGCGATTGTCAATTATACAAATCGCGCACCTAATTTATAACCGACGACTGATATCAGCGTCAGAGGGTTACTTTATTTTTGTGAACATTTTATAAATAATTGTAATTGGCTAATTGTATTATATTACTCTCTTAACCACACCATCACCTCAGTTATACAACTTATGTAATAACAGTAGTAGTTTTCAAATTGTTAAACATATTCTAACATGGCCATTAATTTTAAATTATTTCATTATTAAATATTCTAATTGGATCTCAACTATATTTATACATGTGATAATAATTTTAGAAACTAATGGTGTAATTGTATTTAACTGTTAAGTATATTAATTAATGTTTATTATTTAAAATTTGCACGCCACATGTGGCAGAATATGCTGTACTATCTAAAACTGACAAACTGTAAAATGTAACCATATTCTAAGCAAATAAAGGATTGATTGAATGATTGATTGATTGATTGACATACGTCCAAGGTGTGTATAATTATAGCATCCTTGGCGCAGCGGTAGTAAATGCGACTGCTGTGCGTGAGGTCTCGAGTGCGAATCCCGGGTCGGACCAACAAAAAGTTATTGGGTTTTTCTGTTAAGAAATCTCAATAGCAGCCCGGAGTTAGGAAGTTGTCGGTGTTAGGCTCGGAAAGCACGTAAATCCGTTGGTCCTGCGCCCGATCTTTCTCCGGTCGTGTCGGATTACAGTCCCATCGGATCATGAGAGTTAGCGAACAGAGAGTGCACTTGTGTTTACGCACACACTTGTGCACTATAATATCTCCTGCGCAGATGGCTAGTCTCCGTTAAGACTGGCCGCCGTGGCCGAAATTCGGTCTGGAGGACATTATATTAATAATAGCGTATATTATGTGATTAATTAATCAAGTTCTGCTATCGATTTAGCGTTTTAATTCTACACCCATCAAATGCATTGAATTCGACATCAATTTTCCTAATTACTAGTACTTTGAGTAACATATGAGTAGTATTCTTATTAACAGCTAAATGCTTGTATTGAGAAAATGGTATGGCACATATTATTGTATTCGAATGTGTTACCAATCCTTACTAATATTATAAATTAGAAAGTAACTCTGTCTGTCTGTCTATCTGTCAGTCTATCTGTCTGTTGCCTTTTCACGGCTAAATCACACAATTGATTTGGATGAAATTTGGTACGAAGATAGTTTAAACCCTGGGGAAGGACATAGGCATTTTTATTGATATAGGTACCACGCGGGTGGAACTGTGCTCAAAAGCTAATACTACATACGTACGTGCACTGCGTCTTTGAACATGCAAGGTATCGGTTTGCGGTGTCGCGTTGTGCATAGCTGTGTTCGAATATCATTCGAATACAATTATGCGCATTGCTAGTATACGTCAGTAGTGCAATGGACGATATTCGAAACCATGACCTCTCGATTGCAAGTCCTTTTCCATTGGTCTACTATTATTGCTATATATTATAATACAAGATCTCCGAGCAACCAGACCCACTTTATTTTAACGCAGCTGATTTATTTTTAGTAAATGTGTAATGAGTAATTAAACAACGTATGCAGCCTTGTTTTCAAGTAGAGTTTTTATTTTAAGATTTGTTGTTGTCTTGTTGAGTTTTCTTGTATTGACCCGAAAAATAAGAAAAGAACAATATTTGCAAGTAGATAATTTGTAACTACTTACAAATAGGCTTAAAACAACTATTCGAACATATATCTACATATAAAAGTTCAAAGTTTCCATATAGGTAACTTAGCCTTTGTTATAATTGTAACACTAGATTTTATACATATAATTCGAGGGACAATTTTAAGCCTTTGTGTAAGCGAATGGGTCATTCCGAGAAGACTTTTAAATCCGACGGGAAAAGAGAAATATAAAAATTCCAGCCCTATTTAAAGTAGCGAATATGTACCTATATGTTGTTACATACACATTACACATTTACCGTGGTCTAGTGACCCTGGGCTCTTAATCATTTATGTCCAAAATAGACATTTCAAACTAAATTGTCTTCTTCAGTTATGACACGTGTCGTTTAAGTGTATACACGCGGATCAAGGCTTATAACTTGCACCAAACTCGTAAACATAGTTCGGAAATAAGCCTACCGAACTAGCATTGAAATTGGCCCATTGTTGTGAGATCGATCAAGGGCTCGTTTACTAACAAAAGGGATAGACCGAGTAACTCTGTTGAGGGCCATTTCAGAGCCTTAACGAGACCTATTGAAAACTAACAATGGCAAGGCATCTCGATGAAACCTCAGCTTTCGTGTAATAAATGCGTTTTCAATAATAACCCACAACTGCTTCTTAAGCTGATACATTTACGAGTAGATAACATTCAAAGGTATGCCTTTAAATGTAACTATTAATATCACACGGCCAGAAGTTAGAATACAATGTGAATATCATGTTATATATACTATGCGATTGGAAAAATCCACCATTGTCGATTAAATAGCAACAATACGTACGAGTCAGCTCGCCTAGGAAAGTACCACAGTCATATAGAAATAAGACATAGGAGTTGTATCACTGTTACGGCGTTTCAACCGATAAGTAAGAAATTCGCGACGCAGCCATTATCCCAAATAAATATCATTTTTAAAAAACAGATAAACTAACATACTTTCGGTTTTAAACAATCAATTGTCTGTTTGATAATTGAAAAACCTGTATTTCGTTGAAAAATACTAATTACCTTTTACTTGTGGCTGTCGTTTTAAAAAAGGATTAAGTTTTGTAAAAATATAGTACAACAAGAGTAGTTAAGTATGATTTAAAGAAGACGCCGGTACAAGTTTATTCACATTGTTAAATGGATTTACTAGATATTGCGCGCGGCTTTGCTCGCCTAAATGAAGGTTAGGTAAGGTTAATTTATTTGGGTTAAAGATACCCTATGTCCTTTTCCGTACCCCTGACAACGTGTATGCGACATTTTATGATAATCGGTCGAATAATTAAGGCGTGAGAGAGTAACAAACAAACAATCTCACATTTGCAAATATAATATTATAGTTAGGATCGCATTAATAATAATAGCCTAACGTGGCTATTCGGGAGGCCCGTCTGTCCATTCGATTGATGCTATTAGAGTATTCAGGGCAGACGCCGTTTTATCATCCATCCTCTCACCACGATGGATCAACACAACCACACTCAACGGCGCCTATCAACTCCACCTCAGGTGCCACAAAAAAATAAACGCCTCTTTTTACAGCCAACTCTACGCATAATATCGGTGAACATTGAGGGTTTCTCTAGCGAAAAATCTGAGATTTTATCGGAACTATGCCGGAAAACCAGTTGCGACGTACTGTGTGTACAAGAAACCCATAGGGACCTACTACAACCAAGTCCCTTAATTGAAGGCATGACTCTTATTGCAGAGATTCCCCACCCAAAATATGGCAGTGCAGTTTTCACAAAACCAAATATTTCCATAATATCTGTTTGCTTTTCAACCCATAACTCCATAGAACTTATTACAATAGAGCTTAATAATTGCACGATTTCGGCTATCTACAAACCTCCCAATGAACCGTTTATTTATAACAATCTTCCCAACTTCAATAAGCATCCCATCAAAATCATTGTTGGCGATTTCAATAGCCACAACACCATCTGGGGCTATCGTGAGACCAACCAAGATGGACAAGCAGTGGAAGAATGGGCAGATGCATCAGACCTAACTTTAATCCACAACGCCAAAATACCTGCGTCGTTCAATAGTGGTCGGTGGAGGAGAGGTTATAACCCTGATTTAGTTTTTGCTAGCTCACTCATCAGTGCACAGTGTAGTAAATCGGTGTGCCAACCTGTACCTAGAAGTCAACACAGGCCCATTATGTGCTCTGTTCAAGCAATAATAAGACTGAACGAAGTGCCCTTCAAACGACGGTTTAACTACACAAAGGCGGACTGGGTAAATTATGCAAAATGTATAGACAACAGTCTATTAAATATAAAACCAGAGGCCCAGAATTACAGCCAGTTTGCAAGAACCGTTGCATCCGCCTCTCGACGGTACATTCCCAGAGGCTGCCGCACTTCATATATACCAGGTCTTTCAACAGAATCCAGTAAAACGTTAAATCGATATGAGGCTCACTATAACAAAGACCCTTTCTCAGAAGAAACACTTCAAATCGGTGAAGAACTGTTAACCCAGATTTCTGAAAAGCGGCGAGAGAAATGGATAAACACTATCAACTCTATCGACCTAACCCATAGCAGCAAGAAGGCATGGTCCACTATACAGAAATTAACTAGTGATCCCCCAAAAGCACTACAGATGGGGCAAGTTACTGCGAACCAAGTCGCACACCAGATGTTAATGAACGGAAAACCATCACTACGTCCAAAGAGAGTACCCAAACTGCGCAGTCCATGTTCAGAATCGAATACTGCAATCAGTAGTCCATTTAATATTTCAGAAATTATAGTAGCTATCAAAAACATGAAACCAGGAAAGGCGCCTGGAGTAGACAACATCTCCACTGAACAACTAAAACACCTTGGTCCAGTTGCAGTTTCTTGGCTTCTCCATATGTTTAATGCCAGCATAGAGACAACAAAAATTCCTACCCTATGGAGAAAATCTAAAATTATCGCCGTTCTACAACCCGGGAAAACCCTAGATGATGCAAAGAACTTCCGCCCAATTTCTCTCCTGTGTCATACTTTCAAACTTCTAGAGAGAATGTTTCTTAATCGTCTAAGTAAAATCATAGACCCAAAACTGATTCCTGAACAGGCCAGCTTCAGACCAGGAAAGTCATGTTCCAGTCAAGTTTTAAATTTGACTCAATATATAGAGAATGGATTTGAGGCTGGAGAAGTTACAGGAGTCGTCTTTGTGGACCTGTCAGCAGCATATGACACCGTCAACATACGGAGATTACTTTGGAAGGTGGAGAGCATAACTGGTGACTTCAAATTCGTTTGTGTCCTTAGCGAGCTTCTGCGTAATCGAACTTTTCAAGTGCATATGTTGTCAGATAGGAGTAGGTGGCGCCGCCGAAAAAACGGGCTACCGCAGGGCAGTGTGCTCGCCCCTACTCTTTTCAATATTTATACAAACGACCAACCACGGTTTCCGGGCACAAAACAATTCATTTATGCAGATGACTTGGCGCTCGCGACTCGGGCCAAGACTTTTGAGCAGATAGAGGTAAACCTATCAACCGCACTATTGAACCTCGGTGATTATTACGAAGAAAATAGCCTAAAACCCAATCCGGCGAAAACGCAGTCATGTGCATTCCATCTACGAAATAGATCTGCGAATCGGGCTCTCAAGATTTCCTGGCGAGGGATTCCCATTGCCCACTGTAGCCACCCAAAGTACTTGGGCATCACCTTAGACAGAACTTTGACCTTTAAAGTCAACTGTGAAAATATTAAACAAAAGGTTTTCACTCGAAACAACTTACTTCAACGCCTAACATCTTCAAAGTGGGGAGCTACGCCTTCTATTTTACGCACCACAGTACTAGCGTTATGTTTCTCTGCGGGCGAATATGCGTGCCCTGTGTGGCATCGATCGGCCCATGCCAAAAAAGTGGATACAACTCTCAACGAAACGTGCTGGAAAATAACAGGATGTTTGAAGCCGACTCCGGTAAAGATGTTGTATCCATTAGCAGGTATTGCCCCTCCAGCTGTCCGCAGAGAAGTAGCCACTGCAATCGAAAAATGGAAACAGGAAACTGATCGAAGACACCCAGTATATGGCCAAATTCCCCCTGCCAAACGGCTAAAAAGCCGTAACAGTTTCCTCCACACCGTACCTGCAAGTGCCAATGATGCTCCTGAGGCCAGAGTAAACCTGTGGTGCGAAAAATTCTTACTGCCTGCTTTTATCACACCGGCAGAAAAGTTACCTCCGGGAGCCAAACTGCCTTGGCCAACCTGGAAGGCACTCAACAGGTTGCGTACCCAGGTTGGCCGATGTAAAGACAATCTGTCAAGGTGGGGATATATAGACACAGGTACGAATGCATGTGACTGCGGCGTATCACCACAGACAATGAGGCATCTGTTGTTGTGCCCCATGAGCCCAGAATCGTGCACACTGGATGACCTGTACCAGGCTAAACCAAATGCAATCCGCGTTGCCGAAAACTGGTCGAAAATTATATAAAATGTGTTGCCATCGACACGATAAGTAAGTATCATCCATAGTTACCAATATACCAGTCCATCAAACACCCATACCTATAGCCCATATATTAGAATCCATACGTAGCAATAGTCCTACGCCTGCTGCAGCTAGTGCCGCTGTAGGTGTTCCATCCCACCTTTAATTAAAACTCTCGAAGGGCCTCTTCACGTTGGACCCATGTCTCCATGTAAGCCTCCCAAAGGGCCGGGTATTTTCCTAACGTATTAGGAATATACCCGTGAAAGAGAAACAAACAATAATAATATTCTATCACATACACACAACACAACTCTCACAGAATATTGACGTGGAATAGCAGTAGTCCTACTGTTGTATTTCGTTCGGTGAGTGAGAGTACCGGAGGCCCAATCACCCCCTTTCCCCCATCCCGCTCCCTTTCCTTCCCACCTCCTTTCCTAAAGGGTCGTCAACGCGCAAGTGATGCCTCTGGTGTTGCAGGCGTCCATAGGCTACGGTGACCACTTACCATCAGGTGGGCTTTATGCTTGTTTGCCACCATAGATGTATAAAAAAAATACACCGGCTAGCCCAAACTAAGCAGAGCTTGTACTATGGGTACTAGACAATGAATTAAAAAATATACTTTTCTTTTTTTTGTAAATACGTACATATTATACATAGAAACACTCAGACCAAGACAAACATCCATGTTCATGCACACAAATGTTTGACTTGTGCGGGAATCGAACCCGCGACCTCAGGCGTGGCAGTCGGTTACACTAACCACTACACCATCGAGGCTGCCATTATATATTAATCTGTAAAACTAGTATTAAATTAACGTAGAGATATATAACTAAATATACGTGTTGATATCCACTTCAATATAAATGTTCAATACAGATGTTCAAACAGAATTCATGTAGGAACATCAAAGAGCGCTTCACACTATTATGATTTGTCAGGTTGCACGATGTTCGGTAGCCTTCCGTCGGCTTTGTACCCACAGTAGATGCCATATTAAACTCTACAGCGCGTCTAGACTGCTATTTGAAACGGGAACTTTAGTGAGATTTTCTCATAACTCACATACATATTACCGTATTGATCTTTTCGTTTGGTATTTGTTGCTTAGATGCGTATACTGAAACTTGTATATATTTGTAACTTCTTTGCAAAGAGTCTTATAGTTCAAGAAGTCTTTTAGTTTTAAAGAAAGTATTTAAATACATTTTATTTATTTATTTATTTTTCTTTAATTGGAAAACAAACAGTTTTACTATGTCTAAATAATTTCTAATACTATACCATGAACAGTTTTCGCATTATAAAAATATAGGTGCCCGTGAGCTTCAACAACAACAAAAGCGATAATTAACGTTATGCGAGTAAAGTAAGTGTATATATAAAAGTATAAATTTTGTTACATAATGCAGTCAAACCAGTCCCATGATAACATCTGCCTTATTGTGTTAGGAGACGTATTAAACAGATCACATTCAGGCAAGTCAATGCTATTTAACTGCGGTTCTAATGAAGATTGAGACTATCTGTCGACTACATCGTTGACGCAGTAAATACGACTGCTAACCATGAGAACTCTCGTTATCTCATCTCGGATTCGATTTCGTTGCTTTCACGCCTTAACTAATCAACCGATCATCGTTAAATTTCGTGTATATGTTGTCAGGTGTACAGAAATGGCCAAATGTGGTGTTTACATACAGAAAATAGTACTGTTCCTGAATGAGCTAAGCTGCATGCAAAAGGTAGTATTTTAATAATCTTGCGATAAACAAAACATAAAAATATACCTTTAACGAAGAGCTTAACGTGTGAATTGTTAAAACACACACGCATACAGCAAATATATGACAGTGATTGATTGGTATTAATTACCAATCAAACACTGTCCTTTGGAAATAATTGAGATTTTATTTTATAAATATTACGCGTGACAGACTTTTAAAAATATCTTGTTATATTTTCTTATTAATTTGTTAATTGTGCACGCGGGTTTTGCTGCTTGTTTCCCGCAAAACTTCTATAAAATGTGTGCTAAGTGGCATCCAAATTTGTTCAACAGCTTACGCGTGATTGTATGGCAAACATCTAAATATCTTCACAAACTTCCGCATTCATAATACCTATTAAGAAGAATAAGAAGATATAATATACTCTTAGTTAGTCAAGTTTTTATAGTATGTGTAATTAACTATTGAGGAGTAACCCAATCTTATCTAGACATCAACTCATACCTGTCATTTATACTAATATTATAAAGCTGAAGAGATTGTTTATTTGTTTGTTTAGTTGAACGCGCTAATGTCAGGAATTACTATACGAATTGAAAAATTATTTTAATTTTAGACAGCCCATTTATCGAGGAAGGCTATAGGCTATATAACATCACGCCACGACTTATTAGTCGCGGAGCATCAATGAAGAATGTTGCAAAATCGGGCAAAATTCTCTTATGTGAAGTAGACAAAGTTGCGCAGGTCAGCTAGTAATTAATAAGTATTGTCACAAATGTCACAGATGGCTGCAAAATTCAATTACTAACTTAGACTACCTCTCCGAAATCAAGGTTAAGCCTGTTAACATAATTTAAATTATAATGCCAACCCTATTTTATGTAGAATATAAAAAAGATATTGAAAATATAAACATCAACCGTTATCCCTATTAGTTTAACTTGTTAGCACAATTTAACAAACAAGAAACCTAGCCTGTCGTGAATAAAAGAATATCACTATGTAAAAGTCTATATTTCCATATCATGCATATTATAAGAGACAGAATTATCGAGACCAAGCCTTACGGAACCCATGCGAAACGGTTTTGACAAAAATTCCTTTATATCGCAACGTTTAAGGCTTTGCGACACTACAAGTGAATTAGTGATGTGACTTTGTTACTATTTGAGCGACTTTTAATACCTATCTAAGATATCTTTTCATATAAAGAAACACATGTAAATAGTGATTTACTGGTGTGTTTCTTTAGGGGGTAGTCAGTGGTATATTACAATCATATTTCACTTTTAGGAGACGGGCGTATTGTTGTCTAACAAACGCAATGCCAAACTCTTCCCTTGACTGGTAATCGAACCTAAGATCACACGATTGTGCGCAAACGTATACCACCCGAACAAGCAAGCACTTTTCAAAGCAATATTGTATTTACTAACTCTAATAGCAGATGAGCTAACGGCCTACCTGACGGTATATAATATCAATGGCCCTTAGGAACGTCAAAGGTATATAAAGATAAGCTACTATCTACCCTAAACTAAAACTTATTTTGGTAGACGATATACCATTGCGCACGAGAATCACTACATCTGGTTCATTCCATAATCTGCACATACGTCGGAGCAAGGATCGCTTAAAGCGTACCGTGCTTAGTTAGAAGGTAGGTAAGACAAAAACGATAATCTCTGTTGTTGTTGATGTTAATAGTACTGTCATGATTTCTTATTTTTGTTAATAATTCTGTTCGGGAGTTTTTATTTACCCAACTAGCAATACAGCCAACCATCACTTTTAAATAGTGGTGTTATTGTGGAAGGGAAAAGTAACTCGTCTCTTGGCGAAAGATCGCTCAGCAGTGAGGAACTAGCATTCAACTGAATAAGACGTTCTCAATAGTCCGTGTAATTACTTAATTTGGTAATATAGTCACATAATATTTTAGACGAGTGAGTTTCATTATAGTACGCTGATAGAATGATGACAATAGTACCAATTCAAACAATTCCTTAGAGCACCATTCTTGGTAAGACGGTAGAATACGCAGATCCAAAGTCTCTCTCGTAAATTTACCTACTGGGAAAACTGTTTCTCAAAGGTGCTATTAATTAATAGAAGCTCTAAATTCCTTGTTGCTAATATTCCAAGAGCAGCAATAGATAGCTGTACTTTATCACGTTCGCAAGGTACGAGAGCTTCTTGGATATATCGTCTATTAATATAATTAAGTCGATTAAGTATGTCTACTACGCTCAGCTTATTTGATATTATAGTACATGAAGGTGTACATAAAAAGGATTACTTAGAGACTGCAGTTAGTTACTTAGATGGGAGATGGACAGTGAAGTTACAATGAAGTACGTGTTATTGCAAACTAGTTTCAACATTGGCTGTCGTGATAAAGTAAAGATTTATTTATTTATTAGTATTTGCTAACGACTTGAACTCACTCGCAATTTATTTATGTGGATTCCGCATGTATCATATCTTCGGTTCTATTAACAGACATCAGATATACATATAATTGAAGTGCAGCTAGGACTATCGATCTGTAAAAACCACATCAAAATCTCTTCAGTGATTTAGCAGTTATGCCGAAACAGACAGTTAGACAAAAAATTAAATAGCCATTGCTTAGGATGGCCAACTCTCGAAAAAGATAACGCCAATTAGAAAGGTATTCTTTTTTAGTCTAGTAACCAAGCTGGAGAGAAAACTTTATGAACTTTCTTATTTTGGATCATACAAAAAGGATCAATTTTGCTATTCGAATTAGTAAGTAATCTAATTGTGCAAAATATCAATTAATACTTTACGTTACAAACGGCAACTTCACCAGAGAATAAAATATGTATACATTAAAACAATAAGGTAAATCGACTAACCAATACGATAGTAAAAATAACTCAATCACAGTTTTACCACTTCACTAAAACGAATAGATTTCAACGGTACACAAAAAGATCGCGGTCCGTTTGGCTATTCCATTTAAAATATGCATGAGACTCGGGTCAGAATGTCTCGTCGCAAAAATAAAACTATATTGTTCAATATTGTCGAGCAACACTTGGCTACGAATAGATTTTTTATTGGCATATAAACATTTAACCGTTTTGTTACTACCCATACTTTGGAAAACGTGATCTTTAAAAGGACAAAATTAGTTCATGTGTTAGTTTTTGTAGTAATGCGTATATAATCATTGAAACGATATTTGAATACATTGGTGCGTAAAGTGATGCTTATCTTGGTAAAAGATGTAGCGCACATAACTATGTATAGTAGCATTATCAAAATATTTGAATGTAATTGAAATGCAATTTAACACATCAATAGTTTTAGAGGCACATAATATGATGAATATAATTGGTAGTAGTCTACCAATTATATTTTACGTATGTGTCCTGAGGCACTCCTCGTTCGACACGATAATATGCAAACGTATTCTCAAATCTGTACTATTGGACTAATAAGGATATGATTATATTGGGTTGTAACTACGTTTTATACGTAGGGTGCTTCTATGTATAATATGTATGTATTTACAAAAAAACAAAAAGTATATTATGTATGTTTATCCATTGTCTAGTACCATAGTACAAGCTCTGCGTAGTTTAGGCTAGATGATGTTGTGTGTATGTGATAGAATGTTATATATTATTATATATATTATATTATAGAAAACAAGATAAATATCCATGAATATTTAGACAATAAGTACTTATACTGAAAACTTCTTTAGGCGCGTTGAGCACTTCTTGGGTGAACAAAACTCATGGAACTTGCGTCATCGTCACGCTTCTTTTGACCCCCTTAATAACCCCTAACAGAGTATCAGGAACTAGCATCCGACCCGCCCTTTTTTTCTTTTTTGTTTTACAAAGAAGTTTTTATGATCAAGGATTAAAGTTTTCACTTCTATCGGCAGTCCCTAAAGATTGTCCCAATTTTTTTTATCACAATCTTACGCAGCTTACGTCTGCCTCTGTGTTTCTTTAAAAAGTAAACTGTGTCCTTATCCACCTCTAAAACTAGCTATAAAATTGAAGTGTAACTAACAAACGTACCGACGGACAAAGTTACCTTTATCTTCATATAAAATAAAAATGATTTTATAAAATAAGTCGTGTTCTTCAAAGTTTTGAAGCATTATATACTCCGAGATTGTTGTAAAGTTGTTCGTATGTTCAAATAGAGACTATAGCGCTTATTGTAAGACTAAACGCTATAAGATCTTTAGGCTCTTAAAACTACTGCTGTCATAGTTTGAGTAGTGTAAAGACCTCGTGAACGTGGTTTCGTATATACTAAAGTAGAGGTTTCATTAGAGCGAAGCGGTGTGCACGAGGCGAGTTTTGAGTGTCAACGAATTAATACAGGGCACGTAGATACTAATTGAAAATTACATATTTTTGTCTATTTCAATAGGCAACACTTGCGATTCGACTGAATTCGACAAAATAGAATATTATTTTATTTTATTCTCTTACGGCAAGTCGTGGCCTGAATTGGTTTCTTATTCAATATTGCTTTTGCATTGCCACGGAATTACAACCATGTCCATAAGTGGCAAATACTGCTTATCTTATAAACATAAACCGTGGTTTGACTAATCTAAAGTCTAACAGGATTTTAAGACTATTTAATAACATGAATTTAACCTAAATAATAATCTATTTCCCGAGACTTCGTCCGCGTCGAATTTAACAATAAAGTTGTTTTCTTATCTCGACATCCTAATATTTCTTTTTAGATAATAATAGTAGCCTAATTTACTCCTTATAACATCAGCTTACTGCCAGTGAAAGTCCTGTCAAAATCGATCCAGCCGTTTCAGAGATTAGCCGGAACAAACAGACAGACAAAAATTATAAATATTGTTTTTCTTATATAAGTGCCATTACAAAGAGACACTTTAATTTTATTTATTTGTATAGATAAGCTTTAGCAGTAGTAGAAGTAGAGAAATATCGTGATTGAACCGTTGTGAAGTCCCTTGAAGTCGAACAGGCAATCACGAGTGTTAAAAGACATCGTTCTGCACCGCGCAATCAGAACTATTAGCAAAACAGAAAAGCTTCCATCTATATAATAATAACATAAGGCGAATAAAATGCCAAATTCTTCGAAAAGCTTATTCGTGTACCAAATAATCACAAAATGTTTGTCGTTACGCTCATATCCTGCCGACATATCCCACGGCGTCACGTTACTACTGAGCCGTGAAATCGGATAATCGCGTTTGAGCGTATAATATAAAGACGTGATACAGAGAGTTATGGTCATGTCGAAGTATTTATGAGGATGAATGGAGTAAAATCTATTATTGGGTGATGGAATTCATGCAGTAGGGAAACCGCTTGACTGTCACGAAGAGGTATCGAGTTCGATCTCACAGAGTTTACTTACCATACTATAAACCTATTCACCCCATAGAGCATCATTTAAAAACAGATATCCTTATTTCTTTATTATTATAAAAATCTCTTGTTGCGACTTTGTCCTACCATGAGCACGATCTCGTTTTATATTGAAGTGAGATTATAGACCACTGCTTTTATTGATATTTGTCGAAACGTTAGATATATATAGATATAGATTTCAAATGTATACAGACGAAAGATATAGTAAAACGTCGTGTTTACGAACGTAGCATAGCTCGTAAAATCTTTAATCGTGGAAACGTGAACGTGATGCCCCTTTTTGATAGCCACGTTCAGTATGTGCATTCTACATTTCGACTTAGAAAATCTAGAGCCGAATCTGAAACTGTGTGCGGCTAATAAATTTAGGAGCTTGCCGCTTGTTGCATATGCATATGAACAAAACATTTTAGCCGCACACAATATGGGACGAGCTTATTAACTTATATTTGGACAAAGGGAGAGAGAAAAGATAGCTTTTAGACAAAGCTATGTATATCACAACCAATGTTTTGGAAACCTTATTAGGATAAATAGTAATTTTTTACATATTTTCAATATAGCTTTAAAGTCTAAAGACGCGGACGTGTTTATTTCGAAAAGGAATTCCATTTCGAACTTTAAATGTCCACAATGAAGTCTTCAAACGTTCTAAACGTGAGAATATTGTAACATTTCCACACTCTAAAGCGTATATAAAACGGCTAGCAACCAAATAGTGTCATGTTTATTCGCATCGAAAGGCTAGAGGAGCAAAGAGCCGTAAACACGGTTGTCCGGGCCGTATTTCGCGGAAAGGTGGCCGTCCTTCCAACTGATCGATGTACTCGAAACTGGTAGAATTAGGGAGGTGGACCGTGGATATCTAACCTGAAAGGGGAAAGTAAAAATAGAACTGGCCGCAGTTTTCCGTTTTGTTATTTTTATTTTTGCTGCGCGGGGAATATTGTTGGTTGCATTAATGGTTGTTTTTAGAATACTGGGGTGGATGAAAGTTTATAGCACAGTTTTTAATAAAAACTTTATATGAAGGTAAATGGAGGAGTTGTATACGTTTAGTTTGATGCCTGTATCAGGGGTATCTATACAAATATTATAAATAGTGAAAGCTTGGAAGTTTAGATGTACGAGGTAAACTCTGGAAATATGTACCTCCTCACCTAATTTAAATAATTATTTCGTAATTGAAAGGTATTCAATAATATAGTTGATAGTATTCTTTAAGGGGGACATGAGCTATATACTTTATGTTCAAACATGACATTGTTTAAATAGAAACATTATCGCTTTTTCTAAAGCTTATCTATACATAACATAAACACAAACTTGTAAGTGGTCGATGTAAATACATTACTCCTAAGTACGCCTAAAATCTGGTACATGTCATCTAGACACGCTAACAGCCATCAGACTCTTCATACATGCAAAGAAAGAAAACATAACAAATTGTTCAAATAATTTAAAAGTATATAAATAATTTATTGGAACGAAGTTCCTTACGGCAGGCTTGGAGGGGATAGGAATTTTGCTGCGCGACCGAACTGAAAAAAATGTGATAGTAAAACCGTAAGAAAAAATCCGTGGAAAAAAGTGCGTGGAATAAAACCGTTAAATGAGACGTGCGCAGGCGCGACAGTCGCATACACAAGCGAGTAGTGTATAATACCTTTCTCTTTCTCCCTCTTTCTTTTCGTTCTCTCATCCATTCTCTTTCTATTACCACTCCACCCCGCCAATGCATAGTATATACTCATGAATTCATGGACAAGCACGTGGCGAATACTCACATTATAGATACATTTTACTCGTGAGTAGCCACGTTTATTTTCATATAATTTCAAATCGTCAAAACAATAATAAATATAGTAACAATGGCAAGTGAACCAACAAGTGACTTGAATGCAATTGACAACCAAATATGGACATAATCTTAAAAAATACCGGCGATGTGAATGTTTCATGTTTGTTTATTTTAAGTAATTTATTATTTCCTAAAATACTGAATTTCCTAAATACTTTCTTGTACTTAAATAAAAACTAATCAGCAAAATTTATTCATATCGATTTATAATGTTCATAATGTTTTTAACGATATGTGAAATCTGCACCGCACTGGGCTAGCACTAGATTATCGCCTATGCCTTCTTGTTATAGTGCGAAGCCCAAGCCTAGCAGTGACTAGTGACAAATGCCAAATTTTTATACATACAGTTTTATTAAAGCTAATATTTGCAGCAGGCCGGCTCACCCCTAACCGTAATATTTAAAAAACATTAACTAAAAAATATTCCTTTGTATTGAATTTAACTACCAAGTTTCATAAAATATATTTCTAAAGGTTTTTAGTTTTGTAAAGGACTCCTAACGTTGTCATGACAGTCCGCCTGTCCGTTCATTCATCCGTTCACAAGTTCATTTGCCTATACATTTCATTCATAGGCATAATCTATGAAATGTATTCAAAGTGAATAAAAATGCGAGGTCTATATTTTTTTCATGTTATATTTTTATACATAGATATTTATTGTCAACTAAACTTTTAATGCATGAGATATAGACATATGTGATTTCAGGTTTGGTCGGGCAAACTGTTGTTGGACTTTTTGGCAAGAAATATTCAGTAGCAAAACGATATCTAAAACTGCGTCATTTAGACGGCAGTACGACCTCACGTGGGAACCTAAAAACATAGCAGTTGAAATATAGGCCTAATGGATCTCTGCCTACCCCATAAGAAACGTAGACGTAATTGTACGTATGTATCAACTCAAAATAGAAACATATATTTCAATTTTGAGTTGGTACATATACGTATTTATCTTATAATGTTTCTAGTCTTTTCGAAAACGTAAACAAGCCGGCCTTTAAACGTAGGTGAGCATTACGTGTGCTTAGTGTCAGTTCGTATAGTCCCAATTTCAAACACTGTATATAGTAAAGAATAGCTGTATAATTTAGTTTGAAAATTGTCAGTAGCATGATAGTATCTGGAACTGTGCCCAGTGCACAGTAGTAGGTTCGACCGCTGTTTCGTACAACTAACACTAACATTTTCATTTCATAATTTCAGTTTTGCAGTTGTTCTATAAGTTTAACTTGTTTAATAAGAATATTAACGAGATTGGCCATGACTTTACTTACAGTCGAATTTTATAACTAATCTAAAACAATATTATAAGAGATTAAGGACTTGGGCATCATCATCATCATCACAGCCGAAAGACGTCCACTACTGGACATAGGCCTCCGCCAAGGTTGGGCATAGATTGATTTATTTATATGTTTTCCTTTACAAGGTTTACTAACTTGCGTGCGACGTACTTAAACACAATGCAGCTTTGTAATAATTATTAGTTCAGTAACTCGGTGACGCAGCGGTAGTCAATGTCTACTGTGTATGGTCTCTGGTTTGATGTCCGGGCCGGGCAAAATGTCATGGGGGATTATTTATCAAGAAATTGGAAGTAGTAGCATAAAATAAAAAACTGTACCCATATATACAATATGCTTGTACCCATTTACGATCTAAACTTATTGCTGGTCAAATGCCCCTATCTACCATTTCGGGAATAATAATATAACATAATTTGGGGTACACAGGTATTACACTAAATTGTATTTAAACATAGTCTCACTCCTGTATTAATTTCTATCGTTACTATTCTCCACTTTATTACTTTTAATCAGCGCTGTCTTACACACACAAATTCATTGGAATTGACTGCTAATATTAGCGTCGACTAGCAGCAGACTATTTTATTAAAGCGAGCTTCCAAAGCACTTTCCACCCCACGCAATACTAATAACAGACGTGCTCGGATGTAGCTAAAACTTTAACAAAAGACAGGTAGCAGCCGGCCAGACAGAAGAACGTAAATAATGCATACATCCAGAGTGTCGCAACCCTCTATTGATTCCAATTGGGTTGTATCAGTGAACCTTAATGTATTGAGCTACTAGAATAGGCATCGTGAAATAAAATCATGAGAATACTACCTTAAAGTACATTAATAGATATTTATTTAAATGCAGCAAAGCAGTATCCTACTTCCTCCATATATTAAAAATGTAATAGTTTGTGTAGATGTTTGATACTCAAATACGCTTCAGCATTTTGGCAAATTTTAATGAAACATAGCGCACAGGTAGAACATGTCCTGAATTAACATATATATATAATACTTTTTATCATATGTCATATGATCGAGTGGGATTCCCGTGGACGTTGTCACCAAAAACCAATATATAAATAAATTTAAGCAGTAATTAAGAGTCTTAATTTAATTTATTGTAAATAATGTGATAATTCAATATTACTTTTACGAATCTAACCCAGAATCTCACGATTACAAGCAAACGTAAGCTCAAAGATAAGCAACGGAACCGCCGAAGCAGTAAATAGATTACGCATTTACAATTAAACATTTTTTGTAGCTTCAACCTAGGCAATTTATTATCATGCCATTACACTATAATTTTCAATAAACATAGTTTAAATGACTAAATCATTAAAGCGACTGTACACATTGGGCCAAGGTAGTGGGCCAGCGTGTTTGGCCAACGTGTAGTTGGCGTGTACTTGGCGGTATCAACATACCGCCAAGTACAGCCGCCTTTAGAAAATAAATATTAATGATTTTAAAAAAAACTAAGTCCGGTAACCACCGTATAATCTAAGATAATTTCTCTAAACAAAATATCTATTCTCTAAAACGTTTTAAACGAACTGAATTATTACCCAAAGCGACGGCATGAAATTTCGTCCGCTGTCTGCTCTAGTAACAATAAATCACTGTGTAGTATTCCACATAAGCCCACAACAACGGCTAATGCAATATTCATCTCGTACCAAATTGGCGCGATGACGCCTGCTTTTGTCAATGTTTATGCACCTGCATGCATCATTTGAGGGTAATTAAAGATTCTGCGGGACATTTAGCCACAAATACGTTGAATACAGATGTTCATTCCAATACAATGTTAAACAAAGCCACTTAGACAAGTGCGTAGAACGATTTTGAATAAAGTCTACGGCAGATATTGCAGCTAGGAATCCTAATCCTAATTAATATTATAAATGCGAATGTGAGTTTGTTTGTTTGTTACGCTTTCACGCCTTACCTATTCAACCGATTATCATGAAATTTCGTATACATGTTGTCAGAGGTACAGAATAGGATATACGGTACCTTTCATCCAGAAAATAGTACTATTCGCGAGGGTTAAAGAAATTGACATAGCGGAGCCGCGGAAGAATCTAGTTCAGTGAAAATCTAGAAAATTCTTGACAAAGAAGCTGATTCACTAAACACTCGATATGAATGTTAGTAAAATATTTAATGCGTTCTATAAAACAATTATACATTGAACTTTTTACTAAAATTTGAAATCAAATCATTATGTTTCATAAATATTTAATAAATACATGTCAATTAGAATCAGCTTAACAGCTACATCCCCATATAATTGAATTAGTATTTCTCGGTGTACATGATAAGCGATAAGGGGTTCAGGACACAATAACAGATATCAAAGACTATTATTATTATTATTATTATAATGATTGTGTATTTAAATTATTGTTTTGTCATAATTCGAAATTGAACGTAAACTTATTTAAATTAATACTACTACGTAATTCTATTACTAAAAATATATGCATGCTACGTGTTGAATATAAATAGCTATATTAATATGATTTGTGTAAAACCATTTTATAACTTATATTTAGCAACTTAAGATGGTTATTATAATAACAAACTTTTTTAAATTATTTACTAAAGATAGATATTTGACACAACTACTACAGAATTTTAATAGTTTGTAAACAACGTATACATTCGCGCCTTTTTGAAATAATCAAACACAGACTATCGAATATAATTATATGAATGGTCCTGAATTGTTTTGTTCTATTTTTAAATAATTACGTAGTTAGAAAAAGAATTAACAATGTATAAAATTACCAAAATAATAGATAATGCCGAGAGAGAATCGGCGTCGTCAAACCTCTCATTATTGTATCCAAAATATCCTATTTTCGTCAAAAAATTAGTACCTAAATAGTCAATTTTGGATACCATAACCTAAAACTATAAAAGTTGTCTGTTATTTCAACGTCACATATCACGCATATTATCAATGGAAAATGTATTTTAATTGTTATTTAATATTACAATTAAACTATGTTAAACGACAGTGCAAAACATCCAAGATATGAAGCTTACCCATCGTCAGAAATATCACTCACCGCCTCTAACGGCTGCGTACTTCAGTGCAACCGACTATAAACGGCACTCCTCACTCCCTACACTCTACAGTTGACAAGGATGTCGAAAAAACGTCATTGTCGTGATAAATGATCTACGGCGAACAGACATTTTGTTTTGAGCTGTCGCCCCCATCCATCTTGAGGACAGTAATTAATTAACCGCCGAACTTGCCTCCTCATCGCCCCAAATATATTGTTAGGAACGATGCGATGTAATTAGAACAAAACTACTATTGTTATTCGTTACAGTATCTGCGGTTTCATCAAGCTTTATTATCTTATTACTTAGTAGTCTCTTCCCGCGAATACGTCTTCGTAAATTATAAGTTTACACGCATCATTTATGTGACTCACATACCTTATTTCTACTGAAACAGTGGCAACGCCTATATATAAGCCCAAAAGTCCAACATAACTTACTAAAATATCAAGCCAGTATATTCAGTAGAGTACTAAAATTTTTATTTTCCCTTATCATTTACATAGCTTAAGTGTATTTTTTCATAAAATTATCCGCGAAATGCTAGTGAATTAAAGAATAAAGAAGAAACAAAATGGATTTAATTTTAATTGTTGTTAAAATTACATATACGCAACGGACTTGCCTTATTCTACAATTAATGACACGCCACTATACTGAACAGAATTGGATGAAACGTGGCTTCAGTTTTACGTTAAACCCCAAGTCATCGAACTTTAAATACCGTAACATGCAGTTAGATAGACGGACGGAAACGTAGACAAAAGTTCAAAAGCATGTTGTGTGTGGGTCAGATCTATCTACATAGGTGATAACAATTAGATATTTAAAACATAAATATATTTTATACGCAATAGTGCCAAACCTAGAAGTGCTGTGTCATCAGTGTTCGTCATACACCCTGCTAATTAGTAATGCTAAAAAATAAAATCTCTAAATTGAAAATATATGAAATAAAATAAGTGTGTAAAAATAAGGTTTCCTTAATCCATAAATAAATTTATATATTTAGTATTGTCTTACGTTTACGGAAATACTACACAACGAAATTAAACTACTAATAACAAAAAAAAATATTAATAGATTTAAAATGCAAATTAATTAATGTATATAATTAATACCTTAGAGTTATAATTTTCTTTAACTTTGTTACTTACAATAATAACACTTAATAAATGTCAGGAAACCTCAACTAGGCAGATTATGAAAATAATTATATACTTTAATTCCTTTTAGTATTTATATACTTTCTCAAAATATAGAGACTTAACTATTTGTGGAACTATCACCACAAGTAGTAAAACTTCATAGTAAGTATTAAACGTATAAATACATATTTATTATCAAATTCCCAATCTATATATACATATATATAAATCTCGTGTCACGGTGTTTGTGGTCGCACTCCGCCGATACGGCTAGACCGATTTTTATATGTATTTCGTACCGCTACGAATTAATTTATATGGAAGAATAAAATTTACCGAGTCAGCTAGTTTTTCTATAGGTATATTCATAACACTTTAGAGCTAAATCACAGACCCGCTTTATTTTTTTTCGATATAAACGTAATTTGATTAGTGTTTAACAAAATAGTCTACACAAAATGTGCACGGAATGAAGTCATGAGTGCTAGAATAATTCCTACGTGTAAAGAAAAACATAATACAAAGTACATTAAGCACTTTGACTGTATACATTCAGGTCACATAAGAGTTCTAATATGGTTTCAAGAGAAATTCTTTTAGCGCTTACAAAAGTACTGTAAGTTTATTTAAAGTGAAAATTTCGCAAGTTTGCGTGAACAATAAGCACAAAAGAAAAGAATACATATTTTAGCAGGGTGGCGGAAACTTGGCCGGATTCGAGTCCGCATGCAGAGTTTGTTCCAACTGTTATCTACGGGCGGTCTTTTCTCACAGCGCTTGTAATAATTTGTTAAGATAAAATGTATCTGCAATGTAACGCATACATATTACAATTATATTACTAGAATGTTACTGCAGAATTTTTTCTAGAAGTACAAATAATGTTCTAACAAGAAATCGATACATTCGTTTCTATGAAGGATAGAATTCGTAACGAATATATCCGACAGAGAACCAAAGTCATCGACATAGCTCAGAGAATTAGCAAGCTGAAATGGCAGTGGGCTGGCCATATCGCGCGAAGAACTGACAACCGCTGGGGTAAGGGTGTTCTTGAGTGGAGACCGCGACTCGGCAAACGTAGTGTAGGACGCCCTCCGACCAGGTGGGGTGACGATCTGCGAAAGACTGCAGGAAGATGCTGGATGCGGCAAGCTGAAGACAGGGCGCTATGGCGCTCTTTGGGGGTAGGCTATGTCCAGCAGTGGACTATTATAGCCTGGTGATGATGATGAAGAAATCGATATCAATAAACGATGTTATGTTTTGGGGGTGATTATACTCTTTCCTTGCAATTGCTAATTACTGGTAAAAAGCAACCAGGTTATCTTATTGAGGCAATGTCCGGTACGTTATTATCGACAACTACGATTTTAGTGCTTGAAGCATCGATAGACTATTTAGTATACGTTTGTTCATTCACATTATGCTAAATTTAAATCACCAATTTTTTTTCGGGTGTAATATAATTGTATTTAAAGTTCGTCTCTCGTGTAGACTATTATTATAAGCCTTAATGTATGCATATTATTAATACATACCCATTTCATTGACTTGCTTTGCGAATAGTTCACCTTTTTTATTTTTAAATAAACCCTAACGTTTCTACTCGCTAAAACTTACTCTACGTTTAATTTTCCAATCAAACAATATTATTTTTAAAACTCAAAAGTTTATAAAAGTTTTGAGATCAAAACATGATTTGTTCGCAAATTGATGACATCCATAATTACTTTACAAGTTTATCACAAGAAAATTCAAAATACATCATGGATGGTGGTAGCACGAAGTGAGCAATCCCTCTGAATCATGACTCGTTATTTACTCATTAAAACTTTGAATTGAAGGCGTTCCCAATCGGTACTAGGGTTCCCAGGCGTGAGTTAAAAATTTAGGGAAGAATTTGGACGATTTTAAGTGTAGATTTAATTACAAAGTAAGTTTAAGTTGGCTCGGGAGTTCCGTTATATTATTAAACGTTTAGTTAGGGAGTATCTGTATTTATCTATAGATAAGTTTCTTGGAAGGCTAAGCGCGATCTTAATTTAAGGCTGAGAGATACATATCAACAACCTAGATAGTCATGAATGATGGACACCGGGGCAATAATTTACATCAGAATGGTATCTTTAGTAAAACCCAATGAACATTATATAGCATAATTTACTTCTAGACAATAAGGTTGTAACGTTAGATCTGCTATCGCACACTGCGTCGTGGAGTCGCTTACGTTCTTGTTGTATGAAGTATCTTAATGGATATAAATTTTAGTGAGCATCCTAGCCTTACCCTAGGACCAAACCACTCCCCTTAGGGTAGCTCTCTTCGTGTAGTGGCTTGCCGTTTTATACGGCGGGCCGAAACCTCGGCGGGGTCGCGACCGCATGTGCAAGTGATTCGCGCGGCCCCGCCGACAGTGGTGTTGTCGAGGAACACCGTGGTAGGTTTAGTCGGTATTCCGGGAGATACATTATTCTTATACCATCTTTCTCTTTTACCCCGTCGAGTCCGACATAACCCCTCCGCCCGCCCCCGCGGAGGGGTAAGCTTCAAAGCATTCCCCCACGTAAAAAAAAATAAAAAAGTAATAGGACTAAACCACTCTGACAGTTTATTACTATAAATTACTAATAATAAAATATTCTAATATAAAGTACATTGTTTTATTGTAATAACATCCAATGCCGCTTTGAAGCATAATATTGCAAGTTGCATTTCACACGTATCCGAAGACACGGCTGTCCACCTCAGCTATGATCAACCTCTTTCTTTTGCAATAATTAGAGTGAGCAAACTGAGGTTTCTCTTTTTGAATTAATTATTTTACAATGGATCATAGCTAAGCAATATCCCATTCAATATAACTATTTTATTAAATGTTGTACCTGCTATTTATTATTGACCGTACAGTTACCGTGATCATCACTTTACATATTCGTCGCGTCACTTCGGATTCGAATCCCAAACGGAACAAATGTTTGTGTGACACATAAATGATTTTCCGAGTATAGGAGTTGTTTATGATCGTTGTTTGATAAGTCCTTCGCGATCACCAAACATATACCGCGATACAGGAATTATTCTAAGGTCAGGTGTTGTCATTTTTAAAAGTAAATAATAATTAATTATATTCAGTCTCTCTTAAAAACAAAAATAAAAATACAAACTGTAACTAAAACGCACATACGTAAGTATTATCATGTAGAAAAATCTGTGTATATGGTAACCCTGATTGGAAGTAAAGTAAAATAAACTTTCCAATGTTATGTTAGGTGATTCCCGTGTTGGACCGATGTTTTATATTTCAGAATTTTATTTGAGTGGGAACTAAATAAGTACAGTAAAAGTATCTTATTTTTAAAACACGATGAACGTGATAAAAAATATTTTTTATAAACTCTTCTTATTCCAAATAAGAAACAAAAATATAAAGACGTCTTTGATATAATTTTAAATATCAGCTTCGTTGGCTCAATGACATAAGTTTGTGCTTATATTTGCGTACGATTATGAAGATCTGGATCTGATTGCTACATGTAGTATTATTGGGTTTTCTTGATAGGAAAACCTTAATTGCATACCGAAAGAAGTCGGGTATGTAGGCCCGCCTTACATGACTTAAAAGCATGGCTGGCGAAATGGGCTAATTGGTCTTTACGCACGAATCTCTTCTCCTCCCTAGCCTTTATTATTCCCAAGTCACTTGGGGTCGGCTTTTTAGTCTAACTGGATTTGACTGGATATCAGTTTTTACACGAAGCGACTGCCATCTGACCTCCGCAACCCGAAGGCTAATGATACCCTAAGGCTAGACCAGTGTCAGGATATTAGAAAGCACTGACTTTCCCAATAACGACTGCCATAGATGTTCATGGCAGCCGGGACCATCGGCTTAACGTACTCTCCGAGTTACGGAGCAGGCGATAATTGTCAATCAATACGCACATAATTTCAAAAAGTTATATAACTTCCAAAAGTCGGAGGTGCGCGACGTGGGTTCGAACCTGAGACCCTCTGCATTGCAGTCTGATGTTCTCCCCTCTGAGCTATTTGCATGAATTGTGCGAAACCACACACACACATCCATACAGTTTAAGTGTGAAATGGCCCGATCTGAAAAAGAAGTCGTGCGAATCGACACTTAAAAAAATTGACGTTCCGCACTATTCGTGCGAACAAATTCGAGCATGTAATACATAACCACTTTACCAAATTACATCAAAATCTGTTCCACGGATAAGCCATAAAAGTGTTACGATGCTTAGTTTAATGACAGGGCATGGGATTTCAATCAAACTATGGCAAACCGCCTGGTTGATACCTTTACTGTTCAGAAGATCGCGATCAAACATCTTTGTGTTGTGTTACTGCGCTGAGTAATGTGTACTGGTACCTTGAGAAGTATTTGTGCTATCAGCAGGACACAGCGTCTGCATGGATTGGTTTAGGTAGTCGCTTTGCCAATACCATTACGCCGGGTATTGTGGGTTCGAATTGTAATCAAATATATAATAATAATATATATATTATATATTATTATTATATATTTACAGTATATATATAATAAATATATATATAGTTGCTGCGTGTCTGAGTATTCTTTGTGTTCGTTGTTTGAGTCCTTATTAATACGAATTAAACATATGGAGTTATGCCCAATTTTTCCATTGCGAATAACTCTAGTGAAATCGATTATTGAAAACCGTTTTGCATTTATAATTTTAGTATTAATACACAAATTATTTGTAATAAATACCGGTCTTTGTGTTATATTACTAGAAATCGTCTGATCTAACATGAAGTTGGTTCATAATACTTTATTTGCCACTTCACAAGATTTTAGTCGTGCTGTAGAAAACTACATCGAAGACAGAATCAGCGATGTAGTTTTTGCATCTTTTTAAAAGAAACTTTACTTTGAAAATGGCGGTGACATAACTTAAACATCTAAGTGTGGTAAGTTTTCTTTTACATTTAGTAACAATCATGAGGTTCCATCTTAGATAGGTCAGATCTTAATAATTTATTTATTTATACACTTATACGCTGATTATCTTCTGGGTCCTAATCACAGTATTTGTGGAAACACATGGGTAAAATATCCAATTGCCTAACCTTACCAGAATACACAAGTGATACGTAATATATGTTGTATTTGCAAACTTTTGTCAACAGCCGCATTTCAGTAACAAGTTTCATTACCTACTAACACAGCCAGTGCCAACACTGCCAACAACAAAAACAGCAATCGGCATAGTTATTCAGAAAGCGTCGCTTCCGTTCCACAATCGCTTTCAAATAAAAATATCGATTTCATTTTCCTTTGTGTGTTTGCGCTTAAAGTGGGCAAATAATAAAATAAGGCGCGGTTACCAAATCCAATAATATCCAACCACAAAGGGTCTCTCGATTGTGACGGATCCCGCGAATGGAATTTAATATTTTACCGCCGAAGTTAGATCTGAAATTTTAGCTCAGATATCGTCTGAACTATTGTGAGCTGCTTAATAACATTTATTTTATTAAATGAATGCTATTTAGGCAATCGCAATGGTTTAGAGTGCTATTAAATTTCATTTATTCTGTCTGTAATGTTACGTCTAAAGTCTATTTTGAAACTTATTTAGATTTGTTTTAATAACAGATATTGTTTTAATACGACTGTGAAACTATTAATGTAATGATATATCCTAATCCTAACTAATATTATAAAAGCGAAAATGAGTTTGTTTGTTTGTTTGTTACCTTTTCACGCCTAAACCACTGAACCGATCATTCTGAAATTTTTCATATACGTTGTCAGGTGTACAGAAACGGACATAGGCTACTTTTCATCCCGAAAAACATTACTGCTCCCGAGTAAAACAACAATAACGTTCTTATGATACTAGATGGCGCCACGTGTCTTTCGAATCATGATTAAATTATATTATTACAAGCAGAGTACAACCCAAATTGATTGTCAAATTCTAAATTAACGCGAGCGAAGCCGCGTGCAAAAGCTAGTATCTTTATAAATGTAAACCTGGTACACTTTTGTCCAAATCAGGACCGTGTTTAATGACGCTAAGTTTAAACGCATGCTAAACAAATAAATGAAAATCTGTAGTATCTTTCCACCTATCCGTAATACGAGCGTAAGACTAAGTAGATGTATATATGGCTCACTGATACATCTGCATTAAGTGCATTCGCCGTTCTTTTTAAATCGACATTATTTTTTTCAAAGAGATAGCCCGAAAGTGGTATACATATTATCACACAAAATATACTATGCCTTTGTTTAAGCCACAGTTGCGAAGCCGTGGGTGAATCTGGCTAATTAATATTTTAAGAGACAGAGGAATTTAATCTCCAAATTCGAAAAGCCCTAGTCGTAAAGTACTCACTCTACAGAAAACCGCATTCATATAACTTTGTGTTGTCGTGTTGTATTACTACTAAGTAGGATTACATCCACGTGCCGCCACTTATATTGTAACTTGAAGGTAGAATATTAGTTAATAAAAAAGCTCTTAAAACAAAGTCGTAATCAAATAAAATTACTTTGCCAACGAGCAATCATTTCTTTACTTTGTACCCACTCAATTAAAAACCTAATTAAGTATCCGAAAACGACCAAATAAACATTAGGAATGCATTTATTAAATTCTTGGGCAGAAAAATCACAGTCAGTCGCGACTGTGCAAGAAATTTACGGTCCCCTTCTACGTGGGGCTAGGGGACCCCTAGGGCTTGCTATATTAAAAGAGGGTTGTATTGTAATACTCTAAAAGTTACGTTCTGTTTGGAGATACAACCACGTAAGTTGAGTGTGACGTAACTCGGTGCAAATAACGTTAAATAAATTTCTTTGTTAATAATGAGTTCGTGAACAGTACAATAACAATAAAATATTTACTTTGTGCAGTTTGTGCAGTGTGACAACAGATTATCTTAATTTAGTCAATACAATCTATAACTCCATTTATGGCATGCTGAGCCGTTGATTCAATATGTCGTAATGTCTCTGGCATAATAATTGATGATTCAGATAGTAAAGTATGCAGGACTTGGTTTAATGACAATTTGTTATAAATTATTTGTTACAGCTACAAGTATTTTAAGAGGTACTATACATTTTCTATACCATTGTAAATTACACAAAACAACGCATTTCTAAAATTTTAATTATTCAACACTCTCCAATGTCTGATATGTGAAAATACCTGCAAATTTTAAACTACATATATGAGAATATATGTAGTTTAAAAATTTGCAGGTATTTTAGTTACGTAAGTCAAGTAGTCGTTAGTCGGGGTATCGTAAGTCGGAGTGTCCCTGTACTTATTAAAAGTAGAAGTGCAGTGAGGCACGACATACCTACTCAAACAGTCAAACACCTCCAGGCTACGTCCCTAGTCCTGTCTCTATATTGGTCAACGGCTGTTGTTTAATGATTTCGATTTTGTAGTTTTCATGATCTAGGTATATTAGAATTAACTTTCATCGCAATAGAAGTATAATAGCAAAATAATGTTAATCAGTATTATCTATCCTAATCTATATTTATCTTATAAAGAGGAAAGATTCGATTTTTCGTTTGTAAGGTATTTCAACTCAAAAACTACTCAAGCGATTTAAAAATTCCAAGTAACAGGCTATTTTTTTTAAGTTCTGTTACTAACATTACCTATGTTACTTATACGCGAGTGAATCCGCAGGTAAAAGCTAGTATAATTATATTTTAGTCATGCAATACATAAATTTACATAGGTATGTAGTACTATTTTGGTGTAACCGTCTTTTTTATACAACTAATGTGGTAGATAAATAAGATAACCGGTCAAAATATGCGGTTACCAGCGTCTTAGACGATTGCAACACTAAGGGCCCACATGGCGACAGATTTACTAGTTCTATAGCTTCTATCGTTGTTCCATAGCCTCGACACGTGATAGGTCTTATGACGTCCCTGTGACGTGTAATATTAAGTAACAAGCCAATTAAAATTTTAAAACGTTTGTTACATCATCGTGATAGCAAATGTGTTAATACCTGTACGTATAAGTTTACTTCAAGCCTCTATTACCCAAAGAAGTTAGCATATTGTTATAACCTAGCCGTACATAAACTGTGAATCTACTACAGCAAAATATACTAATAATATTCTCAAAATTCTCCCAGTATTGCCTTCAAAAAAAGAAGTCTAAAGAGACTATCAAACGCAAAGTATCACTATTTAGGAACAAAGCGAAGGAAATGTATTAGCATTTTCAAAGAACAAAGATTTAAGGACAACGCTTGTAATGACATTGAAATTAAAAGGCAGAGAAAAACTTTTATTCCACTCGTAACATTAGAAAGTTCCGGTGAATTTGTTCACGCACCCTCTTTTAAATGAATTATTCAAGGCGGCAAAATACAGGGTAAGAAGTTTAAAGAGCCAGTTGTCTATCTAGCTGTCAATAATGTGCTTTAATTTATTTTACACTGCCATGCATTGGGTACGCATTCAAATTAGCTGCTTGGGGATATTTTGTGTTCCCTTTTTCATCGACCTTGCGAGCTGCGACAGAACGTTTGTTTTGTTGGAACATGACAGCATAACTGACAGCGCATTTCCTCCGAGGATTTCCTCGAGATTTCATATAAGTGTAAAGCTGAGCCTTGTCTTTTAATGTACTGTGGGTGAGTAATTTATATTCAAAGCAATTTAGACATACATATAAGTGTAAAATGTTTAGAATACGTAAAACTAGTCTGAGCTTTTTACACAAATGATACTCAAACCCAACTATCGTTGTAGGCCCCTCTAGAAAGGGATGAGCCTATTTCCATCTACCGGGAACAATTTTGGGCTTTACGAAAATTTCTTGACACAATACCCGAATAACATCTTGCATGACCCGGGAATCGACCCCAGCCCTCATGCTCAGAAGACGCATTCACTACCGAGGTAGTCTCAAAATTTGAAAATGTATTATATTATACTATAACAATAGATTCACATTAGATAATTATATTACAAAAAAGCTTCAACATTACGTACATTAAACACAACACAAAAAGTTTAGCAAGTAATACTTAATACCCAAAACTCATATTTATGTATTTAGTTAGTACATAGATACATAAACTGACGCCTGTATATTCCTGATAACTTAGGCTGACGTACACCTCTGCCCACATTGCTGGTGATATGTGCACTACACCCCAATTTCACGAGCCATGTATCAATTCATCGCGTTATAGGGCCAAGCTTATTGTCAACTACTGGGAAAGCTTCCAGACCGGCGCGGCGGCGCTACTAACACACTTGTCTAACCAAAACATCAATTCTATTCAGCCGTGATCATAAACGCTAAATTGCGAGCAACAATTCGAAAATGAATTCACCATTTTGCATTAGTAGTATGTATGCGGCTAGCCATATATCTGATAACATTAATGAATACTTATCACATTACTATGACTGTAGTCATAATCTGCTCGATGGAAATGTAAATTGCTCCTATCCGTTTGGAACCCGCTATGTAAGTAGAAAATAATAGCAACTTATTAAATAGTCCAGTTTC
Organism: Catocala sponsa; assembly: GCA_963564715.1. Lineage (NCBI taxonomy): Eukaryota > Metazoa > Arthropoda > Insecta > Lepidoptera > Erebidae > Catocala > Catocala sponsa. Next base: position 10,426,828 of record OY751336.1, on the reverse strand, counting down.
TGAATGATTAAGGCAAATCTCTGTTATATATTAAAGTAAATACATCATTGAGATTTGCCTCGTGACTCTAAAAATACGTGACAGTATGTACTTGGCACGAGCTACATAAAAACACCATAAATCTCAACCTGAAAACATAACGTAAAAACTTTACTACCCACACTCACACATTTTCCTGTCTTCTTCCTCTAAAAGTGTCTTTTATCTAAGATTTTCGTTACGGCTATTCCATAATTTGTCATCATACCATATTTACCGTAGTAGACTGTCAGAGTCAGCTGAAATATATTTTGTGGCGTTTTAATAAAATTTACTTCTGGCTAAGGACCCTCGCGCGGCTCGACACCGCGCGTGCAGTTTATTGTCCGTCCCCAAAGAAACGAATCCACCTTTAGAATTTTCTTTTATGCATTCAGAAAAGTAATTTGCTTTGGATTTGGGATTTGCTTCGAGAGCTTTTTGTCCATATTTTGTAAGGGGAACACGATATTTTAATGCTCATTGTCAACGTTAATCCGCGCTGGAGCAAATCTTTATGATTCTGAGAAATATTTAGATACTTGGTTGACGGTGTGATAAATCCGAGTTGCCATTTGAGACACGTTAATATGCTCTTAAATATTTTGATACCTAAATCCTAATATTATAAAAGCGAAAATGAGTTTGTTTGTTTGTTACCTTTTCACGTCTAAACCTCTGAACCGATCATCCTGAAATTTTGCATATACGTTGTCAGGTGTACAGAAACGGACATAAACTACCATTCATCCCGAAAAAAAAATACTGTTCCCGAGGAAAACAACAAAAACGTTCTTATGATAATAGATGGCGCCACGTTTCTTTCGAATCATGGTTGAATTATATTATTACAAGCAGAGTACAACCCGAATTGATTGTCAAATTCTAAATTAACGCGAGCGAAGCCGCGGGCAAAAGCTAGTATAAAATAAATTTTGCTAAATTTATTTTATACTTTGGGTTTATAAAAATAAATATATAGTCACCGTCTGTAAATAAGTGTGTTTATAATTTATTATCGTATGCTGGACGAAAGAACTCTTAAAATCACTTACTTCTAATTCTAAATACATAATTATAAAGAAAAGTTAATCGACTTTTTATGATACTACTAAAATTAAATAAAACTAAAAGTCGTGGTAAAAGACTAAATAAACTCACTTTTAAGTAGTCACATTTTGAGTGTATAGTCATGACCACACTTTTGTTACATATTTCTTAAAACATGTAACAGAGAGCACGACACAGATCTATAATATATTAGGAAAACATTCGGCGAGTCTAAAACTTAAATATTGTTAAATTGAAATGCAAATCTAATTAAGTTTCAAAACCACAATATGATGAAAATAGCAAAATTAAAAGGGAAAATCGTATTACTAAAATTATGGACGAATAAATTATAACAACTTTGACCCTTCTCGAAACCCTTTGAAGTTTAATGAATGTGTTCTTGCAAAAGATTAAGGAGTAAGAGCGCGAAGTGTTTTATTACCATTTTTGACCTGAAGTTCTGAGTCGTAAACCAAGGTACAATCTAATAAGACATTAATATGAGATCAAGAAAAATTAATAAGGGTACGTCGACATCAAGAGGCGGACACGCAGTAAAATGCCCGTAAAAATTATATGAACCTATAAAAGTGAGTGATATTAATATTTGAGCGTATCTTTCTGAATGTGTTTTATGTACTTGTTATTGGATAAAACGAAATCATTTGAAAGTACGTGTTCTAATAATGTTCGAATGTTTAATAAACTCGGCGAAGATGTTAATGACTACGGATGAATTTAATAAGGTGATTGTTGACACCAGGAAAATCACAAGACACCTTCTTGGGTATATTTCAAAAGAGACAGCTGAAGAAAAGTGTCGTATATTGCAACTATAACACATTACGTACAAGTTATCTAAAAATATTCGTCAACTTTGCATTAAGCTTTGATTGAGTGCTATAAACTAAATATTCGCAACTAAATTTTTGCAACTCTACCCGACTCGTCGAGCAAAAACGAAATGTAACGATTGTTTGATCACCATTAAAAGTTTTCGAAACATTTCATTGTTTGCTGAGGGACTGGGAACGTAAACAGAAAACGTGGACTGGTAAAAGCGCCGAATATTGCCATTCAACTGTTTTACGGTACAACAATAATAAGAGAGCTCAAGTTTTGTTAGATTCGGCACATCTTAGCTGATGAAGGAGTCTTAGTTGATGAGAAAACTCTCCTAAATTAAAGTATATTAGATGATTTACAATACGATGTTTAGCTACGGTTGCTTTCAATAGCTTTCAATGACAGAGCAATCATTCGCACATTACTTAACCTAGCAGAATTCTACTATGGTTTTTTACACTCCCTACCATGCGTTGGCATTTCTTTGCATAAGTAGCAGCAAATTCCTCTAAAACCGCTTGGTATGCCATCGAATAGTTCTCAGTTATGAACTTATGAGTAAAACTCTCAGCTGATAGCGAGTGATTTGTACCTAAATAAAACGTATCCGAAGGAATGCCTATAAACACAGTTGATTATATAAGCAGTAGAACACTTATAAGAAAAAATCCCCCTTACACTTAGGGGTTAAATATCACTGGCTCGTTGACTATTGTATCTTTTGCAATATTTTAATATTTTTATGAACTTTGCTTGTATGTGACACGATAAATAAGTGAAACCAATCGTTTTAACAATTGCCCCGACTATCATAATCGCCTATGCTAGTCAATAGTAATATGATTTATCAATGCCAATTAATATTATAACATGACCCGTACGTTCAGTGCTAGTGAATGCAAATACTGTGTATGAGGTATTAAATTCGATTCCCAGGTAAGGCAATATGTAATTGGATTTTATGTCAAGAACCTGTCAGTAGTAACACGGCTTCTGGAATTATGCACAGAAGACTGTAATCGATCCCTATAACGTGTGACCTTAAAACGCAGATAGCTAACGAAATATGGCTGTAATATACTTCTTACATTTCTTCAAGGATCGTGTCGATTTTGTACATATTCGGTCACAAACATCAAAAATAAAACTGGAACAAATCCTAAATATGAGCACTATAGTATAAATTAAAATTAGCACTAATCGTTTGAGTCGCAGCATAGCAGTCGGCACATAAAAATACTAACAATCAACTTTATCTGGTTTGGTTTTCTACCAGCAAACAATTTGCACCAAAGCCTCAAAATGTTGTACCAAAGACTGTGTCTACGTTGTATTTAAAATATTCTTTCAGCGAGCACGTCTTGTCTAATAAATATTGAAACGTTAAAATCCGCCTTGGTCCCATTTGGCCACTTTGTTCCTAGACGAGTAAAAGACTATTCTTTGAAAGTCCATCTTTAGTTTGGCCAACAAAATATTGCGAAGTTACCAACGTCAATTTGCTCGGAAAGCTTCTGTTTTTAGTTAAGCCTGTGGCACATGGCGCATTTCAATTATTATTCTTACTCTTAGATTGCAGATTAACATTCTGAACAGTACCAATTAGTGTTAATGGTTTAAAACCAAATATGATAAAGATTTCTTTGTGTGCATGAATTTATATTTTAAAAGACTAAGAATAAATCTTGGTCACAGGTACCTTTAATTTTTTTTTGTCCCTTGTCTATCGAGGCTTCAGCAATCGGTGTAGGTGAGGTGACCTCTGAACAACTTCACCATCCATGGAGAAAATTTATTTGCTCTACAGTTTGTTCCAAGTCTGAATGATATTGTGTTTGATTTTTCAAGGTTAATAAATCTGCTTCGGACTGCAAAGAAATTAACCCATGTATAGACATTCAAAACGTATTTATATTTTTATTAAAACCTGTACGGTTATTTAGAACTCAATAGTGTCAAAAAGGCAAACGTTCCGTACATTGGCTTCATCAATGTACCCCTTTTCTGGTCCGTGATTAAATATTTAAATCATCTATTTGTGACTGGTGCACGCACAGGACTAACCCTAACTAACACACATATGTAGAAACACTTGGGTTATATGTTGTTTTATGTTAGTTTTGCAGACTAACCTGTTTTGCAACTTTTATTTCATACATATTTTATGTTCTGAAATATGCAAAACTAACACAAATGTACTTTCAGAGAAGTTATGTTTCATACACGAGTTTCAGCTGCGTACAATGAAGTATAGGCAGCATGATGAAGTGTTGACTAATGAATCAGTGCGTAATAAAATAATGCATAATAATAAAATTATAGCTGTATTTTTTTCTTATTTCTGAAATACCCTATGTCTAGCGTAATAAAAAAGTAATAGTGGTAGCGAAAATACGTAATAACCAATTGGCATAGAGGAAATAAATTGTAAGTCCTTCATAAAAAAACTAACACTTTTGTCAGCATTTTAAATATTTGAATTTAAATAATGTAAAATGAAAACCAATAGAAATAATATAGCCTTCATATTATGCCTGAATAGATTACAAGGTAAGTATTAAACTCAAAATTCATAACCTGTTTTAGGATTATTGAAAATTAAATAATGTACACAGACAACATTAGGTTTATTATTATTTTATATTTATTTTTAGGTATTGCATATATGTTGCTGTCTACCGAACACATTTACATACTTCATAATCCTAATGAGATTGTACATACTCGTATAGTAAAATTCAATCATATGACATCGGTTTTCAGTCCGGTCAATTTAGACATCTGAGGGTACGAAAATTCGCACCCAGCTGAAAATTGATAAGATTGGTCAAAACACCATCATAAATGAAATCTAAAATGTCCTCATCGAGCCGACACCTGAAAAAAATTTACTCGGAGTCAAAGGTCACAAAAAACGAGATTTTCAGCAAAACGGTAAGTTTTATCATAAAATTAGCCCAGACAAAAATTGTAGATCAGATAATGATAATGAGGATTACAACTCTTTCAACTTTTTGAATCGTTATATCTCAAAAAACGGTGGCTCTTAGGGAAAAGTATTTAGTCATTTTTTATAGATAATTATCTGATCTACAATTTTTTTCTGGGCTAATTTTATGATAAAACTTACCGTTTTGCTGAAAATCGCGACAAACCCGTTTTTGTGACCTTTGACTTCGAGTAAATTTTTTCCAGGTATCGGATCGATGAGGACTTTTTAGATTTCATTTATAATGGTGTTTTGAACAATCCTACCAATTTTCAGCTGGGTGCAAATTTTTGTAACTTCACTCCTATTTTTTGATCTAATTTGACCGGACTATTTTTAACAGAGGCGCAAATCTAAAGTCATTTATTCGTTTAGGCAATAAAGTAACACTTACAAAAAATCTTTATTGTATAATGAGTTTACTTATGTGACTCAGTGTGTTTTACCACTAGTGGTCGCCCCGCTATTGCTACTGTGTCAAGTGTTGTGGGTTCGATCTCAACTCACACAGAAAAAAATTGTGGTCCATGAGGAAAATAATGTAATCAAGAGGACGCGCCCGGACGTTAGAAACATTAAAAAATCCGTTGCTTACTTGTTATCGCGAGAATTGTCTTTATTAAGATGCAGAAGAAATACATATAATAGTTTCACACATTAATGTTAATTATAACAAATTAATACATTAAACATGCCGAATACGAAAAAAATACGTGCAACACATAATGCGACGAATAATAAAATGGTAGTATCCAATATTTGTAGTGGGTACACGGGCTTATACGAATATGAATTTAAGTGAGATGAAAAAAATACTTGAGCATCTGAATAATTCAGCGAATTGGGAAAGTAAAAGCGTTTCTCTGCCGAGTAGAAGGCGCGTCTGTCTGTCCGTCTGTCACTTACTTATGACATTACACTTGCCAGCCTAAAAATTACGCACAAATAGACGTGAAAAAGTTCTTAAGTGTAGGTGTTTTTATTTATTAGGTGGAAAGTATTGTGACGAGTGTGATATCTTCATAAGTAGAAAGGTTACATTGACGTAAATATTTTAGCTTGTTTTTGTGATTTCTCAGTAGATTGAAATGGTATGATGGATTGAGTCAGACGAAAACTTACTTGTTAACCTTTTCATCGTATGTCATGTCATATTACTTTTAACCTCTAGTGGCGTATTAAAGCTAATGGAAAGTGCTAGCCACCATGACTTTTTGCAAGGTCAGGACATGGTCAAATTACTGGCTTTTGTAATGGAAAGCTGAAGAAGGACAGCTACTTAGTCTTTTATTTAAACTTTCGCCATATTTTTACTATTTTAAGTTATAAATACCTATTTATTTTTCGCCAAACTTTACAAATTTTTAAGCTAATTGAATTATTGAAACTATTAAATATTAAATAGTTTCAATAATTCAATATGCTTAAAAATTTGTAAAGTTTAATAGTAATTATCGTAGTGTAACAGTTTTTGAAAATTTTGTAATAAAGTGTCAAATAAACAACGCGATAAAATCCGTATATAGTAGTTTAATTTCAATAACTTAGGCTACTTTGATTTTTAAAAAAAATTGGTTTCCGCGGAGACAAACACTTTTTAGTTAAAATCTACGCGGACGAAGTCGCAGGTAACAGCTAGTCTATAAATAATTTATAATACACATATTTTTGTGAATTCATGATAGTACCTGGATACAATTAATCAACGGGAAATACCAGTCTGGTAGAATCGACATCTAAGTGGGTTCAAATTAAATACAAAGAATATCGTTCGTAATGACCGTTTGAGTCGAGTCGCTACGCCCCTTCCATGTTCGCCCACATAATGGTATAACTGAAACTTATCTTATATCTACTATCACTATTGACTTTACATTAAACCGTGTCTGTTTATAGAACATTCTTTATTATGGGGTCCTTGTCATCACATGTATTTGAAGAGGCAATGAATTTATAAACCTTTTATAATATGTGCTGTATCTTCGCATTAGTTCTTTGTACTATAATCAAGCAAGCATTGTCAAGACAGGTGCGGAAATGAGACCACGTGTATGTGTTGTACCGCAAACTCTTCTACTCGTCAAATTGCATTCGCTCTATCTAAAATAATAGATGTAATGCTATTGTGTATTACGCAAGTTTCTGCCAAAAATGTATGTACCCCACATATATCCAAAGATATGGCCTGTCTGTGTGCCAAGTCTCCTACAAATCCATTCAATGATTTACGCGTGATTGAGTAACAAGCACCGAGATATCTACAGAAAATCTTACATTTATATTCGTAGAGTTACTTCGTGATAATTTTGTGATGTTAAAGCATCTTCCTTATTATTTCTTTGTTTAACACGAGTAATGTTTTATTTTTGTTTAACCATATTCATTTAGGATTTGCCTTTTCTTTTGTCACAAATGTAAGGATAAAGTGACTTTCACACCATGCTACTGTCTATTTAATAAAATTTGTTCAATTTTTGCAGGACCTTCTCATAGGCTCAACCCATTGCCGTAACCTAGCAACTAACCTAAATGTAACTTATAAACATAGAGAAACTCACTAACTGCTAAACTATGACGTTCATGTGTGTTACTTTGTGACCTACATGAATAAACCTAAAACTACCAAAAGCACATAACTATCGACCATTATTTTCGTGTAGTCGCGTGGTAACTTTTCACTTAGTCGGTGCTATTATACAAAATTCATTGATCTATTACTGATAATACCCCTTAATTGTGCTTTACTTTCTATAAAGCGGGCTACGAATAATAGCCCAGTCATTAGAAGCAATTACTATGAAGTAAAGCCTTTATAACTGTTTAAGTTGTCAATTATACAACTAGAACGAACTTATGACATAAATTGATTTGATATTATATGGAAGTGGTGAGTCAATGCAGCGCTTTATTTTTTTTTATTTTTTTTTTTAAAGATTACTAGAAACTTGGGTTTCAAATTACTAGTATTCTTATTAACCCTCCATCTAAGCTAGAATGCTTGTGTTAGGAATGGGTCACGTCAGTAGTGCAATGGGGGGTCGAACCCGCGACCGCTCGATCGTAAGTCCAATGCCTTAACCATAGGGCTACCGCCGCTTTTAATTTTAACTATTTTTGTACAACAAAGGAATATAGGATGGCCTAATGGGAATCCGTTGAAGTGGCACGAAGTGGTATCTAGTTTGTTCCTAAGGCATGCACCTCTGACTTTTTGAGGTTATGTCCGTATTGCATATCTAAGCAAAACGGCCAAAACTCAGCATAGTGAATAACAGCTTGCAATAACATGAGTATTACTGACTATAGAAGGAAAAGGAATTAGAGATGAATGGGTAATGGAATGAAAGAGCAGACTTTCGGAGTCTTTCTGAGTGTTTGATATGTGACGCTGTGTCACTCTTGACTGCACGGATGGCGTAGTGGTTTAGGTGGTCGCCTCGCCATTGCCTTTACGACTAATGTTGTGGGTTTGATTCCAAGACGGTACAAAAATGTATGTAATCCACCAATAGTTACTCCGTGTCTGGGTATACTTTGTGCCCGTTATGTGTCTTTTTATAAAGATCCCCGCGACACAGGATGTATAAATAGCGCGGTCGTTGTCTTTTATGCAAATGTCATGAAATTCTATTACAGCAACTTACTCAATTTAATTCCTCCCAAAGAGCTAGGCAGAAATATTTTATTACATTTGAAAAACAATGTCTAAGTGGCTAGTAATTGGAGGGAGAGCCCAGTTTTGTGTCATGAATACATTGTTAGAAACTAGTTAGTGATGCAAAATCAAACAACGCATTCTTTTAGCAATCGAATCCTTCCAATATGTCATAAACAATCGTATACTAATGCTATGGGCCATTAAAACCGTACCAACTATTTTAATTATGCTTTTAATTTGCTATAAAAACGATGTACAGAAAATATCATAAGCATAATCTCTAATTACACATCAAAGATAAAAACAACACTGAATCTAAAAAAGTGCACTCGAAGAAAAATCTCAATTACCCAGCGGCGAATAAAAAACGTGGTACTCTAAGAAAGAAAAATAAACAAGTATTTTCAATTGGCATACTTCCCCAGACTAAGTTTCAGGGTGGGAAACAAAAGTACTGCCGTGTACAGTACACAACTGCACCAAAGTGCATTTATTGAAGCGGAAAATTGAGCTAGTGCCAATTTTATTTTTCAATTCCCATTCTATAGTACAACTGGTGTATATTAGGCCGCGTTTCATTAAAAGAATGGGCCCATATGGTGCTGGGAAACTACTGCAAAAGATTGGCGAATTCTTGCACTGTTTTGTATTACATATTGCGCGGTTGCCGCCTAAGTGTTGATAACATGCCAACGGAACACATGTTGTAGCTTTTATGAATCAAAATCGAACTTAAAGTATAAAAGTTTGTTTCTGTTATGGCTCTTGTATACGACGCGTTTAAATGCACAAGTTTAATGCACTTGCGCGGGTCTTTATGCATCATATAAACGGTGAACATGAAATGATGTATCCCGTGTCAGCTGTGTATAGCACACAGCTGACACGGGATACATGCGCGCGCTAAATATAGATACGATTACTTGTGTAGAGTTACAGGCGTAGCGATTATGAATGCCACTTCTGTGCATGACGTCTGCCCGGGTCAGACAAAGTGAAAACGATATTTTTTTGTCCAAAATTTCTCGATAGCAGCACATCAGAGTCTGTTCAAAAACTGTAGGTACCCGAGAGACGGTGACGATAGGTTCCTCTTACGTCGGACCCGAAGCAAAACTTATAGCTGGTGAAATGTGATTGTGATACATTTCTATCAACCCCAATATTTCGATTCAGTCTTTACATTTTGCTTATATATTCTTGTGTTTATCTAAAAGTTATCTCATTTGTTTAAAGATAGTTTACTAATGGTGTTTCTTCCAATATTTTTTACACGTGCTTTAACAAGATATAAATTCCGTGTATATCAAAATCGGCGTACTCTTATTTGATATTACAAATCGTTTTAAAGTAGAGTTTTAATTCGGACCCTTGTCGAATAAAGCTTTAACAGGCCCCGCCGCCGGCAATCAACTGGCAAATCCAGAGATAAAAACATTTCTCGAAACAGATTCTTAACTAAATAAAAAATGATACTACCATTCTAGGGTTTTACCCAACTCGGAGTAAAAGTTAGTTTTCAAACAAACAGATTGTGAAGTACTGGTTTATAATGCGATTCTTATTCTTGATCCGCTGGCATTTGCAACCTAATGGACATGAGATATTCGTATTATTTTTATATTTACATATTTCGACAGTTATTTTGTTTTTATGCTCTAATTAACGTTGACTAAATTCGAAAAATATTTACGTAACGAAAGAAAAAGAGTTTGTGATGATAAACATCAAGACAAGACATTAAAAAATATGCAGAAATAAATAAGAATAAATGTAAACAACACATATGAGAAACGAATAAACAAAACAAAACTAAAAGAGATAAAGTCTGACGCCATGGTTAAGATAGGACCTAATTCGGCATGTATCAAACGATTTCCTGACTCTGGTTTTCAACTAAAATAATAATTTTATTTAAATATACACAAGAATAGCTATTTGTCAGATGCATTACTTATGCGCAGTTTTCATATACGTCAAAACATATATTTTCATGATATTACATGGATGAACCTTTGCAGTAGTTACAATTTTTTAAGAGAAAATTTCTTTAGGCGCGTTGAGCACTTCTTGGGTGAACAAAAATCATAGAACTCCTGATAGTCTCTTAGGGGTTATTAAGGTTGTCAACATTTCGTTATTTTTTGCGCAGGACGCACCATTTCTGAGATATTGTTAATATTTTAAAATAATTAAAAAATGGAAAGCGTGGAAGCGTGACTATGACGCGAGTTCTATGATTTTTGTTCACCCAAGAAGTGCTCAACGCACCTAAAGAAGTTTTCACTTTAATAACTAAGATAACAGCAATTACACTTGAGATCACATTTGTACTACAGGAACCAACTTAGCCAGCCTACTGACTGCTTACTCCAATCATATCTGATGATACTGTACCGGCCCGTGACGTCACAGGCTACTTACTTATGAGGCGAAACTCAACTGTACTGTTGTCACCTATAAGCAGTGCAGGTATCTTCCTTTTGTCGTATAGCTGTGTCTCGTAACTAATATTATAAATACGTAAGTAAGTTTGTTTGTTTATGTAATTTCGCATACAGGAACAGAAAAGGACATAGGATTCTATTCACCCAGGAAAAAGTAATGTTCCTGAGGGATAGAACTTTATAGATATAACCTACATTAGCGCGACCGAAACCGCGGGCAAAATCTAGTATCATTATGTACCTAAAAGACCAACCGTCTTCTTAGTGATTTTCTCAAATAGACCATGTAAGACTATAGCGTATATAATCTACAGTGTCAATAAATTCAGTAAATATATATATATATATTATTACATAGCTACAAATACTATTAATTCAATACCAATATTAAAGACCTGAGCCGAACCGTACATAAGCCCTTGAGAAGATAGGCATGATAATATTATTTACGTAGGTATAAATACCGCTATCAATGTTATTATGTGGTGAATCACGGCCACTCTTTTGACGCAAGTAATCCGCATTGTGCGTATGACAGCCTCAATACTGTGCGGTTGTATTAATTTGTCGAATTCCCCAAATTATATTAAATGAATTCATTAATTTTGCCGGTATATTCCCTTTGTTCAGGAAATGTTTGGAATTATTTCTCGCCATTGTAATTGGGTAAATTGGATTATTATTAACTGGTTAATTATACATATATCTCAAAAAAAATTAGCACCACCTGGGTACTTGACGTCCCCTTGATCTTATTTGTAATTTATGGTTACGCCTTTTTGTATTCTTTGTGAATTTCGAAATTACAATACTGGTCACAGATATATGAAATAATGTTATACGTATTTGATTATTTTCTGAACTAGGTGACTACTATGCCTTGTGCTATAAGATTTATGGTCCGATATGACACCATTGCATTTTTATAAAACACTAACAAAAATTTAAAACGTTGATAATTTGATTCATATCTGATCATTGTTTACTAAGACTGCTCTACTTTTAAACTAACGGTAGACACATTTACGGACCAGGTATTATATGCGAAGACATATTTTACTTTAATTAAATTAATTATTGTATATGACTTCATGCGTCAGTATTTAAAGGTACCTTTTGTATTGACACGTAATGAAATCTATCAAATCATTTAATGCCAGAAACTTTCAGCTGAAACGGACGTAAGTGCTTATGCATATGGACTGGTCAGATCAAAGACGTTTTTTGATAGGCCAGGTTAAAAGAGATACACAACTGCAACAATTTCATATAAAAATTCGCAGCATTCGACGCGTTGACATACCATGACCATGCACGTGTGATCACATAAAATATTTTAACAAGTACTTTACTAGCGTAAAATACGATGCAATATTTTACCGCCCTCTTACCGCATCCGTACGCCCTTGATCTCCAGCTAAGAATAATCAAGTGACATAGAGTCAGCACTCAAGTAATCAATCATTTGCCAAGCAAGAACCAAGTGGCTAGTCCTCAGATAAATCGGAGTTGACTTACTGCATATTCAACGTTACAGCGGTACACTCACAACTATTCTCGGGATGTGATTGGTAGCACACACACAGATGCAATAGTCAGTGACAGTGATGCGTCGTATTGATACAGTATTGCATTTGTGTGTGAAAGTTACTGTCAAATATCACGCTGTTAGTGTGCATCTGAAGAATATTTTTAGAAGAAGTGAACTGAATGAGTTTCCTCCGATGTTTTTGTCCCCTCGCTGTCCCAAGCAGATGAGGTTTAAGCAAATAGCCAGACAAATGATAGACGAGACAAATTGTAAGCGCCACAATGTTGTGGCAAAGCTAATTTATTTTTGTCGGAGCCACTTTGTTATGATGAACCGTGGTCTAATGATGAAATAATGGCTGTTAAGAATTTTAAATATTAATCCGACGAGAATAATGGAATCCCTCGGTTGGGTTTTTATTTTATTTGTTGATCCTCTGTTGATTTATGATTTTCAGTTTGAGTAGATTGAAAATGTTTTTGAGCGTTTATTGTGAAGTTTTCGTTTCTATATTTGGTTTTATGTTACATTAAATTCAAAAGTGGACACTTTACGAATAAAACAAATTTAAGAAGTAACTATTTGTTACTTATTACTGCATTTCCTCGAACGAGTAGGGACTGGTGTATTACATCAACATCTATTTTTATATGTTTCTCATAATAAAGGTCGTTTAAACTGACTCGATGTTGCAATTGAGAATCGCCTTACAGAAAATTTTAATAAGACTTTGCTTTACCCAGGAGCTCAGCCCAGGGCTATATGATCGCCTGCAAACAAAGGCTCACCTTATGCCACAGAACCAATATGGTACAGGGGATAGATGTTAAAGTATATAATAGTGTTAGGTATGTTTACATAAGTCCGAGAATAACGCGATGAAATATAACTGATATCGTATTGATATAATAAATGTGAAAGTTTATAAAGATTTTTGTTTTGTTATTCAATCACGTGGCAACTTTGAATGGATTTTGATGATACCAGATACTCACATAGACCACGTCTTGATTTAATACATGGGATAGTTTTTATTCCAGTATGCGTACCCGAGGTATTAACGCAGGCCAAGTCGCATACTGAAACTAATTTTAAATAACAGTACCTTTATGGCCTATAGATTTATATTAAACCGCGCCTAAATGGCCTCGTAGGTTTATGTATCTTGTTAGTATAAGGGTTCAAACGCGATTGCCAATTCTAAATGCAATTAGCAGACGCACTTAGCGTCGGATGCTAGAGGTATGCGCTTTTGCTTGTGTTGGTATGTACATTTGTACCGTCTCGTGACTGCGTGGTAGCTATTGTATTCTGCTGCGGATCTTGAAGTGTCGGATTTGAGTCCTAGTTTGAGCAGCAAAGAGGTTCATTCATAGATTCTTACTAGCAGCTAACTAATTCCGGGTTAGGACGTTGGCGGTGTTTCATCCTCATGCCTCGGTAAATACGTAAAGCTGTTTGTCCTGCATCTTATGTCTATAGGTCGTATTTGATTACTGGTCCATCAAAATGAGAGTTATGAAAGAAAAGCTCTATAATATCTCCTTCACAGATGGAATTAAGATTGACTCCCGTTACCGGAATCTGGTTTAAAGATACTACATAAGGATATACTAAAAAAGTGTAATAAAATAAAATAATGTTCAATCCCATTAAAACTATGTGACTAAACTAGAATTTAGAACTTTAATTCCTCAATATTTCTAGTTTTCTGTATTCATTCGCAAAATTTTTATTTATCTTTCATAGTTTCATGCATGTATCACTAACGCGGTAGGAAAAGGTTTGTTACACCCACATTTCACCCGCTTTGATTCCAGGACCTACGTTCCAGACACGGTCTTACTAATAGTAATTTCTTACCAGTATAATCCACGATGGCTTAGCAACGCCAGAGTTATACTCCTGATGCAATGAGTTGCCATACGCAATGGTAACCGCCTCCAACGTTTGCGTCAATCTGGTAGTAGGTATGGAAAACATTATACTTATTCCTATTTTAAATGAAAAAGAAAATAAAAATGTTTTGCTAGATAAATCCTTTTATCTCATGTGCGTATCGTATCACTGCAGTAGCAATACATGTGTGAGCGCGATTCATTCACTTTACGTACCACATTATGACGTGGCATGCACTCCATAATAAATTTTATCGTACGAGAACACCCCCGTCTCTCCTAAAATGAATAATGCAAACCGTTTGGCTTTTCATCGTATTCAAATGGGTTGAAGTTGTTATTTTTCGTTGGAATCTTGCCCTGAGACCGGACATTTCATATATTGTGTATTATATTATCTATTGTATAGATAATATTTGCTTAAACCCTGGTTTGACTATTATTTCATTTGAAACAAAAACTTTAGGAAGCGGTAGAAACCATACAATAAATGAGTTTGCTACTAACAAAGCGGTTGCCTTAAAAAGATTTACCGCCAGTTCTTGAAAAGCTTATCAACAGCGTATCAAAATCAAAAGCATGACAAGTGATTTGATTGACTATTGATAATTCAGTCAGCCAATTACAGCAGTTAATATGCGTAAGCCCTTTGTTTAATACATTTTTGCGTTGTTCTGCCTTTTAGAAACCAGGAGCTAGTAATATGTCTTTGGTTTACCTGATGGTAAACAGATGTAACTCTATACAAAGTAAACTACAAAACAGCATGACATGTCACACATATGTACTTATTACGGAATGTGTGGACGGGCAACGGATACGGCCTGCCTCTTTTTGTTGTACATATTGACATTGTAATATTTTTACTAACTTTTAATGAGGGTAAGTAACAAATGTGAGGTTGAAGATTAGGATGAGGTTGGATGAATATACGAGTGGATAGGTGAATGGGTGGTAAGGTGGCGAGTTGAAGATATATAAATAGGTAATCGGATGGACTGTTCAGTTGCTGTTGGGTGGTTGGGCGGGTGGATCAGCAAATAAAGATAGAGAGGTAATAAAGGTATGCATAACGTAAATTATTTTTATTGTCTTGTTTGTATCATATTATGTATACTTAGCTTATAATATCGTTTTAGGATAGTCTGTAAAGATATTGTAAATGAGTTTAAATAAAGAAACTTATTATATATTTTAAGTAAATATATAATATTATACCGTTGGTATATAATGTACTGTTGGTTGTCGCCTCGCCATTGCCAACACGCTGACTATGGTATGTTCGATTCCTTCACAGAACATATCTATGTATCGAAAATGCTCGCATATTGTGTGTGTGGCTACATCATCTGTCTGTGTTGTGGCGGCGCACGGCCTATTGAGCACACTAGCTTGGCCACCACGTGACTTTAATGTTCGTGCCACGGGACGTAGCATCGGTTGCCCACAAATTTCTCCGACGAGAACCCATACCATACGGATCGGTAAGAGGCTGTATTGTTAAGCCCTTCAGTACAACTCAACGTCCACATATTATTTAACAAATGTTACACATGTCACGCAATACATCAGACGACACAAAATGATTTTGTGTTCCATGAAAATTTGAATTGATCGCTTTGAACACGTGTGTGTTCAAAGCGATCAATTCAAATTTTACATGTTTGTTACGCCAGTTCGTGATTAGTCACAGCTGTGGACGCATACTTACCTGTCGTCTAGCAAAATCTGAAGATAACTATCAAAAACAAACATTCAGAAGCAAAGTTTTATCAATCTTACGTTTCACAGAGACTTGTTAAGGTCCCACGTAATAGAGGCGATGTTATTTCTGTTTACTAGATATGATATCGGACTGCCAATTTCAGGCTGGACATCTCAAAGTCACTTTGCTTGACTTTGGTCTCAAACAAATAGTTAGAACAATAGACAATCAATGTAAGTGCGATTTCACACTAAGAGACCAATGAACCAGTCTACATTTTCGCACGTAACAAAAAAATGTTAACCTGTTTACAGTCACCCTGTTCTATTTTTGAAAGTGTAAAATAAAATCCACACAATAGTAGCCAGAAATAAAAAATATAGGTTTACTTTTTTAAGGTCACGGGTTCTGAACGTCACTAGAACCTCGGATGGGAAGCCACAAAGATTTTAAAGGCCTGTATAAAATATGTGATAAAGTAACCACGGGGCGCAGAGTCCCGATGTCACGATAAACTGCGATCCTCCCGACTCGCTGAACCGGAACGGCAGATATAGCTTGACGCGACTTCATAAAAATATCTCTCTTTAATTTCAGTTGACAATACTTAATTTATTTGTATTACAAGCTAAAAATACCTACTAGAGTAATACATACATACAGAGTCTCACGTTTATATACCCAAAGGGGGTAGGCAGATCTCTGTTTACTGTATTTACGTTTTATTGCGTAATAGGGGGCGAGTATATTCCCGTTTACCAAGCACAATTATTATTCTTGACAAAAACATCCAATAACAATTTGCCCGACGCGGGAATCGAAGCCAAGAACTTACGCAAGCTATTTGTGGAACCACAATATTTTTGTCACACAAAAAATGTTGTGTATCGAACCTACAACCATAGGTGCAGTGGCGGTAGCTAGGCGACCACTCATACCACTACGGTATCCGTGCAGCATCCGTGGTTCCAGTCTTTGCATACTCCTTGCAGAGTTACTGGCGTAATACTCTATCCCATATTTTCTTAGAACATTAATCTATTGAAATTAAACTACTATATACGGATTTTATCGCGTTGTTTATTTGACAGTCTTCCCGTGACCATGGCTGCTGAAAAGCAACCGAAACGTCGGGGAAAGTGTAAACACAAATATAAATAGTATAATAGTATAGTAATAGTATAAATAGTTTTAATAGTTTCAATAATTTAAAAGTTTAATAGTAATAGTAGTGTAACCGTTTTCAAAATTTTGTAATAAAGTGTCAAATAAACAACGTGATAAAATCCGTATATAATAGGTTAATTTCGATGAATAACATTCGCGTAAACAGAAGACAATATTACATTAATCTATACTAATATTATAAAGCTGAAGAGTTTGTTTGTTTGTTTGCTTGAACGCGCTAATCTCAGGAACTACTGGTCCGATTTGAAAAATTCTTTCAGTGTTAGATATCCCATTTATCGAGGAAGGCTATAGGTTATATATCATCACGCTAATATCAATAGGAGCTGAGCACCAACGAAGAATGTTTCAAAATCGGAGGGTATTTTTTCCTTTTGAGAGCTTCCGCTGCGTGCGCTGCGTAAACAGTTAAAGTTTCGCAAAAATCATGTATGACAGAATTGATCCCCTTTAAAAGTTCTAAAAAAAAATCCGCAACAACATATGTCTATATTTTAAGGTTGGCTCACTACAACCATTTTTATGCTAACCAAATTTGTTCTAAAATAATGCATTATTTGCGAAGGTATTATTATAAACATGATATTAATCCTTATCCAAATAAATACGTTATTCATCACAAGTATTTAATTTAAAACAAAATTGCCCTTTACATCATTCGATTTCAATTAATATCTTAGGAGATATCGCAGTTTTAAAATAACATTGCAGCAAAATAATTACCCATTACAGACATAGTACAAACGATGTTTCTCCTGGTTTATTCTGCGTGATTACTACTGGTTCCATTTGAAAAATTCTTTTAGTGTTGGATAGCCTATTTATCGAGGAAGGCTATAGGCTATATAACATCACGCTACGACCCACGGGGGCGGCGCAGTAACGATAAACGCGGGTGAAACCGCGGGAACATCTAGTTTAATTATATAGCTACTTACTGTATCTAAATCTAAACAAAGGAAAGTTACCATTTCTAGTGTCACCGCTATAATAAGAGGCTCTTATTTCGTTCCCGGTTAAGGATCTTTGTTACATAGTTGGCAATAGCCCCGTGGATGTTGCCAACATCTAACTGACCATTCAGGATAATGAACTGCTTGTAAATGAAATGTAATTATCTTATTTTGGCTAGTTTACATTCCTTTTTTCTGCGTATCTTCAATAACATAAAATAAGAGAGAAGGGTGATGCCGCAGCGGTAGTGAATACGACTGTTGGGCATGAGGTATAGGGTTCGTTGCCCGGGTCAAGCAGTGTTGTTGAGTTTTCTATGAAAGAATTTTCAGTAGCACGGTGTGTGGTACTGTGCTTAGTAGATGAAAGTAGGCTCGCCCCATATTACGTAAAACCTAAATAAAATTGGCGATATGTGGGTGTAAAACACCTCTGTATAATGTATATAGGTGTGACACTACAATATGATAACAAAGTTACATTTTACCTTAGTAATATAAGCCATATTAGAAGTGACTAATGCGTAAATGAGATTTTGAAATAAAGTAAATAGGCATTGAGCTAATATTTTATAAGACCAAGTTGATCATTGTCTTAAAGACACTGAGAGATCTTCCTTGAGAATATTGTTATGACCAAGGCTCTTAAAAAACAAACGAAACCTTTTTCCACGATACAACTATAAAATCCATATACAATACTTCAATTACAATGTACAACAATCGCGTAAATAAACGTAAATCAATAAAGTTAACGTCACAATCATTACCACAAGCAAAAGGTACCGCCAGTACAACCACTAAACCACATCGGTTGTTTAGCCAGTTATTGAGCTAGACTGACCTGGCCTGTCGCCAAACATTCAAATTGAAGTGGGAATAGCCGTGTTAGGACATGTATTTAGATGTTATCGCCTGAATAAGACCCGTGAATAACGTACACATATATCTTGGACGGTTTTAAACGTCTAAATCATACAAGCGCTGACGTTCGCAGACGTACCTACTGCTCAATTTAGTTTTGGCAATGTGTTCAATTAGTTTACTCTGATGTAAAATAATATAACGACTGTTACGCAATCTATTATTGTGTAGAGAATGGTGGAATGCGGCTGCTGTGCTGGATTCAATCCCGGAGTTGGTCAAAGTGTAATTTAGTTTTTCTGACCAGAAATTCTCAATACCGGAGCAGTGTCTGTCTGCTCGCACCCTAAAACTTGGATCTTAAAACCTTAGTTCCAACACAGAGCTCTATATACGGAGCTATATATAGAACTATAGAGTACTAGCTGTCCCGACAGACGTTGTCCTGTACACACGATAAAAATAAAAATCTAAACAATTCTCGAATTCACTTGAACACACACAAAAAATTTCATCAAAATCGGTCCAGCCGTTTAGGAGGAGTTCAGTAACATACACACGTACAGTAGAATTATATATATAAAGATATTCATGTATATGTATAAAACATATGCAGATGTTCAAACTTATACAACTTACGAGTATACTTATATATAATAAAATATCTAGAGAAATAAGTTTATGTGTTATGTTTAACAAGTCGTATTAGCGGATATCTAAATTCTCAAATGTTAAAAATACCTTTAGCATAGGTTCCACGAAAACCAACGAGAATATTTATTTTTAATTTAAAGCATAGCATATTTAAATAAATGTATATACGAGTATATTTAATATCTTGAAAAGTGTATATAAAACACATTCAAAAGAATTACAGCACAATGTTCGCAGTAAAGATAAAGGTAAACTAGAAAGTTTTTTACTGATACGTTTCCATTTTTTTCTCGTCAGCGTTTATGCATGAATTAATATGAAAGGCGGGAACTGTGAAAGAAATACGCACAGCCTGTGTTCGAATGAACCAGTGACCGAGTCTAGAATACATACAGAAACACGTTTATTTTGTAAGAATCTATATATTAATACGTGAAGCAAAAACTTTGTACCCCTTTTACGAAAATTGCGCGGACGGAGGAGTATGAAATTTGGCACAGTTAAAGTTTAAATGGAGAAGGAGGGGCGAATCGTAATATTTTTATAAAATATGCATTAGAAATACAGTAAATTAATGAAAAAACACTATACGCACACAACCATGCATTTGACACACGCGGTCGAATCGCGTTCGTAGTATTTCGGCATTGTTCGTCTGACGTCGTACAATTCTTTGTAACTATGGTTACCTATACCTTATTTATATGTAATGAAGAAAAAAGAAAACAAAGTAGCAAGCTTAGGAATTTTGGTCGAATTTTGACCACTAGGCGACAGCTAGTACTATTAAATCTTCGTTGTAAGAGGAGACAAAAAGATTTTAGCTTTTCAGAATTGCAAGTTCTGATCGTGTTTCCACCAACTAGGTATCCATAATGTGTGTATATCTATGTATACTTCTATACTATACTATTATAAAGCTAAAGAGTTTGTTTGTTTGTTTCGTTGAACGCGCTAATCTCAGGAACTACTGGATCGAATTGAAAAATCTTTTAGTCTTGGTTAGCCTATTTATCGAGGGAGGCTATAGGCTATATAACATCACGCTACGTCCCACGGGGGCGGCGCATTAACCATAAATGCAGGTGAAACCGTGGGAACATCTAGTATATAATATAACCAATAACATCCTTGGGACGATGGCTGCACACTGCGAACGTCTATGGGTTATTATGCTAAATAATAAACCGGATAATAGAAACTCTACCAGTTATGTTCATATAATTCCTTTATTGCTCTTATTCACTCATTAGAGGATCAGTAGCCGCTACTGGAAATGCAATGCCTGTAGCCAAGTTCTAGTCTGACAATGTAGACAGTTTTTCTCCCTAGCCTTTATTATTCCCAAATCACTTGGGGTCGGGTTTCTAGTTTCTAACCGGATTTGACTGGATATCAGTTTTTACACGGAGCGACTGCCATCTGACCTCCGCATCCCGAAGGCTAACGATACCCTAAGGCTAGGCTAGTGTCACTTCCCAATAACGACTGCCATATATGTTCATGGCAGCCGGGACCGACGGCTTAACGTACTCGTCGAGGCACGGAGCAGGCGAATCATTTCAACTTATTATTAGGAAAGGATCGCTTTCTATTCTATAATGTAAGTACAATAATTGTTCTTAATAGCAATTCTCAATTTAACATAAACACAAAATTATTGGTAGGTAATAAAGGATTGATTAAACTTGCATGTCATGTGATTCTTTTAAGTGTGTTACAAGCACGTTTTTAAATTTTTTGTCTATGAATAGTGCAAACAAGTTAAACTTAAAATGTCATTACAATTTACACGAAGTGATGTAGTAAAGTATAGAAACGCATTGGGCAACACTGAACACTTTCTCTCCAGACAAGGAACGCAAACTATTCTGAAACTTACTGTGATAGTACAGTTACACTGCAAGACTGAACCTGATGCCTAAGTTTGACTTAGTTCTGACAATTAGCACGTTAACACTGCCAATCTGCTGCCATTTAACCCGAAGCACTGTCATTTGGATGAAAGTTTTCCAAGTGGTTCAATAGTAAATATAAACTTACTCCTTTAGCTCGTTTTAACTTAGTTCAAGAACTTAATAAGCCGTAGTCCATAAAAAATACCGCACGATTTTCTAACTATGAACCGTGAACAGCTTAGCGCACGTAGAAATGTTTTGAACGCTTAGTAGAACTAATTACAGCCACAGGATCAGTTTTCTCTATATGAGTCTAAGGTTTGAGGCTTTAAAAATAAAATATAGTCTGTCAGGAACACAAACACAAATTCGCATATGCTAAAAGTAACTTCATTACTTACAGTCATTACGTTACAGTTATTTATCATTAACTACTTACAGTCAATTCGAATCGATTCATATATCAGAGGTATGGACATTTCAAACTACTATTAAAAAAAGTGATTTAAAACTGTAATTTTTCATAGAATTGAGAGTGATTTAATTTAAACACAGGGTCAACTTTAACCTTTAAATATATCCACGTCTTATCATTACATGTTACATAATAAACAACATTTTTGTTTTTTAATCTAGCTTATATACGCTACTGATGCTCTATAAACATTTCAATCACTGAAGAGAAAAGTTTTATTTCGTGATTGCAAGCGTCACCACGACAAACCAAAGGCTTGTCTCACAAAATTCTGTTTCGTTGTCACTAAATCCCTTTCCTTCATTGGCGTTGCCGGAAAATAGTGTGTCACCACTATTGACAATAGAGACGGCTAGGCCGAGATCGGTTTCGGCTGCAAATTGGTTTTGTGTCACGTCTATCGAATATTTGAATTGGTTTTAACCTCAATATGAAATAACTTTCCATACTGCGTGTTATTCTGTTATTGGCAAGTCCCTGTGGGTATTGTTCTCCCGTGTTGATTTTATTTTTAATCTATATCAGGGCAAAATTTGTAATAATATAGAATTTAAATCACTAAATTTAAGAACTTAGATTCAAGGAAAAATGCTGTCCATACGACCACAGCTATCTTCTGAACATCACAATGAATTTGTATTAAATATATTAACAAATTATTTGTTAGTTGTTTATTAGGTAGATGATAAATATTGAATAGTTTGTTCATAACAATTTCAGTTGAGAATATTTTCTTGTTTCATACTTTTTAGAGTGCGATTTTTAATACTAGTCGGGTTTTAGGTTTTGAACTAATTCTTTATTAACAACTGCACTTGTGTTGACAATTTGAGGTGATGAATAATGCAATAGATATGAAAATGCTAACGGTAAAGAGATAGCTGCCAATTGAACAATTGCGCGTTAACTCTTTTAAAAATGATGTTGTTGCATTGACTTTGTTTTGATAACAATACGAAACACGTCCTAATTTGGACGTTTCTGGGTCTTCACTTTTCTTTCGGTAAGTATACACTAAATTTCACAGCGGTATTTTACGCCATTTAACACAGTTTTCTTAGAATATATATTTCAAATTAAATAGTTATTCCGTGAAAACCATCTTATATATCTAAAAATAAATAATAATAATCTACCACATACACACAACACCATCTAGCTCAAACTAAGCAGAGCTTGTACTATGGGTACTAGACAATGGATAAACATATATATGTATATATATATATACATATTTTTTTGTAAATACTTACATATTATACATAGAAACACCCAGACCAAGACAAACATCAATGTTCATGCACACAAATGTTTGACTTGTGTGGGAATCGAACCCGCGACCTCAGGAGTGGCAGTCGGTTACACTAACCGCTACGCCATCGAGGCCGTCAACAATCACAATATTACTCATATAAAAATGTCGTAGAAAGTCATTGTTAAATAGCAATACATTGATACATTTATATATTATGTACCCCAATATCAACAAAATGAATACCTTGAAAAGTACCTACGCCTATTCGATAAGTCTGCAATTATGATTGCCCGTAACTTTTACGCGGTAATAATATCCAAGTACCTATTGATAGAGCATTGCATCAAAATTCTGAAAACTAAATAATTAATAGCGAATATTATTCAAGTACTATTGTATAAAGCACAATGGGTTGTCATTATTGAATGCGAATAATTTATACTGCAGCGTTGTTCATGATAAATGTACAATGAACCTCTATATAGGTAGTATTATTATTCATTGAAACTAACATGAATATGCTAATGCCTTCCTTAGCTGATATTAAATATAATAATTTTCATAAATTATTATTTTAGTAGCTTGCTGCTGCTTGTGATCAGATTCTTGTGATAAGAGCAAGTTTAGGTCGGTAGTGCCATTGCAATACTGACGTAAGCTTGCCAGTCATTAGTGAGGATCAAACCATGAACCTTAATCGCCAGTCCGATGTATGACTGACTAGCTTTTGCCCGCGGCTTCGCTCAGGTAAAAGTTGGTTAGGTAAGGTTATGATCAGTACTTTAAAAAAGAAAATCTAGTCTATGTTACTCGGTAAAAATAGAACTTTCAAACGGTGAAAGAAATTTTAAAATCGGTTATTTTTGAGTTAAATCCTTACAAACAAACAAATTTAATATTTCCTTTTATAATTAATATTGACAAGCGACTCGCACGACTGCGCCCGGTTTGATAATACATATATCTAGAATAATGTACCTTTCTTATAGTGACATAATTATTTACGTGGTAGGTATAGGTATATAACGAGTTTACCAAATTATAAACTTTTACTCTTTATAGTATAATTATATATTATTATTTATAGCTTCCATACTGCTGCTTTGAATAGAGAACCGCCTCCTTTTTTTGAAGTGGCTTAAAAACCGTAATCAATTTTGCGTGAACATCAGACAATAAATACAAATATTATATTTAATGATCATTGTCAATCCAACCGCTGTCCCTATTAAAAAGACAAAAGATATATAAAGACTTAGTCTCACTTTCACGTAAAAAAGCGGCAAGGAGAACAGCAAGAGGACAGAGAGAGCTCTTGCTATAACGATTTTAAACACATACGTAACCACTGCAAAGACTACCACAAAAACTATAAATAAATTAACCAACTAGAATACCAAATTAACGTATGCAGCAGTGCAATTTCAAAGGTAATATACGAGAAGGAGCCAGTAAGGAATTAGGTTAATTGCATTCGGAGATCACATTATGTCACATTACATATCGGAAAGCCACACGCCATGCCGTCATGCATATTTAAATAGATTTTAGTGCATTATTCACTTTTGCAAATCCTCGTCACTGCTGTGCAGATATTTTATTTCACGGAAATTAACTTTAATGAACTTGGCTGTGTTTCAATTTGCATTTGCGCAACTCTTTTTGTTCAGATTTTCAATTTTGAGCTTAATAAAATGACGTTGCTGCTAAGTGTTCAGTCGGCCGTTTTGAAGGCGATGGCATAACTTCATTATTTTGTTAATCTGGGATTTACTGCGAACTATAAGAGAAAATCACTTCAAAGGTACGACCTAGAATCCTAACTAATATTATAAATGCGAAAATGAGTTTGTTTGTTTGTTACGCTTTCACGCCTTAACTACTCAACGGATCAACATGAAATTTTGCATACACGTTGTCAGGGGTACAGAATAGGACATAGGGTAAACCTTTCATCCAGAAAAAATAACTGTTGCAAACCTAACCTTACCTAACCTACATTTACGCGAGCGAAGCCGCGGGTGCAAACTAGTAGTGTAATAAAGGTATACCGCACCACACTAGCTAGACTTGACATGCTAATATCAACCTCTCGTTTGAAAAAATTACCTTTGTGAGGGCTATTCATAATTGTACAATTATGCTGTAGTTATTACATATTTCTAAATGAATTTATTACAAATAAAAGCTACAATATAAAAGCGATAGACCTGAAAAAAGAAAACTAGATTGTCAAATTAAAGCTGGGAGTTCAATCCAATAGCATGCATTCCAAACTTTATAAAGTAATAAGTGTAATGTGTGTTCTATAGTTAAATATCGCTAGCTTTAACGATGAATTAAAACACTATGAGGCATTAATTATTATATGATGTTGTCTTAATAATATTGCATACACACTTACACACTTTTAAATACACCCTCATACTCACATACACACACACATACAAACACAGACACACACATCCTCACACACACACACACACACACACACCCTCACACACACACACACACACGACACACATTCACACACCCACAGACATACTTACATATATATACACTTATTTACTCAACAAATTTAATTATATACCTAAGATATTTACTAGTTTTCACCCGCGGCCTCGCTCGCGTAAATGTAGGTTAGGTTAGGTTTGCAACAGTTATTTTTTCTGGGTGAAAGGTACCCTATGTTCTATTCTGTACCCCTGACAACATGTATGCAAAAGTTCATGTTGATCGGTCAACTAGTTAAGGCGTGAAAGCGTAACAAACAAACACTAATTTTCGCATTTATAATATTAGTTAGGATTAACCATTTGTTTAAAATATTGTTCAACTTGCGCAATTACATTATTATTGTAATGTGAAGAGCGAGGTCTCCTAATACAAGTAATATTTACTTCAAAGGAGTACCCCAATTACTGATTATAAAATAGCTTATAAGAAAACGATAATAAACAATTTTTATTTTTTATTTTAATGATATTGTCGCATATTTAAAGAAGTAATTATATCCCTCCTTGTGACATGCCACAGAGCTGTAGATACACACTTACTAAATCGTCGATTACACGAACAGCGTTTTTATATAACTTCATAAAGTAAATAGCATAAAGCTAAAATACCGGAATG
The DNA here is from genome assembly GCA_963564715.1 of Catocala sponsa. NCBI lineage: Eukaryota > Metazoa > Arthropoda > Insecta > Lepidoptera > Erebidae > Catocala > Catocala sponsa. The sequence goes on along the minus strand of OY751336.1, from coordinate 10,400,264 downwards.
GTAGCTGAAGTACTTAATACGCCATTGTGCATTTGCAACACGTACACTGTGATTCCGGAACTAGTGCACAAACATGGAAATTAAGCATACTCATAATGTAACATACTAAATGAGCTGACTTAATTTATACTGAATTAATCTATAATCTAGATTTATATTTAGCTGGGAATATTCCAGTTTCAGAACAAAACTAATCCTATTTAATCGCTAATGCACAGTGGTATGCAGCGCCAATACTTTGCGTTTACGTGTTCTAGACGAATATTTGTGCGATCTACCGACAGCGCTGTTTATTTTTTTTTACAGCTTGTACCATTCCGCAACATAAGCACTTGAATTGTTTACATCATAATTAAAATGGTTAGGTATTTAAACTTTAAAGAATGTTTATGACATCCTAAGTGATGCTTGATCTTAAATTGGGCGGAGTTTCTCGTTATTTTAAGATACTACACACAGTTGCCACTATACCATGGAGTCCATGACATCACAATGTCATCTTATTTGACATAAACTTAATGATTGAGTAGTCCCTACTGCACATAGATTCCTAGTAATTTACGCCACCATATCTGGTGCCTCCTTCTGCATCCAATACAACCCTGCCACTTTTATTTTTACCTTTTAGGTTATAATAATATCCACTAAATACCATAAATCTGCCCCAAAGATGATTGCTGTGCTCCATGCGTCCAACAGCTCTACTGAACTTTGTCTAATAATACTTATACACAAGTGGCGCGGTATTCATGCGCGAACTATTTACGTAGAAACGAGCTACCTGCGCAAGCGCATTAACTTGCACATGTTACCCGAATCCTATAAAGGAGTGATTAGTCTGTCAAGCATACTAGGCTCGTCGGACACTACGTTTATGCATGCATAGTTCCTACTTAAAAACGCCACTTCCACATCAATCGCCGTAGAATATGCATAGAGTGTAGGTACACGTTTTTAACTTTTGTATTAAACAAGTGTCGCCCCTGTGATCTACACACCGAAATGTTTCAAAGAAGACAATTGCTACGAGTACTCATTCTACTCATAGTTTACATATTTAAATACCTGGGTCACATAAATTATATAAAAAAATCGTTTTTAAACATAAAAACCGTCTAACTATAACCCCTCACCCCAGGTGATCGAATAAAAAAAGATTTCAAGATCTGACATCGTTAGCACGACGCTTGAACCCAGTAAACTACTTTAGCGAACCGTTTTTACAATTGTGTGAATGGAAATGAAACTAGGGCACGCAATATTTCTATGGAGCGGTGCGTGGAGAGCCCTTAGTCCCTCTCGCCTTGTAGTAACGATCCTCTATTAAGAAGGGAGGGGATGTCAAGCGCTCCTTCAAAGCGAGAATGTTTTGCTATTTTGAGTAACGCTGAGAACTTGGATGTTTTTGTCGTGCATTCTTGAGGTTTTATGACAATGTCCGTCGCTGGCAAATGGGCGGTACAAGCACACGCATGTGTACGCCTACACGCACATGGTACAGTAATAACACTCTGTATATTTTATACTTAGATAAATAAGAAAAAGTTTACTTTCTTCACGGAATATATTTTTCTGGGTTGCCCTGAAATGAATCGTATATTCGACTGCTTTCTTGGTCCAGTGGTACAAGTGTAAGCGCAAGCGAGACTGTCCAGTGTGTGAATGAGTGTGTGTGTGTGTGTGCGTGTGTGTATGTGTCTAAGTTTGCTTGTGTGAGTATCACGTCTCGAATACAACTATGTGAGCCCCGTGCGCTCTATTTTGTGGGCTCGCTGAACTACTATTACAGGTATGCATACTTAAAGACAATAATTATTTGATTGTAAATATAAAATGGTAAATTATTATTTTCAACCATCTCGTTTGATCAAATTTATATCTACATCTTCACTAATATTATAAAAAGAAAAGACTTCTTACATTTTTGTATTTTCCGTCATAAAAATTAACTTAAAAACTACTAAACCGATTTAATCATTATTTCACCATTAGAAAGTTAGTTAGAATTTTATCCAAAGTTACATAGATATTTTATATAGAGCAGAACAATAATTATCAACATGGTTGAATCTGTGGGAGACAGCTAGTTGCTTATGAGATCCCAATCGCTGTCGTCAATCTGTGATACTTTTACCTTCGCAAAACAATTCACCTCCTTAATACCTTGTTTATTTAACCCAAGATCTTTGAATATATATTTTCGTTATTTATTGCCATTACATTGTGATAGAACGTCTGTTTGGGGCGATAGCGTAAAATTGTTTGCCCCTTGTCAAATGCGAGCAACGAGCGTAAATGTTTGACAACGCACTATAGGGGCGTTTGTGTATGGAAATAAAAACAATCGTTTAGTATGTTCTACATGTAAGGGAGAGAAGCGACTTGTAAGCTTCGTAATTGTGATTACTGTTACAATAATAAAACTTATTAATGACTCGTCTCGCAACTGCTACTGCGGTGAGTGTTGTGGGTTCGATCCCGACGCAGGACAAAAATGTATGTGATCTACAAATAGTTGATTTGATTCTAGATCTTCTTTGTGCCCGTTATTTAAATGGTTTTTGAGTCCTCCGCGACACAAGAGCCAAGTGGAACCAAGTGGTGGAGTTGTCTTTAAAACAAAGTAATAAAATTGTTATCCGAGACTGTATGTTTTTATAACCATTTTTTTAATGTTTGTAAAGTTCCCTGTAATACAAAAATTACTTCAATAGCGAGATATTCCTTAAAATAAGATAAAGATTACTATGGCAAATAATATCTTCTTTATTTATTTAAAAACGCGGCTGCTGAATGTGAAACTCATATGTAAAAAGCTCTTGTTGTCTAGATATCAGTTTAAAAAAGTACCTACTTAATTTTCGTTCATAATAAACATCCCAAAACGAAGCCGTGGAGGTAAAAGTAAACAACTTTTAACGTGTTCAATGAAATGGGTAATTGGTTGTGAAAACATTTCAAATATATGCATCGACGTCCATTAAAACTTAATTACTGCCGTAATCGATGGGATAACACCCTGACAATTCAAACGGCTTGTTTTTATTGCACTTTATTCCGTACGTTATTATTATTATATCACGTTTTTAACCGACTTCAAAAACGGAGAAGGTTCTCAGTTCGACTGTATATTTGTTACGAAATCATTCCACTAATTATAAATTGATTTTGATGATTCTTATTTGGCTTTAATAAGTCATACTTCAGCAGTGGTCCCAAAAATTTTTATTGAAATTGATTATCACTTTTTGAGAAAATCAACAAAAAACAAATACAAAATTTAAAAATTATTGATACTTATTTACAATTTATAATCCGTTATTATCGGAGTCGGTGCCACCGCGCCGCCGCCGCCGGCTCCGTATCATTCGAAAGTTTGTTGCAAAGACAGGATTAAACCGTCTTTCTTGGTATATATGTATATAAGTATCAATTATTTCATTGACTGTCCTTTAATGTTCTTACTTTGAAGTAATCCATTTTATATTATACTTTTTAATGCACCGTGATTTGTCGACACCACGATGCACAGTCCCTTTCCGACAATTCTCTATTTTGTATGTAGCGTAGTTATGCGTATATAGGGTGTCTAACTTGGTGTTTGCCGTGTGTACATTCAATTCTTTAACCCTTAATCTTTATAACTTAATAAAAATTATTGTAGTATGTAGTATAATTATTATGTACTGTTTAGGAATCGCTGGGGCTCACCTATCCTTGATGGACATATGCCACTAAATAAAGAAAGAGAGAAACTAAAAACTTGATGTGTAGCCGTGTATACATATAGGTATAGTATTGAAGTCAGTTTTTGTACTACTTTGTAATTTTTTTTTTTTGACTACCTTCCATGCCATAAGTTTGCGCTTATGTTTGCAGTTGGGGTTCGCGTTGACGTAAAAACAACTCGCACTAGGCACTCTGTAGTGCATGTTACCATCGTGACGTCTAATAATTAACATAGGCATTTAGAAGCTAATAAACGTGACCAGTCTATTTTACTGGATTTTCAATTTTTGGCTATAAGTCTAGACTAGAAAAACAAGAATAGAAAATCTTTAAAAAATACTATTACCTTTTACTATACAAATCGTCAATTCTAAGAACTCACAAGAAATTGCTAAAGTTGTCATAGCAGCTCCAGAGTAAAAATACGGCCGTATAGAAATCTATACAAAGAGTCCAACATACAGACATATACTAATATAGACTCAAGCCCCGAAAACCCAGGCAGATATTTACATCCATACAGGGAACAAAGCTATTGTCGTCTACTGCGCAGATTTCCAGACTCCATACTGTTATTGAATATTTTCTAACAAAAATCAAATATAAAACCGAAAACCCGATAAGCGTAAACGTTTATAACTTTTGTAACGACGGTCGAGACAAGTAAAAAGTATTCTATAAATACGAGTATCTTAGCATAATGTACAGCTAATGTTAGAACGATGTTAATGTAAATCTTAACGAGTTAATATTAATTGTATGCCATTAAAGGAAGAATTTTCTTGTAAATTATGCACGGTAATGTAACCTTATGTGATCCAAAACTCTTTAATTAGTACTGAAACGAAACATCGCTTTGTTCTATGGCTTAATTAACAGACACAAAATACACCCAAAAGCATAAGAGTCCCGTGTGAGATTCGAACCCACAATACCCAACGCGGCTGCTGCGACGACCTACCCGTTAGACCTTCCGCGCTACTCAATTAAATGACTGACGTAATTATATACAAACAGAAATGATTCACACTTATATAAGATCCGGTTAATGTGTTATAACAATAACAAACATTTACCACCGGTCATTTACCAAAAACCTACTAGCCAAAATCCCAGTAAACAAAAAACAGGCCAAATTTTAATTAAATATACGCAGGCGATATTACCCCATACATTACGGCGCCGCAGTGAAGTAAAAAACGAGTTAGGTCAATGTAGGTTCATTATTGCCGGGGATTAAAAATAAAATCAAATGACTTTCATTACTACATAACATGAAGAAGATGAGAGAAAGGTTTCGAAGCAATTAGTTTCATGTCACACCATTTTGTGTTTAATTATTGCACGCATTTATTTACACATTACGTTAACTGCAAAAACGGGTTCGCTTTTGAAACAAATTGTCTATACTGTAAAACTGGAACGTGTGCCCACTCCGTGATTATAAAACACGGTCTTTTGAGAACACCAACGGTCCATTACGTTTCTATAAAGCACAGTATTCTGATTTTAATATTATTGTTAAAGTGAGGAAGCAATGAACTTAAAAATGTTGAACACAGAATTTGGTAACGAATACCGTGGTAAAGGTTGAGGGACTACGAATCCTGACAATTTGTAACATGTATCGCCACTTTCATTCGTATATTTTCAGCGAACAAAGATACGCAGACTATTGTCAAAATTCTTATCTATAAGGATATAGTCTGGTTAGGAAAACTGAACAAAAAATTATAAAATATTTTCTCTGTTTCACTTTTGCGTTTTGGGTTTTTTATATATTGTTCGATCGTGAGGTTGCCTTTAAAGATTGCTATGCTTTTACTTTTTCTGGGTACTGCTTGTAAATCATTTATCAAATAAAAATGTTAATATATAATTATATAGATGCGTGTGAATTCATATCAATTAATTTAGGCAACAGATAGAACAGTCGAATAAAATGTCACGGAATCCATTTTATGATTTAGTTTTAGGTACGAATCTATTTCACAAAATCAATTTATCAATTCTATTCTCGTTTGCAAGTTTCCAATTAAAAATGGATACGTACATTTTAAAATTCATTTTCAACAAAAAAACGTTATGATAAATGCTTTTTGTATCGTGAAAATCTCGTGACATTTTGTTGTGTCATTTTGTTAAATTAAATTGTTAGGGTTGCTAGGGTTAGATTTTAGACAGAGAACGAAGATATTGAATAACAGTGATTAATAACATTTCTTAATAATTGATTTAGTTGTGATACTGAATGTAGAGCCCTACTTTTTCCCTCCAAGTACTATCTTGACAAGATTGATGAAACACCGCGCCTTCTGAATCGCTTCCATTATTATTGTTGTAATTTATTTCTGGTATTTCAGAAGACAAAAGTACTAATTACGTTCTGTAAAATATGAATGTGAATTTTTTTATAAGTTCACTGCTTTCACTATAAATGTACGTAATTTTGTTGTATTCTCAACGTTAGCAGTTAAGTATTAGAATACTAGACATAATTAAAATCTATGGTGTCTAGCCGCCGGTGAGCAACGACTTAGTAGCTTAAGTATAAACAAAAATACGTCACTCGCATATTACATACGTCACGTCTATATAGCCGAAAAGATAGGCAGAGCTGTTACACTTTTTTAAAATTATATAAGCAATAAGACTATAGTCATCTTATCTTATCTTATGTGGGGGCCAGTCAGTGCAGACCGGCGACACTTCGACCCAGTGGGATCTTTTGTGTCGACACTCTCCCAATAACGACTGCCATAGATGTTCATGGCAGTCGGGACCAACGGCTTAACGTGCTTTCCGAGGCACGGAGCATGCGATAATTGTCAATCAATACGCACATAATTTCGAAAAGTCATATAACTTCCGAAAGTCAGAAGTGCGCGACGTGGGTTAGAACCTGAGACCCTCTGCATTGCAGTCTGTTGGTCTCCCCACTGAGCTATCGCTGCTCAGGCTATAGTCATAGGTCCAACGTAAAAGGTACGTGAGCCTCTTGCCATCTACAGTGGCAAACAACGTGCTGCTAATGAGATATTTTTTACGTGTGATAAATTGTTTCTTATTTTAGACGCAAACATTTTAGCCGATATTTGAAGAAAAGAAAATATCTGTAAATTAATCTGCACAAATGTTATATCCTGTCATATGCCACGAGTAATTGTTAGAACATAGATTGACACGAAAATAAGTAATGTTTATAAAACCGCAGCAGTTATAGTATGTTAAAACAATATGTTAAAATAAGTAACTTTTCAAAATCGTCTACATTTTTAAGAATTAAGACAACCGTATAAATGTTTCGAAAATACCTAATTTAAAGTTACACATAAAATTATATGAAAACTTTTTCTGTTATAATTTCTAAATCACAAAAGCCTTCTAGCAACACAACACACATGCCATCACTACGAACCAAGAGTTATAATTAATTGTCCCAACATTGTACCCCACATGACCTACTCATTTATCCGTTTAGAATTTCGGGATTTTGTACAGAAAAATTGTGCTCGTATAACGATATTGTCCAACAATTCTTTTGGGAGCTGTGAAGTGTCCGCTTCGTGATTGTTTAATTTCGGTGTAACAAATCCGTTTTTTTATGAAAGCCTGATTCCAGCGGAATATCGTTCGACGTTTTATGTATTGAAGTTGGAATTTCTATTCCCTATTTTTTGTTAGGGGTTTAGGTTTATGCAAAATACTGCAATTTGATTTAGTGTTTGTTTTATATGTTTTTTACTTTAAAAGACAATTCCCGTACTTCCTGTGTCGCGGGGGACTGTACAAACATTCAATCATCGGATAGAAAGAACATCCAGACTCATCACAATTTTCTTCGGTGTAGTATTCGAATTCATTTGGCGTGGAGGAAGCTTCTAGGCAAGCCCTTAACCCACCAATCAACAACCCCGTCATCAATGCAGTTTTATTTATCCGGTCTTCCTATGGTTATTAAGTATTAAGTAGTTTTCTTTACCGGCGTTTTAACTGCTTTTTGGCATCCAGGGTTAAGGGGAATCTCTGCGTAACAGTTCCTGCCGGTGGTTTAAAGTCATGGTTACCGATAAACCAAGCCGAGCAAATGAATAAACAAATTCTGTTTCTTCAGACATTATTATTAGGCCTTGATTCATTTCGTACTTTTGTTAAACAAATTTGCGAAAGCAGAATACAATGAAATTTAAATTTGTTCATCAGGTGTTTTTATGACATACCCTTTATGTATGCGCTGCTGAATGGGTCGCACACAACTTTGTTGTTTGAAATGAAAGATCACTGATAGTTAAAATGAGATGCGATTTATTGGTCACTTAACTACCACGTAACTTATGATAATATATTTGATACGATAATTACTATAAATGAGTACCGCTGATTATGAAGTATGATTGCGCACTGGTGTTGATTTACACAATTTATACGAGGCGACGTAAAAGTGCTGATGTAAAGGAGGCGTGCGTGCCATGTACGATGTATGACTCGTACACTTTATATAATTCTAAACACACAGCACGTACTTTTGTCACACGAAACTTACAGAGTCAAATCATTTAATCAAAATACGATTCATATACGACATACATCAACTCAAAGTTTCCCAATAGATTTAATCCAATAAAGCCCTCAGATTAATATAGTAGGCCCTAAACTATGTGAGGTGAGACATTAAATCGTCCCTTTACGTCCCTTGAAACTTCCCAATGAAATTATTGACTCTAATCGATATGAACTTTACAGCGGTTCAGTATGTAACTCTGTGGAATTTAATCAACCGTCTAAGATAGTCAAAGATTCGATATTAATCACTTCGGAATTCAACCTTATGTGCTCCTCTTTGACACTTGGGGTTCAGTGTTCACACGTGTTTGTTATGGGTACTCGTAAAGGTATTGTCGTAAGGGGTGAATATATTAAAGCTTTAGACGAAGTACTGGTTGATGGATTCGAGGCTTTAGTCGCAACTTCATCATGAAACAGATTTAGATCTTACGCAAATCTATTTATAAATACTAATACTACAGCTTGTAGTTTTCTAGCAACATTTTCTTGAGTTTAAAGTAATGTAGATACTGAGCTTAATTTTATTATATTAATAAAAGGATGAGGAATGTGATGAAAGAGAATGAAGCCAGAGAAGTATGTCAGGATCGTATCAAATGGAAATCCGTAGTCTCTGCCTACCCCTCTGGGAAACAGGCGTGAATACATATATGTATGTATGTAATATATTAATTAATGTCATCTGTTGGGAAACACTGTTTTTTCATAGACCGTCTTTGATGTAAAGGTCGCCGATAATCCCATTACCACACACAACACACGCACTGTAAATGCAATAAAAAACAAACGTATAACCATTATACCCGCTGTGAAGCTAAAAACAGACTACTACTGGGCTAAATTGCTCATCTATAGAGTATGTATTTGTAAATGGGTGTTATTTAAATGGTTAGCATAGTATTGATATTTTTGTGAGCAGAAAAATTTAATCTGTGAGCAGAAATAGCTAATTGATCAGCAACTCATGGCAAGCAAACTTTAAAGAGATCAAACTAAGTCGACGGAGCTCCGCTTCGCGGGGTTCCTATTATTTGGTGGGTTTAAAAAAAGGAACCTAACATAACCTAACACTTCCGAGACGGAATGCAGTGATTTGAGGCGTGCAGATGCTCGTTATGCTGTGCAATATTTGCTGACCAATTAGTATGTTTGATTATCATTATATTTAATCCCTTTATATATTATTGCACGGATGGCGTAGTAGTTAAGTTCATCAGCTCGCCGATAAAAATATTGTGTGTTTTACAAATGGTTGTTCCGAGTCTAGATGTTCTTTGTGTCCGTTCTTTAAATGTTTGTAACATTGCCCACGGCACAGGAATTTACAACTAGCGCGACAGTTATATTCGGAAAAGAAATCGCTTCTACAAGAATGTACTAACACACCACAGATCACTAGTTTCACAGTTTTGATTTAGTACTCATTTACCTTATCTTATCTTATCTTATGTGGGGGCCAGTCAGTGCAGCCCGGCGACACTTCGACCCAGTGGGATCTTTTGTGTCGACACTCTCCCAATAACGACTACCATAGATGTTCATGGCAGCCGGGACCAACGGCTTAACGTGCTTTCCGAGGCACGGAGCAGGCGATAATTGTCAATCAATACGCACATAACTTCGAAAAGTCATATAACTTCCGAAAGTCAGAGGTGCGCGACGGGGGTTCGAATCCGAGACCCTCTGCATTGCAGTCTGTTGGTCTCCCCACTGAGCTATAGCTGCTCACTGATTTACCTAATGACCACTCTACAAGCAAAAGAAAATATTCGATACGCCCAAAAAAAAAACCTTTATAATATTTACACCTGTGCAATATTCATAAAAGGCTACGAATTTTCATTTATATTAAATAATTTTCTTATAGTTAAGATAAGCACAGCAGTTTTTGTTATACGCACACTCACACATAATCTATTTTAACATGGCGTCTACTGCACTCGTAGTTACTAACTGGCCATCACTTATAAAACACAAACATTCGCTGTACATTTCACAAAAATATTTTGACGGTCCTTAATTTACGCAATGATTCAAAAACAACATCATTAGGACGGTTCATTTGCCTCCATGATTGCTGTTTCCACTCCGCGTCGGCTCATTAAGACTTAAATAAATTAGTAAAAATAATATAGTGATTGTTTTTGTAATGTTACTATGTGCTTCATATTTGCATGCTTTGTAATTTCGATTTATAAACATATTAAAACGTATGTCGCTACAAGAATATATAAACGTTATGTTAAACTTTAGTAGTATTTTATATTATTGAGAAATATAATGTTTTTTTATTGTGGAAATTTAAAACGTTTTGATATAACATATAATATTACACAACCAATTATTAGGTAAGTACATTTCGGGTTAGAAAAATGAAAGCAAGGTCTAGAATAAATCTTTTAGTTATCGATTTTGTTCATATAGTTCTTTATTTTTAAGAATGTAAATAATTTCTTATTTATTATTTTTCAATATTACTTTGTCTCGTCTTGCGATATAAGGAGAAAACTATATTTTCTTTTATCTTTCTAATATAAACGGTGGAAAACTGCAAACGATTACCTCGTGTATACCTACTCCACAGATCCAAAGCAAAATCCTTATTAATTCCGCAGGATTGAACTAAATGTTTATGGTGAGACGGCTCACGTCGCCCTTACTGTGTGACAGGCGGAAACTGGACATCTCCCGACACGTCGGCGACGCTTCAAACAACCATTTGTTGTTTAATACATTGACCCTTGTTTTATTTATGATAGAAACCACTGCCACGCTCGGCTATATTCGAAAACCACCTCTTTTTATGCAGTTTCTGGGAAAGGTTATCTTCGTTAAAGTTTGGAGGAAGGGTTGCGACGAAGTAATGGGAAAACTTATCGTGGCATATAAGGATAAAAATCGACATCGAGAATCTGTTTAATTTTATGAGATATAATATGCGATCAATTTTGACAGCCATTTGTAATTAAGACTATATTTTGGTTAGGTTACCCTAAAAATATCGCCTTAGATAGGCGTTGCCTAAAATTAAAACATAGACTTTAACCGAATTAGGTGACTTTTGAAAATATAATGAGTTTCATCATCATCATCTTATTTGTCGCATAAAGTAGGTACTGATGTCCCAAAACATTTTTACAGTATTATACATGTCATATATGTGTATATAACCATATCTAGATACAATAAAGAAGCATTGTCTCTAGACGCCGGCATTCGAACGTTGACTTAGGAAATAATAAGGCTTAAGATATTATCCTATAGAAAAGATTCTACTTGATCTCTCTTTACTTAAAATAAAAAACTTCTAGTTAGTAAGTCGGCAGAAGGCAGATCATATAGGAGACGACGAGAATAAAAGAAAATGGATACCAAAAAAAGGTCCGAGAAAGGGGATACGAATATTAAAATTCGCGTGAAATTTATTCGCCTGCAACAAAAATATTTCGTTTCCATAACGAAACAGATGATTGCTAAGTTTATTATTTACTACTTTCTGGCTGCGATTTCACCTGCGTGGATCTCACGGGAATACATCCCGAAATAAAAGTATCCTGTTTCAATTCAGGTCATGGTCTGTGTGTGCCAATAGTCATCCCAATCTGTTTAACGATTTGCGGGATTGAGTAACAAATATTCAAAACTCCAAACATATTTAAAGGCTTTACGTCTACGTGTTTAAACTTGTAAATATATATTCGTAATAGTATTAAATATTATAATAGTAGAATTTTAACATAAATAGAACTAAAAAATATACTGTCATTTATGCGCTACAAAACAAATCTTTCTGTCTCCCAAACTTAAAAATATGTAATGCTAAAACTGCTTCAGACTTGCGAATAAGTCTCAATTACATTTGAAAATTCTTCACCACGTTAAACACTGCCCAGTCACAAATATGGAACAAACGGGTGTAAATATTTCCTAGCAGTACTAACTAGCGAGTTCTAATCATGTAGCCCGGAACTTTGGACACAATAAGTTGCCGGAACACTCAAATACATTACACCGACGTTATGACCGCCTCGTTCCTTGCTACTATGTGAATTTAAATAACGGTAGGGTGAGGCTTGGCTTCAGCAGAGGCGAGTCAAACAGCGGCTAAAGCTGAAATTCAAACTCAAAATCTTTAACCTTTTATTAATCCGTCACTAAGAAACTATTTCAGAGGTATTGAGCAGAAATATCAGCAGCATTAAGAGCAACTGCTGTGCTTGTAGTTTTAGACTCGATTCTTCTTCTTCCTCCTTTTCTTCATTACTGAAGGTCGTTTCCGTACTGAAATGCTTTCAACGAGTCGTAGACCAGCTGTTTCCACACCACCCGATCTTCGGCTTTTCTAAGCGCAGTGGCCATTTGACTCGATAGCCCACCAAATATTATTGAGGTTTTCTGTTGAGTAATTCTCAGTAGCAGCACACAGTCTTGAAATGCGGTAGACGGCAAAAGTCTCGCCTTCAATATAATAGAAGAGCTTCGTAATAACGTAACATAGCTAACGAATATGCGTCTAATACATACCGGTACATCTAAGTCAGGTAGTCTTGCCTTTCACGCTTACCACTTTGGGAATGAGATTAAAAATATTTATGAATTTTAGTCTTTTGTAACTTCTTTTCTATTTTGCGGGTTAAATGTACCATAAACTTATTGTGCCTCACTAGTGTTACGTATTAAGTACCATTAGCCTAATGGTTACGAAATATTGTTTCATGGATTGCCTTTGCCCTTGTTTAGATACTACCATAGCATGCGAAATACTTCAATATTCTACAATATATGTAGTTTAAATGTGCTATATTCACATTAGTTACGCCTTGCAACGTTTCCACTCTAGTACATTTAATTGGCCAATGTATGCCATATGATATTATGATATGTGATATTCATGTGATATGTAATATTCATTTGAACTGTGGTGAAGGAGTAAGATGGCATGCATCCTAATACATATTGTACCGGGGACAGGTAACGCAATATTGCAAGGCTTTATGCTCGCGCAAAAATAAATGGTGCGGTGTCTAATATTGCACGAGCTCTAAGAGACGTCACATTATTCACTGGTGAGGCGTCCATGTAGGATACTTCCAAATAGACGATTTCTAAATAGAAATAGCTCGGAAAATGGCATCACTGGCATGGATGCAGGATGCAAAGGTAACCTACAACACATGCACGCACCGCGTATATTTAGAGATCCGATGTTAAGTTTACCATAAAGCAAATTTAATTTAATTTAATCCAATTTTTTTTAACGCTTGTCACACGATAAACCTGTAATCGTCTTCTTCATACATATGTTACCTTAAACAACTTACAAGAAGGCGGTTCATTGGCTTGTTTGCTAATGAACTTAATATTAAAAAATATCAGCATGATATGAATAAGTAACCCTATCAAAGAAGGTTTTGATGGACAAAGATATGGCAACAGATACACTCATTATTATATTACATACACTCATGTTACACTCATGTTACACTCATATTACACTCATATTTCATTATATTTTAAAATTCAAATTACAAATTACCACCATCATTCAACATCGCCTGAGTTTCCACAAACATTTCTACTATAATGCCGCGGTTAGGAAGACAATATCTGAGCAATTACGACGTTAATGGTGATAATTTATAACCCATTCATTGTGGTGATAGCCAAGTTGTTACAAGATACTTCGTGATTGTTTCCATAGTTTGACACAGGTATTGGTGCAATCGCATTACGTGCATTATAAACAAATTTTAATGTCACCAGATTCATTTACAATGACGCAAACAACATTTTGGTCTGTAAAGCACGTAGCGTGCTAATTGCTGATATAAATTTTGTCGTAAAATGTCGTTGTTTCTAGTTCTACTTTAATAATAGACATACATTAATTTAATAATGTGGTTGAAATAGTTTCAAGTTTGGTACCTTATCTATCATCGTTGGCAACACAGTAAGTAAGCGACTAAAGCACATAAATAATTATGACTGTATTGGTTTTTATACATATGTTTTATTTAAAATAATGCCGCTGTACCTATCTGTACATTAAAAACTAGATATGACGAGATATTTATTTACCACGATAAGTAAAAGACTTCAAAGGAAGTTGTATACTCAAGTGTTTCTGCTTGATGCTCCCACACTGAGGACAGATATGCTGACTTTAGTTGTTTCTATTTATGAACCTAATATTAAAGACAAGCATATAGAATTTTAATTTTAGTCGCATAATAATATAATAATAATATTCTACCACATACACACAACACCATCACTTGAGCGTAAAAGAGTAGATCAAAAAACTTCTAAAACGTCTGAATTTGAATGAACTTTTCTTGGAAAATTTCTAGAGCTAATATGAACATTAACATTTATTTAATCTTTAATGTCTCAAATAAGTAATATTCTACATACTGGTACCGGGTACCGGTTCAATCATTGTATAAAACAGAACTTCAATACTCAAACAAGGGTTACCAAAATCGTATCCAAAAAGTAGTTTCATTTTACTGTCAGTAATGCGCTGTTTTACGATGTGAAAACAACTTTATCGATCGATTTAGTACATTGATTTACATGTTATTTTCCCATAAAAACCCAGTAAAGATAGGTCTTAAAAGAAAGGATTGACAATTTCCGCAAGCCGGGATCTCCATGCGAACAAGATTACAAGGGAACTTGTTTGCATAAAGATTGACGTGTTTGACAAAAGTCTGTAGCTTGCAAGAGGCTACAAATTCAAACTAGGCCACATGTTGTTTCACTTTACTCAGTATTATTATCTATAATCTCGTAAAAAATTGGCGGTTTCAATGTTTTGACAAACTCGACTAACAGACACAGCCTTATTCATAAAAAGAACTTGCAAAACACTAATACTTTTAGTAGTTGAAGTACTTATTAAGTCGTCTAGAAATCATTATTCTAATACGTTTTGTAAATCTACATTATCTACAGCATAGTCGCCGAACAAGTTAGCATTTTTATGCATTTTTAAGTATAAATACTAAGATTTTTAGCGACATTTTAATTTATAAATAAGAGCGTTGGATGATATAATTCTTAAATTTGCTTCATGGGTTCTTAAAATCATGATTTGATTGGATTTTCGAAAAATCTTCCTGATTTCCGATCCAAACCATTACTATAACACGGAAAGAGTGCCAAAAGTACAAATCTTGGTAGTCACCAACTATTCCGATGGCTTAAGAGGTCACTACAGCCTAAGTGTAGGTTCAATTGCCGTGATATACAGAAAAAAATTATGATATAGTTATTCAAAGTCAAGACGTTTCTTGTTCCAATGTTTGTCAAATCAAACTTTCAATGGCATATAAATGTATTTCCATCTAAACAATAAAAATAAAAAGTCACAATATGCTATATTTATTTTCATAAAATAAGTTAGCACTAATATTAGAGCAGTGATAGCTCAGTGGGGAGACCAACAGACTGCAATGCAGAGGGTCTCGGGTTCCAACACACGTCGCGCACCTCTAGCTTTCGGAAGATATAAGACTTTTCGAAATTATGTGCGTATTGATTGACAATTATCGCCTGCTCCGTGCCTTGGAAAGCACGTTAAGCCGTTGGTCCCGGCTGCCATGAACATCTATGGCAGTCGTTATTGGGAGAGTGTCGACACAAAAGATCCCACTGGGTCGAAGTGTCGCCGGTCTGCACTGACTGGCCCCCACATAAGATAAGATGCGATAGCACCAATATTAAAAAATGCACAAATAGAACTTTTATGCAGACATTACGGTTTCTCATCAGTATAACGTCCTGATTCCCCAAATATATTACACGATATAATAAAATTTCGACCAGCGTTTGTCCAAGTTTTAGTAAAGAGTTATCTCGTAAATAAGCAATAAATGTCTAATACTTACTTCATTTTAGGAAGCGACAGCCTCTTCTTTATTCTTTAACGTTATATTTGCTAGTTAAACATCACAATGCTTAAGTTTTATTGTTTTCCTACCAAATGTTTTTTTTAAAGACAAGTCCCGTTTTAGTAATAATTCCTGTGTCGCGGGTGACTTTATAAACTTATAAACATTCAAACAACAGACACAAAGAACATCCAGACTCGGAACAACCAATTATGAATCAAACAAATTTTGCTACGTTTGGGACTCGAACCCACAACACTCGGCGCAGTAGCAGCGGTGAGGCGGCCACTTAAACCACTACGCCATCCGTGCATTCAATGTTGATTTTAAGTTTGCGTGAGTCTGTGTCGTTAATTCTGCTCTAAATGTAGTATGTATGTTTTACGAATATGATGTTATTAACTCCTGAGTCTTCTTCGAAGAGGTTAATGAAATCACTTTGTGACGGTCTGTGTGTTAGTGACAGATTGATGTTAGTGACAGGCATAACTCTGGCACCACTGAACCGATTGACTTGTAACTTGGTGTGCAGGCACCTTGGGGTCATACCTCAGTCGAGTTTGAATATGGGCCCTGTGGGTCAAAAGACCCCCGAGATATAGGGGTCACAAGGTCACAAGTATTTTAAATGCATTTACATTTAAGACCTTGTAACTTTGTGTGCAGACACCTTGGGGTCATACCTCAGTCGAGTTTGAATATGGGCCCTGTGGGTTAAAAGACCTCCGAGATATAGGGGTCATTTCTTTTCATTACTTTTACATTTAAGACGAAGAGGTTGAATCCTGGGTTTATACACCCATCTCATTACTTCTACGTCTTTCTTTAGGTCACCGATAAAGGCAACATGTGCTGTCTTTTTTAATTACATCTGTATAACACATAGATTTGAAACTATTAAGGAAATAACCACAGTCGTTAAGTTTCTGTTTTAAATGGAACATTTAAAATGTTTCTTTCTTCTTTATTTTATATTAGGTAATGTAGATTTGGTATATATATTTATATCCCTCAGGACCAGTATTTTTTTTTTAATTATAAAGTGTATTGGGTGAAGTTGCTATGTCCTTCGACAATACCCTGACTATGTGTATGCGAAATTTCATGATGATTATTCAACCGATAATTAATAAGGCGTGAAATCGTAACAAACAAACTGACATTTGCACCTATTAGTTAGAATGTAATCTAAATATTTAATCTGGCTGACGTGATTTTAATAGTTCAAATGCAATTTGATTTTAAAATAACACAAAAACTACAAACATTTTGTTTTTCAATATCGCATAACAAAATAACGTCAGCACAGAACAAATTTGCCTACATCAATTCGGATTTAGCTGTTTGATTTTTATTTCATTGCTTTGTATGTACGTGATATTATGTTGAATGCGGCAGTAAGTTATCTATACAAGTAAAATTCAAGTGTCTGTTTGTAATGTCAAAATAACAGCTTTTTATCTAATGCATATGAAAGTATATAAGATACCAATACGAAAACATCTATTTTTAAATTTTTTGTCTGTCTGACCGTCTGTTTGTTCCGGCTAATCACCGAAATGGCTAAACCGATTTTGACGGGACTTTCACTGGCAGATAGCTGATGTTATAAGGAGTAACATAGGCTACTTTTATTTTAGAAAAAAATAGGGTTCCGCGGAGGCAAACACTTTTTAGTTAAAATCTACGCGGACGAAGTCGCAGGTAACAGCTAGTAATAAGTATAAGCAAAGCGCAGAAAAACATTCAATGTTATTAATAGGTATACGGAATAAATAGTAAAACATTTGTGTGTCAAATTCTGGCAAAATATATGGGATAATGTACAATCATATATTTTTAGGAATGTTTTCATACCTAAGTACTAATTTAATATAGAATTATACCTATGGCTTAAGTTTAACTTATCACCAGATATAGTAAAATATAACAGTCAAAAATAGTAAATGATCACCAAATTAATAATAATAATACTATAATAATAATACTCTATCACATACACACAACAAAAAAAAACACAAATTGTACAGCAAAATATATTTAAAGAGATCAAAATAAGTCGACGGCCAATTTTTGGGTGGGTTTAAGAAGGAACCTAACATAACCTAACCCTTCCGAAACGGAATGTAGTGATTTGAGGCGTTAGGTGCTCGTTATGATATATTTTAGTAAGCATATTTTGCTGGGCAATTACTATTTTTGATGGTCATTATATTTAATCCCGAATTATATTCCACTAGTATCTTTACTTTCGAACTTATACCGGATTAAAAGTTTTGTGTTGATCATGGGGGCTCCCACTCACTATCTGAGTATATCATCCGAAGACGTTTGTCGGTTCAGGCGTAATAGTGTAACAACATCCGAACATCTACACTAACTTTCACACTCAATCACTAAGACCGTTTATCTGATTGAGTATTGAATGAAATACTAATAATATTGTTACTAAATCAGATAAATCATCGGTCTTTGCAAGTACTGTTATCTCACTTAAATTAATATACGCCTTCACTCTTCAAGACTTACGATCTACCGACCACGATGATGCAATATATTTTATATGTATATTAGATGTTCCCGCGGTTTCACCCGCGTTTATCGTTACTGCACCGCCACCGTGGGTCGTAACATGATATTATATAGCGTATAGGCTTCCTCGATAAATAGGCTATCCAACGCTAAAAGAATTTTTGAAATCGAACCAGTAGTTCCTGAGATTAGCGCATTCAAACAAACAAATAAACAAACTCTTCAGCTTTATAATATTAGTATAGATGTATTAACTACTAGCAAATCATAATATTCTATTCTACCACATACACACAACACCATCTAGCCCAAACTAAGCAGAGCTTGTACTATGGGTACTAGACAACGGATAAACAAACATATCTTTTTTTTTTAATACATAAGTACATATTATACATAGAAACACTCAGACCAAGACAAACATCCATGTTCATGCACCCAAATGTTGAACTTGTGCGAGAATCGATCCCGCGACCCCAGGCGTGGCAGTCGGTTACACTAACTACTATGCCATTGAGGCCGCCAATTATGTAATATATGTTTATATTCGACATGAAAACGTCTTCCCTGAATACATGCAAAACGATTTAGAGTACTTGAAGACAGCAAAAATGCATGAATATGCACTATACCTAATTTATATTATATACATGAATACCTACTAATGTAAAATTCTGCTTGCAAGCTTAAAAAATATTGAAATTAAACAAAATCCGTATAAAGTAGTTTAATTTCAAACATTCGCGTAAACATAAGATAATAGCTTAGAAAATACTTTGCATAAAAAGACAATTAGGCCTTTGACAAGGATCTACTGCCACACATAATAATCTTTAATCGTGGCGAGATCTATGTAACGTGCGAAGGCGTGACCAAGCCTGAAATGTCTGTAACGCCTGGTCCTAAAGTAGCACTCAACATTTAATGGAAAATCATAGATTTTTAATTTAAAACTTTTACAATATTTTTATGCGCATGGCAAGTGAACTTGTCCGAAAATGTTCAAGTATCGCTAGTTATATTCTGGCGATCTTATACGGATGTAGATTTATATGACTAGATAGTCACCCTTACATACCGATTCAATTTGTTTTGTTAACAGAACATCGCGTTCAACTTGATTTACTTTAAAATATGTTTATATTTAGAATCAGTTCAACGCTTACAGTCGTTCTTGAGCTCATTTACAAATGATAATAAAATAAGAAAACTGTATTATATTAAACAAGTCCAATTAAATTAGTTAAAATAAGATAGACCCAAGACGATTTTAAGGTTTCCGCCACTCAAGATATAATAAGCATTAGCCTTTAAGTGAGATGACAAGCTGGGCGGTTGAAGATACCATCAAAAAGACAAAAGTAGTTGAGTTTCTTTGCGGCTCTTTCATGGACAAACTGAAAGACCGACGCAGAAACGACAGTGATATAGCCAAAATGAACTAATATTAACGTTATTTATGTAATACATATTAACACACAATACCAAAGTTCTGATTAACTAATATTGGTTAACCAAAACTAACTGTTGCATCATATTATTACATCCAATGTAAACAGATATACGCTTACAACATACATTATATAACATTTAAAATATTCAAATATATAATTTACTGTGGATTTTTATTAATAACATGCGATATTATATATTTGCGACCACGGCTAGAGAGCTCATGTTTTGCTAGCTTAACTTTACATCCATCAGGTAATAATATTAAAAAAGCTACTAGCTTATGATTTATAAATATGATATATATGATGACATAAACACGTCATTGTCAAGCATAAACATGCTTGACAAAGAAGTTAATGTAAAGCAATTGATTAGATGTTTGTTACCGGATGTCGTACAAATAACTTTAGCAAAACTTGTCCCATCTTGAAACAAAAAACTTACAATATCACTAACGAGTTGCCAAAACTCTACCAAAAATATGCCACCAAAATATATTTCTTTTTAGATCATTGGCCTCTAGACTAGGAGCCCGACGACGCCTCCTCTAGTGATCTTAAGTACCGCAGAAACACAACACAAGATCATTTGTATGTATTTACAAAAAAAAAGGTATATATGTATGTTTATCAATTGTCTAGTACCCATATTACAAGCTCTGCTTAGTTTGGGCTAGATGGTGTTGTGTGTATGTGGTAGAATATTATATTATATTATATTATAATGTTATATTATTTAACTTCAAACTTCTATAGGATGAAAATTATATGTACCTCTTGAGCTTTACCTTGTATAAAGCTGAATATCTACAACGAAAATAACCCAATGAGGTAAACATTTTTACCCTAGGTATAATGGGATTAGGCCTTGGCCTAACATATCTGTATCAATAATTATAGAACAATCATAATATCCTAACATATCCAGATTAAAAATACAAAAGCCACTTATCCACAACAAGTTTCTAACAACCTTGAAACTGTATCCATAACTGAAGCGTAACTCGAGATACGCTATAACACAAATGTACACATTAAATTAATTCACACCTAACCCCATCATGGGTTGCAGATAACAACTTGGAGGTTATATTAAATTCCATCCAAAAGAAACTTTTTGAGATAAGAACGGTACGTAATTTCATTTACGCCGTTTAAAACTTGAACTTAACGGAGTCTGATTAAATTTTTAACAATATCTTTAATTTATAGATGTTGTACAAAGTTTTATTGGAACTGTTTAGGGTGGTACTTAGAATCATTTAAACGTAAGTTTATGAAGAGCTCAACATGATGCATAGCCGTAAAGATATTTAAGGCATTGTACATAATATGTATGTGTTGATTTCAAATTCAAATAACAACAATTAATCAAAATGTATTATGTGTATTCATTTAATTGCAGTAAATAAAGTAACTTGGCTACTGTTGCTCTTTCAAGTCCATTAGATAAACCTATCATAGTTGTTCTGAATCTTCTGATTCAGATTTTTTGCTATTGCTTTTTTGCCATTGCTTGTCTGCTAAGTATATTCTCATAAGGATATATTAATGCAGAATCCTTAAACTTACAAAAGTAGTAGGTTTGTAGGCTCAATATACATATATGTAACAGGTGATCCAAATAAATAAATAATATTAAATTTGAGTTCTGAAAACGATAGTTCGATTTCTGTTGAAACATATCCATGTTTCAACAGAAACTGACTGTTTTTAAAGGCTGAAATTGAATTGTAGCTTTCAAAGTGAATATTGTAAATATTTTGTAAGCTACAATTATTGTGAAGTTACTTTGTTGTCCATAAAGTAAATGTGACCTAAATAAATAAATAATTTCGAATTTGAGTATACAAAAAAAATTGACCGAATTCTGTTAAAACGTGGTCACAATGGTGGTCACAACCGCCAACAAAATGTTCTCCATTTTGTTGGCGGTTGTGCGTCGGTGGGGTGAGAAACCACTTTAATAAAAAGCGCTTTTCAATCACACCTCGCTGATGTCAACCGCATTTTTATATGAAACAACATTTTACACCCAACCAAAATTCGTTCATAGTAATGGGTAAACAGATGCTTCTCCCTCAAGGGTCTGTCCATTTAGGGGTCCGTTGAAAAGCCGGAAAAGCACTAATCCATCACGGAGAGTTACGACGTCCTAGCGGTTATATACGAGCGTGGACCCTACGTGGAGTTACGCTCTTATTAGAACTACTTGATTTGTATAACTTATATCGAATTCTTTTTTTTTATTTGCCAAGTTTGTTTTGTATTTATTTGGCACTTTGTTCACGTATTTCTTATATGTGAATTGTAAAACATCTTATATCTTCTACAATAAGTAAACACATTACTTAGCCCAAATTATAAGTTAATTTTTAATTGATGTTAATCGTTAAATCATCTCCTGTCTCTCACAAAATATGTTATTCCTGTATCGCGGCGGACGTTAGAAACTTTCAAGTAAAGGAAACAAAGAACACACTTACTCGGCATAACTAGTTGGGAATCACACATTTTTTGTCCCGTGGGATGTGGTTAGGCGACCACTTAAACGATAGTTTGACTGGTTTGCGTTTGGTCATAATTATTTATTAGAGGACAACAATCTCAGGTGGTTGACAATATATAAATCATTGAAACAGCATAGCTTTTAAATAAAATGTATGTATGAATCAAATCTTATTTTAATTATCTCACAGTTATATACCAGACTATTTATTAAATCTCTCAAAGACTACAAGCGAAGGTGCCTTTCCTTAAAATATTAACTGTAAATTAAAAGCGGTTCACTGTTTTTCCTTTTGCCGCGTGTTTAAAAATACTCTTTTTGTATCAGCCCTTTGAAAGGTTAATCAAACATTCTACCATAAACATACACGTTAAAATAAAGAGAATTACAACCCAAATATAATGTTGAATGTTTATTTATTCTCATTCATTCAAAGCTTCAAAGTATTTAATCTTATGAGAATTACATTCCAAACACAAAAATACGCTTCAAAAGTATAAAAAGGCATTTTCCTCCAATTCATATATATAATTTGAATAACAGTGAGTTTCGCGAAATGGGAATAAGAAAACAAAAAAGTTTAGGAGTACCAAGTGGAAGAAATCGTGACGTCACGTTGTTTACTCAAAACGGAAAGAAACAAGTTGGTATCTAGACGCGGTACGAGACAAAACTTCTGTGGTTCTGCAGACAAACAAACAGTCAATCTAATTACGTTTAATTCGGTTGTAATGGCGCAGGGAGGAGCAAATGTCTCATTTACTCTCGTGTTATTTAATCTTAGATTGTGTAGCCTTTGTATAAATTGATGTAGGTTAGTTTTGACCGACATAAAAAAAGATTAGGGTAGTATCGTATACGTAACTCATGATGAGAGAAGAAGAGATCTTATGGAAAATACGAATGACTGTCTAGTTAATTCTCTAACATAAGCTTAAAAGCACATAAGACTGTGCTTAGTGTGAGCTAGAATTCAATACAAGTCATAAGGTTTTAACACTTTGAATGTCATGTATCAAACACAATACAATGTAGGTATTGTTCGCGGTCATATATGACTGGCATGGCGTTCAGTGCTAAGACAGGAAGTTTTTGATCACTGTGCTATGGGATATACAAGACGATATTACGTCTAGCTTTAAAGAGTTCTATAATAGTTTCATTTCGAAGCATCAAAAACATACGAAAAATTATTGTAGGACACATTTAATAAGACATGTAAATCGCATGAAATAAAAAAGTCTAGCAAAAATTTTTAGGATTTTTATACTTATTTAATATCTAAGCTCGCGTGAAATATTCAAGTTTCTAATCATTTATTGTTATAAGCGGTTTGGATCACCGAGCATTTAATCGAAATATTCAAAATTATATGACTACAAACACTTATCTGATCAATGCTTATTTGGTTAGCAACATTTTAATAATAATTATATTAATTATATAATATAGTTTTAGTTAGGATAATTATTATTATCCTAACTAATAACTAATACTACACGCCTTAACTAGGTACTTGCAAGATCATCATGAAATTTAGCATTGTTGTCAAAAGTACAGCCCTTAACAACAATGCAAAATTTCAAAAGGGTGACTTTCTTTTAGAAATAAATATTGTTTTCGTAGAATAGCTAGTATATCTATAATTCAATTTGATGTTCTAATGGTTATAATGATTTCAATCACCAATTAGCAGTATGCATTTGTATAGCATTTCTGATACAGAAGACGGCGCATACTAGATCCCTATTATATTATCTTATGTGGGGGCCAGTCAGTGCAGACCGGCAACACTTTGAACCAGGGGAATCTTTTGTGTCGACACTCTCCCATAAACGACTGCCATAGATGTTTATGGCAGCCGGGACCAACGGCTTAACGTGCTCTCCGAGGCACGGAGCAGGCGATAATTGTTAATCAATACGCACATTATTTCGAAAGTCATATAACTTCCGAAAGTCAAAGGTGCGCGACGTGGGTTCGAACCCAAGACCCTTTGCATTGCAGTCTGTTGGTCTCCTCACTGACCTATCGCTGATCTTTAGATCCCTATTAAAAAAAAATTGGGCCTCTATTTGTCACATTCTATTCTATCGATGCGTGTCAGTGGCAACTACTAAGGCGATACAAATATATAGACAAATTTAAAAGGCTGCATTGCTGCACACTCACGATCATCATCATCAGGCTATAATAGTCCACTGCTGGACATAGCCCTCCCCAAAAGAGCGCCATAGCGCCCTGTCTTCAGGTTGCCGCATCCAGCATCCGGCCTTTGATCAGTAAAGTAAAGACGAAAATTATAATAATATTCGATCGAATAATAATTCGATCGAATATTATTATAATTTTCGTCTTTACTTTTTGACTTTTCGTACTTATGTGCGTATCATAAAAGTAATTTATCGCTATATTTTACGATAAACGAAAACAGAGAAGAGTTTTTGACAATCCCAATGTCATGTGAAGTCTTTATTACTTTCTGTAAATTCAATTTCCGGTTCTGAAAAACAACCATTAAATTACATTACAAGTAGGAAATACTTACTACCAGCACGGGGTCTGGCAATGTGCCTAGTAGATGGCAATAAACTCGATTCCAATTACGTGGTATCTAATAACATAAATGGTGAAATTTAACTGCCTCTACTTATACTTTCGAAAATAT
Organism: Catocala sponsa; assembly: GCA_963564715.1. Classification (NCBI taxonomy): domain Eukaryota; kingdom Metazoa; phylum Arthropoda; class Insecta; order Lepidoptera; family Erebidae; genus Catocala; species Catocala sponsa. The sequence continues at coordinate 10,374,911 of OY751336.1, read as the reverse complement.
ATACACGACTTCATTTCTAAAAGAAAATGTAGTTCACATTGTTGCAGTCAAGCAACCAAAAACTCGATAAAAATGGTACTAAAATTTAACAGTTGTAGTATAATAGTTTTAAAAACATGTAATAAAAGAGTTTTTTAAATTAAAAAAACGCGTTAAAATTCGTATAAAGTTATATTATTAGTTACATAAGTATAAGATTCGCACAAACATAAGACAATAACTATTATTCGACCATCTATGTTAAAAAGCACGTCTTTGCTCCAAAGTGGAAATAGGCCAAAATATAAAGTCTCTTTGGCATTTATCATATTAATAAATAATAGAATTTGCTTTATCAAAATTATCATAACAATCAGTTGACTTATCAAGTTATCACTATTCAATCCACGAACACGAACCGGGTAACTTTATCTTTGTTATTCCTTTATAAAATTAAAAGCTTTGTAAGAAATGGCGTCGTAAATTTATATTCTCCTAGAGTTTTCTTTTTTTTTGTTTACTTCGTATTTTACTTGTTAACTTTTTTATTGTCTTTGTATTAGCTAGAGGCCGTTTCCTAAGAGGCTTTAAAATCTTTTCCAGTGCCTATCTTCTGAGACTGTTTTATACCTGAATAAAAGGCCTCTCTGTGCTTTATTTATTATTTTATTTGTACTTACTTGATTTTACGTTGACTGAAAAATATATTTTCTTTTTTCTTTAAAAGAAAATCATACATCCCAAGGGTTGTACTCGTATGTACGTTTATTTGTTAACGTGTCATTTATTTATTTGTTTACTACGAAACATTTGCAGTGGTGTAGTGTAAAAATAAGGTAATAAATCTATATAAATAAAAAACTCATGTCACTGTTTGTGGTCGCACTCCTTCGAAAAGGCTCAACCGAATTTATTGAAATTTTTATGTATATTTTGTTAGGTATGACAATAGGTCGTAAGAATATTTCATACCGCTAGGTGATTAGGGTTTTAACCTAACCTACATTTACGCGAGTGAAGCCGCGTACAAAAGTTAGTGTTTTTACAAATAGACACAGTCTCACGCCTATATCCCTGAAGGGGTAGGTAGAGGTATATTATCTCACATTTTGCCGTTCCGAGACTATTGCCATTTACTGGACACAATCCCAAAAATACTAGACAGAAATAACAATTCTTCCCGACTCGGGAATTAAACCTTAGACCTCGTGCACAGCAGTCACATACACAGCTGGTGTTCCACCGTCTGTCTCCACAGTCTGTTCTTATAAAAAAATGTTTATACTCTTTACTTACGTTCTTGTTTCTTACCAAATCTCGAATAAGAGAGAGCAGTAGTAGCACGAAGAGAAATAGATTGTTTCGCCAGGCATGAGATATAGATACTGGGTTAAAGTTGTGTACCAATGTCTGTAATATCTTCTATGCAATAGCTATAAGTGACACCAGATAAGTGTCACTGATATAGCTATAGCCTAAATAGAAGTTTACGAAAAGATTGGACCGGGTACAAAGTACCAATATCACATACGAAAATAGTTGGCTTCTTGACGGCATTTTTCTCGCCTTCGCCTCGGCATCGTGACACTAATATTGCAATTAGAGCGTATAAAAGGCACAATTTCTCACATAATTTAGAAAATAAAGGTAACGTAATACTCGTTAACAAAGTATGAAACTGCCAAAACTATCGTACCAAATTGTTTTGCTACATTGTCCCGCCGGAGCGTTGTTTCATAACGTCCCATAAACTTGAACGTAAATGTAAGGTTATGTTCCCTGCGAGAGATAGCGGGGATCAAAGCGGAGCGTTTTAAAAAGCTAATATACAAGTAAATTCTTCATAGAGGCATACGTATGAGTTTACCTATTTAACGTGTGAATTCTTGCAATGACTGACATAATTGAAAACCTAATGCAACTGGAGGCTGGTGTGTAGTTGCGGCTCAATATAAATAAAATTCAAATAAAAACAAACACCAATACATTTCTGTTGAGCTTATACCTTTAGATGTTTGTATGATTTAATGTCTTAAGAGATTTTTGAAGTCTACTAACCTGCACTGGGCTTGCATGGTGGACTATGGCCTACATATACTCTTCTAATAGCCCATATTTCCGCTATGAGAAGGATATATGTAATGGATATCCATTAGAAATGTTTTAAACAGGACTAATATTTCATATTATTAGAATTATATAGCGCTATATATACTACTAATTATATTCAATGTATAAACTCAACATTTGCAAAAGTACATAATTTATTATTACGAAACAATTACATTCGAAAGATTCTTTTAAAAATCATCTTTTTACGTCAGTCAAAAAAGAGACAAATTTGAAAATTTGAACATGCAATTTAATTGATTGATAATAAACAAGAAATATTAGCAAAAAGTTTTAAAATACATCACTGCGCTAGATTAAACATTTAAAATAGCATTTAAATAAAGAACACCGTTCGCATGAAGTATCAAACTCGTAGAGAGAACAATCAAAAACCAATTAAGGTATATCCGCTGTTCCCAAACACCATATCCTCTACTGAAATGGGCCGTCACGTGCTCTCGGAAGTGTCGCCAACAGAGCATGCAATTAGGCGACGTTTTGTGCAAATAATTATGCCCAGAGTATTTCGGTCCTCAGTTCGCACCTCTTAATTCACAAACAGGTATCATGTGAATTTTACCCTCCTTGAGTAACTGCTGGGACAGATTAAGTCGTCTGGGAATGTAAGGTGAATGAACATGATCATTATTAGTTCATTAGTCGCTATATTGTTTTGCTGACATATTGATATCGCGATTCAATTTTGAAGGTCTGATTGGTGATTTATTATCATAGTGATAGTTTAATAAATATTGTTTTCTCTCTCAAAATAAGTGTCTGGCACGCACGCTCGAGTTTTAAATTATGAATTACGAGCCACCGCCCGCAGTTACGCCGCCATTAACGCCTTTAATTTCATTATTTATTTACGTTCAATATTTTGAAATATATTTCCAAATAAAAGTAACACATTTAGTTATGCGTTTGTCCCTTTATCTCTATTAAAAGGTTTGTCTATTTATTGCTATCTTCATAAATGTAATATAACTGTATTGATCGATTTACCAATAAGGAGAACCACAGAGAATAGAATTTCTAAACAATTTAAATATAGACTACCAGTCGAAAACCGTTGGACAGCGTGTTAGAACTAACTTCAAAATGACAATGCATGTGAAAAATATTGTAATGGAATACCGGGTTGATATCTAAAATTAACCGTTGCTGAGATAGACTGACAGATTAACTTGTCTGGGAATTTAGGGTGAATGAACATGTTGGCCGCCATTTTGTTTTTTCTGTGCAATGTGCGCTTGATATATCGAGTCTGCAAATTAGAGGGAAAATACAAGTTGAACAGATTTATGTCTTTCACGTCTAATAAAAAGGACTGTTTTCATTCGGTGATTAATACGGTTTTTATGTTGTGTCTGGATTGAGTTATAGAGGGTTCGCTTGTTCAATTTTAAATTGTTTGTATTATATATTTTATGGAATGGCAACTCAACCAAACTAAACCTTTTTGCATCATTATAGTTTATAGCTCAAGGTTATATGAGTAGTAACTGTAGTTTCGTTATAAATCAGGTAAAATCATTGAACTCCTTTTTTCTTTCGAGGTATCACCATTACAGGAGATACAAGATTTCAATATTTTATTTATTCTTACTTTAAGGTAAATTATCCACTATACACATTGTTAATACCTTAGGTAAATAAGGTATAACCAATATGAAAATTGAGTATTTTTTAACATGTACTCAATAAAAAATAATGATTTGTCTGCACGGATGGCGTATTGGTTTAAGTGGCCGCTTGCCACTACCACTGCGCAAAGTGATATGGGTTCGATCCCCACATTGGACAAAAGATTGTGTGATTAGGTGATCCGAGTCCAGATTTTGTGTCCGTTATTTTATTGTTTGTAATGTCCCCCGCAATACAGGAATTATTCTTAGTGCGGACGAAGTATTACTTTAGGCAAGTAAGAAAGTTATTGTTAAAATAAATTACATATTTTTTGAAAATATATTATTTTGATAATGTATTATAATGTGTCACGTTTTTGTCTGCAATTACTGAAATATGTTATTTACGCAATACGTATCATATACAGAAATATACAAACAAAATTCAACAAAAACATTTTATTAAGAAAAATATCTAGCTATCTTATCAAACAATAAATGTTTCCTAAAGACGCTTTTATTTTCTCTATAAAAACTTCTTGCCATGATCTAAATCATATTTCTTTATACAAATTGACCGAATTTACGTGCACATAATTCTCATTTGTTTCATTCGGTCATTGCCCCAATCGTTCGTTCTGTACGAAAACAAACAAGATTTTCCTCTTTACATTATTAGGACAATAAAACAGTATTGTGTATCGGTTCAATTCGGATACCGGATTAGTCTTAAGCTACAAATAGCTACTTATCTATATTTCCTGTCCAAATAAGCAAGTGTTGCAGACATTAACCAATAAGCATTTGTATCTAAGAAAATCTAATTAAATGTTTGATGTACCAATATGGCTACATCATTAATCAATATTACTTACATATATGCTATATGATATACTAGTTTCTGCCCACAGTTTCGCTCTCTTGAATCCCATAGATATGCGACGATCCTATATGTTAATCCATGATATGGTCCGTTTGTAAACCCAATTTCTCGCAATATATAAAGTTTTACGGTCTACGCGAAATTCCGTAACAAATATCGAAATAATAGAATATCTTCACAAACATTCACATTTATTAATATATGCAGTATAATGTTGACAAAAATACTGTCAAAATTAATTCGTTACAGTTACTTTGACATTTAAACTTACTAGTGACGCTTTTTGATCTATTTACAAATCTTGAATCGAATATCCCCAGGGTTAAGCAGAGGTGTATCGCATCCATATTTTGTCATGATCTTAGGTCCTACGTAATAAGGACCAGGCTCTAGCCGAGCAGTCCAGGCTCTATACTGCTAGTTATAATTTCGGGACAGAAAATCCCAAAACCACATTACCCGACAAGGTAATGAAACTTGAAATCTCACTCAGAGTAGTCGCATTCATATGCACTGCGCTACGGAGGCGTTTATTACTTAAACTTAACAAGAAAACAAGACTATATAGCAATGCATGTCAACTAGATATTAATAAAAGTGGTTTTCTAGCGACTATCCGATGTTAAGACATATAAAAAACTACCATAAGTTCGAGTATTCTATTTTGTTGTTTCAAAAATTGTAAAATCCTGCAATATAATAATGCATAATAACATATGCTAGTAAACAGAAAAACAATATATAGCACTCTTAACAGAACAGAGATTTATCTAAGTATTTTGGATTAACAAATTTGAATTCTAATCTTAAGTAATCGACTTAAGACAAATAATAATAGTACAATTTATAGTACAATTTCCATAGTGCCATATTATTTAACGGCCTCGATGGCGTAGTGGTTAGTGTAACCGACTGCAACGCCTGAGGTCGCGGGTTCGATTCCCGCACAAGTCAAACATTTGTGTACATGAACACATTGTCTTGGTCTGGGTGTTTCTATGTATAATATGTATGTATTTACAAAAGAAAAATAAGTATATATGTATGTTTATCCATTGTCTAGTACCCATAGTACAAGCTCTGCTTAGTTTGGGCTAGATGGTGTTGTGTGTATGTGGTAGAATATTATTATATTATATTATATTTAACGCAAACGGTCAACTCATTAGAAAAAAACAAAACTGACTTTCATACTATAACCTACACGTACAAACCTAATCTAAAAAGTAGAAAATACAACATTTTTGCCGAAGGAAACCACAAAATACCAAAACGTCACCAAAGTATATACATATATTTTGTGCTTGATTATATTTAGAAAGTGTTTAGTCAATTTCGCTGAAATTTATATGGGACCACCTCTGAAATATTATATGACCAACCAAACAAAAAAGATTCATCAAAATCAATTCATGATTAACGGAGTAGTTGCATATCAAACATACAAAAAAAATCATACAGTCGAATTGAGAACCTCTTCCTTTTTTGAAGTCGGTTAAAAAAGCTCTATAGTTTTTATTTTAAAACTGCGTGATCACGACGTGGCCCTTTTTAATGTGAACTGTGGTGACATTAAAGTGTTGCCAACGTTCGCTTTGTGAATGATCGATGTCAAAGATTACTTTGTGATGGCAGAGCGGCAGTTCTTTCACTTAAACTGGTTAGCCTCCGGCCAAAGTGTCGTATTACACGAACATTGTGCACGCAAAGGTAAGTGTGGAAATGTAGGTTTTTCATGCAGAGTTAAACAGGGCTGTGTCAATTGTGTTAGTTGTCACGTAAACTTTTTTATTTCTAGAAGATTTTTTTAATTCCTTAAGTTATTTGCTGTAGAATATTTTGTTATTTGTATATATTTACACATGAAGACCTATGTACTCCTTTTTGAACATATTACGCGAATATGTGTGAGATTTGACATAGTTAATGTTTATATAATATATACTTATATATAGATAACATTAATGAGGTACGACCGAAATTTGATCTCTGGTTGGCCACTAGTGTTTATAAATAATATTGTTTAATTTAGGCTTCGCGGCATAAGTTTTCGTGAAGTTCTATGTTTGATTTCCGGATCGAGCAGTGTTTTTAGGTATTTCTGTTAGAGAAGTCTCAACAACAGCACAAAGTTAGTGACCAATAGACGAACTAAAATTAAGCTAGCAAATTACAAGCAATTCTTAATTCTACGGCATAAATGAGAGATGTCCGCAGTTGTTTTTGAGATACATATATATCAATAAATTATTATAAAGTTAATACCAAAACATCTATTCAGTTTACCATCTACCTATATTCAGAGCGTATAGATTTGGTATTTAAGTAGACCAATAGATGAAGTCATTCGGCCAGTTTTTTTATCGATTTGCGAATCTATTTTTATAAACTTTACAAACAAAGAGTTACTTTCGTGATTATACGAATGCAGAAATAATAACCAAGACATACAAGTTATTTCACCTACATATACTTATTAATACAGCAATGAAGCGGCTGAATTCAATTCACCCAAAACAGAACAGCGAGCTTTACCTAATTAAACGTTGAAACATGACAAGGAAGACGAAACAAAAGGAAATATATCAATTTGAACAAAGCCCGCATTCTATCGCGATCATTGGCAAAACGGAACGTTGTTGTCTAGACAGATTGTAGACGAAATATGGCTGCCATATTCTGAGCGACGAGCTTAAAACGATAATGGTTTTAACGCTCATTTGTTTTTATTGAACAAATTCATTCGTTTTATTTATTGCGTGTTTTATTGGCATTTTTATTATTCAATATTGTCGAAGGGATTTTATAAATATAGGTCAACTGCAGAAGTAATTGACGTTATACCATTGGAGAGATGGCTGCAGTACCGAATCAAACGTCTAGAGTTATTGGCTTCAGCGAGTGTCTATGATGTGTTTCGTGAGTCTAGACATACGGTACACATGTTAGACTTCACATAGGTACAAATATATACAAACATAGTGTCAACACCCCGATTGGAACCCGTTCCTGCCACATTATGAACGGCTCTTATATTATTAAAATACTCAATAATGTACAATTAATAATACCAGGCATATGCAATGAGATAATTGCTGATTAGAAGCACGCTTCTTTGTGCACCTATATCCCCGATAGAGGTAGCTAGGTAGGTAGGTAAATTACATCCACATTTTGCTTGTAGATCCTACTTTATAGAGGGCGAGTCTATTGTCGTATATTAAGCACAGATCCAGATGCCAAGCTGCTACTAAGACTTTCTTGAGGAAGAAAACACCTAATACTATCAAATAATAACTTTGCACTAGCCGGACATTGAATCCGATACATCATGAGCAGTAGTTGCATACTGTTACCGCTGTGTCACTTAGACAGCTCTACCATGTATATTTAGAGATAAGTGTACTTACTCGGACCAGTGCGCAGTAACTGGCCCGCCGTTCATTCGTCTTGCTGACGTACAAAGGTTATCTTACACTCCGTCTTACATACTTACAATTTGTCCCTACATAATAATATGTTTCAGCGAAAAATTAAAATGTATTTATGTGGTGGTGAAAATTTACTTGCCGTTAATCTTTAGTACTTTATAGTATTCTCAATTGTCAACCCAGATCTCGACAACACTCCGAGTGGAACCCGTTTCTACCATATTATGAATGGTTCTAACATTATTAAAATACTTAATAATGTACAATTCATAATACCAGGCATATGCAATGAGATAATTGCTGATTTGTAGGACACTTCTTTGCGCGTAGGAATTATGTCAACAATAAATAATAATATTCTACCACATGCACATAACACCATCTAGCCCAAACTAAGCAGAGCTTGTACTATGGGTACTAGGCAATGGATAAACATACATATCCATGTTCATGCACACAAATGGTTGACTTGTGCGGGAATCTAACTCGCGACCTCAGGCGTGACAGTCGGTTACAATAACCACTACGCCATCGACGCCAACTCTTCTATATTCTATTGTGCCTACATAAATATACATAAGGTTAAGTTTTCTAAGTCTAAGTCTTCTTATGTAGATGTGAAAAATATTATTGGATGAAATAGCTAGCTTTGCTGCAATTTTGTATTAGAATGTTAAATTAATTTTGCTTTCAACATTCAAGTTAGTAGATATGCATATATTGTTTACCTACATTTAAAATTTTCTGATAAATTCAGCTTTGCTGAAATGACGTAGCGTCTTGCGTCTTTGAGAACTTGTACTTTTTATAAAACTCTTTATCTTCTAATGAATACAAAGATAATAGACCGTGGTTATCTCGTGAATCCTAATAAGGCTTTCGCCTGCAGTCGGCCAGTAGTGGGCGTGGCGTTGATAGCGGGCAACTGTTTACTTTGTACAACCGCGCCCACTAATGCATCACATTCTTATCTATTCACTGCAGTGCGCCGTGCTTCCACTGTGGGAAATTAGTGGATATTTCCTCAAACAAAGGCTGCTGGATGAAACTCAGCTTTTAATTGTTATTTTCGCCTTTATGTCTTTATTTATGTTACCCAATTTCCGTGACAATTTCTTTTTATATTATATGCTCTAGATTTTACCTCGCCTTTGCTCGCCTTAATGTAGGTTATGTAAATAAATTTCTATCCCTCGGGAACTGTACTTTTATCTAAATGAAAGGTATCCTATGTTTTTTTCAGGATTCCTGTCATTGTGTATGCAAAATTTCATGATGATTGGTCGCGTAGTTAATACGTGAAAGCGTAACAAACAAACTCACATTCGCATTTGTAATACTATATTTTGCCCGTGACTTCGCTCGCGTAAATGTAGGTAAGGTTAGGCTAATATCAGTAATTTTTTCTAGATGAAAGGTGACCCAATGTCCTTTTCTATATGCCTGACAACGCGTATCTAAAATGTCATAATGGTTGGTCGAGCAGTTAACGCGTGAAAGCATAACAAACAAACAAACTCACATGAGCATTGATTGTAATATTAGTTAGGATTAGAATTAGTAAGGATTTACTGCTTGAATAAGTCTGTATCTGTTGAAAAATGATGTGGTGTCGTGGGACACCAGGTAGGAACGAAGTTTCTTCGGCTAATGTAGAATCGACACAAATTGCAAAAAAAATCGTGCTCAATTTTATTGAACGGTTTTATTCCACGCACTTTTTTCCACGGATTTTTTCTTACGGTTTTACTATCACATTTTTTTCAGTTCGGTCGCGCAGCAAAATCCCTATCCCCTCCAAGCCTGCCGTAAGGAACTTCGTTCCAAAAATAAAAATAGAGAAACATTAATTTACTGCACGTTAATGACTTTCAGAAGTAATAGTACATTTGACACTCACACTTAAACGTTAAGCTTTCGTTAAGAGTCTTCTTCTTCCTAGCCTTTATTATTCCCAAGTCACTAGAGGTCGGCTTTTCTGGTCTAACCGGATTTGACTGGATATCAGTTTTTACACGGAGCGGCTGCCACCTGACCTCCGCAACCCAAAGGCTAACGATACCTTGAGGCTTGACCAGTGTCAAGAAATTATAGGGCACTGACTTCCCAATAACGACTACCATAGATGTTCATGGCAGCCGGGACCGACTATATGAATTACAAATGACAACATATTAAGTAAAAATAATTAAATCAAAAGTTATCTAGGTTAAATGAACTTGTATCATTATCCCATTTATTTCATACAAAAACAAAACTTAGCCACGGTACTAAATAAAAATTATTACCAGACAACTCTAATCTGTCATCAAGTATTGTCATCTGCCATATAAAATCTCTATTATATGTATGTAATTATTGTTGTCGTCTCTTGAATAACCACTATTTACACAACGAAGGAGTTCTGTGAAGCTATTACAGAACAAACTATATTTATGTAAGTACAAGGGATTAAAATCCTTACTAATATTATAAATGCGAAAGTAACTCAGTCTGTCTGTCTGTCTGTCGGTCTGTCTGTCTGTCGGTCTGTCTGTCTGTCGGTCTGTCTGTCTGTCAGTCTGTCTGTCTGTCGGTCTGTCTGTCTGTCGGTCTGTCTGTCTGTTACCTTTTCACGCTCAATCCGCAAACCGATTTTGATGAAATTTTGAATGGAGATAGCTTGATACCCTGGGAAGGACATAGGCTATATAACATCACGCTATGGCTCACGGGAACGGTGCAGTAACCACAAATACCACTGACGCGGGTGAGACCGCGGGCACAGCTAGTAATAAATAAATCAAAGAACTAGTGTGATAAAATGTAGATGCAAGTATCTAAATAAAGTTCCTATTTAACAAAATTTCTGGCAGACGCCTACAAAAAACTTATATAAATACAATTTGACTTACTCATTATCTCTTTAATGAGCAAAGGGTAGAGTTCTGTGTTTTACTTCCGAGCTAAAATAAAAGAGGGAAAGCCCTCGAACCTGCAACGAATTTGATTAAAATTGTGGAATCATTGGAAACAAAGATAGGGCAGTTGAAAAGACGTTAAAACAATGAACGAATTAGCGACAATGGGGTGCATAAACGTGAAATATTTATTCTGAAAGAATAATAATGAAGGTTCATTCATCCATGCAAATGACGCTAGAACTGGTGTTATGAAATAAAGTTCTTGTAAGTTTTGTTTTTGGAAAAGCTTTAGTAAATATACATGAACTCGAAACAATTACTATCAACGGACTACACAGTTATTCTTCTATGCTATGATAGAATTTGCAACCTGCCTTGACGCAGCGAATTGTTTTTAATGTGATTCTTATGAAAAGCATAGATAGTTTCCTAAAGAACCCTTAGTGAACTTTTATGAAATCACCCCTGTACACCCAGTGCTCTACATATATAGATCATATAATATACGGGTCAGTACCTGTACATTATTTGAACGGTATTTGAGCGATGGTACACATCTTAATAAAACAAATAGTCAACGAAAGTGATGCACAGATAATTATTTGTGAAGCGCTCGTAGACAAAGATCAGAAGATATAAATCATCTATGAAGTAAAATAATAAAATTGATCACGTCTTATTACTATATCAAAAAATTATATTTAAGTAAGTATGTCATCGCTAAAAGCATTATTTGAAGACATTTTCTTTAAAATTCTTATTCTGTTTATGCGACAATGGTGACAAACATGCAACCCGGCTGATAGTTAGCAGTTAGCCGTAGCCTATAATCGCTTGCAATTCAAGAGGAAAAAGTACCAATAGAATGATGTGATAAAAAGAAAAGAAATGGCAGAGGCAGATAAATGAGTACCAATGTGACTACTGTCATGCCGTATTCCTGTAAGACGATGGTACCTCTCCAAGCAAGCCGACTCAGTTATACCATAACTAAATAATTGGTATTTTAAATCATACCACTTTAAATAAAACCACTTTCTTTTCTATGCAACTTTTGTTTTTTTTTATACAACTAAGATAGCATACAAGCATATGGCCCACCTAATGGTACGTGGTCACCGTAGCCTATGGACGCCTGCAACACCAGAGGCATCACTAGCGCGTTGCCGACCCTTTAGGAAAGGAAGTGGGAAGGAAAACGAGCCGGAAGGGGTTAAGGGGGTGATTGGGCCTCCGGTACTCTCACTCACCGAACGAAACACAACAGTAGGAATACTGCTATTTCACGTCGATATTCTGTGACAGGGTAGTCCTTCCTCGGTCGAGCCGGCCCATTCATGCTGAAATCAACAAGGCTCTACTACTCTATAATAGATTAAGTAGATTAATACTTTATAATATTAATATTTTATAATCTATATTAATATTATAAAGAGGAAACATTTTAATATTTATACTTTTATTAGTAGTAAATAAACTCAAAAACAGAAGGACCGATTTAAAACATTCTTTCTCTATTAGAAAGCTACTTTATTCAGAAGTACCATAGGCTATATAATATCGTGCTACGAGCCATGAGAGCGGAGCAGTAATCATAAACGTGGTTAAAATCGCATATAAAACTAACATTTATAATTATAAACTACATCACATCAAAAATTGTTGTAGTCCTTTTATATGGATAATTCAATATAATGTTGCTTTCACATTAGCCTTAATGTTCTATAAAAAACGTCTTTCGGGCATTTTGTAGACGTCTAGACGATAGAATAATATCACTTAAAAGGCTGAATTAGAATTATGTGGCACTGAACGGCTCCCTGCTGGACGCTTTACAAAATAAACAACTGCCAAGTGTGTCTTATCAGAACACATTTTTTGGTCTGTGACTGCATATTAACGGTTTAGGTATAAATTTATATTTTATAATGTGAATTAATGAATTATCTTTTGCCTTTTTATATATGTATGTATAAATATATAATCTCATTAAGTGTATAATTAATAATGCAGTTAATATATTCTTCTTCTTCTCTTTTCGTGTGGTTAGTGGTCAGCCTGTTATCAAGAGTTATTCAAGCCGCCCATAGGCCTCTGAAATGGCTTAACGACTGCTATCAATTTGACAACAACCGGGACCGACTTTTTACGTGCCCTCCGAAGCACGGAGACGCTCAGATGAAATACCACTAAGCGGTCACCCATCTATAGACTGACCGCACCTAACGTTGCTTAACCTCGCTAATCGTTTACCGATCAGTGAGTGCAACTGGCTATGAGCGCCTCAGTTAATATATTACTAAGTAAATTTAGAAAATATGTAAAGTTATAGGTTTTATAAAATACTAGCAGCCCGCAGATGATTTACCGAAGTTTATGATAGCTGCTTTGCTCTCGTGGCTCGTAGCGTGATGTTATATAGCTTATTTCACTTCTTGATAAAGTAGCTTACTAATAATGTAAGAATTATTAAAATCGGTTCAGTAGTTTCAAAGTTCATTGATTAGAAACAAACAATTCTTTCCTGTGTTTAATTTTGTTATACGAGTAGCTAAGCAACTCTGCCCTTATTATAAGTATTTCAAATCATTATCAATCGATAAATATAAACACTATTGACTACAGCCAAAAGTGCGTATGGTCCAATAACATATTATATCTTTATACTGGGTATAGAACACACATACACGAAAGCCTGACGTCTCATACGTCTACCGAAAAGTCGAGATTTGATGCAAGATCCAGGTAACATGCAAGTTACAATGTACAGCCCACGTATGGACTTTATACATCTTACAAACGACTGACGCAAGCTAGCGCAAGTAACCTGTATGAACAATTCACGTATGTAGCGGCTAACTTGCGTGTGTGGCGCGGGCCAGTTTCTTGCGTCTTATACAAGATAACTTAAATTAATGTTTATAACCAACTTCACTACGTATATTATTCTACGTCCACATAATTAAAAGTGATGTTAAGTATAAAATAAAACCTCCTTCAATGGCCTTGAAACAACTCAAAGTAGTTAATGTATGAAAATGTTGTTTATAGGGCTTTAAATATAATTGCAAGCAGAATGTGTTACCTACTCAAAATGTTTTGACAGTTTCCTCTTTTGTTCACAAGTATTGAAATATAGCCAGTCATTATTCTGAGAATATATTAGTGTTTCATACTTTATAGTTACATTTATGGAAAATAAATTGTAGCTTAGACAGCATCATATGATGTCTATCTGCATATGCTGTCTGTATAAAGTATTAAATACCAATCACTCAAAGTTTTTTCAAGTAGGCATAAAACAAATTACATAAGTATATTGTATTATACATTTGTTATGTCGAATTATAATTATGAATCACTACATATTATAAAACAAAGTCCTCCGCCGTGTCTGTCTGTCTGAACTCAAAAACTACTGAACGGATTTTCATGCGATTTTCACCAATAGACAGATTGATTCATGAGAAAGGTTTAGGTATATAATTTGTAAAGATTTTGTACTACACGTACGAAGTCGGGGCGGTCTCTAGTCTTACTTTATAGAAAAACATTAATAGCTTAGAAAACCGGACCGATTGACCGGAGAAGGACTATCATCTCACAAAATCGACGTGAAATAGCAGTATTCCTACTGTTGTGTTTCGTTCAGTGAGTGAGAGTGCCGAGGGCCCAATCACCCCCTTTCCCCCTTCCCGCTCTTCCTCCTTTCCACTTCCTTTTTCTCTTCTTACTTTCCTAAACGGTTGGCAACGTGCAAGTGATGCCTCTGGTGTTGCGGGCGTCCATAGGCTACGGTGACCACTTACCATCGGGTGGGCGTATACTTGTTTGCCACCTTAGTAACATAAAAAAACAAGCAGCTCGTTGGAGCGACTCGGTAATGAATGCGCCTAGAGAGCATAATGTCTCTGGTTCGATTCACGGATTGGGCAAAGTGTTATTAAGTTATTGTTTTAAATAATAATTATCAGTAGCAGCACATTGTCTGGAAACGTTTCCAGTAGACGGCAATATTAGGTCTACTAAAAACTCTCGAATTACTTGAGACTTACAAATATACATAGCTAGCAAAATGTGTATACCTGCCCTTTGGAGATATATCTGCGTGAGTGTATATATGTATGTTTGTATCTTGCGTTCTATAAAAAATCTAATTTATTAGTAAATATCAATAACAATTACGCTATGTATATTAACATTTTCCAACACACTCTATACTTACGTTCAATTATAATATATGACTATAACAAATGCATTACCCAAATGAGACGGTAAAAATAAATAGACGTACCCACATTTAATTATCCTAACTAATATTATAAATGCGAAAATGAGTTTGTTTGTTTGTTTGTTTGTTACGCTTTCACGCCTTAACTACTCAACTGCTCAACATGAAATTTTGCATACACGTTGGCAGGGGTACAGAACAGGACATAGGGTACTTTTAATCCAGAAAAAATAACTGTTGCAAAACTAACCTAACCTAACCTATATTTACGCGAGCGAAGCTGCGGGTGAAAACTATTATAAAATAAAAGAAAAATTCAAATTAAAAGTATACGCCTACTTGTAAAAGTATACGGAGCTAAATAAACATTGATTTAAAAGTCAAGTCTTGGACTTCAAAAGTTCCAAAGCAATAAATCTACCTCCTCAACGTAATCAACAAATTAAAGAAACAGACTCGCCTCGATACTCTAATCACTCTATCTCTCTACACACGGCCGAGCAGGATGGAGAGTAATCGCGAATGCGACAGCACTCGAAGCGACATCTCACGCGACTTCGTTCCTATCCATTTCATTTCACTTGTCTACAGCAGGATGTTTATGCGGTACTTCGTGACATAGCGATCTTTAGTTTGGCAAGCTAAAGTTAGAGAAATAGTAGCATCGGCTGTGATGCAACTTAAACGTTCCAAAAATGCCACTTGAGCGCCCGCATCAAAATGGTAAAAACGGCTGTCAACGGTGCAACTTCGTCTGTCCGTCTGACAGACAAAGTTGCACAGAAAAACAATTGAATTGAAATTTCTGTCCAATTTTATTGCAAATCAAATATTTCTCTGGTTAGTGCAAAAGGGGCAATGAAAAAATACGTTGAATATTTTTCTTTTGCCAATAAAACTACTAAGGATTTAAGTGTATAAGGATGTAAGTATAGAACAATCAATGAACAAGTGGTGGACTGACAACAAGCTAGAGATGGCGCTGTACCCAAACCACACTAATACTTACAATTGGTACTGGAGCCTGAATTACGCAAGCATTCTTTGCAATACGAGTTACTATATCTACAAATTCCCGACATCCATCATGGGTCAGCCAACAGTCGAGCAGACGCTATCTACCAGATACGGTCCAATGCGGTCCAGCCCGGAGATCTTCTCTGTTTGTTAAAAGAATATCACATATCGTACCTCCACAATCCCAATCTTTAAAATATGATATTATCAATAACATATGTATATATGTAACTATGCACCCATTACCATACATCGCATGTACATTACAGTCTAATAGACCAAACATCGGTTTCATGTAGAAATAGCACTTGTACGCAGCGCATTGGCAACACCAAAGCAACCACTTCAAAACATCACGCAGCGTTCAACACATTTCCAAAACGGTTCGTCCTTTACCAGAACCGTGTGTGTTGTTTAATTACGCGTCGCTACTCGACCGGCCTCTGATAAACGACTCTTCAGCTGCTCTCCTTCATGACATGTTCAGGGTTTTAGCCTCGCCTCGCTAACAATACCACTTATTTACATTTCATGTTGGGTTAGCGGCGTCTATAAGTGGATGCTGATCAATAATCACTAATTACGGATTACCACAATACAATATTAACTACCACTTCAGATCGCGTCAGAGGTAGCTATACATTGAATTAATTGGTAGCATTCGTTTATGTAATAAATCTTTCTAATTATTATAACTCATTTATTAATTGTCAATAAATTAACTATCCTTCAAGCATTATTGTTGTCAAAACGTGAGCACGATCATAACATCTGCTTATTAAGAATTATTCTATCATTAAAAAAATATTAGTATTTACACGCCTGTGTATGACTGACCGAATGTTTAGTGACTTATGTCGCTGACTATACTAATATGATTATATGTACAATACATTAGGGACTTAGTCCTATATCGAAAAGGATTTAACACACAGACAGGTATCTTAATAATATATTTACGTAATTTTCTGTTTAAACTACTGAGCGTCGTGTAGTCCCCGTGATGATAAAGTTTATTTTTTAAAACATCTCTCAAGCTACATATTATGTATAATTCCTGTGTCATGGAGGACTTTACAATCTTCGGAAAAACTAAGCCTCAGCTTCCTGTAGCTTTTTTTGACGTGACAACGTCTAATAAATCGATGAACGCCGGCTGCACGCACGAAAAAGGATGGCTCATTGTCCCGTTATGCTCATTGTCCCGTAACGCTCATTGTCCCGTTACGCTTATTGTAACGTAACGGGAATGAAATTTTGTTAAAACGTTGTCACGCTAAACTATCGTCAGTAAACCGACTTTACAGACAACCAATTTTTTCTTTTACTCTTGTAGGCTTGAGCTCCATCAAGCCAGAAGTGACAGGCTGATGTTTACTACACTTATATTTCGCCAGCTCCCCCCTAACAGGTTGCGAGCCTATTACTGCCTACCAGGAAATTGCCAAACCACTGGAAATTTGTTGACAGAAAACCCCAAATTACACTTCGCATGATGTAGGAGTCAAACTGAAGGTATCATGTACAGTAGTTACATTAACTATTGCTGCGTCACCAAAGGAATCCATGAACTGAACTCGGTAGATGCCAATAAGTTCGCTTCTTTTGACGTGACAACGTCTAATAAATCGATAAACGCCGGCTGCACGCACGAAAAAGGATGACTCATTGTCCTGTTACGCTCATTGTCCCGTAACGCTCATTGTCCCGTTACGCTTATTGTAACGTTACGGGAAAGAAATTTTGTTATGACGTTGTCACGTTAAACTATCGTCCGTAAACCGACTTTACAGACAGCCAATTTTTTTACGTGGCACCTAATACTAAAACTGGCAAAACGAAGGTGTAATATAACTCTGCTTACAGAAATATAGGCCTCAATATATCTATGTGACATCTCATACCAATTGTTACTGTTATAGATAAGATAGCTATTTCGTGTCTTAAACCAAAAATCTTAAACTAAAAGCCTCTTAGTTTTTAGATCTTTAGTCTAAAATTTGTGATCTTTTTTTCGTGATAGTGACAAATCAAGTAAACAACGATCCCACTGTCTTCTTTATATTGTAAACGAAATCAAAATACATTTATTTAAAACTGACAACGTTTCTTTTTTAAAAACTGAATATTTTTCGCAAAATCAATATGTATATAAAATTTCATAATTTAATTACTTTAGGCCGCCCAGTTAAAAAACCATCGAACGTTCGTTCGTATCTAACCCGCAATGTCTGCGCATAGCGCACCGGTGTTATTATTTCACAGGATAAAAGAACAATATTTTTATACTATAATAAAAATCGTGGTTCAAGGCAAAATTGAGGGCAGAGGGCGCACGGTAGATCACCAATGCGCTAGACCGACCAAGTCAAAACTGCACGAAATGGTCCACTCCAAGAATGCACGAGGCAAGCAACAGTACGAGAGGAATGGCAGCGAATTGTTAAGATTGCCACCACCCCTGTCATGACGACCACGACCACTCTGCCAAGAGTGTGACGACAGAGAAGAATAATAAAAATATATGGAGAAAATATATAAATATAAAGTTTCGCCTTTTATAGAATGGAAGCTATTGCTAGGCAACCTTTTGAAGGAGCACAGAATAAATTTTAGTTGAGGTCATACCTTTATTCTACTTTACTAGAGCATTTTAAGAGGGCTCGCCATAAGGACAGAATGCTTAGCTGACAATATGGCTTCTTTGCTGCACTATAGACAGCTGCCAGCAAAATCCTAACTAATATTATACATGCAAACGTGAGTTTGTTTGATACGCTTTTATGCCTTTACTACTCGGCCGATAATCATGAAATTTAACAAACACGTTACCAGGGGTACAGAAAAGGACATAGAGTACCATTCATCCAGGAAAATATACTGTTCCTGAGGGAATGAAATTGATTGACAAAATCTACATTAACGCAGCGAAGCCGCGGGCAAAATCTAGTCTAGTTTACAGGGCCAATATTTGTTATATTAAATATATTCTAAATAGAGATCCGTTCTAGCCTGACAATCTTACATTTGAATAATACTATTTATAACTTCATCGTCTTAGCCGAGAGAAGTCCAATGCTGGACATACGCCTCTCCCAAGGTTACTTTGTAAATTTCAAGTTTATAGCATTAGTACTTGTTGAGACAAACAGCTGTGAATATCAGACTCCGTTCGAAGATAAACTCCTTATGTACGGACGAACTTACAACGTCGTACATACAATAAGAGTTGCCTTCAAACATTTTAGCAAAGTACAGTACCCTAAAATGTTTTTATTATTCTCTCCGAAATTAAACATTTTCATATGAAATCAGGGTTTATGTTTATTTTATGAGCATGTTGGAGTATACCGCAGGTTGTTAAAGGACTGACGTAATCTTGCATGGAGTAGGTGACGAGGGTTGTAGTTTGATCTCACCCTCGTTGATATCTTAACATTATTATATACGCTGCGATTACATTGTTCATGGTTATGTGAATATAGAATTAACGTGAACACAAGTGATATATAGCCTTGTATTATCATTTCTTGCAATACACTTGGTGTGAACTATATATAACATATTATCAAACTGGCATAAATGTGTTTGGGCTGCCTCGTTAGTTACTCGTATCTTTTTATTTTAAAATGTCATCTCCCGCACTAGGAGTAAATCCTGTGTTGTGGGGGACTTTATAAACATTCAAATAACGGACACAAATAATACCTAGCCTCGAACACACACTCGGCGTAAGGGCAGTGGCGAAGCGACCACTTAAACCACTACGCCATCCAGGCAGTCGCATCGTTATCGTGATGTCGTGTTCAACACCCAGATTAGAAAAAATCAGCAGAAGTACGCACTCTACGAACATACCCAGTAGTCTATAATAGGTGGCGTGACAGCTGGCCAAATGTTGGCGTATCTCAAATCTATCCCTACCCTTCCGGGGATATTTGGGCTATGTACCTATATATAAGGTCTAGTGTTATACAGACTAGTCTATTATGATCTATCATCCATAGTATTAAACTTCTAGCAACTATTTGCAAATTGGGTAGTAGAACCAAAAAACTCTTTGACCGATCTGGAAACAAAACGGGAGTTCATGCCCAGCAACTAAAAAGGGCCATGGGACCAACACAACTGTGCTGAATAATAGAGCAACTAAAATACATACAATTATACGTCAAACAGTATAAAATATATACTTTCGTACACTAACCTATAATTTAATATATTTCGAGTATGCTATTAGTGTGTAATATTATTTGGTTTTTATAAAAGAATACCATAACTTTACTTTATTATAAAATATACAGTACTGAATAAAATATAACGAACAAACCACGTTTAAGGCCAGATCTCTGTTATTAAAATTACAAACACAAGGTTGAAATTAGTTCTAGAACAATCTAATCATAGTAATCTAAAATGTATATAATTATTTTTGAATAATTAAAACTACATAATATTATACATAAACCTAGTAGGAAATACAATCGTTATACATTTCGTGAAACTTCTGAAAGAATTTAATTATATTATTCCATAACTAGATTTAAAAGGAATGGCAATATAATACTTGTTGCTGAAACTTCAATATCCAGGAGATTTTTTTTGTCCAACAGCGGGGCGTAATTTACCAGTATACTTACGATGAGATGTGTGCCTTGGGATTGAACTCAAGACTTCAGAGTGGCAGACCAGTATGGCTAACGCTGCTCGTAGTTCCACCATTAAATGACTTAAATGTCAAAATATTCTCCCAATTTATTAATTTCACTATCACAGAGAATTTAAAGTAAGCGGAAAATACGACGGCTTTCTAATATTATACTTCTAAAATCACAATATCAATTGTCAAGTTTAAAACCAGCAAAACGTGACCTGTGTGCGCTAAACACTTGCTCAGTTTACTTCCTATAATTAATATAATGAGAGGAGTGGGGAGGTCATCCTGGATCGGTTTTTACGCACCAACATCCAACGCCATTAGAGGAGGCAGCCAGTGGAACAATTTAATTGATTTATTTATCCCTATATCCAATTAGGCTGGCACCAAAAATTGTTTGGTGAAATTCAGGGCGAATTCTCTTCATTGCCGGATAGATACTCCTGATTCAATGAACAACAGTGAGATAGGTTTGCGATCCATGCCAGTTATTTTAATGGATTCCTAGATATTTGTTTTTCCGATTCGAAATGTATTGTACAATGCCGGAGGAGCGTGAATTTATTAAATATTTGTAGAAAATAATTTATATATTTAGATTTAGTTATAATTGAAGGGCAGAATAATGGAGGTACAGGTAATAATTTTAGAATATCATAACTGTTGCTATATCTAAGTCAATATAGTTCATTTCATAAATATGGAACTGGCACGCCACGCGTACATATCTACGCTGTGTGATTTTATTCTGCGTTCTTGGTAGCGTGGAGGTAGTAAAAGCGACTGCTTCCCGTGAAGTCCCGAGCTAGATTTCGTGTCAGTCAGTGTTCTTGGCTTTTATGTCAAAAAAATCTTAGTAGCATCACGTAACAGATAACCTAATAATACACGTACCAATCGTCGCCGCAGCAAAGTTCATCTGTTTTACCGCGATCCCGTCTTGCACGGCTTGTTCTCAGCGAGCTTTTGTACTTTGTGACGTACATGCAATAATACTTACTTACTTATCGTGTCGATGGCAACACATTTTATATAATTTTCGACCAGTTTTCGGCAACGCGGATTGCATTTGCAATATTTATACAAACGACCAACCACGGTTTCCGGGCACAAAACAATTCATTTATGCAGATGACTTGGCGCTCGCGACTCGGGCCAAGACTTTTGAGCAGATAGAGGTAAACCTATCAACCGCACTATTGAACCTCGGTGATTATTATTATGTAATAATAATAATAATAATAATAATAATAATAACTTTATTTACACAAAAAAATATTGTAGGGTTTTTACAATAGTATGTTATTGATCGAATAATTTTGATCTACAATTTCGTGGGATGAGTACTGTTCTCCTAGATAGGCTACAGGATAGCCTGTGTTGAGGAGACACAGTTTCGATCCCCTAGTGGTAGATATTATATTGAAATATAACGTTTACATATATTTATGCTAAGTGCGTTAGTTTGTGTAAATAGGTACAAATTATAACATACAATAAAATTCGAAAGTAAATAAAAAATTTTGAGCATGTAGTGTTTTATGGCACATGTAGGCTTTAGAATAATGTACCTGCCGCGGTGTTTCCTTATTCTTCTTTAAATAAGGTTTACAGAGACTACTGCTATCACAATAAGCAGAGTATTCCCTTGCCAATGCCGAAATCCATAAGCAGCGAGCGACACTTACCATCAGGTGAGCGGCTAGCACATCTGCCATTTAATGCAATAAAAAAGACACCGACCGATCCAGGTATCGAACCCAAAACCTCATGCATAGCAATCGCGTTCACTACCGCTGCGCAACGGAGGCAATCTCGCTTCTATTAGAAAATTATATTACTAATAAATACAATCGAACACCCAGTTAATTGTTGTATAACATAATAATTAAGCTACGTATCAAAGACTTATATAAGCTATTTGGCTAAACTAATTATTACTATATACATACAACAACAAACAAATTTATAATGAAACCTTACAAATGACGTGCAAAATTCAAACTTAATCAATTCTAGGAATCCAATATAATGTCAAAAGGTACAAGTAATATTAATAACTAAACATATTACTGAGACTGTAATTCCTCAAAGGGTTATGCAGAGACTTATAATAGCAAAAAATTAAAAGGTACTACACCTTTTAATTTTTTTTTCATGGTAGCTATATCTTACCAAACAAGCCGGTCTGACCAGAAGCTTCTTGACACTACGTTTGAAGAACCCAATGTCATAGAAGGAGGGAACACATGTGCCGGAAGACCATTCCAAACTTTTATGGTACGGCATAAGAAGGAATTGCTGAACCTTTTAGTGCGTACGGGATTATGCTTACCGTCCATCCGTAAAACAGGCGTGACTTTGTACAATAATATGTACACCATACCATTTTTAGTTTTTAATGCAATGCATTGACGCATACCTCTCCGTGGAAAAGGGGAGCGAAGAGGTTATGTCGGGCTCACCCGGGCAAAGATGGATCGTCCCGAGTACTACTGACTAAACTTACCACGGTGTTCCAACTCACTGCTTTTATGGTGGGTCGCTGGAACTGAAACTACATCAGCAGTGCCTAATGCAGAGAACAACAACAATTATTACGATGTGACTCTAAAAGGAGTAATAATAATATCAACCCTTTATTAAACTGTCCCACTGCTGGGCACGGGCCTCTTCTTAGTGTGAGGAGGATAATAGAGAATCTAAATAAAGTGAAATCCGATATATTTAATTTTTTTTAAATTTAAAGACAAACAAAAAAACGTTACACTTGTAAAATTCACGTAAAACGTTCTATTTTAGAAAGGGTACAAAATACGATATATTTTCAAAATAAATTAATGTTAAATTTTCTGCTTCGTCTTCATTTTCTTGAGCTCAGCTTGAAAACACAATATAACATTTTGACTAAGTAAATAAATAATTTAAATATATACCTAATTTGTTTTTAATTGAATTCTAAATATAGGTATTTTATTTGTATGTAAATAACTTTTTCAAACTAATATCAATGAAGAAGTATCTAATTATTCATTTAAAACAAAACTGTTTAATGCTATTAACTCAAATAATGTGTTTAATCTTTAAAACCGATGTTTTAAAGTTACACAGCACATTATTTGAGTTATGTTTATAACATCAACAACTTTAATACTATACTTACAGACCTTTTTGCAAAATTACAAAAAATAACATAGTCCGGTGCTTATTCATCCCCAAAGGGGTTGGCATAGGTGTATTGAACCACGGTCACACACAATTGTGCCACGGGGCCAACGACGCAAAACCAAATGCAATGCAAATAAAATATTTCAATTCAATCAAATCTGTTAAAACACATAAATATTTAAATTCCTTGCATTTGCTGAATGTTGAATAAGCCAAATACTGAAATGGTTACGATAATTACGAACCGGATTGACTGCACCACACGCTGAAAATTGGATAATAAAATAATGTACACTACCCGCTTTGTTTAAGCGCATTACTGAAAATCTGCGGAAAATATGAGATGAAACGAAAATGCATTATTTTAACCGTTTCAGACAATAATCCGTTTTGTATGAAAAGTTGATTATAGCCAGTAAACGACCCAATATCTTTTATAGCCGGATTATCTTTTATATTACCCCATTTTTCTTTAAGTGATTGTAAATCCGATAACACGAACGCTCAAACAATTCGTTCGATGAAACATTTCAATTTTCTCTTAAGATCAAATCACAATCACTTAAAAGTAAAGTCGTGGAAATTTTAATATCCGTTTTAGCAAACTGTGATCAGAGAGGTCATTCGGCATCAGGAATAATGGAGTATATCATTAACCCAAAGGGCCTCTTTAGTTAATGCGACTTTATGAAAATGTTTGCCTTTTAACTTGATAGGTATAACTTGACTAAAATAAGATGGTAGGGATTAATGAAGTTGCCCGCAATTTGAATATGCGATTTGAATTTTTAATTTAATAACGTGAATACAAATAGGTTGTATTGCGGTTTCTTCGGTGTTTGTGTTATCATAATAATCAAAGACTGTGCAAGTGTTATAATTTGTTAAATAATCTTAATATGAATAAATAATTTATTTGAGTGACGCTGCTCTTCTTTTGGGCATAACTACATGAACAGCGTAGTTTCAGGTTCAGTTGTTTTCAGTGATTTCTTCGCCACTACTTAAGCACCTACAAATGTTCTTTGTTGAAACATTATGCCGGTCAAGAATTACTTCAGAAAATCTACGAATATATGTGTATTCTTTTGTTTGTTTTTACATTGCGAGAGTTTTATATTCTTGTATGCTTGAAATCTGTAAAATCCTTAATAATCCCTATTTATATGATATACAACGAAATTTTAATCTAAAACATTCAATGTTCAAGGTATCTAATATACTCGTACATAACTGTATAAGAGTTTATATTAAATTGGTCAAATAAAATTTATTTTTAATAATATTTTAATGATAAAGTACCATTTTAGAAGATAGATACAAGACCTAGTGGGCATTTTTAAACCTTCAATTCATTAATACATTAATTTGTCGTATCTCATAAGATTTAATGTGTACACTGGGTAAATCTTAAAAATACAATTTGCTTACATAGTCATCACATAAACGCTTAGAAATTTAATTGATTACAAAACAATGACATAAAAATTTAATGTATTATTCTTATGTATTTTATTATTACACATAAAATCGCATCGAAACACCCAACATAATTTAGAAGAACTAAGTAGACAAATAGACAGACAGACGCGAACAGAACTATTGTGAGATAATGACAGAGCTAAGCGACTCACGATTGCAAGTACCCAGACTTGCAATGAAAAAAGGTGCTGCTGTGTCATTCTGAATTTGAAAATTTAATAGTTTAGTAATTATCCTAACCGTCACGATACAAAAAAAATATCAGAATTTCCTATTAGTTCTTTAAAACAAACTCATTTCTCGAATAAGCATTAGAGACCTGAACAAGAAAACGTACCAAATTATGCACAATTAATCATGCCAGTAACATTTTTCGAAAAGGAAAAAGAACTGAATGCCTTCTAAGCATTTTCTTTTTCTAAATAAAACATTAAAAAAGTAATGTTCCAAACATAAATATTCATATTTTCTTATTTTCGCATCTTCTCAAGTACATTTCGAAACAAAAATTAATTAAACAATCGTATAACTGGGATGACATTTACGGGTTACAAAAGGCGACGAAAGTATAATAAATGTCCTGTAAAAGTTGAAATTCTTAGAAAGTTGTTTGTTTTAATACCGAGAATGTCACGTAGCCTCATTAAGGGTTAAGTATCGTTGAGCTACTGCTAGTCAACCCTCTTGTGCTAGTATTTCCACTCTGTTTATTTTTATTTTTTATTACGCAGTAAACTTAAGGATTTACAGGTCGCTGTGTTTATTTTTAATTTGTGCATATTTGTGTTATGGTAACAATGAGCAGCGGTAAAAAGGTGGCATTACTAATTAATAAAAACGTTGTTAGGCTTTAACTACAAGAATTTTAGGTTGTATTTTGGTTATGTCGTTGTATAATTGTTATCTATTAAATATATAATTTAACACAAATTCTGAACTACATAAACGCATAGTCTCACGCTTATGTTCTCAAAGGGGTAGGCAGAGATCTAATACACCATACAATATTTGTTCACAAGTAGTAATGGGTGAGCCTATTTTCATTTGCCGAAGACAGTCAGACAAGGTACTGAACGCGACTACTGTGGTACGAGGTCTTGGGTTCGATTTTCGGGTCGGGCAGAGTGCCCGGTAGCCAGCAGTAGGGGTCGCACTCTATTACTTGGGACTTAAAATCATACTTTACAAAGTGTGACTACTAGAGTCAATAATT
This sequence comes from Catocala sponsa, assembly GCA_963564715.1. Taxonomy (NCBI): domain Eukaryota; kingdom Metazoa; phylum Arthropoda; class Insecta; order Lepidoptera; family Erebidae; genus Catocala; species Catocala sponsa. The sequence continues at coordinate 10,348,207 of OY751336.1, read as the reverse complement.
TATTATCTACTTATATTGAACAACAAATCTTGTTTTAACGTTGAAAACGCGCTTACGCGGTTACAGCGGTTACGCTCGTTGTTTGACCAACTATAACAAAGCTGTGCGGAAAGCCAAACGGAAGGCTTGGAGAGCACACTGTGAAAACATCAGTACGATTCCTGAAGGAATGAGGCTCTCCAAAGCTATCTCGACTGTCAGAGCACACCCATTGACAACTATTAAGGATGGCAATGGGCAGCGAACAGAGTCTGGTAAGGAGACACTAGCAATTATGCTAAACACACACTTTCCAGACTGTAAGATAATAGAAAAGGAGCAGGAGGATCCGATCAGCCTGGTTGAACGAAGCTGTCGGACAACCAAAGCAGATTGGGACTCTGCTAGGAAGGTAGTGGATGAAGGGAAGGTCGGCTGGGCTCTAAATGGTTTTCAACCATTCAAGTCACCTGGTCCAGACATGGTTTATCCCATCATCCTACAGCAGGGAGCTGCACTCTTGGTTCCGCATTTGTGCAGATTATACAGAGCCTGCATAGGATTTGGATATATTCCAAAGATATGGAGGCGTCTTAAAGTCATCTACATACCGAAACCGGGCAAAGCAGACTACGAAGAAGCCAAGGCATACAGACCTATCAGTCTTGAGTCGTTCTTCCTGAAAGCCCTGGAGAAGTTAGTAGATAGGCATGTCAGGGAGGGAGCGTTATGGAAATTCTCCCTCCACAGGCTACAATGTGCCTACCAGTCGGGAAAATCCACTGAGACGGTACTACATTTTGTGGTAAATAAGGCAAAACATGCATTAGATAACCGGGAAGTATGCATTGCTGCATTCCTGGATATTGAAGGAGCCTTCGATCGGACCACCTTTGATGCCATTAGTGTGGCATCGGCAAATCACGGCATAGAGCCAACCATTTGCAGGTGGATCGATTGTATGCTCAGGGGTAGAATCATAAGGTCTGAGTTGTTAGGAGATGAAATGTATGCTACGACAACCAAGGGCTGCCCTCAGGGTGGAGTACTCTCACCACTCTTATGGTGCTTAGTAATCAATTCACTTCTAGAACAACTCAACAAAGGTCCGTACTTAACGGTCGGATATGCGGATGACTTGGTGATACTCGTAAATGGAAAGTTTCCGAGTACGGTATCTAGTCTTATGCAGAAGGCCCTGATTATGGTCGAAAAATGGTGCAGCAGCAATCATTTATCGATCAACCCAGGAAAAACTACTGTCATGCCGTTTACTAGGAAGAGGGATCTCACGGAGTTGGGAACTCTCTCCATGTATGGTACGCAGTTACAATGGTCCACGGAGGTGAAATATCTAGGCATGACCTTAGATAGCAAACTAACGTGGAAACCTCATGTAGACAAAGTCATAGTAAAGGTCTAGCGGGTCTTTGGCATGATTCGATCTACTTATGGGAAGACCTGGGGGCTAAAGCTCAAGGTCATCAAGTGGCTATACATGATGATGATAAGACCCATACTCACGTATGGAAGCATTGTCTGGTGGCCCAGAACCAAACTAGCTACATGCAGGAACGCGCTGTCGAAGGTGCAGCGATTGGCCTGCATGGCTATAACAGGGGCGTTTCCGACCACCCCAACGGCAGCGTTAGAGGTCCTGCTGGATCTAATGCCACTACACATTGTTGTCGAATCAGAGGCGATAAAGGCGCTACATAGGCTATCTGTGTATGGGCTGTGGAGCGTCAATATGCCGGTAACTCGACACACAAAATTGGAGATCTCAAAGGATCTCAAAAGGATTATGAGCATGGGATGCGACAAAATGCAACCATTGCACATATTCAAAAAGAATTTTAAGATAAAGGTCCCCACGAGGGACGAATGGAGACAAGGTTTACAATCCCCTGACAAGGGTTGTCTCAACTGGTTCACTGACGGTTCCAAAATGGAAACAGGATCGGGCGCTGGAATCTATGCCAACGACTGTAAGGTGAGTCAAAGCATGGGCAAATATGCAACGGTCTTCCAAGCGGAAACCTATGCTATAATTGCCTGTGCTCAGGAGAATATCAACAGTAGTGTCACTGACAGGACTGTGTATATTCTCAGTGACAGTCAAGCTGCTCTCAAGGCTCTGGGCTCGTGTAGGGTGGACTCCAGACTGGTCCTGAACTGTGTTAAGCTCCTTAACAAACTAGGCAGGAAGAACACAGTCAGACTGGTGTGGGTTCCGGGGCATGCAGGAGTGCAGGGCAATGAGGAAGCTGATGAATTAGCCAGAAAGGGTTCGGAGCAACTGTTTGTGGGCCCCGAGCCATTCGTGGGACTCTCTGAGAGCACCTTAAAGGCAGCTTTGAATGCACACGGCAATGAAAAACACAGGCTAGAGTGGATGGCCCTTAGGGGTCTGGAACACTCCAAGAAATTCATTGCAAATGGAGCCACAGGCTTCACCCGGAGGTTCTGCGGGTATAGCAAGAGCTAAATGTGCCTACTCACAGGAGCGTTCACTGGCCATTTTGGCACCAAAGACTTCCTGTGCAGATTGAGATTGACACACGATTCGATCTGCAGAGCCTGTGGTGAACAGGACGAGTCCATATCGCACCTACTATGTGAATGCGACGCGTTGGCTGGACTTAGGATGGGTCTGATGGGATTGGCATATCCAAACCCTGAAGACTTTAGGCTTCTCCCTCTGAATTGTACACTGCAGCTAATGCAGTACATTCATAAGGAGATAGCTAAGGGATGAATCTTGGGGCTGACACAAAAGATCCCACTGGGTCGAAGTGTCGCCGGTCAGTACAGACTGGGCCACACACACAAGGTAAGATAAGATAAGATAGTAAAAGTCGACGAGACAGGTACCGGAGACATCTGTGAACCCATTCAAAGAATTTCTTCGAAATTTATATTGGACCCAAAAATGCTATTAGTAATCTCATTACTCCCGAGATTTAAAGCAAAAATTAGGTCATCGACATACACCTTTCATGTTACTCAAAGCAATTTCCCCTTAATAAGGCCGAGTTCCGACGTTCGTCGGTAAAACAAAGGTGGTTTGAAACACGAGCATCGTGGAATAGGCTCGTTAACTTTTCAATTTTCCGACATAAGCTTTAGTAATAGTTGGATGTGACGCCAGTGTAGCCCTGCCCTATTATTTAGTGTTGTTACGATCGCGGGACACGGACAATTGTTTATGGGATTTTTATTTTTAGTTAGGGTAAAGATTGCTGTAGTAATGTGTTGTTCTCGGTGATTTAGGTTTTGTAATACCCACTGATTGCGGTATATGGTAATATTCAATGGTTTACACAACTTATGAACTTAATAATTATTCCTCTAACTTGTCAAGTGAACTCTAATGTTAAGATGTTACGTACAGTTTAGATATCTTTGAAAGTTTGTTTACATAAAAACAGAAATTACTGATGACGCAAAGGTGAAAATAGTAGTAACGCGTCAAATGTTGTCGAATGACTACCTTCTGCCCTACGTTTTTGATTGCATAAATTTGACGGGAATCCGCAACGGGATATAAAATATATGTCGTGGTAATCCAGATTATGGTCCATCTGTGTGCCAAGATTCCTCTAAATCGTTTTAATGGGTGCTTCTTCGAGCAAGGCATTCTTTGGTGATTTGCGTGGCAATTTTCAAATATAATATTTTTTAAGAAATCGATTTGTATATCTAAAATATACGTAAAAGTAATTTTTTATAGAAGAGGCACCTCAGAGAGCGATATACTTACAGAGATAATCGAGTTTAAAAAAATTGAGGCCACGCAAATCACAAAACAGCCCACGAATATGATATTTTTCTAATTTAACTTTCTAAAATACGTTATTATTTTACTTCATATTTAAAAGAAGTTATTATGATACCAAGAAAAAAATAAGTAAGTAACTAACACAGAAATCATTTTCTAAAACATTTTATTTATATTAGAATCAGTCAAGCACTATTTATTCTTTATTAAAGATATTACAAACATATTATAACACTTATATAATAATAAAAAATAACAATTTCTCTTATTACAATCAGTCATTTGTTAGGAACATAATCAGTTTCAATTATCACAATCATTTGCTTATATTACTAAAAATTCTTAAAATATTGAACAATCGGAACTGTTCGAGTTTTCATCGGCTTCATTGTTAAGACAGGAGATCAAAGCTCTAGTACTATCATTACAAAACTCAAAGTTATTTCATTTGCATGGCCAATAATTGATTGATGTGGGTCAAAACTACCATGTAAACCACGCAAATCACGACCACGAAAATCAAAATAAATCCTTTTTTCTAAAAATATATAAAAACCTTTTAAGCAAATAAACTGTGTTTTGATTATAAGTTACGTTACCTTATATTTGCTCGCTACAATACTTTATCCCATAAATAAATTCACAAACTCAGAAGAAAATTGCACCACGCAAATCAAAGTTTTGAGAAACCATACCCACGCAACGAGGTTCTTACCTTAATTTTTCGGCAACGCGACGCGTCGTCACACTACCATCTGCCTGGCCGTCGAAACGCGACTAGTTGTAACTAGAAATATCTGAATGACGCAACATTGGGTCACGTAGAGGGATGTGCAAGTGAATTTACAATGATCCACGCAAATCAGTAACTACCCCGGGACAGTTACATTTTAATTTTTTCTAGATAATGTAAGTCTTTTAGAACTACGGTCAAATTTTTCATAGCATCGTCATCTTCTTAGGACTTAGTGTTTTTTTTTTGGTAAGCATGTACCGTTTAGTTTAAAAGATATAATTTACTAAGTGACTAGATCGGGGTTTGGGACACTCCACGAAAATCAAAGAATATACTTTTATTTCTTAAAAAATATTATATTTGATTTTTTTTTATGATATTATATATAAAGATAATTGAATAATAAAATCAATAACCCAGTTAGAAGAGGATTAAAGGTGTTCCCGAAAAAAAAAGTGGCTCACTGACTTTTCGATTTCTATTCTTTTAAGGTGATGCCACTTGAAAAACGTGTCTTGAAGAATGACCCTAATAGAGTTCTCGTGCTAGAGTAAGTAACAAATATCCACCCAAATGTTTATAATTTTTTTGTGAAATGTCTTATCCCTCTCTTGTTATGATTTTTGTATTGCGGGAGACTTTACAAACATTCAAACAACGGACACAAAAAACACCCAGACTCAATACAACTTGTGGATTGAAGCGACAACACCTGCGTAGTAGCAGTAGCGAGTCTACGGCGTAAACCACTACGCCGTCTGTGCAGTCAAATTAATAAGAACTAAAATTAATTAAATTCTAGAACTAATATAATTTTCTATTTAATTAATGTCATAGTTACTCAATACTCGCACAGTCAATGTCATAAGCGACTAAACAAGTTTTGAAAGCATTTTCTAATTACAATCTCTTTACGATTATTAATTTTGAATTAAGAATTGCGAATAATCAAACTTGTCTTTAACTACTTATTTATTCTAAAACAATAAAGCTAAAGAGTTTGTTTGTTTTTCATTGAACGCGCTAATCTCTGGAACTACTAGTCTGATTTGAAATATTCTTATTTTGAATTTGATAGCTATATCTTGAGGAATGTTATAGAGTATATAACACGAAGCTAAGAGCCACGGGAGAGGACCAGTAATCATAATTGAGGGCGAAACCGCGAAGAGCATATTTAAACTAGCTTTATCACTCTACAAGCGAAATAATTAAAAAAAAACAAGCAGCAACACAACAAATAAGTATTTAGAAACTAAGAATTTACATTTAACACAAAACAAACACAAATTTATTAGAAAGTAGCTTTTGCCCGCGGCTTCGCTCGCGTTAATTTAGAATTTGACAATCCATTCGGGTTGTACTCTGCTTGTAATAATATAATTCAATTATGATTCGAAAGACACGTGACGCCATCTATTATCATAAGAACGTTATTATTGTTTTCCTCGGGAACAGTATTTTTTTCGGGATGGAAGGTAGCCTATGTCCGTTTTTGTACACCTGACAACGTATATGCAAAATTTAAGGATGATCGGTTCAGTGGATTATGCGTGAAAAGGTATATTATTCTATATTATTACAAGCAGAGTACAATCCCAATTGATTGTCAAATTCATTTAACGCGAGCGAAGCCGCGGACAAAAGCTAGTATGTATTAAAGTGTTAAATAAACAAAGCGATAAAATCCGTATATAGCAGATTAATTTAAAAAAAAATATTTTTATAAATATTATAATTTTAAAATTAAAAATAAGTTAGGTACTATTATTTTGTACGATAAAATAATTTAACATCTCTTAGTCCTGTACTTTAAAGTCACACAATATTAATAGTGAACATAATATGCAAATTACTTAAGTACAGTGCATATTAGGTTTATACACGCGAGGTATTCTAAGAATGTTGCCAATAAATCAGTCGCGTACAATACACCACTAATTATACACGTTATACTTTACTTGGTAAACAATCACTTAAAGCTTTGTCATTGCACGCGAGAGAATAAGACGAATGTTATAATAATATCAGACATGTATAAAAACTGTCCCATATCTCGGCCTGGTCCTCTTCTCAGTTTAAGAAGGGTTAGGTTACGCCACGCGGACCCACTGCGGTTTCTAGACTTTAGGCAACTTCGAGAACATGATGTAAATCGTTCAGACTTACAGGTTTCCTCACGAAGTTTACTGATGTAACTGAGTTACTGATAAACTCGGCTCTTTAGCTGAGTTTATCAGTACTGTACAGTACTGAGTATCTTTATACTCAGTATCCTAACTAATATTATAAATACGAATGTGAGTTTGTTACGCTTTCACGCCTTAATTACTCAGCCGGTCATCATGAAATTTCGAATACACGTTGTCGAGAGTACAAAAAAGAGGATATGGTCTCTTTTGTCCAGAAAAGTAATGTTCCCGAGAGTTTATCATAAATTCATAAGTGATGAATAGTCCATTATTCTTTTGTTAGCATGTAGTCTCTATACTCTTTGTTTTTTTTAAATGCTGTTTATTTAGGTAAATAAACAAACTATAAAATGTATATTCATAACAAAAAAACATAAATAGTTATCCGCTAAACACAGTGCTTATGATTGCCAAGTGTAATGAACTCGGCTTCCTAGTATAACCACACTGATCGTACGATCTAATTGTGTATTTCAGTGGCTAGCACGCGTCCCAAATTTGCAAATAGACTGTCATATTGAAACTTGATTAATCACGTTCGTTAATAAATTATTTCTCTGAGTATCTTAAATGTATAAAAATCAAGACTAAGAGAATAAGTAAAGTTACATTATTTTTTTAGAGTTTTAAAGCATCTGATAAAAGTTGTCGTCGGAAATAATTGTCTGGTCATATTGATTATTAATTTTGAAATATATTATCTAAAATATAAATAAAAATCAGCACTAAGAATTTAAGAAAAGTGAGTTTTATTTTTACCTACCTTTAGAATCAGGTAACAATGTTCTTGAAGTATGTCCTGATAATATTATATATCTTCTAGCCATACTTTAAGGTGCCACGTAATAGAGGGCGCCGTCTATCGGACGTTGTGCCAAAATCCGGTTTTGCTACTTAAAATTATATCATGTATTTACAAAATATCATTATACACTACGGACTAATTTGATACGCCTTCAGTGCTATCTAGCAATATGATCTCATACCTATATTCCCAAAAACTTTCCAGAAATGTATTACAAATACGTTTCAGTAGCTAAGTACCCCCGTAATAGCGGACAAATCTATCGACGTCTCTTGTGCTTATTTCAAGACTCCGCACTGAGATTTTTTTGTAAGGCAAGTCCAATATCCCGGTTCTAGTATCTAGCCCGCGACCTCAGGCACAGCAGTCGCATTTAGTACCACTGCATTAAGGAAAGAAATAATAAGGTTTAGTTTACCTTTCTCGAATAGATCGAGCGCCACAAACGCTTTAGTAGATATGCCTTACCCTGATCTATTGTCTGTGACGCTGCGAATCAATAGGTAGAGTTATATGAACGCTCTATGAACAAAAGCCAAATGAAATAATAAATAAATGGACATAGTACCAAAAAAATGTAAATAATTATAACATAATTTCGCTTTTTGCCATTAACATTATTACGTATATACATACACATTACATTGCGTCCTACTATTAACATACTGTGCCGTAAATGCAATGTACAAATATGTGGACTCGGCACAATGAAGTCTGTACACGTACTATAAGTGTGACAATAACTTCACTATTGTAGTTATAATTAATATACATTTCTTTTTTGTTTTTATATAACTAAAGCGGCAAAGTCAAAGTCAAAGTCAAAAACCATTTATTCATTTAGGTCACAAAGTAACACTTATGAACGTCAATGTATATAGGTTAGTGAGTTTACTAAGTTACTGAAGCTACATTTAGGTTAGTTGCTAGATTCAGGCAAAGGGTAGAGCCTATGAGAAGAAACCTGCAAGAAACTCACGGCCACTCTTTTAAATCGCCAGTTAAATATAATTTCAGTATTTTACAACTCAAATTAACAAGGTGTTACAGCCATTATGCCATATAGTACTGACTATAAAAAACTAAAGATAATAACAATAATAACTTAATAATATTATAGAGAGGAAATAATTTGAGCTAAGATATATTATTTAATATAAATCTAAAATATACAGTAGGATGGCATGATGGCTCATACACTTACACTTTGTGAATATGCAAAGGCTTAAATTAACTTATAAGTAATACAGATCTTTGAATCCTGTATGCAACAAGCAACTAGCTCCATGAGTTTTTGTCATTTAAGTAGTCGTTGACTGAACAATAACCCTTCCGAATAAGTTGTTTTTAACGGCGTTTTTAAATTTAAACAATGGTAAATTAATTATATTAATAGGTCATTTATTAAAAAAACGTATACCGAGTCCCGCAAATGTATTATGAACTTTACGTAAACGATGATATGGGCCTACTAACTTATGCTTATTTCTAGTGTTTACGTTATGGATATCACTATTCTTATTATACAAGTAAATGTTATGTTTAATAAACATATAGTTAGCAAATATATATTGCGACGCAACAGTAAGTATGCCTATTTCTTTAAATCGATCTTTCAGAGAAACTCGTGGTCCTAAATTATAAATGCTACGTACTGCACGCTTTTGAAGAATAAAAATTGTCTCAATATCAGCTGCCTTGCCCCACAATAATATACCGTAGGACATGACACTATGAAAGTAACTAAAATATACTAGTCTTGCAGTATCTATATCAGTAAGCTGTCTTACTTTCCGAATTGCGTATGTGGCTGAGCTAAGTTTCTCTGCAAGACACGATATTTGAGCGCCCCACTGAACTTTATGATCTAAAGTTAATCCTAAAAAGACTGTAGATTGGACTAAAGTAATAATTTCATCATTTAAAATTATAATCACGTTAGGTCTCTTTACATTTGGCAATGTAAACTTGATACATTTAGTTTTTGTAGAGTTTAGTAGTAAATTATTCGTCGTAAACCAGTCCAGGACTTCCGCGAGTGAATCATTAACAGCACGTAAATTTGGTGCTTTTCGATCTACTTTAAAAATAAGGGATGTGTCATCCGCGAATAAAACAATATCACACAAATCCTGAACAAAGAACGGCAAATCATTTACGTACACTAAAAACAGAAAGGGTCCCAAAATCGAGCCCTGTGGCACGCCCATTGTGACTGGTAATCCAGAAGATCTACTTCCGTTGATATCAACGTGTTGTAGTCTATCGCTTAGGTAGGAATCAACTAAGTCAAGTGCAGTATCTCGGATGCCATAATGCCTAAATTTTCGCAACAGCGTTTGATGGTCAACGCAGTCAAAGGCTTTAGAGAGATCACAGAATACGCCAATGACATCTTGCGAATTCTCCCAGGCACTGAATATATGTTTTAAAAGCGTAACACCCGCATCTATCGTAGAACGGCCCTTCCTAAAACCATATTGATCTGCATGAAATAAATTGTTTACACTGAAGTGGCTCTCTAATTGCTGTAATATAATCTTCTCAAATATTTTACTAATATCAGATAATATTGAAATCGGCCTAAAATTACTGGGGTCACTTTTGCAACCATTTTTAAATAAAGGTATTATTTTATTACATTTTATTAAGTTTTGAAAAATGCCCACATCAATGCATCCGTTGAATATTGCGGCTAGGTGTGGCGCTATATTAACAATAATACTTTCAACTAATTTTACCGAAATACCCCAGAAGTCAGCTGATTTTTTTGAATTAAGCGACTTAAATACTTTTATTATATCATACGGATGTACACGCTCAAAACTAAATAGTATCTTGCACTCTTCCACGTTGCCCCTAACTAAGTATTCTGCTCGAACTGGGCAAGACCAAAGGGTACTAGTTATGTTTAAAGGTATTTTTGCGAAGTAGTTATTGAATGTATCGGCTACTTCCAAATTATTTGAAATTACGTTATTATTTATATTCAGTTCAAATTTATTATCACGCACCTTGCTGCGACCTGTTTCATTGTTAATAATGTTCCATGTAGTTTTAATTTTATTATTAGTATTTTGAATTTTAGTTTTAGGTAAAGGGACTTGGCAGTGGCACAAGTCTTTTTAAATAATTGTGAATAATTTTTAACATATTGAATAAAATTTGGATCGAAATTGTATTGTTTCATACCATATAATTCATATAGCTTTGCTCTACTTCTATATATCCCAGATGTTGCCCAGTCACAAAACTTAATCCTATTATTCTGACTAAAGGTCTTACATTTAAAAATATTATTATATTCTAAAGTAATTATGTTAAGTAAAGACTCATATAGTTCGTCTGGATTATCCAGAGAAAGGTCCATATTGACAACTTTGAGACTTATCTTATCATTAAATTCCTTTAAGCGATTAGATGTCATCGGTCTACATGTGACCTTATTCTCTTTATGAATTGTACTCACAGGAAATACTACCTTTTGCCCACAATGGTCAGATGTAAGTTCACTCAATATGGCCCTATTTAGAAATTGGCAGTCGCAAAATACATTATCTAAGCAGGTAGCAGAATGTGAAGTGATCCTAGTGGGTTCAGAAAATAAATGCTGTAAATTAAATGATTTAAATAAACTAATAAGTCTTATAGAGACAGCTGACTGCTCAAGTAAATTAATATTAAAATCACCACACACTACTATATGCCTATTACTAGAACTCAAGCGTTTTAAAATATCCTCTATTACGGTTTCAAATACACTAAAATCACTTTGCGGTGGTCGGTATACACAGACTATGACATGTTGCTCTAATTCCACACAGGATAGTTCAACAGTGCGCTCGATAGAAAGATTTACTATATCTTTACGTTCTTTACATTTTAGATTGTTACATACATATATTAGAGAGCCAACATGTATAGAATTCTTTCTTACAAACGCACTTACAATTGAATAATATTCGTTATTAAATATTAATGGATTAGTTCTTACCAATGTTCCGTTACGCAACATATTTGAATATTATGTTGTTTAAAAAATAAATCTAATTCTAACTCCTTGCCGGATAGACCCTGAATATTCTGATGAATTAGTCTTATACTGTGTGTATGCCTATCCTTTGTCTCATCTAACAGTTTAAACTACTAGAAGTGTCAATAATTGGATTTGTAGTAGAAATACTACTATGTCCTAAAACCTTAATTACCCTACTGGTACCTGAGTCGCTACATATTATATTAAATGCTAATAATTTAGCAAGTTGCTTTTTATAAAAAGAAGATAGATACATTGTATCTTTAGTCAATAAAAATTTACTAATAAACTTATTAGTGTCAAAAAATAAACTATAATTGTTGTAACATGTACTGTTATAAAAAAGTAAATTAAGTTTTTCAATATTCCTATTTTGTTCATTTGTTAGTACATAGGAATATGGTAATGCATAAAGAATAAAGTTACACCCTACTTTATAATGTAATGATTCTATTACCTCTGTCAAATGGATTGCCTCTTTTTTAGTGACAGATAAGCTGTCACCATAAAGAAATATTACTGTTGAATCTGCATTTAATTTTGTAGTTTTTAACTTATCAATTATAGAACCTAACCTAGCCCCAGGGGAACAAATATTTATGCAAGGCGACTCTGTATGAATATTAATTAGTCCACTAAAACCTACTCCTATTTGGTCAGAAAACATGAATATATTTTTGTTAGTGTTATTCATCAAAGAAGACACAGACATATCTTCATGATCAGAAAAGGAGGTGGTACCACTGTTTACTGAATCCAAATCACAAACAGCTGACAGGTTATTATAAGGTGTAGCCTGTAAGCACTTAGCGCAAAGATTGTTATTAGTTAGTGAGAGAACATGTTCCATGTTCTCCCAACCAACTCTGGCAATTTCCTCATACTTCAAAATATATTCAGATTCAAACAAGCATATGGTAAGTGGTCACCGTAGCCTATGGAAGCCTGCAACACCAGAGGCATCACTTGCGCGTTGCCGACCCTTTACGAAAGGAAGTGTGAAGGAGAAGGAGCGGGGTGGCGGCAAGGGGGTGACTGGGCCTCTGGCACTCTCGCTCATCGAACGAAACACAACAATAGGAATACTGCTATTTCACGTCGATATTCTGTGAGAGGGTAGTCCTTCCCCGGTCGAGCCCCGCGGTTATCGTTACTGCGCCGCCCCCGTGGGTCGTAGCGTGTTGTTATATAGATTAGCGCGATCAAACAAACAAACAAACTCTTCAGCTTTATAATATTAGTATAGATTTACTACTCCGCTTCATTGAAATGCAGCGTGATATTAATAACCACCGTCCAGTTATAGATTACTAGATTTTGCCTTCGCTCGCGTCATTATAAATTTTATTCATATATTTCTATCCCTCGGGAACAGTACTTTTTTCTGAGTGAAAGGTACGCTATGTCCTTATCTGTACCTGTGACAACGTGTATGCGAAATTTCATGATAATCGGTCAAGTAGTTAAGGCGTGAAAGCTTAACAAACACACTTACATTCGCATTTATAATATTAATAACTAACTTATTAAACTACACACACATAGTAGTAATGACTGTATGAAATGCAATGGCGGGGAGCATAGGGCGCTGGCTTTGCTAGCCATTACACGCGTTATTTCATTAAGCAACGGATAATGAAATTTCCGACGGTAAAATTGTGCCCCAGGCCTCGAATAAGTGCATGCAGTATGCGAGCTTGTAGTGGAAAAGTTTAGATAGCGTAGGACAGTTTAATATGAACTGATGAAGATGTAATAGTCCTGAGTTAACATTTTTGTATTGTATTTTATTTAGTTAGGTCAATAAATAATTGTGTAAAGTCACAATATAGCTACATCGACTAATATGAAGCTATAGTCATATCTTGCTGCTGGGCTCAGAAAACCTTTGTGGTTTAACTATTTTTTGTTGCTTAGGATTTTAAAAGTACGACTTTTATTCTCCATTTGTAGTCATATAATGACGATATTGAATCGAGATGTTGTATTATCCAAGTCAAATTACGTTACGTCGCTCAACTATAAAACAAAATAACTTCTTTTATTATCATAAAAGTAAATAATGTCATAGGACTTTAAAATCTGGCAGTTGTATCATGACAGAAAAACGATGCACGGTTCTCATTGCGACTTAACCGCTATTTAAAAGCAGCCATCTGAAGGTGATCGCAGGTTATCCTAGTACCTACACTTCCAGTCTTTCTCAACCGAACGAAATATAAATTACTTCCTTATTTTGCAACTAATTTTGATACTATACCGTTCTCACAAAAGGATTGTTAAGAATACTATTTGATATTGTGTATTTAAATCAAAGATGCGCCCCATTCAGCTTGAATATGGTCCTACCATTCTGAACGTGAAATTGTCATTCAACAAGAAGTGATAACATTTGAATTATAAATATTTTATACATACAAAATATTACACTAACATGCGAATATGCAGACCCTAAGTCATTAATGCAATCGTAACACTTCTTGTATGGATACTTAATCGTGCGATTACGGTAACGACACATCTATAAATATATATTTAAATCTTTGGTCGTATCAAACATAGTCAACTACCCTACGGTGCAGTCAATTCCAAAGATCGTGCTTCAGGGAGGACCGTTGACGACTTTGCATTGCCTTTGGGAGTCAGGAATTGAATTACCGTATGGGAGGATTCGAATTCGAACACATGACACGTTGACAAGCGCATTGACACTACGAAATTATAATTTTCGTATTAACCAGCGCGAGCGTTATGTATGACGCAACAGACAAGCGGTAGCATGCCACCGCTGCCACGCTGTGTGTTGTAGTTTTAAATCTCAAACGAAACAATTATTTGTGTGACCCGTAAGCGATTATTCTGGGTCTGAGTATATTTGTTGTTAATTGAATGTTTCTCCGTGACTTGAGGTCTTATGCAATATGGGGCGAGCCGATTAGCTTCTACCGAGCAAATTGCAATCACCGTGCTGCTACTTATAATATTTATAATCTACTAGCTTTTGCCCGCGGCTCCGCTCGCGTTAATTTAGAATTTGACAATCAATTCGGGTCGTACTCTGCTTGTAATAATATAATTTAATCATGATTTGAAAGACACGTGGCGCCATCTATTATCATAAGAACTTTATTGTTACTTTCCTCGGGAACAGTAATTTTTTACGGGAGGAAAGTTAGCCTATGTCCGTTTCTGTACACCTGACAATGTATATGCAAAATTTCAGAATAATCAGTTCAGTGGTTTAGGCTTAAAAAGGTAACAAACAAACAAACTCATTTTCGCTTTTATAATATTAGTTAGGATTATTATAAATCTGAAGAGTTTGTTTGTTTGTTTGAACGCGCTAATCTCAGGAACTACTGGTTCGAATTGAAAAATTATTTTAGTGTTGGATAACCTATTTATCGAGGAAGGCTATAGGCTGTATAACATCACGCTACAACCCACGGGGGCGGCGCAGTAACGATAAACGCGGGTGAAACCGCGGGAACATCTAGTTTTTAGATAAAAACCCAATTACTAAGTCAGACTAAATAATGTACGCGAAAGCTTACAATGCACAGCAATGTTATTCACTACCGCTATATGTAATGTAAATAAAGAAACACATATCAAATTGTTCAAACGAAAACCCATTAGGTAAATGATTTCATAAACAACATAAATTATGCAAGTGCTTCGAATCAAAATAGTTGATATTTTAGAATAATAACTAAATTGGTAAATCACCAAATATGATATTCGAATCAAATCATTGCTAGTGTTTAATTTAATATTAACTCGCTTTACCTATTATGAACGTAAATACTGCAATCAATGTGCCGACTTAATTAGTATTATCAAATATTTGATATATTTGAAATGCAGACTCATTGTAAAATCATTACACACAAGGGCTTAGCTACAGAATGGCGAAAATACATACATCGAGGCTTGAAACACATTACTAATTTCAGCTGTAATTGTAATTTCGTTAATTTTAACGTAATTTGGTAGAAATGGTAGATCGCACATGCATAAATGGTAGATGCTATAAAAAACATACTATGATTCTTCTTTATATAGTCTTATGTTTACGCGAATTTATTCGGATTTTATCGCGTTGTTTATTTTTATAAAACACTATTATTACATCATTTTGAAAATTTTTTTATACAAGTAAGGCAGCATACCAGCATACGGCTCACCTGATGGTAAGTGGTCACCGTAGCCTATGGACGCCTGCGACACCAGAGGCATCACTTGCGCGTTGCCGACCCTTTAAGGAAGGAAGTGGGAAGGAGAAGGAGCGGGATGGGGGAAAGAGGGTGATTGGGCCTCCGGCACTCTCACTCACCGAACGAAACAACAGTAGGAATACTGCTATTTCACGTCGATATTCTGGGCGAGGGTAGTCCTTCCCCGGTCGAGTCGGCCCATTCATGCTGAAATCACCGAGGCTTTACTATTTTGAATGTTTCGAATAATTAATTTATGATGTAACTGTTATAGAATTTTTCTAAGCAATTAATGTTTTCGTCGCTGACAAAAACTTTAAACTACTATCGTTAAACACTTTTACTAGTTACTATTTACTTCTATTTAAGCTATTTAAATTATACAATAATTTAGATTTAATTTTATACTTTCTATATACGCTATATAAGCCTCCTGGATTATATCATTTACACATTTTCTGATATTCAAAAAATATATCGTTATTCGTCGAACAAGTTTATAAATTATAGCCTACAAAATACAAAAGTTTATATTCTGGCATTGCTATTCTATTAGATTTTATTTTCGAATTCACGGTCGAATCTGCCGAGGACGTCATCTAGTACAAAACATATTTTAGACAATGAAGCACAACATTTAGACCCAATGTCTAAAATATTTTTTGTACTAGATGACGTCCTCGATCGATAGGGCTTTATAACAGCCTAGTACATTTTGCCCGCTACGTTTAAAGGCTCGCCCGAGTACTCTATAACGCGAGTATATTGGCAACTACCGGTCGCCAACATCATCAGACTGCAGTCTGACCTGTGTAACTCAAACATATGCCATTATTCGAATACAAGACTGAAAAATTTGAAGGTATTGACACTTAATCTTAAACGGTCATAATAACCAGGTGCTCTGAAGTAGGGGTGTGACATTTTGTAAATGGTTAATAACCTTGATGGCAGCAAACTTTATCAGCATTAGGAATCGATATATTAGCACTTACTCTTTTTATAATCACATCACTCACAAAAATTTGGGCTCTACATTTTGTCTAAATAAATAACAAACAAACGCATTTTCACATCCATAATACTACTAGGATATCGCTTTATCCAATAACGTAGTAGAAAATCTACTGCAGAATTCTTACTATATTGAAGTTTGGCATTCGAAACATTGCCTTTACTCTTATAAATCATCCGAACGTGATAGTTTGGGCCTATCGACATTTTTTTCGGCTTTCCGAATATTATATTATGTTGAGAACTGTTTTTTCGACCGATGTAGATACCGATAAATATTAACTTTAATATTTTTAGGATCGTTATTTTGACGAAAGTGAAGTCAGTATGCATTGTGAAATGAAATAACAATATAGACACGGTCTGCGATAGTTCGTGTCTAAAAATACAGTGCACAGAAAATTTTGGTGCAGAATTAGAAAGCAGAAATCTATTTCCTAAAACGTTTTGATATTGTCAGTAATTTTCTGTTCTCTTTGAGCTCTACCGTAAGATATTGTCGTAAATATTAACTACTGCGATGTTTTATTTATGTGGACCTAGTCATCCATGTCCATAGTTAAATTAAATAGCAAATAATGAAAAGAGCGTAGTGTCTATTGACTATACCACAAAATAATTTTTGAAGTGTAAACTTCTTTAGCGGCGTTGTGCACTTTTTTGTGATGGGTAAAAAATGTTAATCTCGCGTCAGGACACGTGACCTGATCGAAAATTCGTAAGACGGAGGGAGAATTGTCATGTTTGTGTACGATAGCGCAATAAATGAATATTGTATTTTACCACATAAATTTTAATACTTTAATACTGATAATTAAAGCAATTCGTGCAAAATTATTCCCAAACCATTCCAAAATATCAAAAATGCAAAACGTTAATATTCAAGTTTTCATTTCTGCCGGCACTCCCGGAGTGCAACCCGTTGTTTTTTTTGTAAACTTCCAAGTTGACAAACAACAGAGGTCTACTTGATGGTGATAATAATGACGGTGGTGATGATGATGGCAAGGGTCTACCTTAGGCTATGGGTACAACACCACAGGTACCATTTGCGTGTTACTATCTTATCTTATGTGGTGGCCAGTCAATGCAGCCCGGCGACACTTCGACCCAGTGGGATCTTTTGTGTCGACACTCTCCCAGTAACGACTGCCATAGATGTTCATGGTAGCCGGGACCAACGGCTTAACGTACTTTCCTAGGCACGGAGTATGCGATAATTGTCAATCAATACGCACATAATTTCGAAAAGTCATATATCTTCCGAGAGTCAGAGGTGCGCGACGCGGGTTCGAACCCGAGACCCTCTTCATTACAGTCTGTTGGTGTCCCCACTGAGCTATCGCTGCTCTTGCGTGTTACTAACTCTTCACAACACTCGCCAACTTCTTAGCATCGGCCTAGTACTAAAAATGTATTTATGGAAATCCTAATAAATTTTTTATTCGTATTTAAAGCAGGAATACTGTAATCCCCAGACATAAATGTACTAACCACTAAACCACTCGTTGTAATACTGGCATAGAGATGAAAATTTAATTCGACCACTTAACTGAATGCCCCTTTAGTTCCACGTACAAAACACAGCATACATGTATATTAAGTGTAGCCACACACTCCAACTAGTGACCACATCATTTAAAAGTACCACAACATAAAAGCTTGACATTAAATACATCACTCAGTCTCTCATGGGCATCATACAGATGCTAGGGTTATCAAAAATCTAGATTTGCATGTTCCAATATATAAGTATTACTATAAAACAGCGATAGCTTAGTGAGGAGACCAACAGACTGCAATGCAGAGAGTCTCGGGTTCGAACCCACGTCACGCACCTCTGACTTTCGAAAGTTATATGACTTTTCGAAATTATGTGCGTATTGATTGACAATTATCGCCTGCTCCGTGCCTTGGAGAGCACGTTAAGCAGTCGGTTCCGGCTGCCATGAACATCTATGGCAGTCGTTATTGGGAAGTTAGTGCCCTCTAATATCCTGATACTGGTCTAGCCTTATAGGGTATCGTTAGCCTTCGGGTTGCGGAGATCAGATGACAGTCGCTCCGTGTAAAAACTGATATCCAGTCAAATCCGGTTAGACTACAAAGCCGACCCCAAATGATTTGGGAATAATAAAGGCTAGGGAGAAGAAGAAGACTATAAAGCTTTAGCTAACTTCTTGCCCACTAAACGTTGACGTAAATACGAGTAACATGTTACATAAATGCTCTTTGAATTGATTTAACCAGTAGGTAAGAAGGCATTTGTACATTGGAGACTTGATTGAAATCTATTATTATGGATCGATTATTACAAGGGGTTCAAAGCAATATAATTTATTTTTGGATTATTGTCTATCTATCCCGTCCGTGCAATTGCAATGATATAAGAAATATTTTAAGCATTTTGCATGCTAAGCAAGAATAATTCAGGATAAAAACCAATCCATAAATAAGGACTTAATCCCGTGACCGTTTTCACATACTTTTAATCTCTACTTAAATCGTATTATTAGCATAGAATAATAATTTTCAATCGGCTTTCATTTTTTTTTTATCTGTTAATTACCACAGAATGCCACGCTTTGAAAAGAGTACATTAAGTACAGCTGCTAGCTTGCACAAGTCGTTCCCTTAAACATTGAACTATAAACATAATAATCTACAAAATTGTAAAACAAAATAGGTAACCCTAGAAACCAAAATAAGAATAATCGCTCAATGCATGAAAAGCTTCGCATTGAGATAAACCTTCCTATAATGCACTGCACAATACAGAGCTTGAGCGTAATTATAAATCATTCGGACTGCGTTCAGTTAAAAAGCTTACTAAATTTAAATTTTATTATAATCTGTGCTTTTGAAACGCTCCCTGTTTAAAACAGGGGCTTTTTGGTGAATCTCCCGCCATAAGCTTGGCACTCGTATAGTGTATTTTCTCAGCTAATATGCATTTGCATAGCTTCCCTGTTCATGCTTCATAGCTTATTTTGTTTTAGCCATTTGAAAAGATTAAATGCGTGGGGAGAAAGTTGTACAACGGCAAAATGCTGAATTACAATTTTGTTACATAGATTTTTCAATTGTATTGCGCAATGTGGAAAATTACCGTGGTAATATTATTTGGTAAATGCTACATGCTTTTTACTGCGCGATGTAATGGGCGCGTAGCCTCAGTACAATGCGATAAATGCAATAAACGCGATGAAATTGTTATGACAAAACTAAGTTCTGGAATGATTTTCTTACAGATCACCTCGTATTCTATTCGCTTAAGTCAAAAGTCGTAGAGGTCTCGAGTTCGATCCCAAAGCGCGCATCTCTGACTTTTCGAAATTGTATGCATATTAAATAATTAATTATCGCTCGCTTTAACGGTGAAGGATAACATCGTGAGGAAACCTGCTTATCTGAGAGTTCTCCATAATGTTCTCGAAGATATGTGAAGTCAGCCAACCCGCACTGGGCCAGCGTGGTGGACTATGACCTAACCCTTCTCACAATGAGAAGAGGCCCATGCCCAGGAGTGGGACAATTTAATACAGGGCTGATATTATAAGTCAAACTCAACCTTAAAATCTGTACATGTAATAAACATGCATTTCCATTTTATATGACGCAAATTTATTTACATCTTTATTCATGAAAATAAAAGAAAAGAAGACAAACACACCCTTTTAAACTCCAGTATTATTTGCATTACCTTTAATTGTTCTTTTACGAGAAAAATGTGCTTTTGTGAAACGTTTTAAAAAGCTCTGTCAAATATAATGCTGAGTCAAATAAATTAGACTGTACTGTAATAAAAGAAGACTAGGAAAGTGAAAAGTAAAGAAATTTAATCTCGTTTAGGACTCTTCCGCTAATCGCTAACAGACGTTTGTATTGGGGGTCTTTCCTTTGTGCTCCGCAATAAGATATAACCAGAAGATTAACTGTTTATGAATAAATGTATAATATAAAAGTGAAACATTTTTTTCTCAGTCTTGCTCTTTGTAGTAGTTTATGTTTGCTAGCTAATATTTTACAAGTCGGTGGTTGTATTTGTATAATTTAAAAGGAGCAATTAGTTATGTAATCTCTTTTGTAGCAAGAGATTGGTCGGTCAATAGACAACTTAATGTCACGGGTATACATCTAGAACTGTTTACAACAGAATTTAATAATTACTTCGATTGAAGTTATCTTCTAACTTTGTTATGAAGTTTGTGTTTTGTGGTGAATAGATAATTATATTAATTAAGACTGATGCAGTCTTTAAGCCATATTAAAAACTTTACTCTTCTACATCTATCTATATATGTATATAAAGGAAGATGTCCTGACTGACTGACTTAGATACAACGCACAGCCTAAACCGCTGCTCGTAGGAACTTGAAATTTGGAGAGCATGTGCGTTTTAATTTGTAGGGGTGTACTAAGAAAGGATTTTTTGAAATTCCATCCTTAAGGGGGTGAAATAGGGGGGTGAAGTTTATATGGAATTTGCTCATTTCTGGACTTATGAGTATAAAAATAGGTATACAAGTTATTGATTATAATTGAAAATGACCTGTGTAGGTAAAATGAACAAAACTCCCCCTAAAAAGGTAAAATGGGGGGGGGTAAAGTTTATATGGAAATTTTCTCATTTCTGGATTTAGAAGTATGAAAATTGTTATATTTGGTCCTGATTACAAACAAAAATGATCTATGTAAGTGGAATGGACAAAACTCCCCCCTAGAGGGGTAAAATGGGGGGTAAAGTTTGTAACGAAATTTTCTCATTTCTGTACGTAGCAGTATGAAAATTGGTAAGTACATAAGTTTTCGATTACAATTAAAAAATATCTGTGTTATAAAAATTCTTTCACCATTAGTAAGCTACATTATCACCGAGTAACATAGCTATATTTTATTTAATAAATAGTGCCGTTACCTACTTTTACGCGAACGAAGCCGCGAGCAGAAGCTAGTTATGTATAAAATCGAGTTAGACACCAAGTTAGTCATACTCATAACTGCGTTCTTGGCATACTGACGTATGCCAAGAACGCAGTTATGATTTACTATGTGGTCAAATTTATTCATATGTATTTGTATTTAATTTCCCATCACGAGTCTTTTGTCTGCAAGTGCATATACGTACGACTTCATACCAGACCAGGGATAAAGATTTATCGCCGTTCTATAAATAACACAAGTAATAGGTATATTCGTGCGTGCGGTCGTGAATGAAAGTATATGATAATAAAAATTATGCTTGTTTGTCTGTTAAGGTACGAGATAATTTTACAAAGTATTTATGGTTTTCAGAACCGATCTTTTGCACTGATTTCTGCAGCTGATATTATTTTAAATATAGCCATTGAGTTTAGGTGTATGGATTCCACACAGTTTTGGTTGACAAAACCAACATGATATTCTGATGTAACTCTAGAATGACAAGTGGTTGTGACATAGCAACAGGGGAGAGAGCGAAATTAATGAAGTTGTTCATTAGGCTTAAGTGGGATTGTCGCTAATGTCTGTCCGGGGTAAAAAATATGTTACAGGCCAACGATCAGATACCAACCTTAATTAATTGATAATGAACTTATCAGGATTGTTAATAAGACTTGTTTTCCATTGCAGATGTTGTTTATTTCCATAGTCCGTTGCCAACAACAAACAAACAACTTATGTAAATAACACAGAGCGAACTTTTAACGCCGAGCACCAATAGATAACATTTTCTGCAATAAAAGAAAATTAGGTAAATCAATCAGACTAATATCATAAATGTGAACGTAACTCTGTTTGTTTGTTACGTCTTCAGAGTTAAACGGCTGAATGTATGTTTTTAAAATTTGCCACGGACAAAGGCTATATCCTGGTAAAGGAAGGCTACACCTTAATTCGGTAAACATCCGAGCAAAACTCAGATTATGCAGGCAGTATGTTAAAAAGCGCTTAATGAAAGTTCTTTGAATATTAAAAATGCCTGAATTACATTAATTGCGAATAAAGAAATTATAACTGTTAGGAACAGTTCTTCTTTCTGGATAAAAGGTAACATAATGTCCTTTTCTGTTGACAACGTGTATTCGTTTAATGATGATCGGTCGAGTAGTTAAGGCGTGAAAGCGTAACAAACAAATAAACTCACATTCGCATTTATAATATATTATTTTTATCAGTAAGGATAGATTTACGATAAGCCAGCCATAAATTAAACGCTAAAATAAAATAGTTTACATTACAAATTTAAATAAGTACCTACATGTAAAGTTACATAAAATTTATCGATGTCCATTACTATGAAATTATCATATCTAGTATATAATATCATAAAATGTTACACTATCATACCTTCACTGTTGTCATGTTATCATGTGCTCATTGGTGACATGCTTGAGAAGTTTAAGAATAAAGAAGAAACAACATAGTTTTACTTTATTTAAAACTAACAGCGCGCCCAATTTCACCCAGTTTAAATAGCTTACATCCATCTAGAATACTGTACCTTTCAAATAATAAAAGATTTGCTCGAATAGGTGCAGTGGTTCCGGCGATTAACTTCCATACACATACACACAAACTCACGCAGTCTCTTTTATAGTATTAGTTTAAAGAAACATAATTCTGACTAACAAGGCACAATTACCTACAGCTCGGCTTCGCTCCCATCATTACATTGACACAATATACATAGGAATAACGATATTCCACACGAACGAAATCTCGGGCGGCATTACTTGTACACAATAAAACATTTTTATGGCTGCCAAATTCATCTTTGTCAATAGCACCTACACGATCTAAAATGGGAGCCGACTAGTATAATAAAGCGGCTATATAATAATATATATATGTATATATTTCTTTGTATGCAAAGGGTCCACACAAAAGATACCCAATTGATAGGAAGCCTTTCTTTGATAGCGATACGTACTTACGCATAAGCGTATAATATTAAATGTGTCATATAGTTCATGGTTCGTGTAAAAATATTCTATTCGAAAACTAACTAATTTTATAAATGCGAATGTTAGTTTGTTTGTTACGTTATCAAGACTTAACTGCTCAACCGATCATCATTAAATTTCGCATACACGTTATCAGGATCACAGAAAAGGACATACAGTACCTTTCATCCAGAAAAAGTACTATTCCCGAAGGAAAGAAAATTGACATAACCTAGACTTACGCAAGCGCAGCCGTGGACAAAATCTAGAAAAAATCTAAAAGTAAAACTGCTTGCCATTCAGATCAGCTTTCGAAAGGCAAATTAATAAAACGACAGGAAGTTAACAGACGGTCAAACGAATATCAACTGATGTGGTTGACTTGATAACAAAATTAGCATTAGCCAATAAGATAACTTAATGTGAATTTCATTTTGACACATCGCTGATTAGCTTTTAAGAAAGCAGATTCATAAAACTATATATTAACTATATGTCGGAGAGGCAGCATTTATCCCGTCCCAGCCATTTTATAGGATCAAAGCACGTGGGCGTGCAGTGGGAAATGTTGGTTTCAATCAATAGAAAACACGTAGATAGTCAAATAACTTGTGTTCGAATTCAACTAACAACTACTTCACACTAAGAGCACTTATTATCACTATGAAACGCGAGACAGTTCCTACGAGGTGTGCACTGGTCGACGGTAACGCGAAGACTGAGCTTTGTCCGCTCCTCGCGCCGCCTCGTAGACTCAGTCTAGCGCCGCTAGATGGCGCTGGCGTTCCGTCCTAATGCCTTTCTGTGTCTCTAGATGGCGCTAATCTCCCACTAACAATATTGCTGTTCCGACACGGCCATCCTGCTGACACACGTCCTCGTGTGTTTACACTAAACAACGATTAACGAGAGTATCTCTACAAACTCGGCTTACCTGACCTACTGCATCAATACTTTTGAAATAAAGGAACCTTCAAAGTTCTACTGCTTTACTTTCTAAATAAAACCTTTTTAGGACTACGTACATAGAAATCTCCAAAATCTCATCACTCAAAAATAGGTAATTACAACACAAACTTTACACAATGTAAACAGAAAAGTTTTAATAAATCTTAGTTGAAATAAGCCAACCAATCATGTGCCATCATAATCAGAATCAACAACCAGTTATAAACATCACATTACGTCAAAGTAAATCCTCTATCGCCACGGTTTCACCGAACCGAACAGCAATTATTCCATTGCTCCAATCATACGCGCAACCACCTGTGGATCGCACGTGCCAGTCCTCAGACTGCACGATACGGTCTCTACAGACCACGACCTCCGCCAGAGCTAACCGCGCATCGCACACCCACGGACTACCTGAGCAAGCCCAGGCAGTCGATATTTTCGAGCTACGACTACGGAATAGCTACTGGTATAGTCGAACTTAATACGGCCGATGACTTACTTGACTGCCCATCATCATTTAGGTTACATCATCATTACAATTATCATCATTATCATCAACATCCAATGGCACATGACTTACTGGCATAGGTCTTAGCCTATAGTGTGTGTACTTGTATGTACGCTTAGAGTTTAATGCCTTCAACGTATAACGATCCCCCTTTAGCACCTCTATGACTCTAAATGGTCCCTTGTATTTGGGGTCTAACTTTGTTTGGTTATATTCTTCGTTTTAAAATGAAACATAGTCACCGTTGGAAAGTCGAACTAATTGGGCCTTGATGCCATCAAATCGCACATTGATTTCCGACGGTTTAATGTCTCATCCTCTCAGTGAAGATCTTTCACAAAACCAAATGAATCAACGATCAAAAGTTAACCTATCTCGATCACATAGAATGACATGGCTTGGCTTTCTCAATAGCTAGTAACTAACAGTCACCCAAACCGCTATCGCCTCTCGCGATACAATCAACAACAACAGTCTCCTTCGAGACCCAGGTCCCCGCTGCACCACCAGCTGCCCATCGCCCCCTGAACAACTCACATCTGAGTTTCAGTTACGAATACAGACAAGTGCGTACAGTGCGACCAAATAACCATGGTATGTGTCTACGTACTCCAAATGGTACCTTCGCCAATGTACTCAACATCGGATTCCCAATCACAGCAGTTTAATTCGGAAGGAACTTCACTTCAAGGTATATTTCTTATACGAACGCGAGCGTACTTGTAAGTTCAGTTGCCAGTAAGGGACTTCAAAAGATAACGGCCTCCATCAAGCAATTTCATAATGTTAAATGGCATTTCACACTCAGGATTCAATCGAGTTTGACTCGGTTTTTCATTTTGAGTCAGAACTAGATCACCATTCGGGAATTTTATTAGTTTAGCTATATTACAGTCAAACCAAGTTCTTTGCCGCTTGTTCTCTCATTTTCTAAATATCTACTTAGTATCGTTAATTAGTAAACGGTTTAGACGTCACGCTACACGTCTTATTAAGTTCAAGGTGACTATCACTTGTCACGCGGTACACGTCTACCTTATGCTAGCTTTAAACTTCGCCTGCTTTAGCTTTAACCGCATCCTGCTGCGATTCGTCACACCGTTTTTACAGAAGATAGTATTACCTTTAAATAACCTGCGCTTTACTATTTCAACCAGTAGCAATCATATGAAAGTTAATACAGTCAGACTCACAAAATTCTAAAATGTTTGCTGGTAAAACCTTAGTCAGCGACTATACGCAACTGAATACTAAAAGAAACGTTCGCCTTAAGGATCTTACTAGTCCTGTATGTCTGTAGGCCTTAAGTTCCTTAATACTAATCCGTTATGAAAACAATTAAGTTATTACGCGATAAGGAACACTGAAAACAGAAATGCTAGACTTAAGTGCATTAATTACGCTAGGTATGTTGATACACAACGTATCCTAACCAATATTACAAACGCGAACGCAAGTCCGCCCGTCCGCCACAATTCCACGCCCCAACAACCCAACCGATCATCACTAAACACACGCTGCCGGGGGGACAGAAAAGGACAAAGCGTCCTTCATCCAGGACTGTCACCAATATAACCTAACCCAACATAACCCACATCCACGCGAGCGAAAACGCAGACAAAATCCAGTGAAACAATAAAACAACGTAGTAAAAGTGTCTATAAAAACGATTACATCATCTTTGCTGCCATTTTTGCCACTGTCAGCCAGTCAGCTAAGAAATTAAGCACCAAACCGCTTCGCAATCAAATTCGAAATTAAAGGCAAAGGAAAATCATCTGGCACAGTATTTTTATTAAGTATGCGATAGTCCACGCATATACGATCACTACCGTTGCGCTTATAATTGACTAATAGAACGGGACTCGCGAAAATCTAACAACCAGTACAAATACTTCTAGCTTGTAACAATTATTATTCGATAATTTTAGTTCGTACAACCTGCCTGTCATCTAAACTTAATCGGTATGAACGATGTTGAACGATAAGATCTGGATTTATTAGCCGAATAATCACACACATTTTTCGTAAAGCATTTACAATTAAATTTAAATAGCTATGCAATAACAACATTAACCTTTTGCATGTTGTCCGAGTAGACATTGAAATCAACATTATGAAAACTAATCACTGAAGGTACTTCACAAACAGTAACTCAGTTACTGTAATTGCAAATTCCAATTTTAAAATATCACAGCTATTATAGCGTCATGTTTTATAGCATAGTCGGGTACAATATGAAACAAAATGGCAAGATTATTCTCATTAAAAATAACCTCAATCAAAGTTGGTAGGTACAACAAATAGCGGAATTAGCAGTACCAGTTATGTGAACAGAATTATTATAACGTGTCCGTGAAAATATGTTAGCTGCAGTGAATTGCACGAGAGAACATTCGGCCCCAGAATCGAAATAAAATTAATACGACCGACCTGATTGCGGTGACTACTGCACACAGTAACCGTCTCGCAGCTGTCCACGCGGCGCTCGCTTGTTGAGCTATCGCCAAGACCAGTGAGAATGGAGTTTAGATCCCACTTCTGATGTCGGAGTGGCAGCATTTATCCGGTCCCAGCCATTTTATAGGATCAAAGCACGTGGACATGCAGTGGGAAATGTTGGTTTCAATCAATAGAAAACACGTAGATAGTCAAATAGCTTGTGTTCGAATTCAACTAACAACTACTTCACACTAAGAGCACTTATTATCACTATGAAACGCGAGACAGTTCCTACGAGGTGTGCACTGGTCGACGGTAACGCGAAGACTGAGCTTTGTCCGCTCCTCGCGCTGCCTCGTAGACTTAATCTAGCGCCGCTAGATGGCGCTGGCGTTCCGTCCTAATGCCTTTCTGTGTCTCTAGATGGCGCTAGTCTCCCACTACAATATTGCTGTTCCGACATATATATACTGTGATATCTTTAAAGGTTATTTTTATTCGTGGAACCTCCCTCTTCTATTTACAGAAGATGCCATGGCATTGCAATAACATAGCCTCACGCCAATACTATACTTGGGTATAAGGTTATGTTTTTCGTAGCACCTCTTTGGAAAATCAAGTAGGGCGAGGTGTATTACATACTTACATTACGCCTGCTATAGCCCCACGGAATCGAAGGCGAGCCTATTACCGTCCACCAGGCACAAATCTAGACTCCTTGTACCAACTGCCAAGAAATTCTTAACTGTAAGATTTAATAACATTGCCCAACCCGGCAACCGAACTCAAAATCTCTTGCAGCGTAGGCGCATTTATTACCGATGCGCCGATATGCATATCCTAACTAATATTATAAAAGCGAAAATGAGTTTGTTTGTTTGTTACCTTTTTACGCCTAAACCACAGAACCGATCATTCTGAAATTTTGCATATACATTGTCAGATATACAGAAACGGACATAGGCTACCTTTCATCCCGAAAAAAATTACTGTTCCCGAGGAAAACAACAATAACGTTTTTATGATAATAGATGGCGCCACGTGTCATTTGAATCATGATTGAATTATATTATTACAAGCAGTGTACAACCCGAATTGATTGTCAAATTCTAAGTTAACACGAGCGGAGTCGCGGGCAAATGCTAGTAACCGATAAATCGAAAAGTCAGAAGCGTGGCAGCCTAATGGTGTTCCACAAGGCTGTCGCTGCTTATACTGGACAGGTATTGATGCTAAACAACTAACATCTGAATAGTTTGTAAATTTGTCTTTTAGTACAAGTAAACTTGATAACAAAGCAACTCATTTTCATAACACTACATCGTATAAAACATGGCAGTATTATACCCACTGAGTAAATAAAGAAATATGAAACTGCTTCAAGCCATATTAAGGGCGTAAGGTCAAGGTCGGCTATTCGCAAAACCGTGTAAATACTATAACATTATATAGACGAGCATAAAACAACCTTTTTGAATTTTATACTTCATGTTTTTTTATTCAAGAGTTATAGTATATATTTTAGACTGAATGTCTTTAGCGCTAATATTCAACCTTGTCAAAATATAAAATATTCAGTTGGCAAGGCGTTCGCTTCAAAGAAACGACTCTATAAATATTCGTTCTAACACTTCTAGTGAACAATAACATTTAGAGAACTACATTTATATAGCAAGTTTATATACATAGATACGGCTGTATATAAAAGGAGGCTTAGGTAGCGATGTGTTAAACCCACATTTTACCAGATATATTTGATGTCGAAACGAACCCTAATGCCGACAATCGGGAGCTTTCCCAGACGCCGTATTGCTTCTTAGAATATCCTAAGAGAAAACTTCAGTACCTAACATTTAAACACACAAACTTATATCACGCTTAGAACCCTTAAGACGTAAGCAGAAGTGTATAAATATAGTTTTACGGCTATGTCTGACTGTAGCTTATCAGGTGTTTTACATACACATTTCGTGAACTACATACTTTTTAGGTACCACTTTATAGAAGCCAAATCTTATTGCTGTGAATGCTATCTACCGGGCATATTTATAAAGTCTGTGCTGCTACCGAGAACAATCTAACAGAAAAGCCTGCGGCAGTAGCATGGTGATCATTTAAACCATTACGCCATCCGTGCATTCAAAATACATTTATTTTAATCGTATGGCATCAAACATAATACCTATTTTTACTTATGAATAAAGATTTGTACAAAAATAAATCTTTTTAAATTCAATATTAAAAAATATGAGAATGTTTTATTTTAGGTAAGCCAAGTGACAAGCTTATTTTCTTACTTTTAAAAGTATTTTGCCAACGGGTGAGACCCTATTAACCTAAATATACTTATCTCCACTAAACAGACAGGCTATATCTACGTCAACAAAAACATTTATAAACTTTTCCTAAGAATTCATTTAATACCTCTCAGACATTCGTTTCAAAACAGTTTCATTTTCGTATCTATTCAAAACAATTTACAATACTGGTGTTTCGGATTTCAACCTGACTAAATCGAATCTAATTTCTGGCCAAATTATTTTCTCGTTAAATCCAAGCCTCAGGCACAGATCAAAGCACCGTTTAATTTAATTAACTTTGTGTCTATTTACATTACGTAGATGTTGATTTAATTAAAGTATTGTGAATGTCTGACAATGTAAATAATACCAAGTACCATGTACCATTTTGTTGAAATCAAAAATGTTCGTGTAAATAATCGATGTGATTTCAATATTGGAAACGTATGCAAATAATTGTTTTACCATATTGCCGGACGCGTCCATTTTGTTTTAAAATGAAATATGTTAGAACCTGTTACGTGGTGTTTGTTTAAGTTATAACATGTCATCAATGTGTTAGCAGACTTTATTTTTTTCAAATGTTTGTCTAATCCGAATGTTTGTGAAAATAAAATATGCTTCATGATAGAGATCATCTGATATAACAGGTAGGATGCCTAATATAGTATATATTAAGAACAATAATAATTAGTCCACAATATTATATTATAGTGCCTCGTATTATGGCTTCGCATCATGAGGTCCCAGGTTAGTATGCCAGGATGGGCTGTCAAAAAATTATGAGTTATTCAATTTACAGCTACGTATTAGGAAGTGGACGGTGACACTAGGTTCACCGTTATTAATAATATACAATATACAATAACTCATAGTTTTTTGACTTTAGACGAAAAAGACGTTATTACTGCGCTTTGTCTGTCTCCGGT
Source organism: Catocala sponsa (assembly GCA_963564715.1). Taxonomy (NCBI): domain Eukaryota; kingdom Metazoa; phylum Arthropoda; class Insecta; order Lepidoptera; family Erebidae; genus Catocala; species Catocala sponsa. The sequence goes on along the minus strand of OY751336.1, from coordinate 10,317,388 downwards.
TATGCCAAATTGTCTTCATATCAGACTATGGCATTAAGGGAATAGAGAGCATCTTGTATTGGTACACACATTTTTGCACTATACTATCTTCTCTATAAATGGCTAGTCTCCTGCGAGATCCGCCGTGACCGAAATTAAGTCTAGAGGATTATCGATGTACCATTATACCTCATCTATACATCATCCAGGCTTAAATTATTAGGTATGACAAATTTGAATAACAATATCAATTTTATTGAAGTTTAGCAGTACAATATAAATGTTACAGATAGATCTTTGAAAAAAGAATAATATATGATCTTTGAAAAAAGCATAATTGTTAGTCGGATGCCTTAGAACTCGAATATATCAACGAAAGCAATAAAAAAGGTTCGACCTCTGCCATATTAATAGTAATAACTTATCTTCATCGACCTGTCCACTATGGAGGTGATTCCCCATTAAAGGTCGTACCAATAATGGCAATACGTTTTGGAGGGATAATAGGGACCGACGTAAATGGGACTTAGTGACCTTTAGGGTGAGTTCATCATTGAACTAGAATGTGGTGCGAATTTAAAACAACTATTAAAAAGTATCCCGAAGTGAATATACACGAATAATACTTTAAGAAACATATAGCAATTTTATTATGTAAGTGCAAAGGTATATAAAACGTCTGCGACATTAAATCTAAAACAGTTTTTTTTTTTTCTAATCTTGAAATATATATGCATTAAACATTACAATATAAAACATGAACACAGATAAAACCGAATATCATTGTTCAGGCCTGAGAATATTGAAAAATAAAATACGTTTTATGAAATGTGTGAGATATTTTATTTAGAATATAGAAAATGTAAAAGAAAATGTTGATAATGCAGGCCTACGATTAGGCACGCTATGGCAATTTCAATATTTATTAGCACTAGCAATATTATAAAATATTATATGGGATCATGTAAATTATTTAAGTCTATATCGAAACATACTTTTATAAAAACTAAAATTAAAATGCCAGTGTCCATGTTTCAAGGCACAGTTCTAAGTCCTTTAATAAAATGTTCGAACTCAAATGGCTTTGTCACTATTTGCAACTAAGTATTATTTGTTAACATGTTAACTGATTAGATAGATACTTATCAGTAGATACGCGCACTAAATAGACTTTTGTTTGTACATGCATCGATAATTTAGTCGCAATGTAAGATATATTCTGTTCTGTGTACCATCTAAACGCACCCTACGTTAGGAGTTAGCGGGACCTTTCCAACCATAACAGTAATAAGGACTTGGCTTTGGATACGCAATTAAGGGGCGAAACTTTTAATAACCAACAATTTTATAGGTTATGTACGATAAAGGAATTCTGTAAGATGAATGTTTACGAGTTTATGAGCAGTTTTATTAGTTTGGAGTGTTCGGTTCGCGTTTGTTGTATGGGCTCGTAAAATATGCTTCATATAATCTGGGACACCATATTATTTGAACCATGTTTTATGAGCTAGGTCAATGAGCGACCACTCATGCGATGCATTCATTTACGATGTTCAGTCATTTTGATAAGTCTCTATTGAATGTGAATCAGATATTCACCGGTGGGCTTACCTTAGAAAATATAAGTTACATACTTATGTTATGAAATACAAAGAAAAATAACTTAAAGATACTAACACAGTATCCAGTCTGTATTCTTGATGAAACAAGCAGAGGCGTATTATACTCTCATTTCGACAGCTATGTTTTAGGTCCCACATGGGCCCACAGGGGGCGAGTCTGGTGCCAGCAACTAAGCACAGTCCAAGACTACGTTTTGCTACTGGAAAAATCCAATTGCTCCTTGCCTGATCTGGGAATCGAGCTGGAGACCTCATGCACAATAGTTGCATTCACTAAAGCTGCGCCATCAAGACAGGATAAGAGAACTGTAGGAGAGAAAGAAATTATCGAATCATAGATTCAACATATTTTAAACAAAGAAGTTTGAGAAAATACAGAAAACAAAAGTCGACGACGTCGTATTTTAAATAAACAAGGTAAAACGAAAACATTACACGGCGGTAAGACAGGAAGATGAAACATATTTCATATTAATTTTACTAACCTTAACTCACGAAAGTATTCACCGACGCCTGTAATTAAAAATTAATTCGCTCAAAGTCTCAAGTTTGCCGCCTTTAATAATAGTTTAATTATTCATCTAAGTTCAGTAATATGATATGGTTGTCAACAAGTTTCTTGCTATAAAGGAGCTTTTACAGTAGAAACAAAATATCATCACATAGATGAATAGGAATATGCGACTAGGAAACTGATCTTACATAGGTACTTGCATGCGTAAATATTTTTTTACAGACGATAGGACAGAAACACAATTTCCTTTCTTTTCTTTTATAAAAAGACTGCTCACGCATTAGGAATATATTATGACGCTATGTCACGGGAGGGCTCCCCCCCCCTCTCCCTCCCGTGACATAGCGTTTACTACTTCAATCAAATATACCATAGATGCACATTCTCATACAAAAACCGCGTCAATATGTGGCACTGACCAGTACTACTTACTTATAAGTATCTGCATTTATTATACAATCCAGAAAATAAACCGGAATAACCATTGAACGCCCACTGAGAAACATTTTGTAATAGTTTAGTTAAAACGCGTCAATGTAAAGCGTCCTAAGTGTGTTACTCGCGATATGCAAGCGTACTAAGTATATGGTACGGTCTCCACCGTAGTAGTGGTGTCGATTCGCTCTCGCTTACGGGCAGCGCACGCAAGAGTGAGTGGGACAGGTGCATAATATAGCGCATACGACTGATTTATGCACAGTTTTGTTGGGGCCGTTTTTCGAGCGACGATCGTGCATCTATGGTATATTTGATCGATGGTTTACTATCATTCAAACAAAATACACAAAAATCACCCAAGACCCGGAACATTTTTGTCCCGTGTGGGGTTTGAATCCACAACACTCGGCGCAGTGGCAATGGCGGGTCGACTACTACGCCATCCGTGTAGTTTTGTAATCGATGTATGTATCTATGAATGTAGAAAATGCAATTTTAATTGAGGCGCTCATAGCCAGTTGCACTCACTGATCGGTAAACGATTAGCGAGGTTAAGCAACGTTGGGTACGGTCAGTCTATAGATGGGTGACCGCTTAGTGGTATTTCATCTGAGCGTCTCCGTGCTTCGGAGGGCACGTAAAAAGTCGGTCCCGGTTGTTGTCAAATTGACAGCAGTCGTTAAGCCATGTCAGAGGCCTACGGGTGAATAACTCTTGACAACAGGTTGGCCACTAACCACACGAAAAGGAAGAAGAAAGAAAGAATAGATAAAGAAAAATAGCGCATTGCGTTCACAATAAAAACCTAAATTGTTCAATGGCGTATGTGTGTGCTGCTGATCATAAGTTTATGTGTTCCGTGGCCATAGAGTGATTGTACTGAAATTTAAAACCGCAATTTACAATATCTTTAGATTCATTACTACCAATAAAGAAGCCCAAATCCTTCTGAAATCTGTATTTCAGAAGGATTTGGGCTACTAGGCTTATATTTTATAAAAAGTAATAATTGTTCACACAATATTTTCTCAGATTACTCCCCCACAAAGTGCTTCACTATGAGAGTAACCGAGTAATCAGAAAATTGCTTGCGTCAAGTTTCTTAAGACTCTGCGCGTAGAATTAAATATTAAGTGTTGGTTAATACCTTGGACGAGTGTGGAGTCACGCAACGACTTTGATGCCAGCTAAGTTTTAAAGCTCGCAGATTATGAATATATTTCTATAAAATTGATTCTACAGAAGGCTTTATCCGGATAAAGATTTAATTTATGTGTGTACACTAAGGCCCATTTTTTTGGTGATAGAAAACAAACAAATCGTGCCCACACCAGCCATTGTCAACTTAGTTAAAAATATCTGAATTTATCTGGTTATTTCATACTGTAATTCTACAGAATATAAAATACGACAGAAGACGGGTATTGAAAGCAGACAGCAGTCTGCCTTCGACCCTTTTTAAACATATTTATTTCACGAAAGTCCACCAACGAACAAAGGCAAATTCTAAAAACGGTTAGCGTTTAAAAAGTGTCAGTCAAGAATAAAAATTGAATAACCTGATGTATTCTTGCATTTTTGCTAAGGGTATGCTTCCAAAATGCGTAGACTTTTAAAATAGCGCAGACAGGTACGACGACATCAATGTCAAAAGACACTAACGTAAGCTCGAAAAGTTAATGGCCTGGAATAATGCTTTGAATATGGAAAACTGAAAGTAATTCTCGAGCCTAATGCGAAATACATAAGGATTCTTTTAGAAAACATATTTTCTTAGATATAGTTTTACACAGAGCAAAAAATAGCAAAAGATTTGTTGCTCCAATATTATATATATTACGACTGAATCTTCGACTAATCTAGCTTCGAATATACAACGTTGTAACCACTTTTAGTTAAATCAAAACCACACTGAGCTTTACAAGTTGTTTAATGTATGTCTTACTTCGTTACCATAAATGACGTATTATCAGTAGTAATATGAATGCTGATGACCTTCTAAAATTCAATAAGCATGAACATATAATTGAGTTTTCTGTTTGAAAGTCGGTACCTTATATAATTCAATAGTAAAATCGAAACTACGTGTAAAGGACCACGAGAAAATTGAAAGAAGACCTAAATATGTCCGAAAAGCGCTATTTAAATTACATAGAGCGTCCTTTCTTAGAACATCCCAAGAAATTTCGGTTACAATAAACTAATATTAACCACTCAACCGATTTAGATGAAATTTGGTACAGATATAGTTTAAAACCTGGGGAAGGACATAGGCTACTTTTTAATGATTTAGGTACCACGCGGGCGGAGCCGCGCGCAAAAGCTAGTATTTCATAAAAAGATAGCTATTAAAAATACAATACTTATTTTTTTTAGATATAACGCGTAAATTAATTCAAGTTGCATGAATATTATAATTATAATAAAAAGTGCACTTATATATTCAGTAACTAGCGTAGTTAAGTGTACCGGGGTATCAAGAACTCCTTGAGGGATTACTGCAGGGAACATGACGAGTCAAATTGTGTTTAATTATATAATTTAAAATAGTGACGAGATATTGATGGAAACAGATCCCGATAGATTGTCATAGATATACTTATTAATATATTCAGTGTAACATTCACGTGATTATATCATACTAGAACACAGCATGCATTGCAAGAAATAGAAGGTTATGCTTTGAATATAAAGTTACTATATATTTAATCATTCGATTTCATTCGAATATCTATCTACCAGTTTTATTCGATTGTTAATGGATTAGTTTATACGTATAAACATTCACTGCATATAGAAAACTCATGCCTGTATATCTCTAAGTAATCAACATCGCCTCGGCTACTGTGGGTGCGATGTGGAGGCCACTGCTCTTAGACCACACGACTGCTTAACATCAGGTGGAGTGTGGTCATTTTGACGAGCAAAATAAAAAAATTAAAAAAAAAGTAGTAGGCAGAAATACCTCATACCCACATTACGCCGGTTCTGTATTAAGTTCCAGGTAATTGTACCGGTGAGCTACTAATTATTGCCAGACTCTGTGTTGCTACCTAAGATTTACTACCAGAAAATTCCAATAACACTGCTGATAAAAAGAACAGCCGCAAACGTAATCCATAGGCTTATCGAGACAGTCAGACAGTACACCAATCGAATTATTCGATTAATTATTATTATTCAGTGACGATGTATGTCCGAATTGAGATTCGAATTAAGTATTGTAAAGTCTATTCAATATTAGTTTCTAAACAATGATCGCGGATAGTGTATGTATGTACATGTTTAACGGAGATATTTACAGACAAAAGGGCAGGTGAATAATTCCACCTTATATTTCAAATTACCTTATTCTAAACTAGTATAGCAAAAGCAGTTATCGTTTTCCATTGTTCTAGACTTAAAAGGCAACGCACATGTGTATTTACATTCACGAATGAAACTCAAAATACATAGAAGCAACATTTACATCAAATATTGGTCCAACAACACAAATATTAGCATGATGCCATGTTGGCGAGTTTAGTCCTCACGCCTCGAATATACAAAGAGAGTCAGTTTCATTTGAGTTTATATAACAAACTAGTTTGTGCTGCCGGCGTTGCTCGTCAACGAGAAGCACTTTGTGTTTTTGCTGCGCTCATTATCATGCCTTTTGTTTCATACATTTTTTGACATCACATTCGCTCCGTCGACATTTTTACACTTACAACCAATCGTATGATTCCAATATCAATTGCATATCGCAACTCTTTATTGTTTTCTTTAAGGAGATTTCAATGTTTGCTCTGTAAAACAGCGATCAGCCAACCATCTATTATGTGGCACTAAAACTTAGTTGTCAAATTTGAATATAATACGGGTTAAAAATATCTAAAAGAGACATTTCCCAGAAAAATAATAATATTTTCTCAAAAAGTTTCACAAACACTACACACAATTTGATATAGAAGAATGTAATACTTTAATCAAAATTTAAAAGTATTTACGTACTTTATATTTCTGGGCAGAAGTCATTTTTTATAGAACAAAGGTGGTAAGCTTTCTGTTTGATGGTAAGTAATTACCGTAGCCTACGAACGCTTGCAATACCATGAGTATCAGTAGTGTAATGCCGATCATAAGATAAAGAATTTAAAAGCCAAATAAAATAAAATATCAATTATTGCGTTACGTGAACTTCCACCGCTCTTACTTGTCGGAAGGCCTATGTATAATCCTAACTTAATCCTTACTAATATATAAATTCGAAAGTAACTCTGTCTGTCTGTCGGTCTGTCTGTCTGTTACCTTTTCACGCTCAATCCGCTGAACCGATTTTGATGTAATTAGAAATGGAGATAGCCTGAGACCCTGGGAAGGACATAGGCTATATAACATCACGCTACGGCTCACGGGAGCGTCGCAGTAACCACAAATACCACTGACGCGGGTGACACCGCGGGCACAGCTAGTATTATAAAAGCGAAAATGAGTTTGTTTGTTTGTTACCTTTTCACGCCTAAACCACTGAACCGATCATCCTGAAATTTTGCATATACGTTGTCAGGTGTAGAGAAACGGACATACGCTACCTTTCATCCCGAAAAAAATTACTGTGCCCGAGGAAAACAATAATAACGTTAGTAGATGGCGCCACGTGTCTTTCGAATCATGATTGAATTATATTATTATATATACAAGCAAAGTCCAACCCGAATTGATTGTCAAATTCTAAATTAACGCGAGCGAAGCCGCGGGCAAAAGCTAGTAATATATAAGTATTACTTTTACACCAATCTCTTCGGGCCTTTAATGCTCATGCCTATTCTAAACCGAGATATACAATATTTAGGTATGATAATTTCGTTACTAGAATAGCGAAATACCAAAAGTGGTTTCTCGAAATTAAACCAACGTACTTACGTACCAAGGACGGCTTCATCAAACATGTCTATAGAATAGCAAGCTAGCACGTTGAGTATCATTCGCAGAACCTACCGCTAATTGGGTCACATCACATCGTACAGATTGAAATCAAACAGAGCTTGAAATAGAGTGCCTGAATGTGTAACGTGTCAGATCCTAAGTCTTTGTGGCTCAAAACTATGATGGGATATCTATACTTTGGTATAGATATCCCATCATAGCGAATGGAAAATGGTCGAGCTGAATTTGAACTTTAAATTTCGGTGCAACAGTACGTGCTATTTTCATGGAAATGATTCAGTTCTTCTCACTTTTGGTATTTTTATCCCTAAAATGTATAGAATCAGCATTCTAGATTATACAATACTAGATGTTCCCGCGGTTTCACCCGCGTTTATCGTTACTGCGCCGCACGCGTGTGCCGTAGCGCGATGTTATATAGCCTATAGCCTTCCTCGATAAATAGGCTATCCAACACTAGAATAATTTTTCAAATCGAACCAGTAGTTCATAAAATTAGCGCGTTTAAACAAACAGACAAACTCTTCAGCTTTATAATATTATTAGTATATATTACAGATATAGTGCCAGGATCGTTGTCGTATCTTTTCGATATTATAACTTTACTTTTATGTAGGTATATTCCTCCCAATCCGAAGTGATACCTCAGGAACAGTACATTTCGGGATGAAAGTTACCTTTGTTCTTTTCTACAACTCTGACAATATGTATGCGAAATTTCATGATGATCGGTAGCGGCGAGCAGTTAAGGCGTTAAAACATAACAAACAAAGTCACATTTGCATTTAAAATGGCTTTATTAGTTAGGAAATGGAAACCTTAGACTTAATGTAAAATTATTTAAGTTTTATACACATAAAAAATAAAAATGTGTCTGGGTAATCCTTGTAAATATTTGATTAACACGGACAACCCATACATTTTCGAGCATGACTATGCCAATATGTTGGGCGTCAAACATTTCACAATTATAAATACCAGCATATACTTCGCGTGTCAGTATAACACTTATAGAATAAAGCATCTTCATATACGAGAATTCTAAACCAAATAGAGAATATTTTTTATAATATTTAAACGTGAAATGACTTTCCTTGATCAACTTTTCCTAATAGCTGTCCATGAATGAAATTAATATGACACAGCCGGTGAAATGTAACCAGAATCTACTTTAGGAACTAATTTTTAATCTACCATGTATACACATTTTTACTCATTGACCTTAACTTATCAAGAATTTTATTCGTTAAAAGTGACATATTATTCACCTTTGATTTGGCTATATTGGTAATGAATATGATATATTATATCCCTCAAATAAGTATTTTGCATATATTTTTATTATCTGAAATAGAAATAAACGTAAGCTAATCCTTGTCTAAATATAATTTAAATTAGAGTCAGTTTCATAGGTAGATACTGTAATGTTGCGAATAGCGGATATTGAAGAGCGGGATCTTCTAACACAGATATCCTTCACATAATAGAAGTACAACTACAGGAAGGAAATTCCATGTCCCATTTCGTGAAAATTGTTGTTTGTTCCTCAACACATTGTAGATATAATATTTACAAAAAATAATAATAATGAACATTAAAGGCAAATTGTAGATCACACATAATTTTATGCTGTGTGGAGACTGAAACCACAATACTTAGCGCGGTACAGTGGTGAAGGTGACAATCAAATCAATGCGCCATCTATGCAGTCGCATCGACACAATATACACTTGAACAGCATGTACTAACATTACAACATAACAAGTGCGCCGAATTTTAGTGGCTTTTAGTGAATATTAGCACTGGACTGCTAAAAGCTAATTATGATAACATCATCATCATAATTAGCCTGTATAACGCTTCATAACTCATCAAGCTCAAATCCGCTACCATAAAAGCGTGGAACTCGTATCAAAACACAATTACTTGGGACTAAAGGTAAATGTATTTCGAACTAACGTTCACAGGGATGCTGTCGTTTTTCGATGAGCGCGCGACGTAATTAGGTGCCCGTGTTGATAATTAAACTGTATGTTGTATGTCGCGCTACAAAGCGAACGTTGCCTAAGTTTGTCCATTACCGGAGGACTACCGAAATTGTGTGACAGCGTGCGTGAGTGTTTTTGCATGTGTGTCTGTGTGTGTGAGTGTATGTGTGTGGGTGAGGGTAGCTATTTATAGACTTCTATGTAAACAGGTTTTGTTGTAATATCTATAAAGCTTGTAACAATAGAGATCAGTCAAATTTACGCGTGTATCAACTAAAGCGTAATTTTGACCACTACGTTTTGTTAAGAGATATTGGTACGTTACTCCATAAAACAGGATTTACGTAAATAATATCACAATGTTTTTAATATAGATTGATACTTTGTGTTAGTTCATTACAATTATTCACCAGCGACTCAAAGATTGAACCCTTATAGCATAATTATTTTAAAAACAAATGAATTATGGAGAATACGTAATAAGTTTCAGCTAGTATTAGAATAATGTTTACAAAAAATGCACGATCACAAATTATAGCTAGAAGTAGCACATATGTGATATTGTACAGAAATAAAGTATTTCGGTCTGTGCAAAGTTAGTACCCGGGACATTGTACCATTAATAAAAATGAATAATTCCTACTGCGAGAATCAGTCGTCTATGTATATATGGTAAACTTTAAACAATTAATCTAGAAATAGATCAACTATGTATGACGCAATTTAAGCTCTCCATCTGAGTCATCATCGTCATCATCAGAATCAGTGTGCCACATCGATATGTTGTTTATATAAACACAATACACACACGACATGCTTTACTAACAATTGGCAGTTATTGTATTTGTTCGAGGTTCCACTAAACCAATGGAGTTTTTAATAAAACCTAACTTATAATATTTATATTTACAAAGTCAAAGTAACATGTCCGTCTCAAGTGTAGCCATAACTCAACTTCTAGATGCAATTCCACTCCACGCAGTTTCCCATAAAGTACTTACACAAACAAAAATATTTGTGCGACAAAAAGAAAGCGATAACATAAATCACCAAGAACGGACAAACTCGAAACTGATAGTTGGAAAACGCTCACACACGAAAAGGACGTATCGGCTTATCGTACGAACTGAAACTGCACTACCAGCTATTTGTCAAACTTTCGCCGCCAACGAAAACATAAGCCTTCGAAAAACCAGTCCTAAAAGACCCGTCATTTCCTCAAAACCAACCCCGGATACATCAGCGTTATGTACAAAATAGAGAAGTGCGGGAGCTCAGCCAAATTGGGTACTTCACGCGACAGATTGAGAATATCATCTCATGTATAATTCACACACGAGTTTGAATCGAGAGCGTACCAAGTTGGAACATAATGCATCGCTGTTGCATTCTATGAAAGATTGTAGCGAATAAATGAATATTTTTACGGTGAACCGATTGGATTTGTGTGAACGCCTGTTTATCATACTGGAGCGCGAATTGTTTTCGAATCAATTACTTTGGTGATCCCTATCGCGATAAAAGTGTGATTTATTTTTATTTCGTTCTCCTAACTGTATCTGAAAGGAAAGTTTCTTATTGTAACCCTACTTTTCTATTAAGTCTATATATCTAAGGGAAGAAATAAAACATAGGAGAGGAACACGCTGTCGCATATATTTTTCAAAAGTTATGACAAAAAAATCGGCTGATTTCTATGTTAAATGTTGACATACTTTTACAATTAATGTAATGGTTCGGCAAGTCCATAAACTTTGAATTCTAGTTCTGTGTTATCTAAGTAACATAGATAATTTATTGAATGAGGTCACTCAGCTACCGATTTTATTTATTCAAAACATCCACTAGATTCATTTAGATTTCAACTCCGGGTTGTAGTAATAGAATATACATACTAAATCGCAAGCATATTATCATCTTAAAAATGCTTGAATAGAAATTATCACTGACAGATTTGCATATGTAATATAATATAGATTCGAAACAAAATATATTTAACAATATTTGTTTGGCGAAAATATAACTCATGTGAATTGGTCACATGAGTTATATCGGAATAATTATAGAGTTTTGATCTAGCCTCTTCATTATTTTGTAGTAGGAGTTTCCATTGTATGCGTATAATATTACATAATATGATATGTATATTTTATTTCAATAAGGCAATTTAAAAATGTCGCCATCTATCACATCTGAAAGGAAGAGCTTACTTTTTTATTATCATACAATAAAGTCATGCATTATTGGGTTAACCCACACAACAAAATAATTATTTCTAGAAAATAAAATCTGTGCTTCAAGTCAAAATTTTGTGGATTGTTCCTCATATGTATCAAAGTTATACCGAGTCGGACATACATTATATCCTTGGTTAAAATGTTTCTTACGCATTTCAGGGATTTTATCAGGCAACATATTTTAGTAACAGTAGCTCAGTGGGGAGACCAACAGACTGCAATGCAGAAGGTCTCGGGTTCGAACCCACGTCTCGCACCTCCGACTTTCGGAAGTTATATGACGAAATTATGTGCGTATTGATTGACAATTATCGCCTGCTCCGTGCCTCGGAGAGCACGTTAAGCCGTCGCGACGGCTTAACGTGCTCTCCGAGGCGTCGGTCCCGACTGCCATGAACATCTGTAGTTGTCGTTATTGGGAAGTCAGTGCCCTATAATATCCTGACACTGGTCTAGCCTTAGGGTATCGTTTGCCTTCGGGTTGCGGAGGTCAGATGGCAGTCGCTCCGTGTAAAAACTGATATATGTATATCCAGTCAAATCCGGTTAGACTAGAAAGCCGACCCTAGTGACTTGGGAATAATAAAGGCTAAGGAGAAGAAGACTGTAGTTGTGTTGTACAAGACGCAAGTAGCTACATGCGCAAATTACCCGCTAATGCGAAAATTATATTTTATGCATATGTTAACCATACGCATTATTTACACAGATAGTATGTATGATATCTACAACGTACGCAAGGGTCTTAACCTATTGCGTAGTAGTGGCACACCGGCGACCAGACACAATAGGTTTTCAATTATGTCTGACATTCCTACAATTGACAGGTTAACTTGCGTATGTTATCTGTGGCATGAATAAATACTATAAGATTTTAATTTCGCTAAATCCTTCTGCCCTTATAAGTTTATGTGTAATATTATGTTTACTTAAACATGACGATATTAGTTTGTAATACATAATCAACCAAAGGACAATATTGCCAAAGTTATCTAGTAGAAATCTTTTGAACGACTTGAGTTATTTGTAGAAGGCGTTAAGTTCTTGAGTAATGTTTATCTATTGCAGTCATTATTCAGACAAAGTCAAACAAAACATCATGGCTAGATTGATATTTCCCTTAGCCTTACAAGTCATAATATTTAATAGCGTGACTGCCTTGGTGGCATGCGATTGTTGTGTCTGAGGTCTCTAGTTCGATTCCGAGATTAGGCAAAGTGCACGGATGACGTGCGTTCTTGACAGTATATAAGGTGTCCTGTAATTAATGGATAACCTTGAAATGTCTTATAAAAGAACTGATGGCCGTTCAGAAAAATAAAATGAAAAATAAAGAATATAAAAAAGTGCAATAGCTAGTCATACTTTTGACTGTCTATCTATTAGCATAATTAGTGTTTAATAATAAAACAACAAAAAACCGATGGAATTCATTAATTTATGGTCTTAGTGTACCAGAAAGTTAAATATGATAATTAAAAAAAATCATATCTCAGGTAATAGTTGGATATTTTTTCATATTTTTTTTCTGAACGGCCATCAGTTCTACTTTAAGACATTTCAAGGTTATCCATGAATTACAGAACACCTGTATATGACGGCCTCGATGGCGTAGTGGTTAGTGTAACCGACTGCCACGCCTAAGGTTGCGGGTTCGATTCCCGCACAAGTCAAACATTTGTGTGCATGAACATGAATGTTTGTCTTGGTTTGGGTGTTTCTATGTATACATACATACATACATAGATTCACGCCTGTTTCCCAGAGGGCAGAGAGGCAGAGACTACGGATTTCCATTTGCTACGATCCTGACACACTTCTCTGGCTTCATTCACTTTCATCACATTCCTCATACACGCCCGTCGGTTCAAGGAGCTCTTAACCTGGCCTTTGTCCAGAACGCCTCCGATCTGGTCGAGAAACGTTCGCCTAGGTTTTCCTCTTGCGACTGTTCCATTCACACAAGCCTTATAAACTTTCTTAGTCAGTCTTTCCTCGTCCATTCTTTCTACATGTCCAAACCAGCTTAACATACCCTTTTCTATTCTTGTAACTATATCCACTTTCATGCCGCATCTCTCTCTAATCACACTATTTCTTATTCTATCTTTCAGAGTCACACCACATATGCTTCTCAACGCTCTCATTTCTACAGCATTTATTCTGCTCTCATGCTTCTTTTGCCATACCCAACTTTCACTTCCATACATAAGTGTGGGCACTAATAGTCCTCTATGAACAGCCAAACGTGCCTTTTCGGATACATTTCGACTGTTCATAAAAGCGCGTAGGGCTCCATTCACTTTGTTGCCAGCAATCGTTCTCCTTTCAATATCTCCGTCATGTTTACCATTTCTATGTATAATATGTATGTATTTACGAAAAAAAAAAGTATAATATGTATGTTTATCCATTGTCTAGTACCCATAGTACAAGCTCTGCTTAGTTTGGGCTAGATGGTGTTGTGTGTATGTGGTAGAATATATTATTATTATTATTATACTACACTATGTTGTATAATAATAATAATAAGGTTTAAGTGGTCGCCTCACCGCTGCCACCTCGTCAAGTGTTATGGATTCGATCTGTACATAGGATAAAAATTTGTCTAATCCACAAATAGTTTATCCGAGTCTAAGGGCCTGTCACACCATCTCCAAATAGCATTTATCTATAAGATAAAAGTCTCCCCATCTCTCTTGTTTAACCTTACAAGAGTGAGACAGCATGCGATTTATCTTGCGGATACCTTTTACTTGATAGTAGTGAAACTTCCCGTAAGAGTTCCCTGGATCGAATAGTTAAGGCGTGAAAGCATAACAACCAAACAAACTCACATTCACATTTATAATATTATTTAGAACTAGCTGTTACCTGCGACTTAGTCCGCGTAGATTTCAACTAAAAAGTGTTTGTCTCCGCGGAAGCCTATTTTTTTTCTAAAATCAAAGTAGCCTATATTACTCCTTATAACATCAGCTATCTGCCAGTGAAAGTCCCGTCAAAATCGGTTCAGCCGTTTCGGAGATTACCCGGAACAAACAGACAGACAGACAGACAGACAAAAATTTTAAAAATAGATGATTTCGTATAGGTACCTTATCTACTTTCATATGCATTAGATAAAAAGCTGTTATTTTGACATTACAAACAGACACTTCAATTTTATTTATTTGTATAGATACCAAGTAATTTGTTACATTGAGGTTTGTTATAGAGGTTAGGTTGGTCTAAAACTTGTTTATTAACCTCAACATTAAGTAGATACTCATCTGTTTACCCTGTTATAGCGTAATTGTAAAAAAAGAGCTCTATCACCAGCGTTGGTTCTGCAAAGCTTAGGAGCAAATATTCAATGAGTAGGTAGGTAGTAGGGATGTATAGGTATCACGAATACGTTTCGAGCGACTAGGTAGGTATGCGACGGTAAATTTGGTGTAAGAGCTTATTACAATCAAATTTATTGTGACATTCACCATTTAAAATGTATTGATAAATCAGTAATGTGATTATGGTAGCTTAGTCTTCATTTAGAAAAAGCCATAAATTGTGTAATAACTACCGGTGCTAGTTATCAAGTCCAAAGCGTGAATTGAGTGAATTATGTGCTTAATTGGTAGTATACATTATGTAAGGGTTATATGACAAAATGCGTTGAATAGAGGTAATTTATACTTTTCTATGTATATTTAGTAATGACTGAAAATTCATTATAAAAAGGTTTTTGACGAATGTATTCATAATGTAACGGTATATTTTGCATTAGCTTTTACGGAGAAATTGTTAAATCGAGGCAGTCGTTATATTATTAAAGCTCGTTTTATTAAGGGCTGTATAATTGTGCCCAATTTCAGTGTATAAGCCTTCTCCGCAGATAAAAGGAGAATAAACATTTACCCCGAAATCACTAGAATTACTAATACATACATCGGGCGTTTATTTCGCTAAAGCTACTCCTTTCACTCCTGCAATATCATAACTTGATTAATATAATTTTTTTTAATACCACAAAGTAGCAGTCGAAACGATTTACGACTACCAGGCACAGTCCTAGAGATCGTACTGCTACCAAAAAATATTGATAGAAAAGCCCAATAATACTTAGCCCGCTCAAGGAATTGAACCCAACACCACATGCAATGCGATCTACATAATTATGCTGTAATACTCATTTAATGCACGATTCTGAAATATGTTATTGAAATGCCACAGTACAGTGACATCTGCAAAATTTTCCATTCAAACAGTCATCTGTGTCAGCCCCATTCAAAAGCGTATCTATAGAGAGCTGAAAAATAACAGAAATATTTGTTTCGAAAAATTTCATGCATAAAGTTCCCTTTAAAAAGTTAAAACGCATTTGCAGTAAGCCGAATGCGAGGGCTACATCAATGGCGTCATGCATCTTTTTTTTATTACCCCGAGAGCGAACTTTGAGTTTTCTAATTATTTGAGGTCCACTCGGATGAAGTGGACAGTACATTTTAATTCGTGGTCTCCGCAACTGGTTTGTAAGGGCCAGCCAATGAATATAAAATTGCAAGTCGTAGAGGGTTAAGTAGGTATAAATAATAAGTGACGTCGACAGAACTATCTATCGATCGCCGAATCTTTCCGGGTCACTGGATATTCCCACGCAGCAGGTAAGTGAACTAGATTTATTTCTGTATGGAGAAGTTATCTTTCCGTATAATGTGCGTTGCTGGTTATGTGTCGGGATTTCTCTGTTGATACTGCAAAAAGTACTCTCTGATAAGGAGTATAGGACTTAAATTTGGCTGCTGTGTTTTTAATTCTAAGATTTTATCTGAAGTATGGATAATATTGATAATATTTATGTTTTGCATCTGTTGGTCTTGGTTGAGTAAGTATGTTATATTGTCTTACTAATTATAACCTTTTATACTTCTTTGCTAATTATAACCTTTTATACCTAATGAGGAAACGTTATAAAGATAATTTTTAAGACTACCTAGGTGAAGCAGCAGTATAGAGTGAACGTAAATGCTCTGCACAAGATCCCATGAACGATACCCGGGAAAAAATTTGGATTTCCTTATCGAAAAACAATCTCTCAGGGTCCGGAAAACGTCAATAGGCTCGCCCCTTATTATATGGGACCTTAAACTGCATCTAACGAAATGTGGGTATAATACACCGTGGTGTATGTATATATAGGCCACAGACCATGTATGTCTTATTATTACCTATTGACCGGATCGCGCATTGGTTGAAGTAGTCACCACCTCACTGTGCAACACAAGTGTTGCCCACAACCACGCCTACAACGAACAAATTATAGTGTGTATAGTTATTCCGGGGCTGGGACGTTTTTGGTTTAATATTTGAGTATTTCCCACGTAATAAGGCCTTTTGCTGTATGTGAGATACAGTCCTAGAATCCGTGCTGCTCTGCTCGAGCGAACTTAATCAAAGGAAACTTAATTTATTACCAAGAGGATTTTCCTTCAAAAAATTACAATCTACTCTTCCTACCTAATTCCACGTCTGGCAAAAACCTAAAAATCTTCCGATTCGCACGACTACTCTGGCATAGGTCCAAAACTCGCTAATGGAATTCCGTACGTCTGTGGTGGACCACTTCACGATACCAAGTACACTTGGATGTAAAAATTATGCACCGTTTCGCAGAAATATCCTTTTACTAAGAAGCTCCTTGACGCGAGCATACCAATAAGTTTGATGCATCGAGTGTATCGGTGAACTATATTCAAATTTGTTTAAATTCTCTTAGATTTTATATTTCGATAGGTAAAATTTGCAGTGTAGCGTAACGTAGCTGCAGTTTAGATAAAGAAGATTTTGAATTTATTGAGCAAAAGATTTTTACTGTAAGTGCCTTAAAAATAATAATATTTATTTAAGAAATCAGAATTTCAAACGTACAATATTTTATTGCTATATATGTATTGGTAACTGATTTGTAATGTTTTTAACTATCTGGCTCAAAAATATTCTTTGAATGCGTCCGGCGGCAATTGCAAATACAATTTTTTGGAGAGCTAGATTCATATTATTGACATTATTGGCTTAAAGCTATATAGTATCATTGTAGGTTACTTATTTAAAAAGAATGGTCTAGTACAAAATAATTTTGTAAGTATTGCTTTGTTGCAAACGTAAACTTAAATCGATATTTGGACTTTTAAAGTTTAATTTCTCTAGCTAATCGTGTGACACCTTTATTATGAAATTCCTACCTACACCTACGGCGGCCATAGCAGAAGCTATTATATTTACATATATGAGTATAGTATTAAAGGTGGGCGTAGGTGTTGCTTAAGCAGATTCCTTCAATCCTGGGTCCTTTAAGCGGGGCGTGAAAAATCACCTTCTCAGTCCGTCAAAGTAGAGACCTCAACATCGCCTCGGCTGCTCGGTGTGGAGGCCACTGCTCTTAGACCACACGACTGCTTACCATCAGGTGGAGTGTGGTCATTTTGACGAGCAAAATAAAAATTAAAAAAGTTATTACTTCTGTATAGAACTGTTTAAGTAATATCGTTGATGATACAAGCCTCTGTATAGAAGCTGATATCATCAACGATCGATGATAAATGATTAACACAGTGTATACTATGTTAGTGATTTATGTCTACGGGCAAAAACACCTGAGATACATCACAGTAAAGTCACGAAAGCAAAGTTATTTAAAGCGAAAAACTTCTGTCTTTTGAAATTAGGGTAACTCGTGCCGCTGATTTAAATTATAAAAAAGCCAATACATTAGATAAGCTATTATGCACATAAATTTAAACAATGATATGACACAAATAATTAATAAACTAATTCATTCCACAGTTACAATTATGTTAATAGTCGCATAGCATAGTCGTCAATCATATCACTCAAATCTTAACGCGTATTAGCTTAATGACTATGAAGCTATCCATACAGCCTATAAAATCATCTAGTTCATATGTCTGTATTTTTACAAACACACTGTTACATATTAAAAGGACCTTCAAATTTGTTTTAGCTTGTCAGCATTACGGAGACATTGATAAACGCATTCGGTCGTCCGTACGCTGATGGACGAATATGGAGAATTCTTATCGTATCATCATTTACACTGTCCATAAGGTTTCTACGAAATGAAGAGCGTTAAATATCTGATTCAGTTGCGAGCGAATTTCGGACCCATAACTAACCCGACTCAAAAATCATATCCAACAAGACATTATAATCGAACCCAGTACCTCAGTCCACACAAAACATCAGCCTTACTTAAGTTAATCGACCAAAGAGACAATAATTCCAAGAAAACTGTAATTAATTCCATCATATTAAACTAAACTTAATTTAGTATCTGGGTGCACATCACAGTATTGATCTTTCATCCATAGTTCGTGGCGCCCTACGTTTTTACCATCCACATTGACTAGACGGGCGGCGGACGGTAGAAAGCGACGTGTAATGACTCTAGCTGTCATTAGCCAACCTCTCGCGGCAGATTGAAAATTTAACGAGCATCCCTGATACAGCGAGTGGTGCATCTTAATAGGTACCGCCTTTATGTACAGTTTATTTTTACAATCTGAGCTTTTACGAACTTGCTTTACGGTCCATCGTTGTTGTATACGGTCGATTAATTAGTGAGGTTATGTAGGGAAAGGATTTAAGGAGTTTGTAATGTGCTTGCCTATTATTTTGTTTATTCAGGAGGTATTTTCCTTTTCGGTAATGCTAAAAGGGCTTTAAAATACGTGAGTGGACTTTTTACTAATTGTTATTGTGGTTGTTCGGTAGGTATATTCAATAGTAACAGTGTTGATTTCTGTATTCGACTATGCTATGCGACTATAAACATAATTGTAAGTGTAAAATGAATTGCTTCATTGATTTAATTTTGTCATATAATTGTTTAAATCAAAGTGAATCGTCTAGTTCATACGTGTTTGTGTTTGTACAAATACACACGTATAAACTAGACGATCTTATAGACTGTATGGATAGCTACCTTGTCATCAAGCTTCTACACGTTAAGAGTAGAGAGTTCTGTTGCCGGTGTCTTGACATTGCAACCAATGTTTTGAACCTTTACGATCAAAACGTCTAAGTAGCAATAAATGTCCGACTACCCTAAAAGTCCAATTAGCAAACCGTCTAAAAAAATCGAGTACAGTCGTAAACATTACCTGTAGGAAAAAAAACCTATTATGAAACGAATTATCTTTTATTTATATATTATGTATTACTACTTATACACCAAAAGGTTTGATATGTCCAACATTTTTCAAAAAATGCATTGAACCATTTTTTGTTCTGTTAGTTTTTTCAGCTCCCCTTTGTACTTTTCTTGAAACAGACACTCTAGGTAGAACATACTGATATCCTAATGCGGGAGTTCAAAAAAGTCTTAGAACATATTTTAGTATTCATATTTTTTACAGCACGTCACCTACCTACCCTACTTTGGATTGCCGGTGATTAAGATGTTCACCCACCCTTACTAGATCACAGTTGCTGAAAGATATCCAAAACTATGATTCCAAATTTACATAAAGATATAAACATAATAAACTTAACAAAACCCATTTAATCAACGTTTAATAATAAATAAGCATATAAATGTAATAAAATACAAACTCAATACTTCTTTATAACTCATAATTCCATTAAGAGATACGTTGAATGTATTTTGCCACTGCCTCACTTAAACATTCAAGAAACACGTAAACCAAGTTTAATCATAATATTTTATGCTCGGTGAACATCGCCGGCAACGCAATAATATAGAGTCAAAGCGAATATTTTATTTACATCCAAACACACGAATGTAAAAATAAAATCATAAGGTCCTTTGAGAGTCAAACATTGGGTATGTGAAACATCAGCTTCGCTAAACCTGAGTTACTTCGGCAAATACTTTAAATTAAAAAGGCTTATTGACTTAGAATGTATCTTAGTGTAAGTAGTGAACACGTTGAATGTATGAAATTCTTTCATAGCTTTACATTTATTATGCACAAGATGAAAGAAAATGGTTTTGATGTTTGCTATTTAAAATCGTATATTATAATATATACTTAACTAGGTAGGTACTTAATCCTAACTAATATTATAAATGCGAAAATGAGTTTGTTTGTTTGTTACGCTTTCACGCCTTAACTACTCAACCGATCAACATGAAATTTTGCATACATGTTGTCAGGGGTACAGAATAGGACATAGGGTACCTTTCATCCAGAAAAATAACTGTTGCAAGCCTAACCTAACCTACATTTACGCGAGCGAAGCCGCGGGTGAAAACTAGTAGCTTCATAACTTATAGTCAGATATTCAAGTTCCATATTGACAGATTTGTGCAAAACAACTAGCAATGAAAATAAAATGCTTTAAGCCTATTATAATTCTTAAATAGTAACTGACTATGCATGCAGTATATGAATACTTTTGGTTTCTATAAATAAATAAAATAAAAAAATAAAAATCATTTATTTTCAGACAAAACAGAAACACAAGAATTTTATATGAAAATAAAAATAAACACAATAAGTAGGTACAGAACAGTCACTACCTCCTCCCCAGACCCTTCTGCGCACCCCTTACGTGGAGCTCAGTAAACCTACCGAGAAGAACAGAGTCAACCCTGTCACCCGCCATCATCAAGACACTGTTCCGACTCACCCGTACGCGTTGTACTAAGGAAGCTACTTTTTTCCTCATCAGTGCATAAAAGTCATCTACGCCGGCGTCGGCAAACATACCGGATGCACTGCAGTATCTAGGTAGGCGAAACAGTGACCTGAAGATGTTATTGTAGAGGACGCGCAAGGCGCTGTAGGTCCTCTGCGTAAAACGGGCCCACAGGCTACAGGTGTAAAACGTCTGACAAAACGCTTTGAAGAGCGTAACCTTGACAGGCGCTGTACACCTAGCAAACCTATGCGCCAACATGTTACCCCGAATCGACAGCGCCCTACGCTCCCTCTCAACATCACAATCATCTTTAAGACTCTCTGTCAACATATGACCCAAGTATTTGAACTTTGAAACCCGGGTCAGAGGTACCCCATTGAGCAAGAGTGGTGTTGAAGAGAACCTATCAAATACATTACTTTTGCATTTAAATATCATGTACTCACTCTTACCCACATTGTACTCCAAGCCGTGTTCCAAAGCATAATTCTCACATATTTTCACCAGCTGTCTTAAACCGTTCATTGTGGGGCTCAGCAGCACCATGTCGTCCGCATAACTTAAATTGTTTACACAAACCTCATCTATATGGCAGCCGACATGTTATCTATACTTATAATAAAACTGTAGAGAGGTCAATTCTGTACATTGAATATATATTCAAAATTAATATTGGAGGATGAATGGTGATCGATACTGATGACAAAAATGCAATCAGTAAATTTTTTGTCTGTCTGTCTGTATGTGCACGCATGGGTCAAAAACTACTGAAGGGATTTTAACCAAACTTGGTACGATTGTAGTCCATACTCCTGGGCAGGTTATAGGCTATATAACATAACGCTAAGACACATAGGTACTGAGCAGTGACGATAAATTTGAAGCAAGTCGGACGAAAATGCGCTTTCGAGCTCTTATCCTCGCATACGTTGATCATACACCAAAAGTATGTATTACAAAAATGATGGTCTTCAAAAGATCTACAAAAAAGTCCTTAATAGTATATATCTATCTTTTATAAATTAGCCACAATAATGTGTTTAATCGTTAGGCATTTCTTCAAAGTGTATTAAAATACATAAATATATTGTATTTCACATAGATATATCTTTATCGAACTCCCATATTCAAAAAGTACACTTTAATATTTATATTATAAAAAGAAATATAGGAATCGGTTTATAAACACACAAGATATAGATGAAATAAAACTTCCAAATCTCGCTGCGCCAGTATGGGTACGGCTATACGGTTGATTGTTGTTTAACGTGCGAAACGGCCATCCGCTGCATTTATAAAAAGGCGGGGGCGCTCACGCGCCGACTTCACTCACATTTTGTTTGTTTGGTTGAACGCGGTAATCTAAGGAACTACGGGTAAAAATTAGAAAAATATTTCAGTGTTGCATAGCCCATTTATAGAGGAAGGCTATAGGCTATATAACATCACGCTACGACCAATAGGAGCGGAGCATAAATGAAAAATATTGCAAAAACTAGGAAAATTCTCTTATGTGAAGCAAACGAAGTTGCGCGGGTCAGCTAGTCTATAATAAATAGACTTATAGTAACACTTCTTAAATTAAAAAACACAAGCATTCTTAATTAAATTAGATGTGAAGATAGCTTAAAAGCTAAAAGCCAAATACTTGAATATTTTAAAGAAAATATACCCATTCTCGGTTATTATCTTCGTATTATATGTACTTGCGATAGTAACTATATCTTTTAATTTGTTTGTTATAATTTTAAAGCATAACTGCTAAACCAATAAACAAGGGCGGCTTAAACCCATATCGGGGTTTTTAATGCGAACTAAATCTCGTGTAATAACTTACTTACATACATAGTCTCACGTTTATATCCCTAAAAAGGTGGGCAAAGAAAAACTACACTCTAGTTTAGGTTCACATAATATAAGAGTATTTTGTTGCATACGGTGCACAGTTCCTGATTACCTACAGTACTGAAAATTTGTTGACAGAAAATCCCAATAACACTTGGCGATTCGCCCGAACCGAAAATTGACTGAACGAAAGACGCAGCGAATAAGCCGTCTTATCACTACCATCGCGTTGAACTTTAAGTTTGAATCTCACATCGAATAATTATCTATGTGATTCTCAAATGGTTGTTCTGAGTATGGTTGTACTTTGTGACGTTATTTGTATGTTTGTAAAGTCACCTGCGACATAAGGCATCATACCTACCACAGGTGTTCTCTTTTTAAAATAAACCTATAGAAAGTACATACAAAACCTCAATAGCTGCAAACTAAGCGTAAATTCCTCAGAATCAAGTAATCAGAAAGACCGAAAGCAAAATCGATATAAATAAAATTGACAAATAAATATTATAAACAATAAAAGGACGTTGTAAAAGTGTTTTCGCTATCAGATACATGCCACGGAAAACAAAATGGAAACTGGGTTGTGATACTTGTTTATGAAGAACGTTCGAGCGCTTTTGAAAAATGTTGACGACCAAACTTTCAGCGTCTGACGTTGGCGCCGCGTGAAACTTCCAACAACCATTCTTATCTCGAAACGATTCAATAAAAATCAGTTCAGGAGTTGTTGAGGTAAAACCAATTTGTCCACTGCTATCACGGAAACTATCTCAAACTATGGACATTTTCCGAACGAGTGCGTCGACCCGTATTCCGAACAGTTGAATTGACGGATGCAAACCGATATTTGAATACCGAGTTATCTAGTTTATTTTGTTTGGAAACGAAATAGTTTGTAACTTCACGGTATTCAAGGCATTATTTACGGTATTATTCAGCCTGTAACAGAATTGTGTGGCCATGTTTAAGAACCGTAATGGACGCTTAATTAATTTATAGTTATGCACACTGCAGTCACTAACGTATGGTCCACTGGACCACAGCTCCATCACATGTTTTAGGTTCGAATCCCAAACGGGCAAAATTTTGTGATCATTGTTTTGAGCCCGTTTGTTCTTTATGTCAGCAATATCTTCCTGGTAACAGAAAATTTAACTGAATAATTGATTAGTCAATCAATTTTTATAAGAATAAAACTAAATATTCGTGTGAATATGACTAAGCGCTGTGCAAAAGTTATAGTAGAATTAGTTTTATCGTACGTAAAATTTTATAAAGTTATATTAATTTATCTATAGAGCAGAAATGCCATACTGTCTCTATATCAAGAATATTATTTAACGATTAATGCGAATAAAAAGCTTTTATAGTTATTTCCTGTTATGAATAAGCCACGATAAAGACGTTTAAAGTAGTTTAATTGCCTTTTACCTAAATTGTTATAAAAGTCCGACATCAGAAAAACCCACAGACAGAAAAACAGTTGGCGGAATATGACTTTGATCCCTGTTGATTCCTTCACCTCTCGAAAGATTCGGTATCGTATATCCTGCTCATATTATAAGTGAATGAAGCCAGAGAAGTGTGTCAGGATCGTAGCAAATGGAAATCCGTAGTCTCTGCCTACCCCTCTGGGAAACAGGCGTGAATCTATGTATGTATGTATAATAAATATGAAAGTTTGTAAAGATGTTTGGATGTTTGTAATTTACACGTAAACCGCTAAACAGATTTCGATGCAACTTGGCATAGATATATCATGGGCTGCACTAACCAATAGGTTATTGATTATTTTTATCTCAGTTCAGTTTTGAAAATTATTTTCATGAGATGTGCGGGTGACACTGCGGGTAGAAGCTAGTAACGCATATCCAATTTTATACCTCAGTGGCGTAGCTGTGGCGATTGCCGGGTCGGACATACTGTTATTGGGTTTTGCTGTCAAACAATTCTCGGCAGCAGCACGGAGTATGGAACTGTCTCCGGTTGGCAGCAATAATAATAAAATAAGAATAATTTATTGCCAAAAAGGTATTTTACAATAGTTCAAATTATACAGTTCCATTCAATACTGGTTTTTATAAATAACTAGCTGTCCCGACAGACGTTCTCCTATCCACACGAAAAAAAAAGAAAAAAGAAGAAACCAGATCTAAACCATTCTCGAATCCACTTGAACACACACAAAAAATTTCATCAAAATCGGTCCAGTCGTTTAGGAGGAGTTTAATTACAAACACTCACAGAAGATTTATATATATAGAGATTATGATTAGCAATTTACTATAACTACCCACACCCCTAGACTGAGCCTGTTTTACGGGCAGTTAACAATTATTATGACAGCTAACAATTTATTTTTGAATTTGCTATTGAATATTGAGGCAATGAACGAGCGGACGGTATATATATTTATTAAATTATTAATTATATTTATTTATCAATGTTATCAGTTTTATTACAATTATCAATATAATTTATAGTGTTTTATAAATTCTAAGTAAGAAATATAAAGAAAAACAAACAATATTAAAGCACGCATCTGACCAATAAAAAATAAAATAAAATAGTAGAGATTGTAAAATTTTAAAATAATTATAAATTTTATTATGTATTTTAAAATAGTTTCAGTATTATTTATTACTTGGGACCTAAAACCATAGCTGGCGTAATGTGGCTGTTATATACCTCTGTCTGTATAAAGGGCTATATACAGGTTCGGTAATTAATGGATAACCTTGAAATGTCTTATAGTAGAACTGATGGTAGTTCAGAATTATGCTAATAGATAGACAGTCAAAAGTATGATTAGCTATAGTACTTTTTTTTCTGAACGATCATCAGTTCTACTACTATATAAGACAGTTCAAGGTTATCCATTAATTACTGGAGACTCTGTATATTAGGTAGAAGTGAGATTATGTATGTATGTCTTACTAAATGCGGTTTAGTAGGCTTCACGTATCTTTGAGAACATTCTCGAAAACGTGTAAGGCTGCTAAACATATGAAATAAAAGCTAAACCAAAAAAATGTTCTTTAATCGTAAAAGCAAGCGAAGAAGAATAAAACTAGGCTTATTATAAAAGAAATGCATACATACATACATAGATTTACGCCGGTTTCCCAGAGGGGTAGGCAGAGACTACGGATTTCCATTTGCTACGATCCTGACACACTTCTCTGGCTTCATTCACTTTCATCACATTCCTCATACACGCCCGTCGGTTCAAGGAGCTCTTAACCTGGCCTTTGTCCAGAACGCCTCCGATCTCGTCGAGAAACGTTCGCCTAGGTTTTCCTCTTGCGACTGTTCCATTCATCATATTATAAAAGACACGGCTATATAAAAACTCTTTCTCTTGCAGCAAGTAACGTTACCTACTTCAGAACTATTATGAGTTTCGTATTACCTTTCTCGCTTTGGCTACAAGTAAATTGAATAATGCTAACGGCGCCCCAGGGAACCACTGACTGGCTTTGTGTACTGGATAGTTTGCAATGGATTACATGAGTTTTCTTAGACCGAGAATTATTAATATTTTGTTTGAAAGCGTACCAGTAACTCGACCGATTTATTTTGCTGCGAGCCATATATACAAATTAAATACTCTGCTGATAGTGCTATTTTATTTAAATCGTAATTGAATGAGGTTTTTAAGAACGAAAATTTAAAATGTTGCAAGGATATTTAGATAATACGCCATGTTGAAAGTGTTTTTTCTATTTTTGTATGAAACCGCGGTGTAACTCACTGGAGATCAACATGATTAAACGTATATCTTTAAATTTCTTTCATAGAAAATAATTATAAGCAAATAGTGATAAATATGTTAATGTTTTTTCATGAAATGATTACTTTTGTTACTCCATTAATTTAGTCCCGTAAAAACAGATAATTCCACCTAATTTTACTGACTATTTTGATATCACGGGCTCGATGCCTAGGTCCTAGGTCGGGCAAATGATAATTTTCAGCTGTCATATAGCACTGGGCAATATATCTAATATATAACAATAGGTTCACTCTCTATAAAAAATACATATTGAAATTAATTCTTCTCTGCGTATCTCTTTACCAGTCGCTATACACAGGCATGATTCTATATAATAATAATAATAATATCCTTCAGACAGAATTTCGGTCACGGCGGCCTGTCTTAACGGAGACTGGCCATCTTCGCAGGAGATATTATAGTGCACAAGTGTGTGCGCTAACACAAGTGCACTCTCTGTTCTCTAACTCTCATGATCCGATGCCGATGAGACGGTAATCCGACACGACCGGAGAGAGATGAGGCGTAGGACCAACGGCTTTACGTGCTCTCCGAGGCACGGGGGTGTCTAACACCGCCATCTTCCTAACTCCGAGCTGCTATTGAGATTTCTTAACAGAAAAACCCAATTAATTTTTCTTGGCCCGACCCGGGACTCAAACCCGAGAACTCATGCACAGCAGTCTCATTCACTACCGCTGCGCCACGGAGGCAGTAAATGACTCTATATACAAACCTTAGAAATCGCATACGATGGCCGTTTTATTTTCTTACGTCGTATTTTCATTAAGTAGATATAAATCCATAATAAAACTCAATAGCCTCATTCAAGTACTCCAACAAAGCCATTGCCTGTATAACTCAGTCGTCGAAGGATCTCTTTTGTGTTTTATAGGACGTTACCAGAAAAAGGTCTTAGAATTGCAGCCGGCCGCGCCCTTTTGGTTGGAATGCACATAATTCTGATCCGCCCAATATCGCGCGACGTGGACGACGTGGTGCTATCCGAAGCCAGGAGTAATAGGACTGAGATACAATCAGAGCTTCAAAAAATTAGAAGAATTTAATTAATAATAGATGTACTCTCAAGGGTGCTGATGGCATCACAAAATGGTTGGTAGAATAAGATAAAGAAGCTATATTTCTAATTTTATCATGCAAACATAGCAAAATTGTACATATAATTGAGAATTATTACGCGAAAAGACTAATTTAAAAATACAACATTGTGTTGAAACGTCCATAATTTATTTTTCTGTCTCATACGTGTTTAATCGGTATGTGAGAGACGATATGAAAAAAAAGTTAATGGTATCTTATCTTATCTTATGTGGGGGCCAGTCATTACAGACCCGCGACACTTCGACCCAGTGGGATCTTTTGTGTCGACACTCTCCCAATAACGACTGCCATAGATGTTCATGGCAGCCGGGACCAACGGCTTAACGTGCTTTCCGAGGTACGGAGCAGGCGATAATTGTCAATCAATACGCACATAATTTCGAAAAGTCATATAACTTCCGAAAATCAGAGGTGCGTGACGTAGGTTTGAACTCGAGACCCTCTGCATTGCAGTCTGTTGGTCTCCCCACTGAGCTATCGCTGCTCAAGTTAATGGTAAGAAGATACTATACTACGCCGACCTGAATTGATTCGGATCATAGGGCAAGAGTATGAACATGACTATTTATCACAGCCCTGTGGTCGAAATTCAACCATATCTTTTTTTTAATTAAGTTATTTTTCTGCACTCACTCTTTTCATTTTTTTTACACATCCTAATCTAATCCTAATCCTAACTAATATTATAAAAGCGAAAATGAGTTTCTTTATTTGTTAACTTTTCACGCCTAAATCACTGAACCGATCATCCTGAAATTTTGCATATACGTTGTCAGGTGTACAGAAACGGACATAGGCTACCTTTCATCCCGAAAAAAAAATACTATTCCCAAGGAAATAACAATAAAGTTCTTGTGATAATAGATGGCGCCACGTGTCTTTAGAATCATGATTGAATTACCTATATTATTACAAGCAGAGTACAACACGAATTGATTGTCAAATTCTAAATTAACGCGAGCGAAGCCGCGGGCAAAAGCTAGTAAACAATAATTTCGCCTAATCTAACATATCTCTGTGCGCGCGATATAAATACTTTAACAGGTGTACAACGTTTTCTCTTTACGTGTTAATATCGAAATGCCAATGTCTTCATCTTACTGTTATATCTTGTATAATTCCTGAAAATCCCTAAGAAACCTAAAAATTATTTTACCGAATACCACGCGAGCTAATCCGTGGATGACAGTTATTTTTTAACATAGCTGCTAAAGACACAACATCATATTAACAAATAACTAACGAAAGCTCAGTATACCACTATCTTTACCGGAGAACAAGACTGTTATTTTCAGTGCGACGCCCTTAAGGGTGATTGACCCCCAAATGACCAACATTCACTTAGATATATGCACCTTCATTCCATTCAAAGACACCATGAACTGGAAATGAAACTCAAGTGCCTGTAACTTATGAAAATATTTGACGTTCACGAACTTTTCAAGTGTTATTCAAGTTTTCTATCTTTTCGTGTAATAACAAGTTATGTAAGTACCTTTGTTCTTGTATAGAAGTAAGGAAAAACAGTTTCTTTTATTTGGTGAGATAGGAGTCTCGAGAATTTTAGAGGGAAAACAAAGATTGCGAGTTTTATCTCAGTTCGTTGTATTGTCGCCACGTTGTGGTTATAACGTGAATTCATTTTAATACTAAAAATCTTCTGTTATGTTCCTCTGAGCGGAATTTCCAAAGATTCTTAAAGGCTGTATGCTCTCAAGGGAGATTCAATAGTGTTTATTGCCAACGCTAGCAGCCAAATGAGCAGCGGTTACCACTTTCCATCAGGTGGGCCACTTGCTCGTTTGCCACCAATGGCAATAAAATAAATAAAAAAGAAACATATTGTACTTACATTTATCAGATCAGTAGAGTAAATAAGTGTTAAATTATAGACTCAGTTATACACTCAGACAGACTCAGCGACATCGCTCATGACAAATAAGTATAAGCGTGGTCCACAAATTATTAGACCGAGTGTGGGTATATTTGGTGGCCATTTATTCTCTTAAAATTCAGTTTTCCTAGGACTTAATAATAAAAGCGAGAGCAATTTACTATTTAAAAAATGTAATGCTTAAAACTCAAGTGACTTGGGAATAATAAAGGCTAGG
The DNA here is from genome assembly GCA_963564715.1 of Catocala sponsa. Classification (NCBI taxonomy): domain Eukaryota; kingdom Metazoa; phylum Arthropoda; class Insecta; order Lepidoptera; family Erebidae; genus Catocala; species Catocala sponsa. The sequence continues at coordinate 10,287,162 of OY751336.1, read as the reverse complement.
GAGAAGGAAGGAATGTTTAAAACACACATTGTTGTTTCTACTAGTTTTATTGTAAATTGTACTTACTTATAACTAATAGTATTATAATTTTATCTTGAATATTATTTATTTTTATTCGTCTACCGTCCAAACACAATGCTTTTATCATTATGTCTCGATATGATTAAGCTGACAGGTTAGGTTATACGTATGTACCCCGAAAATATCAGTCAAACATATTATAATTTCTATACACATATTTAATAATAAATACAAACATACCAGTCATTCTAATATCCACTCAGACTAACAACTTTTTAATCTGATAGTAGAATATACTGGTACCCAATTTATGGCTAAATAATTCGAAAAGATGAGAATAGCTTGCAAATCAATAATAACACAGCGTGTAGCACAGGTGTTTTCATATAGAATAGCGTCTAACCAAAATAAATTGAATCTGCAATAATTATATCAAAATGAATGAGAATATAACTACGTATTATAGTTCGCCCAGTGCAAGAGTAGTGGCCAATTTCCAAAATGCGTTAATGACCGCCACAGTAAAATAAACTTAATGCATATTTACGTCGCAATTTTATTTACATTTAACGTGATCAACGCTCTTTAAGGGCCTACTGGTACATTATTACAAGTCACAGATGCGACAATTTTACGAGTCGAACGTGATAGCAGATCACCCATAGGGGAGGCGCGGGACCCTTAAGAATCAAACGACACGTCACGGCCACAGCTGCTAACAATAGCAAATAAAAGAGGGACAAAGAAAGCAAATATACTGCACATGGCGTCAAAAATACTCGCATTTATGAATGTGAGTACGTGCACTTACGGGGTGCAGTTATTTATTGACACTTTGTTGGGTGTGACAGTTTCGTTTAAAATAGGTATTAACATCACGCCTGTATAACGGGTTCGATTCCCGCACAAGTCAAACATTTGTGTGCATGACCATGGATGTTTGTCTTGGTCTGGGTGTTTCTATGTATAATATGTATGTATTTCCAAAAAAGAAAGTATATATGTATGTTTATCCATTGTCTAGTACCCATAGTACAAGCTTTTCTTAGTTTGGGCTAGATGGTGTTGTGTGTATGTGATACAATATTATTATTATTCTCTTTATTACTTATTTTCTCTAATAATTACATTTTTAAATATAAATATAAAATTATATATATTTAAAAATATAAAAACTGAAATGACCCACCGATATCGGGTGCAGGGATCAAGCTATCGGTGGTTAGGGCTCCAGAGAAAGGAACCTCCGCACTATGCGCGCCGTTTCGAGCAATACTGCCTTCTGAATCGAGGACTTGACCCAGCTATTCAAGGCGAGTCTCTTAAGATGGTGGTCAAGGCTCTTGGCAATTAACCCGTTTACCGAAACGACTATCGGTACAATGATCGCCGAGCCTACATCCCACATGTCGACAACCTCGCGAGCTAAGTCCAGATATTTAATTTGTTTATCTTTTTCAGCTTTCACGAGGTTCTCGTCATGAGGGATGGTTATTATTATTATTATTATATGTCTTAAGTTTTAGGCAGATATGTTAGGACAAAGTCGTGAAGTATAATGCAGCGAAGTTTTCTTGCTTAACCTTGAATTCTCTGGAGTTAAAGCAATCCAACAGGCGTTCTAGTTTTACAATCCACAAGGTCGCAGAAAGTAACCTAGTTCTTGTATTCTAGCAATGAGAAGCTCCTTAATGAAGCCCTGTGCTGTCAGAAACTGTATCCCTACTATTTAACAATGTAATGTATGTATTCTTTTATAAAGCGTCAGCAACGCGCAAGTATTGCCCCTGCTATTGCAAACATACATAGACTACAGTAACCATTTACTACTAAGCAGACGTAATTATTGCCACCTTTGTTGTATAAAAGGACGCGTATTGTACCCACTGTACATTAAATCAGACAGCAGGAAGCTGTCACTAAGAATTTGCTGACAAAAACAAATTCTTAGTACCTATATAAGATTCTTATAATATATATAAGACTAAATAAATCAAAATAAATAAGTATGGAAGGATCTGTGCGTCATTACCCTACCTCTCTGGGTGACAGACCTACGATGTATAGTAGAACAGCTCTAGGACTTTGCCCAACATGGGATAGTTGTGCTTATGCTCCCGATACAGCCAATCAGGATTAATGATACAATTTCAAATACTATTCATAATATGCAAAAAATATTATTTCGGTAGTTTACCTAAAATAATTATACGTTTGCATAATATTTTCATCAGTAATATAAATCATGCTGCAATATGTTGTACTGAATATTATGCTATTTCATGAGATCTCTACAAATATTATTATATAAAAAAAATTACGGGTTGCACTCCGGGAGTGCCGGCAGAAGTGAAAACTTGAATATTAACGTTGTGCATTTTTGATATTTTGAAATGGTTAGGGAATAATTTTGCACGAATTGCTTTAATTATCAGTATAAAAGTACTATCATTTATGTGGTAAAATACAATATTCATTTATTGCGCTATCGTACACAAACATGACAATTTTCCCTCCGTCTTACGAATTTTCGATCAGGTCACGTGTCCTGACGCGAGTTTAACATTTTTTACCCATCACAAAAAAGTGCACAACGCCGCTAATGAAGTTTTCACTTTAAAAAAAACTAATTTATTATTATTTAGTTCTATAATATGATGATATGATGTGAGCAGTGATAGCCTCGTGGGAGACGGTTGGACTGCCACGCAGAGGTCTCTTGGCCTAAACCTTCTCACATTGAGAAGAGACCCGTACCCAGTACTGGGACAGTTTAATACAGGGTTGATAGTATATACAGAATAACTTATTATTTAAAAAGTTCTAGTTCGTTTTATAATGATATTTTTAACGGTAAAAGATAACTTATAAATATGCATGACTATAGGCTATTATGAGCACATCCTTTGATGGTTTACGTATGACGCGAAACGAGCCGCAGGACATTATTGACCATGTAATCGAGGACGTAGTACATGATTAATGCAATTTAATAACACGTTCGGGCTCTGTTGCGACTATCTCGTAACTGTAGTATATATATATATATATATGTTTGAATTGGGCTAAGAACCCGATTATAAACTTTATTATGTCCTCAAGGCTTCTACTAACACATAAAACATGTAAAGCAAAGGATTGATATCATAACAAAATCGTACTCATAAGTTATGGACCTCTAATTTAAAACCTCTAGTAATGGTCTATCTACCCTTTTACCCTGAGAAACAAGAAAACGATTTACGATTTTCGTATATATTATAATAAAAAAATACATCAAAATAAAAATATTAGAAATAGTATATGCTTTTAATAAACATTTTATCTATTTATTGTTGTATATAAATACAAAACAGCACTGCGATTTTGATGTCTAATGGAATAAAAAATATTTCTTTTTAGGTAAGGTAGGCGCTCACAAAATTAGTAATATGGCGATGCTACTACTACTATTTTCACCATAGTAAACACAAATTTACATAAAACATTAATTGAAATCCAGTACATTGACTTCAAACTAGCGTTATCTTTTCCCATCACTATAACAAAGCTAAAATGTAAATTACAAGAAGAATTTCTAAGCTCCGTCGAGCTATTTTTCTCGGGTACCTGCAACGGCTGTAACAATCTAATAATGTTTCTGCATTACAACAAAGAACGAAAAGGTACCCTATCCATACGCTTTGTGCGATAAATGGTGCAATTAGCGGAGCTAATGGAGCGTCGGTGTAATAGTTTCAACTCAGCAAACAAACTAAAAGTCGCACAAGTAAAAAGATGCTGTAGTTTCCGACCTAACATTGTATTAAGTAATGCTCGTGTTTTTGTTTGTGCAGTATTTCCTTTCTTAATATTTAGACTGCACTAATTTTATTTATTTGGCTCACAAATCAAGTTTCATAGAGAAGTAGAGTATAGAGTAAACTAATTTCTTTTACATTAATATATTGGTAGGAAATAGTTTATCCTAAGTAATATTAAATTGTGAATGTCAGTTTGTTTATTTGTTACGCTTTCACGCGTTAATTACTCGACTAATCGTTGTGAAATTTTGTTACGCGTTGTCAGGAGTAACGAAAAAGATATAGTATACTTTTCATCTGGAAAAAAGTTTAATAATAAATACAGATATTAAATATAACAATACTACATTAAATACAGTAGTAACATAATGTAGATATAACATATTACAAAAATACTGTAGTCTTTTTTATTTTAACAATATGTGTGAGTCATATAGTTAATAACTTAAATTCCGTATTGCCTGTATTGACAACTTTTGATATTTTAAATATATTATCGTGACATAAAAAGCTGCATCGAAATATTTTTATTTTTCACTTTGGTATAGGCACAAATGTATTGCTGATATATATTTCATGATATAATGACCCCAAATACTTTCTGCTGCTAAATCGATCAATATTTATGAAGTTATTTGGATGTTTGTTACTAAATCACACGTAAATGGTTCAAGGGATTTGGATGTAACTCGGCCCATTTTATATATATGTAGGTATATACCACATCCTGGCATAACGTTTAGTTAAACTTTTTGTCCGGAACGCGTTCCTGTGGAATTCACGGTCGAAATCGCGGATAAGCTTCTCTCATGACTTTCTCGACATCCAGGCCTGAGACTTAAGTTACTTCTAATATAAAGGCAACAACATATTGTTATATGTGTACTCAGATTAATCTTTCGAATATGTTTCTATTTATAATTATTTAATTACTTTATATGTGGTAAGGGAAATCTCGAAGTTGTCTAGCCAGATCAGCGACATTCTAGAGAAAGTCCATGTTTAGAATATACTTAACCGAATAGCGTGTATGGGTAAAACCTCTTAATGAAACAGACATGGGTCTAGCTATTTAAGTAGGTACGTATAATATGGCAAAAAATATATATTTTTTAAATAAGCCCAATTCGAAATACTTATACGGATTGACGCACGTTAATGAATTTAATAGCATTGTATCAAGTCATTCATTTTTTAAAATACACTCTTCCAGGAATATTCTATTAGAATTCTTTAAGCCTCCATTATCTGAGAAGACCTTCACTGCGTTAGGGGCTATTGTCTGGGGACCAGGATATTCGTATCCAATCACGAAGATCAACGTAGTCTCATAAATGAAGGCTTTTATCATTGTCAATGTTACGTCTAATAAACCTCCTAATAGGTTCTGAACATGTTTTCCTTCGAAATAGGTTAGAGGGAATTATTTGAAAATGTTAATGCCTGTCTTGTATTGGGAAGAGTAATTTGTTGTATTACATTCTGAGAAGCAGGGATCTCCTTATAGTATGAAATATATCTATACAAATAAATAAAATTGACGTGTCTGTTTGTAATGTCAAAATAACAGCTTTTTATCTAATGCATATGATAGCATATAAGGTGCCTATACGAAAACATCTATTTTTTAAATCTTTGTCTGTCTGTCTGTTTGTTCCGGCTAATCGCCGAAACGGCTGAACCGATTTTGACGGGACTTTCACTGGCAGATAGCTGATGTTATAAGGAGTAACTTAGGCTACTTTGATTTTAGAAAAAAAATAGGGTTCCGCAGAGACAAACACTTTTTAGTTTAAATCTACGCGGACGAAGTCGCAGGTAACAGCTAGTAAATTATAAGAAATACGCCGACCATTAGATTCCAGGTTTGATGTCTGGCCGGACAAGGTATTACTTATTTTGTTAGTAAATTCTTAGTGGCAACACAAAGTCTGAATCATAGAGATTTCTTGTCTAGTGGTCAATGGTCCGGTAGTCGACAATTACATCGTTTCATTTTACGTGCTATTTAAATAGTTAGTGAAATGTGACCACTTATCTGCCTTCGCCATGGATAGATACAGGCAGGCATACAGGTGAATATGTATGTACAGACATAAGCATGTAAAGATTTTGAATAGCTTGTTTTAGCGCATCTGGCTCTTATCACAGCCGTTGACAGTAAAAAACTCTGTCTACCCCTTATTCTAGACCTTCTTTTTACGGGTGCTATGCCAAGATTTAAAAGTTGTAGCAATCTTTAGCGGAGAGCTCTGCCTATTAATAGTTTCCTTTTGATTTAAATGATAATGGCTAAAATAAGGCAGAATTGTAGTCACAAGCTGTCCGATGGTTATTTTCTTCAGTACATCAGAATGATATAAGTTTTGTTGCTTAAACAATTCAAAGAGTGCAGAAACAATACGTTTGAATTTATAATAGCGAAAAGCTTGTGCATGAAACCCGTGTTATATGCGCAAGCTATCCGGTATTAATTTGATTACTCGCGAAGAGCTACATGCGTAAAATACTCACCAAGCGATACATGCACAAGATAATCGTAGCTCGCGTCGAATCGATTACGCGATACATATCACCCGCGTAACTGCTGCATCTTACGCATGTTACTTCTGTTATGTATATTTAAGGTTTGATAATAGTATTTATTCTCTTAAAGCAGCGATAGCTTAGTGGGAGACCATTGTACTGCTACCAGAGGTCTGGAGATGGATCCTAAAGCACGCACCTCTGATCTCTCGAATTTATGTGCGTATTAAATAGATAAAATTATCGCTCGCTTTAACGGTGTAGAAAAACATCGTGAGAAAACCTGTATATCTGACAGTTCTACATAATGTTCTGGAAGATATGCGAAGTCTACCAACACGCACGGAGCCAGCGTGGTGGACTATGGCCTAACGCTTCTCGCACTGAGAAGAGGCCCGTGCCCAGTAGTGGGGCAGTTTAATATAGAGCTAATATCATTATATTTATTACCTTGTCTTATTATTATCTAATAATATCGACGACCTCGATGGCGTAGTGGTTAGTGTAACCGACTGCCACGCCTGATGTCGCGGGTTTGATTCCCGCACAAATCAAACATTTGTGTGCATGAACATGAATGTTTGTCTTGGTCTGGGTGTTTCTATGTATAACATGTATGTATTCACAAAAAAAGTACATAATATGTATGTTTATCCATTGTCTAGTACCCATAGTACAAGCTTTGCTTAGTTTGGGCTAGATGGTGTTGTGTGTATGTGATAGAATATTATTATTATATGCTTCGAAATAAAAAAACAATATAATGTACAACTCACTAAATTAAATATTTTTGATTAAGGCAGTGGGTCAGAAGTTTATATTGGTCCTATTTCCAAATTGGTCATTAGACCCACAAAGATTACTACGGTCGAACATAAGTACACAGTTCTAAACTAATTTATCAAAGACCAACCGAGTCCGGTTACTTAGTAAGCCAAATTAGAACTCATTGTAGACCCGGTAAAGTCCTTGTTGAATAAAATAACACTAAAGTCTTGTTGAGGCAAATTCTCTCGGCTCAATCTTATTCTAAAGTTTCAGTACTCGTACCCCCTTTATGTTCAACTGTTTCAAATGTACTATCACGCTTCAACTCCTTTGAGGATTTCCTTATGGGCAAATATGTGTATCAACTTAGTTTCTACGGAGGTATGAACTTCTGCATTCCCTTAGTGATAATTTGAATTAATACTTGTGCGATATTGGAAAAGTTAACATTATTTACTCTAACAAAAAGGTTTACTATTTTGTATTGTATAAAAAAGCCGACAAATCCTCTGCGTCAACTAGTGACGAAAGCCTCGAAATGTTTTGTCACAGCGCTTTGTATCTACTTACATAAAATCGTCTGTATGTCCCCTAGAAATGTATTAGAATCATTCCATCGGCTATATTTTAAATATCCCACAATAATTAGAGAAAATCTTTTTTCTACATTTAGAGACTGGCCTATTAAATGGTGAGCCAATTGTCGTATATAGATCCAAAACAAAAGGATAAGTTTTTACACTTTTTGCTTGACGCAGGAATCGAACATGGAAATTCACGATCGCACATAAACTTGAGCGGTCTATGTCTACGAATATATTTATATCCTTCACTGTATTAGCAGAAGTAGAAACTTCTAGAGCGCTTTAAAGAGTAACGAACTTAAGAATTTGACACAGCCTTAATTATGTAGTAGACAAATTATTCCGACGAATTTACTTAAACATCTCCGTGAATAACTTTGCCTTGTAGACTATTATGTTTTAAGTCAAACATGCTCAGTAGGCTTCCCGTATAAATTAGTGCTGAAGTTTGAGGCTCACTTAACTGAGAGGTAACTCGTAAAATATAATTTACTACATTACTAAGGACCCGTACGGCTTAGAATTATTCATTATGTAATTTACCTTTAAGATGACCGTAACCTTGGAACATTGGGCTTAACTGAGGTCATTCTATTTCCCTTGTGGACTTTGTTCTAGGGCAGAGGATATACTTGAAGTGACAGGGGTGCCACTGGCTACATCATAAACGAAAACAGTCAGTGAGGAAGGTAGAGCAATGATATTCAACTTTTGTAAACTCATTAACCACTGTAGTTTGATGTTCATAAATGCTATTTTGTAAGTATAAATGATTTTAGATTTTGATATATACATACATAGCTTTACGCCTGTTTCCCAGAGGGGTAGGCAGAGACTACAGATTTGCATTTGCTACGATCCTGACACACTTCTCTGGCTTCATTCACTTTCATCACATTTCTCATACACGCTCGCACGGTATAAGGTGCTCCAGGCCTTTGTTCAGAACGTCTCCAATCTGATCGAGAAACGTTCACCTAGGTCCCTTGCGAGTGGGAACACTCGCAAGGTGAACGTTAACGTTAAACGTTAAGACCTAGGTAAGAAAGTATATAAGGCTAGTTAGTTAGTTGGACATGTGTTATCCGCACTTAGCCCCACAATTGGGCCATTGTGCGTAAGTAACCGACGCAAAAATTTGTTCGGTCACTCATACCACCTCAGCTCCGTCCAGAAAGACAACAAGGGACCGGTATTGCGCAGCACCTCCTGCATCGTCTCTGGACTGTTCAGCAGTTTCGTCCGTTGGTTGCTCACGCTTTTGCAGTGTAGGATCACGTGAGCCGGTGTCTCTTCGGTCTCCATGCAGCCTCTACATAGGGGACTGTCGGTGATGCCGATGTTGAATAGGTGTTTGTTGAGTGAGCTGTGGCCTGTTATTATACCCACTAGGTGGCGTAGGTTTTTCCTTGTGGTACGTAGGAGTTTGCGCGACAGATGTTTGTCTAAGGACGGGAGTGCTTCTTTCGTTTGTCTACATTCTTTTATTTCTGCCCAATGTTTTTCGTGTAGTTTCGTGGTTCTGTCACATAACCATGTTTTGAGTTGGCAGAAGGGTATTGGAACAATTGGTTCAGGTCCTGCCATTTTAGTGTTCGAGCCCCTCTTTGCCAGTTGGTCTGCGGCATCATTGCCAGAAGAGTTGCTATGGCCGCGTATCCACTGCAGCGTTACTTGATTTTTTGTTGCAATCCTTTGTAGCTCACAGTGACACTCCAGGATGAGGCCACTGTTGAAGCAGTTGCTTCTAAGAGCTTGTAGTACCGCGGCACTATCCGAGATGATGCGTATCGACTTATCACTTATATCCCTTGATGTGACGGCTGTTGCAGCCCGGGTGATTCCAACACATTCTACCTGGAAGATAGTGTTGAGGTTTCCCAGGGTCGTTGAGTAATTGATGTTTAGGTCGTGGGAGAAGACTCCGACTCCTGTTCCTGATTTTGTTTTAGATCCATCCGTATATATTCTTACTTCATGTAAGCCAGAGCTGTCTTTGTGTTCTTCATGAAGTTGGACGTGGTATTTTTTGTCGAAAACAAAAGTTTTTGGGATGACATCACACGTCGCTTCTAACATCTGAATTTCGTTGCATACTAACTCCTTTAGGCGCGCATGAGTTATTCTATTGTCCCGTTTCCATAGCCCTACCTTCTCGAGCCGTATGGCAGCTGTGACAGCTTCCTGCTGTATGATGAGGTGTAGGGGTCTGAGGTTAAGTATGGCCTCCAGCGCAGCCGTGGGGGTCGTTCTCATACAGCCTATCGTCGCCAGGCAGGCGAGTCGTTGTAGGCTCTGTAGTTTATGTATAACTGTGCTTAGAAAAGTGCGGGGCCACCAGACTATGGCGCCATATATTATCATGGGGCGTATTATGGTCGTATAGAGCCCTAGGGTTATAGATGGTTTGAGGCCCCATTTTCTGCCTATTAATCTTCTGCATTGCCAGAATGTTGTACATGCTTTAGTTATTTTCGTGTTAAGATGCTTACTCCAGTTCAGCTTGTGGTCGAGTACTACGCCCAAATACTTGACTTCTTGCGAAAGGGTGAGTTCCGTTCCAAATAATTTTGGCATGTTGCTCAACTGGGTTTTCCTTTTATGAGTGAAAAGGACCTGTTCTGTCTTAGTCGGGTTCACCGTCAGTTCATGATGGTTACACCATTGTTCCATGATTCTGAGGGCTGATTGCATGCGATTACAGATTATGTTTTCCGAGTCGCCTTTGATCAGAATGGTTATGTCGTCCGCATATCCAACCGTGTAGTAGCATCTGCTATTGAGGCGATATATAAGGCTAGTGTGATTGGCAATTACTTAATACTTTCTTAGTCAGTCTTTTCTCGTCCATTCTTTCTACATGCCCACTTTAGACGTTGATATCTGCATGTATTAACGCATACAAAGATACGTAGTACTATACCCATATTTTGCTAGCTATGGTTCATAACGGGGCTCGACCCCATTGAAGTCTTACAGGTACAGTTCTAGTCTCCGTGCTGCAGCTGAGAATTTCTAGTTAGAAAATGCCAATAAAGCTTGTTATTGCCAATTTAATTATATTACATTGTCAATTATACAAATGATTATTAGTCCGTAAGCTATAGTAAAACAAATAAAATAGAAAAATAAAATGACACTTTATCTGAGTTAACACTACTTTGACATTCTCTACCGTTGAATTACCGAGAGAATCACCAAATATTTATATATTTTAGCTCATCATTGCTAGTAATATTACTGCTTAAACAAGTCCGTGATTCGTGTATTCAATTGATGAATTAGTTAGCTAAGTGTATTTGCCGATAAGAGTTTAGCTATAAGAAGCTACGGCGTAGCGTAATTGATGTGATGTCATCATAGGGCTACGCGGCTGCTACGGCGTAGGGAAACTTTTGTATACGAGTAGCAATTTTAATACATTATATTTGCCTATTCTGTAACATTTTCATTGGTAAATATGCCAAAGACAACAGAAAGAAGACATAACTAAAGAAAGTTTTTAAAAGTGCAGGCCTGTGTATTATTTACATATGTATAAGGCGATCACGTAGTCTAAAACGATAATATGAACTAAAAGGACTCTTGCGGTCTTCGGAATTTTTACCTACAGTCGTCTTTATTTTTCTCCTCCTATCTATTCTTCTCCCTTTTTTGCTGAACCTGTGACTATATTCGGATGTCATGCTATATTATTTTTTTGGGACAAATATACCATTTATACTCAAATTATATTACCAGCTGCTAACTACAACATTAACAGATAAAACTATTGTTATCTGTTTTTATGAACTTATTTAATTCACAGTTGAATGAGTAACACGACCAGCTATGACCATGAAATATAAAATAAAGTGTACATAAAACTGAACTATAAATTTTAAGCTGATTCCGAAGTCCAATGAAGACAGTCTCATAACTCTGTCGTTTGGAAGTTTACGATGGCTTCAGTACAACAGATATCGGGAAATGTACACCCCGACTATATCATTTTTGGACGTTAAAACTTTTTCATTGGCCGCCGATATGAGATATTGCACAGTTTTAGTTCGAGAAAATTTGAAATATATTTCATATACGGCACTTAGAACTTTTATAGGCATAGATAGATTTAGTAATGCTTTAAAATTGGCCTTCTTTGAGCCATTTTGGTACGTAGTCTAGACCTAGTTTAGATATTACATTGACTTAATGAAAAATATAGCCTAGTTTGTATCGGTAAGCTTAAGTACCTATATGTGTAAGACTTATTCTCGGTGAGATCTTAAATTCAAGTATAACAAAGAATTTTTCTGTCAGGAATCTCTTAGTAGCAAAGAAACGGTATCTATAACAGCTTTCGATAAACAGGCTCATAACATGGAATCTTAATATTGTTGGTGAAATATATGTCAAATACAGCTATACCTAATCACTAATGTATTACAAGTGAGATGTTGTACGTTACGTTACGATATTGTTCTAAAATAAATTATATATATTTTAGAAATGAAGAAGATAAGATTGAACTTCTAATATATATGCTTTAGATAAAAATAGCAGTACTAGACACTGACGTCATGTAATAGCTTTGTGACAACACAATAATTTAATTTTTTTACGATATCGTCTAACATAAAATGACAAAACAAACTATGAAACATTTACAACGATATTCATTTGATTTTAACTATTACAGATGATATACAGTTTATTATCCGATTAATAATGCATTATAAAATATTAGTATGGATGAAATAATGAAAGCATTGAAAAGCATGAAATCAGGAAAGGCTGGTGGGTATGATAGGATTACAGTCGAAATGCTGACAGCTGGACAGGGTCTTATAGCAACTCAGTTGTGCCGCCTTTTTAACTTGTGCTGGAATACCGGCCGTGTACCAAGTGATTGGTGCAAGGCCGTCATAGTACCTTTATACAAGGGAAAAGGCTCACAGCAAGAGTGCAAAAGCTATAGAGGCATTAGCTTGCTCAGCGTCGTCGGTAAATTGTATGCAAAAGTGTTAATTGAAAGGATTGTGAAAGTAACCGACAAGAAAATATGGGATGCACAAACTGGATTTCGAAAGGGTATGGGATGTACGGATCAGGTCTTTTCCTTACGGAGCATAGCCGAAAAAGTTTTGGCCAAAGGTCAAAAGGTCTATTGCGCATTCGTGGATCTGGAAAAGGCTTATGATAAAGTGGTGAGGAATGAACTTTGGTCGGCACTGTCCATGTATGGAGTGAATAGCAACCTCACGCGAGCTCTGAAATCTCTTTATGATGATTCCAGAGCTTGTGTTAGGATAAATGGGACCTACACAGAGTGGTTTAGCATCGATAAAGGTGTTAGACAAGGATGTGTAGCGTCACCTTGGCTGTTTAACCTATACATGGACAATTGTTTGAAAGATTTAAAAGATTGTGAATGGGGATTAAGAATGAATGAGTTACTTGTCAAATGTCTTCTTTATGCCGATGACCAAGTAATACTTGCGTCATCGGCGGAAGAGTTGCAGGCGATGGTAACTATTATGCATGGTGCTTTTGAGAGTAAAGGAATGAAAATAAATGTAAGCAAGACGAAAGTAATGGTATTTGAAAAGGAAGAGTGCGTGACGATGTGTAATATTATGATTGATGGAGAAAAAGTGGAGCAAGTGCAAGAGTTTGTATATTTGGGTACTTTGTTTACAAGGGATGGTAAACATGACGGAGATATTGAAAGGAGAACGATTGCTGGCAACAAAGTGAATGGAGCCCTACGCGCTTTTATGAACAGTCGAAATGTATCCGAAAAGGCACGTTTGGCTGTTCATAGAGGACTATTAGTGCCCACACTTATGTATGGAAGTGAAAGTTGGGTATGGCAAAAGAAGCATGAGAGCAGAATAAATGCTGTAGAAATGAGAGCGTTGAGAAGCATATGTGGTGTGACTCTGAAAGATAGAATAAGAAATAGTGTGATTAGAGAGAGATGCGGCATGAAAGTGGATATAGTTACAAGAATAGAAAAGGGTATGTTAAGCTGGTTTGGACATGTAGAAAGAATGGACGAGGAAAGACTGACTAAGAAAGTTTATAAGGCTAGTGTGAATGGAACAGTCGCAAGAGGAAAACCTAGGCGAACGTTTCTCGACCAGATTGGAGGCGTTCTGGACAAAGGCCAGGTTAAGAGCTCCTTGAACCGACGGGCGTGTATGAGAAATGTGATGAAAGTGAATGAAGCCAGAGAAGTGTGTCAGGATCGTAGTAAATGGAAATCCGTAGTCTCTGCCTACCCCTCTGGGAAACAGGCGTGAATCTATGTATGTATGTATGTATAAAATATTAGATATACATAATATTTTTAAAAAGATCAAATCCTTTGACGAAAATATACTACAAGAACTCTACCCCTGAGGATAGTCAGCATTAGAGGTATGTCATTCAATAAAGTCCTAATTTTCCGGCGTGTATTCTCTCGCCGTTTCTTGTGGATATGTGGGGAGTGAGTGAGACAATATAAATGATGTAATTAGTACCGTCCTGTGGCCCTAAGGGCAACGGAGCCTTTAATTAGAGGCCAACTTACCATGTAAATAAGTTATCACGTAGGTAAATGTATGTATGTACGAAGTATACTGTATGTTGATGTGAAGAACAACTATTTTACTATGATCTTGGTTTATTGCTTTCATCTAGGCGTCATCCATTTCTTTGTCCATCCCTACTCTTTACTCATAGCTGCGATAAACTAAAAAAAATTTGTTGCTTTGGCAGTAAACTATTGTATAATGCACACGCTTACAATATATATCCTTACATAATATAGTACGGAAAGCGCGTCACACAGTACACTATCATCCACCAGTATATACGTATGCAAAACTGACTGCACGGATAGTGTAGTGGTTTAAGTGATCACATCGCCATCGGGTTCGAATCCCACACGGGACAAAAATATGTGTGATCCACAAATGGTTGTGCTGAGTCTGGATATTCTTTATATCCCTTGTTAGAATGTTTGTAAAGTCCCCCGCGATACAGGAATTATTCCTTGTTTTTTTAAAACAAAAACAAAACAAAAATCTCCTTAGTGACTATTTTAGCTACAGTGGCCTAGTGGTGGCCAGACACAATTGCTTTTTTAATTATGTGTAGCATTCCAGCTAAGATAAATTAATATTTGGACAAAGTACACATCTTCAAAGCTGTTCTTTCGACAATTAATACCTACATTTAATACTCAGTCTGGTAGCTTGCCTCGCAAATTTTAATCAATGCATCTGGTTGGACAATGAAAACTTTAAAAGAAGAAGATAGTATATTTTAATTAAAACTGAATTGAAACAATGTATGAGTGATGGTTGCACGTCTCGCCTAAGCGTGAGACTTAGAATCCCTAAGATCGTCGTTTCTAGAATAGATTCAACAAAATTTAATTTGCGTTCTGGGTTCGTAATTATTTGCACGTCTTTGATGTACACCACAGTGTAAATAATAGCGGCTAAAGCGGCTTTCTTTTCATTGCCAAATGACTAGAATAAAGTTGTAAGAATAATTAAATTGTTTAAATAACTTAATGAACAGATTTATTTTGTTACAGAAGGCAAGCTTTTTGGGTTTGCTTTAGAATAAGAGTTACCTCAATGGACCTTTATGTTATTGGTTGACGTATTTATAAATTATACATGTTAGTATAAACGGATTTTATTGCGACTTATTTCGTTATCCTTTAATAATTATTATATTTACCTATCAGTTTTCTGATATTTCGGTGTATACATACGACATAATTTGTAAATAAGTGGTTGTTTAATTTCAATGCTTCAATATACGTCAACAAATATTTATTATGATCCCTTAAATTTTGCAATTGTGATGTTTTATAACAGTATTACACTTGATCTCTTTACGCGATTTTTCATAAAGTGAATTTATATTTATAAGTAGATAAAAACTGTTTTGACAATAATAATTACTAAGTATTCTCATATATTTATGTATGAGAATTAACAAGAAATACTTAACAAACCAATTGTACGGATTATTTAATTACTAATTTTCTATCATATACAGTACAGACATTGATAGTAAGTTTAATTTTATTTACTCTTGAAAATAAAATGGCCCGTCCTCGATGACCGGTCCATAGAAAAACTGAGACGAAATGTAAAATGTTGACTTAAAAGAGTATGTTAGTAAAAATATAATGAGCAAAAAGAAGCAATAGACATGATAGAAAGCCAAATAAAAATGCGCAGAAGTGAATCGATGTATGAAATGCAGAAAGTGTAACTAACTAAATCTCGTGTAACTCCAATTGATAACTTAAATATTTTTGTAAATAAAATATGTACAGAATTTAAAGCACTAGCTAACTGCCTGCTTCAGTAGTATACAGCTACATGGTTGAAGCTTACACTTAAATCCAAACTTATCCGTTGAATACGTGTGTAAGTACCTACGAACCATTCAATAACTTAGTTTGATGGAATCACAAAACCATTACGCAATCGGCTGGAAAAATGAAATAAGTCCGTACGTACCCGATATTTTCTTTCGATAATATTCATACTTATCTTGAGCATGCCATTGTTAAATTACTCGGAACGGAGAAAAATCATTCGGCATTATTTTATTAGGAATCCAACCAGTTCTCTTTTGTATTCAACGTTCTATTTAAGAGCGTACATATATCTTGAGTATTATATCATCGAATGTATTGAAAGTAATATTTTATGTGAATTGAGGATGGTAAGTAATCCTCCATTTGAAGATGAGATCCGAGCTGATATTATCATTGTGAGATTCACAAAGGAAAAACGGCTTCGGCATTAAGCGCACCTATCTACGTAATAACGTGGGCGTGGAGATTGGGGCAAACTTGTCTAGTAAATGAAGAGTAAGGAGACATTGTAAGATTTATAGTATAGGAAAGTTCTGCGGATTAAATGGAACAGTAAATCATCCGTGAAGTCCGAGAATTTAGGACAAGGTCTCGCAGTATGCAACACTGTGTCTATACAACCAGATTTGTACCACAGATATTTAGTGAAGTACATGAAATAAGTTGTGACTGCTTCCGTGGTTTAATCGTGTAAGTTTGCAGTACAGTTACTACGCCGGTTGTAAAATCACGAGTTTAGTTTCCAGGCTAGGCATTACAGAACTCATAGTTGTCTCGAAATCTTTAACAAATCTTTTTACTGCCTTTTATATAAACAAACCAAGAAATCTTTTAGGTAACTCATAATAGCATTGGTAGTTCCAATTTATTGGACCTTTACATATAATAATATAATATATAATATTCTAACACATACACACAACACCATCTAGCCCAAACTAAGCAAAGCTTGTACTATGGGTACTAGACAATGGATAAACATACATATATACTTTTTTTTGTAAATACATACATATTATACATAGAAACACCCAGACCAAGACAAACATCCATGTTCATGTACACAAATGTTTGACTTGTGCGGGAATCGAACCCGCGACCTCAGGCATGGCAGTCGGTTACACTAACCACTACGCCATTGAGGCCGTTTATATAATTGAAGTAAAGAAAATAAGTTTAATTTTTTTTCATACACAACTATTCCATTAATATGTTTAATGACAAATCCTAATTCGATCATACTGTACAGTTTCTCAGATCTATTAAAACTGCTAACTTGATCTTAAGCCAAGTGCAGTTTCTCGTAATTTATCAAAAACTGCAGCCATTATGAATTTATGCTGAATTGAAACATCAAATCTGGAAATATATTGAACCTAAATTAAAACACATATTGTATAAATATTATTCTGTGCAGATAATACTTAATAGTAGGTACACGTTATTAGTAAAATATACTATAATATAGTCATTATTCGAAATATGATATCGCGAAATTAAATGTAGATAAAAACCAATGCCATAGATATAATGATCTGATATTATTATATCTAGTCACATATGGTCAGTTATGTTTCGGTATTCTGGGAATAAATTCTTCATATATCAGAAAAAATGAATACATTATAATTGACGTAGGTACGTATACGTGGCCGAAATCGACTACAAAACCTTATATTTTATGGGTACTACCCTAAAATGTAAATCGATAAAATTTACTGATATTATTAAATCTCAGAAAATTATAAAATTTCCTCGATGGCGTAGTGGTTAGTGTAACCGACTGCCACGCCTGAGGTCGCGGGTTCGATTCCCGCACAAGTCAAACATTTGTGTGCATGAACATTGATGTTTGTCTTGGTCTGGGTATTTCTACGTATAATATGTATGTATTTACAAAAAAAAATAGTATATATGTATGTTTATCCATTGTCTAGTACCCATAGTACAAGCTTTGCTTAGTTTGGGCTAGATGGTGTTGTGTGTATGTGGTAGAATATTATTATAAAAAAATAAAAAATAAAAATTTACTTATTGCAATGATTATAAGAATAATTGACTTACTGCACATTTGTTCTGAATGCACGTATCGTAAATTCGTAGTGGTCGCTTCGCTACTAACACTACGCCGGGTGTTGTGGGTTCGAATTACACACTGGATAAAGATTTGTGTGATCCTGGCTCGAAACAATTGTCGTTTCGAGCCTGTATGATCTTTGTGTCTGTTTTTGAGTGTTCGAAAGTCCCCCGACATACGGTAATTGTTCCTAATGCAGGCGTTTATTAAAATAAAGAGAATCTATACGTACATATAATAAAATCGTAGGAAAGTCAAAACTGTACACTAAATATTTTTTTAAAAGAATACTTGGGGCGTGATCTACAATCGATATCGAAGCCAAAAATATAGTTTTTAGAATTTTTGTCTGTTTGTCTGTATGTATGTCCGGGCTAAACTCAAAAAGTACGGCATAGATTTACTTCAAATTTTGCATGAATATTACTAACAGATCGGGTCAACATATAGGCTACATATTATCACGCTATCACCTACGGGGGAGGAGCTGTAAATCTTTATTTTTCTTACGCATTCTGTGACAGCGTGTAATCTAACGACGCATATTTAAATGTTGTTTTTGAGTAAGCCATGCTATTATCTAGCTTTACAATATAAACACTACACCATTTACGTAACTTGGGCAGAGAAATATAGTTGGGTTCCGCGGCGACAAACACTTTTTAGTTAAAATCTACGCGGACGAAGTCGCAGGTAACAGCTAGTATACCTATATAATTATAAAACCCTTTCCTTATTACTATAACGTTATATAGAGTACTAGAATCTTCCCGCGGCTTTCCTCGCATTAATCTAAGTTATGTCAATACATCTCTATCACTCAGAAACAATTTTTTTTATCTGACTATAACGTACCCTATGTCCTTCTCTGTTCTCCTGAAAACGTATATGCGAAAGTTCATGATGATCGGTTTAGTGGTTAGGGTGTGTGTCACAAACAACCAAACTATCATTCGCATTTATAATATTAGTACGGATGCATTGAAAGACATATATGTGAGAATCAATTTAATGCACAATATTTCGAATATCTATAATTTACCATTTTTACGCATCCATTCCTAATACTTGCAAACGAAATAACTCAATGAAGTTAAATTAATTTACCTATTTATTAATCGAATTACAACGCAAATCATATTAATTCACTCAAATTCACTTTCAAGGAACAAGCGATTAAACATAACTCTCTGCGATTTCTATTTTCGTATAAAATTTCACCAATTTCCAAAATCTCCGTAATGAATAGACTAAAATTATCCTCAAAAATAAGTGAGATCTCTCAAAGGAATTTGTTCAGGTAGCCATTATAATAATTTAAAGCGTTTTCGGCCAACCTAAAACAACGAGGTACAAAGCTTATTAATTCCAACTATAATCCTTCGGACACATACACACATAACAGTGTTGAATGAAGCAAATATTTGTGTTTCATTTTGAGAGTTAAGTCTTGTTCGCACTGGGCAAATAGTTTGCACAGGTTGCACCGGCGATTATTTAAACCGAAACGCAAATGATTTTTACACACTATCATTCTCTCGCTATTAGCCAATTTGTAAGTGATAACAATCCTAACTAATATTATAAATGCGGAAGTGAGTTTGTTTGATAGTTTGTTTATTACGTTTTACGACTTAACTACTTGACCGATCCTCATGAAAATCACATAGGTACACGTTGTCAGGGAAAGAAATGGATATAGGGTAGATAGCTTTTATCCAGAAAAAGTACTGTTACTAACCTAACCTAACCTGCATTTACGCGAGTGAAGCCGCGGGCAATATCTAGTAAAATTTATAATGGATATAGGGTAGATACCTTTTATCCAGAAAAAGTACTGTTACTAAGCTTTTTTTTTTTTTTTTTTACGTCAGGGGAATGCCTTTACGCACCGTCCGCGCTGGGGCAGGGCGCGGGTGTGTGGGACTCGAGCCAGAGAGGCCGGCCCCATACCCACTAAACCCCTGACGACGTTCCTCAGGTACCGGCGTCGGTGCCACGGGATTCACGCTAGCATTCACCGCGACACCGACAAGTCTTGGCCCGCCACGTGAGTATGCGGGCCCCAGCTGTTTGGGGGAGGACTAGATGGTACAGCCCTCCCCTCCACTGAGGGGGGCGCGCGGGGTGCTTACGCCCCTCCCTCGGGCCTGTGCTGCTCGGGCGGCAGATTGCCCAAGTCCACCACCCGCAGGCCGCCCCCTAGGGTGGCTGGAGGTCCGCGAACGCCCTACGTCGGCGCCCTGGACGTCTCCTGCGGTTTGGGTGGGGAGAGACCAGCTCCCTCTCCCGTTCCGCCGCCTCCTTCGCGGACATCACTGCCTCGCAGAAGGCGACGGCGGCCTCCCATGCACCCTCGCTCCGGACCATGGACAGAACCATGTCAGGCAGCGAGAGGACCTGGACACCCAGTGCCCCGGTTAACGACCGGCGCTGCTCCTCCCAAGCTGGGCACTCCACGAGTGTGTGCAGCGCCGTATCCTCGGGGCCGTCACCGCAGTGGTGAAAACAAGACGTCCCTCCCGGCCTATACGACACAAGTACCTCCCGAAGCATCCATGCCCAGTGAGGACCTGCGTCAGCCGGAAGGTCAGGGCGCCATGGCGCCGCTCCAGCCATTCCTCCAAGATTGGACTTACCGCCGCTATTGCGGCATGCCCTGCACTCGGTCGCGCAAGCCGTTCACCCCAGTCCGCCCTTAGGATACTGCGGAGCTCCGACCGCCGCGCCTCCACCTCTCTCGGCAACGGCTGAAAGCCCCGTTCCAGAGCCTCCCCGCGCCACTGGTAGAGCGACGCGAGAAGTCTGGCCTCTAGGTCCCAGGGCGGTGATCCGGCCAGGAGGCTTGCCGCCTCAAAGGAGATCGTACGGTACCCCCTCGCGGCCCTGACGGCCATCACCCTCTGCGGCCTCCGCAGCAGGGCGGCGTTACGGGCCGTCAGGTTATGCCCCCAGATGGGACTCCCGTATAGGGCCATCGCCCGCACGACCCCCATGAAGAGCCTCCTGCATGAGGCGTTTGGCCCCCCCCAGATTGGGTAGCAGCCGCGACAACCCTGCGGCCGCGCCCATCAATTTAGGGGCCAACCTTCGGAAGTGTTCTCCGAAGGCCCATCGGCCGTCGAGGATGAGGCCCAGATACCTCATCGATTTCTCGACGCCGATGCGGACGCCTCCCACCACGATGTGGACTCCCTCCGGCGGCGCGTTCCGAGGCCCGTAAAAGAATAGAGCCTCGGATTTGTGCAGCGCCACCTCAAGGCCCAACCGCCGGATCCTCCCCACGACATGCGCGACCCCTGCCGTTGCCAGGACAGCCGCCTGCCGGTGCGTCGCTCCCCGAGCGAGGACGAGCGTATCGTCCGCGTAGCAGACTACGCTTACGCCGGGGAGGAGCACACCGCGCAGCACCCAGTCGTATCCGATGTTCCACAGGAGCGGGCCGAGAACCGAACCCTGTCGAACACCGCACGACATCTCCCGCCGAGACCACCCGCTCGAACCCGGGTATACGACGGCCCTCGCCGTCAGGTACGCCCCGACAATTCGACGGAGGTAGGTCGGCACCTGATGGTAAAGCAGTGCCTCCCTTATGCAGTTCCAGGGCAAGGTGTTGAACGCGTTGGCGATGTCGAGAGACACCGCCAACACCACCTCTCCCCGTGAGACTGCTCCCTCCGCCAGAGCCTTCACGCGTGCGATCGCATCGACCGTGGAGCGCCCACGACGGAAACCGAACTGGTTGTCCGCCAGATCCGGTCCCACATCAACCAGATGCCCGACAAGGCGGTCAGCCACGACTCTTTCAAGCAGCTTTCCGACCTCGTCGAGCAACACAATGGGCCGGTAGGCGGACGGACTGTCCGCCGGGCGCCCCTCTTTCCGGAGCAGGACCATTCTCCCGGTTTTCCACCTGTCCGGGAATTGGCCCCGCTCCAGACACGCGCTGAACAGGCTCCTTAGCCGGGGCTCGAGGGCCTTGAGGGCTAGGACCCATGCACGGCCTGAAATGCCGTCTGGGCCCGGGGCGGTGCGCTTGGCTTGCAGCCTCTGCACCACCACCCTCATTTCCACCCGGGTTACCTCGGGCACATCGTCGTCCGTCGTCAGGTCCGCTTCTGGCACCGGAGGAGGCGCAGCCATAGGCGGAGGCTCGTGCTCTACCCTTTCGGGAAACAGAGCGACCACCACGTCCTCCAGCAACTGGGGCCGGAGACTCTGGGTTAGCGGGGGAGCCCAGGAGCGTAGTTTGCCCCTTACCATAAGGTAGGGACGCCCCCATGGGTCCGCATCCAGAGTCGCCAGCAGCTCCTCGCGGGCGGATGATTTTGCCCCCAGGATACCCAGCTGCAACGTCTTCTTGGCCGCCCTGTACGCCTCGTACAGCTCCTCCTCTCTAATAGCCGCGTACGTGTCTGGCATACCGGCGCCAGGCAGCCATGCACGCGCCCCTAAGTTGCGCGAGCTCGGCTGACCACCAGTACACCTGACGCTTTGCAGGGCGCGACTTCACCCTGGGCATCGCCGCGTCACAGCACTGTGACAAGCCCTCCCGAAACCATTCAGCCTCTGCTTCTACGTCGGCAGGCCTGTCGGGCACAGAAGCCCAGGCCTGCACGATAGAGGCTTCCTGGAGGGCCTCCCTATTGAGCTTACTCAATGCCCAGCGCGGACCTTCCCAACCGGGGCCCACAGGGGCCGGCGCACTCGAGATCTGGGCGGAGACGTCGAACCGAATGTACCGGTGGTCCGACAAGGTCTCCACCTCCTGTTCCATACGCCAGCCGACAACACGACGCGCTAGAGCGGGGCTTGCGAACGAAATGTCCACAATCGAACCGCCCCGCTGACGCACGCACGTGTGGGCATTGCCCCGGTTGAGAACGAGCAGGCCAGATGTTAAGGCCCACTCCTCCAACACCTCCCCCCTCGCGTCCGTAGACGGGGAACCCCAAGCCGTAGACTTGGCGTTGAAGTCCCCGAGGACTAAAACGGGGTGAGGGTGGAAACGACGGACGACTGCGACCAGGTCTTCGAGGAAGACCTCGAACTCGGCGAGAGATCGGTTGGGTGAAAAATAAACCCCCACCACGGCTATCCTGGCGACGAAAACCGCCGCACACCCCGACCCTTTGATGATGTTCTCAGGGAGCGGAGTGCCGGCGCCAGCTCTAACAATCACGGCCACCAAGCCGCACAGGTCTCCCACCCAATCCCCCCTGGGCGGGACAAAGTACGGCTCGGCGACCACGGCGATGTTTATTTGCCACTGCGCCATACTCTGGAGCAGCAAATCCTGAGCATTGGCGCAGTGGTTTAAATTTCCCTGGAGGAAGCGGCATGGAGCCATTAATTGATTTCCATTACCGCTTCACCCACAGGTTCGGACGCGGCATCAAGTGGGGCCGCTTCCAATGGGACTTCCCCGTCGGGTGGGCCTGCCGCTTTGAAAATAAACCCCCACCACGGCTATCCCGACGACGAAAACCGCCGCACACCCCGACCCTCTGATGATGTTCTCAGGGAGCGGAGTGCCGGCGCCAGCTCTAACAATCACGGCCACCAAGCCGCACAGGTCTCCCACCCAATCCCCCCTGGGCGGGACAAAGTACGGCTCGGCGACCACGGCGATGTTTATTTGCCACTGCGCCATACTCTGGAGCAGCAAATCCTGAGCATTGGCGCAGTGGTTTAAATTTCCCTGGAGGAAGCGGCATGGAGCCATTAATTGATTTCCATTACCGCTTCACCCACAGGTTCGGACGCGGCATCAAGTGGGGCCGCTTCCAATGGGACTTCCCCGTCGGGTGGGCCTGCCGCTTTGCCCTTGCTGTTTTTGGGCGCGGCGCAGGCTCTACTACCAGCCCGATGTTCGGCTGGCTGGCCCGCCGCCGCACAGATGATGCAGTGCGCAGCGGACGTGCAGTTCCTGGCTATGTGGCCCTCTTGGCCGCAGTGGTAGCACCGGCCGGCACAGTTTACCTGCGCGGTGCACCGAGCTGCGACGTGCCCCTCCGCCAGGCAGCGGTGGCATCTCAGGGCCCTCGGCTCCAGGAGCTTAACCTGCGCCGAAACCCACCCGACGAGGAGTCTTTTCCCCCCATTTACAATATTTTTGGCCGCCGTTACAGGACAGGTAACGACGGCCGTTCCCATTTGGTTTAGTCCGGGCCTAATCGGCCCGGATCTCACCGTTTCCGGTGGGCAGTCTCCGGCCCTAGCCACGGCGCCCACCAACTCCTCGGCACTGACCGAGTCATCCAGGCCCATGACGCGGAGATCGACGCATCTCACTGGCCTGGTGACCCGGACGTCCGCCTCATCGAGCGATGCCCTCAGCTTAGCAGCGAGAGCATCCGCGGCCTCGACACTGGCAGCGCCGGGCACCTCCAGTAGTCTGGCCCCAGTGAGCGTGGGTTTGCACCGGATGCCAGTGATGCCGAGCTCGCCAAGGTTGATGTCAGCCTTGGCTTTGGTCAGTAGGGCCGCGTATGTGACGCCCCGCTTCCCCGCCCCGGGCTGCATGGTCATTACCACGGCGGTCGAGCGGGGAGCGCGCAACTGGGCAGCCGCCTTGGCCGCCCGCTTCTCCCGGCGTCTGCGGCCCCGGTTCCGCTTTCGCCTCTTCCTCCCCTCTGCCTCCTTGGCCCCGGCTACCTGCCATTCGCCCTCGCGGGCTCCGGCGGCCGGCCGAGCAGCCGTGACATGTTTCGGAGGCAGCGGCGGGGGCGGCGCCTTTGCCGCTTTTGCAGGCTCCTTCCCTCCCCTCTTCGCCCCAGTGGCTCGGCTAGACCGAGCCCGACCAGGCACAGTCCTGTCCTGGCAAGCTCTGGGCGCCAATGATGGCCACGCACCGGATCCCTGTTCCGCCGCCACCGCTGCGAATGTGGCAGCAGGCGCGGCCGGCGCAGTCGAGGCTCTCCTTGTGTCCGCCGCGAGTAGAGGACGCAACACTCTGCCCTCTAGGGCCGAGAACCGCGCACTAAGCCCGGTGACCTCCCTCAGCACGCGCTCCAGCCGTTCATCCGACGCAGCGGCCGAGGCCGGCGCGGCCGGCGGCAGGACCGGCGCGGCAGGTGGAAGCGCCGCCGCAATACTCACTTTGAGGAGCTCGTCCCGGAGTTTCTGAGTCTCCGCTCGGAGCTCCTCCTGGCCACGTTTAAGGAAGGCGACCTCGTCCGTGAGCCGCTTGTTTGCGGCCCGCAGCTTGGCCTCCTCCCCCAATGAAGTCCTATTCGATAGGGCCTCGCCCACATCGAGAATCACAGAAACAGCCTGTTTAAGCTGTTTCTGCGATGTGCCCTTAAGGCCCTTTGACAGGCCAGCGACGGACCTCACTGAGGACGCCGCCAATCTGAGCCGCTCGTTGAGTTGCTCCATAAGCAATTCTTCAACGGCGAGCTCCACGTCCACCCTGGACGCTGGTCTCGAGCCGGAGGATACGGAGATGTCCCTAACTCTCCTCGCCCACTCAACACTCGAGCCTCCTTTGCCGCGAGCCTCTCTTCACGGGCGGCCACCTTTTGGGCAGCCGCTAACTCAACTTCGGCCTCGCGCAGGCCGACAAGTTCGCCCGGAGTCGGAGTCACCTTCGCCGGGCCGTGAGGACCTGGTGTGCCGGGTCGAGCTCTGCCCCTTCGGGAAGTTCCCACCTTGGGTGTCGGCGCCGCGCTAGACTCGCCGGAGTTGGACTCAACGTGGCGAGATCTGCGCTTGCGCTTCCCGGCTAGCGTCACCTTGTTCGGGCCGGAGCCCAAGGCAACGCTCATCGCAGAGTCAGAATTTGACCCTGCGGAAACTTCGGAGCCGGATATTTCGCGCGGCACTGCGCTGGAATGGCGGTTGCCCCCCCCAGAGTACGAGGGGCTGACGAAGCCAGATGGCTCCGTGAGGGATTCTCCGGGCGCGGCGCGCCCGGTACCCTCCTGGGGTCGTTTTCCGTTTAATGCCGACATTCATAAGTTTTTGGGGTGGCCCTAATGAGTGGGTTCCCCCCAGCCATACAGCCCCTCGCCGGGCCACAAAGCTTAAGCTTTGGGTTATTTTTATAGAGGTTTTCTTCCTCGCAGCCCGAAGGCCCCCGGTCCTGTCAGTTCAGGATTACGGGTTGGGCCGGATGGGGGTCCATGCTGGACCGATCCACCCACCCCAAGAGCGCCTGCCTGGGCAGGAAACCCGAGCTTCCCACCTCGGCCTAACGGCCCCCACTAGTAATTTTTTAGAGAGGTTGTCTTCCTCTATCCCCCCCGTGTTGGGCCGGATGGGGGTCCATGCTGGACCGATCCACCCGCCCCAAAACCGCCCGACTGGGCAGGACGCCAAGGCAACCCGCCCCAGCCTTACGGTCCCCACTGGTGATTTTTTAAAGAGGTTTTCTTCCTTTATCCCCCCCGTGTTGGGCCGGATGGGGGCCCATGCTGGACCGATCCACCCGCCCCAAAACCGCCCGACTGGGCAGGACGCCTACGCACCCCGCCTCGGCCTTACGGCCCCCACTGGTGATTTTTTAAAGAGGTTTTCTTCCTCTATCCCCCCCGTCTCAAATCCACGTGTCCTCTGCTAATCAGAGGAACACGTGGAGAGACCCCCAAACGCGGCCCTCGCGAGCCGATAACCCCGAGACAAGATGCCTCGGGTTCCCTACGCGCGTGCCAGAGTATTAGCCACGAGTAATAATGCCCCCGAAAGGACATGATTACGTCTGAACGTCTGCCGTTCCCATCCACGGAAAATGTGGAAAGGACTAGCAACCGTCAGGCACACTAGGAGGTTCTCTCTGGCCACACACCCCACTGTTACTAACCTAACCTAACCTACATTTACGCGAGTGAAGCCGCGGGCAAAATCTAGTAAAATTTATAATACACTAGCATATCCGTGTGATCCGACAGACATTGTCCTGCCCTTATGAATAAAAATTTTAAGAACCCGGTGGCACCGCCTCCTGCCTTGTCCAATTACGTATGAATCTAAATAACAGCTACTAGCTAATGTATTTTTTACATAACCTATAAATAAAGATTGTCATAGAAAATCTCAGTGAGCCATACCGAAGAATCACTATGAAATTAGTTATGATGCTTATTTTTGATAATACATGTTTAACTCATAGCGATACAGCGTTTCTGGAGTGTGAAATCTTATGTCGAATTGAAGCAGATCTTCTCAGACAGAGAGTTAGGGAGTGCACTAGAAGTTCTTTATCTTTCTTCTCTTATTATTCGCGATTATTTTGTTGGTGCTTTGCAAAACTGACAACTCGGATACCATTTACTTAGGGCTTATACTTACTTTTTTCCATAAGGTCAATACACTGTAGAAACTATTAGATACGTTCTAGTCTATCATTGTGGATGAAGAGGATAGTACCAACAGGATAGTACAACTTAACAAAGTCGACTACGATTCTTACATTTTCGATATTAAAACCAGTATAATAATATCTAAAACAGAAAAATCAAAGAATCAGCATTGCCATTCAATGTCGCAATGCTGCCAGTCTTCTGAGAACATTTTCCAGTCCACAGCGATGCTGAGGAATTTTACAACGCTGCCTAAAGCAGCCAAATTATTTACTTGTACATTTTGTGCCAATCCTTTTTTTTATTTTACTTAAAAGTAGTTAAGTTTGTTAGTATTAGTTAGGTTGTAGGTATATAATAATTGTTGATTTTGTACATGTAAATATATTAATGAAGCGCTTTAATTTATTATTTATTAGCTGTTCGAAAAACTAGTATGTCCACATAGCAAACTATTCACTGCGAACTGTAAGGATAATATGTAAGTAACCTTAACGATGTTTTTAATCCTCAGCACTGGATGGCCATTATCGCCGTGCGCGGAACGATGCACTACGTCGGATTTAACTCTCAATTTGATAGCATAGGTCATTTTTGTTGATAAAATTTGTTTGTAGTTCCCGTTGTAAAAATAATTAAGTCGTATAGAAGTTATAAATAAAAGATTTTGGTTCTGTTTACTAGGTTATTGGGACCTGATTTAGATTTAGTTGGCAACTACACCATATGCTTTTTATGCAGTTTTAACATTGATTTTGTGCAGACAGTTTCGCATAGAATTCTAACCTCAAAAAACCTAATGAGGTTAGAATTCTATGCGAAACTGTCTGTACAAAAATTAATGTTAAATTTAATCAATGTTTAATGGTTAGTATTCTATGCCAGTGTGCCTAGTGCCGCTGCAACTATTGAGTCGCAAGACGCAATAGGTTTTTAATTGTGTGCACTGTGCAGTTATTATAGCATTTCAAGCCTTGACAGGTTAATGGTTATTAAAGGCAACCGTTGTAAGAGCACACCTAAATATCTATAATTAAATTGATGTAAATATTGAATTATCAAATGCTACTTTATACGTCAACTAGATTTGACCCGCCTTATCTAGATTATGTTAATAAATTTCTCTCCCTTGGGAACAGCACTTTTTTACGGGATGATACCCACCACACTCTATGTCTTTTCTGTACTCCTGACAACGTGTATGCGAAATTTCGGCTTAATAGTCGTTTCGCACGAATTTGTTCGCACGAATCGTGCGAAAAGACACTTTCTTAAAGTTTTTTTTTTGTATTCATTTCGCACACACGGAATATATTTTCGTGCGAATCGTTCCCGTCTGAAAACGCAGGTGTCGTTTCTCACGTTCTCTTTTTTATGCTAACAATAGTAGAAGTATTGTACATTCGCGCACGAAGGTTATAGTTTTAAATAAAACAAGGTATACCAATAAATCAAAAAATATAAAAATATATATAATTATAAGTAACATTTATATTATGCACTTGAAAGTAGTGTGTGCACGACTGTATTCTGATATTTTTTTTATTAAAAATACAAAACGTGCGAAACGACACCTACGTTTTCAGACGGGAACGATTCGCACGAAAATATATTCCGTGTGCGGAATGACTACAATAAAAATATTATTTTAATTTGTCTTTTCGACAAACGACTATTAAGCCGAAATTTCATGATGACCGATTGAGCAGTTATGGCGTGAAAACTTAACAAACAAACAAACAAAATTCACATTCGCATTTATAATATTAGTTAGGATTATTCAGTTAACAAATTAATATGTTGTGTGGTCTTTGATATTCAGAGACATGAGACACAGTGATGACTGTCATAGAAAATTTTACACATACGCACGCTAAAACGTAATCCAAAGTGAAGGCAGTCTAGACTTAAGTAAGCTTAATAGGTCTATAAGCTAACTATTATATTTAGTTATAAACAATAATCTGCATAATAAATTTGTTTAAAAGTGCAGCTTTAACAAAACACTACTTTGTTTGCCTGACCATAAAGTACTAGAAAAATTCAATGCAATATTCTATTCTCACGATAACAACTTCAAATAATTGCTCCTTTAAACCCGTAGACAATATAAGTGCAAGGAATAAAAGTGTTTCCTCTGACGGTCGAGTTTCTGTGAGCTTCGGAGCGAGAGTCCGGCATCTAGTTTGTCGTCCATATCCAATAAGAACATGTCACGATCATATGCATCGTCCACGTATGCTATATTTCGCTATTACCGGTCCGGGCCGTCTCTCCGATATTTCCGACGCCAAATGAAGCTATTCAGCTGAATAAATAATGTACCCAGTGAACAAATCGACATGGCATTTTTGTTTTTGTATGAGCAAACGCTCCAGTAGGTTTTCGATTTAACTGTTTATACGTTGCTTCAAAAATTTTATTTTAGTTCTCTTGTTAATTGTGTCGTGTTTGTTTATTTCGTTTATTTAATCGCTACCAATTTTCGATTTGCTTTGGACAGATGCTTGCGGTAGGTACACATATTCAAGCAAATTTATAATAGGGTATTCAATTATATGACTCCGGACCGTACCTACTAGACGCGGATAACATACGCAAATTAAGGCATTTGCACAGTTATGCATAATTACCTTGTATTGTATTATTTAAGTACTAGCTTTTGCTCACTGCTTCGCTCGGAAACAGTATTTTTTCCGGATGAATGATAAAGTTAATGTACTTTTCTGTAACCCTGACAACATGTACTTATGCGAAATTTCATGATTATCGGTCGAGTAGTTAATGCATAAAATGCATTATTAATTATATTGTTAGTTGCGGAATGCGACGTAAACAAGTAACGTCACGAATCATCCGATCGAGCGTGCTATAAAAGCGCGCTCGGCGCGGAATGACTCACCCGAGCCTTCTGCGCTCACCCACAGTCCGCGTAAAGTTGTAAAGGCCATCTGAGGCCAACAACTAGCACAAACAAAAAAAAAAACAAAAAACAATGTCTCACTTTGGAATCGAGCGGCGGACGGAACGGACGTGCTGTGTGATCGCTGTTGGGTGATATCAATTATCTCTTACTTTATTTGTTAATGCATTTCTTGAATAATTCAATGATTATTTAAAGGTTAAAGTGCCTCTGTTATTTTTTTAAGCTGTTTCACATCTGATTCCTAACAATATATATATATTTTTTTTACTTATATATATTTTTTCAATTTTTCTATCTTCTTTGGTTCTTTTTCCTGTATCTTTTTAGCAATAACAGAAGTGCGCACTTTTTACGATCCATGTCACGACCTAGTTTACAAAATACGTTCAGTACGTTTGACAGTCGTCAAAGGAATGGTCACCCGAATCGTAGAAGAAAGACGCCTTGCCGCACGAAATCGCATCGCAGCAATTCGTGTTGCAATTTTCTGGGTTGCGAATTCGCATTGCGCCGATTCGCAGTTACAAGCCCTTATGTATAAGCTTCATTAGCCAGGTGCGTTAACGCTTACGTCACTGAGCCAAGAAGGTAGTCTTTATTTTCAGAGCGAGAATGTTCATATCTACATAACTACCTACTCGGTTTTACGTTTATGATCTTTCAATAATCTGTTTTCGACGATTGCCTTTTATGACTGGCGGTCAAGATAAGCAAACGACGCGTTATTTCTTATTTTATTGTGAGAATTGTATCTTATCAAGTACATTATAGGTGCTTCGTGAATATGTATAAGACTCTTAATACAAATAGTCACTTATACATTTAATCGATCCATTTTATGGTAGAGAACGTTGGCAATAATTGTAGTGTCATTACGAAAACCGCCGCCTGCACGAACATAGACCATGTACCTATTACTGCGTTTGGCTTGATAAGTCAGGGTTGAGGAGGGTCACATACTTACCTGACGCGTTCCTTACCTTGCTTTGTTATTAGTAATGCGCTTAATTATATAGGAATCAAGACCTGTGTGTCAATCCTTGGGAGAGGCCTACGTCCAGCAATGGACGTTTGCCGGCTTACATGATGATGATGAAATTTGAGTTGTGCCCAACGGCTATTTTCAACTTGTATGTCACAACGACCTATCTTAATGGAGGCTGGCCATCTGCTCAGGAGATATTATAGTTCACAAAATATGTGTTAACAAGTGCAACAATCTCGAGAAAACAATCCGACACGATCAAGGAGAGATCAGGCGCAGGACCAACGGCTTAACATGCTTTTTCAGACCTGGGGATGTGTAAAATCGCCTTTCTTTTGTTTTTACTTGGGGAAATGCGCCTGATGCATACCCCCTCGTCACAAGGGGAGGCGAGAGGGTTATGTCCGGCTCTCCCGTACTTCGGGCCTACGGACCAAAACCAACCGCCTAACCCAACTCCGGGCTGTTACTAAAAATATCTTGTCAAATTAACTCCATAACTCTTTGTTGGCCCGACCTGGAGTGGTATCCGGGACCTAATGCACAGCAGTCGCATACAATACTGCTGTACTGAGGCAGTCAAGTCAGGGTGTGTAATATATCTATTTATTGTATGTTTGTAAAGTATCTTTCGGCACCTGTGTGTCAAAGGGCTTGAAGCCTGGGTGACGTATATAAAAAAGAAAGCATATAGAAAGCATATCACGAAATGTTTTTTTAAATAATGTCATCTCCCGCACTAGCAATAATTCCTGTGTAGCGGGGGACTTTACAAACATTCAAACAAAGGACACACAACTTTGTGGATCACACAAGCTTTTGTCCCGTGTAGGATTCGAACCTACAACACTCGGCGCAATAATAATAATAATATAATCCGTGCAGTCAATCCCTGCCTGTCCAGAAGTGTGGCCCGCGAATTGGTAAAGGTATTCTTCGTCTTCATCTTTGGTCACTACGCTCCGGCTCCTAGACGAATCAATTAAAGATGGCTGAAATAGATCAGTTGCGGGAAACCAAATTTCCTTCACAAATCGAGTTTATAATATCTAAGTGGAGTTGATACCTGTTTGATACATTGACAGATAAATAATCATAATAATGATGAAATGTATGAATGAATGAATGAATGAATGACTGAATGACTTCTTTATTAGACACAGAAATTACATAATACAGACTATAACATTTTAAACAATACAGTGTGCCTAAAAGGCTCCAGCTCAGGCTATACTGCGGATGACCGCAGTACTGATTTACCGCTAAGGCCTACGAGCGACTCACGAACGGCAGTACGGAATTACAATAAAGTTAAAATTTAATTAAAATTTTCAAATTTAAATTCAAATCTTTATTGCTTTACCACAATAGATGGTAGACTTATAGCTAAGAATCAATTGTGGACCCTGCCGGGCACAGCATACTAAATATATTAGGAGAGAGGAATTAAATAGATTAAATTGAATAGATAATACATAAAAATAAAATAAAAGGCATATAGTGTTATACGATTAAATAGATAATATTAAAATACACAAATTGTTAGTAATGCATAAATACAATTAATTGCGACCACATCTAAGGGATTATATTAAAATAAACATAAAAAATGAAATATAAAGAAACTAGTAATTACGCATTGCCGGATTTTTGCTTGCCTTTGTATATATGTATATCAACTTTAACTTATACTTAAAAGATAATAATATAATTTAATAATATATCCTTACTAATATTATAAATTCGAAAGTAACTCTGTCTGTCTATGTGTCTGTCTGTTACCTTTTCACGGCTAAACCACTCAACCAATTTAGATGAAATTTTGGTACAGATATAGTTTAAAACCTGGGAAAGGACATAGGCCACTTTTTATTGACGTGGTTCCACGCGGGCGGAGCCGCGCGCAAAAGCTAGTCTAATATAAATAATGTCAGAATAATCAAACAACATTCAATCATTTTATTGTCATCATAGTTATTTTAGATTGGTGTTTAAATTTACATTACAAATGTATATTCATCAACATACGATGATTATCTACCGTAGTAGGTATCATAAATACACATAGTTTCGAATGGATATGAATCATATCATATCAATTACCTAATATCAATAATTATGATCATATCATATGATCATAATTATTGATATTAACTTTGTGTTCACAGGTCATTAGGTAACCTTATGCGTATAATGAAAACTAATATAAAATGTAGTGAATTCACTAGTATGATTATAATAGATAATATATTATTTTTCATTCTGATAATGCACAAGTTGGTCGCCATGAAGATAGGAATAATGTTACTATGTGCGTGTGTATATGTGTCTGTAAGTAACTACGAATTTATATAGTAGATATAGTAAAATATAACAGTCAAAAATAGTAAATGATCATCAAATTGCACAGCAAAATATGTATATTTAAAGAGATCAAAATAAGTCGACGGAGCCCCGCGCCGGAATGCAGTGATTTGAGGCGTATTGGTGCTCGTTATGATATATTTTAGTAAGCATATTTTGCTGCGCAATTACTATATTTGGTGGTCATTATATTTAACCCGTTAATAATTAGCGTTACAAAATAAATAATCGACTGGAGAGGGTATGTCGGTCTCACCCGGGGAAATATGGAAGGTCCCTGGTTCTATCGACGATACATTAAAAAAATATGCCAGAACAGGACATTCTATGTTCTTAGGTAAGGCTAATAATAAATGATCATTCGATTTAGAAATTCTTTGATCGCAGTGGCATCTGCCACCATGAGAAAGATACATAGGTAGGTAACTATTGAATTAATTGTTATTGAGTCAGTCAACATAATTTTTTATAATTTATATATACCTACTCATATTTTAATTTGTATATTCCTGTATTTTACTTTCAGGGTGAAATAAAATTCAACGTAATGTTTGAATAGGGGCATTTGCCGAATCTTCCCATACGTATGTTTACATACCCATCGTTAAATATTAGACTAATGGGTAATGGAAACTTTTCTTTTAGAAATGACGTAGCATTTGGTTTTAACGCTAACGTATTTCTCAAACAAAAACTGAAGGAAGACAAGTCCCTGAAACAAGTGCAATTCAAATGAGAACTACTATTAAATATATTAAATAAATACCACGTAGAGACATTGCCTCATTGGCATGTTTCTACAGAATATACCACGGGGAGTGCTCTGAAGAGTTATTCCACCTTATCCCGCCCTCCCCTTTCCTATCCAGAACAACGAGTGCTGGGCTCAGATGCCATCCTTACACGGTAGAGTCGATTAGAGCGCGTACCAAAAAGTTTGGGTCCTCATATCTCTGCCGAACGACCAAGGCATGGAATTCTCTGCCATGGCACGTGTTTCCTTCTTCCTTCAATCCTGGGTTCTTTAAGCGGGGCGTGAAAAAGCATCTTCTCAGGCCGTCAAAGTAGAGACCTCAACATCGCCTCGGCTACTGTGGGGGCGATGTAGAGGCCACTGCTCTTAGACCACACGACTGCTTACCATCAGGTGGAGTGTGGTCATTTTGACGAGCAAAATAAAAAAAAAAGACCCACACTTAAAAATTTTTTGTTTTACTGTTTTTAAATAGGTACCTACGTATTAGATTTTTGTTATGTTACTATATGTACCTACCTACTATCGCATTAGGGTAAAATCCTGTAATGATAGATTAATTGTTAGATATCATGTAACAATAAATCTATCATTACAGAATTTTAAATAAATATTACAATCGAAACACTGAAAACTTATTGTGTGACAAATCTCAAATGTTGTTTTATTTAAAAACCTATATAAATAGACTATTATCCAGTGTCGGATTAAGCAAGCGCGGGGTCCGTAGCAAATTCTTTCGGGTAAGAGTGCTTGCATACGTCAGACTTTTTGTAGAGCTGATTATTGGGCCGACTGAAATTTTACACATTTACACGAGCGACTTTTTGTAGAACTTGTGCGTTTACCGTATGAAATTCGGTGTTTTATTTACGCCAAGGAAATAGTCGGTTACCGATTGTCTGACGTGGATTGTCTTAGTAGGAAAAGTTGTAACATTTTACGTTTTTGTGACATCAAGTAAATTCAATATAGGTACCACATCTTAAATAATAAGTTTCACTCAAAAAAATACGCTCAGGCAGAGATGAGTGCGTTTAAATATGCGGGGCCCCCTTTCGCGCGGGGCCCGTAGCAATTGCTACTCTTGCTACGTGGTTAATCCGGCACTGCTATTATCTCAACCTGCTGAGCCGTGAAAATAAATTAATCTAATTAGTTTTTTTCATTTTCACTGCTGCGACGGTCGACTTCTGTCACTAAATGAGTAATAGGTTAGTAGATAGGTAAGCGACGTATGCACACTATTTAGTAAGTGAGGCCCTTGCTAGATAATCGGTACTTACTTACTACAGGTACAAAAAGTCGACATAGGTATTCTATTAGCATCGACAGATGTCTTCAAAAAAGCGCGTAGGTATGTATAGTACCTACAACAAACGTCCACTGGTTGATCTGGAGTATTCCGCTTTCAGCACCAATTTTTTCGGCACCTGAGCTATTCCACTTTCAGCACCAATAGGTATTTTATTCCACATTCGGCACGAAGCAAAGATACCAATTGGTGCCGAAAGCGGAATACTCCGTTGATCTAGACGCTTAATAAATGACTCTAAATAATCAACTAAATAATTTAATTGAAAATCGGGCTTGCGGGGTAAGTTGCTGGGTAAGTACCATGACGTAGGTCCGCCAAATTTTTGATCAGCTTACAGCGTTTGAGAGTAATATTCCCAGGCCCATCGACAGCGTCTAGGAATATTCAATGCTGAATTATTAATAATGTTGCGTTAAATTTGTATAACAAACAGAGATGCTACTATCACGTAGATTAATCTGATTGTAATGTACGTACTTTACAAACTAACCCACTTATAAACTAGCGAGTAAGGTCTGGAGATCTGGCATCTTGTATCTACCTAAGTAGTTTTCGCATTATTTGAGTAAAATCTTCGGTAGGTAGGTAATACGTAGCTATATTATAACCCCACTTAGTCGTTCTAAATGTCCAATGTATGGCAAGTAATAATTATGAAAATGAACATAGTAATAAAAACTAGGCTGGCGTAAATTATACAGAAGCAGCATAAGGTGAAGGCGCAGCAGAGACATGGTAGGTACGCTTCAATACTCTTCCATACAAAATGTAAGAAAACGACTCGTCGAGAACTATACACAAGGGGCATGGCGCAGAAATGTCGCTTCGCTGCTTGAGCCCTTGAGCCTTAAGGCGCGACTCTAGCGCTGCACAAGAATCACATCGCTTGTTATACAGTGCTTATGAATACCTGTTTTCGCAAAAACACGAACTCGGTAAAGGTACATCTCGCCGTAGCTTCGCCTCATCGGTATAATTTTAATCACGTCTGTGCATTATCCGTTTCAAGGCTGCGTCACTCCTACACCGTGCCGTACCGTAACGTATTTTCTGTATAATTTACACCTGAAATTGTGAGCTAACGGAAATATTGTATATAATGTATTTTAACTGTCTCTATCTGTCTACATATTTGAAAGGGCACACTCAAGCTGCAGAAGCAAATACGTAGTCACT
Organism: Catocala sponsa; assembly: GCA_963564715.1. Classification (NCBI taxonomy): domain Eukaryota; kingdom Metazoa; phylum Arthropoda; class Insecta; order Lepidoptera; family Erebidae; genus Catocala; species Catocala sponsa. Next base: position 10,250,184 of record OY751336.1, on the reverse strand, counting down.
TGCCCTCAGGCATAAGGAAGCCTACGCCTAGCCTAACCTATAGATATAGGTACACAGTTGACAAACAAGCGTAATTAGATACGACGTTCCTAGCGGTGAGCAATAACCGCAGCCTATAAATATAATAGATAGGTATACCTACTGCAAAACTAGAGGCGTTGCGCAATATAATAATACCAGCCCTGTATTAAACTGTCCCACTGTTGGGAACAAGCCTCTAAATAGTATGAGAAGGGTCCGGACATAGTCCAGCGCTCGGGCTCAGTGCATGTCGGCAGACTTCACGTATCTTCAAGAGCATTATAGAGTAAATGAAATGACATACTCTAAGACATGCAGATTTCCTCAAGATGTTTTCCTTCACTGTTGAAGCGAGCGATAAGTAACTACATATTTAATACGCACATAGCTTCGGCAAGTCAGAGATACGCGCCTTGGGATCGAAGTCAAAACCTCTGCGTGTCATTCCGACGGTCTCTCATTAGGTTATCGCTGCTAATAAGATATAGATATCTGGTGTTCTTAGTTACCGATCGCAATAATTTTGCTTCCATTCTAAGACGTAATTATCAACCATAGGGGCTTTAAAGTTCAATATCGTGCATCGAGGCCGATCGTAGCGGCTAACGCGCGGGGTTGATGCGACAATAGTCACGATATGAAAATGTATGGCGCCGTTTCCGAGGCTGCGCGCGGACATGCGTGTCTCAACATGCTCAGTATTTTCGTGCATTTTACAGAGCAAGCATGTCTGAGAACGCAGCCGAAAGCTTTTCAGCGAGAGAAGACGAACCTCGACAGCGGCGCCATACATTTTCATACTCTAGCTATTGTCGCATCAGCCGCGCACGTCAGCCACACGCGATCAATCGCGAGGAGCTGCGATAAGCCGCCATGCACGGAATTGAACCTTTACCAGCATCTCCACATATTATACAGAGTAGGTTCCTATATAGCTGTTTTGTTCTTGCACAAAACGTTAACGCGCTGTTTATTAATAGCCCCGATGCTGAGCACAGCCTTATCTCAGAATGAGAATTTATGCTATAGCCGTCATTCATAATGCTAACCAAATACGAGTTGGTAAACGTCATCTTCAAGAACATTGTGATGGGTAGGTAGGTACTCTGACATACAAGACTATTCAAGATGTTTTCACTCATCGTTAAACAAGACTGTATTTAATATGCACTACAAAAATATTTAGTCTAAAGCGGGGGACGAGTTTTCGAACAGTAGATCTAAATGGCAATTTGACGGTTTCACCACTCTTAAAATGCTGTCCCGTATTTATATAAAAAGTCCATCTACTTATTTACCTAATAATAAAAGATAGGTAGGTCGTATGTGTGACTTCCATACGCACGGGCATAAATTGCACAACTAAAGGACGCAGTTAGGTACAATGAGCACTAGATATAGTTACTTTCAAACGACATGAGCACGAAAATAATAAAACCACGGTATCGTCTAGTTTAACACATTATTAAGATCGTTCAGAAACTAGAAGTACCTATAGTCTAGTAGTCATTGTAAACAGCTAATTGAAGAAAATATCACGACTTTATCGAGTGATTAAAAAAACAGGCACTTTAAAAAATATTGTTATATTTTTATATTATGAAGAAAGACATAGGAATTCACAGACCTCTCAAACTAGATATTATTTGCTCTCAAGTTGGCCGGACCGCTAGTACGTACATGCACACGCACTGATACACTCACAATAGGTACTGCAAATCGAATAACTAAGTCACTTGGACTCCCCAAGTTAGTTAGTTACGAAGGCGTCTTATTAAAATTAATAATTATGTTACGTAAAAAATAAAATGTAAGGCATTCTTACATGGTAACGTCAGTTATTGATTGATTATAAAGCACTAAAATATGTAATGTATAATTACTAAAATACTTATTTACTTAAACATACTAGCGTTCCCGCCGTAATCAGACATCAGAACGTTTTTAACAAGATGGAGTCCGTAAATTCGTCAACGGTTAGAAAATTATTTTATAAAACTATACCTACTTAGATAATATCACAAATAATTTCTTACTTACTTATAGTGTTTTAAACATATTTACCTAATATACGTACTTAACTGAAACCGCTTACCTATAAGATTTAGAAAAAGCTACGTTTCATTTAGTAGGTATACCTATGTAGGTACATACATAAATACAAAATATATTTTTATGGATAAGAAATATGTTTTAGTTAAGTACGTACATTTGAAAGTAATTTAGGTAATACATTACAATTGTACTCATGAAATGTACTAAAACACTTAATCACATTTAAACATTCAGAACTTAAAATAAATATAGGTTCTCTTTTTCGGGGTGAGGCTCAAATATTCTACAATGTACCTACTAACAATCATTTCTTTAAAAAATTATATGGCTGTCACATAGGACTTTAGAAGCCGCTTAGAAGGTTGTTACAGAAATATTTGAAGCAAAGAACACAGTTGGTTAAAAAAAATACATTTTAAGCAATAGCTTTAAAAGTATTCCCTGCCCTGCGAGATTGAATCCGCAACACTGCGTATCCGTAGTGACAGTATAATTAAGTAATCCTTAGCCGTTTGAGAATTCCACCATGCCTTACTTGAAAGTATTTAAGCCCTAAAGCTGTAGTAAAAGTCATTAAAAGAATTCAACTTCTGTTAATGACTTATCTACACCTAGAAATCAATTTATAAATAAAAAACCCGCCTAATGCGAATCGGACTTACGGACCGTTGGGTTCACTCGTACAAAAATCGCAGGCTTCCACCTCTACCTCATATTTTAGTTTTAATAAAAATATTTTTATAATACCTAGGTACTATTTATATTAATTAGTCTATTAGACACCTATAGAGGCATATTCATAATTTGGAGTTTGATTTTATGAGGTCGCTGTACAATAATCTTTTTATTAAAGTGTCTCTTATAAATGCTTCTGGTATTACAACACTGATAGCCTCTGTATATCCGACCTATACCTATTAAATATACATAACATACATACCTATATTATAGGTACAGCATGCATATGCAGCATGACTCGGGTTATTGAAAATCTGCAGAACAATTCTGTAAACATCTCACAATCAAACTCACATCTGTGTCAATACTTAAAATTTAAATTGAGATTCCTTGCAGTTACCATTGCTACAGTATAAATGCTTATGAAGGCTACTGCCATGACAATAATGGTTTGAAATGAGTATTTTTACAGAATAGCATGCCTGTAGAGTTAATACATTGTTTACAAAATTTTAATTTGCAGTGTATGGTTTGTTAAATATGTCATCCTTACTAATATTATAAATGCGAAAATGAGTTTGTTTGTTACGCTTTAACTACTCAACCGATCATCATGAAATTTTGCATACACGTTGTCAGGGGTACAGAATAGGACATAGGGTACCTTTCATCCAGAAAAAAAGCACCTTTGCTAACCTAACCTAACCTAACCTACATTTACACGAGCAAAGCCGCGGGTGAAAACTAGTATACTTATAAAAACATTCATCATTCATTCAATTAATCATTAACATTATGTAAACCAAAAGCAGTTTATTTTAAAAATGCAGTAAAAAGTAATTGTTAACACATTCATTGTTATGGTAAATGTATATTTTATATTTGTATTAAACAAAAAGTGTTGATTTTATCAACTTAACTGTGACCGCCTGTTTTGGCACATTTCGCTCGGCGCAGTATTACATGCTTTTCAATGCATTTTTAACCGACTTCAAAAAGGAGGAGGTTCTCAATTCGGCTGTATGTTTTTTTCTGTATGTTTGTTACGCGATTACTCCGCCAATTATGAATTGATTTGGATGATTCTTTTTTGTTTGGTAGGTCATACTTCAGAGGTGGTCCCATATCAATTTTATCGACATTGATTTAGCGCTTGTTGAAAAAAACAACAAAAACAAAAAAAATATACATTGATGATGTTTTGGTCTTATTCGCATCCGCGTGTTATCTCTTGGTCGTATAAATCTTGCCGGCGTAACATCTTCAGTAATCTTCACCCATTAATTCTTCATGACCATCGTCTTCGTTCCATGTTAAGTTGGACACCGTTTCAAAGCGCACAGCAAATTCAGCGAGACTTAAGTCTTCTAGTTCATCTGGGCGTAATACATACCGGTCAAAAATATTGTTGTAAATGGATGTATTATCACTCTCGAATCGTAGAAGTCTGAAACGTTAATTAGGCTTACAACTGTTTAGAAATACTGTTTTTCGGGAAGTCATTTTTAGCGGTAGATGACACAATCTATATGCGCATTCCGGAGCACTTACAAGGTGTTGAGATAGAATGGCCATTGAGACTGCAAATAAATGATTCCACACAGGACCACCGTGCCTCTTGGCCTTCGCAACGGCTTCTCGTACTTCACCTGTATCATGGGGCTCGCATTTACTCGCGTATTTAGCCACATAGTACGCAACTGCTGTTACGTTACCGCACGGCTGCACATCAATGTTTCCTTTCCGTAGACTCAATTGAGTAGGATTGTATTTGTTAACCATAGTTTCATCGGCAGTTCGTTTCAAACAACAAAATCGTCCATTGTTTGTTAATACTTCATCAGGACCTAAGCAAATAGTAGCCAAATTTGCGGGCCTCGGGAAACCAAAACGACAATAACTATTGTTGCGGTTTTTGTAGCACGTGGCCGTGTGTTTGTGTATTTGCACGTCTTCAACTAATTTCTGCAATACAGGATCATTGGGCATTAAGGAGCATGAAACAACCCTTTCGAAGAATTCGAAACCCTCATGAGTCGAGAAATCTGGAATATGGTCACACCACACCAACATATTTTCTGGACTTTCATTACGCCTTGATAAGTTCGTGTATCATCTGAGAAAGTCTATAGGCCCGCTGCTCATCACTCTCATTTGAAATGTTTATCGCAATTCTTTCCCTATTTTTGTTTAATTGTTTAAACGAGCTACCCTCTCGTCATTACTTTCTTCTAAACGGCGCTGTCTCATTTGAGCAGCGCGTTTAGTAGGCCTACCCATATTATATATAAACAAAATATACTTACTTACCACTAAAAAATTAAAAATAAAGTTATTTTTGGAAAAAAAACAAAAACCGACTTCAAAACTATATCTACACGTAAAAACTTAAACTAAAAATCCTATAAGCACTAAAAAGTTAAAAATAATACTAAATCTAAAAAATCAAAAATGTTAAATAATTAACCTATATAACCTAAACTATCTTTAACCTATAATAAAATTTTACAATTTTTGGAGTCGGTGCCAAGCCCTAACACGATAGATTACTATGATATACAAACTAGTAAACACAACAAAAATAAAATAATATAAAACTAACTGCCCATAAATATGATTAGGTAAACAAATGAGAGAGAGAGAGAGAAATAAGAGAGTTAATACCCAAATTATGAGCTGAACTAGCAACAAAGAAAATTATATTAAAACAAGAAAGTATTTTATTAAATTCAAAGCAAACATAATGCAACACAAGGAAGCTAGAAGATCGTTAGCACAAAATATGAAGAATTGAATTCCGTAGTCACGTGATGAACTATGTGTAGTATAAAAAAAATATTTTCCCTTACAGAATTTTAGAGAACGAAACCATAGCGCGATTCAGAAAGGTATCTTGAATGAACAACGCCATCTATCGAGCTCTAGTATAATAATTAGGTTTTAAGATAGTTATATACATAACATATCTAATTACCTACGTAAAGTATGTAAAAAAGTTAAGCTAAAAGATTTTATGCTCAGATCAGAGATACTTGGCTTGGCACCGACTCCAAAAATTGTAAAATTTTATTATAGGTTAAAGATAGTTTAGGTTATATAGGTTAATTATTTAACATTTTTGATTTCTTAGATTTAGTATTATTTTTAACATTTTAGTGCTTATAGGATTTTTAGTTTAAGTTTTTACGTGTAGATATAGTTTTGAAGTCGGCTTTTGTTTTTTTTCCAAAAATAATTATGAATAACATTTTCGGCATTCTTATAAGAATGATATAAGCTTCTTGAAAATCTCATGAATAAGACTGTTTGTATGTATTTGTAACTTATTAGTATTATAGGTGTATAATGTTGATGAAACTTGTGAATGTGTTGCAGTATTCCTAGCATAAAATATTACATATTGTACTTTTTTAAAACACCTAAAATTTCTTGCATACATTCAATTCGTCTCCTTTTAGGTACCAGTACTAATTCTTGTTCAATTATTTTTGCAAACAATTTATTTGTTTCATTGATTACACTTGATACTGTCTCTGAGACAATTTCAGGAGGTTCATCCCTTGCAAGTTTTTCTCTTTTAAATTCATTAACTGGAAAAATAAATTTATAGAATAAGTACCTACATACATAATATATAGTCATAAGTAAAATTACTAAAATATTAATTAAAATTATACAAGTAATTTAAGAAAATATTTGTAATATATATTTTTTAATTTCTTCTTTGTTATAATATAATGTATATATACTCACTGACTTCAACATGAACAGTCTTGTGTGGGACAGTTTCTTGTCTGACAGTCTCAAGATGGTCAGACACATGTGGGATAATCTGATGTTGAATAGTTGCATGTTGGTCTGAACCAATTTCTACAATCTCAATTTGGTTGGTTTCGTTTTGATCTGTCTCATAACGATCCGAAGTGAGTGACTCTGCTGATAGATTTGAATCTACAGATTGGTCTATTATCTCAAGCTGGGGAACATAAAAAATGAAGTAGGTAAATAGGTATAACATAAATAACAAAATTAAATAGACATGGAGTGCATTAATAGTGATAGTTACCTCCACATCTACTTCTTTCCTATTTAATGAATGTGTACCTCCTTTACATCCAGCAATATTTAGAACTTCCTGCTCCAGGATGGACAGAACAAGCGTCGAAGGAGGCCCACCATTGCTACTGGCAGCTATCCTGGCTGCTTTTTTCTTCGTGTTATTCTTAAGATCACTCCACACCTTGACTCAAAAAAACGATCTATATTACAAGCAACGATAGCTCAGTGGGGAGACCAACAGACTGCAATGCAGAGGGTCTCGGGTTCGAACCCACGTCGCGCACCTCTGACCCCGTGCCTCGGAGAGCACGTTAAGCCGTCGATCTCGGCTGCCATAAACATCTATGGCAGTCGTTATTGGGAAGTCAGTGCCCTCTAATATCCTGACACTAGTCTAGCCTTAGGGTATCGTTAGCCTTCGGGTTGAGGACGTCAGATGGCAGTCGCTCCGTGGAAAAAAAGTGATATCCAGTCAAATCCGGTTAGACTAGAAAGCCGACCCCAAGTGACTTGGGAATAATAAAGGCTAGGCAGAAGATTACAATGAGTCAAGATGAAATCAAATCAAAGGAATTGTCGATTTCGAACTGTGTTTGAACATAAGGACTTATATTGGACTCATTATGGGATATTGCAGTATGTTTCTTCAATAATGTGAACAAAAGAACACATTTCTCATTTTTCTCATTAATGTAGTATTTATAGCGTGAATACCGATGTCGACTGTCGTACCTTTCTCCACTTGTCAATAGTCTTCGTCGTGCCAGTCGCGTCCAAGTTAAGAGTCGTAGTGAGTTCTTCCCACTTTTTACTGGCTCTAATCCTCCCGTGGGGCTCATTGGGCATTGGTTTATTTAAATCACCATTTCTAAAATTATAAAAGTTATAATATTTCAGATGCCTATATTTTGTTAGTTAAAATTAATAAGTAAAACAATCACTTTAGGAGCATTCCTGTGTGTGATAGTTTAAATAGCAATGCAAAACTGATAACCTTTTCATAAATTTTACCATATATTCGAATTGGGACACACTAGTCCTCATAATTCCTGGAAATATTTTAACTTTTAAATAAAAACAACACTCGTTAGAGTAGAATTCGTAAACGTAGCTCGATAGGTAAAATAAAACTCGAAACGAAAACGTCAAAATGGCAGAATCCATTTTTGTCTCTTTCGATTATAGTGTGTCCAAAAGAGATAGAGATATTTAGCATGAAGTTTGTGCTGTCGAGTCATTAGTTTATGGATCGTATTAAAGAATTATTTATCGACTAGCCTTCGAAAAACGTCGTACGAAAACCTACCAAAAATACTAAAACTCAATAGTATTTCGAACTTACGTTAGCTAACTATAGCTACCTACCTGGTGGTGATGCTATCATCACAAGCTTTTAGACGTGGCAAACTGGCTATGATTATAGTAGACAATGTGCAAGTGTCAAGGATATTTCAAAATTCAGTAAGAAAACTAAGACAAAGCATCGCAGCCAAAAGTTCTGTCGGGTTATTCCCAGTTGCCCCCACTATCAACGCCACCACTGATGACAAATGGGATTTCTTTCCATAAAATGTCCATGAAATCCCATTTGTCATCAGTGGTGGCGTTGATAGTGGGGGCAACTGGGAATAACCCGTTCTGTCACAGCGTGCCAGTTTGCCGTTTGGTGTCTTTGTAAAGTTAGCCAAACAGGCGTCAGCTTCTTCGTATTAAGTATTATAATTTCATAAAACTATTGCTGCCGTTATGTGACAGTTTTTATAGTATCTATGGGATAATAGACTTCATTAGTTATATTATATTTAGTGTAGGTACAATGTGTAGGTACTTTACGATGATCAGATTGCAGTACCTACATTACAGAAACGATTGCTGCTACTGGTCGACTTGCCTACAGCTACTAACTGCTGCTGATTACTTACTTGCTCTAGCCTTGTTTAGTATTACTAGTTTCTTTTTTATTTCTGTCATATTTGCTCCATGCATTTTTAACCATATTTGAGTAATTTTGACTTTCTAGCTCCCTTTTAATTGATATTAAGTAATACAAAGTTACTGCACCAAAATCCAATAGGTAACAATTTAGGTTAAAAGAAAACAACCATCTAGGTATAACGGCATCGAATGCAAGCTGAAGAAATATCAAGAATAATTTAAGAGCATGTACCTATTAAAACATATTTGTCTAAGATACTGTTTATTTAATAACATAAGCATAAACGTAAGACAATCTTACTATATATTATTTGCCTTCTTTGAGTGTAATACATTATTCATAATACAAAAGACTGACACTCTTCGTGCATAATAGTGAAAAATATCTACGACATCTGACCAAGTAGTACCTACTGAATGCGAGTTTGTTACGTTAACGCGATCGACACGTTTATGACGGTCGGCGCTACGATTGGCCCGCTCCAAGCTCTTAGTCTTAACCAAGCAGAGAGCCAAACTCGGTAAACGTCTGTGCTAAACGTTTTGATCGCGTTAACGTAAAACAACTCGCACTAGGCACTTTGGTCAACCTAAACTGCGTTTACTTCGCGACTGTAGTTTACGGACTAAATACAACACGTCCTTACTTGATATCGAAATGAGAGGTTATTTCCAGTTGCTACCTCTGTTAAAGCCAACCATAGGTGGCAAATAGGACAGTAAAAAACAAATCCTTATCGTCACCAGTAGCATCAATGGTCCTAATCGTTGATGCTACTGGCGTCTAGTACAAGTTGAAATATATTTTAAATAGGTAGCACCTGTTTTAAAAAATCTTTCACTAATTGGATTAAAATATTTATAAAAATCTAAGGAATCACAATCCTACACAAACGAAATTCGCACTTTCTCTTTAAAATATTATTATAGTTTGTATTTCTTTTCCTTGGCGACGACGCGCGAGTGACACCTCTGTTATCGCAAGCGATCATAGCCAATCATAGGTTACGCTAACCGCTTACCCTCAAACTTATGGGCCATGTATGTTTCGGCACCTTACTTGTATAAAAAAACCCAAATAAGCAATATTATTGCATAGGGGCATGTCAAGGAATACAATATCGATCATGAATCCAAATATCAGCTGTCAGACTAAAAAAATATGTCATATTTTATTCAGTAAAATACAAAACTTTAATTAATATTATACTATTTAATTACACTTAATAATTATAATTTGGTTCAGGCGGGTGTGGGGGGAATGGTGGATGTCCGAATGGTGGTGGTCCACGTGGAGGAAACTGGGGCCTGAAGGATGGGGGCGGCGGCCTCCATGGAGGAGGCGGTCGCGCACCGGGTGGAGGAGGCGGGCCAAAGCCTGGAGGCCCAAACGGAGGCGGTGGAAAGTGGTGAAATGGTGGTGGCGGTGGTGGAGGGCCAGGTGGCGGTGGTGGGCCTGGCGGAGGCATGGATGACGGCGGCGGTGGCGGTGCAGTCATTGGCAGCGGTGGAGGTGGCCGAGCACCCATCGGAGGTCCTTGAGGTGGCATCGGTGACGGCGTCGGCGGAGGTGGAGGCGCCATTAGTACTGGTCCCATCATCGTTGGCGGAGCATCTGCGAATAGCTGATGAGGACGGTCTGCGTGTGATAGCGGATTTTGAGCGGCGAGTAATCTGTAATAGAGAATATAGAATATTAAATTATTGAAAAGAATTTGAACTAGGAATGTATAAACCATTCGTAAATGTAATATTTAAATATAATAATAATAATATCCTCCAGACCGAATTTCAGCCACGGCGGCCAGTCTTAACGGAGACTGGCCAATTACACTCGAGAAATTATAGTGCACAAGTGTGTGCGCAAACATAAATGCACTCTCTGTTCCCTAACTCTCATGATCCGATGGGACGATAATCCGACACGACCGGAGGGAGATCAGGTGCAGGACCAACGGCTTCACATGATTTCCGAGGCACGGGGGTGTCTTACACCGCCAACTTCCTAAATCTGGGCTGCTATTGAGATTTCTTAACTGAAAAATCCAATAACTATTTGTTGGCCTGACTCGGGATTCGAACCCGAGACCTCATGCATAGCAGTCGTATTCAATAACGCTGCGCCACGGAGTGATGATTCATAGTGGAAAATTTCCTGAGTATTCTATCATAAGGGGCTTTTGAAAATAATAACGAACCAAACCACTGTATATCTACTATCATGTCATATAAAGTAGACTGCAGGATGGTGGTTTAAGTGCATCAAGTGTCAACAGTTCATTCCCCACAAGAGACAAATGTATGATCCACAAATAGTTCCCCTGAGTTTGGGTATTATAGTGACCAATGTTGAAACATCGGTTACTATAATACCCAATCTCATGACTGTTTGTAAGTAGGCCGAATTTCACTAATTAGTCCTAGTGTCTATAAAAGGAAGAGATAATAATATCTTTAAAAGAAAGAGATAATAATGTTGCTTCACCTTTCTGCTGCAGATCCGTGCCTCTCGCCTTTAACATCTTTCTTGAAGGCATATGAGACAGATATAGGTCTGTTACATAGATATTGATTGTTCATAGCTTCAATCGCCGCATCAGAAGCTTCGAATGACGCGAAGTTTATAAAAGCAAAAGCTTTGGAGTTGCCAGTCTCTGGGTCTCTCATCACCTGAAATTAAAAAAAATACATTGTTTAGTAGTTTTTTTATATGGATGATTATTAATTTAGTTATAAAATATGTGCTGTAGCACAGCACATATTTTATAACTATCGGCTTTTTAAGGAGGTCCTCTGTTATAACATTTATTATTATTATATTATAAAATAGTGTGTAGTTGACTCACATTTTTTATTATTAAAGTGATTAATTGCATTGTCCAAACTCTAAAGTTCAATGTCTTTTTGACATCTATTCAAAAATAAATAAGCTATAAGCTATTTCAATCTGGTAGTAGAGGTCATAGTCGAGCAGCGATAGCTCAGTGGGGAGACCAACAGACTGCAATGCAGAGGCTCTCGGGTTCGAACCCACGTCGCGCACCTCTGACTTTCGGAAGGTATATGAATTTTCGAAATTATGTGCGTATTGATTGACAATTATCGCCTGCTCCGTGCCTCGGAAAGCGTGTTAAGCCGTTGGTCCCGGCTGCCATGAACATCTATAGCAGTCGTTATTGGGAGAGTGTCGCCACAAAAGATCCCACTGGGTCGAAGTGTCGCCGGTCTGCACTGACTGGCCCCCACATAAGATAAGATAAGGGGTCATAGTCAAATGACACAAATGGGTTGCAAGATACAAATTGTTAGGTAACCACTATTTGAACACAGCTGTCACATGGAGACAAGGAGATATCCCTACTACACCTACACTTTGTCTTATATGCAAAAACCTTTCTGATTTTGCAACAAATTTTGATATTGATTGCGTGCATAATAAGATTGCTTTTGGTTTGCTATTTGCTCTTGGTGTATAATAATGTGCTATTTATCTATGGGTAGTATTTAACTTCACAGCAAAAAAATGCTAATTGCACGGCAAAATACGCTTACCAAAAATACTAATTTAACAGCAAAATATATTTAAAGAGATCAAGCTAAGTCGGCGGAGCCCCGTGTTACAGTACAATATCTTTGTGCTGTATCTACAATCTACATCGCAATCTTATGATCTTTATCGCACGTTCAATATCTATTAAATGTTTCTACTATCCGTGATCAACACGTAGTCGTTAGTATATAAGATGCACCTTTGGATAATTATAACTAGACTATACTACAACTTTGTCTCATTTATACCTAATCATATACTGCCAAGAAGTTTGGCAAATTGGTGACCCCGACGAACGAATACGCAGCAAGAAACATGGCACAATCACCATGCAAGGCGAACATAAATCAGCAAGGAACACTTGAAGTAGCTGCTGGCACCTCGGTTTTATCTCGCATTCCGGAATTTTGGAAAGACCAACCAAGATTATGGTTCACGCAACTAGAAGCCATATTAGCACCACAGAAGCAAGGAGACGAATACAAATACTGTACAGTAATAGCAAAATTATCCAAGGAAGAAATACTACAAGTTAGTGACCTAATCACTTCACCACCGACTACAGATAAATATAAAAACATCAAGGAACGTTTAATTGATTGTTACGAAGAAACAGAACAGCGACAGTTTCAAAAATTAATATCAGAGACAGAACTCGGTGAACAAAAACCTTCGCAGTTATTACGTCAAATGCGAGTCCTCGGGAGAGGAAAAATCAGTGACGAAACAATTAAACTACTATGGTTCAGGCTTTTACCAACATCAGTTACTACGGTTCTAGCAGTTACGGAAGACATGGAAATTGACAAACTGAGCCAAATTGCAGACAAAATAATAATGAATTCAAAAGTAACCGAAATATCAGCTGTTAGCAACGACACTTCAAACGACAACAATACAGCATGCATTTTAGCCCAGCTAGCAAAATTACAGATAGATATTGACGCAATTCAGCAAGGTCAATATGGCTATCGACCCAGCACGCACAATCATTTCAAGAAACGTCAACAATTCCCGATTATGAGGCCGAGAACAAACTATAGAGGAGCAAATCGATTTTGTTACTACCACGAAAGATTCGGAAAATATGCAAGGAACTGCATTAAACCATGCGGTTGGAAACCAATGACTTACGTACGGAACCAGGGAAACGAATAAGAGCACAGACAACGGCGAAACTCTGTGCAATCCACCCATCCAATCGCCTCACCATTACCGACCGAAAAAGTGGTATGAAGTTTTTGATTGACACGGGCGCAAATATTTCAGTCATTAGCAAGCAACAGAGATATTCAATTTTACAAAATGAACAATACACACTATACGCTGCAAATGGGACTAAAATTAGGACTTACGGCGAGAAGACGCTTACCTTGAATTTAGGACTACAACGATGTTATAAATGGAATTTTATAATCGCCGATGTTACACAACCAATAATTGGAGCAGATTTTCTAGAGCACTATAAACTATTAGTCGACATAGCAGGTCGCAAACTTATCGACAAAGTTACAGAGCTGACAACGCATGTAACTTCAGAAAAAGCGACACAACAAACAATTCGTACTATCGCAGTGGGAACGAATTCACGTATTACGCAACTTTTAAACAAATACGAAGACATCACGAAAGAGTCCTCTCTACGCAATGCGCCCAAACATAAGATTGAACACCACATTATCACTACAGGACCACCCGTCGCAGCTCGGGCAAGACCATTACCTCCAGAAAAATACGACATAGCCAAAAAGGAATTTCAAAATATGATAGAGCTCGGAATTTGCCGACCGTCAGATAGCCCATGGGCAAGCCCATTACATATGGTAAAAAAGAAAAATGGCGAATGGAGACCGTGCGGAGACTATCGAATGCTCAATAGCACGACAGTACCGGACAAATACCCACTACCAAGATTAACTGACTTTACATACATATTAGAAAATAAGAAGATACTAAGCAAGATAGATATACGCAAAGCATACCACTGTATTCCTGTTAAAGATATAGAAAAAACAGCCATCATCACACCTTTCGGACTTTTTGAGTACTTAAGAATGCCTTTCGGATTACGCAATGCGGCACAAACATTTCAACGATTCATGGATTCCTTATTTAGAGATTTAAACTTCGTATTTATATTTGTAGACGACTGTCTCATCGCATCGGACAACGAAGATTTGCATTATCAGCATTTAGAAACGGTTTTCAAACGTTTACACGAGAATGGAATAACCATTAATCTCGAAAAATGCGAATTTCTCAGAAGGGAAATAGATTTCTTAGGTTATCATATAACGAGCCAAGGAATACAACCTACCGAAGAAAATTACAAAGCAATCATGGAATTTCCCAAACCGAAAACAATTCAAGAATTAAGACGATTTTTGGGCATGGTCAATTTCTACAGAAGTAATATTCCACGCGCAGCGGAAAATCAAAGAATTTTAAACGAATATCTACATGGTTCAAAAAAGAACGATAATTCACCTGTTCCTTGGACAACGGAAGCAGACAAAGCTTACGAAAAATGCAAGGAAAGCATGAAAAACGCAGTGTTAACAGTGCATCCTTCCCGCAACGCATCACTAGCGCTCATGACCGACGCTAGTGCTACTTGCGTTGGTGGAGTTTTACAACAAAAATCCGGACGCAATTGGGAACCATTAGGTTTTTTTTTCACAAAAATTGAGCGAAACTCAACAAAAATATTCTACGTTTGACAGAGAGCTGTTAGGAATATACATGGCCGTCAAACATTTTCACAGATTAATCGAGGGAAGAGAATTTACAATATTTACGGATCACCGACCTTTGACATACGCATTCTCCCAAAAACCATCATCAAACGATACACCGCGACGGGTCCGGCAGTTAGATTTCATTTCACAATACAGTACCAACATTCAACACATAAGCGGACGTGACAATATTACCGCCGATGCCTTATCTCGAATAGAGGAAATATACGTGCCATCACCTATCGATTACGCTGAATTGGAAAAATGTCAATCAACAGATAATGAACTAAGTAAATTACGTGACAATAAAAGATTAAAATTCAAAAACATTACGCTTCCGGGTTCCACAATAAACATCACCTGCGACACGTCTACTGGAAAAAGCCGCCCCTACTTACCAAAGCAATTTCGCAAACAAATTTTCGATACCATTCATGGTATGAGCCATCCAGGAAAAAGAACTACGAGAAAAATGATAACCCAAAGGTATTTATGGCCGTATATGAACAAAGATATCAATAATTGGTGTAGATCATGTATAGCCTGCCAAAAATCAAAAATACAACGACATACGATATCACCTCCTGGTACATTTATGACAGCGCAACGTTTTGAACATTTACATATTGACATCGTCGGACCACTTCCGATTTCACAAGGGAAGAGATATTTAATCACAATCATAGATCGTTGTACGTCATGGCCCGAAATATTTCCGGTAGAAGATATAACTGCAGAAACAGTAGCCAAGACACTTTTCGAAGGATGGATTACTCGTTTTGGATGTCCATTGCGCATTACTACGGATCAAGGCCGACAGTTTGAATCAAGAATATTTGAGTCACTCTCACAATTTTTGGGAATACATAAAATTAGGACAACACCTTATCATCCGCAATCCAATGGAATGATAGAGAGATTTCATAGAACTTTAAAGGTGGCGTTAATGACAAGAGAATCCAACGAAAATTGGTTAAAAGAAATTCCAACAGTTTTACTCGGGTTGCGGAGTAGCTTGCGAGAAGACACAGGTTATAGTTCAGCAGAGATGACATATGGAACGCCAATACGACTCCCTGGAGGATTTTTTGAGTCATCAGCAGCACAGTTATCAACGTACGAAGAGTTTGTAAAACAAATTCAAAAGGACATCACACAAATGACATCAATTCCGAAAAGAAAAAACCACAACCAAGCTATATTTGTGCATCCCGAACTCAAAGAATGCTCACACGTATTTGTTCGGTGTGATAGAATTAAGAAAGCCCTGACACCGCCGTATGAAGGACTCTACCCAGTAATTAGTAAAACAGATAAAACATTTTGCATTAGAATTAGGGATAAAGAGACAGTGATATCAATTGATAGATTGAAACCAGCATTCATGATCAATGACGAATCAAACTACGTGCCAGATTCAAAGGATTTCTACAGACATTCACACACGTACACTACACGATCGGGACGTAAAGTAAAGCCAGTAGTACGTCTATAAAAAATCGCTGATATAAGCAAGCTATTCGTATATATATTAACATAGATCTTAACATATACCATTAATTCACAACTACTCGTAACAACAAGACATCTAAAATGGGAAATCAAAGTTCTAAGGACCAGATAACATACAATACGGACAGTTGCCTCAATCAAAACGAAGCGGACAAACTCCGTAACCTGATCCAGGAAGACTTACGGTGGACAAGAAATGTTGCAATGGGACAGATTATTTTAACAATCGGCGTGATCCTACTTTACGGCATAATGAAAACACTGGACAGAAGAATGAAGAGTTTAACGGAAAAAAATAATAAACACTCGTGCAACAGCTAAGTCAAAATTACATACGTCAGCAAATCACACCACAACAGGCGTCATCAAATTCCACCGCGTACAATAGCATTATTATTTATATACATCAGCAAATAACTAGTAAGGTCTAGGTCAGGCGTCATCAAATTCCACCGCGTACAATAGCATTATTATTTATATACATCAGCAAATAACTAGTAAGGTCTAGGTCAAATTTATATTGTAAACACTATTACCATAATAATATTTTTTTTTTTTTAAAGGGGGGTGTACTGTTACAGTACAATATCTTTGTGCTGTATCTACAATCTACATCGCAATCTTATGATCTTTATCGCACGTTCAATATCTATTAAATGTTTCTACTATCCGTGATCAACACGTAGTCGTTAGTATATAAGATGCACCTTTGGATAATTATAACTAGACTATACTACAACTTTGTCTCATTTATACCTAATCATATACTGCCAAGAAGTTTGGCAAACCCCGCTTCGCAGGGCTCCTTTTTTGGATGGATTTAAGAACGAACCTAACGTAACCTAACCCTTCCGAGACGGAATGCAGTGATTTGAGGCGTATAGGTGCTCGTTATGCTGTGCAATTACGGTTTTTGATGGTGATTATATTTAATCCCTTTATCTATGACTAGATGTTCCCGCGGTTTCACCCGCGTTTATCGTTACTGCGCCGCCCCAGTGAGTCGTAGCGTGATGTTTTAAAGCCTTATAGTCTTGCTCGATAAATAGGCTATCCAACACTAAAATCATTTTTCAAATCGAACCAGTAGTTCCTGAGATTAGTGCGTTCAAACAAACAAACTCTTCAGCTTTATAATATTAGTATAGATATTCAGATAGACATAATCTGCATTAAGCTGCATTGTAATCATTGTAATTCACAAAGAGCCTTTTCTTTGTGAATTACTATGATTCCCTATTCTATCTCTACTCCTATATTCAATAAACATTTTAAAGTTAAATATTAAAATTATAAAAATTATATTAAGTAAGATTTCATTGATAGGTATTATAGCTAAACCATTTAATTGAGTCCTCGCCTGCGGGGTGCAGCGACGCAAGGGGAAGGACGAGAGCGGGAATGCAGAAGGGTGCGGGCGGCGGGCGAATTTTTGTTAAAACTCAGTTCGGTTGCTACACGATTAGCGATCGCACGTGACGTTTGTTGCCGACGCTTTGTTCGAGATATACAAGAGATTACATTCTAAAGATGAGTCGAAATATCTTTGGACATAAAATTAGTAGTCAGTGCAAGCAAATGGCTTTTAATGTATATGAATATTTTAGAAAAAAGAAACTAGATCCTAATTGTGCTGAATATCAAGAAGATATGTCCTTAAATAAAACCGTAGCAAAAGTTACTGGACTATCGGAAAAGTCTGTATCTAGAATTGTACAGCAAGCAAAATTATTAAAAGACGACGATCGATTTAAATCACCGAAAAAAGTAAAACAGATTCGCAGAAAAAGAGTGTGTGGGGTCTTGCATAGGTGTGTGAATGCTGACGTGTGCGAGATGCATTTGTGTGTGTGACGTATGAGTGAGCTAAGTTGTAAGTTTTAATAATTCAATAAACAGTTGGCATCTAACATCCGTGCGTTTCACTTGTCTCCAAATTCCCTACACGATACACGTACACATATAGTGTATGACAAGATACATAACAAGTGCAAGTAGATGACTTTGCATATGGCGTGGTAAGAAGAAAAGTCACTCAATTATACACCATTTTTAAAAAATACCAGCTCTCAAATCTTTGAACTCTGTACTTAGAGAAAAAATGTATTACACTGCGGTAGGGAATATTTAAGACTATTATTACATAATCTAGGATTTAAATTTTAAAAATGCGGATCTAAAAGAAAATTCGTAATCGAACAGCCAAATATAACATCGTGGCGTTGGAAATACCTAAATGCTATTAAAAAATATCGTAGAGAAGGAAGATATATTTTATATATTGACGAAATTTATGTTAATACGGCTCATAATGTTTCAAAATGTTGGCAATCAAAGGATGAACACGGCGTATTATCTCATGTCGGTAAAGGAGACCGTTTGATTATCGTACATTGTGGGGGTCAAACTGGTTTTATAGACGGAGCACTTTTGATGTTTAAATAACGCAGCTTATCATTCGGTTAGAGAAGAAAAAAGCCGACTATGACGTCTACCAAGCCAGCCATGCAAGATTGGCTACGACGGCATAACATAACTTTTGATAGTAAGTATAGAAAATATGACTTATTTAAATTAATCAAAACCCACATCACGGAAAATATTTACAAAATTGACCAGTTGTTGAAAAGAAACGGACATGAAGTGTTGCGGTTGCCTCCATATTACCCAGACCTGAACCCAATTGAGTTGGTCTGAGGTGATATTAAAGGACAGTTAGTACAACAAAGTATCGGCAGTAATTTAGAACAAAAGAAACATATATTAAGAGAAGTGGAAGCACTGTATTAACCACGTAATGAAAGTCGAGGACGAGTACTGCAATCATGACGGAGTTTTAGATGATGTTGTAGATTTTATTATTAATGTTCAGGATAATTCGAATAATTCTGATGAGGACTGGTTCGAAAGTGAAGGATCAAGTTTCAGTGATATCGATATGGACATAAGTGATTGATTTATAATTTGTTTTTTTTTTCTTATAATAAATAGTATATTCGTTTATTTTATTTATTACCTACATATTTTGTTTTGCATAATTTAGCAGTCATTAATTAATATTTTAATTATTACCTACATATTTTGCTTCGCATAATTTGGCAGTCATTAATTAAGTTTCAAATGAATGAACCATCACCTGTTCACCATTACCCACAGTGACGTCACATATCTTAAGATCTATACAATGCACATTTTATCTCATGTATGTCATACTACGAGCGCCCCCCGCCCGCACCCTTCTATATCCCCGCTCTCGTCCAATCCCCGCGCTCCTGTACCCCGCAGGCGTGGTCTCAGTTAAGCGGTCAGCCTATAGCTATGCAATATATGCAATTATTCTCACCTTAGGTGTTTGTAATATAACACCAAATGCTGAAAATGTGTCATACAACAGTTTCTCATCAACTTCTGGATCCAAGTTTCCTATGAACACATTGGCACCAACATCAAGATTCTTTTGATGTGCGGATGCCTTGTTCACTCTCACAGGCTTTCCATATAGTTTTATCATGTTCATGACCTAAAAAATACAAACAATATGTTGTTACTTTTTATTAATTAAGGTCACCTCTATATGAAAATTACAATATTGGGTGCTATTATTATCGTCTAGCTTTTTTGTTTCACTTGTCAGGGAAATGTACAAATTTTCTGAATGAAAGGTATTCCGAGTCCTTTTCTTTATCCTTGAAAATGTGTGTGTGAAATGGTATTAGTTGAGTAGTTAAGGTGAGAAAATGTAACAAAGTAACTCACATTCACATTTATAATATTAGTTAGGGTATGCTTTGTGCTTTTGGTATAATTATATCCATCTAATGCCTTTATGTAATAGGGTAAGATTGGATGAAGTGACATACTACTTTTTAAATTTCATTTTAATTTACTGCCTTTAATAAAGCAAGCCTAGTACTAGAGCTGCTAAAAAGCATACACATTAAGTACATACCTCTAAGAACAACTATGTACTTTAAATGATATCGGCATTTATACCTACTATCAGTGGGCACTAAGTATACCAAATAAAAATATTGTTTTGCATGATTACAGGTTTAATGCTGGGGTGGCCCAGTGTGACTAGTATTTTCTGTGAAGAAACTATTACTTGTAATATGGACTTGTGTAGTGTTTACTATTGGTTTGTTCATACCAATAATTAATATTATACAAAATTATGATCATCATTGGTACTCTTCCTGGAAAAACATGATGAGGATATTAAAATTACTTACTTTAATAGCATAGTCAGCATCTTCTTCTCCCATGAACTCGACAAATCCATATCCTTGGTGAGTTTGAGTGACTCTGTCTTTTGGCATATGAACATTCACTGAAAGGTCAAATAAATATAATTAACTATTTATTTTTTATATACTGCAGAGAGTACTAGATATATATAATACTGGGCACTGGCAGAGATGCCAGTATAAATAAATATCTAAATCTGATCCAATCTAAAAGATTGGACTATATCAAAACAGGCCTAAGTTCAGTGTAAAATAATCTCAATACTAAGCCCATAAGAAAATTGAAACTTATAAAAATATCAGGCAGTAATACATTTTGTGTTAGCTCTGAATGTAGTGTCTGAATGTATTGCAGAGTTTTGATATATTTATACTTAATCTAATATAGTTGTGACCTAGATAATAACTACCTAGAATAATATTAAGACAATTACTTTCGTAATATTATTTATCATTTAAACAATGGGCTCTCTTTTCAAGTATTAAAAAATTAAAAACAGTAAAATTATCCTTACCCACGGGTCCTGCTTGTACGAAGAGTTCCCATAACAAGCTTTCAGTGACTCTGTCATCCAAACCACCGACGTATATGGTGGCATCTAAAACATAAACAAACAATTATGTAGTGACATTATAATTAAATAGGATATAAAGTATGTTCATGTTTATCATCACAAGTACAGATACTACAAATAGGTACATACGTATTATTAATGCAAATTATTAGGAACAGAAAACAAAACTTGAACGCTTAACCTCAAAATTATACTATATAATAATTAGGTATTCATTACATATAGATATAACTTATAAACTGCATAGTAAAATGTGCCATCAATTTAGCAAATTATGTACATTTATTATGGCAAACTATCATAAATTACCTTGATTCCTTTCGGCGATCGGTCCTGCTGCCATTTTTATTGACAAGCTTCTATCATGATATGACCACAGACTACAGAGCCACAGAGTACAGCAGTGTCCACAGCAGTCCACAGTGACACTGACAGGTAAATGAATGAACGCATTAATTGAATACTGTATTACATTAATTTAGAGATAACATATCATTAGGATAGCTTACTAAAATCGGTAGAAAACTAGTTTAGACTACAAAATAAATACTAAGTACTATCATAGTAATGTTTAATACGCTGCTGTTTGTTATCCCTAAATAAATAAATAAAAAAGTCGATTTTTACCGATAAAGAATTATGTGATACCGTTTGTTCAATATATTATTATAATATAGTTATGTACATATATTTGATCATTCAATTATTGAGGTTTGAAAACTATGCTTTAAACTAGAATAATACATACATACATAGATTCACGCCTGTTTCCCAGACGGGTAGGCAGAAACTACAGATTTCCATTTGCTACGATCCTGACACACTTCTCTGGCTGGATTCACTTTCATCACATTCCTCATACACGCCCGTCGGTTCAAGGAGCTCTTAACCTGGCCTTTGTCCAGAACGCCTCCGATATGATCGAGAAACGTTCGCCTAGGTTTTCCTCTTGCGACTGTTCCATTCACACTAGCCTTAGAAGCTTTCTTAGTCAGTCTTTCCTCGTCCATTCTTTCTACATGTTCAAAACAGCTTAACATACCCTTTTCTATTCTTGTCACTATATCCACTTTCATGCCGCATCTCCCTCTAATCACACTATTCCTTATTCTATCTTTCAGAGTCACACCACATATGCTTCTCAACGCTCTCATTTCTACAGAATTTATTCTGCTCTCATGCTTCTTTTGCCATAGAACTTCATAAACACAGAGTAAAGTGGATGTGACGTTAGAATTTGGTACTTATAATTATTTTTAAGCATCAAGACCAGTTTGAAGGATATTTTCCACTGTGAACTTATCAAAATGGTATGTTTTCTATTGTATACACCTAAACACTAGCTGACCTAGGCAACTTCATCTGCTTTACATAAGAGAATTTTCCCCGTTTTTGCAACATTTTTTATTGATGCGCCGCTCCTATTGGTCGTAGCGTGATGTTATATAGCCTTCCTCGATAAATGGGCTATCCAACACTAAAATATTTTTTTAATTCGATCCCGTAGTTCCTGAGATTAGCGCGTTCAACCAAACAAATAAAAAACTCTTCGGCTTTGTAATATTAGTAAATAGATTTCTATGGCGGCATGTGATATAATGTCACTCCGAAACTTCTTCGTCGGTGTGGCTCGTCTTCGCCTGCGTATTTTTATGAACATTGTTTCGTCAAAAACCTACAACTAAAGTAAGCCATAAATACATACATAGATTCATGCCTGTTTCCCAGAGGGGAAGGCAGAGACTACGGATTTCCATTTGCTACGATCCTGACACACTTCTCTGGCTTCATTCACTTTCATTCTTCTTTCTTTCAAGTAAGCCATGGACACAAGTTAATGCAATTGAATGATGAATAAAGTTTATTTAATTATTTAAACACATTTAAAATATACAGGATATCCTAAAACGATATTAAAAGCTAAAGCTAGGTAGGTAAAGCTAGGTACATAATATTAATATAAATAAGACAATATAATAAAAAATGAAGGTACACATTAAATACCTACTAAGTATTTTTCCCCAACTTCTTTAAATTTCGGCAGGCTACAGTGATAATTAATATCAAGATAATTGGCAATTATATTGATAAGTGGTATAGCGCACGGCAACGGAGCAAAGTTGATAATAATTGACGATTTACCTATTTTATATTCCAGTAACTTGATAAATAGGTATGTAAATTGTTCAGAGTAATTAATTCTTTAAACATTTATATATAATACAATAATTTGAAATATTTAATTATGGGTGTTATGTTATGCAAAGGGAAATCATTAAAAAAAATATTTGTGTAACGTGTGAATAATAAAGACTCGCTTACTATCACATGTCATCTAGGTATATTATATGTGATTTATACACAAAAATTTACAAGGAGTAATATTTTCCAGAGTTAATAATAAGTTTTCACAAAACT